>JAWNMW010000572.1:0-2400000 GCA_035043565.1 Drosophila robusta
ACCAAAGTTTAATGGTCAGTTCATAGCCAATAAGTTGAGGCATAAATACCTGGGAGTCGAATTAGATCGAAAGCTACATATGCAGCAACATGTCACTACGCTATGCATGCGCCTCAAGGCACTGTATAGGAAACTTGAGTGGATTGTTGGCAGGAAGAGCAAGTTGTCTGTTGAGTGCAAAATAACTATATACAAACAGTTAATGGCACCCATCTGGCGATATGCTCTCCCAGTGTGGGGTGCTATGGTCTCGGACACTCAAGTGCAACGTATGGAAATTACCCAAAACTGGGTCCTTAGAAAAATTGTCAATGCACCCTGGTATACAAGAAACCAGCATATACGGGAGAGACATAATATCGGAACGGTAGATGAGGTATTTAAACAGGCCAGTGCTAGATTTACTAACTCACTCGTTAATCATCCCAATCCCAATGCACGTAAGCTGATAGCAAGCCCATATGAGCCAATGCGCCTTGAAAGGCAAAGATATAGCGAGCAAATGCTACACTATGTTCGCCCCTTGCAACAGCAGCTGCAATCACAACAGCAGGTCGAACAGGTCCCAACACTCCTGCGAATGGAACTTGAGGAAATAGAGGCCAATAAGCGGAAGGAAGAAGAGAGGCAACGACAACTCTGGCAACCCCCGACACGGACGTTCACTGGAGAAATGATCAATACACTCAGACGACGGTATAAGGATGGCATTACAACAAGGGAAAGTCTAATTGAATTAATGAAGTACCAGCCTATCCAAATCCAATGGTTAATCCTGCCTGAGCACTTTGAGCATGGGGAACAACTTGAGCTCCTACTAGAGCAACGGCGTGTTGAAAAAGAGGAGCAACGTCGGCTGTACGAAGAGAGGATGCAGCAGCAAATCACTTACGTTGATTCCAGTCCGGAGACTTCAGCCATAACAGCCCAATCAGCAGTGCATCCGTCGCAGCAACCAGATGAGCCAGTACAGCGCTGCACCAGTAAGCCACAGGAAACGGTCGATGAGGAGCAGCAGCTTGAAATTCGAATGGATGCGCTAAGACTTGAACTTGAGCGGGCGTTAGATGAGTCGCATAGCCGGGACCTGCCGCAACAGTTGCAACAATCAGAGCAGCAGCCAGTAGAGCCGTATTTGCGGCAAGAAAGCGGCAGTGCCCCAACTGCAACTCCTGAAAAAGAAATAACCTGCGTTAGTGCAATCAATACAAATTGTTCTAATAATTTATATATTTTACAGAGTTGCCAACTTAAGCCAAGCAGCGAAGCAGAATGCAGCGACCGACAGCCAATACAACTGACGGCCAGCCAGCAGCAGCTAATCCAGGCGGAACGTCAACCGCAATCCCAACTGCAGCCACGACAGTTGCATGCAAGGCGGAGGGCGACAAAAACATCCGGCGGCAGCTACTCACTGCAATCTACTCACAGGTTGCATCCAATAAGGCTTGGCTCAATCACAGCAGAGGCGGTCAGCTGGTCACGCTGGCGACGGCGGCTTCTGCAACGAGACAAGCAACAGCATCAATGTCGTATACGTAACCTGCGCCAAACTGGGCGAATGTTGCAATGGATTACTGCACTGGGTGTGTGGCTCCTCCTCCCAACTTTGGGAACTCAACTGAGTGCTGAGCAACTAACTGCAACCGACTCGGTTCTTATGGCGGCTGACATCGAGTCTGCTGGCAGCTCCACGCAACTTTTGAACGTGCAAAGGCGCCCGTTCTACAGCAGAAATAGATCTGCAAAACGTCGGACTGGAGGTGTGTGGCCAATACACCGCAAGGCCAGGCCATACAACATACTGTTGTATAAATTCGCAAATTAAAAAATGCAAACTTTTTCCTCTTTGTTAATCTCACTAAACTCAAAACAAATAATTATCGAAGCCAACCATGTATATCGATATATTCAATAACTGGCGAATGCCACATGTTAGCTCATTAAGTGCCAATTGAGCAAACTTTTGTTATGTACCAATGTAAATTGTGCTGTATCAAGCAGACAATGTCAATCATGCCGTATTTGCAAACGGCGGTTAAATTTAAATAATGTCCTAAATGTTGCGTTTGTAAAAATAGAAATAGGTGACGAGAGACAATAAAACACGATCTGCTGACAATCGTCGGTAGATCGTCATAGCAGCTCTTATTGAAAAAAATATTAAATATTAAAAAAATATTAAATTAGCGCTCTTATGCGTTCTATTAAATATTAAAATATTAAAAAAAAAAATATTAAAAATATTAAAAATATTAAAAAATTAAAAATTAAAAATAAAAAGAATTTTTTAATTCTAAACAGCCATTAACTAATTGTTAATAAACAATTAAAAGTGCTAATGTGCCGGAACTTAAAATAAAATATATCCTGGCCATCGCAAGCATAAACCAAGAAAACATTAATTAAACAACTAGTAACAATAGTGCGCAGAACAGTTATCCGTGCTAATTAATGTACTAAATTTCAAGTACGCTCGATCAAGAACTAACAGTGCCTATAAGCACAGCTAATCGCTTTAACAAGGAACCGCTTAGTCGGCTCCCCCCCTTATCGACAAACTACGAATGGATGTGTGTTGTGTGGGAGAATGAATAGAAAATAACAGCACACTAATACAGGTGCATGTCACACGCTTACAGTAGAAGTGCACTCAACTCGATGTCAACGACGGCAGCTGTTGCTAAGTGGAAACGAAGAAGTGCAAGGGCAACGACCGAGGCTGTTGCCGACACTCACACTGATGCATAAGCCGAAACCGTAAGTTGCGCCCGCTATTCATATTCACTCGGCTACAGCTGCTAACTGCAGTTGGGAGGATGGAGAAAGAGGTAAAACTAACGGCCGCTATAGATAAAGAGGATGAATATGTGAACGTGCTGACGAGCGATGATGATATGGAAGCTAATGCCAATACGAATTATGATCGAACGCAGCAGCGAAAAACTGTTGCACAGATACATAATCCTAAAACATATCCCAGTTTAGCTAGCTCTCCCACAGCAGCCTCACACTGTGATCCATCGCCGAATGTATCAGAGGATGAAGTTGAACTTTGGAACTCTGATAGCAACGGTGTTAATAATCCTCCTAGTAAAGATGTAAATCATGACAATACCGACGATAGTATTTATAAAGAAGATGAGGAATGGTTTCTGCCTGCCGCAATGCTTAACAGTACGGCCACAGTAAACCAAAAACAGACATTAGCAAATGCCACAACAACTAGAGTATTTGCAGCCAATAATGATAGCAGTAGTACTGATGCAATTAAAACCGCATCAATTTTACCATCAATATCAACAGCAGCAGCGGCCAAGGGACCAAAGTTCAAATGCTCTGCGCTGCCCACTACGGCCTCAAAACTTAGCCTTAAACGGAAAGTTAAGATGCCACAGCAGAATTTACGAAAGAGAGCACTAACGCTGGACAGAAATGATCCTACTAGATGCTCTGCAGGGAACAACGATAATAGTCACTAAGCCAACTTCCAAAAATAATAAATTGGGTAATAAAAATCATGACATTGCAGAGGTTAGTTGTCCTATAAAATCTGGTTTGAATGATAATATAATGGACATTGACCCGGACGCAACAGAAAATCCAGTTAGCAACAGCCAATCCGACGGAGGTGCCACATTTGTTCACAATAATGTACAAACAGCTACTAATCGGGCTGCAAAGGAGCAGCAACTAAGTCAGCAGCAGCAGGATCACGAGCAGCAGCAGCCATTAAGGAGCGCTAAAGTTCCAACCATATTTCTTCCCAATATTAGTGACATTCAGTCTATAATTGATATCCTTAACAAGGCAGTGGGATCAAGCAAGTATAGAACAAAGTGTACACAAAATAATGGGGTTAGAGTGCAATGCAGTGATTTAGCAGCGTATAACGCAGCACTTGAACTACTGGGCGCTGAAAAGTCAGTTGAAATGCACACTCACCAAATGCGCAGAGAACGCGGCTACCGAGTCATTCTGAAGAATTTGCACCACACGACGTCATGCGAATGGATACGCACGGAACTGGGTAAACTAGGGCATGCAGTTCGTTATGTGTCCGTAATTAAGCATAGGTATGAGCGCAGGCCACTAAATCTTTTTGAAATTGAGCTCTCGCCAAACATCGAAAGCAACGAGAAGATACTTGAGCTTACCACACTGGGTAACCAGCACATTAATGTGGTAAGGCAATGGAAGCGAACTGACCCAGTGCAGTGCCACAGGTGTCAGTTGTTTGGGCACAGCAAGAACTACTGTCGCCGGCCATTTGTTTGTCTTAAATGTGGCGAAGGACACATTACAACGGCGTGTACCAAACCCCGAAACGCACCTGCAAAGTGCGCAAACTGCAAAGGGGAACACGTTGCCAGCTACAGGGGATGCAGTGTATATAAGTTGGAACAGGATAGACTAACAGCGAATAAAGCACGGGCAGCGACTGATAGGCAACAACAACAGCTGACACAACAGCTGCTGCAACAACAGAAGCAACAGCATTCAATCAGTAAACCTACAGACACAGGCACTCTGAATATCACTCAGCGACAGCAATCACAGCGGACGGAACAGATGCAGAAACACGCACCTACGTACAGTCAAGTCGTTAAGGGAAAAGCCAATACTAGCGGGGTCTATGGCCCGGCCTCTAAACACCTCAATAAGTTCAGGGAACTATTGCAGTTGGAGCAGCTAAGTCACAATGAAACTCCATTGAAAACGCAACAACACCAGCAAAAGCAACCAGCCAATCAAATCCGGCAGCAGCAGCAGCAGCGACGGGCACAACAGTATATGCACCAGCAAGATCAACAGAACCAGCAACAACGGCAGAATCAATACTCGTCCGGGCTGAACCAGCTAAACCAGGTAGAAGTTCAACACCAGAAGTACATCCAACAGCAGCAGCAGCTCAGGCAGCCGGCGACAGATGGTATACTACTGGAAGCGCTTCAACAGAACGTGATAAGTATAAATGAAATGTCTAAAAAACTAGATATGTTATTAACTTTATTGATTAAATGGACTGCTGGCAATAACAGTGTTGTCAGAGAGCAAGAACAACAGCAACATAGCAACCCACTAACAAATGCAACAGCCTTAATAGCCCATACAACTAAATTAACTAACACATTATCTAATACAGCACAAGCAATAGTTAATTCTCAAATGCTAAATGCAAACTGCATACATGACGCCAATGACAATATACATTATGAATAGCATACACGACACCAACAACATTGGCACTGCCGCATCGCTGAGAAATCATAATGTTAGCAATGCCCTCAATAATAATAATGCCACTACTAATAATAATGCCACTAGAACTACTATAAATGCCAACTTGCTCTCGACCAATGGAATAGTGCATAACGTTAACCTACACACTAATACCAGGGGCGGACAATGTGCTAACCTTTTTAAAATAGCATATTGGAACGCTGCCGGCATAAGGAACAAGATAAATGAGTTAGAGATATTTATGCAGCGACACAGAATCGACATAATGCTACTAACTGAGTTACGAATAGGTCCCAATATTAACAGGACAGACGCCCCAATTAATATTAACGGCTATCATACTTATACAGCAATCCGCCCACCTCCAAACCATCGTAGTGGGGGAGTAGCTGCACTTGTTAAGCATGGAATCAAACATATTGCTCTTGAAACAATTGTTTACGAGTCCATACAATGTGCACCAATAGCCGTAACACTGGCAAATAATGAAAGCGTTGTCATTGCTCCGATTTACTGCCCGCCGCAATACAAATGGAGTGCTGACATCTTTACAAAATTATTCCAGCATATGAATAAATTGAGTGGGTCTAGATTTATACTATGCGGGGACTGGAACGCTAAAGACGGGTGGTGGGGGAATCGACGGGGCTGCCAACGAGGAAAAGAGTTAATTAAATGCATATTAAACAGCAAAAAGCTAAATATACTAGCTACAGGAGGGGCTACGCACTACCCTTATACAAAGGCGAATAGACCATCCGCCATCGATTTCGCCGTGTATGGCGGCATTAACAGTTGCCGCTTGCGAACATATTCTACAGTCGATTTAGGATCTGACCACCTGCCGATTCATATAGAACTGGCCTCTGGTCGTACTAATATAGAGCGGACGGACAATGGACGCATACTTTCGATGTATGCAAATATTAAAAAATTTCAGGATTATCTAGAAAACAATCTGCGTCTCAACATTGAGATTCTATCGGGTGCCGATATTGAAGACGCTATCGAATTATTAAATACAAATATTTACAATGCATGTAAAGCAGCAACCCCCCCACCTCGCAGACAGCAGCAATCACGTAATAGTAACCATACGAATATTAAGTTAACGAATGTAGCAATTAGACTCCTAAATACCAAACGAGAACTTAAAAGAGCATATATGGCCCTACGAACACCGCTAGCACGTAGGCACCTAAAACAAGCCCAAGAGAAATTAAAAAAAGCAATAGCAGCGGCCAAGGTGAAACAGATAAACAAAATGTTCGTAGAAATAGATTCGACTGATCGCTATAGAATGCAGAAACTATGGCGCATAACTAATAACATCAAACGCCAACCAGAGCCGAATTGGCCATTGAAGGTTATCAACAAGGACAATAGTGTGGCGTGGACTAAAAGTAGTATCGAAAAGGCAGAGGTGCTTGCCACCTACTTTGAGCAGCGATTCAGCCCAGTTTTTAGAAATACGGCTGAAGAGCGAGCTAGGGTAAATAATGACATTATCACAAGACAGCAGAACGACGAAAGTGACAGTAGTGTTGGTGTCAATGTAGCTACCACATTCCGCCCTATTGGATACCATGAAGTGGTCAAGGAAATTGGGTGCTTAAGTCTAAAAAAGACGCCAGGTATTGATAGAATCGAGAACCGCGTTATCAAAGCTCTGCCCAAGAAGGCAATATTGTTCTTGCTAAACATATACAACTGTATACTTAGGCACGGGCACTTCCCACGGCAGTGGAAATGTGCTGCTATTAAAACTATATTAAAATCTGGGAAATGCACTGAGGAAGCTTCTTCGTACCGGCCAATTAGCTTGTTGGCAGGCTTTTCGAAAATATTTGAGAGGTTATTAATGTGCAGGCTTTATGAATGCAATGACTTTGCACAATCAGTGCCACACCATCAATTCGGCTTCCGTAAGGAGCATGGTACGGAGCAGCAACTTGCACGCGTCACTCAGTTCTTGCTCAGTGCGTACGAAAAAAAGCAATTCTGTTCAGCTGTCTACGTGGACATACGCGAGGCTTTTGATCGTGTGTGGCACGAGGGGCTGCTGTGGAAATTAGGCAAACTGCTGCCAACACCACTATACAATGTGCTAAGAAGCTATCTAAGCGAACGCACATTTGTTGTCCATTGCAACGAAGGAGTTAAATCTAGAATTGGCAAAGTCAGAGCTGGAGTTCCGCAGGGCAGTGTCCTCGGACCAATATTGTACGTTATATACACGTCTGATATGCCACTGCCCGCTGAAAGCACAAGCACGGTGCAAAATCCAGACGGTAATAGTATGCTGTTGTCCACATTTGCAGACGACACTGTGATATTGAGCGCTGCTAACAGACTCGAAATCGCTATAAACGAAAACCAAAAATACCTGGGCCACTTCGCTCGCTGGTCCTCGCGCTGGTGCATAGGGATAAATGAAAATAAAACAGCCCATGTTGTATATACCCTGCGCACTATTGACAGAAGACTTTCGGGGATATCACCAAAGTTTAATGGTCAGTTCATAGCCAATAAGTTGAGGCATAAATACCTGGGAGTCGAATTAGATCGAAAGCTACATATGCAGCAACATGTCACTACGCTATGCATGCGCCTCAAGGCACTGTATAGGAAACTTGAGTGGATTGTTGGCAGGAAGAGCAAGTTGTCTGTTGAGTGCAAAATAACTATATACAAACAGTTAATGGCACCCATCTGGCGATATGCTCTCCCAGTGTGGGGTGCTATGGTCTCGGACACTCAAGTGCAACGTATGGAAATTACCCAAAACTGGGTCCTTAGAAAAATTGTCAATGCACCCTGGTATACAAGAAACCAGCATATACGGGAGAGACATAATATCGGAACGGTAGATGAGGTATTTAAACAGGCCAGTGCTAGATTTACTAACTCACTCGTTAATCATCCCAATCCCAATGCACGTAAGCTGATAGCAAGCCCATATGAGCCAATGCGCCTTGAAAGGCAAAGATATAGCGAGCAAATGCTACACTATGTTCGCCCCTTGCAACAGCAGCTGCAATCACAACAGCAGGTCGAACAGGTCCCAACACTCCTGCGAATGGAACTTGAGGAAATAGAGGCCAATAAGCGGAAGGAAGAAGAGAGGCAACGACAACTCTGGCAACCCCCGACACGGACGTTCACTGGAGAAATGATCAATACACTCAGACGACGGTATAAGGATGGCATTACAACAAGGGAAAGTCTAATTGAATTAATGAAGTACCAGCCTATCCAAATCCAATGGTTAATCCTGCCTGAGCACTTTGAGCATGGGGAACAACTTGAGCTCCTACTAGAGCAACGGCGTGTTGAAAAAGAGGAGCAACGTCGGCTGTACGAAGAGAGGATGCAGCAGCAAATCACTTACGTTGATTCCAGTCCGGAGACTTCAGCCATAACAGCCCAATCAGCAGTGCATCCGTCGCAGCAACCAGATGAGCCAGTACAGCGCTGCACCAGTAAGCCACAGGAAACGGTCGATGAGGAGCAGCAGCTTGAAATTCGAATGGATGCGCTAAGACTTGAACTTGAGCGGGCGTTAGATGAGTCGCATAGCCGGGACCTGCCGCAACAGTTGCAACAATCAGAGCAGCAGCCAGTAGAGCCGTATTTGCGGCAAGAAAGCGGCAGTGCCCCAACTGCAACTCCTGAAAAAGAAATAACCTGCGTTAGTGCAATCAATACAAATTGTTCTAATAATTTATATATTTTACAGAGTTGCCAACTTAAGCCAAGCAGCGAAGCAGAATGCAGCGACCGACAGCCAATACAACTGACGGCCAGCCAGCAGCAGCTAATCCAGGCGGAACGTCAACCGCAATCCCAACTGCAGCCACGACAGTTGCATGCAAGGCGGAGGGCGACAAAAACATCCGGCGGCAGCTACTCACTGCAATCTACTCACAGGTTGCATCCAATAAGGCTTGGCTCAATCACAGCAGAGGCGGTCAGCTGGTCACGCTGGCGACGGCGGCTTCTGCAACGAGACAAGCAACAGCATCAATGTCGTATACGTAACCTGCGCCAAACTGGGCGAATGTTGCAATGGATTACTGCACTGGGTGTGTGGCTCCTCCTCCCAACTTTGGGAACTCAACTGAGTGCTGAGCAACTAACTGCAACCGACTCGGTTCTTATGGCGGCTGACATCGAGTCTGCTGGCAGCTCCACGCAACTTTTGAACGTGCAAAGGCGCCCGTTCTACAGCAGAAATAGATCTGCAAAACGTCGGACTGGAGGTGTGTGGCCAATACACCGCAAGGCCAGGCCATACAACATACTGTTGTATAAATTCGCAAATTAAAAAATGCAAACTTTTTCCTCTTTGTTAATCTCACTAAACTCAAAACAAATAATTATCGAAGCCAACCATGTATATCGATATATTCAATAACTGGCGAATGCCACATGTTAGCTATTAAGTGCCAATTGAGCAAACTTTTGTTATGTACCAATGTAAATTGTGCTGTATCAAGCAGACAATGTCAATCATGCCGATTTGCAAACGGCGGTAAATTTAAATAATGTCCAATGTTGCGTTTGTGAAATAGGTGACGAGGCAATAAACACGATCTGCTGAAATCGTCGGTAGTCGCAGTTATGCGTTCTATTAAATTAAAATTGGATACCATGAAGTGGTCAAATGAGTGCTTAAGTCTAAAAAGACGCCAGGTATGATAGAATCAGACCCGTTATCAAAGCTCTGCCCAAGAAGGCAATATTGTTCTTGCTAAACATATACAACTGTATACTTAGGCACGGGCACTTCCCACGGCAGTGGAAATGTGCTGCTATTAAAACTATATTAAAATCTGGGAAATGCACTGAGGAAGCTTCTTCGTACCGGCCAATTAGCTTGTTGGCAGGCTTTTCGAAAATATTTGAGAGGTTATTAATGTGCAGGCTTTATGAATGCAATGACTTTGCACAATCAGTGCCACACCATCAATTCGGCTTCCGTAAGGAGCATGGTACGGAGCAGCAACTTGCACGCGTCACTCAGTTCTTGCTCAGTGCGTACGAAAAAAAGCAATTCTGTTCAGCTGTCTACGTGGACATACGCGAGGCTTTTGATCGTGTGTGGCACGAGGGGCTGCTGTGGAAATTAGGCAAACTGCTGCCAACACCACTACAATGTGCTAGAAGCTATCTAAGCGAACGCACATTTGTTGTCCATTGCAACGAAGGAGTTAAATCTAGAATTGGCAAAGTCAGAGCTGGAGTTCCGCAGGGCAGTGTCCTCGGACCAATATTGTACGTTATATACACGTCTGATATGCCACTGCCCGCTGAAAGCACAAGCACGGTGCAAAATCCAGACGGTAATAGTATGCTGTTGTCCACATTTGCAGACGACACTGTGATATTGAGCGCTGCTAACAGACTCGAAATCGCTATAAACGAAAACCAAAAATACCTGGGCCACTTCGCTCGCTGGTCCTCGCGCTGGTGCATAGGGATAAATGAAAATAAAACAGCCCATGTTGTATATACCCTGCGCACTATTGACAGAAGACTTTCGGGGATATCACCAAAGTTTAATGGTCAGTTCATAGCCAATAAGTTGAGGCATAAATACCTGGGAGTCGAATTAGATCGAAAGCTACATATGCAGCAACATGTCACTACGCTATGCATGCGCCTCAAGGCACTGTATAGGAAACTTGAGTGGATTGTTGGCAGGAAGAGCAAGTTGTCTGTTGAGTGCAAAATAACTATATACAAACAGTTAATGGCACCCATCTGGCGATATGCTCTCCCAGTGTGGGGTGCTATGGTCTCGGACACTCAAGTGCAACGTATGGAAATTACCCAAAACTGGGTCCTTAGAAAAATTGTCAATGCACCCTGGTATACAAGAAACCAGCATATACGGGAGAGACATAATATCGGAACGGTAGATGAGGTATTTAAACAGGCCAGTGCTAGATTTACTAACTCACTCGTTAATCATCCCAATCCCAATGCACGTAAGCTGATAGCAAGCCCATATGAGCCAATGCGCCTTGAAAGGCAAAGATATAGCGAGCAAATGCTACACTATGTTCGCCCCTTGCAACAGCAGCTGCAATCACAACAGCAGGTCGAACAGGTCCCAACACTCCTGCGAATGGAACTTGAGGAAATAGAGGCCAATAAGCGGAAGGAAGAAGAGAGGCAACGACAACTCTGGCAACCCCCGACACGGACGTTCACTGGAGAAATGATCAATACACTCAGACGACGGTATAAGGATGGCATTACAACAAGGGAAAGTCTAATTGAATTAATGAAGTACCAGCCTATCCAAATCCAATGGTTAATCCTGCCTGAGCACTTTGAGCATGGGGAACAACTTGAGCTCCTACTAGAGCAACGGCGTGTTGAAAAAGAGGAGCAACGTCGGCTGTACGAAGAGAGGATGCAGCAGCAAATCACTTACGTTGATTCCAGTCCGGAGACTTCAGCCATAACAGCCCAATCAGCAGTGCATCCGTCGCAGCAACCAGATGAGCCAGTACAGCGCTGCACCAGTAAGCCACAGGAAACGGTCGATGAGGAGCAGCAGCTTGAAATTCGAATGGATGCGCTAAGACTTGAACTTGAGCGGGCGTTAGATGAGTCGCATAGCCGGGACCTGCCGCAACAGTTGCAACAATCAGAGCAGCAGCCAGTAGAGCCGTATTTGCGGCAAGAAAGCGGCAGTGCCCCAACTGCAACTCCTGAAAAAGAAATAACCTGCGTTAGTGCAATCAATACAAATTGTTCTAATAATTTATATATTTTACAGAGTTGCCAACTTAAGCCAAGCAGCGAAGCAGAATGCAGCGACCGACAGCCAATACAACTGACGGCCAGCCAGCAGCAGCTAATCCAGGCGGAACGTCAACCGCAATCCCAACTGCAGCCACGACAGTTGCATGCAAGGCGGAGGGCGACAAAAACATCCGGCGGCAGCTACTCACTGCAATCTACTCACAGGTTGCATCCAATAAGGCTTGGCTCAATCACAGCAGAGGCGGTCAGCTGGTCACGCTGGCGACGGCGGCTTCTGCAACGAGACAAGCAACAGCATCAATGTCGTATACGTAACCTGCGCCAAACTGGGCGAATGTTGCAATGGATTACTGCACTGGGTGTGTGGCTCCTCCTCCCAACTTTGGGAACTCAACTGAGTGCTGAGCAACTAACTGCAACCGACTCGGTTCTTATGGCGGCTGACATCGAGTCTGCTGGCAGCTCCACGCAACTTTTGAACGTGCAAAGGCGCCCGTTCTACAGCAGAAATAGATCTGCAAAACGTCGGACTGGAGGTGTGTGGCCAATACACCGCAAGGCCAGGCCATACAACATACTGTTGTATAAATTCGCAAATTAAAAAATGCAAACTTTTTCCTCTTTGTTAATCTCACTAAACTCAAAACAAATAATTATCGAAGCCAACCATGTATATCGATATATTCAATAACTGGCGAATGCCACATGTTAGCTCATTAAGTGCCAATTGAGCAAACTTTTGTTATGTACCAATGTAAATTGTGCTGTATCAAGCAGACAATGTCAATCATGCCGTATTTGCAAACGGCGGTTAAATTTAAATAATGTCCTAAATGTTGCGTTTGTAAAAATAGAAATAGGTGACGAGAGACAATAAAACACGATCTGCTGACAATCGTCGGTAGATCGTCATAGCGCTCTTATGCGTTCAAAAATATTAAATATTAAAAAAAAAATATTAAATTAGCGCTCTTATGCGTTCTATTAAATATTAAAATATTAAAAAAAATATTAAAAATATTAAAAATATTAAAAAATTAAAAATTAAAAATAAAAAGAATTTTTTAATTCTAAACAGCCATTAACTAATTGTTAATAAACAATTAAAAGTGCTAATGTGCCGGAACTTAAAATAAAATATATCCTGGCCATCGCAAGCATAAACCAAGAAAACATTAATTAAACAACTAGTAACAATAGTGCGCAGAACAGTTATCCGTGCTAATTAATGTACTAAATTTCAAGTACGCTCGATCAAGAACTAACAGTGCCTATAAGCACAGCTAATCGCTTTAACAAGGAACCGCTTAGTCGGCTCCCCCCCTTATCGACAAACTACGAATGGATGTGTGTTGTGTGGGAGAATGAATAGAAAATAACAGCACACTAATACAGGTGCATGTCACACGCTTACAGTAGAAGTGCACTCAACTCGATGTCAACGACGGCAGCTGTTGCTAAGTGGAAACGAAGAAGTGCAAGGGCAACGACCGAGGCTGTTGCCGACACTCACACTGATGCATAAGCCGAAACCGTAAGTTGCGCCCGCTATTCTATTATCTTCGCCCGCTACAGCTGCTAACTGCAGTTGGGAGGATGGAGAAAGAGGTAAAACTAACGGCCGCTATAGATAAAGAGGATGAATATGTGAACGTGCTGACGAGCGATGATGATATGGAAGCTAATGCCAATACGAATTATGATCGAACGCAGCAGCGAAAAACTGTTGCACAGATACATAATCCTAAAACATATCCCAGTTTAGCTAGCTCTCCCACAGCAGCCTCACACTGTGATCCATCGCCGAATGTATCAGAGGATGAAGTTGAACTTTGGAACTCTGATAGCAACGGTGTTAATAATCCTCCTAGTAAAGATGTAAATCATGACAATACCGACGATAGTATTTATAAAGAAGATGAGGAATGGTTTCTGCCTGCCGCAATGCTTAACAGTACGGCCACAGTAAACCAAAAACAGACATTAGCAAATGCCACAACAACTAGAGTATTTGCAGCCAATAATGATAGCAGTAGTACTGATGCAATTAAAACCGCATCAATTTTACCATCAATATCAACAGCAGCAGCGGCCAAGGGACCAAAGTTCAAATGCTCTGCGCTGCCCACTACGGCCTCAAAACTTAGCCTTAAACGGAAAGTTAAGATGCCACAGCAGAATTTACGAAAGAGAGCACTAACGCTGGACAGAAATGATTCACTACTAGATGCTCTGCAGGGAACAACGATAATAGTCACTAAGCCAACTTCCAAAAATAATAAATTGGGTAATAAAAATCATGACATTGCAGAGGTTAGTTGTCCTATAAAATCTGGTTTGAATGATAATATAATGGACATTGACCCGGACGCAACAGAAAATCCAGTTAGCAACAGCCAATCCGACGGAGGTGCCACATTTGTTCACAATAATGTACAAACAGCTACTAATCGGGCTGCAAAGGAGCAGCAACTAAGTCAGCAGCAGCAGGATCACGAGCAGCAGCAGCCATTAAGGAGCGCTAAAGTTCCAACCATATTTCTTCCCAATATTAGTGACATTCAGTCTATAATTGATATCCTTAACAAGGCAGTGGGATCAAGCAAGTATAGAACAAAGTGTACACAAAATAATGGGGTTAGAGTGCAATGCAGTGATTTAGCAGCGTATAACGCAGCACTTGAACTACTGGGCGCTGAAAAGTCAGTTGAAATGCACACTCACCAAATGCGCAGAGAACGCGGCTACCGAGTCATTCTGAAGAATTTGCACCACACGACGTCATGCGAATGGATACGCACGGAACTGGGTAAACTAGGGCATGCAGTTCGTTATGTGTCCGTAATTAAGCATAGGTATGAGCGCAGGCCACTAAATCTTTTTGAAATTGAGCTCTCGCCAAACATCGAAAGCAACGAGAAGATACTTGAGCTTACCACACTGGGTAACCAGCACATTAATGTGGTAAGGCAATGGAAGCGAACTGACCCAGTGCAGTGCCACAGGTGTCAGTTGTTTGGGCACAGCAAGAACTACTGTCGCCGGCCATTTGTTTGTCTTAAATGTGGCGAAGGACACATTACAACGGCGTGTACCAAACCCCGAAACGCACCTGCAAAGTGCGCAAACTGCAAAGGGGAACACGTTGCCAGCTACAGGGGATGCAGTGTATATAAGTTGGAACAGGATAGACTAACAGCGAATAAAGCACGGGCAGCGACTGATAGGCAACAACAACAGCTGACACAACAGCTGCTGCAACAACAGAAGCAACAGCATTCAATCAGTAAACCTACAGACACAGGCACTCTGAATATCACTCAGCGACAGCAATCACAGCGGACGGAACAGATGCAGAAACACGCACCTACGTACAGTCAAGTCGTTAAGGGAAAAGCCAATACTAGCGGGGTCTATGGCCCGGCCTCTAAACACCTCAATAAGTTCAGGGAACTATTGCAGTTGGAGCAGCTAAGTCACAATGAAACTCCATTGAAAACGCAACAACACCAGCAAAAGCAACCAGCCAATCAAATCCGGCAGCAGCAGCAGCAGCGACGGGCACAACAGTATATGCACCAGCAAGATCAACAGAACCAGCAACAACGGCAGAATCAATACTCGTCCGGGCTGAACCAGCTAAACCAGGTAGAAGTTCAACACCAGAAGTACATCCAACAGCAGCAGCAGCTCAGGCAGCCGGCGACAGATGGTATACTACTGGAAGCGCTTCAACAGAACGTGATAAGTATAAATGAAATGTCTAAAAAACTAGATATGTTATTAACTTTATTGATTAAATGGACTGCTGGCAATAACAGTGTTGTCAGAGAGCAAGAACAACAGCAACATAGCAACCCACTAACAAATGCAACAGCCTTAATAGCCCATACAACTAAATTAACTAACACATTATCTAATACAGCACAAGCAATAGTTAATTCTCAAATGCTAAATGCAAACTGCATACATGACGCCAATGACAATATACATTATGAATAGCATACACGACACCAACAACATTGGCACTGCCGCATCGCTGAGAAATCATAATGTTAGCAATGCCCTCAATAATAATAATGCCACTACTAATAATAATGCCACTAGAACTACTATAAATGCCAACTTGCTCTCGACCAATGGAATAGTGCATAACGTTAACCTACACACTAATACCAGGGGCGGACAATGTGCTAACCTTTTTAAAATAGCATATTGGAACGCTGCCGGCATAAGGAACAAGATAAATGAGTTAGAGATATTTATGCAGCGACACAGAATCGACATAATGCTACTAACTGAGTTACGAATAGGTCCCAATATTAACAGGACAGACGCCCCAATTAATATTAACGGCTATCATACTTATACAGCAATCCGCCCACCTCCAAACCATCGTAGTGGGGGAGTAGCTGCACTTGTTAAGCATGGAATCAAACATATTGCTCTTGAAACAATTGTTTACGAGTCCATACAATGTGCACCAATAGCCGTAACACTGGCAAATAATGAAAGCGTTGTCATTGCTCCGATTTACTGCCCGCCGCAATACAAATGGAGTGCTGACATCTTTACAAAATTATTCCAGCATATGAATAAATTGAGTGGGTCTAGATTTATACTATGCGGGGACTGGAACGCTAAAGACGGGTGGTGGGGGAATCGACGGGGCTGCCAACGAGGAAAAGAGTTAATTAAATGCATATTAAACAGCAAAAAGCTAAATATACTAGCTACAGGAGGGGCTACGCACTACCCTTATACAAAGGCGAATAGACCATCCGCCATCGATTTCGCCGTGTATGGCGGCATTAACAGTTGCCGCTTGCGAACATATTCTACAGTCGATTTAGGATCTGACCACCTGCCGATTCATATAGAACTGGCCTCTGGTCGTACTAATATAGAGCGGACGGACAATGGACGCATACTTTCGATGTATGCAAATATTAAAAAATTTCAGGATTATCTAGAAAACAATCTGCGTCTCAACATTGAGATTCTATCGGGTGCCGATATTGAAGACGCTATCGAATTATTAAATACAAATATTTACAATGCATGTAAAGCAGCAACCCCCCCACCTCGCAGACAGCAGCAATCACGTAATAGTAACCATACGAATATTAAGTTAACGAATGTAGCAATTAGACTCCTAAATACCAAACGAGAACTTAAAAGAGCATATATGGCCCTACGAACACCGCTAGCACGTAGGCACCTAAAACAAGCCCAAGAGAAATTAAAAAAAGCAATAGCAGCGGCCAAGGTGAAACAGATAAACAAAATGTTCGTAGAAATAGATTCGACTGATCGCTATAGAATGCAGAAACTATGGCGCATAACTAATAACATCAAACGCCAACCAGAGCCGAATTGGCCATTGAAGGTTATCAACAAGGACAATAGTGTGGCGTGGACTAAAAGTAGTATCGAAAAGGCAGAGGTGCTTGCCACCTACTTTGAGCAGCGATTCAGCCCAGTTTTTAGAAATACGGCTGAAGAGCGAGCTAGGGTAAATAATGACATTATCACAAGACAGCAGAACGACGAAAGTGACAGTAGTGTTGGTGTCAATGTAGCTACCACATTCCGCCCTATTGGATACCATGAAGTGGTCAAGGAAATTGGGTGCTTAAGTCTAAAAAAGACGCCAGGTATTGATAGAATCGAGAACCGCGTTATCAAAGCTCTGCCCAAGAAGGCAATATTGTTCTTGCTAAACATATACAACTGTATACTTAGGCACGGGCACTTCCCACGGCAGTGGAAATGTGCTGCTATTAAAACTATATTAAAATCTGGGAAATGCACTGAGGAAGCTTCTTCGTACCGGCCAATTAGCTTGTTGGCAGGCTTTTCGAAAATATTTGAGAGGTTATTAATGTGCAGGCTTTATGAATGCAATGACTTTGCACAATCAGTGCCACACCATCAATTCGGCTTCCGTAAGGAGCATGGTACGGAGCAGCAACTTGCACGCGTCACTCAGTTCTTGCTCAGTGCGTACGAAAAAAAGCAATTCTGTTCAGCTGTCTACGTGGACATACGCGAGGCTTTTGATCGTGTGTGGCACGAGGGGCTGCTGTGGAAATTAGGCAAACTGCTGCCAACACCACTATACAATGTGCTAAGAAGCTATCTAAGCGAACGCACATTTGTTGTCCATTGCAACGAAGGAGTTAAATCTAGAATTGGCAAAGTCAGAGCTGGAGTTCCGCAGGGCAGTGTCCTCGGACCAATATTGTACGTTATATACACGTCTGATATGCCACTGCCCGCTGAAAGCACAAGCACGGTGCAAAATCCAGACGGTAATAGTATGCTGTTGTCCACATTTGCAGACGACACTGTGATATTGAGCGCTGCTAACAGACTCGAAATCGCTATAAACGAAAACCAAAAATACCTGGGCCACTTCGCTCGCTGGTCCTCGCGCTGGTGCATAGGGATAAATGAAAATAAAACAGCCCATGTTGTATATACCCTGCGCACTATTGACAGAAGACTTTCGGGGATATCACCAAAGTTTAATGGTCAGTTCATAGCCAATAAGTTGAGGCATAAATACCTGGGAGTCGAATTAGATCGAAAGCTACATATGCAGCAACATGTCACTACGCTATGCATGCGCCTCAAGGCACTGTATAGGAAACTTGAGTGGATTGTTGGCAGGAAGAGCAAGTTGTCTGTTGAGTGCAAAATAACTATATACAAACAGTTAATGGCACCCATCTGGCGATATGCTCTCCCAGTGTGGGGTGCTATGGTCTCGGACACTCAAGTGCAACGTATGGAAATTACCCAAAACTGGGTCCTTAGAAAAATTGTCAATGCACCCTGGTATACAAGAAACCAGCATATACGGGAGAGACATAATATCGGAACGGTAGATGAGGTATTTAAACAGGCCAGTGCTAGATTTACTAACTCACTCGTTAATCATCCCAATCCCAATGCACGTAAGCTGATAGCAAGCCCATATGAGCCAATGCGCCTTGAAAGGCAAAGATATAGCGAGCAAATGCTACACTATGTTCGCCCCTTGCAACAGCAGCTGCAATCACAACAGCAGGTCGAACAGGTCCCAACACTCCTGCGAATGGAACTTGAGGAAATAGAGGCCAATAAGCGGAAGGAAGAAGAGAGGCAACGACAACTCTGGCAACCCCCGACACGGACGTTCACTGGAGAAATGATCAATACACTCAGACGACGGTATAAGGATGGCATTACAACAAGGGAAAGTCTAATTGAATTAATGAAGTACCAGCCTATCCAAATCCAATGGTTAATCCTGCCTGAGCACTTTGAGCATGGGGAACAACTTGAGCTCCTACTAGAGCAACGGCGTGTTGAAAAAGAGGAGCAACGTCGGCTGTACGAAGAGAGGATGCAGCAGCAAATCACTTACGTTGATTCCAGTCCGGAGACTTCAGCCATAACAGCCCAATCAGCAGTGCATCCGTCGCAGCAACCAGATGAGCCAGTACAGCGCTGCACCAGTAAGCCACAGGAAACGGTCGATGAGGAGCAGCAGCTTGAAATTCGAATGGATGCGCTAAGACTTGAACTTGAGCGGGCGTTAGATGAGTCGCATAGCCGGGACCTGCCGCAACAGTTGCAACAATCAGAGCAGCAGCCAGTAGAGCCGTATTTGCGGCAAGAAAGCGGCAGTGCCCCAACTGCAACTCCTGAAAAAGAAATAACCTGCGTTAGTGCAATCAATACAAATTGTTCTAATAATTTATATATTTTACAGAGTTGCCAACTTAAGCCAAGCAGCGAAGCAGAATGCAGCGACCGACAGCCAATACAACTGACGGCCAGCCAGCAGCAGCTAATCCAGGCGGAACGTCAACCGCAATCCCAACTGCAGCCACGACAGTTGCATGCAAGGCGGAGGGCGACAAAAACATCCGGCGGCAGCTACTCACTGCAATCTACTCACAGGTTGCATCCAATAAGGCTTGGCTCAATCACAGCAGAGGCGGTCAGCTGGTCACGCTGGCGACGGCGGCTTCTGCAACGAGACAAGCAACAGCATCAATGTCGTATACGTAACCTGCGCCAAACTGGGCGAATGTTGCAATGGATTACTGCACTGGGTGTGTGGCTCCTCCTCCCAACTTTGGGAACTCAACTGAGTGCTGAGCAACTAACTGCAACCGACTCGGTTCTTATGGCGGCTGACATCGAGTCTGCTGGCAGCTCCACGCAACTTTTGAACGTGCAAAGGCGCCCGTTCTACAGCAGAAATAGATCTGCAAAACGTCGGACTGGAGGTGTGTGGCCAATACACCGCAAGGCCAGGCCATACAACATACTGTTGTATAAATTCGCAAATTAAAAAATGCAAACTTTTTCCTCTTTGTTAATCTCACTAAACTCAAAACAAATAATTATCGAAGCCAACCATGTATATCGATATATTCAATAACTGGCGAATGCCACATGTTAGCTCATTAAGTGCCAATTGAGCAAACTTTTGTTATGTACCAATGTAAATTGTGCTGTATCAAGCAGACAATGTCAATCATGCCGTATTTGCAAACGGCGGTTAAATTTAAATAATGTCCTAAATGTTGCGTTTGTAAAAATAGAAATAGGTGACGAGAGACAATAAAACACGATCTGCTGACAATCGTCGGTAGATCGTCATAGCGCTCTTATGCGTTCTATTAAAAAATGCCCGCTGAAAGCACAAGCACGGTGCAAAATCCAGACGGTAATAGTATGCTGTTGTCCACATTTGCAGACGACACTGTGATATTGAGCGCTGCTAACAGACTCGAAATCGCTATAAACGAAAACCAAAAATACCTGGGCCACTTCGCTCGCTGGTCCTCGCGCTGGTGCATAGGGATAAATGAAAATAAAACAGCCCATGTTGTATATACCCTGCGCACTATTGACAGAAGACTTTCGGGGATATCACCAAAGTTTAATGGTCAGTTCATAGCCAATAAGTTGAGGCATAAATACCTGGGAGTCGAATTAGATCGAAAGCTACATATGCAGCAACATGTCACTACGCTATGCATGCGCCTCAAGGCACTGTATAGGAAACTTGAGTGGATTGTTGGCAGGAAGAGCAAGTTGTCTGTTGAGTGCAAAATAACTATATACAAACAGTTAATGGCACCCATCTGGCGATATGCTCTCCCAGTGTGGGGTGCTATGGTCTCGGACACTCAAGTGCAACGTATGGAAATTACCCAAAACTGGGTCCTTAGAAAAATTGTCAATGCACCCTGGTATACAAGAAACCAGCATATACGGGAGAGACATAATATCGGAACGGTAGATGAGGTATTTAAACAGGCCAGTGCTAGATTTACTAACTCACTCGTTAATCATCCCAATCCCAATGCACGTAAGCTGATAGCAAGCCCATATGAGCCAATGCGCCTTGAAAGGCAAAGATATAGCGAGCAAATGCTACACTATGTTCGCCCCTTGCAACAGCAGCTGCAATCACAACAGCAGGTCGAACAGGTCCCAACACTCCTGCGAATGGAACTTGAGGAAATAGAGGCCAATAAGCGGAAGGAAGAAGAGAGGCAACGACAACTCTGGCAACCCCCGACACGGACGTTCACTGGAGAAATGATCAATACACTCAGACGACGGTATAAGGATGGCATTACAACAAGGGAAAGTCTAATTGAATTAATGAAGTACCAGCCTATCCAAATCCAATGGTTAATCCTGCCTGAGCACTTTGAGCATGGGGAACAACTTGAGCTCCTACTAGAGCAACGGCGTGTTGAAAAAGAGGAGCAACGTCGGCTGTACGAAGAGAGGATGCAGCAGCAAATCACTTACGTTGATTCCAGTCCGGAGACTTCAGCCATAACAGCCCAATCAGCAGTGCATCCGTCGCAGCAACCAGATGAGCCAGTACAGCGCTGCACCAGTAAGCCACAGGAAACGGTCGATGAGGAGCAGCAGCTTGAAATTCGAATGGATGCGCTAAGACTTGAACTTGAGCGGGCGTTAGATGAGTCGCATAGCCGGGACCTGCCGCAACAGTTGCAACAATCAGAGCAGCAGCCAGTAGAGCCGTATTTGCGGCAAGAAAGCGGCAGTGCCCCAACTGCAACTCCTGAAAAAGAAATAACCTGCGTTAGTGCAATCAATACAAATTGTTCTAATAATTTATATATTTTACAGAGTTGCCAACTTAAGCCAAGCAGCGAAGCAGAATGCAGCGACCGACAGCCAATACAACTGACGGCCAGCCAGCAGCAGCTAATCCAGGCGGAACGTCAACCGCAATCCCAACTGCAGCCACGACAGTTGCATGCAAGGCGGAGGGCGACAAAAACATCCGGCGGCAGCTACTCACTGCAATCTACTCACAGGTTGCATCCAATAAGGCTTGGCTCAATCACAGCAGAGGCGGTCAGCTGGTCACGCTGGCGACGGCGGCTTCTGCAACGAGACAAGCAACAGCATCAATGTCGTATACGTAACCTGCGCCAAACTGGGCGAATGTTGCAATGGATTACTGCACTGGGTGTGTGGCTCCTCCTCCCAACTTTGGGAACTCAACTGAGTGCTGAGCAACTAACTGCAACCGACTCGGTTCTTATGGCGGCTGACATCGAGTCTGCTGGCAGCTCCACGCAACTTTTGAACGTGCAAAGGCGCCCGTTCTACAGCAGAAATAGATCTGCAAAACGTCGGACTGGAGGTGTGTGGCCAATACACCGCAAGGCCAGGCCATACAACATACTGTTGTATAAATTCGCAAATTAAAAAATGCAAACTTTTTCCTCTTTGTTAATCTCACTAAACTCAAAACAAATAATTATCGAAGCCAACCATGTATATCGATATATTCAATAACTGGCGAATGCCACATGTTAGCTCATTAAGTGCCAATTGAGCAAACTTTTGTTATGTACCAATGTAAATTGTGCTGTATCAAGCAGACAATGTCAATCATGCCGTATTTGCAAACGGCGGTTAAATTTAAATAATGTCCTAAATGTTGCGTTTGTAAAAATAGAAATAGGTGACGAGAGACAATAAAACACGATCTGCTGACAATCGTCGGTAGATCGTCATAGCGCTCTTATGCGTTCTATTAAAAAAAAAAAAAATAATGCTTTTCCTTAGCAAGAACTAGAAGCCGGTCTGATTGTTGAATAATCTTGAAAGAATTTGGGGCAAGTTAGCTAGTTTATTTTTCCTCTGTTTTTTGGAACAAATTTGGTTAAAACTGTACACCCAACCTTTTATATATACACTGAATCTTCTTTTTTTTGTTCTTTTTTTATTTTTATTTTTTGTTTTTCTTCTTTTTCGCCATAATCGGGCAGTATACTATAAATCGAGCTACATATAATGTGTAGACACTCCTTTTTCGTCCAAAATGGGCCTGTGTATAACGGATACACTCGGAATATTTCTCTTCTTAAAAAATAATAAGTTGCTCTGCCGCAATTCGGCCACCGTAAACCTGCCGCAATTCGGCCTGCTGACCTGTGAATAATGCTTTTCCTTAGCAAGAACTAGAAGCCGGTCTGATTGTTGAATAATCTTGAAAGAATTTGGGGCAAGTTAGCTAGTTTATTTTTCCTCTGTTTTTTGGAACAAATTTGGTTAAAACTGTACACCCAACCTTTTATATATACACTGAATCTTCTTTTTTTTGTTCTTTTTTTATTTTTATTTTTTGTTTTTCTTCTTTTTCGCCATAATCGGGCAGTATACTATAAATCGAGCTACATATAATGTGTAGACACTCCTTTTTCGTCCAAAATGGGCCTGTGTATAACGGATACACTCGGAATATTTCTCTTCTTAAAAAATAATAAGTTGCTCTGCCGCAATTCGGCCACCGTAAACCTGCCGCAATTCGGCCTGCTGACCTGTGAATAATGCTTTTCCTTAGCAAGAACTAGAAGCCGGTCTGATTGTTGAATAATCTTGAAAGAATTTGGGGCAAGTTAGCTAGTTTATTTTTCCTCTGTTTTTTGGAACAAATTTGGTTAAAACTGTACACCCAACCTTTTATATATACACTGAATCTTCTTTTTTTTGTTCTTTTTTTATTTTTATTTTTTGTTTTTCTTCTTTTTCGCCATAATCGGGCAGTATACTATAAATCGAGCTACATATAATGTGTAGACACTCCTTTTTCGTCCAAAATGGGCCTGTGTATAACGGATACACTCGGAATATTTCTCTTCTTAAAAAATAATAAGTTGCTCTGCCGCAATTCGGCCACCGTAAACCTGCCGCAATTCGGCCTGCTGACCTGTGAATAATGCTTTTCCTTAGCAAGAACTAAAAGCCGGTCTGATTGTTGAATAATCTTGAAAGAATTTGGGGCAAGTTAGCTAGTTTATTTTTCCTCTGTTTTTTGGAACAAATTTGGTTAAAACTGTACACCCAACCTTTTATATATACACTGAATCTTCTTTTTTTTGTTCTTTTTTTATTTTTATTTTTTGTTTTTCTTCTTTTTCGCCATAATCGGGCAGTATACTATAAATCGAGCTACATATAATGTGTAGACACTCCTTTTTCGTCCAAAATGGGCCTGTGTATAACGGATACACTCGGAATATTTCTCTTCTTAAAAAATAATAAGTTGCTCTGCCGCAATTCGGCCACCGTAAACCTGCCGCAATTCGGCCTGCTGACCTGTGAATAATGCTTTTCCTTAGCAAGAACTAAAAGCCGGTCTGATTGTTGAATAATCTTGAAAGAATTTGGGGCAAGTTAGCTAGTTTATTTTTCCTCTGTTTTTTGGAACAAATTTGGTTAAAACTGTACACCCAACCTTTTATATATACACTGAATCTTCTTTTTTTTGTTCTTTTTTTATTTTTATTTTTTGTTTTTCTTCTTTTTCGCCATAATCGGGCAGTATACTATAAATCGAGCTACATATAATGTGTAGACACTCCTTTTTCGTCCAAAATGGGCCTGTGTATAACGGATACACTCGGAATATTTCTCTTCTTAAAAAATAATAAGTTGCTCTGCCGCAATTCGGCCACCGTAAACCTGCCGCAATTCGGCCTGCTGACCTGTGAATAATGCTTTTCCTTAGCAAGAACTAGAAGCCGGTCTGATTGTTGAATAATCTTGAAAGAATTTGGGGCAAGTTAGCTAGTTTATTTTTCCTCTGTTTTTTGGAACAAATTTGGTTAAAACTGTACACCCAACCTTTTATATATACACTGAATCTTCTTTTTTTTGTTCTTTTTTTATTTTTATTTTTTGTTTTTCTTCTTTTTCGCCATAATCGGGCAGTATACTATAAATCGAGCTACATATAATGTGTAGACACTCCTTTTTCGTCCAAAATGGGCCTGTGTATAACGGATACACTCGGAATATTTCTCTTCTTAAAAAATAATAAGTTGCTCTGCCGCAATTCGGCCACCGTAAACCTGCCGCAATTCGGCCTGCTGACCTGTGAATAATGCTTTTCCTTAGCAAGAACTAGAAGCCGGTCTGATTGTTGAATAATCTTGAAAGAATTTGGGGCAAGTTAGCTAGTTTATTTTTCCTCTGTTTTTTGGAACAAATTTGGTTAAAACTGTACACCCAACCTTTTATATATACACTGAATCTTCTTTTTTTTGTTCTTTTTTTATTTTTATTTTTTGTTTTTCTTCTTTTTCGCCATAATCGGGCAGTATACTATAAATCGAGCTACATATAATGTGTAGACACTCCTTTTTCGTCCAAAATGGGCCTGTGTATAACGGATACACTCGGAATATTTCTCTTCTTAAAAAATAATAAGTTGCTCTGCCGCAATTCGGCCACCGTAAACCTGCCGCAATTCGGCCTGCTGACCTGTGAATAATGCTTTTCCTTAGCAAGAACTAGAAGCCGGTCTGATTGTTGAATAATCTTGAAAGAATTTGGGGCAAGTTAGCTAGTTTATTTTTCCTCTGTTTTTTGGAACAAATTTGGTTAAAACTGTACACCCAACCTTTTATATATACACTGAATCTTCTTTTTTTTGTTCTTTTTTTATTTTTATTTTTTGTTTTTCTTCTTTTTCGCCATAATCGGGCAGTATACTATAAATCGAGCTACATATAATGTGTAGACACTCCTTTTTCGTCCAAAATGGGCCTGTGTATAACGGATACACTCGGAATATTTCTCTTCTTAAAAAATAATAAGTTGCTCTGCCGCAATTCGGCCACCGTAAACCTGCCGCAATTCGGCCTGCTGACCTGTGAATAATGCTTTTCCTTAGCAAGAACTAGAAGCCGGTCTGATTGTTGAATAATCTTGAAAGAATTTGGGGCAAGTTAGCTAGTTTATTTTTCCTCTGTTTTTTGGAACAAATTTGGTTAAAACTGTACACCCAACCTTTTATATATACACTGAATCTTCTTTTTTTTGTTCTTTTTTTATTTTTATTTTTTGTTTTTCTTCTTTTTCGCCATAATCGGGCAGTATACTATAAATCGAGCTACATATAATGTGTAGACACTCCTTTTTCGTCCAAAATGGGCCTGTGTATAACGGATACACTCGGAATATTTCTCTTCTTAAAAAATAATAAGTTGCTCTGCCGCAATTCGGCCACCGTAAACCTGCCGCAATTCGGCCTGCTGACCTGTGAATAATGCTTTTCCTTAGCAAGAACTAAAAGCCGGTCTGATTGTTGAATAATCTTGAAAGAATTTGGGGCAAGTTAGCTAGTTTATTTTTCCTCTGTTTTTTGGAACAAATTTGGTTAAAACTGTACACCCAACCTTTTATATATACACTGAATCTTCTTTTTTTTGTTCTTTTTTTATTTTTATTTTTTGTTTTTCTTCTTTTTCGCCATAATCGGGCAGTATACTATAAATCGAGCTACATATAATGTGTAGACACTCCTTTTTCGTCCAAAATGGGCCTGTGTATAACGGATACACTCGGAATATTTCTCTTCTTAAAAAATAATAAGTTGCTCTGCCGCAATTCGGCCACCGTAAACCTGCCGCAATTCGGCCTGCTGACCTGTGAATAATGCTTTTCCTTAGCAAGAACTAAAAGCCGGTCTGATTGTTGAATAATCTTGAAAGAATTTGGGGCAAGTTAGCTAGTTTATTTTTCCTCTGTTTTTTGGAACAAATTTGGTTAAAACTGTACACCCAACCTTTTATATATACACTGAATCTTCTTTTTTTTGTTCTTTTTTTATTTTTATTTTTTGTTTTTCTTCTTTTTCGCCATAATCGGGCAGTATACTATAAATCGAGCTACATATAATGTGTAGACACTCCTTTTTCGTCCAAAATGGGCCTGTGTATAACGGATACACTCGGAATATTTCTCTTCTTAAAAAATAATAAGTTGCTCTGCCGCAATTCGGCCACCGTAAACCTGCCGCAATTCGGCCTGCTGACCTGTGAATAATGCTTTTCCTTAGCAAGAACTAAAAGCCGGTCTGATTGTTGAATAATCTTGAAAGAATTTGGGGCAAGTTAGCTAGTTTATTTTTCCTCTGTTTTTTGGAACAAATTTGGTTAAAACTGTACACCCAACCTTTTATATATACACTGAATCTTCTTTTTTTTGTTCTTTTTTTATTTTTATTTTTTGTTTTTCTTCTTTTTCGCCATAATCGGGCAGTATACTATAAATCGAGCTACATATAATGTGTAGACACTCCTTTTTCGTCCAAAATGGGCCTGTGTATAACGGATACACTCGGAATATTTCTCTTCTTAAAAAATAATAAGTTGCTCTGCCGCAATTCGGCCACCGTAAACCTGCCGCAATTCGGCCTGCTGACCTGTGAATAATGCTTTTCCTTAGCAAGAACTAGAAGCCGGTCTGATTGTTGAATAATCTTGAAAGAATTTGGGGCAAGTTAGCTAGTTTATTTTTCCTCTGTTTTTTGGAACAAATTTGGTTAAAACTGTACACCCAACCTTTTATATATACACTGAATCTTCTTTTTTTTGTTCTTTTTTTATTTTTATTTTTTGTTTTTCTTCTTTTTCGCCATAATCGGGCAGTATACTATAAATCGAGCTACATATAATGTGTAGACACTCCTTTTTCGTCCAAAATGGGCCTGTGTATAACGGATACACTCGGAATATTTCTCTTCTTAAAAAATAATAAGTTGCTCTGCCGCAATTCGGCCACCGTAAACCTGCCGCAATTCGGCCTGCTGACCTGTGAATAATGCTTTTCCTTAGCAAGAACTAGAAGCCGGTCTGATTGTTGAATAATCTTGAAAGAATTTGGGGCAAGTTAGCTAGTTTATTTTTCCTCTGTTTTTTGGAACAAATTTGGTTAAAACTGTACACCCAACCTTTTATATATACACTGAATCTTCTTTTTTTTGTTCTTTTTTTATTTTTATTTTTTGTTTTTCTTCTTTTTCGCCATAATCGGGCAGTATACTATAAATCGAGCTACATATAATGTGTAGACACTCCTTTTTCGTCCAAAATGGGCCTGTGTATAACGGATACACTCGGAATATTTCTCTTCTTAAAAAATAATAAGTTGCTCTGCCGCAATTCGGCCACCGTAAACCTGCCGCAATTCGGCCTGCTGACCTGTGAATAATGCTTTTCCTTAGCAAGAACTAGAAGCCGGTCTGATTGTTGAATAATAATATTGAAAGAATTTGGGTCAAGTTAGCTAGTTTATTTTTCCTCTGTTTTTTGGAACAAATTTGGTTAAAACTGTACACCCAACCTTTTATATATACACTGAATCTTCTTTTTTTTGTTCTTTTTTTATTTTTATTTTTTGTTTTTCTTCTTTTTCGCCATAATCGGGCAGTATACTATAAATCGAGCTACATATAATGTGTAGACACTCCTTTTTCGTCCAAAATGGGCCTGTGTATAACGGATACACTCGGAATATTTCTCTTCTTAAAAAATAATAAGTTGCTCTGCCGCAATTCGGCCACCGTAAACCTGCCGCAATTCGGCCTGCTGACCTGTGAATAATGCTTTTCCTTAGCAAGAACTAGAAGCCGGTCTGATTGTTGAATAATCTTGAAAGAATTTGGGGCAAGTTAGCTAGTTTATTTTTCCTCTGTTTTTTGGAACAAATTTGGTTAAAACTGTACACCCAACCTTTTATATATACACTGAATCTTCTTTTTTTTGTTCTTTTTTTATTTTTATTTTTTGTTTTTCTTCTTTTTCGCCATAATCGGGCAGTATACTATAAATCGAGCTACATATAATGTGTAGACACTCCTTTTTCGTCCAAAATGGGCCTGTGTATAACGGATACACTCGGAATATTTCTCTTCTTAAAAAATAATAAGTTGCTCTGCCGCAATTCGGCCACCGTAAACCTGCCGCAATTCGGCCTGCTGACCTGTGAATAATGCTTTTCCTTAGCAAGAACTAAAAGCCGGTCTGATTGTTGAATAATCTTGAAAGAATTTGGGGCAAGTTAGCTAGTTTATTTTTCCTCTGTTTTTTGGAACAAATTTGGTTAAAACTGTACACCCAACCTTTTATATATACACTGAATCTTCTTTTTTTTCTTCTTTTTTTATTTTTATTTTTTGTTTTTCTTCTTTTTCGCCATAATCGGGCAGTATACTATAAATCGAGCTACATATAATGTGTAGACACTCCTTTTTCGTCCAAAATGGGCCTGTGTATAACGGATACACTCGGAATATTTCTCTTCTTAAAAAATAATAAGTTGCTCTGCCGCAATTCGGCCACCGTAAACCTGCCGCAATTCGGCCTGCTGACCTGTGAATAATGCTTTTCCTTAGCAAGAACTAGAAGCCGGTCTGATTGTTGAATAATCTTGAAAGAATTTGGGGCAAGTTAGCTAGTTTATTTTTCCTCTGTTTTTTGGAACAAATTTGGTTAAAACTGTACACCCAACCTTTTATATATACACTGAATCTTCTTTTTTTTCTTCTTTTTTTATTTTTATTTTTTGTTTTTCTTCTTTTTCGCCATAATCGGGCAGTATACTATAAATCGAGCTACATATAATGTGTAGACACTCCTTTTTCGTCCAAAATGGGCCTGTGTATAACGGATACACTCGGAATATTTCTCTTCTTAAAAAATAATAAGTTGCTCTGCCGCAATTCGGCCACCGTAAACCTGCCGCAATTCGGCCTGCTGACCTGTGAATAATGCTTTTCCTTAGCAAGAACTAGAAGCCGGTCTGATTGTTGAATAATCTTGAAAGAATTTGGGGCAAGTTAGCTAGTTTATTTTTCCTCTGTTTTTTGGAACAAATTTGGTTAAAACTGTACACCCAACCTTTTATATATACACTGAATCTTCTTTTTTTTGTTCTTTTTTTATTTTTATTTTTTGTTTTTCTTCTTTTTCGCCATAATCGGGCAGTATACTATAAATCGAGCTACATATAATGTGTAGACACTCCTTTTTCGTCCAAAATGGGCCTGTGTATAACGGATACACTCGGAATATTTCTCTTCTTAAAAAATAATAAGTTGCTCTGCCGCAATTCGGCCACCGTAAACCTGCCGCAATTCGGCCTGCTGACCTGTGAATAATGCTTTTCCTTAGCAAGAACTAGAAGCCGGTCTGATTGTTGAATAATCTTGAAAGAATTTGGGGCAAGTTAGCTAGTTTATTTTTCCTCTGTTTTTTGGAACAAATTTGGTTAAAACTGTACACCCAACCTTTTATATATACACTGAATCTTCTTTTTTTTGTTCTTTTTTTATTTTTATTTTTTGTTTTTCTTCTTTTTCGCCATAATCGGGCAGTATACTATAAATCGAGCTACATATAATGTGTAGACACTCCTTTTTCGTCCAAAATGGGCCTGTGTATAACGGATACACTCGGAATATTTCTCTTCTTAAAAAATAATAAGTTGCTCTGCCGCAATTCGGCCACCGTAAACCTGCCGCAATTCGGCCTGCTGACCTGTGAATAATGCTTTTCCTTAGCAAGAACTAAAAGCCGGTCTGATTGTTGAATAATCTTGAAAGAATTTGGGGCAAGTTAGCTAGTTTATTTTTCCTCTGTTTTTTGGAACAAATTTGGTTAAAACTGTACACCCAACCTTTTATATATACACTGAATCTTCTTTTTTTTGTTCTTTTTTTATTTTTATTTTTTGTTTTTCTTCTTTTTCGCCATAATCGGGCAGTATACTATAAATCGAGCTACATATAATGTGTAGACACTCCTTTTTCGTCCAAAATGGGCCTGTGTATAACGGATACACTCGGAATATTTCTCTTCTTAAAAAATAATAAGTTGCTCTGCCGCAATTCGGCCACCGTAAACCTGCCGCAATTCGGCCTGCTGACCTGTGAATAATGCTTTTCCTTAGCAAGAACTAGAAGCCGGTCTGATTGTTGAATAATCTTGAAAGAATTTGGGGCAAGTTAGCTAGTTTATTTTTCCTCTGTTTTTTGGAACAAATTTGGTTAAAACTGTACACCCAACCTTTTATATATACACTGAATCTTCTTTTTTTTCTTCTTTTTTTATTTTTATTTTTTGTTTTTCTTCTTTTTCGCCATAATCGGGCAGTATACTATAAATCGAGCTACATATAATGTGTAGACACTCCTTTTTCGTCCAAAATGGGCCTGTGTATAACGGATACACTCGGAATATTTCTCTTCTTAAAAAATAATAAGTTGCTCTGCCGCAATTCGGCCACCGTAAACCTGCCGCAATTCGGCCTGCTGACCTGTGAATAATGCTTTTCCTTAGCAAGAACTAGAAGCCGGTCTGATTGTTGAATAATCTTGAAAGAATTTGGGGCAAGTTAGCTAGTTTATTTTTCCTCTGTTTTTTGGAACAAATTTGGTTAAAACTGTACACCCAACCTTTTATATATACACTGAATCTTCTTTTTTTTGTTCTTTTTTTATTTTTATTTTTTGTTTTTCTTCTTTTTCGCCATAATCGGGCAGTATACTATAAATCGAGCTACATATAATGTGTAGACACTCCTTTTTCGTCCAAAATGGGCCTGTGTATAACGGATACACTCGGAATATTTCTCTTCTTAAAAAATAATAAGTTGCTCTGCCGCAATTCGGCCACCGTAAACCTGCCGCAATTCGGCCTGCTGACCTGTGAATAATGCTTTTCCTTAGCAAGAACTAGAAGCCGGTCTGATTGTTGAATAATCTTGAAAGAATTTGGGGCAAGTTAGCTAGTTTATTTTTCCTCTGTTTTTTGGAACAAATTTGGTTAAAACTGTACACCCAACCTTTTATATATACACTGAATCTTCTTTTTTTTGTTCTTTTTTTATTTTTATTTTTTGTTTTTCTTCTTTTTCGCCATAATCGGGCAGTATACTATAAATCGAGCTACATATAATGTGTAGACACTCCTTTTTCGTCCAAAATGGGCCTGTGTATAACGGATACACTCGGAATATTTCTCTTCTTAAAAAATAATAAGTTGCTCTGCCGCAATTCGGCCACCGTAAACCTGCCGCAATTCGGCCTGCTGACCTGTGAATAATGCTTTTCCTTAGCAAGAACTAGAAGCCGGTCTGATTGTTGAATAATCTTGAAAGAATTTGGGGCAAGTTAGCTAGTTTATTTTTCCTCTGTTTTTTGGAACAAATTTGGTTAAAACTGTACACCCAACCTTTTATATATACACTGAATCTTCTTTTTTTTCTTCTTTTTTTATTTTTATTTTTTGTTTTTCTTCTTTTTCGCCATAATCGGGCAGTATACTATAAATCGAGCTACATATAATGTGTAGACACTCCTTTTTCGTCCAAAATGGGCCTGTGTATAACGGATACACTCGGAATATTTCTCTTCTTAAAAAATAATAAGTTGCTCTGCCGCAATTCGGCCACCGTAAACCTGCCGCAATTCGGCCTGCTGACCTGTGAATAATGCTTTTCCTTAGCAAGAACTAAAAGCCGGTCTGATTGTTGAATAATCTTGAAAGAATTTGGGGCAAGTTAGCTAGTTTATTTTTCCTCTGTTTTTTGGAACAAATTTGGTTAAAACTGTACACCCAACCTTTTATATATACACTGAATCTTCTTTTTTTGTTCTTTTTTTATTTTTATTTTTTGTTTTTCTTCTTTTTCGCCATAATCGGGCAGTATACTATAAATCGAGCTACATATAATGTGTAGACACTCCTTTTTCGTCCAAAATGGGCCTGTGTATAACGGATACACTCGGAATATTTCTCTTCTTAAAAAATAATAAGTTGCTCTGCCGCAATTCGGCCACCGTAAACCTGCCGCAATTCGGCCTGCTGACCTGTGAATAATGCTTTTCCTTAGCAAGAACTAGAAGCCGGTCTGATTGTTGAATAATCTTGAAAGAATTTGGGGCAAGTTAGCTAGTTTATTTTTCCTCTGTTTTTTGGAACAAATTTGGTTAAAACTGTACACCCAACCTTTTATATATACACTGAATCTTCTTTTTTTTCTTCTTTTTTTATTTTTATTTTTTGTTTTTCTTCTTTTTCGCCATAATCGGGCAGTATACTATAAATCGAGCTACATATAATGTGTAGACACTCCTTTTTCGTCCAAAATGGGCCTGTGTATAACGGATACACTCGGAATATTTCTCTTCTTAAAAAATAATAAGTTGCTCTGCCGCAATTCGGCCACCGTAAACCTGCCGCAATTCGGCCTGCTGACCTGTGAATAATGCTTTTCCTTAGCAAGAACTAGAAGCCGGTCTGATTGTTGAATAATCTTGAAAGAATTTGGGGCAAGTTAGCTAGTTTATTTTTCCTCTGTTTTTTGGAACAAATTTGGTTAAAACTGTACACCCAACCTTTTATATATACACTGAATCTTCTTTTTTTTGTTCTTTTTTTATTTTTATTTTTTGTTTTTCTTCTTTTTCGCCATAATCGGGCAGTATACTATAAATCGAGCTACATATAATGTGTAGACACTCCTTTTTCGTCCAAAATGGGCCTGTGTATAACGGATACACTCGGAATATTTCTCTTCTTAAAAAATAATAAGTTGCTCTGCCGCAATTCGGCCACCGTAAACCTGCCGCAATTCGGCCTGCTGACCTGTGAATAATGCTTTTCCTTAGCAAGAACTAAAAGCCGGTCTGATTGTTGAATAATCTTGAAAGAATTTGGGGCAAGTTAGCTAGTTTATTTTTCCTCTGTTTTTTGGAACAAATTTGGTTAAAACTGTACACCCAACCTTTTATATATACACTGAATCTTCTTTTTTTTGTTCTTTTTTTATTTTTATTTTTTGTTTTTCTTCTTTTTCGCCATAATCGGGCAGTATACTATAAATCGAGCTACATATAATGTGTAGACACTCCTTTTTCGTCCAAAATGGGCCTGTGTATAACGGATACACTCGGAATATTTCTCTTCTTAAAAAATAATAAGTTGCTCTGCCGCAATTCGGCCACCGTAAACCTGCCGCAATTCGGCCTGCTGACCTGTGAATAATGCTTTTCCTTAGCAAGAACTAGAAGCCGGTCTGATTGTTGAATAATCTTGAAAGAATTTGGGGCAAGTTAGCTAGTTTATTTTTCCTCTGTTTTTTGGAACAAATTTGGTTAAAACTGTACACCCAACCTTTTATATATACACTGAATCTTCTTTTTTTTCTTCTTTTTTTATTTTTATTTTTTGTTTTTCTTCTTTTTCGCCATAATCGGGCAGTATACTATAAATCGAGCTACATATAATGTGTAGACACTCCTTTTTCGTCCAAAATGGGCCTGTGTATAACGGATACACTCGGAATATTTCTCTTCTTAAAAAATAATAAGTTGCTCTGCCGCAATTCGGCCACCGTAAACCTGCCGCAATTCGGCCTGCTGACCTGTGAATAATGCTTTTCCTTAGCAAGAACTTGAACCGTTCTTCCGATGCTTTTTTAGTAGCCACGGATGGGTATCGATACTTTTTGTATTCATTTATTTATGCTGTAACACACCTCCAAACAGTTTTCACATACTTCCAATAACGTAGATATTGGGTCGTGGGCTGGAATTGCAGTCCCCTGGTTCCCCTGGGTTTTCCCCCAAGGGCCTTCCTTATGCTAAAGTTGGTGGTTTTAGATTTTTCTTTCCGATACTTGCTAAAAGCAGATCTGTTCATTTAATCTTAGGAGGCCATGAAATAGACACCGTAAAAATTTGACAAACGTAGGCAAAAATGCTTGAAGGCAGCAGAGAGGGCTGTCGACGAGGCTGAGGGCCGTGAAAGAGGATCGCCACGTGGAGGAAATACCGAGAAGACCCGAATGCGGAGAAATGGGAGAACAACCACCATATGAACCAGGCTAAATATGTATCCCGCTGTACACTCCACAAATGATGACCGCCTTTTTTTTGCAGGCACTGTGCGCTCTCAGATGTCCGCCACCTCCTGCCTCCACCTCTGCCTCATGAAGCATGACCTCATGCCTGCTCTGAGACTATCAAATACAGCGACTATTGACCTGGACTCCTTCAACGACGTCCTGCCCTGATGACTGCACTTCTCCCCGATGAAGGTAGAATCTACCCCTGCGCTTGACTGATCGCCCGTCGCCAAGGCAAAATATCTTCCGCCAATAAACGGACATGTACAACCTGCAACTCACCTGTCAACTAACTGCTTAGCCTGTGTTTGCTAGGGTACTAGGGGCCCTGCCTAAATAAAAAGGGCATGTGCAGCCTAGGCTAGCAAATGTTAGCCTCCACTTACCTGTTAATTTACCGCTTAGCCTGTGCTTGCTAGGGTACTAGGAGCCCTGCCTGAATAAAAAGGGCATGTGCAGCCTAAGCTAGCAAGCGTTAGGCTCCACTCACCTGTTAATTTACTGCTTAGCCTATGCTTGCTAGGGTACTAGGAGCCCTGCCTGAATAAAAAGGGCATGTGCAGCCTAGGCTCGCAAGCTCAAGCCTTACGCCAACACCTAACTGCAATACCTGTAGATAAGTATGCTGTCGTCTTAAGTGCTGGAATAGAGACTACGCCCTTAGGCATACGTGTATGTTCCTAGCACGCGCCGGCAGCTGCTTTTTCTATATACATTGCCGCCAACGAAACACCCACTCTAAAACTGCAATTCCATTGGGTAGTATGCTGTTGTCTTAAGTGCTGGAATAGAGACTACGCCTTTAGGCATACGTGTATGTTCCTAGCATGCGCCGGCAGCTGCGTATCCATTTATTTTGCCGCCAATATAAACTGCTTTGCCTCTATAAGCCAACGCCAAAACCATCTTAACTGCTACCACTCATAGCCTGCTTACCAGAATATCCTCCTTAACGATACACAGGACTTACCTGACCTTTACACAACCGCTCAGCCAGTAAGAGCCGCCACAAAACGACCTTTTTCCGCGTGGTCCACTCGATGGCGCTTGCGGAGTACTGTCCAAGTCATACCATTTAACCTCTGGTTTGCCAAAGGGTATGAACTTGGGCCGCCATTTTGCATATGTGCCTCTGCATTAGGCATGCATATATTATAAAAAAAAAAAAAAAATCATACGAAAATGCTAAATTACATAAAAATGTTAAATGTTAAATGTAAATACAGACTGTTATGTTAAGTAGCAGAATATTTGAAATTTGGGCGCAATGCTAAGCCCAGCTTAATGTTAGATATGTAAGTTGAATAGAACTTCTGTTAGTTGCTAATTGTGAAAGTAATAGGGAAGTTGATAAAAATAGAGTGCCACCAGAATGTCCTGGTGGTCTCAATAAATTTGATATTGAAAAAAAATGTGTGTAGAGTGATCCAAAATTAATGAATGTTGATATTTTTCCACAGCAGGAGGAGCAGCTGAAGACGCTGATACCGGAGCGTGACTTTGTGCGACACGCCCAGGAGCAGTACATTATGTCCTACAGCCATGTAATTCGCGGTGGCATTGGTATCTTGTTTAGTTAAAATGTCAAAAAATACTAGACAACAGATCTTAGCTATTAAATACTAGAATGTTAAAAATCCCATAAAATGTTAAATGCCAGCTTCTCTGTAAATAGCAGAATTTGTACAGTGAGCACAAAGTTAAACCACAGAATAATGTTAACTTTAAGTTCATTTAAATTTCCGTTGGTTGCTAATCATTGTAATAAGGAAGTCGTCCAGTAAAGTAGCCACCAGACTGCTGCTGGTGTCCCTTTTTTAAATAAAAAAAAATAAATGGCCATGACTTCTAAACTAGACAACTTATCAAGTTTTGGGCCTTAATTCGGGATCCCTACAAATTTTATATAAAAACTTCAGTTTTTAATAGTAATTGATATGGAAATCTTTAAATGCTCATCACTTCTAAACTTGATAATTTGTAGATTATGCGCAATATAGATGCCCAAGATTCCAATTGCAGATTCGTTGTATATATGTATATGGAAGGCATATGTGTGTATAAACTCTGAACTACCATTTTATTGGAACTTTCCCCAACTTTATGTTGTTTAAATTGTTTTTTTATTCAACTTTAGAATTCAGTCCCCGACACATAAATGTATGCAAATCAAAGCGGAGTTCCTTCAAAGTTAAATTGGAGCGAAATTTAAAAAATCGCCAACCAATCCGGTGGTCAAATATATTTGATAGGATAGGTATAGATAAAACATTGCAAAAAACATAATGTAATAATTGAGTGTTTTCACCAAATCTATTAGATAGTTAATTGCTTTCAGAACATTTAACCCAATATTGTCTTAATTATATATTTAAACTTATTTTGGCATTTACATACGGGTTTTTCTTAAGAAAAATTAAATTCGCTCATATGTCTTGAAAAAAATTGATGTTGTTGCAATATTTTCGCTTTAACAGGTTTATAGGAAAATATTACAAGCAACAATTGGATTGAATATAATTGCATAATATTATGTCTACATTTTAACTCATTGATGCTACATATTATTGTAACCAGTGGCTATGTAAAGCATAATTTATATTCTGATAATATACTAGCGTTCTATATATTTTCAGTATGAATTGGGTTTGTTGTAACTGTGTTTTAAGTTGCACAGAAGCACATATGTAACTTGACTGTGTAATTCGAATTTGATTTTAAATAATTAAAAACACAGTTATTCATATCTTTTGTACTCTGCTCACAAAGTGGAAAGCATTACTTTGCTTTAGTGCACTTTCTGTCTTGCTATCCGTTCGTTTGTCCGTAGGAACACATTTTTTGGGCGATTTTGAAGATAAAGGGAAAATTTACATCTTCCATAGTTTGAAAACTAAAGTGATCTGATTTTATGTTTTAAGTACATTGTAAAAAGAGTATTGTACAGTCGGTTATATCCGACTGAAATATTCTTATTTGTTTAAATACTGATACCAAAATAAGTTATAGTTTGAGGAGGGGCACTGCTTTGAAGGTACAATAATTGTTGACATTTTTCGGCTGTTTGATGTTGTAATTACGCTGTGAACAGAGTACCGCAGAGTCGGCTATAGCCGACTGAAAATTCTGGTTTAAATATTGATACCAAAATTGTCGAATTCACATTTGATTCAGGACAGAAAAAAAATTAAAGGCGATAAAAACATGTACATATTTGGTAAGATTTCGGCAACTAAACTAAAATAAGTTAATCTATAAAATATCCGCTAATGTGGCGCAATTAACAAATGCATTATTTATATATAATTGTAACAAATATTTTATATATCTATATATCAATCCGACTGTTACATACGCATATATATGAACTGCGATTTTATATGTTTTTTAAATATAAGTTATTGTGTATAATAAATACTAAAAGGTTAACTAAGCAAACGAAATGTCCGTCTCTTGTTGTGCGACTGCGGCCTTAACCATTTCGATAGCTGCAACACGTGCGGCAGTTAACGTTAAATCCGCATCAAAGCTTGGCTTGTGTGTTGGCGATTGACTCGGTGTGCAATTGGTACTCTTTGGCTTACGGAACCAGTTGCCAAGACGGCGACGGCCCAGGGACCCAGTTGACGTTGTTAACTGCATCTGTCCTGAAACATTGGTGGTATTGGCAATGGCGTCGCGCGATTGTGATTTTTTGGGAAGCGTATCGCAGGATCGGTACGGAGACTTGGCCGGTGACTCGGGCACCGAACTATCGCCACTTGCCGATGTGGTACAAAGTGCGTGGTCGCAGTCTGGAAATTCATAGTCCGATTGGTCAGAATAATCACCCTGGCGTTCGTCATAGTTGTATTCAAACCCAGTCATTTCGGATACGTACAATGCCTTGCCACCAAACTGTCGCTCCAGGGCGAGCGTATTAAGAAAGCGATGTTTACGGTTGGCCGAGCGAAAGCTAAAGTCGTACCATTTATCCCGCGACTCGCAATAGATTCGTAGTGAGTTTTTGATTGTATGACCAAACATTTTTCCATCCCGCACGTTTACGATGCGACAGCGATCCAAAAAATTCGTCCCTTGTACATAAAATGGCTGCGCTTGATTATATCTCGTTTACAGTAGATCAACTGATTATCAAATAGAAAAAGGGTGCAGCTACTATTCCAGAGGTTCTGCTTTTGGCGTGTGGCGTCCACTTGAAGGAAAAAACGCGTGCTGTGCAGGTGTAGCGGAGGGCCTTTAAAGTTTTGGAAACTGGCCTGATGGCGTGCAATTGTCTCACTGTGCCGTTTACCTTCATTTACAGTTTCTGTAATGCCGCGCATCTTCTCAAGCGCCATATTAACAGTGTCGTGAGTATCAGGAACATCAAACTGGGCAACATCGATCTTTTCATAGTCTATAATATTCGTTTGGACCTCAAGCTTATTTGCACCTAAAGCGGTTTTAATTAATTCGTTGAGGTGCAAAGGATAACGACAGATGCGTTGAACGGGCGCCAGCAGATGTGCAGATAGTGGTAGTTCAGCCAGGTTTTCGGATTCGCGGCAACTGTGTGGAAATAATTACAATTTAATATTGAGTGTTCAGGGGCTAAGGGATAAAATATAAAAAACTTACTTCTCCAGAATGGTGCGTGCATCTTTCATGCGTTCATATGATTCGAGCTCGATGAGGGCACGTGGATAAGCATTACAGTAGGTGGAGTAGCATAGAAATCCTTTATGCTAAACGAAAGAATTAACGTTACAAACAAACAGTTATTATCTCTCCATATATCAAACAGTTGAAATTTATATTAGGAAATTTGTAAAAATACTCCGGCAATCTTCCAATATCCTCATATTAAAAAAAATATTTATTTTAAAACCCCGGACGAACGGACGGACATGACTAAATCGACAAAGCTGTTCACCTGAACCGAAAATATATATACTTAATAGGGTCGGAGATGGCTCCCTCTGCCTGTTACATTCTTTTGCACACAACTATTATACCTTTTTACTCATCCAAAAATATGAAAAATAAGAAGTGAGAAGGGTCCAGTCGGGAGCGCCCGACTAGGGGATACCCTGAACCCTATGTTTTCATACAGTTCAGTCCCCTTGCATTCATACACACATACACACACACACATGTTGCTACACAGCTCCTACGCTTGGCCCCAATGCCATTAAATTCGTGTATAACTTCTAAACTAAAAGTATGATCTTAATGAAATTTTCAGGGCATAAGAAGAGCATTGGAATCTATGTACAAACCAAAGCCTAAGTAGTATTTGAATTGCGTTTTTTTTTTCAAATTTTTTCATATATAAGGGCGAATGAGGGGAGGTATCCAAAATCTGAAATATTCCTTCGCATGCTTGACGCGAACATTTTTAACTAAATTTGGTTGCTCTAGCTCGTAAGGTTTCTAAGATATGCTCAAAAAACCAATAATTATCGATAATAAGAAAACGAGATGAGATATCGGTGATTTGAAGTAAACTTGATCTGCATATGGTACACACAAACTTAAAAAGTCCAAGTTCAGCTTTCTAGCTTCTGTAGTCTCCGAAAGCGACGCGTTCATGCAGACGGACGGACAGAGCTAGATCGACTCGGCTAGTGATGCTGATCAAGAATATATATAATTTCTGAGGTCGAAGACGCCTCCTTCTGCCTGTTACATACATTTGCACAAAACCATTATACCCTGATTTACCCATTTTTAGCGAGTTCAGCTAGTATAGATAGCAAACTTACCATCTTTAGAAATATCTTAGATATTTGATTTTGCTCGATGCCTTTGCGAAGCGCTTCCAAAAACTTTTGTTGAAACTTGTAAATTGCTGTTATATTGCAAAATATAAGTCGTATGCTGTGGGGGGAAAATATATCGATGCGTTTGCTCATAGCAGGCAAATACCTAGAGAAAGGAGATAATGATTTTTTTGCTTTATTTTTTTAAGACTGCATTTATTATTTACCCGTCGCAAATGGAAGCTAGAAGCTTTACGTATTTTACTTCAGTTTCAAGCAATTCGCGCACAGCGCCATTCCGCAAAACATCACAACTGTCCTGTGGTAAATTAATGCGCGCTGGTAGCGGCACAATAGCCGACGGCGGTGTTTCAATGACTATGGTTGTGATGTTACTCTGATCCATAGACATGTACGAATTGGTTTCCCTGTTGTCATATCCACTAACGGGTACTGGCATATTCAAATCTTTAACGGATGCAGCAACAGGTTCATCGCACAACTTTTTTTGTATATTAAAAAAGGTGTCAATATCGCAACTATGAATAATGCGCACAAAGTCTTTAGGAAACCAGCCACGTTCAGTATCAAGTATTTCTTCAATAAGACTAACATCATCCTTTTTGATGCGTCCAAACCACCAGAGACCCTCTTTGCGCAATATTTCAATTAGAGTGCCCCGCTCCAAGCCCAGCTCTTGCGGACCAGCCGCGGTGAATTTGTACAGCACTTCCGCATAAATAGGATGGTAGCTGTTTACTGTAAAATAAGAAGCGTTAGTAACTTATGTCTTAATGGAAAATTGTAGTATACAACTTTTTATTTGTCACCTAATCAGTCTTATTTTAAAAGCTCTACGTAAAACATTAAATAATAATTGTTAAACCAATTGTGAAAATAACACGCAACTGTAAAAAAAATACTTGTAGTTATCTGCTTCAGGCAGTGTTAAGATTTTTGTGCCACGCCCACTGGGAGGCTGACAAATCGATAACATGTCGATACACCTCAAATCGCACATCGATAAAAGGTGAATATTTCCCACAGTATTGAAGTTAGTCACCAAATTTGTTATGTAGATTGACCTTCCCCAAAAATTGCGACCTTGATTTCACGGCCACGCCTACCAGAACGCCCGCCAGCGCCACCGCCTTAAAATATCGGAAATGGTTATATCTCCCGCAGTTTTTAAGCTAGAGGCTTCATATTTGAAATATATTTTCCGCCCACGCCCCCTTCCGCCTCCGTAATCGGTAAAATCGATATATTTGAAAGCTCAAAACGATAACATATGTATAATTTACACAATTTTAAAGCAAGAGATACCAAACTTGGTATGTAGATTGCTGGAGACCTCACCAAAAGATTGCGACCTTGATATTCCGGCCACGCCCACTAGAACACCTCCCAGCCACACCGCCTTAAAAAATCGGAAGTGGCTTTTTCTCCCACAGTTTTTGAACTAGAGTCACCAAATTTTAAAAGTAGATTAGTGGTCACCTTTAAATACGGGTGCAACAATTTACCACCCACGCCCACCCCTCCCACTCCTGCCCCCGAAAAGTGCGAAAGCCTATATCTCCCACAGTTTTTAAGCTACAGTCACCAAATTTACAAGGTAGAAGGCTGGTAACGCCCTTTAAAGATCGTTAAAAATCCCGGCCACGCCCACTTCCGCCCACGCAAATCGCGAAAATCTATATCTCCCACATTTTTTGAGCTAGAGTCACCAAATTTTAAACGTAGATGGCGGTCACTCATTTTAGAGCGCGGTAAGAAAATTTCCCGGGCACACCTACTCCCGCCCCCGCAGATACAAAAAATATTGGACACGCCTATCTCAGCCCCTACGAAATTTAAAAATTCTATATTTTTCCAAAATAACAATAATAGCTTCTATGTGCTGTGAACGAGTATACGCAGTCGGTTATGTTCGACTGCAACGTTCTTACTTATTTTTCCTGAATATGATATATATCCTCTATACAGAAACTTACCTTCCTCATGTGATGCGATGCTGTCGCTATCGCTGTCCTCAATGTCGGTGCGGCATGTACCATATATTTCTAAACCATTTGGTTGACTGAGCGAACGTGTCGGCAACGATTCAGGTGCTTTGCGTTCTATGTTACAATGGCTGCCTCTATTAAGCTGCTTGTAGACAGGGGTTTTGTAGCTGCTTGTTCCAACATGCTGCTTGCCTTATCCGAATGAGAGCGGCGTATGGTGCGTGGGTTTCCTTCTATGGCATTCAGCGTATTGGTTAGTACAGTCACTGCTCCTTGTTGTCCGCTGGCCATTGTCCGCACATACTGTTCGTCTTGTTCTAGTTCTATTTGAATGCCGGAGTCACCAGAGTTGCATTTATCGCGTCGAGTGCATTTTGTCTTGCGACGTTCCTTTGACGAGCGCCAATTTAATGGCCCAAAACGATATTTTGTGGAGCTTGTATCGCCACCAGTGTCGTCTGTTGAGGCTGCCTCGTTGCTTGTAGCTAACGCTGGTGCTGTAATAGAGACCGTCGGTGTTATGGGCGATGACTTATCGTCCACGTTAACAACTGCTGCTGTGGACAACGGTGTAATTTGCAGTTGATTTCTGTTGTTTAAGTTGTGCAATGTCCGTTTAAATTTTTGTAAGACTCCTAAATTGCTGTTTCTCCCTTCAACTACATTGTAGCCGACGATGACGTCGGTTTTAGCATCTTTAATATTTTTCAGCTCAAGTGTTTCTGTAAACGCATCCTGAGAATTCTTTGGCTCTATCAGCGTACCGGTAAGCGTTGGACTTGAAACTGCGCGCATCTGCTGTGACTAAATAGATAAATATATAAGTGATTAAAATTTAAGATCAATGTATTTCCGTCCACTAATTTGTATCTGTTGCTTAATCATTCCTACACTCTCAAAAGCACAAGTATCTTATAATGTCAAATGCCACTTAATGCAAAAACAATCACTAGCTAGCTGAAAATGTGGTGCTATGCTTGTTCCTTACAAGAAATTTCCAAAAAACGGCGTCATTTAATTAATAATTAAATGAAGCAAAGTTAAAGTAAAAATTTAACATTACTAGAATTGACAAACATCCTTCCAATAGGTTTTTTAGTTTTCTTACACTTAAATTGCAAAATTGCAAAAATCTAGATAAATATAAACGAGAAAGAACTGTTATATACAGGGTGACGAATTAAATACCCTTGCAGACATATACATAGAACATAAAAGCTATATATGTATCTCTAGTTAGCAGTTTTCCCACATAAACTTAATTTTCGCTCTTATATTAAGAGCAGAGCGACGCTTCCAATTTGTCATTTTGGCTATGGTGTCTTTGCAACACAAAAATGTATTACACACAAAAACAAATTTTTTGACGTATTGCTCTTATAAAATGTTTACGTGATCCGATGTTGATAAGATTATGTCTATATGTGAGCAGAATAGTAATACCATCTGTTGTCATATTTGGTTAAAATATTAAAAAAAAAAAACATACAAAATCAAATTTTCGATAGATTGTTCCTTTAAGAGCTATTTTATTCTATATTAGTGCGATGTTGATACGTTTTACCGAGAATAGAATAGACTTTTTATCTGTACGTTATACATTTCATAACTAAATTATAATACCCTCTATAAGGGTATAAAAAGCCACACAAATTTACACCTTAACCGATAACAAATTGAGTCACAGACATTAAGTAATGTCGACGAACGGTAGGTGGAGGAACAGTTGTTACCTGAAGCAGGCGCGATCGCCACTTGTAGCGTCGCTCACTGGGCATTGTGTTACTTGGCAGGAAGCTAAAATTAGATCGCCTTGTGCTGTTGCCGCACTGCGTGGGACTATCCGGCATACCGTCATCAAAGTCCCAAAACTTAATCAGACCATAGGTATCCATAAGCGTGGTTATTATCAGCGCCCTCATGCGCTCACGGCTCTCGCTCAGAGTGTGACGACGCACTAACTTGCAAAAGGTGCCGCCCGCTGGCATGTGCCAACGGTGGACGTGATAAATATTAACTGACTGCGAGAATTGCAAATGCGACGCTACCGCCACAATGTTGATTTTGCCACCAAGTGCTTATACGTGTATTGTGTATGTGCCCTTTCATTGTGAGTATTGTGTGCTTGTGGTAGGATTTCGTATTGATAAGCACTGGTGTCGCATCGGGAAAAGAGGTGGGGTTGGCGGCGAGTGTTGTTTATTGTGTTCTATTGGATATTGTCTGCACTAGGCATGCTGAGTTAAAGGTTTGAGTTTCCACTGCTGCAGGCTGAAGTGCGACTAAAGTCAAGTGTGTCATTTAGTTTTGCACAGGAATTTTATTGATGAGCACGGGCCAACATCTACGATACAATTATTGCCAATTGTCTCCATATAAGCCTCTCTAGCCTGCACGTCTGCTAAGCATTGGGTCATGACATTATGTGTTGATCACCCCACTGCTGTAGCTTTAGATTTGTGTAGCTTGATTTATTTTTATCTCTAGTTCAATGATTGTCGCAACAATGGCAGAATTAAAATCCAAATTGAATAGGCAATTGCTACCCTTTTAAAAAGTTAATTTAATTTATAATTTATTTACGTTGGCCATTTCCTGTGTTAAAGCATTTTCAATAAAATATCCTATAGGTATGGCTATAAGATAGGAACATTTATTAATTTATTTACTACTTGAAATAAGTACAAAAATGATTGGTTGGGGGTTGAAAAGTATAAGAGATCAAGAAAATTGTGAGATTTCGCACCCGCTCACTTTATTTATTTCTCAATTCTGTGTGCAAGTAAAACAACTGAGTTTTGTTATTTTTTGGAAATACGTGTACATGTATGTATATATGATGAGTTCTCAAAATTAACATAGTTAAAGTTATCAAAAAACTGATTTTATACCCAGAACCCATTGAAAATGGGTAAATCAGGTTTTGTGCAAATGTAACAGGCAGAAGGAGGCGTCTCCGACTCCATAAAGTATATATAATCTTTATCAGCATCTCGCGTCTCTCTGTCCGTCCGTCTGTATGAACGCGTCGATTTGACAGACTACAGCAGCTAGAAAGCCGAACTTTGAATTTTTAAGTTCGTGTATACCATACGCAGGTCAAGTTTATTTTAAATCATTAATAACTTGTCTCCTTTTCTTATTATCGATAATGATCGGTTTTTGCCTCGTGTTTTTGAGTATATATTAGAAACCATAAGAACTAGCGCCACCAAATTTAGCTCAATATGATCGCGTGAAGCATACGCAGGTAAGGAATTTGACTTTAGATACCTTTAGATATATATCGTCGTCCTATTAAGAATATATATAGTTTATGGGATCTGAGATGTTTCCTTTTATCTGGTACATACATTTACACAAAACCATTGGTATAATGGTTTTTACCCATTTTAATGGGTTCAGGGTATGAAAAGAAATACAAGTACACATACAAGATATCTCCTGAACGGGAATTCTCACTTCACCTTCCTTGATTTAATAAAATATCTCCCACAATTTTAAAGCAATAGTCACTAAATTTGGCACACAGTGTTCATGTCGAAAAATGTTGTTAAATATTATTGTCTGCTTAAAAACCAGATCAGTTCACACAACCATTCCTTATGTTAGTGATCTGCTTAAAGTGTGACAAAATCTAGTCAGCTCCCTTTGAAAACAAGTATTGCATTCGCTTATATAGTGGAAATTTCTTCAGTTCTATGCTGAGCGAGACTATATAAAATGTTTCCTTGGCTGAATACATACCAAGCATTCAATATATCCGTTACACCTTATACCAATTACGTTGGCATCATCTTTTCCACTTTTTGGCAATCTGTTCAAAGAAAAAAATGTGATAAGTGAAATTCCCGAATTATATTTATAAATTAAAATAGTTTGCCACCATTTGGAACGGTAGCTAGTTCTATTGAGCAGCAGCCGGGCCGACTACCTGCAATTATAATTTATGGCCGTAGGGTTGACCGAGAGCAAACATTTACGCAGGTCATAAACCATACCAAAATGCGATATTTGCATGAGCTTAACATGAAACAAATGCTAGCTACAATGAGGTAAATTTCCTTTGATGTTGAGTTTTCCGGAAGGTGTTTTAAAATACGACATACGGAATTATAGCGGACTCAGGTAGCTTGCATTTTGGATAGGTGAGTTATTCGGACACGGTGGAATTCAGGTATTGCTAAATATACATATATATAAATGTATGTATATGCATTTTTCATTTGTACGTGCTTATTTGTACATGTATTTCAGAATTTGTGGAGACATTAAAGTGCAACCAAACAGACAAAGAAAATTTAGAAGCACTTAAAAAGGATATATCAATAGAAAACAAAGACGAGAACACGTTTTCCTTAGACTGCCTATCTGAGTTTCTTTGATTTTGCTTAAATTTTCCTTTTACAAATAGTGGTGTGTTCCGGAAAAGAATTTTGGTTATTCACGAATATAGTTTCCATAGTGGTCCCCAAGTGTAGCGGCTAAGAAAAACGCACAACTTGCGGCACGAGTTTGTGTGTGTGCGTGTGTGTTATGTGTAATCTTTATATGTGTGTATGAATGCAAGGGAGGTGAAATGTATGTAAAGACAGAATTCAGAGTATCTCCTAGTCGGGCGCTCCCAACTAGAGCCCCATACGTGTTCTGTAAAAATTATAGTTCCGATAGTTCGCCTTACCTTAAAAAAGTATGTGTATTACAACGTTGCCACTTTCCACCAATATAGCGATTACTGAATACAGTGTGGAATGCACCTGGTATCGATTCTATCTCTTCTGTTCTTATATCCGTTTTATATGCGTTTGGCGGTTTTTTCATTTTAATTTGTTAATACCGGTTGTTCTGGCAGATATTGGTTAGAGTTTATATGTACACAATATTTAAAAATAAAAACATCTAACTCAGCGAAAACTTAGCATTTTCCATATTTCATTTTCGTTCTCTGAAGCGAACAGCAAGAAGTGCCTACGATGTTGTACTTAAACAGACTGATCAACAGAGGATTCAAGGCACCACTCCAACAGTCTGAAAACAACCCTCATGTTATGTAGAATTTTCAATTGAGCTCTTGTACCGCGCAATTTTTGTGGAAGGATCGTACTGCAATAGAGAGGGCTGCGATTTGAGTGAGTTTTTTTTAAATATCTTTGAGTTAAATAATTGAACTCAGAGTCTAGCGCAATCGCACAAATATCGGATGTATATTTTGTTTTATTTGTTAAATTTTATACTTGAGTTTTGTCCCCTCGATGGTATAAATTTACTAAAACAATGTTTTTGCTTTCGTTTGCTTAGAATACTTTATTGGGCACAGCTGTTGCGAGTTTCGTTTAGGTTAAAAATATAGCAGCTGCATCACTCACTCAAAATTTCGACCAATTACAGACAGGGAACCAAGGATCAGAATGACAAAAAGGGAAACTGCTCAAAAATTTTAAGCAACGGAACATCTGTCGGTGCTAACATGCTACTAAACCAGTTTGCTTGGCTTGGTGGTGTGGTGGCACTCGTCGAGGTAAAGTAACATACATATGTGTACTCTCCATCAGCTACATACTTTACAAATACATGTGACAATGTACTGACTTATTTCGCAGTTCACTTTGTCCATTAAAAACCTTTTAGTTATAAAACACGTGCTGCAACAGGAAGTTGATACACTGTCAAAGTCCTTCAAGCCAGTCTCTCGGTTTTAGAGATATTTTGATGAAATTTGAGTTGGCGGAAGTGGCTCACTGCATCATGTACCTTAACTATCGATTGATAACTAAGATTTTATCTTTCGAGATATGTAACTATGCTTGTCACAGCTGTCAGCAACTGCTGAAATAAAGTTTACAAGTTTGAATGAACGAGATTATCACCCAATTCCCAGAAAAATCATTGTATACACAAATATTTTATATTTAATTTGAAGATGTTCAAAGGTATAAAATAGAAATTCAGGAAATATCGAAGCAAAGTCATTTCGGAAGATTGGAAAAATGTACTGCTTTGAGTTGCTCCAGATGTTGAAAAAACTACATTTAAATTTTGAGTTGAACAACCCAGAATAAATTGGATAAGGAATGGATGTGTCGCTGTTTGTCAGCGTCTTAAGTTTTGAGATTGCTAACTTATCTTCATCAATTGCTTTTGTTTTTGTTGGCAGTATTCGGATGGTATGTAGTTAAAATTCAGACAATCTAGTTATTAATAACATCAGAAACTGTAGCTGCGGTGATTCTGTTATGTTTGTAAATTTAAAAAAAGGACTTACATTTCTGTTTTTTTAATACTTGTATATATATTTGTAGTATTTAGTATTTATTAGATTAGAGCTAACATTTTGTGATCACGTCCACCTGGTGAGACAAAATCTATATTTTTCACAGTTTTAAACTTAACGGGTTAGTTACTTTAAATATTCATATCTCTTAAGGATCAAGCCAAATTTTACAGCGATATTTATATTTATAAAATAGTTTCTCTAGACTGAATAATTGTGATGTGCACACAGCCTTAGATGTAATTTTAATACATTTGACCATTTTATGTCATTAATAACCTATGAAATACATATATTCTGCGTATGCTTTACATGAACATATTGAACAAAATTTCTAACTTTAAAACTGAGGGAATTATACACATCTTATCGAGTTAGCTTTCAGGTAATCGGTTTTTGCGATTACGAGGGTGGGAGGGGGGTGTTGCCGGGAAACCTGTTTTGTGATGTTTTAAGGAACTTTACAGTGATATATACTTATATTCCAAATAACTCTAGCTCACAAACTGTGGGAGATATAGCAGTTTCCGATATTTTAGGCTGAACGGCACTTTATTGGGCGTGGTCAGAATTTTTTTGTTAAGTTCACCAGCAGTTTGATCACTCTAACTTTAATGTTTTGCGATATATTCACCTCATATCAGCTTGCGATTTGAGGGTTATTGACATGTTATCGATGTCAGTCTGCCAGTGGGCGTGGCATAAAAATGTTAACACTTTGCACCAGATAACTACAAGTATATATCCAAGGTGTTAAGTCTTTAGCTTCAATAGCGTCGAAAAAAGTTGCATTCATCATTAACCCAATATACCCTTTTCACTTTGTGAACGAGTATAAAAATAAGGAAACAAGTAAGAACTTTTCAATCAAGTGTAAACACTCCACACTGATAATTATGATGGTGAGAATTTGTGTAACGTAGTTTAAAAACGTAAATCGAGACAGATAGGGAAAGCATATTGCAAGCGACTTTCGAATTCACATTAGTTAAATGCAGAGGGCATGCAATGCCTGAAACGCCGAATACCAAGTAGAGGGCTAGGGCACACAATCCACCTGAAATACTTTAGAGGCAAAGAAATTGCTTGGCTCATAGCCCGGCTCAAAACTCTCTGCCTTTTTATACCCTGAACCCATTGAAAATGGGTAAATCATGACATTTTTATACCCTGAAACCAATAAAAATGAGTAGAACGGATATGGTTTTGTGCAAATCTATGTAACAGGAAGAAGGCAGCATCTCAGACCCTATGAAGCATATATATTCCAGATCAGGACGACAAGCTAAGTCGATTTAGCCCTGTGCATCTGTATGAACGCAGCGATCTCGGAAACTAAAAAAGCTAAAGGCATAAACTTTTCGACAATAGATTCTGTAATACCGTACGCAATACGTGTTTATCATTTTTTGTTGATACTCTGCACCGTTTCATTAATATTGACAAAAATTTTAAAAATTAAGATTTAGTCTTTCTTAGCATATCTCCTAGTCTATACGAGCTAGAGCGAATTTAGTTTCCATAGTGGGGCCAAGCGCAGCGGTAGAAGTGCAAAGGAGTTTAAATGCTTGAAAAGACAAGGTTCACTTTTTTGTGCGGGCCAAGGTGCGCGACATATGGTTCTACTCCGTATACCTGGCTCCCAGCCTGCAGCTCTCAGAGTTGACCAACAGGCTCGACACATTAGTGTCAGATGCCACAGGCCGCTACCCGCTTGTCATCGCTGGCGACTTCAGCGCGTGGGCCGTAGATTGGGGCAGCTCGTATAACAATGCCAGGGGGCGAGCTCTGCTGGAGGCATTCATGCTGCTCTATACAGCGCTTCTCAACCATGGCTCGCAACACACTTTTAGCCGTACAGGACTAGGCTCGGTAGCGGACTTGACTTTCGTCAGTAGTTCGGGTCGTCCAGCTGGATCATCGACGACGCATATAACGCGAGTGACCACGCAGCCATCAGGTGGACCGTCGGCGAGAGCGCGGAAATTCGACAGCGCTCACTAGCGGAAGAGATATCGTTAGGAAACCTTGAACACACAGACATTTGCACCTCACATAGTGATTACAAATTCTGGAGGAAGCTCGGAGCGCATGCCTGAGAACGTAATGTTGCAGCTAGAACGTGCATGCGACGCTAGCATGGCCAGACGCAGATGTTACCAACGCCACCACACGCCGGTATATAAGTGGAACGAGCAAATCGCCGCGGCTCGGCAGGAATGCATCCGGGCAAGACGCCTTTACCAGCGCTCCCGCGGAACGTCTGAAAACACGAGACGACAAGCAAATTTTTTTGCAAACAGCAGGAAACTGAAGTGCGCGATAAAGGAAAGCAAGCGCCTTTCTGGAACTCTGCAACACGACGGACCACGACCCGTGGGGGAACGCATACAAGATTGTTGTGAAAGGATTCAGCGTCAACGTACGCGAACAACCAACTGAGCCTGCAAAACTTAGAGCCATCGTTGAGCACTTGTTCCCCAGCAGAACCGACAGAATCAGGTTGAAGCTGAACAAATCGCTTGGGCCTGACGGTATTCCAAACCGAGCTTTGAGATTCTCTCTAGTGCTCCACCCAGAAGTAGCCGCGGAGCTTTACAACAAATGCTTCCGCGAAAGCGACTCCCTAAACCGTCCAGCGCCTAGTGCTGATACCGAAGCTCGGCAAACCTCCTGATGAGCCGTCATCCTATCGACCAATTTGCTTGATCGATTCGGCTGGCAAGGCACTCATCGGTGCTCGGCCGCTGCGGATTATACACAGCTACTTCCTGAGCAGGATCCTAAAATACGACACCAGCGAACTAACGGGAAGAGCACCACGTGACTGGAGGCGTACAAGGCTCAGTGCTGGGCCCCATATTGTGGAACGCCATGTATGACGGCATCTTCCGACTGGTTCTGCCTAACGGTGTCCAGGTAGTAGTGGGTTGAAGCTAGCTCCCCAAAACGATGCAGCTCTGGTAATAGCCGGCGTGGTCCCTCTCACTGAGCTGGTCACAGAGAATGCAGTCGTATTTCAGGAGACGCATGGCCGAGCCTACACATCCGCCCTCAAAAAGACAGTGCGCACCGCGGCCAAGCGATGCACTGTGGAGACATGGCAGAGGCGCTGGGATTCGTCTACCAAAGAGCGATGGACACACCGCCTTATCCCAAATATTGATGCATGGACTTGCAGGTTGCATGGCCAGGTAAACTTTTACCTCACCCAGATCGTAAGTGGACACGGCTGTTTCCGCAGCTACCTATACCGATTCGGTCATGAAGCAGCCGCAACTTGCACATAGTGCGGTGATGGCTCCGTTGCTTTTTACCGTACGCGTTTCACAGTCCAACGCCAGCGACTAGAGAAAACCATTCATACAAATTCACAAAATTTCGGTGGAAAACCTCGTGCCACTTATGCTTCAGAGCAGCACCAACTGGCAGGCATGTAGCGACTTTGCGGCAGTCGTCATGACTGAATTACATAGAGTGGAACACGTGCGGAGAGGACAGATGGAGTAGGCTTCCGCGAAGCAATACCTCACAGTCGTACCGCGGAAGTCCGTCCTGTATACACCACTAATCCCAATCAACACCATACCAGATATACATATATATATAAGTTAGGATGACATTGTATACAATAAATGAAATAAAAAAATAAAAAATAAACACACACACATTGCAATGATTTGTAATTAAACTTAATTTTCCATAGATGGAGAAAAAGGTTGCCGTTGTTCTAGGTGAATTTTAAACCAACATGTATTTAGGCATTTTTTTTGTTGACGCACCCCAATATTAAGATATAATACATACAGGCGAATTTATAGATATATTAAATATTGCATAATTTGAAATTAAGAGCATTTGGAATTATTAATAATTATATTTTGAAAACCATAGTAACGACATATTTTTTTAGCCCACCACCATCGTTTGGCTTTTACTGCCTGTTAAATACAGTTTTACAACTTTAAAGGTAACGCAATATTATTCACGGTTGATTAAGTTTGAAAACATAAATGAAAACAGGAAAAAAACTGGTTGGCTACAGCGCCCCATAAGTTGTGTGTGCCCGGATTTTTATATTACGTGGTTAGATTAAAATCCCGAACCAGTGACATTTGAAACTTGATGGGTAGATTATCTACCAAGTGTAAAATTGGTAACAAATATATCGTGGCCTGAGCATGAAGGAATTTAAAAATAAACTCCTCTACAGTTGAACGAAAGGTCAATGTTTGACACCGACAAATGCAGCTGTGCAAAAAATATGAGCAAATGGACACAAGTTTAAGATTATCAAATTGTTCTAATTTTTGCTATTAACTTACAACTGTGCTGATGGTGCATCAGATGGTACCGCCGCAGCTGATGTCATTTCCACCGTTACATTATTATCCAGGCACATAATTGTTGAATTTACTGAACTTCCGCTGTGGTCTATGAGATTCAAATAACATATTGGCTCTGAATTTTCTAGTTCAGTTTTACTGTGAATTTGCGCCGGTTGCTCTGTGTTTTTAGGGTTTAAATCGACATCGGTCGGGGCGGTATATTCTACGGGTACACTATAAAATTCATTTGCACGAATACTATTCGCACCACCGCCTACGACAGGTGCATCGGTTTTTGCATTCGTGTTTTTCTTATCCTTCACGCCCAAAATGCACACGAGTAATTCTTCGGATGCCGCTGGCTGTGACACACTTATTGTTGTTGTAGACATTTTTAATGTTACTGTAGCATGTTTTCAACAAATGTATTATTGCAATTTATTTTCGTTTAAAGCTTTGCGAATTGTATTTAATTCCGCTCATCGTTCTGTTAATTACATGTATACTTTTGGCAAAATGCCCAAAATGTATGCACATTCACACACGCATACACATATACAACTGGGCACCAAAATTTAGCGTAAACCGGTGGGAATGCAGTTGACTAAAATAATATTAATTGACAAATATTTCGTTCTGCAAATCTTTTGCGTTGCTTTCTTCCATAAAATGTATTTATGCACGTGTGTACATATTGGTTTGAAAAATAATATTAATATTAATTAATATAATTCTGTAATTTTTTTTTTTATTTATTCACAATTTTCAAGTATATATTTATATTGACATGCACCCGGCGCGTCGCTTGTCCTTCTACTACAAATCAACAAGAAATGTTAATTTAAGTTATCGAATGGCGATACTTTTAAAAATATCAACAGTTGTACTCAAAATGGCACTGCTAAACTCAAAATGGTCCCGTTAACTGAGTGCATTACAGCTGCCTTTCTGCACAGATGTAAAAGCATACTATTTTTAAGTGTGTCTGCTTGAATTGGAATCTGTCACTATTGTTATGTTGAAAGCCACTTAACTGACGTAAATTTCAAATTCGATAAAGTACGATAAAAGTACTTATTAAATATTGCAATAAAGTTGATTAAGAAAGTCCACCTTTATTTATATTTGGAAAAACTATGCTGAAATTGTTAGTGAAGATTGCAGACAAGCAAAATTACAAAACGAGAAAGTAAAACTATTTGTTCTGCAAAATTTGCAAAATACATTTACCTGTGTCATGCGCAGTGACGAAAATGTGCTTTCTAGTGCATTCCAGGCGTAGCACAATGAAATGCTACAAATGTATGTACAAATGTATTTTTTGTAACCATGATGTTATTTATTCGCAGGAAAAAATTTCAAGTTGGGACATTTCAGAAAATTTTTTAAGATATTTTTTTAATATTGCTTAAAATGTATTTTTGTAGATTCTAGGTCTTATGGTTTTTAACATATGCTCCAAAAACCGTGTCAAAAACCGATAATTATCGATAGTAAGAAAACGAGATAAGTTCTCGCTGATTTGAAATAAAGTTGATCTGCGTATGGTATACACGAATTTAAAAGGTCTCAGTTCAGCTTCTGTAGTCTCCGAAATTGACGCGTTCATGCAGACGGACGGACTTGGCTATATCAACTCGGCTAGTGATGCTGATCAAGACTATATAGACTTTATCGGATCGAAGATGCCTCCTTCTGCATGTTACATACATTTTCACAAAATCATTATACCCTGCTTTACACATTTTCAATGGGTTAAGGGTGTAATAAAGACCACGGGTATCCTCTAGGCGAACGCACGTAGCTGTTAAAAGGCATGTTTTTCCGTACGTATGTTCGTATATTGAATGTTTTCAAGACAGGCGCACAAAAGAGTGGCTGACTCATATACTGGTTTGTTCTAATTAAAGGTGGCTCAAACTATAAAGACACTACAGTTTCTGTATACATATTCTTTTGACAAACAAAGATGTTCACAATTTATTTATAGCGTTGAAGCAGTAAGGGCGGCTGGAAAATGAATAGAGATAATATGGACAAATGTACATGCCAGTCTAAATTTGTGTTTAAACTGCAGCTAAACATTGGTTCAGTGAACTCGGCCAATCAGCCGATACGCTTCTCGCTATTGCAGAGCTTGTGTTTAAATTATTTTTTTAAAAATTGTGTTAGGGAAATTTCAAATATTGTATCAGTTCATAATACGCAACTCAACGTACTACTATTGGATGTGCGACATTACATGAACGAAAATCTACGAAAAGGGTATTATTAACTACATATGTATCAAACTACGGTGGCAATATTGTTGTCAGCTTAATACAGGTCATGGGCTGATTCTCCGTTCAATAACCTTTTGAGAAAGCGTTATTTTTTTTTTGCAGTGGCAGTTTTACCCAGTATTAAGATCAACAAACAGGTGCGTTGATTTTTAATCTGTAGCACCCAACAAACATTGCGTTCATGTAGACATTGGACATAACACCAAATTACTTATTTTAAGTCAATATAAAACTTGCAAAAGCTATGTATTTATCGGTGTCTCAAATTACTATACTTTGTTATAATATCATTGTGCAAACCCAACCGTTATAATCCCAATATTAATGATTTGATGAAGTCACATTCGAAAATAAAATATTACACTTACCCTGCATTATTATCGACTGTTAAAATCTGATGCGATTGTAGAATCCTGCACGGCAGTGAATGGCTACGTTGCCTCATCCAGTTACCACCATTGGCTTCTGTCAATTCGGTGAAGCAGTTTTCTTTCTCACAAGTAACCGTCGAATGTTGGCCGTGCTGATTTGATAGCTCACTCTGGGTTGCCATTTTCAACTTATTTTTGGAGTTGCTAAAGGGTAATGTATGATGAACGTTAATGTTGATTATGTATATACATAAGTTAGCTGTTATTACCCGGAGTTGCCCGGCATAAAAAAAAGATTTTAACAGTTTAGTTGTACCGTAGTTTGTGTTATTTATTTTATATTTGTTATTTCGACAGTCATACCAACAGAACAAAAAGACGTTCTTAAATGTTTGCTTAAGTCTAAGCTATACCTTAAATTTGAGACTCGTGTTATACATAACCTTTCACACTATTTATTTATTAAAATAATAGTATTATATAATTTTATACTTGTTCACAAAGTGTAAAATGTATATTGGTTTTGTACATTGTCCGTCATGCTGACCGTCCGTCTGTCCGTATGAACGCAATATTTTTCGGCGCTATTGAAGATGGAGACTTCAAATTTTAGATATATACTTGTAGTTATCTGCTTTAGACAAAGTGTTAAGATTTTTGTGATACGCTCACAGAAAGGCTGGCAAATCGATAACATGTCGATACAACTCAAATCGCAAGTCGATAAAAGATGAATATTTCCCACAATATTAAAGTTAGTCACCAAATTTGGTATGTTGATTGCTAGTGGTCTCCCCCAAAAATTGCGACCTTGATTTCCAGGCCATGCCCACTAGAACGCCCCCCAATGCCCCCGCTTCCACAGTTTTTAAGATAGTCACCAAATTGAAGGTAGATTAGTGGTCACCGTCTTTTAATAAGGGCACGACATTTTCCAATTTTAAAGGTAGATGGCTAATCACCCCTTTTAAAGCTCCGTAAATATTCCGGTCACGTCCACTCCCGCCCCCACAAATCACGAAAATCTATATCTTTCACAATTTTAAAGCTAGATTCACCAAATTTGGCAGACAGTGTTTGGGTGACCTCCTCTTAAAATCGAGCCAACAAAATATTGGACACGCCCACCCCCGTCCCTACGAAATATAAAAATTCTAATTTTCCCCAAAATAACAATAACATCTATGTACTGTGAACGAGTATACGCAGTCTGTTATGTGCGTCTGAAAATGGGTAAATCAGGGTATAATGGTTTTATGCAAATGTATGTAACAGGCAGAAGCAGGCATCTCCGACACCATAAAGCATATATATTCTTGATCAGCATCTCTATCCAAGTCAATCTAGCTATGTCCGTCTGTCTGTCCGTCCGTCTGTATAAACGCGGCGATTTCAGAGACTTCAGAAGCTAGAAAACTGAACTTGGACTTTTTAAGTTCGTGCACACCATAGGCAGACCAAGTATATTTAAAATCATCGATAACTCGTCCGTTTTCTTATTATCGCCATCATGCAACAACAACAAAAAGGTGCTAAAGAAGAATACTTAAAAAAATAATTTATGTGTAATTACTTTTGACTACGACCGAATATATACAGACATACATATCACTTAAATGTAAATAGTTTACTATGGCTTTTTAGCTGACAACTCACCTAAGTAATATTTCCGTAGGCATGCGTCTGGTCCGCTGATTGTCATTGACATCAGAAATTTTGTGTCCAGTAACACGATCACCATCTCCCAAGAGCACAAGCGAACTAATGCCCAATGGTACGACTCGAGGTCGTATAACAGCAGTTAGCTGACGACGATCTCTGCTCGTCAGGGCTAAGTGATGAGCTTTACCTTCTACACTTTTGGCTGCTGCAGTAACGCCACCGCTGCATAAAAACGTCCAATTTGATGATATTTTTGCTGCTGCTTCATATATGTCCAATTTAATGAAATTCCCGTTTAAGGCCACTCTGGAGATATGTGGCTGCTGTGCATCTTGAAAAACTTCTGGGGAAAAGTCTTGTCTACTAATTCTTTCCTGACCTGATTTTTCTGAAGTTGAAGGCGATAAATGCTGCAAGTTGCTAGTGTTGGTCCTATTACAAGCACCACAACATGGCCAATAATCGCAAGATGTTACACTCTTTATGCATTTTTTGTAGGTAGTTGTTTTGACTTTTTGCGGTTCGGGACTGCAAAATATAACGTAAACTTAAAACTGTCTTAGGACAGGAAGGAAATTCTAATACACGATCCAATAAGCAATGTGTCTTTTTAGTAATCAGTGCTGATATTCTGCTTCATTTTTTTACGATTAATATGTTAGGATTTATTTGCTAGCTGAATATAGCTACAGTTTTAGCATATGTTTTCCTTAAAGTACTTTGAAATCGAATAACTTTATCCATTAACCATTAGTGTTAGTCGTCAGTATTAACAAAAAGGAGTAACTATAAGTTAGTTGCCACAAGATAAGTGTGCATTAGCAGTCTTTTTACAACATATTGGAGCATACCCTGGGATCTTGCTTTGGTCAAGTTAGTCTTTTAAGCTTAGCTTTAGAATTTGGAGTTAATAGAGGCGACTTTCAGTTGAGACCTTGGTGCGTTTTAAATATAGGTTACAAATATAGATTTGGCCAATATCATTATCGAGAGATTGATTGTTTTATAAATCAGTTGCTTCAATACCTGCTGCTGCGCGGCGGTGCACCCGTTGACCTGTATAAATGGTCGTCACGTGAACCGGAACACTGCGGCTTCAGCACTGTTGTTGGGTGCTCATAAATGTGAGTTTCGTTGCTCATAAAGTTCAGTTCACTATTGCCGCCGGAGTTTATAGTTTCGCGGTTACGCAACTGCACGGGGATCTCATAATCGTTGTCACCACGTCTAAAATTCATGATTGGTGATTTTCTAAGCATATCGTAGGTCAACTCATGATCACAGAGACGCGTTCCATAGTTCTGACTCGGCGGACTGGCCGTGCGATGCGACGTTAGGTGGAGGTTGTTGGACGATGAGCCTGAAGACTGTGGCGAACGTGTTGTGGTACGGTCATGAGTGACTGCACCGACTGGGGAGTTAGACTGACGCAAACGGGTGGAGGAAGTTGTTATAACAGTATTCGTTTCATTGCCTGGCTGTAAAAAGTGAATCCCGGAGACACCACTGCCATTGTTATTGTACAATCCTTCTCGGTAATCTTCGTCAAAGGAGCGGCTTTTGTCAGAGTCCATACGCAGGTTCTGATTACTGCCGCTGTCGCCACCGCTGCCACTAGTATGTGCGGAACGTGTAGCATTGCTCCCACTGCGATTAAAGTTGTTGTAGTCAAAATCAAAAGAGCATGCTTTATCAACATCGTTCTGACGCAATCGTGTTGAGTTGCCAATTGTTCCGTTTGAGCTGGATAACATTTTGCCGGCGGATACTGTGGCACGTAAGGAGTTTGGAAAAACGCCAGTGTTTGTTTGTTGATAATGAATCAGTGCCTGCTGCTTTTGAAGTGGGGACGGACCACTCACACAGACTAAAGACTTGTGGTTACGATTCGGTGACCGTTCGCTTAGTTGAAGGGATCTGCTATGATGCACATGACTTTAAAAGTTAGCATCTATGATCTGCGCATGAACTTACCTGGAGCGCCGAATGAGATGTTCCTGCTCCGCATGCTTAGCTGCAGTGCGCCCCACCGACCGTCGAAAGTTGGCCACACCAGGTGCACCAATAGCTGCAGGAGTTGTGTTGGGACTCCCGTTCAATACTTCATGAGAGTCGCCACCACTGTAGCTGGAACTGGACGAGCTGCGTGAAATGGTTGGCTGATTTTTATCGTCGTGTCGCTGTCGGCGCTCTAATGTGTTGCTGCGGGAGCTTAAGTTCTGTCGTGATCCAATTAGAGATATTTGTGAGCCCTTTTTTCGCCGTTCCTCTGGAGTCAGAGAGCGAGATTCGGGGGTGAGAGAACGCTGTTTCCGAAAACTGCTGGAAGAGCTGTGTGAGTCGTTTCGGTCGGGTGTTAGGGAACGCTGACGCTGAGTCTTAAATGGTGAAATGCTAACAGTACCAGTCGTTACATTGGGAAATTGGTAATTAGTGGCTGAAAGAAATTCCGTAGAGCTTCCATCTTCATTGTCGATCTCGTCATTGGAAAGATCTGTTGGTCAAAATAATGTTGTGCATTTTTATACTTGTTTTGGAAATGGCTATATTTGGTCCATATTTGGGATATATTTTACTAGAAAACTCCCCAAAACATCACAGAAAAAACTTTCCGGCCACGCCCCCATAATCACAAATATCAATATACCTGAAAGCTCAAATCGATAACATGTGTATAATTCCCACAATGGATGATCACCCCCTTTAAAGATCGTAAAAATAAATTCTCAGCCACGCCCACGCCCACTCCCGCCCCCGCAAAACGCAAAAATCTATATCTCCCACAATTTTAAAGCTATAGTCAACAAACAGTGCTGTCCTCTTAAGATAGAGCCGAAAAATGTTGGCGATGCCCAGCCCCACTCACACGAAACATAAAAATTATATATTTTCCCGAAATAATAATAACTGCTGTGTACTGTGAACGAGTATTACGCAGTCGGTTACACCCGATTGCAACGATCTTAATTTTGTCCAATTGATCTCACCTGAACGGGCGCCGCTATCACAAGAGTTGAGCCGATTATTTATAGTCATATCGAGGCTGCGGAAGCGCGACATTCCCATAGTGGCTGGCGGTGGTACTCCCGGGCCACTGTTGCCTGGGCAGTTAAATTGTGACTTTCGCGAACGTCCAATTATGTTGTGACTCTTGGACCGCTCGAAAGTGCGCTCGTGGCGTGAACGGGGTGAGTACTTGACCAGATTGCTGCTGGCCACGCTGTAGGCGGGTGGTGCCTCCTTGACAGACGCATTCAAATAAGCTGTGGTTTGCGGCTGCAAAAACTTCGGTGAGTTGTCTCTGATACGCAGTGATTTTAAGCCGCTGCCGCCTTCCCGTTTCGTCAAGTAATTCGGCGAGTTACCGGTTAATGTACTAAAGTTGAGTGACCGTTCGCGTTGTACGGCCAAAGAAGGCATGACAGAGGGCCGCTCCGATAGGTTGTCATCGAAGCTGCGCGAAAATGTTTCCACATAGCTGTTTATGGGCATGGGTCGACGAGTGTCATATTCAAAGCTTCGTGAGAAAACCATGCCCTTGCCACTGTTGGTGCCGGTTCCATGTCCCAGATGTTGTTGCTGTTGAAGTGGGGGTTGAAGTACCCGTTGCTGCTGGATAGGTGTATATGACTGAAGAGAGATCTTACGACGCTCCAGATTTTTGGGCGCACGGCTGCTGTTGCTGCTAATGTCTTGAAAAGCAGGTGGTGGTGACAGTATAGGTGTTATTGGTGGTGGTGATTCCAGATCGTTTACAGGTAGAAAGCCGGGACGCTCATTAAGTATGTTTGCCAATTGGGGATCGATAATTCGATAGCCCGGACGCAACGCTGAATCTTTTGAGAAAATCTCATTTTGTCGTGCTTTGTTGCGCTGAATCAGTTCCTCTACTTTGGAACCAACAAATTTGGGCTCCCGCTCACACCTGATGGACGGCTGATGCACAAATGATTGCCGGCACAGTTCCGGACGGTGCGTTTGATCAATTTCTATCACACGTATGGCATTGCGCCCGTGTGCCTTATTCATCATAGCAGTATCTTCATTTTGGGAATTGTAATTCACGCGGCGGCTTTTGTTCTCAACATTGGTATTCAGCTTTTTGCTCACTTGCACCCAACCGGACTTGTTGAGAAAGATCTCCTCCTTGTTACCGGCTGCGGAAGTAGTCTTTCGCATAGTAGCAGGTATTCCATTAAAGTTCTCACCAAATAGATACGTTGGCACACCACCATCCGTTGCTGATGTGCCAGTCGCACTACTTGCGCCGCCATTACCACCCATATTGCAGAGCATCCTACGCGCCTCCAGCTTCTCGTTGAAGTTACGTGTCGATGCTTCAAGACTCTCACGTCGCTTGGCAACGTATTGCTGGAATGCGGAGAGGTGTTGCTGCTGCAGTGTTGCGTTATCGTGAGACACACTTAGCAGCTCAACTTTGATCGAATCCTGAACTGAATCCCTTTGTTGTTTTTTGTTACGGTATGATGGTTTCTCAACTGCATCTGCATTTTCGCTGTTTTCCAAGCGCGACTGCTGTTGGTGATGATGCTTTAAGGGACTGACACGTAAACGTGTTCGTCTTCGTTTGAGCGGAAGTGCTGGGAGAGGCAAGGTGCTAAGATCGAGCTTGTCATGCGTCGATGACGAGAGTTCGTCGTTCTGTGACTCACGGGTTACAGAGTCACGTGTCAGGTGACTATCGTCGGAATATGCCTCACTAGAGTCGAAACAGGTATAGTCTTGGCACGTTGCCACTGTTTCAGTTGCTACTGTAGGCGGATCACTGAAAGTAAGTGCAGCACAATTAATACGCAAAAGGACACAGCAGCGAATACTTTGAGTCGATTGAATTATTTTCAAGACTATTGTGCATAGTCAATAATAATAATAATAATTTATGGAAAATTTTCGTGGTGGAACAACATTGCCGTTCCAATTTTAAAACTTGATATCTGCACGATGACATTTAGATCAAATTCTTTCTCTTTTCATCTTTTTTGTTGAGGTGCTCATACTCTCTTAAAAATTTAAAAAAAACTTCAACCCTCGATATTACAATAATGCACAACTGCTAATTTAATCAACAACTTGTCAACAACTTATGCATTATATAGTAATAACTTATTGACTTGACTTCTGATTTAATAAATAAAACTACAATTCCAAAGATTGGTTGCAATACAAACTTTTGATGGTTTAATATATCGGTGTAAAAATACAAGCAGTATATACTTTGGATAAATATAAGTAATCAACATTGGCTTTCGAGTTTAACCGATAAAAACAAATAAGAATGCTCTAGCCCAACTAGGAGATACCCTGAACCCAACCTCCACTATGGAAACTAAATTCTTGAATAACTTCTAAACGAATAGCATAATCTTAATGATAAAAAGCGCAGGTCTGTAGTATTTGAATTGCGTTCTTTTAAAATTTGGAGCGAGTGTGGTATCCAAACCGATTTGTTCCTGATATGCATCTGCTTTACGAGAACATAATAAACTAAGATTGGTGGCTCTAGCTCTTATAGAGAGAGGAGATATGCTAAGAAAATCATGCCTTAAAATCGATATTAATGAAACGGTGCAAAATATCGAGAAAGAAATAGCAGAAAAATCGAAAAGTTTATGTATCTAGCTTTTGTGGTTTCCAAGATCGCTGCGTTCATACAGACGAACGAACGGACAGACAGACGAACATGACTAAATTGACCGAGCTCGTCGTCCTGATTAAGAATATACACACGTTATGGAGTCGGATATGCTTTCTTCTGCCTGTTATATACATTTGCACAAACCCATTATACCCTTTTTTACCCAGGTTATAAACAAATATAATAAATCGAGTTGATAGGAGTGGAAATCACAATCAACAGGCAACCAAAACAGGTGACGGGTATTTTAAAAATCATAGTCACAGTCAGATGAAAATTATATATAATACTTGCGTAGGTGATGCGATGTTAAGTGTTCGACCCACTTTTTTTAAATTTCATATGTTTTTATTGCAACTTATTCTTTATTTAACAATGAATGAAGTTGAAATTAAAATCATGTTTTTTTGCGATAAAATACATAACACCCACTCTTTATAACAAAATGTAGTTTCAAATTAGTTTCTATGCACGCAAAACTCTTCACCCAAGAATAAACATGATGATCACATGGTAAGGTTGTTGACGTAGATGCTTTTCCCATATTTGGAAAGCTGCTTTTATACCCTGTTCGTATTTAAAACTTGTAATATATTTGTTGAAATGTATGTATCGAGCAAAAAAATTATTGCCGGCTACATAAAGTACGTATACATTTTTGATGAGGACGTGTTGCATTTGCCTTGTTCATCCGTTTGTCCAATTTTATGCATAAAATTGACATGGATGTTCTAGTATACCAATCGCAGGTCAAGTTTACTCCAAATAATCGATACCATAACCAATTTATAAAAATTTTCTTTTCCCAAAATCTAGCAATATAAAATTTTCGCCAAAGATTTTGCATATCTCTGAGAATTAAAGAGCTAAAAAATCAAACGCTCAATAATTAAATGTGGCAGGTAGGTATAGTACTTACCAATCGAGAATATTTCACACATTTTCCACTTTTCCAAAAATAAAAAAGTAAGAATCTTAAAATCGGGTGTAACCGGCTACGTCTAATACACAGTACAATAACAGTTAAAAACAGTCAAAAACGTTCTTAATTATTATTATTTTGAAAAAATTTAGATCCACTTTATTTGACCCGGTGAATTGGTGATTCTAGCTCTAACGCTGTTGGAAATACAGATTTTCTCAATTTTCGGGGGCGGGAGTGGGCGTGACAATCAAGGTCGCCACCCTTAGGGAGAGATTACCAACAGTCTATATATCAAACTTGGTCACTCTAGTTATAATCATATGGGAAATATTCACCTTTAATCGAACAAAAATCCTAACACTTTGCCTGAAGAAGATAAATACAAGTATATAATCCAAGATTGAAGTCTGTAGCTTCAATGGCGCCGAAAAAAGTTCATCCGGATAGAGGGACGGACAGCATGAGACACATTGCACAAGCCAGTGTAATGTTACAACTCGGAGCTGAGTACGGAGTATCTCATGGTTAAGCACCGTCATTAGAGTACCTTTGCTTGTTTCTCGCTTGCCTTATATGGATGTATGTGTGGTCGATTTTGTCTCTTATTATTGTAACATTCTTTAAGCGCCTAGTTTCCATTTATAGATTTGGATTTTTCCCATATTTCGTCTTATATCAAGCCATACACAATAAATACATATTTATGTAGTATATAACAAGCAAGAATTCGTTTATGCCTTAACACACATTTGGCCTCGCATACATATATGCTAATGTTTTACATATTACATGCTTAAATAGCTCGTTCCCTCTGCGAAACAACGTCTGCATCAATTGTTCGATTTAGTTTTGAAGTTTGCTAAATAAAATGTGACTCTTAAGAGTGGTTTTATTGTACAACCGTTGCACGTTCTAATCTGATTCTAAAGTGAGCCTGTTAGATCTTAAAACAAGCATGTCAATCATTTATTTAATAATAGTTTTGCTGGTAGGGACACGAAGTTTTATATTTAGGTTCTCGTAAAATATAAATATACTCCTGGAATTAAATATTTTTAATAAAAAGACATGTCCTCTTTATTGTGGTTCTGTCTTATTTTCACATCTCTTAGATAAAGTTTGCTTAACAAGTGTTTGTCTTCAAAAGTTTCAATTCCAAGTATCTATATGAGGTGCGTTCTTTATGTATCTTAATGCACGCATGTCTGCCTGATGAATATGGATAACCATAACAACAATCAGTTAAACAACAACACATGAGTTTGCAAATCGATCTATCATTTTAGTGTATCCATCCCCTTCCATTACATTTGTTTTTGGCACATGTGGTGAAAATTCCGTTACCCTTTTATAGGGTATGTTTATTCTTTTACAAACTTTTACTTTTAGTCTTTAACATGTTTAGCAAGTTGTAATAGTCAGAAAAAAATTTCTTATAAGAGCAATGTTGCGACTAAATTTTAAAACTCTGAAAAAATATTATAAGATATGAAACCAGCACAATCTAACTTTTTTTAAATCTCGCACTTTCTTTTTGTCTTGTGTCCTTCTTAGCATTTATCAAAATTGCTTTTTTCACTATAAGACCTTTATTTAATATTTATTATGATTCTTTAAAATGTACGATGTATGTAGTTAAGAACTATCACGATGGCACTAACTACTAGGCGCCGTGGACTAAGATATGCATACACTAGCATAGGATTAAAAACCTGATCCTCGGTAATTAGTTGGTTTAATGGCTGAGGTATTATACAACTCGTCTACTGAGGACTGCTAATTCAAAAATGGTATTGAAAAAAATTCCAAATACAAAAAATAAATGTGGTCATTGCGGGCTTAGACGGCTAACGGCTGTTGCGTTCTATGTAATTAAATCAGTTAAGTGATTACTTAAGAAATTATCATTCGTTGTATACTCTTAAATGCATATATAATTTCGTAGACTGGCTTACACTGACATATACTTATTAATAATAATGTGAATTAAAATTAGGCGAACTTTGCGGAAGTGCAAATTGTATTTAATAAAGAGGAAATACTTGGCGAACATGTCCATGTATTGTTTTGGGACAAGTTTTCTTCTTTAAATATACCCTGAACCCATTGAAAATGGGTAAATCAGGGTGTAATGGTTTTGTGTAAATGTATGCAACAGGCAGAAGGAGGCATCTCTGACCCCATAAAGTATAGATATTCTTTATCTGCATCACTAGCCGAGTCGATCTAGCCCTGTCCGTCTGTCTGTCTATCTGTCCGTCCGTCTGTATGAACGCGTCGATTTCGGAGACTATAGAAGCTAGAAAGCTGAACTTGGACTTTTTAAGTTCGTGTATACCATACGCAGATGAGGTTAATTTCAAATCACCGATTTAGTTTTCTTATTATCGATAATTATCGGTATTTTGACTCGGGTTTTTGAGCATGTCTTAGAAACCATAAAAGCTAGTGCCACCAAATTTGATTCAAACTGCTCGCGTGAAGCATACGCAGGTAAGAAATATTTTGGATTTTGGATACCTCCCCCATTCTCCCTATATATGCGAAAATGGTAAAATAACGCAAACTACTACGGACTTGGGCTTTGGTTTGTACATAGATTTTAATGTTTTTTTTAAGACCTGAATATTTCATTAAGATCATAATCTTAGTTTAGAAGTTATACACGAATTTAGTTTCTATAGTGGGGCCAAGCGCAGGTGCTGTTCAAAGCGTGCGCTTAGATGTGTGTGTGTGTGTGTGTATGTGTGTATAAATGCAAGGGTACTGAAATGCATGAAAACACAGGGTTCTGAGTGGCCCCCCGTCGGGCTCTTCTGACTGGAGCCTTCTCACTTGTTTTATTTTGCGGTTATATAATAAACCATTTACTATATGTACATATGAATATGCATCTGCATTTATTAAACACAAATTTAAAAAGCCTATCAATTTTCGTGGGAAGGGCCCTCATATAGATGTGAGAGACAACATTTTAAAAAGAAAAATCGTTAAGGTAACCATTTTCATAGCAAGTGCAATCCGAAAGGTCAATGTACTATCAATGGTTGTGTGCAAATGTATGTAACAGGCAAAATTGAGCACCCCTAACCTAAGTTAGAGCTAAATTTTGTATAAGTTTTTCGGTATCAGATGTTATAATGCATATTTTTGTATAATATACGTAGAACAAGTTGATTTACATTTTTTTCATACCTTCACCAATTGCCTTAATATAATAACACCGAGAAATGCTGTCTTTCGATTTACATTTTATTGCGCTCTAAGCCAACATAAAAATGCATTAATATTTCTATTTAAAAGTGAAATATTTCAACATATCTTAAATGGAAAATCGGCAATGTACCCTATTACGGATTCATACCCATACAAATGTTCAAACCCACATCTACAAAAGCAGCGCGCAATAATGCAAGCCATTAAACTGGTTTCACTTGTCATCTCGAGGCTCATGGCAGCGGCTGGTGTATGGTGAGTATGGTTGAATCGAATGCACTTGCCTGCAAATTTTAACTTGCGCTTTCAAGTTGGGGCCGATTCACTTGACTAGCTCTCATGCTGCAGTCTCATATTCTCCTACGACCGTCGCTGTGGTAAGTTTGCCGTTTCTGCAGTAGCAATTGCAACAGGCTTAACAAACTAAAGTCTTAAAACACGTCGCTAATACGCGAAAGGCAATGACCAAGAGTAAATTAAGTGACGGCCATAGAAAACTAGTTTTACCGCTTTTAAAATATGTATGCGCGCAGCCTATGCAATTGTTAGCCTGCTGAAAGTTAGACAATATTTCCTGAAATTTTTGAGGTGCCCCCTTCAAGGCTTTTAGCTTCTTTATTTTGTTTTTAAGCTCCGTTCACAAAATAAAAACAATAATCTGTTTAAAGATAGTGTTGTTTTATACTAAATTTTACAAACGCAATCGAATAAAAATACAATTTTAAAATAAGGTTTATAAAAATGAGTGTGGGAGGGGAATAATCATAATAATCAGAATCAATCTCGTGGACAACCTAAAACCGCCGATAATCTTTAAAACCAGTTCAGTATTGAAAAAGTTTCTAGGCATTTACTGGTATTTAGAAATTTACTTGACATGAAAATGGACCGCAAACCATTTGTTTCAAACCGCTTTTTGTATAAAAGTCGATAAAAATATAGACTTTAGACTTTTAAAAACACAATACAATTAGTACAGCCTTGAGCTTTACTCTGTAGATTGATTTGAAAGCTCTTTTAAGTCCTGAAAATCTCATTAGTTTTCATTGTCAAGCAATGAGTGAAGTGCATAGCTTGCTGATTGCGTTTTTGTGTATTTGTGTATATCATTGCAAGGGGTTGAAATGTATGTACCGACAGCTCGAAGCTGGGTTCAGGGTGTCTCTAGTCAAGCACTTCCGAATAGGTATTAAATGGTTTAAAAACTGTTAGACTTATGTTCTTACATAATGCTTCTTAATGCTGTTTGGATTTGTGTGACAGTGTGTGTTTGTGTTCGTTTACATGTTGCAAGCTTTTGTGTAAGTATGTAAGCGTTTTTGATATTTTTATGCAATTATACAAAAAATTAAACACCGCTCATACATATACATACAAGAAATGTTTCCGTGTTCCTGGCTTGTGCGCGTAGAAAATATTGTGCGGATATTTTTGATTACCAAAATTTAAATAAAAATCCAGGCCATTGTTACGTGAGACTGAATGTATGTATATACGAAACTCTATCTCTTGTTTTACCGTATTTAAAAAAAACCTTTAAAAAAACACCATCGATTGTTTATAAATATTCTTATATTTAAATAAGAGAGGGGCTCTAGTCGGGGGCGCCGGACTGGGAGGTATTGATGATTTGAAAAAAACTTGATCTGCGTATGGTATACACGAATTTAAAAAGTCAAAATTCAGCTTTCTAGCTTCTAAAGTCTCCGAAATCGACATGCTCATTCAAACGAACGGATAGACAGACGAACATGGCTTAATAGGGATGGACACGCCTCGTTCTGCCTGTTACATACATTTGCACCAAACCATTATACCCTGATTTAACCATTTTCAATGGGTTCATGGTATAAAAAAGCGCCATTTTCTATTTGCCTGCATTCCCTATAAGCTGCGTAGATACATATGTATGTACATACATATATAGTTAGTATGCATCTACAAATCGTTCATAATTGAAAACATTCTTCTCAGTCACTATTTAGTTGTTTTTCGAGTATGAATTATTATTATATATTATATTATATTATAAAATATTATATTGTAAATGAAAGGTGTTCGCCCAATTAATCACCGAACCAGCCATTAAAACTACCACAACATTTATCACAGTTACTGACACTGTTTCATTATTCAATAAATAAACCGCTTGAAGAGAAGATTTTATATGTGAAAAGTCGTCACAACGATTGCTACTTTTCAATCAAAATGATACACTAACAGCAAGACTCCGGTAAAATCCCTTCTTGTTGAACTTGTTCTTTTATCCTTCATCTATAAGCTAATTAATGTATATATTTACTCTATTGGCTTATTGATTTTCTCGATTCAAATTTAGCTTAATTTAGGACAGATTAGCGTTTATAAAAACCAAATTAAGACTGTTTGTATGCGACTTTTTATACCCTGAACCTATTGAAAATGGGTAAATCAGGGTATAATGGTTTTGTGCAAATGTATGTAAGAGGCAGAAGGAGGCATCTCCGACTCCATAAAGTATATATATTCCTTATCTGCATCACTAGCCGAGTCGATCTAGCCCTGTCCGTCTGTATAAACGCATCGATTTCGGAGACTATAGAAGCTGAAAGCTGAACTTGGACTTTTTAAGTTCGTGTATACCATACGCAGATCAAGATTATTTCAAATCACTGGTAACTCATCTCGTTTTCTTATTATCGATAATTATCGGTTTTTTGACTCGTGTTTTTGAGCATCTCTTAGAAACGACAAGAGATAGAGCCACCAAATTGGATTCAAACTGCTCGCGTGAACCATACGCAGGTAAGAAATATTATGGATTTTGGAAATGTTAAAATGACGCAAATACTACAGACTTGGGTTTTGGTGTGTACATAGGTTTGAATGTTCTTGTTAAGCCCTGAAAATTTAATAAAGATTAAACTCTTAGTTTAGAAGTTATACATGAATTTAGTTTCCATAGTGGGGGCCAAAGGCAGCGTGCATGTGTGTGTGTGTGTGTGTGTGTGTGTGTGTGTGTGTGAATGCAAGGGGGCTGATATGTATGAAAACACAGGGTTCAGGGTATTTTGCAGTCGGGTGCTCCCGACTAGAGCCTTCTCACTTGTTTTATCCTTCATTTACGAATATGGGTATTCAATGGATAAATTGCTCATAGTTATAGACTTCAAGTCTGCTCGGGTTTTTATTTACATGCTTTTCAAGGAGTTACCTGAAGTCGGTTTATATTTTAAGAATTGTCCAACTTAATTTGATGCCTTGATTAATGTGTAAATCCCATATTTTTCCATATATCTTTTATACAGATATAAAAGGTCACAAAGCTATGGCTAGTTAAATTTGAAAATAAACAACTCGTAGCACTTTTGTTTAAAGATGCTCCGCGTAAATAAATATAATATATTGTTTGTTTTTGGGATGGTTGGGTTATTATTTACGAGGGGCACCTTCAGGCAGAGTACTATGAGCTGCTTATGAAAACTGCGGCTGGAGACTGGGGATGACCTCAGGCCGATGATAGAGAAGAAGGCATACAGTTGCACAATGTTTTACTTAGAATTAAACAACGAACCACGTGACTGCAAGTGGCAGCCTATAATATGCAATTTGCACATTTGTTATTAAAAATGCAACATGTTTATACACATATTTAAAAAAAATTCACTTTAAAAAATCTGTGGACAACAATAAGCAGTTGCATTCATAATTATTGATCAGTTGCAAATTAAAAACTTTTTGCACTTAATATTTGCTCCAAAAACACACAAAAACTCACGACGCATGCACTTTGCAGCGTTAAGATAAAAACATACTTATACATTGCACATTAATCGGGTAGCTAAAACGCGTTGGTCGCGGCTAATCACCTTACGGTTTACCAAAGAGCAGTTAAGAAACGTTTGTATTTACAGGTATAATATATTCGTAAGAATAATAAACAACAAGTGCACAAATAAACAACAAGTGTTCTTAGTTATGGAATTGTCAGTTAACTGCTTATATGTATAATCTAGTATGTATATGTGTATCTACATACATAGTTGTATAAATATTTCACGAATACGCGTACCTGTTCGCCAGCGTTGCGCTGTCCGTGTGTGCCGACTTGCAACTGAACTCAAGCTCCAATGTTGCTCCAATGATTGTTGAATCGTCGTGGGCAACATTTGTTGCCATCAAACTGGTCGCTTGCCCCTCCAAAAATGTTGATTCAACATTTGTAGTCTTTACCGCAGATATGCTCGTATTATTATTGTGTTTTGTTTTGCTCGCTTGTTCGCTGTTTGTTGTGACTGTTGCTTCGTTATGCTGAATACTCGTGGGTATCTCATTTTGGCAACATGTATGGCAACTTTTTTTGCTGCCAGCCTCTGTGAGTATTTTATTTTTGGTTTCGGCAACTTGGTCAACATTTGGTAACTGTTGACTCGATGTAGTCGATACAAAGGCGGCATCTATCGTTGTACTTGGTATTGCATTTTCAACAATGGCCTTGGGCTCTTGCTGCTTGTTTTTATCCGTTCTCATGGTCGTACCTACTGCATGTGTGAATATGTCGGACTTTTCAACCTCTAGCTGTACAACACACACATCCTATAAAAATAATTTAATAAAACGAACGAATTAATGTTATATAGATGTACATATACATATATGTAATGCATATATATTTTATATTGTATATATTATATATATGTATATATATGTATATATATTTATTTTTTTATTGTTTTATACAATATATACAATATACAATAATCAAAAGGAAATATCTCCGAGCCCATTTATACCAAGCCATGTCAATTTTTATATTTATACCAAGAACGCATTGAAAATGAGTAAGTCAGGGTATAATGGTTTTGTCCAAATGTATCTAACAGGCAGAAGAAGGCATCTTTGATCCGATAAGGTATACATATTCTTAATCAATATCACTAGCCGAGTTGATCTAGCTATGTCCGTCTGTCTGTCCGTCCGTCTGCATGAACGCGTCCCTTTTGGAGACTACAACAGCTAGAAAGCTGAACTTGGACTTTTTCAGTTCGTGTATACCATACGCAGATCAAGTTTATTTCGAATTATCGATAGCTCGTATCGTTTTCTTATTATCGGTAATTATCAATTTTTAGAGCATATCTAAAAAACCATAAGAGCTACAGCCACCAAATTAAGTTCAATATGTTCGCATGAAGCATACGCAGCTATGGAATTTTGGATTTTCGATAACTTTCCCCATTCACCCCATATATGAAAAATTCATTTAGATCATGGTCTTAGTTTAGAAGTTATACACGAATTTAGTTTCCATAGCGCAGGGACTGAAATGTATGAAAACACAGGTTTCAGGGAATCTTCTAGTCGAGCGCTCCCGTCTAGAGCCTCCATACTTGTTATTTTCTTTTTAAGATCAAAGGTGCTTAGCATATATTATTTAAAGTTGCATGCATACCTTACTCTGCTGACCAGGGCAACTTGCTGGTTGTAGATCTCTTTCCAATGTGAGCGCGACGCTAATGCCTGTAGAGTTTTCGCTGCGTGCGTCGTAGAAAACATCATCATCATCCCCTTCCGGTGCAGCTTTGCTCGCCACTGGTGTTGTATTGCTCTTGGCAGTTTGTTCCGATGCCGGTAATGCTGTTAATGATCTTTCGGGTAAGTCTGTTGCTATACGTGGATCTGCGTCTTTTAAGGTTGGTTGCATTATTTTAACAGATGTTTGATCTGTGGTTGTGGGAGTTTCGCAGAGTTTCGCTTTCTAAAGAGCGCGACTTGGTGTCATCTGAAGTCCTTCCATATTTGCCTTTAGCTCTTGTAGATCTGAATAAGTAGCTGGTGAGGGTGGCGGAGGCGCGGGTATGTCTTTGCGACGTATATTGGAACCAGCGTTACCACTACTTGGATGCGTCTTTCCGCTATTCGAACGGTGGTGCCTTTTACCTGGCGTAACTACTCCAGATGAGGTGATTGGCTTAGAAGAAGCTGATAGTACAGTCCGGTCACGTCGCTCTCGTGGCTCTGTATCTTTATGCTTGGACTTTGGTTTGTTACTTTTAGGCTCTTCCTCTGACGTTGCCCGGCTTTGCCATTTGGGCACGGCACCTGTAGTAGAGGCTACAAGTCGATCCAACGAAGGATACTCGCGTCGATCCAACGAAGGGTACTCACGTCGTTCTGTTGGTTGCGGTTTACGCTTACTCGGCGTGAGCGTAGTGTCCTCCGGTGGGTGTTGCTGCGATTGATGTAAACTAGTTCTAGGCGCCGGCGTTGGCTTAGTTATTAAGCCACGTCCTTTACTAAGCGGCAATGTAGTCACAATAAGCGCCGCTTCCAGAGGCTGTGAGGCTGCACGTTTGGGACTCAATTTGGCGTTATTGTTGCTCATGCTTTTAAGACCTCGGCGTGTTGACTCCAAACTGTTATTACGTTGCATTTCGGACTGATAGATGCTGCGCTTAACATCATTGACGTGTTTGAAAAAGTCCATGGCGTATTTGTTCTGTTTAAGGTCCAGCTGTTGCTGCTGTTCAGGCATTGCTACCGTCTTGTCTGGCTGTTTGTAGTTACTGGGATCCGCTGGGCCACTGGAAGGTAACGTACCGGCCGCCGTTTTGCGCGGTATGCCACTGCTGCCTCCACGTGCCATTGAGCCATAAATGTCATCAAAATCGGAGCTGAAGTAACTTGATGAGCAATCGCAGTTGCGGAAACGACAGTTATCCGAGTTGCTGCATTTATCCGCTGTGGCCATGCTAGCTCCACCCGCGCTCATAACGCCGTCAAAACTGCAGCGTCTGCAGTCCTTGGCCATTCGACAGTTCTCCGTGCTGCCAAAGAACCGACGCTGATGCGTATTAGAGTGTGAGGAGAAGAGACTAGAGCGATGAGGGTAGCGCGAGTAGCGCTGTGAATTATCACTGCTTCGTAAAGAAAACTCACTTAGTATTGATGCTTTTGAGTCGCTTTTGTACATCTGCGATTCAAATTGATCCACCAAAATTTGCGAGCCACCAATAGGCCTGCTGGCCGCATACATCAAAGGATGTAGCGGCGGCGCCCCTACGCCCCCTATAGCATAATATATGTCACCCGTACCCGGTGCAGCGAACACATTGGCTTCTAGTCTAGCCATTGTGTTATATTTGTGATAGGGTAGTGAGTCGCTAGACGAGGAGGACTTAGTATTTATGCGGTGTACGGATGGAGTGGCTGCAGTAACACCACCATTCTGGTAGCCGGCAATATAACCCTGTTGTAGATGCGGTCGCCGCGGCGTCACCTGTGCCAGCAATAGACTGCCGCCTACGGTGTAATGATTCGTAAGTGGATGACCTGCTCCATTATGCTGGTAAGTCTTGTGGTGTGCTTGGTGTGATTAAATCCACTGTACAGTTGTTGCTGCTGCTGTTGTTGTTGCTGGTGATGGTGGTGACTGTGTAGCTGCTGTTCGCAGGGAGATATCGTTGCAGTTGTAGATGTTGACACGGACGATTGCTGGAATTGTAGTATCGGATTATATTCACCAGTTATGGCCACAGGTGTCGTTTCAATTTTGTATACACCCGGATTGTTTGGATTGTATGACTGGAACTCAAGAATATGGGCAGCAGGTAATCCACTTGACGGGCCTGTGTCCTTGCCTCCGCTATTGTCCTGCTGCAGCTTGGTATTAGCCACCGGTTCACCTTGGACTAGACAATATTCGCAATTTTCATTGCTGCATTGCTGCATACACAGTTCACAATCAAACAAGGTGGTGCCATCTGACAGACATTGCTGCGGCTGTTGCTGACTTTTGATTGCATCATCGGATTGCACAGTTGTAGCTTTTAACGTTAAACTGCTGTCCAGCTTATTTGTTGATCTTGGCGTATCCTTAAAGAAAATCTCTTCGTAAATGTTCTCCTCGCTGCGTGTATGCAATTTTCTGGCACTATTACCGGTTGCATCACCTGTATTGCGTTGCTTATCAAGCTTTTTGGAGCTCTTTAAGCCCTCCTTCAGGAGATAATAGTTAAAACTTTTGATACCAATTTCACCTCTCAGAAGACGTCTGCCAATCGGCAGCTTGACAGTCGCCTCCACGGGCAATGTGGCCGCGGAGTTCTGTGCCGAACTACGTACCGAGTATATGTCATCCTGATCGCTAGACCCCTGGCCAAGTTTAGTTTCATTGTCCAGGAATTGTTTTCGATGGTGTTCCTTCCTACTTCGTAGTTCGGTCTCGTAACTCTGTTTGCTCTTTGCTGGCATCTGTTGCAGATGTAAGTGTGTTGCCTTCCTACTATTATCAAGACTTAGATTTCGTTTCTGCTTTGAGCTGCGCTTTTGGCTGGCCGCTTTTTTATCGTTCTTTTCGGCCACAGTAACGGTCAAACTTCGCTCCAAGCTTAGTACACGCCTGGGTAAGCTACTGTCTTTAAATAACCTCGTTCGCTCGTTATCCGAGCTGCTGGAATTAAATTCGTAGTCAACGCTCACTGCTCCACTATTGCTGCTGCTTGCTTTAATTGGCGCGTTCACCGCATACTTTAGAAAGTCCTTAGATAACTGACTGCGTTTACCCAAAGAGCTGCTACTCGCCACAGGCTGCATTGTATTTTCGGAACAGAGCTTAAAATCTCCCGAAGACTTGCCTGATATGCTGCTGCGGCGCAGGGGTTCGCCAGATGGCTAATGTCTTCGGTATACGCCGGATCATCATAGATGCGATCGCGTACAGTCGTCGAGCGATCTTTTGACTGCAGGTCGAAAAAATGATAAAGTAATATTAGTTGTTATTTGCGTTTATATCACTTACCTTTATTTTTATTTTCTTGCGACTGCGGTGTGGTGTTGTAACATCTGTAAGTTTCAGGAGCTTTGGTCTTAATGGGCGTTTCGATGATTTTGTTCGCTCGTTTGCTAAGTCAAGAAAGTTTTCCGTTGCCATCGCTGCGGTAATAGCCTATCTTTTAAACCTTGTATCCATTTCAAATTTGTAAAAATAGAAATATTCGTCTTGTACAAAACTCATAGGCAGAGAAGACATATCCGTCCCAATAAATTATATTTATTCATTTTGTCAGTATCCACATAATGTAAAAAAAAGGAAAAGCAGCGTCGCTGTCTAAAGTGCGCAGCTTGCGACATGTATGTTTAAGTGTATTAATGTGTATGAATAAAGTTAAGAGGTATGTCCGGACTGAGGTGGGTGCTGAATATTGCCTAGTAGGGCACTCTTGATTTAAGCACTCTTACTTGTTCTTATTAAGCCTATATACACTATTGTTTCGAGCCGTATTAAGTTTTTTTTTAAATATATATAAAGGTGGCTTAGGTTCAGCATTTTCCTGAATACTGTGGCCTGTGATAAAAAAAAATTGGCAAAGTTCATTCATTTTTCTGTTGTCGAAAGTTAAATAATTAAATTACTAAAATTATAAAAATATGGTGATTTAGGAGACATATGTATACTGTTGGGCTATATGCTTTTTCAATTTAAAGGATTGAACTTGAACTTCACATTTCTGATATAATGATAATTTCATTAGCCCACTTGGTAGATACTTAGTAAAAATTATTGGGTAGTGAACAAAAAAGAAACGGGGGATCAGTTCTTGAACCCTGTACTCCAATTAATTTGGCATTTTCATTGAATAATATCCTCATTTGTAGGTTTGTTTTGATATTGAATTTCGACAGATTAATACTAATAGGACTAATTTTTGCTGATTCATATTGGTGTTTCCCTAGGGCTTGCTTCTTCCTTATTATTATTTTTGTTTTTTTTTACTGCCTGTGTGAAAGTTCTGCGCACACTTTGAGTAAAACGTGTAAAACGAATATGTTTAGGGTGTGGCTGTAGCATTTTCAAATATTGTTTGGCAGCGTAAGAACATTTAACAATATTAAAGAACATTTTTCATGCAACTAAAGGTGACGCAATTTCTCCTGACTTTAGACTTGTGACTCTGGAAAATTTAATGTTATGCAGATATTTGTTTGTTTAAAGTATTGTGAGAATTTTCATGCAAATATATACATGTCTTTATGGTTTTAAAGCTGCTAAAAAATTTTATTGTATCTAAAACTTATTCTCACTAAGAAAAGTGTCATCACAATATCTATGTCATATTATTTGGTGGTAATTCAAAGACACACAAAGGTAACAAATGCTGCATTTATTGTTTTGCAGTGAACGGAACAACAAATGTGTAACATATTTAGCACTACTAAATGGACATTTTGAAGGGAGTGTACATTTTCATTGAAAAATGTAAGTATAAACACGAGATAGAACCCAAAAAAATGTAAGTTTGATTTCTTTTTCATTGTTGTTATTGGAAAATACTTTTAGCATACACCTACATAACAAACCGCAGCCAACGAGAGCGGATTTTAACATTCGCCAAATTCCTTCTTTTTTTTGTTTTATTTACTTTAATGTTACACATACAATTACACTCCTTCTCGCACTATACACTATGATATATCCACTTGGTAGCTTTTAATGCCATTCCGTTTTCAGATACGAACAATGTTTTATCAAAAACTGCGACGCGACACACAAACGCGACGTTCGTTTTGTCGAAACTGAACAGCATTTGCTTTGCGGCGTGTCCAAAAGCTTTTTGACATATAAGTAAATCCAAAAAAAAAATTCGAAAACAGAATACTGTGTGTGTTCTCCTCAGCATACCCCAAATAAAGCTTTTAAGCTTGCTATCCTCCAGTCTTTGACAATGATGCTGACAGTTTGTGTATTGTGTCAGGTTCCTAAAGCTATTTCTTTGACGTTTGAATAGTGAAAGTGAGGCAGCAACTAGGCTTCTTGGTAATTCATCTGCATGTTCAACGGCAGTTCGGCGCATGCGTTGGATTTGTTTGCTTATCATATTTATATTTGCATTTGTAAATGCACTATTCAGTTTCAACGCACTGCGTTGCAGTACGCAGAAAGTTAACAGCATCCTTTGCCAAATTCATACTTTTTGAGGCCGTATGCTTTTATAAACTGCGTTGTTGTAAATATTTGGTGCAATACAATTGAATAAGAAATAAACAGATGTTAAGCATAATGTCTGTTTTTTCATTACCGCATTCGTTGAAAAAAAAACCACCCTATTATATGAACAGATATATTAACTTTCGTAGAGTGCTGACTTTAAAATAATTATTTCAACACATACTTCAGTAAACAGGAAACAGCAGTAAAATCGGAGCATCCCGTTAGAAACATTGGAATATTCGTAAAGTCAATGTTACCGATACCCCGATTACTTTCTCCTATTAAAAGCTGCGCATGGCATGTAGAAACAGTTGTTGTTGATTGTTGAAAGCGTTTGATTTGTTCAAGCACGTGGTCAACTACACACACAAAAACAGACAAGGCAAAACAAACCAACAGTCGGCAACATGTTGCTGAGCTTGCGTGGGCAAAGCTAAAGTGGCCATGTGTACGTGCTACATACTTAGATGGGATATTTAAAAATGTACTTTGTTTTGTACTAGTTAGCATACTTAGTTTTAGTCATTTTACATGCTGCTTAGTCCTTAAGAATTTGGCTTAGTGGCTTTTAAAATCAGAAACCTAGTCACTGAATTTACTTTTTCGCAGATAAATATAGTTTATCTAAACTTAACTAGACTCGTCATTGACCGGTGACGAACACTTTTTTCAAAGTCGGAATCTTTCGACTCTATTCACAGAACTTTAACTATTCAAAGATGCTGAAAAACAGGCTCCATGATTACGGGGAAAATGTGTGAATGTGAAATTAACAATGCATTACATTTTTCATATGTATGTACATACATACATATGTACGTATATTGTCATAAATCGAATTTAATGAATGTAACCAGTAATTGTGAATTTTCTTGGAAAGATCTATCAAGCTAAAAATCAGAGCAATAGAGGAAGAATAAAAATGTTTTTAACCGAATATTTTTGTTTTACATATACAATAGCTTCAAAACTAAGAGATTTGTATAGTAGTAAAGAAACAGATGGGTAAACAGACATAAAAGCCATATCGTCTTATCTCGTCGCTATGTATATATATAAGAATATACATATGTATGTATATGTATGCACATATAAGGGGTCGAGATGCCTTCTATGCGGTACACATAAGGCAATAAAATAGTGGAAAAAATACCTGCAAGACAATTCAGTGTTTAGAAATTGTAAGTTTATAACAAAATAAATTATTAGGAAGAACATTCTTGTACTTTACTTATTTTTATAATTTTTTTTGCAAAAAAAAGCGCGAAGGTTGTTTTAAGAAAACGAGGGTTACACAACAGTTGACAACTCCTAACATGTCTCGAAGGGTAAATATCAACTCAAAACGGTTAATTAAAGCATAACCTTACATTGTTTAACGAAAATATGCTAATTATTCGCAACTTTATCTTTAAATATCGCCAACGCACTCGAAAATATCTTCCAAAATAAGTGAAATTAAGTTATATATATGTATATGTAACAGTAGTCGATGTAATATACATTTACCTTTAGATATCGATACTTAAGTCGATTCTTTTTAAATACAAACTGTTTTTTATAGAGATCATTTACATTATTGCGTTGAATTTTGTGTCATCTCATATATAGATCTATAGCTCATAAGTACTATTTGAATGCACGAACAATTCATCTTTATGCAGCAATTGACGCTATGGGAGAAAATGAGGCGTATCGATTTAATTCAGCTTCCGACGTCTATGGGCGTTTTCGTTTAAGTAAGGAACCCTATTACTTTGTCCTAGTGCTTACAATCTGGCTGCTGCTTATCTTATATACATTCAAACGTCAGGTCAATTGCATAAAGCGAAGACGGCAAATCGTCAACATTAAGAAATTACAATTGGAAATAAGAAAAAAGCTGAAAAGGGAGCAACTGACATTCGACGTGGCCAGGGAAGTTCTGCACGCAAGTATGGTGCAAACAGAACCCACAAGTGTCAAAAAACTAGCCCATTTAACGGATCTACACACCCTACTTCAGGATATAAACGACAACTTGGAAAAATTGGAGACCGTGCTTAATTAATTACTTGCAACTATAACTTCAATAGCAAAGTAAATAACCAATAAAATTAAAAGTTCTTGGATTAAAGAGTAAATAAATATACACATTATTTTGAGAATAATTTGTTAAATCACAACAATGCAATGGGAACTTTAACGTCTAAACCTAAAAGGCTTCTACGATGTACCTTCAGGGTTTCATGAACCCACGCGACCAGTTCTTAACCATAGGCTTTGGCTTACTTAACTTCTCGAACTCGTCGGCCTGCATCTGTTCACAAAGCTTACGCTGATTTTCGCGAAATTTGGCAATAGGTTCCTCAAACTGATTATAATACTGAAGAACCTCACGCACATCGTCGACTTCGCTGCTTCCGAGCACGCTTAGAAACGAAATGAGGTCAAATAAAGTTGTGTCGTCGTCGTTTCCAGACCAGCGTGGTATCGAAAATGTGTTACCAGGGTGCATTTTGGTCGAGTTCTTATCCCAGTCAACGACTACCACACGCTTAAGGTCGCGGTTCAGATTATCAAGATTCTTTACGTGGTGGCCGCCCACAAAGTGAGTTGAATCACGCACAAGGCGGTACATAATGTAACCGCTTGGATCGAGAGCATCAAGCAGTGGAAAGACGGTCATTCCTTGCTCGGCTGTATATACAACGATTTCAAAATATTTGGAGCATTCCCTTAAGAAAACGTCCACGCCAGGACGTTTTTTAAAACGCCAACCTGTTTGGTAGGTCCAATCAGGATGTATAAGTAAGTCCTTAACTTCAAGTACCAGAGTGTAGGGTGGTTGAACGTAAGGTGCCTGCAGCGGATCAGGCAATAATTTCTGACTTGAGGGTTCCTGAATGAATCGTTGAAAATGATTAAGCGATTTAAAGGTACGTGCCACATATTGTTGCACCAGTGGCAGCGAACTGAACTCATCTGTGACCTCGTTCCCTTGTTCATCAAGCGCCGGCTTGCCAAAAAAGTAAATTGCCCAAAACGAGAATATCACGCCTCCTATACCAAAGACCCCAAACCCTATTTTCATACGTTTCCAGGCACGCTCCATTTCCCTAAGTTCTTCCTCCTCCTCACGCTTACGTCGATCACGGCTCGCCTCATCATCTAGCTCCATTGAGGTCTGCGGAAATAATTTAGACAGTATCTGCGTTGATGTTTTTTCACAAGTTGAGTAGCGACGATGTATCAAGTAAACTAGATGCGGCGGCTCTAAATAGCTGGAATACAGATTGTAATAAGGTATACACGTCCGCTTTTCTGTGCACTTAAGTCCCGCTTGGGTCTGAAGCATGACACTATTGATCATGGTGTGCCATAATCCTGATGTAAGAGCCCGGGAAGTATTGATGAGCTTGCGGCTGAAGCGTGAGCTCCCGTACAGCATTCGCCCTATTGCGATTGGAGTCATTTGCAAATTGCAACGTATGTCTGCAGATTCAAATAAATGAATTATTTTGATTTTCCAATTTACGAAATGGCCACTGAAAAATTTGACATTTTTGTTTAAATCAGCCGAGGAATTTTTTTTAGTTTTGTTATTTTCTTGAATCGTCACAAAGCAATGACAGTTAAGATATGCTTGCTGTGAGTATTACAAATTACTATTATAAACTAACCCTTAAATAACTTCTCATTTGCACCAAGTGGTATTTTGGCAAGCATTTGTTTAATCAAAAGAACGAATGGTCATACAAAAAAAATGATAATACTACAAAACGTTTTTCACCTAAAATTAGGTTAAATTAACTAAGTTTCACTTTAGTTTAAGTCGTTATAGCCAACCAAACGAGGCTCCAGATTCTAATTCCACGCTAGTGTTACCTTACACGAAGGTTAGTGCTACTTCAAATTTAGGTTAATATAACAACAATCACATGCAAACGCATACCGCAAGCTTTGTACTTCACTGAGCGACTGCGCTTGGCTCAGTATGGAAATGAAATTGACGAATAACTTCTACACTAAAAATGTGATACCTTTGAAATTTTCCGAATTTATGAATTTTTCAATCCTATGTATGTATAAACCAAAGCTTAAGTCTGTCCTGAATTGCGTTTTTTTCATATATGGAGCGCGTGGGTGAGGTATCTTAAATCCGACATATTCTTAATCTGCTCTTATAGTTTCTGAGATACCGAATCAAAGACACGAGTTATCGACAACTATGGTATACACGAAAATAAAAAGTCAAAGTTCAGCATTCTAGCTTTTGTTGTATCTAAGATCTGATACCCATTTTCAATAGGTGAAATGATTTCAAACGTGGCGCGTCTTATGGGCTGCCAGATAAATTCCGACACTTGGCTGCCACTTTTACTGCCTGTGTGTGTTACCGGATCGTCATAAAACATACATTAAGTCCACTGGTGACTGAAAATATCTAAAGAAGAAGATAGATTGGAAAAAATATAACAATACAACAAAGGACACATCATTTTGTAAATTCAAATAAAATCTGCCTTTAAAGATAAATTAAAGCCAGGAAACAACCAAACTGAGATCCCAATTTTTATGAAAAGTGATACATTCTAATTAAAATAAAAGTGGACAACGAAAGCAGAGGAAGCCCAAAATCATAATTCTCTTTTATTGTACCGGTTCCGCATAAATAGAATAGGCCCAAAATCATTACTGACTTTTTATCGGTTCCGCAAGTAAACCGAGTAAATCATGTCGCCACCTCGACAAAGTGGATTTGGAGGTGGTGGTGGCGGTATGTATATTTTAAAACAATTCTAAAATGTTCAATTATGCAAATCAACCAACTTGTATTGACTAAATGCTTTGTGATAAATATTGCAGGACGTTCTAGCTTTGGTGGATATGGTGGTGGTAGCGGTGGTATTTATCAACCAAATTAATACACATAAATATTTTAGGTTTAAACAATATTTCAGTACGTTCTGGACGCGTCGAAAGCCGCCCGCGACGTAGTGGCGGTTTAAACCGAGGTGCTGGTGCTGTAAATGATGATTTTAGCCGTATGTAGCCTAATATTTTGTCACATATTAATTAATATTTACTTTTTCTAAGGTTTACACAACGTTAACTGGTCAGAAATGCCGCTTCAGCCATTTCAAAAAAACTTTTATCAGGAACATCCAAAAACTCGAAATCGGCCACCACAGGAGGTTGATTGCTACCGTAGCCAACATCAAGTCAGCGTACGCGGTATGGCACCCAATCCTATTCAGTGTTTTGAAGAAGCATGCTTTCCAGATTATTGCATGAATGAAATACGGCGTCAGCGCTACATAGAACCCACTCCAATTCAAGCCCAATCATGGCCAATTGTAATGTCAGGCAACAATTTAGTTGGCATAGCCAAAACAGGTTCAGGCAAAACCCTTGCCTTTATACTGCCCGCCATTGTACACATTAATGGCCAACAGCCATTAAATCGTGGTGATGGTCCAATAGCGCTCGTCCTGGCGCCCACTCGCGAATTGGCCCAGCAAATTCAATCGGTGGCCAATGATTTTGGATCTAGCTCTTATGTGCGTAACACATGTATTTTTGGAGGTGCACCGCGCTCAAAGCAGGCAAATGACTTGGAACATGGCGTCGAAATTGTAATTGCCACGCCCGGTCGCTTGCTTGACTTTTTACAAAGCGGCACTACAAATTTGCATCGCTGTACCTACTTGGTATTAGACGAAGCTGACCGTATGCTGGACATGGGCTTTGAGCCGCAAATACGTAAAATACTTGGCCAAATTAGGCCAGACCGTCAAATACTCATGTGGAGCGCTACTTGGCCAAAGGATGTTCGTCAACTAGCCGAAGACTTCCTTGGAAACTATATTCAAGTAAGTTTAATTTGTATTCAAATATAGTATGTAACCTGCCATTTCCCAAAGATTAACATCGGCTCATTGGAATTGTCAGCCAACCACAATATACGACAGTATGTTGAAGTTTGTACTGAACATGAAAAAGGAGCCAAATTAAAAGACCTGTTATCACACATTTATGACCAAGCTGGTATGCCAGGCAAGATTATCATATTTGTAGCCACTAAAAAAAGTAGACGAGCTGGCACGTTTTATAAACGCTTTTGGTGTTGGCGTGGGCTCTATACATGGGGACAAATCACAGATGGATCGTGATAATGTGCTGAATGACTTTCGCAGCGGTCGAGCCAACATATTGGTGGCAACTGATGTGGCAGCACGCGGCCTTGACGTAGATGGCATCAAATATGTCATTAACTTTGATTTTCCACAATCATCGGAGGACTACATACATCGAATCGGCCGCACAGGACGAAAACATTCTACAGGAACGTCGTATGCATTTTTTACTCGAAAAAATGCTAAGTGTGCTCGCGCTTTGATCGAGATCTTACGTGAAGCCAATCAGAATGTGAACCCAGAATTGGAATACATAGCACGGGACGCAGGCGGAAGCAGTGGGCGCAGTCGTGGGGTCCGCGGTTACACTAGAACTAATGCTGGAGATAGAAACTTTTCCAGTGGATATAATGCTATTAACGGTGGCAGTGAATTGTCCGGAAGATTAAATACATCCAGTGGCTATCGTAACACTTTAAGCGGCTACAATGTGCTTAGCGTGGGCAGCAATCGTATCGGCGTGTCAGGCATGGCCGGCAACAGCTTTAACGCCGGACAGCATTTTAATAGTAGCATCGGCCAAAGAAGCTTAAGCGGTGGCGCGTTTGGTGACATTTCAGGGTTTTCAAATGGGAGCAAATACTCTAATTCTGCGCGTCATTAGAATAAATTATTTAGCTTAACATTTGAATTATATTTTTCTTCTCATTTTAATCACCCAATTTTTATTTATTGCCACGCAAGATTGACTACATTTCGATGCAAATTTAAATCCTTGAAGAATATACAAACGATATTCAAATAAAATGAACCATTTTATAAAGGCCGAAATCAAAAAGAACAACTTTTTAAACAGTTTTCAAAAATGTATATTACTCTGCTTGCTTTGCCGGGATCGCCATTATTAATTAACAATTTTAAACTTACAAGTACTAATGATTCTGTGCTGTTGAATATTTTCGTCTTAAGCCGGAGGCGATGTATGTCGGCTACCTGAAAATGCAATAGCTCAAGGATTAATAGCGGTTTTTTATAATTACGCTATGGCAATAACCTTTCTCTTTGTGCTTTCGCACTTTGGTAGAGCGAACGCCGCCTGCTGTTTGTTTTTCCACAGTACCAGGATTGCATTTCCTATTACTTATACGAACGGGATTACAGCTCTGTTGAGTGCCATCTTCCGATGCCTTTAACTTTTCCTCACGTGTCATTTGTCCAGCATTGCATTCTGACCAGGGACCTTTTTCATATCGACAAGCTAAAAAGGCACAGAAAGCAGGACTTGAATCATACCGCATAAAATTAACAATAGGATTTAACAGTGAATGTGAATGTTGATGGGTTTTAACCTGGTAAGCAAGAGCATACGGAAGTTAACTATGTACAGATATTAATGCAATATGAACTAGTTATCTGTACTCTAGTATAAATATTATTGTCAATGTATATTGGTGACACATTAAAGCCTGCTAGTTACTGGCAACACTGTCACTAATTTATTTTATTTTTTCGCAAATTAACTTTTGTTTCTACTTACCTTTCTTGCACTTCTTCTGTATGATCCGAGTGGGTTGACAGTGGGAATCGCCCTTCTTTAGAGATATCGTGCGTGTGCGCATATTGGTCTTGGCATCGCACTCCGTCCATGAACTTTTTACATAGCGACAGGTTGTTGCTGTGTACCAGACATATTGTTAATTTTATAACATAATTTATTTATATATATGATCATGCTATTGTGTTGAGTGTGTTAAAGTAAAACCTTTGTTAATTTAGTTATTTGAATGCTTTTCCTCAAGCACAAACTGCCTTTCGGCGACTTGTATGAGCAAATTGGGAACCTTTCATCATAAATGGATAAGTACAATGTACTTATGTAAAAGCGTGAATTTAAAAGCGTAAATTGGCTTTGAATGCTTTTGTGCCGTTTTAAAAAGTCAAGTCTCTCACATAATTTGTTAGTTATATATTTATATTTAATTAATTAAGTTATTTTTCTTTCTAATATCGTTCCATAGGGTGACCGATAAGCAATTCATAATCAGCATCATCAATCCTAAATTATCACAACTTTATATTGGGTCGTTTTACCCGTGTTGTGTACAGGGTAATCAATTTGTAATTTACATACTCTTTTTTTTAACCGACCAAAACAGATCGACTAATCCAAATATTATAATAGCCAATATTTGAAGGGGTCACCTTTTCTGGTACTTACCTTTTTCTGATGTTTTTGACTTTGCTCCTGATCTTTTACCCGCACCTTGCTGATGCTCTTCATGTTGCGGCTGCAGCTTTTGTCGCTGCGAGCTTTCGCGCTGCAGTAGCTCCTCATCAGTAGATATAGGTGATTTCTTCAAGCCAGCCTTGCGAGATCCTAATGCAGCTGCACGCTGCATCTGATTATTCGATTTATTTGACTTCTTGTTATTTTTTACACGTTTATTTCCACCGCCAAATCCAATTGTGACAGTCGCGGGAACTGTAGCCACCTCCTCCAACACAGCTTCGCGCGCTGAGCGTACTATCACATCACCAAAGTGGTCTTCCATAACCAAATGTGAACCATTAGCAAACTCTGTTAAAGCCATGGCATGGTTTTTGCCATGATGCCCATGGCCATAAATTACTGATGGCATCAACACCAATGTAACCAGGCAGAGATGAGCAATTTTCCTTATGGGCGCGGAAGTTAAAAGAATCATTTTAGCTCGCCCTGTACGTAGTCAAGGTCCCGGCGAAAATCTAATATTATAATTTGAAAATATTATGTAAGTTAAAACATAGTGAAGAAGCCAATAATTCGGTTTACTCAAGCCTTAAGTGCGTGTCTATAAAAGTTTAGGCACTGGGACATAGGCCAATGTAGTTGTGTACTCTTTATTTAAAGTAAGAATGCCCTAGGCAAGAAAAGTTATGTAGTATTGATGCGTGCCATAAAATAAAATGTAAGAAGATTGTTACAGAAGATTCTCAAGCAATAGCATAAAAAAGGTACTCTCAAAAATAAAAAAATTAAAACAAACTAAGCTACTGAAAAATCCAACCGCCAAGCGGGCAAAAGTGGCACTACATAGAGCCACTGCAAAAGTATTCAACAATATGTTCTCACAACCAGTCAACAAAGTTAAAAAACTTCAAATTTGTCCAAAAAGGAACGAAAACATAAAAAATCAGAATTTTCAACCTATATTTATAGTTAAGCACAACTGCAGAAGTTCAGAAATTCCGTGCTTCATTTTATACATCTGGAGAGCATGTGAAGCGCCCACGGACTTACTTTTGCTTATTTTTGAAGCAAACACAAATAATTTATGCATTCTGCTGCATTTGCCAAGTCTATGGACATGTGTGAAGTTATTGAGACCAACTATGGTTTGTGAAACAAAATGCTCTCTCTATCTCTCTCTCTTGTTAAGGCAGTGTTTTCTCTATTGTTTACATGGTAGATAGCGGTCTATTTTCGGCAAAAATGTTTATGGCCAGTACACAATTGAAAAAGTTCAGAAAACAAGGAAGAACGTTGCAGTCGGGTGTAACCGACATCGCAATACTCGTTCACAGTGCAATAACAACCAATACAAATTATTTCGATTTTTTTAAAATATATTTTGTATTATAAATGCAGAATCAATCAAAAGGAAAAGCCATGAATATCGGTTTAGTTTTGACAAAGTTATGGAAGCTTAGCATATGGGAGGCATAGCTTTTTTACAAAAGTTAAATATATATTTGACTTGTGTATATTAAACGAAAACCTGCATACAAAGATTGCTAGTTTTATTATATTTTATATACATATGTTGTCATTTTAGTTTCCAACACTGTCCTGAGAAACGGGGTAAGTTATTAATGATTTCTATATAACAGTGCGAACTCATTTACAAAAATGTCTTTACTTCTTAGAGTCTCTAAGATCGACACGTTTATACATACAGATAATTGATACCAATAACCATTTATTTCCCTTTAATAGACACATGGTATAATTATCAGTTTTAATTTAAAAACCGTTTTATTTTCATCATTGAATAAAGTTCCAGTAACAAGTTAATTGAGTGATGAGCAGGTGTGCCATTCTCTGTGGTTCATACATAAAATGCATTAAGTTTTGATGCCTAAAATGCACTTGCAGTTATTCCATTGAATTTGAGTACAACAGTAGCAACTTTTCCACGAATCAAAATATATTAGATATTCCTGCTTCTTCATTTTACCAAACTTCCATGAAAAGCTGCCAACTTGTCCTATGAATCAATTATTAAGAGTGAGATCATGAATACAATAGCCCCAGGACTAAATTTATATTTGTAATATCTAGTACTAGTATGTCTCCAAAATAAGTATTTATTTACGTGGGGACCATCACAAAAAAACAAAATATAAAACCAATCATTCATATTAAATCAATTGCATTGCCAAGAACACTTGAAACTGTTTCACATTTGAGATATCTTAGTTTGAATAATATTTGCAATGTTAGATTTTTTAGGGTAACTAATTTGCTGGCTTTCGTTTTTCTGCACGCGTAAAACTAACAATAACACAAATAACACATAAAAGGCTCAAAGAGCCTGTTTTACCTGAAGTTTCTGCACTCCGGTAATCCCTTAATGCCAATTTTAAATTCTCAATTAGCCAAAGTAAAAAAATAATATTTATTTTAATACACGTTGCCGCTGCCGATCGACGCTGTCCAGAGTTGGGCGAGAACTGAGTGAGTATAGCTCGCAAATGCTGCGGCTAGTGACGCTGCAAGCAACAAGCAACACTTGAAATGCGAGAGGCAACGAAATAACTCAGCTTGCTGCACACTCAATACACTTAGCGAAATATCAACAGAGTTTGAGCGACACCACGCTAGTATCGGTATATACAAGTATAAATATATATGAGATTTATTCTTATCAATAACCACTGACATTTTTTGTTATTGTGGTGCAACGTCCCAGCAGCAACCGTTGAGACAAGCACTGCAAGCAGCAGTTTTTCTTCTTACATGATTGATAGAAAGTAAATGAATTTTATTTCAGATAAGACCGAGCGGGCTTATGCATACACATATATATATATATATATATATATATATATATATATATATATATATATATATATATTATATCTATCTATATCTAGCTATAAATATAAATATAAATATAAATATAAATATAAATATAAATATAAATATAAATATAAATATAAATATAAATATAAATATAAATATAAATATAAATATAAATATAAATATAAATATAAATATAAATATAAATATAAATATAAATATAAATATAAATATAAATATAAATATAAATATAAATATAAATATAAATATAAATATAAATATAAATATAAATATAAATATAAATATAAATATAAATATAAATATAAATATAAATATAAATATAAATATAAATATAAATATAAATATAAAATAAATATAAATATAAATATAAATATAAATAAAATGAAAAAATGAAATATGTATAAATATAAAGCAATACTTAGTCAAGTAAATTACACATATACAGCATAGTTTTTCGACGCATAAATTGCATTTATATTGTTCAACCCTGCCTACGGCAATTGACGAACACTTATGTCTTGTAACTGCTAAAAATATAAAACCGTAAGTCTTTTACTACAAAAGTTTATTTTAATATTCTTTTTAATATTTATTTGAAATTTGAGGGAACAAATAACATATTAATAAGTACGATTACTATTGTCTTTATTGTTACACTTAAACATTAGCATTCTTATTAGTATTAACGTGAGCAAAGAGTACTAAATTGTGTAACAGTTGTCTCAGTGCTGTTCAATCAACCAGATCCCGATCCTCAACAATTTTACTTATATATGTACATACATACACATTTACACATACATAATTAAATGAGTATGGTACTCTCTATTCCATGCAAAGGAAACAAGTTTTGAGTGAATATGTTAGGCTTGAGTCGGTCAGAATCAAGTCAAATTTAACGTTGCTGGCAAGAGTGCACACTGAACATTGTTTTGGTGATACCAAAAAATGTTTCAAGAGGGCAGGCGAATAGGCAGTCAGGTCTGCAAAACAAGTGAAACTAAAAACGAACCAAAAGAAATACATACATACATACATATGTATAATGTCGTTGATATTAGAAAAATTGATATGTTTTTACATACGTACATAAGTACATGCTCTATGAACGGAATATAGCGATATAGTGTAGTTTGCTATTAGAAGTTAGAGATTATACAGCGATGTGAAAAATATACAGTTGTATGTACATATGTATAAACCTTCTCTTTATTTGCTTCTTTGTTTATTTTTCAGTTTTTTCTTTGTATATGTATGTCGATGTATGTATATATTCATATTTGTTTGTATGTATCTACGCATGTGAGTAAATTTGTGTTTGACCAGTCGCCAGAGTGTCCACAAGGCTGCAGGTTTACAGACAGCCGACAAGATTTGTTTGTTTATATGCAGAGTTCGCGTTACCCCAGCAAAGACCGTAAACAACTTGGATTTAGCTTTAAATAGAATTTTAGAGTACGCAGGTTTTGCTGCGCATGAGCATTACCTTCCATTTTTTATCACATAATAGCAATTCTGCTCTCCAACTTGGAACAGCTCTGCACTCTCTACGCTTGCGCTCTCACTCTCTCTCTCTCTCTCTCTCGCTCTCTCTCTCTCTGTGTGTCTCTCTCTCTCTCTCGCTCTCTCTGGCGCTCACCGACTTACCTTGCTCACTTGCTGGGACTTTTACCTCAATTTTACTTTCTATGTTGCTATGCCATTGTTATTTTGTTTTACCAGCTATGATTTTCACAGGGATTTTCTGGTGTTGATTGGTCTGTATGATACTTTTTCTTAGACTTCCAACTACGTGCACGGCAATGACCATTCACACTAACATTCCAACATGCATGCGTATGTTAGCATAAAATAAAAAGTAACATGGACTTAAATGCGAAAAATTATTCGACAATATCATATGGGAAACAAGACCAGTTATCTTCGAGGTGTTAAAGTTTTAAATCTTGTGTATACATATAGCTGATCCATATTAACCAAGAACGTAAGCATACATATTCGGTCCACATTTCTTGACAAAACTTTGTACTTTCTGCAAGGGTATAAAAAGTCATGAGATATTCGTAGCTCACATAAAGCAAATGTATCCAAAAGAAATGATGCGAGCCAATGATGCAGCATATAATTTTTTGCAGACGCACAATAAAATCAAGTGCAATTTGATACAACACGAAGAGTGAGTTGACGATATATAGTATATACATTTATTTACAAATATATTGTATACATACACATGTACATGTATGCAGCTCACATAATCGCAGTGAGGACAAATAACGCTATTTGCGTGATTATTACTCCCAAATATTTAAAATAAGAAAAATTCTATGACATCAAATTGTACTATTATTATGGCATTCTATTATTTTCCAATTAGCGAAGGTTTATTTCAAGCAAGCTTACCACCACACCCATTTTGTTTGAGCAACGTCATGTAATTATGATTAAGTTAAATTTCCCTACACCCCTTTGCCATTTCCATTTCCTACCTTTTTCCTTATCCACTGGTTTCGCACATATGGCACAACAATTTGTCAGGACCTTTGCACTGACTGTTTGATACACATACTCACACACATATAGTTCACTTTTCTTGCATTCTAGACAACCCTAAGTCGGTAAACACGCACCTAGATTATTGAACATACATACATACATATATACATATATAAGTATACATGTATGTATAATCTCATAGCTGTGAATCATAAGCCGTAAACAGAATTAAGTACAATCCAACAAATACTTAAGAGTACTTTATTTAAATTAATTTTGAATGTTTCAATTGAATTATTTAACTGGCTAAACAAGAGTAGTAAAACTGGGTATACTATATCGATGAATCACATAAATAGATCGTCAGGTGTACCGAGTAAAAGAAGGACAGTTTAGAAAAAACTCTTCTATTTTGTTTATATTTATTTGTTTGTCAAGTTTTTATTCATAATATTTTTATGTAAGTTCAGTTACCTTTTTTCGTTTTCATTTTATTTTTTCATTAATGGTATTCTTATTTTATGTATGTAAATATGTATGAATGCAAATGACTATATCATATGTATGTATATATTTTCTGTTATATATTTTGTGTTTTTGTTTTTTTTGAATAATTCTATAGGCTTCCTGATAGAATAAAAATAATTTCAGATAAACACGTTTGACATCAAATATTCATATAAATTTTCCTCCACCACTTACGTATACATGTGTGTATTTAGATACATTTAGATAATAATATGTATCCACACATATTTAAAAGTAAAATATAATGAATCATCCTGTTTTCGTCTGTGTTATAATGCTTATGGTTGCTCATTTGTTAAATGCAGAGACAACTCTACGAACTTTAACTTTGTTTTATTTTTAAGTTTTTAAGAAGCAGACCTGAAGTTCTTTTTATTACAACTATATATTTATCAGCTACAACTGATGCAATTTTCGCAAAAAGTGTGTGTGGAAATTTCTATTCAGATAACCTTTTCAAACCACTTTTTATATTAATTGCAGCTTTCTTATCGCTTTATCAAAAAGATTCGAATTTTTTGTGGGGGTGGTTGTATATATTTGAGAAGTATGTTCATTACCATTAATCATATTACGTTAAATTGATAGGGGTATTACATACGTCTTTTAAAATACCAATCGCATGGTCACTGCCCTTGCCGATCAACAATCGGTCATCGTCTCTTTATTAAATTGCAATACTATTGTATCACTTTTTACAATATTTACACTAAGTGTTTTTATTAAATGTTGCATTTATTGTATGTCTAAACATTGTTTTATGATTTGCTTATATCAATCATATTTTCTGCTACTTTTTTTGGTTCTCTTTTATTGAGATCAAATACAGAAGCTGATATTTTCAGACGAACATTTTACATCAATTATTTTTGAATAACTTTTCTTTAAATATGGGAGGCTTTTATTTATGTTTATGTAAAGTTATTTATATAACTTGGATAATGCTTTATGAGACTCGTCAGACAATTTTCCGGTGTATTGAGTTCCCTATCTACCGGCTCAGTCAAACTACAATAGTTTTGGATTTGGAAAAACTTGGATAAACGAATGGTATGGTTGGTATGGTTTCACACACTAATCGTAAATGTTTTGCATACTCATTGTTTAGTAGTAGATTTAACTTTACTCTGTTATATTATATTGATTGTTTAAAAACAAATCTACAATTTTTTAGTAAATGTATTCAAATATAATTTTTACGGTTATACATTATGTGGAGATTTACGGTTTTATTTTGTGTTTTTATATTTTTAGAAACGAGTTTAGGGAAGAAAACTAACATTTGACTTTAAAAAAATCAATAAGTTTGATACCAGATTACTTAAACACGTCCTTTACGGGCAGCTGCAGATAGGATGAGAGTAGAATACAGATATATTATTTTTACTTTCTTTTAATAAAATACTTTCTATGTCCCAACATTCAATATGCAATAAACTTGTAATATATTTAAAAATATGAATTCATGGCTATTAATTTGATTACTAACCTTTATCCTTATTCTTTCGCTGTTCCTTGGCACTCTTATCCTTGGACTTGCCGGGCTTGCAGTTCTTCTTAATAATACGTGTTGCTTCGCATGAAGGGTCGCTAGTTGCCTTTAATTTATCAGCTCGTGTCATTTGTCCTGTAGTACATTCAGACCAAGAGCCCTTTTCATATCGACACGCTGCAAATCAGTTGGAGAATATTCGCAACAATTTTATTTAAATAGTATATCTTCTAACATAACTATATTAGCTGGATAAAATTACAATTAGTACGATTATTACCCTTTTTGCATTTTTTCTGAATAGTGCGTGTTTGATCGCATGCCGGATCCCCCTTTTTTAATGTCAGAGTTCGCGAACGTGTATTAGTCTTGGTATCGCATTCAGTCCATGGGTTTTTGCCATAACGACATGAGAGGCCTTTGAAAAATAAAGTTAAAAGTGATAATATATTTTTAAAACTCCATTTCAGAAACTGAACTTTTAAAAAATAATTAAACAATGCGTAGGGATCAACTTAACTTACCATCACTCTTAGTCCCGCGTTCATTTCGTATTAAAACCTCGTGGTCATCTTCTTCCCAAACCTCACCCTGTATAGCAGTTGTTGGTTGTGTCAGCTCGGCCACGGGCAAAGCGAGTGGCGTTTCTTGCCCCTCCGTAGTACCACAAACTAAAGTAGACACCAAAGCTGACCATGTTAAGATCGTTGCCACCAACAGCCCTTTGCAGTTATAAAACATTGTGCGTGTGTTGATTGTCTACAATTTAAAAGAATTTTCTTAATCGGGTAAGGTAAAAGATTTAATCATGGTCAGCCGGAAATAAGAACATTTTTTATTGATAAATGTAAGAACTAAGTTCTATAACCGCATCCTTACTTATTGTTGTTTCTGTAATTTAGACTAGAGGTTTCTAAATTGTATTTGATTGTAGTGTGTTTATAAATTGAACTGGGGTGTAACTTAAATATTACAGCATCTAGTCTCTTTCCTTCGGTTTTTCGGTTTAACATGAGCATTTTTTATAGTTGCCTTACTCACTCGTTTATAAATTTAATAAATGTATGTAACCGTTGCAAAATTTTAGTGGCCCCAGACACTTTCTGTTACAAAAAACGGTAGAGTAAGTATAGCCGAAATAGATGTATTTTACCTATGATAAACTTGTCGGATTTTTAGTATTCGACGGATTTGAGTTTTTACTTATATGTAAGATTTAATTAATTTTTGGGGTGGATACCAAAAAACTGAAACCACGAATATTTATGAAAAAGCCAATACATATCTGCATTTCCTCTGAAAACTAAGTGCTCTTACGAGAAAAATGTTTATTTTTTAAATATAGTTAATGCTTACCCTTTGCGAATAAATGATACAAACGGTCTTAAAAATGCTCAACTAAGTGAATAGTGACGCAATACGCTGGTGTATATTTTTTCGCCCAGAGACTGTTACCAAAATTATGGAAAAGCACGAACAATACACGCTAATTTTAATATCTCTATTTTTAAGATAGAATCTGTGTTTTTCAGTTATTTGTAAATCTTTAAGTCGGATGAGAAAAATGGCTAACTACGTAGCACTCAAATGAAACACAAATCGTGAACTAACCGTTATACACACAAAAATTCTCCTCCACCACTCACACTAAAGAAGTTGATTGGCTCAGGCTGTAACTGTGGATGAGGCTGAGCACTGAGCAAGAAATTCTTCTGCGAATTTTCTGAACTGCTACCGTTGCGCGTCTCTTTGAAACTGAATAGCAAAATATGCGAAAAGCTACAAAAGCCCCGATGGTATCCTGAAGGATGTTATGCTCTCGCCCAAGTGGCACGCTCCTTTTTTCTCTCGCTCTTTCTTTCGTTTTCTCTTCCCTCCTCTCTCTATATTTCTATCTCACTCCCTCTGTCTCTCTCGTACCGTGGGCTTTTATCATAAAGCTGCGCATGTTCCAAAAATAAACACTACAGTTGCAGCTGCTTTGTGCTTCCTGTCTTATGATGTATCCTTTTTTGCAAGTCAAAATAATTTTATTTATTACCAAAAACAAAAGATTTATACTATATAATTTCCCTAAAATTCCTCCCTAAAAATATGAAGTCAAAACGGTCAGCTATAGATTACATTACTGATACAATAGTAATCATTTTTGTCCAGGCTTACAAAAATAATATGAAGCCCAAAACAGCATTTTAATTTTACGTTTATGCTGCTTTAGTATGTACAAATTTGTATTTCATGCCAGCACATTAAAATGTACACCCTCTTTTTTATACTCGTTCCTGATGTGAAACTAGTATATTGGTTTTGTGCAATGTCCGTCATACTGTCCGTCCATCTGACCGTCTGTCCGGACGAACGCAATATTTTTCGGCGCTAATGAAGATAGAGACTTGAAATTTTGGATATATACTTGTAGATATCTGCTTTAGACAAAATGTTAAGATTTTTGTGCCTACTGGGAGGCTGACAAATCGATAACATGTCGATACACCTGAAATCGCAATTCGATAAAAGCTCAATATTTCCCACAAAGGTTTGAGTCACCAAATATGGTATGTAGATTGCTGGTGACCTCCTCAAAATTGCGACCTTGATTTCGCGGCCACGTCCACTAGAACGCCCCTAGCGCCCCGCCTTACAAATTCGGAAATGGCTATATCTCCCACAGTTTTTAAGCTAGAAGTTTCATATTTGGAATATATATTACTGGAGAGTTCCCCCAAACATCACAGAAAAAATTTTCAGGACACGCCCCCTTCCGCCTCCGTAATCGCTAAAATTTATATATTTTAAAGCTCAAAAGGGTAACATGTGTACAATTCACGCAATTTTAAAGCTAGAGACACCAAACTTGTTATGTAGATTACTGGTGACCTCACCAAAAGAGTGCGACCTTGATATACCGGCCACGCCCACTAGAACGCCCCCAACCACCCCACCTTAAAAAATCGGAAATGGCTATATCTCCCACAGTTTTTGAGCTAGAGTCATCAAATTTTAAATGTAGATTAGTGGTCATTCCGTTTAAATACGGGTACAAAAATGTACCAACCATGCCCACCCCCGCCAACTCCCGACCCCGCAAAGTGCGAAAACCTATATCTCCCACAGTTTTAAAGCTAGATTCACCAAATTTTCATGGTAGATGGCAGGTAACACCTTTGAAAGATCGTAAAACATTTTCCGCCCACGCCCACTCCTGCCTCCGCAAATCGTAAAAAACTTGATTCTTTTTTTTTTATCTAAGAGGGACATATAATGACGCCCTTTGCCTCCATCTTTGTTTCTGATAATATTGCCGTGATTAATCGGTTGAATAGCAAAAGCAATAAAGTAATATGACTTATGAACAAAGGAGCATTGCATATACTATATGTACATTATAATATTTGTTTATAAATAATCAAATTTCTGGATGCGGACAGCAACACATGGCGTTCAGCAGGATGTGGCGAAGTGATTGAGACCAGCAGCTGTCATAAAATTTAATAATGCAAATGTAATTTAGTCACATGGTCAGGCCAACACAGGTCGTAATTCACAACGATATATGGAGGCGGTTATGAGCACCATTTCCAAACGCGCATCGTAAAACTAAGTTTGAAAATAAATGTTTGTCACCCATCTATAGTTGCCGTCTGATTGCATTACCTAGGATACGTCGCAGCATAACACTAATGTCTTTATGCGATGTCGCACCATTATTTGTATATTTTTATTTAAATGTAACGGCAAAAACGATGCAACGAATTTTAACGAATGTTAAAGGGCTAAATTCATAAAATTTGGTATTAATGATTTCATTTTACTTTACGAAACAAATCAATATTATTTAACTTTGCGGATACCGCTCTGCACATATTTAATAAAACGGGACCTAAATCTGAATATGCAATGTAAATATTGCACCATGTAAATAATGCAGCCAAAATATTTTCCTTAAGGCATGAGTCAAAGAATTTAACTAAAATAATTTTGTCAAAACTGACCCGAGCTTAACAACGAATGACTTCTCTATTGAACGTAGATGTACTAACGAACAGTACATACAAGTTGCCGAACGATACCAAGCACGGGCTTGTTAACGCGCGGACTCAGGCAAAATGCCACCCACCTCCCGCCCAACCGACCGAGGGGCGCGCCGCATAACGTGCGGTTATGAAGATCGCGAACAAATGGACAGATGACAAAGGCTTTACATTTTAAGAATAGGAACAGAAGAAGCATTATTTATTACATGGAGAAATTTGTTAAAACTAGAACATAAGATCCGAAATGGGTTATGGATGGTATAGTTTGCATTACACATTTTAAGATAAAGCGGTACAAAATTCCTCGTATTTCTGCACGGAATCGCAAAACTAATTAGGCTGCTTAATTCGGAAAAATCAATTTCCCCATTGATTAGTTAGTATAAGAAGATTACAACAAGCATGGTTCTACGATTAGAGAGGGAATATTTATAAGTAATAGCCTACTACGTTAAGAAGGTATGCGAGAATTAGCATTCCAGTTAAGACCCCGGAGGGCAAACAGCAGAAACTTGTTATACTCGTTTACGAAGCGAAGTGTTGAACGCAATGTTTTTCGACGGTATTGAAGATAGAGACTTGAAATTTTGGGTATATACTTGTAGTTATCTGCTTTAGAAAAAGTGTTAAGATTTGTGTGCCACGCCTACTGGGAGGCTGACAAATCGATAACATGTCGATACACCTGAAATCGCAATTCGATAAAAGCTCAATATTTTCCACAATATTAAAGTTAGAATAACCAAATTCGGTATGTAGACTGCCGGTGACCTCACCAAAAGATTGCGACCTTGATATCCCGGCCATGCCTACTAGAACACCCCCAATTCACCCAGCCTTAACAAAATCGGAAATGGCTATATCTCCCACAGTTTTCCAAAAAATTAAAATTGAAAACATGGATACAATTTGGATGCAGCGTCAATTTAGACTATAAACCATAAACAAAATGGCATCAAACATGGAAATCGGTTCAGTTTTGGCAAAGTTATGGGCGTTTGAAGTCTGGAATGATAACGTTACATGTCAAAATTTTTATCAATTTTTCACAAAAATTTTTTTTTCCAAAATAAGTAAGAAAATAAGTAAGAAAGTGTCTTAAAGTAGTTTTTTTATACTAATTTTGACATCCACAATCGGTTAAAAATGAAACCCCACGAATCTAAATTTTGAAGAAAAAAATAGAACTCAGGGGACCTTCGTTAATGGTATGGCCAGTATATTAGTTCTGCATTTAAATCTGCGATCACAATATTTGGTAAAATTTCAAGTTTGGATTGTACCCACAGAATTTCACATGGACATAGGTCGAAATTTTAACATTGTCAAAACTGACCTGATTTCAATGGCCCAAAAACCGTACAAATGTAGGTGTGATCTGGCCACAGAAATGGGCTATAGTTTTGATCAGTAGAGTTGCCTAGTATTGATTCAAACATTCAACTGAACAGATGATTTAAACATTTAATATTTGCAAATAAAAACTTTAACCAAAATTTAAAACAATCAGCCCAAAATCAACTTTTTTAGAATAAGGGCATTTCCAATTCTTTGGGTAGATGTTGCAGCCCAATAATCATTACATTTGGCGGTGGCTAACGGACCCAGTCAAGCAAAAATATCACGTGCCTGGAATTCATTTGTAATTTAATGTCTACGAAGACGGCGTTTGCGCATCTCCTATTTGTACAAGGACAACAGTAAACATCACTGCACATTTAGGGTAAAGGTCCAAATAGGGCCACTCATTTCAACCAATTAAATTCTTCAAAGTAAAGCATTACAATTAAACAAATTTTAATTATATGTAGTGTTTTTTAAGGAGACGCATTTAACACCAATGGGTTTGAAAATTGAATATTAGTGACAGGATTTCGAGGAATACTCACTATATTACATTTTGCACACATTATATAAATTTCTAGACATAAATTAAAACTGGATTTACTATCCTAGAATCTATAATATATAAATACGAGTTATGATAAACTGATTCGTATATACACGAATTTATATAAGCTCAAACGTGAACATAAAGTGATTCCTGTGGGTGTAATTTAAAAAGCTTATTGCTTACTTTTGACCTTTTACTGTGTTAGTAAAAGTGCTTGTTGCTAATACATATAATACATATGATATGTGTACTTTACACCGACCCATTTAAATGCCCCGCTTTTCCACCCCATTTTACAATGCACCAAAAATAGCCGATATCTCTGTGCGTTTCGGCAATTTTCCAACAATAACAAGAATGTTCTAGTCAAGAGTCCTCGACTATGCGAGAGATACCCTGTTCCTGTCTTAATTACTATAATAAACATGTGTACATACATATGTAGTCAATCACATATACATATGTACAAATATGTATATTATGGAACAGGCACGCCCAAAAAAATCGTTGTCTTAAAAATTGAGCTTTTTGCTATTTTTTAGTAAAGGATATAAACCCAACATTGTCCGGCGCACTCCTTTTATATAGCTTTAATTTTTGGTTCCTTATATTATTTACCTGATCTTTTTAATTGCTAATTCATCCACGGATATATATAATGGTTCGACCGACCCATGCTATATGCTAACGTACAGCGTTGCTAAAAGTTTACACGCCCTCAATTAGAAGTGTTTCACTGTACCTTTTACTGTGACAACAAACTCTACCAAGAGAGCCTATTGTCGACTTTTAGTTATTCTCTATTACAATTACTACACACAAATAAATACTTATATAGTATGTACATTAATGCATCTAGTACTTATTTTTCTTATATTTTTACAATCTTTAATGGCAAAATCATTTGTCATATTATGATAAATCTTTTTGTTTTGTTAATTTTCTACATATTGGAAACAAATCGGAACCCGCGTGATGATATTTTTCTTATATGATGTGCCATGCCTTATGTTTAAATACATAAAGCTTTCTTCTGGAGTAATTTGGCCTAATATAGAATAAAGTAAATGTACGCTCAACACAGCGAATACTTGTACCAACGCTTCCGTTGAGCAACACTTCCGAATCGACTTAAAATGGTGTTCCAGTTAGATGAGCAACGACATCGGCATTCATTGAGTATACCGGCAACAGCGGGATAAACAATAGCGCCCCGCTAAAATGTGAACTGCGATTGAGTCAATGTTTAGTATTGTCTTTGTGACCAACAACAACAATACGCCACAATCGGCCGTTGTCATGACAATCGAACAGACCAGATGGGGGATTGTGCTTGTCGTATAGCAAATGAGAGACAGTTGCGCTTTAGCTCCCCAATGATTATCAGTTGTTTGGTTGTCGTTTTAAAGCACTTGTCACGACGCAGCACATGGGTAATACCATTAACTCACACGAAAATATACTGTTAAATTCATGTAGTATATATAAGTAGGTATTTTTTATCACACTTGTACTACGAAAGAAATTAAACAATCTACCCCATCGTAAAAAGTGTTAATAGGCTAATAAGAAGAATGCCTTCTTCAGGAATCGCATCCAAGCTTTTATTACTTCTTCTGATGCTCTTCGTGGCATCTCTGCTTTGTGTGCTCTCTTTGCCAGTTTTCGAGAAGTCAGATCGCTGCAGGGCCATAGATGATTGCGACCCTTTTCTACCCATTTGCGCTACATTCACAAACGAGCACCAGTTTTTTTACAGCCATTGTGACATGATGCGTGAAATTTGCCTAACCGGTAAAGGTATTGTTTACATATACTAATATATTTTTGGGTGTCCAATTAATTTAACATTTATTCTTTATAGATTGGAAATCTGACTTTATTAGCCATTGTAATGTCAGTAAACTATAAATGCACCGCACATATTGGTAACAAATATGAAAGGCTTAACAACTTCGACTTTTGCATTATATTCAATTCACAAGACTGATGTTGGAATAGAAATATAGTCCCCTAACTCAAAGTGTTGTTTTATTATTTAAAAAAAATGTGATATAAATATCGGCGGATTTGCGGAAGAAATTAAAGTCAACTAGTATTATACTTTTTTAAAAATATGTAATGAAAAACCACTTTGATTAATCGGATGCATGCGTACGCCGTAAAACTTAAGCCAAGGGTTCTTATAATGTGTCAATAATGACAGTGGGAAGCCGAGAAGCAAAAGTTACTAAAGCGCGGTTCCCAGGCTCATAATATTTGCCTTAATAATGACAAACATAAGAAGCTAATTTACAAACAGTTCTAACAGTTATATTACAATATACATATATTAAAAAACAATTCAATCTATGAACATTTTTATATTAAACTTAAACAGCTTTATTTTCACTACTTTCTTACAAAAACCAACGGCTCGAAATATTTTTTGTATTTCCTATTTTTGAAAGTTTATGTTGTACAATAGTTGTTTAAAAGTAAAATAGCCTTTACTAGCTACAACAAACTGAGTTAAAAACCATTCATCAAGGTACAGGTTATAGGCAAAGAGCGCATTCTCCGAGCTATTTTTGAACAACACTTCATGTGCATAAATGGAATAAAAGTAATTCAATCTTAAGTTGAAGTTTTCTTGTGAAAATACAAACCAGAATAAATGATTTCACAAAAATATTTAGGGAATTTTAAGTGTTAAAGTTACAGGAGCTACAAAACCAATATTATACACAATTTAACAGGAAACAGATTGCAAGTAGCACATCAAGTAATGAATGAGGACCATACGCGAAGACTGTATCATGTAAAAACAAGTGAGGAGGATCCAGCCCGGAGCGCCTGACTGGGGGATACCCTGAACCCTGTGTTTTCATACATTTCAGTCCCCTTGCATTCATACACACATACACAGAGTCACACATATACACAAATATATACAATATATACATATAAATGCAGGCTGCACGCTGTGAACAGCAGTAGCGCTTGGCCCCCACTATGAAAACTAAATTCGTGTATCACTTCTAAACTAAGACAATAATCTTAATGAAATTTTCGGGGCTTAAAAAGAGCATTTAAATCTATGTACTATGTACCAAAGCCCAAGTCCATAGTATTTGAATTGCGTTTTTTTTAAATTTGTTTTTTCAAATTAGCATATATGGGACGAATGGGGGAGGTGTCCAAAATCCGAAATATTTTTTAATTTCGCATGCTTTACGCGAACATTTTCAACCAAATGTTGGTTGCTCTAGGTCTTATGGTTTCTAAGATATGCTCAAAAATCTGATAGTTATCGATTTTGGGAAAACGAGATGAGTTATCGGTGATTTGAATTAAAGTTGATCTGCTTTTCAGCTTTCTAGCTTCTGTAGTCGCCGAAATCGATTCAGCTAGTAATGCTGATCAAGAAAATATATACTTTATGGGGTCGGAGACGCCTCCTTCTGCCTATTACATACATTTGCACAAAACAAGTATACCCTGATTAATCCATTTTCAATGGGTTGCTATGTATATAAATGTATGTATGTACATATACAAACACATACATGATATTCATGAAATTTATTCCGTGCGATTACTTTAAAGGGATGTTTAAATTAAAGCTTTATCAAGCTTTACTCTTTCGCCCGGTATTCGAACAACGAGTCTCTCTTTCTGCTGCACACAACAGCCACCCGTTAAAGAAATTCGCTTCACATCATAACTGGCTTAAAGAAAATGTATTATTTCCAATGATTTATATTAAGGGCACACTTTCGCATTCTCAACATTCTGCGCCCGGTTTACAGCGGGGGTTACTTGTGTGGGTGATTGATGCATTGCAACTTCGGTCTCATCAGCAAGTTTGTTAGCCAAATTTGCCAGCTTTTCGCGCCTGAACTCTTTGCGCGCCTCATCCAGAAGTACATTGTGTAATAGATTGCGATTTTGACCGTTATCAGGCGTAAGTACTGGGAAGGGATTTCCACGAAGCTCCAAAACAGACTTTTTATAGTATATTCCCGGATATTCTCGCGGCGCTTTAAACATGCGTGTGTAGGATGCGTTGAAGTTCTCATACCGAGGCACTAACACCTTAAATAGTTTATGCACAAGCTGCTTTTCCAACAGCCAATAGTCCGCCAGTTCCATAGTCGCATTGTGCCGGTCACCATAGCGTATGGCATTTGAAATAAGCTACGGATTTTATAAATTACAAAATATTTGTATAACAAACACAATTCAACCCTTACTCACCAGCTCTGCATACCCACGCGCTTCATCCGCTCGATTGTAAAACAGTTCAATGCGTTCGTGTTTAATCAGCGCTGTGACAGTTTTCCGTAGCTTCAGTAAGCGTCCTTCCGGGCCATCCACGTTTTTTAAATTACGTTTATTTGGCCTCACTGCGATTCGCAACTGGGATATTAACTTACTGACATCAGCTTGATTCATTTTCAACCAAATTTTTATTCAATTAATGTAGGTTCACGTAATGGCCTGTCCAAACAGCTGTAGCCATATAATACCTTAACATTTGCTGTTATTAACAGTGCACATTAGTTTTCTTCATGCACTGCCATTATTTGATTTTCAATTTTGCGAAAAAGCTGCTAATTGACTTGGCTGATGGGAAACGGTCTAACGAACATGGTAATTAAATAAAAAACATTTGCTACTAGTTTTAAAACAGCGATTGGGGCGAAAAATTTAATTTATTAGCTGCTGCTGACTCAAAATGGCTGTCTCCAATAATTGACAACAGAGCCATAGCAGAATACCTATTGAATAACATAACCTATCGATTCAAAAAACTAATTGAAATGTTAATCCATACTAAATATGTACGATTTTGTTTATTATTTATTTTATGCCTTAAGATATGTGATGTAGAATTCCCTGACGTACCAGCGATTCCACCTGCGCGCGGGGCAAGTAGTGCTGACTATTTTTCTTCAAATGTACCACCTCGCCATCGTCCAGCTCGAACTTGCCATAATTCTCTACACAACGCACCTCGATATAAAGAGATTTAGGTGGACGTAAGTTGCCAGTTAAGTCAATTCCCTGCCCGTCGCCTACGGAACGCATATATGAAGCCAAAGATTTGGAATAGTTGTTAAAAAATTGCACTTCTGGTTCACAAAGTGCGGGTTTGATATCGCTGGGTATGATTGGACCAAACTCCCATCGCATGGCTTTGATGCGCTGCATACGCTCATACAAGTAAGCCAGCAGGCAGCGTTTATTACGTTGTAGAGCTGCGTGTCTATAGTTCAGTAAGGGCCACAAACTGCGATCTCCAGAGTTGTTATAGCTAGACGCCTGCGCCACATTCTCCTCGAAAATAGCCTTTATTTCCTCCAGTACCTGACGTACGCCATCATCGTCAAAGGCGGGAATAGTTTGAGCCGATCGTTTTAGATCCTTCAATAAATCGAAGGCATTATCGCCAAACATTCTGTTTGAACGGCTCATGTTTGTTTATGAGGTAAAACACTCACTTAATCTTAGCCACTATTTGCAGTGATGAAATCTATCGATAACTTATCTATCAAATTTGGTCACTTTATTTAAATTATATTAGCAAAGTTAACAAAGTAACATATTAAATACAACTCCATAAATAAATATTTATTAATTTAACACAATATATGAACACAGCTTAACTCATTTCCTGATCTTAGGGTATCTAGTATTTTGAAGTCAAATTCGCATTATTTAATCGGTATTTTCGTCGACAAGAGTGGTATTTTGGACATTTGTGTATTTAGCCACACAGCTTACTAAGCAGTGAAAATTCTGAGGTGATTGTATTGGTGTGGTGTGTTCATACTCAATTAACTTAATTAAGTTAAAAACAGTGTTAAGCGCACTTTAAACCAACGTGAGGAATCTAACCCGCTTACTAAAAACGTATAACGGTCCGCCGGTAAAAACCGCACCCGTACGGAAAAATGTCAACTGCAGCTAACACGACAGCTGGAGCAGCGAAGACGGTGCGCCTGCAGCTAATACAGCAGCGCTGCAAAGACTTTATCCGGCATTGTGAAACAAGTAAGTATACAGTTTTAGTGATCTTAAGCTTGTTTTTTTAATACAAACTCAAGAATTCGAAAGTAGTAATTCATATGTAACGAATAAAAAATATGTGATTATCAGCGTGGCAAATAAGGCGAATACCACTCAAGCAAGTGCGAAAGAGATGCTCATATAAGCGCTTTGCATGAGAGTGACACGTCGGACACGCTCACACATACGATGGCTGAACAGCATAACGTAAAGAAACGAAAGTTATCGAAGGTGCCAACCTGGCAGATTTTCTTATTCAGCAGTGCCTACAAAATGTATTGGGCACTTAATCATTTACATATATAATATGCATATGTGGTTCAGGCGTGCTATTGCGACTGTCGCAATTGCCGCTGTCTACGTCATCAGTCAGACACAACTTGCCGGCGTTTTGAAACATGCGTTTTTATCTGATAAATACACATACATACATACATTCACAAATTTGCTCGCCGTGCGCTACGGTTAATACAAAACTATTCGTTTATAACCTCGAAAATCGCTTGCACAGGCGCAAAAGTAGTGTGTACGTACAGATGTATATACAAATTTATATATTAAAATACAACTCTTGTAGTTACATACGATTTTTACTTTTTATTTGTCAACCATTGGAGTGCACTTGTGATTGGTAATCATTCGAAGTTTGACCCTAAACACGGATTCATAAATACATATGTATATATGTACTTTCGAAGCATCTCTTGATGTACGAACAAGGCAGCCATTAAATTATCAATTGCAATAGTCACGAACCAACTTCACTAGTGTGGTGACGTTGCATGCATAGCTAAACAACACAAATTGCTGGCTCCTTCATTAGGTCGGGCCAATGCCGCGTCAGCATTTCAATTTTCATTCCATGTTACAAATTTTAGGTGAAAGACCTGTTGATATTTAAAAAGCCGAACTGCCGTATACCACTAACACCTGTTTCCCTATTAGATGAGTGGAAGCGAGTACGCTGCAGAAGTACCACCCAGATTTAAATTTTGTAACTCATACGTTTCTGTAATAAAATAGAGGGGCATACTAAATAAAACCTGCAAATGTTCAAGTTGCTATAAATATTTAAAAATTTCCATGTAGAAATATACATACAGAAATACACGTACATTTATTTTTGTAAAAAAAAAAAGTTCTTTAAATAGAGTAATTTCGGTAGTATTTTAAATATGAGTTTTCTAAACAATACTCAGTTTTCTATAATTCAATTGTGGCAATTGTATTCTGCCTTCAAAGTCTGATTGTTTCTTTCTATACATGTGTTAGTTTCAAGGCAGGTAACGCAAATAATTTAAGTCCAATTAAAGCTGTCAACCAGTCAATTATGGCACAAATATAGATAGTACACCCTTTAAGAAATATATAAATCTAGCAAATATCAATTTAAATATATAAATATGGTGATCTTTGAAAAATGATATAATTTACACCAAAAAATAAACCGCACTCTAGCGCAATTTCTCTAATGAGAAATCATAAAACTGTGAAGCGTTATTGTCGCACGGTCACACATATTTACTACAGCCCTGTGAAATAGCGAGCTAGCGCCACCTATCGGCATGTTTGCTTAACGAACACACGTGTTTTATTTTTGGCGTGGAAGATTTCATTTCATTTTAACCTCATTGCTTGTCTGGCGTGTGTGTTTCAGGTACTCTCTGGCGACACGGTCGTTATACGCGCTACCAAGGGTGCACCGCCCCCGGAAAAACAAATCACTTTCTCGCATGTGCTTGCACCAAAATTGGCTCGCCGGCCGGGTGCTGGCGGTGACGAGACTAAGGACGAGCCCTGGGCTTGGGAGTCGCGCGAGTTTCTCCGCAAGAAGTTGATCGGCGTTGAGGTGACATTCACCTTTGATAAACCCGCAAATTCCAACCGTGAATATGGTTTCGTGTGGGTGGGCAAGGACAAGGAAACTGGTGAGAACGTCGTTGAGTCCATTGTGCGGGAGGGTCTCGTAACTGTGCGTCGTGAGGGTCGTCCTACACCCGAGCAGCAGACGCTCATCGAGTTGGAGGACCAGGCACGTGCCGCTAACCGAGGCAAGTGGGCGCACAACGTGAACGCTGCGGAAAAGGTGCGCAACATCAAATGGGCGCACGAGAATCCAGCGCATATCGTTGATGTCTATGGCGGCAAGCCTGTTAAGGCAATCATCGAGCATGTGCGCGATGGATCAACTGTGCGTGCATTCCTGCTGCCTGATTTCCACTACATCACGCTCATGATATCGGGCATTCGCTGCCCTGGTGTTAAACTTGATGCAGATGGCAAACCCGACCTAAGCGTCAAGGTTCCTTTCGCCGATGAGGCTCGTTACTATGTGGAGACGCGTCTTCTCCAGCGTGATGTCGAGATTAGGCTTGAGTCCGTGAACAACTCTAATTTCATCGGTACGATTTTATACCCAAAGGGGAACATCGCAGAATCGCTGCTGCGCGAAGGCTTGGCCAAGTGTGTCGACTGGTCTATGGCTGTAATGAAGACAGGTGAGTTGGTTCACATACATAAGTACAGAAATCCTTGCCGGCAACTGACTTGATTTGCGGAGCGCCGTTTGGGCTAAAGCCTAGTGCTGCGCGACGTTAACATCAATTGCCGGTTGCCAGATCAAATCGACGGATTCCAAGAAAACAGTGACTTATTTATTGATACTGCGTTCATTTCACCCCGTCAACAAATAATTAATATTTATAAAAAAAATAATAAATAAATAAAAGAAACGGATGGTTTACTAAGCTTATACAACCTTAATTTCAGGAGCTGACAAACTGCGTGCAGCCGAACGCATAGCCAAGGAAAAGCGGTTACGACAGTGGCAGGACTACCAGGCAAAAACGCCTTCTTTTAACTCGAAGGAGAAAGACCTCAGTGGTACCGTTATCGAGGTATTTAACGGCGATGCTATCAACGTGCGTTTGCCAAATGGTCAAGTGAAGAAGGTATTTTTCTCCTCCATTCGCCCGCCACGCGACCAACGTGCTGTGGTCGGAACAGATGGTGAGGAAATTGTAAAGGCTCCGCCACGCGGCAAAAACTATCGTCCGCTGTACGAAATCCCTCATATGTTTGATGCGCGTGAATTTTTGCGCAAGAAACTTATCAACAAAAAGGTCCAGTGCAATCTGGATTATATCTCTCCACTGCGCGATAACTTCCCCGAAAAGCACTGTTACACTGTTCTTATCGGTGGACAGAATGTGGCCGAGGCAATGGTGGCAAAGGGTCTTGCGACTTGTGTGCGCTACCGTCAGGACGATGACCAAAGGTCATCCGCCTATGATCAACTGATTGCTGCCGAGCAACAAGCTATCAAAGGTTTAAAGGGTCTTCATGCCAAGAAGGATAATGCGACGTTGCGCGTCAACGATCTCACTGTGGAGCATTCCCGCATAAAAGTGCAGTACCTGCCTTCCTGGCAACGTGCTTTGCGCACGGAAGCCATCGTTGAGTTCGTTGCCAGTGGCTCACGCTTGCGTTTGTATGTGCCCAAAGACAGTTGTCTGGTTACTTTCCTACTCGCTGGCATATCATGCCCACGTTCCTCTCGCCCTGCACTTAATGGCGTACCAGCACAGGAGGGTGAACCTTTTGGCGATGAGGCGCTGACGTTCACACGCGAGCGTGTATTGCAGCGTGATGTTTCCGTGCATATCGATACCACCGATAAGGCGGGCTCCTCAGTTATTGGCTGGCTATGGACGGATCAAAATGTCAATCTTTCGGTCGCCCTCGTCGAAGAAGGTCTTGCCGAGGTGCACTTTAGTGCCGAGAAATCTGAGTACTACCGAATGCTCAAGAGCGCCGAAGATCGTGCCAAGGCTGCTAAAAAGAACATTTGGGCCAACTACGTAGAACAAGTGCCTGAAGAGAAGGTTGTTATTGAAGAGGATAAGGATGAGAAGGTTCCAGTAGAACGCAAAGTTAACTACGAGAACGTAATCGTCACTGAGATAACTGAAACGCTGACGTTCTTTGCCCAATCTGTCGACAACGGTCCAAAGTTGGAGGCATTGATGAGCAAGCTTCATGCCGACTTCCAGGCTAATCCGCCTATTGCCGGCTCGTTCACGCCTAAGCGAGGTGACTTGGTGGCTGCCCAGTTCACCTTTGACAATCAATGGTACCGCGCTAAGGTAGAGCGGATTCAAGGCAACAATGCCAGTGTGTTATACATTGACTACGGCAACAAGGAAGTAAGTAAATAGACTGATCAGAATGACCTCACAATGCAAGCTCCTTAGATCCGTTTCCGTCTTGAAGTGAAACGCTTGAGTCATAAGCTTGCCACATAAACAATGCTCATCTGTTCGACGTTAGTTGCGCCAGGGTGTACACCAAACTCTACAGCAACACAAATGTGTGCTTATATTCAAAGGCGCGTTGGCTTGCACACGCAAAGGCTCTGTTCGATTGGACCATATTTTTTGGTTCGACCGTTGACCAATGTGACTACAATGCCGCGAATTCCGCATGAATATAACATGCACGTTGTTGGAGGCATCCTAATCATGACATAGCGACTGTCAACAGTGTGCGACATAATCACGACAATTATATTTACATTTGTAATCGTTCCTAATAGATTATTTTTTTCTAAATTTTGTAGACTCTACCTATCAGCCGTTTAGCAGCATTGCCACATGCCTTCAGCAGCGAGAAACCTCATGCTACCGAGTACGCACTTGCTCTAATCGCACTGCCAGCTGACAATGAGGATAAGGAAGAAGCTCTGCGCGCCTTCTCTGACGATGTGTTGAATCACAAGGTGCAGCTAAATGTTGAGATGAAGGTGGGCGGTGGTCCTCATCTAGCGACAGTGCACGATCCAACAACGAAGACGGACTTTGGCAAGCAGCTCGTTGCCGATGGGCTTGTGCTGGTTGAGAAGAGGCGCGAACGTCGACTCAAGGAGCTTGTGGAGCAGTATAGGGCTGCACAGGATGCTGCATTGGCTGCACATCGCGCCATTTGGAAGTACGGTGACATAACGCAGGATGATGCGCCCGAGTTTCGCTAGGAGATGGCAAAAATCGTGCAGTAGGCAGGCGGCGTGTGGAGCGCGCGCTGCTAGCTGAAATGTTTGTCTGCCACATACCCGCCCTTTATATATTACAACAACAAGCAACAACTTATTGAATATGAAATTACTAATTCTATAAACACACCAATTTATATACATATATAAATATATGATGCATATAACCACATTGGATACATTTGAGCAACAGAAAATAGCATGGAGGAAAGGTTGAAACTTGAAACATTTACATGCTTTAAGCAGCTGGTAAACCGTTGCGCATTCGGTTTTACAGTTTTTTAAACTTTAATAATTCTTTAAACAAATATACAACAAACAACGTAAACAGAAACTAGCAGCAATTGACCATTTTGTAAACGGTTAACTTCCAATAAAATAGAATCAAAGTAAAGTCGAAATTTTTTTGCATGCGTAAAGTTTTTCTATTTGTAAACTTAAGTAAAACCATATAAACTCGATTCTTTAAAATTCGCTGATTTTGTGTTATGGTAATTTTTTTGAATTTATTGATTAAATAAAAACATATTAAAATCATTTTTATACAAAAAGAAAAAATGCTTTATTTGAGCTGCTCCAGTACATAGATCTTCTCTATTAACGACTCTATGTTAAAGTCATCTGGCACTTTTAATCCTTTTTGTCTGTCCAGAAGAGCTTTGGATTTTCCGTTGATTTGAATAATATTGCGCTCCAGTGCGGCAGCCGACGTCAAGCGCTTACCAACTGTGTTAGTGAATCTGTGTTTTAAATTAAACATGGTTACGTTTAAAACGAATATTTTCTTTTCTAACCTTTCCAACGCGATAATCTCCTTATCCGTATCTTCTATCGAATTTTTATGTTTTTTCAAAGTTGCCGATTGCTGTGCAAGAACTTGTTTGTTTTCAATATATTCGCGCTTTTTGTATGATCAAACTCTCGTAAGCAGTTCAAATTGAGATCGTGTAAATGCCCGTGTGCCTGAATTTCCACACATTTATCCAGCAAGACCAACACATCATCCGGCAAATCGCAAACATCAAAGCTGATGAGTTTCAGCGTGTTTTCCAAGTGATCTCCTGATACGATCATCAATATAATATTTATGACCTTAGGCTTGTTTAATTAGTTTACATACCTAAGTTTTTTAAAGCTTTCACATCTTCTTGTAGCTTTAAATTGTCTATAAAAAAATAAAATATTTTAGTTTCTATAATAAAAAAAATCTTCAAATTAGTCACTCGCGCACCCATTTCAAAAAAGCAGATGGACGTAAATCGGAGGTGCCAGCTGAAGTTTAATTATACCACTTCTTATCGCTGTATTAAATTCCTGGGAGAAATGGTGTTTTTATTATATGTCAATTCTAAGCCAATTATCTGCTACTCGCTGCTGGCTTCGACTAAATTAAGGCGCTGCAAAACTATCGATAAATTGTTACCAGCACTAACATTGTTAAAATATGTGCGTCAAATTAGCATCGGTACCTTTAGCGTCGATTTTTTCCGGGGCCGATACAAATTTTTTGTTTTGCTCTTATTTATGTTTTTCAGCACTTAATCAAATAAACTCAAATGCAAAATTGTTAAGAATTAAATTTTCTATTATATAAATACATTTATATATTATATTAGGGCTATTATTACGGGCAAAATATGGAGTTAAAAAAAGTTTTTACTATTCTCGATAAAATCGACATTTAGAAGGAATGGCCCTCAAAATGTGGTATACACGATTAAAGCTTAATTAAAAGAAATAAATACTAATTTCCCATACATTGTCCAGAAAGATTTACTTAAATCGTTCGTAAAGTTTTTGAAATATTTGAATCGAATGCAGCAATCTTGTTGCCAGCTCCATACAAAATGTGATAAAAATATTTGACTTCCGATTATAGGCTTATATCTCACATCACAGAGAATTGCTCACAATACACGCAATACCAATTTGTAGATACATGTTTTAAGTAATTTTTAACATTCATTTAAAAAAGTAAAATTTTGGAGAAAATAAAGGTATTGGCTACCAACCTATAAGTCTATCGAACTGCTAGTTCACATATGCACTGAACAATTGTGTGGATTCAGTATTAAGTTATTTTATGCAGATATTTGGCGGGAAGTATACATATTTGAAATAATTTGTATTTATTTACGATATTCTTAGACTTTCAAATAATTGGTATTAACAAAAATACAACAAAATGTATAAAAATATATATATGTATTTTTTACAGAACACATAGGTGACTAAATTTACCTTTCTTTGTTTGGCGAATATTTCAAATTTTTCATCTCTGACATGGTCTTAGAGGCTCATTTCTGTCATATTGTCCTTGTTGTATTGTGATTTCCGCATATCGATAGTAACAGTCGAAATTGTCAGCCGGGTGGCCCTCTTTTAAACGAGAGCAAAGCGGGATAGAGCGCAGAGAGCGAACCGAAAAATAGCGCCCAGAGCGAACTGGGAAAACCCGCTGACAGCGGCATGTGCAGTGCTAAACGTGCTAAAATTCACACGCACATATTGCACCAAAAGAGATCCGTTCGTTTGCTATGTAACGGCATTGGCAAAACTGAGTATTTGGGCTCAACGGAAAGCAAAATTTTTGGAAGCAACAGTCTCGCTCTTACAACGGTCCAAGCAATGCGTTCCAAGCTCGGTGACTCTAGAACTGTGGAACATATAGGCTTTAGCGATTCATGGAGGCGGGGTGGCGGGATATCAATGTCGCAATTTTTTGGGAAGGTCACAGCAATCTACATGCCAAGTTTGGTGTCTCTAGTTCTAAATTTGTGGGAATTATACACATGTTATCGATTCGAGCTTTCAGCTATATCGATTTTTAGGATTACAGAGGTGGGAGGGGGCGTGACCGTGAAAATTTTATATGATACTTGGAGGAGCTTTCCAGTAATATATATTCCAAATATGAAGCCTCTAGCTCAAAAACTGTCGAAGATATAGCAAAGCATGACGGCCATTGGACAAAACCAATATACTCTTCTCATTTTGTGAACGTTTGGGGTTGGATCAGATACGACATCGTTTGCAGCGTTTCATTAATATCGATAAAAATCGATTGTAATATTTGTTTTTTTTTTTAGTTTTCTTAGCATATCTTCTAGACTACAAAAACAAGAGAACCAGAAGCCCCCTGCGACATGTTCGCATGAAGCATACGCGCAAGAATATTTCGGGTTTCGGATACCTCCCCCTCTCGACACATATATGAAAAAAATTCAAAAACTACAGACTTGCGCTATGTGAAGACCGAGTTTAGGGCATCCCTAGTCAGGCGCTCCCGACTAGAGCATGTTCGCATGAACAATAGGCAGCTTAAGAATATTTCGGGTTTCGGATACCTCCCCCTCTCGACACATATATGAAAAAAATTCAAAAACTACAGACTTGCGCTATGTGAAGACCGAGTTTAGGGCATCCCCTAGTCAGGCACTCCCGACTAGAGCCCCTTACTTGTTTTTATTTTACTATAATCATTATTATTTAATTTTTAAGCAAATTGAGTACATATAAAATTATTTGGGACTATTCAAACATAATTAATAAAAATTACATATAAAACATTTTTAGCTTCATTTAGCTCTTGTTTGAAGGATATTTTATATTTTGTATCTCAGATAATAGTCCATAGGCAATTTTTCCACTGCGAAGAACATAACTTCTTCGCTCATTTCTGGGTTTGTTTCTAGTGAAGTCACGTTTTGGGGCGAGTTCCCTTTTGTCTTTATATTGTCCCGCTTGACCACTTTTTCGCTTTCTATACACAATTTATTCCACAAGCCCTCAAAATCTTCAACGGATACCAGCTCGGCATCCGCTTCACAGGGAACACTCTTGTAGTGGCAGCTACTTGGTTCTGCCTAATAGCCGCATACACTTTGTCTAGTTTGCTACTCTCGTTTTTTGGGCATATAAGTAAACATTCCCCACCAAGAGAATGAAGGCGTCTTATTTCTGTATCAATATTTTCTCTTAATAATAATGAAGACTGTAACTCGCATATCCGGTAAATAGTGTATATATATGGGTTCTAGAATAGAATTTGGTACGAAAAATTCAATGAATGTGAGTGAGTAGGAAATAAAAAAAGTGTGTGCGAAAGAGAAAGAACGATAAAAGGCGAACACTTGGCAGTTCGCTGTTATCCGTATTCGCTGTGGGCCGGGGGGTGGGTGTAACGACCGGGTTGGGATTGAGTTGACCGTGGGACTGGAGGTAGGCGCAGAGCTGACCCTGGTACCGGAGTCTTGGGTTGGAATTGCGTTGACCCTGGGGCTGGGGTTGGGATTGGTTGGCGCCCAGCGCTCCCAGAAGACTGTGCAAAAACTCTGACCATGAGACAGCCCAAACGACAGCCAAGGACAGTAGGGATCACCTTCAACTACCGAGTCAGTATAGTGTTGTCCATCTGCTTCTATGCTCATTAGTCTCTCAGTTGCGAAGCTATCCATATAGCTACCATAAAAGAAATCTTGATCATGTTCAGCATGTCCACTGCACCGATGTCCACTGGGACACAATGATGGCCTTATCGTTGGACTTTAGAATGGATGCAAATATACGACAACACCATACCGCATCAGCACCAATATTTCAGTAGCCTTCCCGTCCTTGTTATTTTCGGCCATGCTCGAGAATTTTTCTTGCATTTATAGTAAACGCCGTTGGGATCTTATATCTGATTGTAGGTGGGCTGGCTGGGCGTCATTGATGAAATTCGCATCCGAACCCTTTTGGCGCGTTGGAACAGGAGCTGCCCACCAGCGTTTGCGAGTAGGCCATCACTTTCTGGTACACGGTCATCTCGTTCGTATCGAGATTTATATCAATCCGACGGATCTCCTTATTCGGCAACCTATTCAGATTGCTATCCAGCTGGAGCTGCGCCTTCGTCACCTGAGCATCAGGAACTTCATCAGCATTGAGACGATTCTGTCCGCTGGCGCTCTTGCTGTCGATCCACCTCTTCCACGCATCCAGATCATCGAAGGGCGAGCAGCGCAGGATTTTCAACTGCACATAGACATCCAGCTCCTTGATCTGTATGGGCGTGCCGTCAGCGCCAACGGTACCTGCCGCGCAGGTTATTGACCGCCATCGACGACTGCGCCTTGTGGTTGCGCACACGTGCGGCTCACGTGCGCCGCCACTACACGCCGAGTGCTCCGTTGCTCTTGTGCTCCCGGCCGACAATAATGTAGGGTGTCACCACCATGTAGGTGCGCAGTTACAGTATGTAGTAGATGTTGATCAGATTTCGCTCATATGTTAAAAGCATAATTAAGCTAATAAATGCTGAATATGATCATGATATCTTGTCTGATTTATATAAAAAGTAAATTTTTGACTGATCTTTTCTATGGTAGCTATATGGATAGCTTCGAATCTGAGACTAGTGAGCATAGAACCATATGGACAAGACTATAGCGGCTCGGCAGTTGAAGCTGATCCCTTTCAAACTCATACTGTCTGTGCGACCCTTGGAGGTCCAGCCGCCCTTGCTCTTGCGCGCCTTTCCGGGATCATCATCCTCGTCGCTGCTGGCGGATTCGGATTCCTTCCTGTTTTTACACGCAAGCGCCAGGAATATCATGGTCAGGGTTTTTTCCTGGCTTTGGGATCGTCGGACAGCACATGCTCCGCCGGACAGCCCTTCAGCGAGCCGTGCATATCCTGCAGTTCAATAAATGAAAGAAATTATCTAAGGGAAAATGCACTGGGAACTCTCCCAGTGCGAGGGTTCTAATCAGAGTCTCCATGGCGTCCGCACAGTAACACGTGCAGAGGCGCCCTCAGTCGGAGCACACGTCTCAGATAAAGAATCCGATCCAGGCTGAAGACTATTAAGGCCAGGCGTTTGGTGCCTGTGTGCGTGAGCTGTATTTGATTAACTTTCTCCTCTTTCTGCACGCTGAGGCCATCCACGTACTTCTGTTTGACTTTGGTATCCTGCACCAGGCCATCGATGCGCCGCGTTATCTCGGTGTCCTTGTCGGGCAGATTGTGGGCCACCGTCTCGTACATCTTCTCCGCCTCGTTAAGCTTGACCTGCCAGTCGACCAGCATGTGCGACTCCGTATAATATACATGACTCTGTCTGGCCTTTGGCAATCGTGCGAGGGCGCGAGGCGATGGCCGCCTTGATGGTAGGCCGTATCTGGTTGCTGGTGGACTTAATCCCCTCGGAGCTGCTGCGCGATGGGGACCATCACAATAGGAAGCGGACGAGGTTCCGCAGGCGTTCTAATCGTTGTAGCTGTCGTCGCTGTCGGTACCGCTGGATATTTTAATAGGCGTGTTCTTCTTGCTCAGCACGTCGCTGCCCGACGAATCGTTCGTCGGCGATCTGGGCATCTGCATCTGCTGGGCAATGGGAAATATTGTGGAGAGCAGGAAGTCGTAGGTGCCGCCTACGAACTGGTCGCTGTAGCCAATGGCGCCATCGCTGAGATCGGTTGGACGCACGCCTGTGACGCTCATGGTGTGCGCGGCAACAGGGCACGCTGATCCAGCTCATCCTCCTCTTCGCTGTCCGTGATCATCGCATGGTGACGTCTGCCCGCTCTCTGGCCACTTCTTACTGGTGGACGCACGATCGAACATTCGGAATTCTTATTAGAATCTCCATTCGAATCCTCCACAGGTACATCGTTGGCCCTACTGCAGCGGCTGACGCTGCTGCCACTCGAGCATTCTTCTGAAATGTAAAAATTTTGAAAGATGATTTATTAACCTAATGTTCTGATTGCTCAACTGATGTATTGCTGACGACGTCTGCCACCTCGACGCTATAGTAATGTTCGCTTTTATTGGCCATTTGCGTGCTTTTCGCTGCGCCTTTTGTAAAAATCAAACTACACGCAAAAATTTAGGCGCCATGAAAGTTCAGTTCAGTGTAGCTGTAAATGTTGCCGCCATTTGAAAAACGAGATTACTTGGCATTTATTTCTGTAAGTATTTTTGCAGCGACGTACGCTAGCCGAGCTTGAATGTTACCAGCAAAATGCCATTGTAAGTGTTGCGACCTCACCAAAAAGCGACAGTTCGATAAGTTCCATTTTAGCTCGACCAATAATCGGCGTCCTGAAAAGCAGATATCTTTAGCAGTTACGCCTTCGGTCACACTACACGCTAAGTACACTATTTTGAATAGTATCCAAAGGTATTTATTTAAAAAAATTCGTATTTCAATATGAATTATGGATTTGATTGATGTTGAAGTTGTAGCTGCTGTCCGATAACTCCTTTACGATGCTATTGACGGCGTAGACAGTGTTGCGCGCCGAGATGCCAAACATATCGATCAGCACCGCCAGTGGTCTCAACTTAAAGCTAAAGCAATTGTAATCATTAAAAACAGTGCTGATAACATAATAAAATAGGTACAGGTTCAGCCCAGCTAAGGCTGATGTGCGTTTAAAAAAGATTTCGTATATATAATAAAAATGCAGTAAAACACAAAATAATTTGTTTTTCAAAATGACAAAACTTTTTTTTTAACTTTGAGTCCAAATTTGTTATATTTTATAAATTTGACATATTTGCTTTTTCCAATTTTTAAATATTTAACAGAAGCAAGTAAGAACGTTGCAGTTGGACGTAACCGACCGCGTATACTCATTCACAGTAAACAGAAGTCATTATTGTTATTTGGAAATATATAGAATTTTTATATTTCGTAGGGGCGGGGTGGCGTGGCCAACACTTTCGGCTAGATCTTAAGAGGAGGTCACTCAAACACTGTCTGCCAAATTTGGTGACTGTAGCTTACAATTGTGGAAAATAGAGATTTTCGCGATTTGTGGGGGCGGGAGTGGGTCGGAGTTGGCGTAGCCGATCTTTAAAGGGGGTGACTAGCCATTTACCTTTAAAATTTGGTGATTCTAGCTCTACAATTGTGGGGGATATAGATTTTCGCGATTCGCGGGGCTGTGGAACTGTGGAAATTATACCCATGTCATTGATTTGAGCTTTCAGATATACATATCGATTTTAACGATTACGGACGCGGGAGGGGGCGAAGCCAAAAATTGTTCTGAGATGTTTGGGGGAGTTTTCTAATAATATATATTCCAAATATGGAGCCTTCAGGTCAAAAACTGTGGGAGATATAGCCATTTCCGATTTTTATGCAGGGGCGCTGGGGGGTGTTCATGCGGGCGTAGCCGGGATGCCAAGATCGCAATTTGTAGGGGAGGTCACCAGCAATAATTTGGTAACTCTAACTTTAATATTATGGGAAATATTCACATTTTATCGATTTGCGATTTGAAGTGTATCGACGTGTTATCGATTTGCCAGCCTCCCAGTGGGCATGGCACAATCATTTCAAGTACCTGTCTTCAATAGCGCCGAAAAAGTTGTGTTCATCCGGACAGACGGTGAAACGGACAGACGGACGTTCACTTCGTGAACGAGTATAAAAAGGTTGGTTATTAGAGTTTTCACTGTATTAGGCATACAATAAGTACTTTCCAAAATGCACAAGCACAATTATCTAAAATTGCTGGAAAATATACAAGAATTTTAATATGATCTGCACCCATGAAAACATATAATATCTAGTCGTAAGCTGGCACCACATAAAGCTCCACTAAATAATAAAAAATATATATAAAAATATACTATACAGCATTTAGATAATTAACATGGCTGCAAATCCAAAAAAAAATTTACTAATATATTGTAGTTCACGGTTCGAACCTCGCGCTTTGAAAACCTACATTTGCACAAAACCATTATACCCTTTTTACCCATTTTCAATGGGTTCAGTTTGCAGCCTTGTTAATAACTTACACTTTGCTTCAATATGTGTGCCTAAAATACTTACAAAATATTGTATTATTATTATTGTCAGGGCTTAACAAGAACATTGAAATCTATATAGAAACCAAACCGCAAGTTCGTAGTATTTGAATTGCGTTTTTTTTTCATATTTTTGCATATATGGGCGAAGGGGGAGGTATCAAAATCCGAAATATGCAATTTCGCAAAATCCCTTCTAGCGAATTTCATGATTTAAAAAGAAATATTTTTGTCATTTGTATATGTTTTCTATGCATTTTGGCTGCAGCGCAAGTAGTACCAAAAATACAAGTTTCTCAAAACCCTTCTCCGATTTTCTTAATTGAAATAGCATTTTAATTGTTTTTAGAAATTCATTACTATTTGTAACCGTGCATTCGGGCCCACTGCCTATAAAAAGCTATCAATAACTGCCAGTTAGTCAATGTATTATTAATTTAATATATGTCAGCTTTTAATACCACCACTGAATATATGTATTTTATTGTTGTTTTTTTTTTATTAATGCCAATTATTTAAAAGTCTAAAAAAATATCGTAAATAAATAAAAATTATTTCAAATATGTATGCTTCCCGCCATATATTTTATAAAATTACTTAACACTGGATACACGAAATGGTTTAGTTCATATGTATGTACAACGAGGTTAAAATATTTCAAAACTTTACTTTCGATTTTAGTAAATCTTTCTGGCAAATTTAGGTGAAATTATGGGCTTTAGTGATGTAAGCCACATTTTGAGGGCCATTCATTCTAAAAGTCGATTTTATCGGTAATTTTAAAATTGTTAACCCCATTTTAACCGTATTATAATCTTTAATATACAAATAAATGCATTTATATAATAGAGAATTCAATTCCTAAAAATTTGGCATTAATGTTTAATTAATTTAGTGCAACAAAAACAAATAGGAGTAAAACAAAAAAAATGTTATCGGCCCCAGAAAAAATCGACGCTAAATGACCGATGCTAATTTGACGCACATTTTTAAAATAACCACAAATATATTCGAGGACGAATGATCACCAGAAACTGTAAAGTTTTTCTGAGCACACTATTTGAATTCTGCCGAATGTAGTATCTTAAAGATGGGGCTGTGAACTAAACTTTATATAGCGATGTGTATAACAATTGTCTCTTACATCGATTTAAATGTGAAGTCTCGACGTTTTGTCATCCCTATTACAGTTGCTACCTAATGTCTACTAAAAAAAAGGTTGTTGGTGGTACCGCCCCATATTCGCCGACGTACACGCAATTCCATGACGTCATATTTGAAAAGGAATTTGCTAAGACTTCTTTTTTATTATTATAAATGAACATTGCATCTTTGAATTGTTTCTTAGTATATCAAAAACCAATTCCTTTAATATTCTATTAGAACTTAAGATCGTTACATCGAGTACAACATATTTTTAAAATGTGACATCATGCGCAAAGAGAGCTAAATGTTACCCATTGACTTGCATACCTGCTTTTCTCTTAATCGCGACTGCTACTTTTTCTTTGTTTATATATACGCGTTTGTCGGTGCGGTTATTGTTGGGCCAAATTGGAGCAGGGTGATGTGTAAATTTGTGCAAGCATGGTGCAAAGATTAAGCTAATTGTGAACAAATTAAAACACTAAGCACTGGGCTTGAAGAAACGACGACTTCGTTAAATCTCTACAATGTATTGAAAACCGATCGATTTTTTTAAACGAAGTTGCAAAGTAGCGGTGTGTGTGTGCCTGTGTCTGTCGTGTGTGTATGAAGAGTATAATATAATTTGTATGTACATGCTTATGTACTAATAGAAAACTCCAGCCATTAAGAAAAACAACAATAAGCGAACACAGCAAAAATGTCTGCAGCGGCTGCAAACTTTTTGGGGATGGACCTCATATCATCGCTACCAACTGATGTTCGCGAAAAATTGGCCGAATTGGATTTGGAGCTATCCGAAGGTAAAGCTCCGAATTATATACATACAATTTTGCTACGCAGTAGACATTAATTAATAGTTTCCTACACTTTTGAATTCTGGACCCTTGATTCCTGCTCTATAACAAATATGTTGTACAATTAGAATATGGATGTAGCCGTAGCCTATCATGGGTCACAGCTGCATTCACACAAGAAACTTAAAACAGCAAGTTGAGCAACGCAGACACAGACACTGAAGTAGACACGGGGACAGGCGAAAACAGGGGGTCTATGTCATCGCGCCAACCCCTTAACTGCTATTGATATAAAGCGTCTGGTTGTATGCGGTTTGTGGGATAAACGACATGTGTCTGCACACATGTATGTGCAACACAAATACTTTCATACGTGCAAACATGTATTTACGAATGCGCTTGCATGATTACCCATGTGCACGTATGCGTTTTTGTGCCTGTGTGATATGATGACTACTTATGTATAGCAGATGGGGCTCTTAAATTTATTAAAGAGGTAGATTAACATAATATAATTGTATATATTTATATGCATATACTTTACTCAAGTAAAACGATACACACATACATATATAAACCTTGCCTTGCACATCTTGTAGGTGTGGCTTATCAGCTCAAAGATAACCCAAACCCTATGCCTTTATTAATATGTATGTATATAATACATTTGTATATATTATATATATCCAATACATATATTTATATTATGTTTGTTCTACATAAAATTAATAATATCTTCGGTTTGATAGAATAACCATTTCTAACCATATATATATATATATACCTATTGGCCTGTAAATCTTTTCAGCATTTAATTTCCATTTTAGTATTAATTTTCAATCAAATTATAGAAAAAAACGCGCGTCGTTTGCATATTCGTTGTCTTGTAAATTAAATTTTGGTTTACTTACTACATTTTCGTTTTTAGGGGACATTACACAAAAAGGATATGAAAAGAAACGGGCCAAATTGTTGCAACCCTACTTAACGAAACCGGAATGTAAGTAATTTGTAAATTTAGATGTATGCCGGCTTTGATTTGGCCTATGAAATATATTAACAACGTGATTATCAATAGTTACCGAAGTGGAAAAGGCAAAGAACTTGCCGCCACCGCCATACTACAACATAAAAGATACCAACAATAGCAACAGCAATATTAACGTAAATAGCGATGGCGTCATCATCTCTAGTGAGGGGTATAGTTATGTGACTGAAGTACCTTCATTGCCCTCATCACAACAAAGGCATTCCAAAAAGTCTGACTTCCACCAGCCCAGCTCGGGTATACCAATTTTATCATCAACACAGAGCGGAGCTGGTGCGCCTGGCTACGAGAATATGCGACCGCAAGGCGGTGCTGTGGGAGATCCTGGCTATCAGAATACTCGCGAGCCAATCACCTTTCAGAACCATGCTTCACATGCTCCAACAAATAGCAGTCAACATCGACAACGGCGAACTCAACGTAAAGTAACGCACAATGAAAAACGATATCATTCCGGTAGGTCTATGGTATTTATAGTCACATTAAATCATTTAATTCTTACATTTTTTTTTCAGAGGTTCGGCAAGAAGCTGTGCAACAAGCACTTGCTGCGCTTAAAAGTCGACCAAAGCCTAGCCTGCCAATGCCTTCAAAGCGTAGCTCAGTGCTTAATCGTAGCCCTGGATGTAACGATGAATTAGACTCATCCAGTGATGATGAATCCATACCTGAAGAGCTTATTTCACCAGATAAAGAATATAATTACCCTCGTGATCACATAGGCAATAATATGTTGCCTCCGGAACCCGTAATAAAGCCCCCAATACGTGAATCATCGATGAGCGCACAGCAACAGCATTTACGGCATGAAGTCAAACAATCTCAAGCGCCAATTCAAAAATATCCATCAACGGGCAGCGCTGCCGAACGACGGCCACCGCAGAATTTGCCGCCTTTGGTGAGTTAATAAGTGCTAAGATTTATATTGCACTTGTTATTATTATATTTCATTATTTTTATGAATCATTAGTTTACTTTGGTTGATAATAGCAAAACATAATAGGTTTATTGACAAATAATTAAAAACCATCGTACACATCCTATAGTTCTATTATAAAATGTAATGGAAACACTTGGCTTTCTTGAAACTGTTTTACATTACATATATAAAAAACAAGGGGACAGAGATCAAGTGGCGGAGAAGAGAATTAACACAAACGTACAGACTTTAAATACATAAATACATTTATACATTGCCATTGGCTTTCTTTTTATACCCCCTGAACCCATTAAAAATGGGTAAAAGGGGTATAATGGTTTTGTGCAAATGTATGTAACAGGCAGAAGGAAGCAGCTTAGACCCCATAAAAAATATATACTTTTGATAATGACGACGAGCTGAGTCGACTTAGCCCTGCCTATTTGTCCGCCTGTAAGAACGCAGTGATTGCGGATGCTACAAAAGGTAGAGACATAAACTTTTCAACAATAGATTCTGTAATACGAAGTACAAGTTTATAATTTTTTTTGTCGATATTTTGCACTTCATTTTTTTCATTAATATCGATAAAAAATAGATTTTAAGACTTGGTTTTCCTTTACATATCTCCTTGACTATAAGAGCTTGAACCACCAAATTTGGTTCAATATGTTCTCGTGAAGCATACGCAGGTTAAGAAAATTTCGGATTTTGGATACCACAAAGCACAGTTTGCGGTATGGTTTTTTGTATATATATATATATATATATATATATATATATATATATATATGTATATATATGTATGTATGTATGTATGTGTGTGTGTGTGTGATTCTGTGTATGTGTGTTTGAATGCAAGGGCGCTAAAAGACAAGGGCTAAAGACAAGGTTCAGGGTATCCCCTAGTCGGGCGCCTCCGACTAGAGCCTCTCTTGTTATGATTCAATATACTAAATCATGTAAATGCTTGTATTTAAATATTTACATCTTTTACTCAAGGTTTCAAACATGCCGCATTTTATATATGACTGGCATATTTTACCTCTTCTTTACTATACATATAATAAAGTCTTAGTTAAAATGTAATATTTTGAATGCCCCGTTTTAAAAATGAATTTATCTCCAGCCTACATCAGATACTTCAAGCACAGAGTCCCCGCCAATTGGATATAAACGAGATAATGATTTTACTGACAAGGCTTATAAGCAAAAGCATTGTAAGTGTTTTTATGTGTTCCTTTTTCAAATTTTTTAAAATTATTTATTTGAATTGGAACCAATTATAAAATTCCATACAGTCAACGCGCCCGACATAACTCAGTTCAACAACGCGCATCGGATTGCAGATCGTGTGACACGTTATGTAAATGTCTCTCAAACAGAGCTAAATGAAACGGACGCAAATGGAAAATGGAAAGTATCAGCCAAAATTCAGCAATTGCTGAACACCCTGAAAAGACCCAAACGAAGACCACTACCCGAGTTCTACGAGGACAACGACATCGAATTGGAGATTGCCGCTAATCCCAAGGATCCGAATGCACCCAAACCCGAAGGCAGCACCATGACTCCGGTGCAAGGTGAACAACTTTCTATACCAGCAGGCTTACCACGTACATTGGAGTGTGCGCTTCAACGATATGGGATGAATTCATTTAAAAGCTCGATGGCAACGGTATTGGATCCTAATGGGAAAATAACCACCACCCTGACTTATGGCAAGCTACTTTCGCGTGCACAAAAAATCGCCTACGCGCTATCCACGAAGATATTCAGTAAAGGACCCGAGCAGGTCACACTTAAACCAGGTGATCGTGTAGCTTTGGTATATCCAAATAATGATCCCTTGAGGTAAGATTCAGGATTAAATGTAAATAGTTATTGCGGGCTAAATATTTTGGTCTCTAGTTTTATAACAGCCTGGTATGGATGCATGTTCCGTGGTTTGGTGCCACTGCCAATAGAATTGCCGCTCTCAAGCTCGGATACTCCACCACAGCAAGTGGGATTTTTACTTAGTTCATGTGGCATTACCGTAGCACTAACATCGGAGGCCTGCCTTAAGGGTCTGCCCAAGTCAGCAACTGGTGAAATAGCCAAACTGAAAGGGTGGCCACGATTGCAATGGTTTGTGACTGAGCATTTACCCAAACCGCCCAAAGATTTCAATGTAGGCAACTTGCGTATTGAAGAGACAGCGGCTGCGTATATTGAGTATACGACGGATAAAGAGGGCAGTGTAATGGGTAAGTTTTGTTACATATCATTGTACGTATGAAAGCAATATATTTAGTGTGCTTCAATATCAAGTTCTCTGGTACTTGCCTAAAAGCCTTGTGAGCAGCTAATTCACATTAAATTATTTGCAACGACTTGCAGTTTTTCATTTCAGTTCAGTGTGGTCAGTTTACTTTTACTGAACTTTTAGATTCTATACCATCTACAAGTTTATTTAGTTCTACAATCTTTATTTCAGGCATCACTGTTAGCCGCGCTGCCATGATAAATCATTGTCGTGCATTGACAATGGCCTGCCATTATACCGAGGGTGAAACAATTGTCTGTGTGCTAGACTTCAAACGGGAAGTTGGCTTGTGGCATTCTGTTTTGACATCCATACTCAATGGCATGCATGTGGTATTCATTCCCTACGCTCTGATGAAGCTGCGGCCTTCATCTTGGATGCAGTTGATAACAAAACATCGTGCTTCGTGTTGCCTGGTAAAGAGCCGAGATCTGCATTGGGGCTTACTAGCTACCAAGGATCACAAGGACATTTCATTAGCTTCGCTGCGCATGCTGCTCGTTGCCGATGGCGCCAACCCCTGGTCTTTGTCGTCATGTGATCAATTTTTAAATGTATTCCAAGCAAAAGGTCTTCGTTCGGATGCCATTTGCCCCTGTGCCAGCAGCTCAGAGGTTTTTACAGTGTCTCTGCGTCGGCCAGGCCGCTCGTCATCTACTGGATTCTGTCAATCAGCTACTGGACGCGGTGTATTATCAATGGCTGCCCTCTCACATGGTGTAGTGCGTGTTGATAGCGAAGACTCTTTGACATCACTTACATTACAGGACTGCGGACAAGTTATGCCAGCCGCTCAAATGGTAGTGGTGCGCTCAGAGGGCGCGCCGGTACTCTGTAAAACAGATCAGGTTGGCGAAATATGTGTGACAAGTGGCTCAACTGGTGCCAGCTACTTTGGACTCGATGGAATGACGAATTCAACCTTTAAAGTCCAACCGCTCCTGGAGGATCCAGAGCAAATAAAGGACGGTGGCGGCACAATTGTGGGTACACCTAAGCCTATTAGTGAAGAATTTTATGTCCGTTCAGGGCTCTTGGGCTTCCTTGGGCCCGGTGGCCTGGTTTTCGTGTGTGGCTCTCGTGATGGACTTATGACGGTTACTGGGCGCAAACACAATGCAGATGACATCATTGCCACCGTTCTGGCTGTCGAACCCATGCGATTTATCTATAGAGGACGTATTGCTGTATTTAGCATTAAAGTGCTGCGCGATGAGCGCGTCTGTGTCATAGCTGAGCAGCGACCCGACTGCTCGGAGGAGGAAAGTTTTCAGTGGATGTCACGTGTGCTACAAGCTGTTGATTCAATACATCAAGTTGGGATTTATTGTCTTGCGCTTGTGCCGCCCAATCATTTGCCCAAGACTCCACTTGGGGGAATACATTTGTGCGAGGCGAGGCGTCGTTTTTTGGAGGGTTCGCTCCATCCGGCAAATGTTTTAATGTGTCCACATACATGCGTTACCAATCTACCAAAGCCACGAGAAATGCATCAAGGTGAGTGATTGTTAGTTTGGGTCAGCGGGTAGTATAGAACCTATTGTTAATCCATTGGCTTTGTTGGTTCCTATCTATGCTTTCTTTATACATTCGTATCTGATGAAAATACAAATATTGTTTTCCTCTTTTTTATTAATCACCAACAACAAACAACTACAACTACAACAACAATGAAATGCTGCGGTTGCTTCCCACTATGCCCACTACAATAAATACGCACCACTAATAAACAACAACAACACTCACCTCAACAACAACAACAATAACACTGTATTATAAAAACGACAAACAACAACTCAAAATATGTCAACTAAACTAATTGCATTGCATTGCTTTCAAATAACAATTTCACAAATCGTTTGAAATTAATTCATATATACAACTTATATAACTCATACACTGTTTTTGCATATCAAATCAATTCCTTGTACAAAAACAACAAACCATTCTACTACTAACCAAAATCAAAAAAACAAAAAAGGTGTGCAAACTACTGCAAAACTAAGCTCATCATCTGGCTGTGGTATTACAGACACGGGTGTAGGACCCGCTTCCGTCATGGTTGGAAATTTAGTGCAGGGCAATCGTTTGGCTGTTGCTCATGGACGCGATGTGGGAATGGCCGAAGATGGTGAGCGGAAGGTAGGTCAAAGGAATTTCGAAAATCTATTATAAGTAATCAACGATTCCTAACTTTTACAATTATTTTTATATCAACAGCCCCAACTTATAACTGGCGTTTTACGTTGGCGAGCCAACACCTCGCCAGATCATATAATATTTACGTTGTTAAATTCAAAAGGTATTTCGCTAATATAGCAAACAATACTTTAGTTTAAAGTTGTTTTACTTTGCAGGAGCCATAGCAAAAACGCTAACCTGCTCTGAGCTGCATAAACGAGCTGAAAAGATTGCTGCCTTGCTCCAGGAGCGTGGCAAAATTGAGCCAGGCGATCATGTTGGTAAGTTTTAGATACATGTTATGTTAATATATATGTTCGTATATGATTTCAGCGTGAATTGTGTCTTACTTTTCATAGCACTGATATTTCCACCTGGCCTGGACTTGCTATGTGCATTCTATGGATGCCTTTATCTAGGTGCAATACCAATAACAATTAGGCCACCGCATCCACAAAATTTAATCACAACTCTACCCACTGTTCGTATGATTGTCGATGTATCCAAAAGCGGGATTGTGCTTTCTATTCAACCGATTATTAAGTTGTTGAAATCAAGAGAGGCGGCGTCATCAATCGATCCAAAGACGTGGCCACCCATTCTTGATATTGATGATAATCCAAAGCGTAAATTGGCTGGCATAGCCACAGTCTCATTGGACTCCAGCGCATATTTAGATTTCAGTGTGTCCACCTGTGGGCGTTTAAGTGGTGTCAATATAACTCATCGGTAGGAAACAAGAAAACAACTAACCATTTATAATTCTAACGATGTAAATTATTCAACAGATCTCTGTCTAGTCTGTGCGCCAGTTTAAAACTGGCTTGTGAGTTGTATCCTTCCCGTCACGTCGCTTTATGTCTAGATCCATATTGTGGTCTTGGCTTTGTGATGTGGACTCTTATTGGTGTTTACAGCGGCCACCATTCCATTCTCATTGCCCCCTATGAAGTGGAGGCCAATCCCAGCCTGTGGCTTTCAACGCTTTCCCAGCATCGCGTACGCGATACATTTTGTTCGTACGGAGTTATTGAGCTTTGCACTAAAGCGTTGAGTAATTCCGTGCCCTCGCTTAAGCAACGTAATGTTGATCTAAGATGCGTGCGCACATGCGTTGTGGTTGGCGAAGAGCGTCCGCGAGTCACGCTAACCCAACAGTTTTGCAAATTGTTCCAGGGACTCGGATTAAATACACGCTGTGTGTCAACTTCCTTTGGATGTCGCGTTAATCCAGCCATATGTGTCCAGGGTGCAAGCTCGGCGGAGAGTGCACAGGTTTATGTAGATCTAAGGGCATTGCGCAATAATCGCGTTGCGTTGGTAGAGCGAGGCGCGCCCAACTCATTGTGTTTAATTGAATCTGGCAAGCTGCTGCCTGGTGTCAAAGTAATCATAGCTAATCCTGAAACTAAAGGGCATTGTGGAGACTCACATTTGGGTGAAATTTGGGTAAGTTAATTTTATTATATTAAACTATTGCTTAGCACAATTTTTTTTTATACAGGTGCAAGCCCCGCACAATGCAAATGGTTACTTTACCATATATGGTGATGAGACGGACTATAATGATCATTTCAACGCTAAATTGGTCACGGGTGCTACCTCAGAGATGTATGCACGTACCGGCTATTTGGGTTTCTTGCGGCGCACAGAATGTTCTCAGGCAGTTTCTATATTAGATGAGACCACACCAAGTGTGGCAAGTCGTGACAGTGATACAGAATCCTTAAACTCAATGAGCCAACTGCAATTAAATTTTTCTAATATTTCATTGGGTGCCAATTCAGAGCATAGTATTGTGGGTGGAGCCATTAATTGCAATGATCAGGAGCTGCACGATGCTGTATATGTTGTTGGTGCTTTGGATGAAGTGATTTCGTTAAGAGGCATGAACTATCATCCAATAGATATTGAAAATTCTGTTCTGCGCTGTCATAAGAAAATTGCCGAATGGTAAGTTTTTGAAGCCCCTTTCTACAAACTTGATTTGAGTTTTTCATAATTTTTTTTGTCTTGCAGCGCCGTGTTTACTTGGACCAATTTGTTGGTTGTAGTTGTAGAACTAGATGGTAATGAATCGGAAGCGTTAGATTTAGTGCCCTTGGTCACAAACACTGTTTTGGAAGAGCATCAGCTCATTGTGGGTGTCGTTGTAGTTGTTGATCCGGGTAAATTAAATTTTAATGCCTACTGTACATTTTAACTAATCACATAAAATCATATTTCAGGTGTTGTGCCCATTAACAGTCGTGGCGAAAAGCAACGTATGCATTTACGGGATGGTTTTCTAGCTGATCAGCTAGATCCCATTTACGTTGCATACAATATGTAAATAGTATTATAGCGCTAAATGCTGCGCATTCCAAATACATATGTATGAGAAACAATTATTTATTCATCATCTTACAATGAATTTTCCTTGTAATCACGAAACAAAACAAAAAAATTAGATTTGCATGATTTTGACTTATCGACATCGACAAAAATAACCAAACTAAATTGCTTTTTCTTTATAAAATGACTTACAACGTAGTTGATACAATTATCATTCTGTCTCTCTTTATCCAACTTCCCACACACACACACATTTCACTCATTGACACTTTATGTATAAAAGTGACGAGAACAAAAAATAACATTACCAACTTTCTATGTAAAATGCAATAAACAATTTATATAAATAAACATATGTAATGACTAAATTCTTATGTAGGGTTCAGTGTTTTGTTAACTGGTTGCAATTCTGTGCCCTCGGCGATGGAATGAGTACCGCGATCATACCACCATCGCAGTAATATAGTGCGCCGTCTTCGAACTACAAGAAATATAAGCATAATCCACAGTCCCTGAAGTCCATTAATCATATCACAGAGTAACAAATAAACTGAAAATAAATTCGAACTGTATTCTTTTACAATATCATTTCTTACATTACCTTCATTTCCAGGCGAGTAGAATGTAACTATTTCAAATAGCCATGCTAATATAATAATAATACCCAGTAAGGCTACACATTTCGCGCTGTTTATGGATAAATAGTTTAAAGTAAACAGTTTAAGAAATATTTAAATAACTTACTCCTTTTTCACATCCTCGTATTTCTGTTGATCAAATTGACGTATTGGAGTGGAAACAATCTTTTCATCCTTATTGGCACGCAAATAACCATCATTTTTGATGCGTTGAAAGCCAAAGAATGATATTACCATTGTCTAATTAAAATATTAAAATTAATATAATGTTCTTTAAAGTAATTATTCTTTTTAGTGTATTGACTTACTATAAAACTAAGACCTAATAGGGTGGAAACTGGTGGTATGAAGTAACGTTGCGATTCTCGAATTGATTCTGTGAGTCCCTGCAGAAAGTATGACGGCATTCCTAGCAAACCTTTTTGCACAGTCAACGAGACTAGGATTGCTGGTCCCATAACAGCTAATAGGACATAAGCGCCAAAATTTAATATTGTCCAAATCTTATTTAATTGAATGTAGTAGGGCAGCTTGTACCAAATATTCAAAAGTACATTACAGCATATGCAGAAGTACCAAAAGAAAAAACTTAATATAAAGAACTGTATAACGTATCCAATGAAGCCACCTGATTGTATTCCGTATATGTGCACCACCGAGTGCACAAAATAACCACAGGCTAAGCACAGAGACATCAACGCCAAAGACCACCCATGCAAGTTACGCAACAATCGCAAAGTCAAGTGCAAATAACTAACCAAGAGTAGGCAAGGCATGCTAATGAGCATCATCACGGCAACAATAATAACCTTTGCTTTGGAAACCTCTTCAACTTGTGTAATGCAAATAAATGCCAACATGTTGCCAGATTTATCTTGATCCAAGCAATAATTTTTCTGTACTGTATAAGATTCATTTCCGTTTTTGTCGATGATCAACAGCGATCCATCTTGTAATACAAAAAATATGTCCTCCGTATCATCGTATTGAAACGAGCTGAAAAAGGTAACACTGCAATAAATACAAAGAGTTTCAGAGCCCTTAAAGTAAATCGCATTGTACTGCTTGCCAGGGACCAAGAGCAATAATTATTATAATATTCATCTTGAAAAACAGGTTAGAAAACGCGGGAGACTTTAATATGACCAAAAACGAAACAAATTTAAATAACAAAAAAAAAATGACGAGTACGTGAATCAAGAAGTACCATTCGAGTATAGTAATAGTAATTATAATAATTATGGTCCCTGATGTAAACAGTTTTCAACTACATGAATTTGTAGATTGCAAAAAGTATTCACAAGAATTAACTTACCTATTACAAGGATTGCCAATCTCATAGAGCAATGATGTTGTTATTTCCAAATCCTCAATGCAGTTATCAAAAAGGACCGCACTTATTATACTTGGTTCAAAATTTAATACGGCGCTATCACACATCGAATCACTTTGGTTTTCACGATAAAAATCCAGATTCTCGCCAAGTGGACAACACTTCCTTAATCTTGACGTTGATAAAGCTATTGGTTGACTTCTGGATTTTTCACGCTGTGAGCAATCAGCTGGTTGAGCTTGTTTTTGTCTTAAAGTGATTTCTGGAGTGCGCGTGTTTGTGTCCGTTGCGGGTGCTACAGCCAGTGTTGTTATATTAATATCAGGTTGTATACCTAATCCGTTTGAGTTTGCTCTTGGGCTTGTAGTTGTATCATATCCGCTATAAACTACATCGTTTAACTGCTCCAATGTCGAGCTTGTGCTATAGAACACATTGTAGTTCAATTATTTAGTATAAGAAGATTACAAATATAAGAACCTTTTATTATGTAATACATCCGTAATATTTGGAGCACCTTCAGCTTTAGCCATAATCAAGAGAATGCATACATATGTGGTTAGCGATAATTTTAATCCATTTATCCGACAATTGGTCCGCATTTTATGAATACTGCCTTTTAAACTAAAAATAAGTTTAAAAAAATATCAAAGCATGTATGAATAATCATCCTGAAAAGGCTTTACAATAATGCTGTAGCCGGGGCTGAGGTAGCCTAACATTCAAATAAGGCATATTCGTATGTACATGCGCCTTGTAGGCAACGGCAGACGATCAGTCAGTGGATTTACCGCCTTTATCCTGATTTACTATTCGTATCAAAAAATGAAAAACTAAAAAAATTGTTAAATATACGTAAAGAAAATTGTAACCAGCTTTGGGTTGAGTCTACGTTGAAATGAAGATTTTCAAGACAACTATTGAAAAGCTTTTTTTTGAATACATCTACTACATCATATATATGGAGTAAAATAATTGAATGTAAATAACACTCAATTCTATTAAATGCTTCGATTCAATTTTCTCGCCAATTATTGATTAAAATTTATCGAGAGTACTAGTGGGTCTAGAACATGAAGTGCTGTCTGCGCTAAGGTATTTTGTTGGGGTCTATCACTGATACAAATTGAATGAACATGAATATATATGTATGTATTATCATTCTCCTGCCCATTCTAATTATCAATCACACATATGACGTCATGTGAATGAGTGTGTGCTGTTCACGAACTTATGTTGTTGTATGAAGATACTATCGTAATATGTACATATGTGCGTTCCGATTTAAAATTCATGATAAAAACTTTAAAAAATGCAACGATAAGCGAAGCCCAATGGAGGGGAGAACTTGTTGTAATATTCGTGTTAGGCTAACACAACCCATAGTTAACTAACTATAACAACATATACAGCTGTACGTGTATTGAAAACGGAACTTTATCTGAAATCGTATATTTACTCACTTGCCAATAAATCGTTGTAGTAAGTTAACTCGATGATGTGTGCATGTGCATTGATGTGAATTATAATACTAAGTAATAAAATATCAAGAATACAAGTATGAATTTTTAGATTTGCTTGTATACAATATTAGAACTTATTTTTAAAATGCATCCGACGGGCGCGCAGAATGAAGTAATACTAGCGGAATCAGTGTCTACCACATAGGTGCTTTGGGCGCATAGCTGACTGATAAGATAACGAATAATATGGCAGGGCTACAAAACCCTTTTTTGTGGTTAAGTCGCTTTTCAAAGAAGAACGCTTTGTTTAGTTCTTCTCGCCCAAAAATAACTAAAACCCATCCAAATAAAAGAAAACATAAAAACCGGTGCCGGTACTGTCAACACTCGATTGGAAATTTGAAATTCAAAGGCACCGTGGCTCGAACATCGATAAGAAATCCGATAGCAACACTGTTTATGATGTAAATGCAACCATGTGTACGTTAGTACGTAAAACGACTACTAGATGTCGCTTGCGGCATAAGTAAATGAAAGACGCGCTGTGATTGGCTGACTGTACGCTATTCGGGCTGAAAGTGCAGAAGTAAAATGTAAGGTAAAAGTCGCTCCAACAGTTTGCTCAAAAATAGTTAAATAATATTAAATAAAATATTACAACGTGTTTGTAGTGTGATACCAAGAACAATGGGTAACTGACATTAGATAAAAATGTCAATTGTGTTAACGACACACTATTGTGGCAATTAACAAAATTTTCTCGGTTTTATAAATGGCGGACAATGTGCGTTGGCTTTAGCTCCATAGACACACATACACACACTCGCTCACTTACACATGCACAGACACGACATTGTGCGTATCGAGTACCTAGCACTACATTAAAAATTGAGAATGTATAATTTGCCAAACCTAGCTCTGGGCAAAGCATCCTTAACTGTGTGGTTTGTATTTGTGTATGTGTGTGTGCGTGTACTTTTGGCGCCATATATGCAATTAGCAAAGGTTCAATATGTAATTTGTAAACAAAATGGCATTTCTAAAAGGTTTTGTGAATTTTATCGATTTTTTCCGCACACGTACATGCATACACATATGCGCCAATACAACTGTATGCGCAAATAAACGCGAGCGAGTACTAGTTACAGTTGCTGTTACCGTTGCCAGTAAAATGTTGTTTTAATAATCTTTATTTTGTTTTAGATAATGTGCGATTTTTCAAGAAAAACTAAAAGAAAACTATATCGTATTTGAGGTACCAGTACGCACACACCTACACTTCAACATACGTCCGTACGATAGTTTTAAGCAGAAAGTGGGTGGCTAAGGCATTGAGCATTACGTCGTAAAGTCTGATCAGAATATAATGAGTGGTCGCGGAAGCCGGAAGCGTGGACGCCCGCCAAAGACGCCAAATGAGCGCTCATCGGGACGCTTCAACTATCATCTGCTTAAGAAGCCAAAATATCTCAGCGAAGGTAAATCCCAGCCGAGTACTCCGTCAGCATCACGCTGCATCTCTCCACAAAGCGATGAGTGCAGTCGCAGCAGCCACAACAATCGCAGCAGCCGCGGTAGCACCGCAAAAAGAGGTCGCGGACGTAAGTCGAATGTCCACGCTAACACCAGTACCAACAGTTATTCGGGAAGAAAAGGTAAATTTTATTAACAATGCCAATGAACTAGCTAAATAGTGTTAAAATTATGGAAAACTAAATCTAAAACCAGGAGTTATTAATTATTGAGAACATCATTATATTAATGAAAGGGCGAGCTCATCTCGACTTGTCAGATTATTTGTATTTTTGATTTATTTAATTAAAAAGTCTAAGCAGTCTTGAATAAACCTGTCAAACGATATATAGCAAGCAAATTTGTAAGGTTCTCGTCCGATTGACAAGTAAAGTAATGTGCTATTGTCCTCATTTTTTTTTAAAGCAAATTCTACAAATTGTAATTGATTGCAACGCTGTTAGCCAAAAAGGAGAGCGCAGAAGAAACGATAAAATTTTTTAAAATACTTTGGTTTTTTTGTAAAATCTCATATTTAACAGTCCTGTTAAAATCCAAAAGTAGTAATAGCAAGAAGAAGAGGGGTGTAAAATGACAGGCATTAGCTCTGGTCGTTTAAAAGGTAAATGTTAAACATATAGGCAGAGATATACACATATCCCATACAAATGTAATTATAATCCTTTCTTTCTGAATTGTCAGGTTTCGAGTCGGAGTATCATTATGGCTCGGATTTCGGTGATTCCGATGAGGAAAAGACCGATAATGAAGATGATTTGCTACTTACGCCCAGCGACGATGAGAGTTTGGATGGAGCCAATGAGAGTGAGTCCGAGTTTTCAGTCTGCAGTTTTACGCAAAACGGCGTTGGTCGACCACCGCGTCCGCCCAGCCCGGAGCCAATTTGGCTGCAAGAGGGTCGAGAGTATGCAGCACTCGAGCTGCCCGAATCCTCAGAAGATTTATTTATAGATAATGCGCATGTTTTGCGCGCTTCAAGTATTTACGAAGTATTGAGACGCTTTCGTCACCTGGTACGACTGTCGCCCTTTCGCTTTGAGGACTTTTGTGCGGCTCTTGTCTGTGAGGAGCAAAGTGCACTACTCACGGACATACACATAATGCTCTTGAAGGCGATATTACGTGAAGAGGATGTACAGGGCACACATTTTGGGCCACTCGATCAAAAGGACACTGTTAATATCAGCTTATATCTGATAGATGCCATCACATGGCCAGAAGTGTTGCGCAGTTATGTGGAAAGTGACAGAGAATTCGATCGTAATGTTTATAAAATACTCTGCACAGGCGAATATCCATATACAAGCGTCGAGAATCGTCTGGTGGTTTTGCAGTTTTTGGGTGATCAGTTTCTGACTGCCAACTCGGTACGCGACGTAATGGTGCAGGAAGGTCCCATACACTATGACGACCATTGTCGAGTCTGTCATCGCCTCGGTGATTTGTTGTGCTGCGAAACATGTCCTGCAGTATATCACTTGGAATGTGTAGATCCACCCATGAACGATGTACCCACGGAGGACTGGCAATGTGGTCTGTGTCGCTCTCATAAGGTTACTGGCGTTGTAGACTGTATCCTAGCACAGGAAAAACAAGGCGTCCTTATACGCCATGATAGTCTTGGCGTGGATCGACATGGCCGCAAGTACTGGTTTATTGCTCGGCGTATATTTGTTGAGGATCAAATCGATGGAGCTTGTTGGTACTATTCCACAGTAGCAAAATTCGAATTGCTCCTGAAGCGTTTGGATGCATCAGAGCTGGAGACTCGGCTTTTTTCACAGTTGACAGACCGTCAGGATGAAATAGAGCGTCAAATGAAGCTAACAGAGTCGCTTACCAACGAGCACAAACATAACAAGCGCACCTTGTTAGATCTAGAACAAGAAGCTACACAAGACTTACTCGGAAAGGAATCGGGAGATACCCTGGCCGAAGAGACAGATGACCAGGTATCTGAGATCGTAAAAAAATCTGATGAGAATAAAATGGTAACACGTCAGAAAACGAATCAATTAAATAGTGGAACACTATATTTTAAACTGGGTATGGAGCAGGGCTTTAAGAATTATGTTAACCAGTATGCCACTAATCCCATAGCGCTTAACAAGCCACAGCGCAACGAGGAACGCGATAAACGACGTCATCTCTCCCACAAATTTTCACTGACTACTGCCTCCGATTTCAAGTGGATTGGTATTACAATGGGGACATGCGATAATATAATTACAACACTGCGTCAGACTCTGCTTAATTTTGAATCGAATATTCCAGCGTCGTTTATGAATCCTAATTGGTTGAGCAACAAGAAAATGTGGAATAATGCTGTAATGAACGCGAAACGGGCTACTGATTTTGCTGCTGTTATGTTGCTGTTTCAAGCTTCCCTTAAAAGCGTTGTCTTCGCCAATGTGTGGCACGAGCAGCTTGGACATATGCACCTGCAGCGCATTACCAGCGCTGAGCGCGAAGAGCGTAAGAAGCAAGAGAAACGGGAAAAGCGGGAACGCGACGACGAGGAGGAGCGCAATCGTCTTGCATTCAATTACATTAAATATTCGCTGGGTCTGAAGCATCAAGTATGGAAGCAAAAGGGCGAAGAGTATCGTGTGCATGGGCAATGGGGTTGGCTCTGGCTATCCAGTAGTCGACGATGTGGAGTTCGTGTCCGACGGACACGTGCTCAGCCGCTGTCACACAATCGCATTTATGTGCACTACACGTTGGGGGAAGAGCAAAATGTGAACGAAGTTATCCTAGTTGATCCGCGAACTGAGCGCTTTATTCAGCAGTGTAAATCGGTCCATGAGGCGGGTCAGGTGTGCCATTATTTACCTGAGCAATACACACACGTCAATGTAGTCGAGGACATTGGTGAGCGGGTCAATGGACTTATTGATGTGAGCAAAGCCTTAAATGCCCCCGGTCGCATATATTATCCAAAAGTGGCGCGCAAATGTCGCCTAGATGATATGTTAGATCGACGCAGCAAGTTAGCTGATGTCGAGCAGCAAATCGCAATCAAATCGGATGCTGATGCAGATGTCAAGCCGCTTTTAATAACATCGAGTAGTGGTGCTGGCAGTGGCAGGCAAACATATCTGGAGAAGCGTTTACTGCGCCTTACTGAAGCGTCAGGCAAAAGTGTTGCATCCAACGTTAACTTAGATCTCGTCAACTCACTGGCTAAGCAAATACAAACGGTGCGTATGCAGTTCAGTCAATTGAATCGCTACGCCAAGACCTTCCGCTGCTACACTAAGGAATGCAATACGAACTCAAACGCCGTTTCACAAATTACCCAAAACACATGCTACTCTCCTCTCTGCTTGCAAAAGGCGCGTGCTAAAAAGGAGCTGCTGTTGCTACTACGTAAGGCCCACACTGCGGGTAATGGCTCAAAGGAGACTGTGGCAGCAATTTTGGGCGCAGTGAAAAAGCCGTCCATACTCGAACAGAAATTGACTGAGGGCAAAAAGGAGTCAGTTCAGCTTGCAATTGACGAGTCTGATGATCACAAATTAGCTGAAACTGAAGCGCCGCTCGACTTGCTGCTGGACTGGGAGCAGGCGCGTGTCCATGCTGTAGCCTTCAGCAAGAATCTGCTTATGGATTGTTTGCAGAGCGAATCCGAGGATGCGGACAAGATTACAGTCAAAGTGGAGGAACAAAATTCTGCAAATAGTTTAAATCCCGATACAAGCACACAGGACTCGGACAAAATGGACTACATAGAAAACATGGACGTCTGCAGTAATGTTGAAATTGAGAGCACTGAAGATTCATTGACTGTAGCAGTGAGCGCTGCAAGCTCAACGGCACATATCGATGAAATAGATATATTTGCTGGTTCGCGCCGGAAGCGCACAGTTAAGCCTAAGAAGGCATATATTGGCACCAAAGATGTTCTAGATCAAACTTTGGACAAAGATATACCTCTCAACAAGCAAAATCGTCGATTTCCCATTACTCAACGGCCGGTCAAGCGTGAGGATGTCACCAAATATGAACGGGAGTATTTCGAAAATGGCAGTGAGCGGGTCTACTCTACATCATCAACGCGGGGGCGCGTGTATCTTTTGCGGGATGAGTCTAAATTGTTTGAGCAATCGGTGAAGGCTGATGACAAGACAACAGTTGTGAAGAAGCCAATGTATGCACGCTATCCGCTCATCTCAAATTTCCTAACGCATAAGCAGAAACGTAGCCTTTTGGTTTTGCCAAACTTCGAGCTGCTTAAACTTTCTCGTCTGGGCGGTAAATCGCCGGCCAATGGCTTTCACCATGGTGCCAAAAATAACTCTATTTGGCAGTACCAGTGCTCTAGGCCGCTGTTTCGTACATGCTGGTCATACCGTACTTCTAATGCAACAACTTTGTCGTGCATAGCATTGCAGTTGAGAATTTTATGGTCTTGCCTACGCTGGGACGATATGATTGCAAAACCACCTTCCACTGATGGCAAACATCAAGTTACAACGGAGAATGAAATTGTTACTTTGGAATTGTTGAAGCTACGTCATGCCGGTCGATATGGCGAAAAGACGAGCTACCTCCGACGCAAGGTTGTCATACCACTAGAGATGCCAAAGACTATTAGGGGTACGAACTGTTGAATTATAATTTCCTTTCAAAATATATATCTAATTATTTCTTGATAATCAAATTCCTTAGAGGTAACCTCGATACGATCGGGTCTACGAAAACGAAAGCGTGCCGAATCACCACAACCAACGGAACCCCAAATCAGCGAGGAATGGGTGGATGAGGATAAGCTTGAGCTGTGGGAAATTAAATTTATTGGGGAGAAGTTGGAAAAGGCACGCCTCGCCACTGTGACTCGTTCTGTGACATCGCGTCAACTTGAGTCCAGCAACGGTTCTGGTTCTAATGCATCCGCTGTTGGAAGTCCAGGCGGTAGTCGTGTTCTGTTGGCGCCCAAACCTGGAGAAGATGTCAAGGATAAAATGGAACAGCAGCTAAAGCTTCAACGAGCCGCTCACCAACAGCGTAAAGTAATTGGTGTTAACGAAATTACGCGTTCATCTACACCTGGTAAATTTGTAAAATATAGTTTTCTTAAATTTATTAAAATAAACAAATATTTACAGTTAAGGGACAAGTAATTGGTAGTAGACGTGTAATAGTCAAGAATCCGGATGGTACAACGCGCATCATACAGCAGGCAGTTACACAAGTGGCACGCACATCAACGTCAACATTATCAACTGCAAGTCCCTCGTTATCCACTAATGCATCATCACATGCAAATGCAACATCAACAACACCCGCTTCTGCCCCACATAAAGTGCAAATCATTCGTGGACCCGATGGCAAAGTGAGCGTCCGGGGACTAAATCCAGGTCAGCAACTGGTACAAATGCCAGACGGCAAGTTACATGTGTTAACAACAACAACAACATCAAATGCAGTAACATCAAGTGAGTGCTCAAGCAATTGTCGTTTGGTTGCTTTTTCCTACAATGTAACTTTTGTATTCCAGATGTCAAAGGCAAACTGCCAATTAAAACACTGACGACACCTATAGCCTCACACGCCGCAGCAACAACGACAACAGCAAATTCTTCATCTCCAGTGATAAAACAAATTGCAGTGAAACATGTGAACATCGCAAAATCACCGTGTACGCAAGCACTCGCATCGTCGCAACGCGTTACCCTGCCTCTGGCACAGGTTAAAAATAAACTGTTACTTGCGCAGCAGCAGCAACAACAGCAACAAACAGGTCAACCAAGCACTGCTTCACCTACCGTTCAAAAATTAGTGCCGAAAGTGGTAACAGCCGCCTCGCCAAATCAACAAGTCTTTGTACAATCTGGTTCAAAGTTGTTAGTAACTCAAGGGTCGCAAGGCCAGAAGGTTATTATATCCGCATCGCCCAATCAACAGCAGCAATCACATCAAAGCACAGCCACGGTCCCACAACATCAAATTGTTCAAACCCAAGCAATTCAACAACACATCCCACAGCAGGCACCGCAGCAACAGCAACAGATTGTGGTCAATCAACAAATAGGCAGCCAACCGACACAAAAAGTCATACAGCAAATTGTGAACACGAGCAACGTTCAACAGCAAATTGTTGTTGGCGGCCAGCGTATTATATTAAGTCCTGGTCAGACGATCGTAACGCAACGTAATGTGCCGCAGAGTCAAGCCCTACAAATGGTACAGCAACAAATACAAACACAGCAACAACAGCATATCGTACAACCACAGCAACAATATGTGGTACAAACCAATCAAGCGGTGCAGTCAACACCTACAACTCAAACAAAATTGGTTAAGCAGCTAGTAGTGCAGCAGCAACAACAAGCAATGGAGGAGAAACCACAAAGCAGCACTGCAGATGGCAATGAAACAACCACTCAGCAAGTGCTTGTGCCCAACTCAACGCTAGCTCAGCAACTGGCGCAGGGCAAGCTGCAAGTGGCGACTATTAATGGACAGCAAGTAATTGTGAAGCCATTGGGTAACAATCAGGCGCAAATTGTGGCACATATTAAGCATCAGGGCGATGGCAATGCTCATATTGTGACCAACAATGCAACGCCCGCATTATCTCAAGCCAGTCCTCAAAGCTCACCTGCTAAACAGCCCCAGCAGCAAACTGTTATGCAACAAAGTCCACAACAAGTCGTTATGCAGCAACAGCAAGTGCAACCACAACAACAACAGCAAATTGTGCAGCAAGTGGTCCAGCAAACACAAGCACAACAGCCCCTAAGTGTTGAAGAAAGTCTCCTGCAAAATCAGCCACCCGGCACGGTTATAAAGTGCGTCACAGCACAAGTGTTGCAAACAGAGCACGGCCCTCGTATTGTCCTGCAAGGTCTTGTAGGCAACGATTTTACAGCACAACAACTGCAGCTGGTACAGACTCAGGTGAAGCAACAGCTAATGAAAGGTAAATTCATAATTTACTTGAGCATGATTGAAACTTGCTCTAAATTAATATATTTTCTCTTATGCTTAGCTCAAGAATCTAATGGCAAGCTAGGTGTTTTAGGCCCCACAAAAATCTATTTAGCCGTTCAGCCGGAAACAGCGGCACAGTCGTCACAGCCGCCGCCACTAACGCCTGTGCACCAGACGGCAACACATCAACAAGTGAGTAGCTTTTAAATGCAAATCATAAATGGGTGAGAGAGCGTGCGGAACTTTTAAGCAGTTAATAAACGTAGTCAGCTCTTCTTTCAATCGACCAATTTGCCAAGACACAACTGTTATTTCAATTAATAATTTAAAATGTAATTTAAGTTAACTTTTACCAGAGAACAATACGCATGTTGCTATGATTTTAAATTTTCATTTATTTATTACAAAAGATTTGTTTGGTATCTACAAATTATTTGCTAAACTTCTTATATGGAACACTCCAGAATGAAAAAAATTGCATATAATTATATCTTATACGCTTTTACGCCTTGTGCGTACTATGCAAATACCTCTATGGCATGTACAGGTGAATCGAGCGATTTCCAGCAAACGTCCAGAACAATAGAAATGATTTGTATGATAAAAACGCACAACAAAAAGGCTTAATTTTGCAATATAATTATTTGTCAACTAATTCTCAAACATATACACACAAATGCATAAATACATATACACAGACTCATAAATAAATGGATGCAGTTGGCGAATTCTCTATAAAGTGAATTTTTGACAAATGATTATCATTTAATTATACGTATTTATTAATTTCCTTTAAAATTAAGTACTTTTATTATGTTTATAATTAGAAATGTAATTTAAATTATCGTTATAATTAAGAAAAGAAAAAAAACCGAGAGTAGAAGATAAAGCATTCAATATTCAGCACATAGCATTTCAAATGAGTTTTACCTTTTACGTATTTAATTATTTAGTGAGCAATTAAACAGACTGTGACGTAATTTTAGCAATCAGGGCAAAAGTATTAGACAAGACGCCAAATGCGTATAGAATTTTCTTGCCTAGTTTCATTAGGTTTTAATTCTATCTCTATTGTCTATGTTACTTATAATGTATGTAAAGCGCTTTTTGCAATAAAAATTATGTATGAAATATACAAAATAACGATGACCAATCCTGTTTCTTTTCATACAAGATACTCAAGAGTAGCCCATATAAAATATATATAGATTTATATTTATTAATTCTCACTTCTTATATTGATAGATGCTTCTGAGATACAAAAAAAAGGAAATATATAAATAAAATAAAGAAATAAAAATAAAAACACTTTACCTATTTTTATATCGTATATTGGTCGTAAATGTAAAATACGGGGATCAGAAACAGAATAAATTATTTTTTATCGTATCTAATAATTATTTGCAATTGAATAAATTTTAAATTTAGATGTACAAATCTGCAAATTATAAATTTGGGTATTTTGTAAGGTTACATTTGAGAACAAGCAAATGAAAGAGAGATAACCAAATATTCATTGTAAACATATTTTAAATATGGAAAAAAAATTGCAGCAGAATTGTGTCGCCTTATTGTTTATTCGAGGGGTTACTTACATAACCTCACAATACTTTTAAACACTTACTTTTTCTCACACACTCTGAAAAATGATCTTCACTGTCTACGAAAATAAATCGTGTGTTTCTTTTTCATTTAAACCAATCTCTTAGTCTTTGGCTATTTTACGCATATATTCTCTACGTCCAAGGCCCCCTGTATTCCTTTGTTTTATATCAACCGTAAAAATATGCACATTGCATTGAAACTCGTGCGTAAATTTTTGTTTCTGAGTTAGTTGGATGATTATTTGCAAATTGGCCTTTGTGTTGACAAAAAGCGCTCGCTTTCTATATATAATGTATGTACATACATATTCAGAAATGCACATGTATGTATAAAAAGAAATCGTAATTCAGTGTAAGCAAAATATATAAAAATCGATTTACATATGTAAAAAATAGAACATATATGACTTTAATCAGAAATCAGTTGAATTAGAGTACCAACAGACCAAACCAAATTTGTTGTTTTTTCCATCGCCAAATTTAAAGTTGCTTTTACAAGAAATCATAAATAAAAATCGAATGAAAATATAAATACAATATACATATATATATAAATATTTATATATATATATGAATATTTATATGTATATATGAATATATATATATATATATATATATATATATATATATATATATATATATATATATATATATATATATATATGTATATATATATATGTATGTATATATATATATATATGTATATATATATATGTTGAAGAGATTAACCCACACACAGAGTTTTAGTTGGCTGACTTATGAAATATATATTAATCGGAGGCAGTGGTGGTCTTTTGATACCAAAATGGCAAACTAAACGACGAATTTCTCCGTTCCAACTAGCCCCTCCGTCCTCGCGTAAGCGCATGTAAGCTAGTTTTCGAATAATGAAAAACTTCGAAATATAACACAAAGGCTTAACCATATTTGTAATCATCTCATCTAAATCGAAATAAACCTTTACACATGTTGGAAAACAACAAATTTAAGTAAATACTTAAATACCAGAGTTTCATACACATACAATCACGCAATCAATCAATCACAACACACACAAAATACACAAAAAGACGTTTAAACATTTTTGCCGCAATTTTCATTATAAATATTTTAAAGCAAGCTTTACAAATCGTTTTAAAAAACTAACTTTGTACCATTAAAAATAAATTTCGAATCCCCAAAAATAAAATCCATGCTGCCACTACTTATAAAAACCAAACGTTATAAACGCATTGCCTAAAAATCCGTGTGTCAACAACTACAACTCCCAAAAAATCACGTGTTAATCTCTTCGCCAAACAACTACAACAACATCTCAACCACAAACTACAAACTATAACAAAATCGTAAAAGGTTGCCTGGAATAAATACTACAACTGATCTCTGATTAAAGCCAGGTAGGTGTCCATCGTATCTATCATTTAACAATCCTTAAGTAAATATTGTACATACTATATATAGAATTACCGTATTAATTTATTTTAAAAAAATTGTGTAAATAATGTTATTGGTCACTTCTTAAAAAAATAATTAGGCTGGTGGAATCTCAATTGTTTACGTTATAAATACAAATTATGTTGTACAAGACGGCGATGAAACTAAACCTGATAATTATGATGATGATGATGAAATTATTGTTGTATGCAGTCCGCCGCGTAAAAAGGAAAAATCTGTGCCATTGCCATTCTCCCCCAAATAGCGGCAACGACAATTGAAGCAACCACGGAAAAAGAACACCAATATGAGGATAGTGTTTGTTTAAATGATGCTGCATGCAACAATGAAGTTAGTTTTAAGTCCGAAGAAGAGCGGAGTGTGAAATGTCAAGATCTACCTGTAGTTAATGATAAAGCTTATCATGACCATGCGCAGAAATTAAATGAGTTTGATAGTGCTAAAGCCGTCAATCGATATGTATTACAGACCAACAATAACACCAGCAACAACAATAACGACAACGATGCCACCGCGTCTACAGCTACTAATGAGGAGACTGCCCCAAACGACAGTTGCCCAACCACAAACAGCACAAGTACCTCGGGTAGCAGCAGCAGCGGTATTGACTTCGAGCCCAGTAGCCTTGCCCAAGCTGATAAGCATAATAGCGCCGCAAGCAACAACAACTACAACCCAAATAGAACATCTGCGTCACAAGAAAACATAGACTATACCGTTATAGCAGAAACAGATCTTGCCACGCCCTCGGTTCACGGTGTTGAGAATGAGCAAACGGACAATTTTGTCGTAACCAGCGGCTATATACAAGAAAGTAGGCAGAACTCCCAATATCTACTATAGTTTTTGTCTTAAGTCACTTATAATTACAGCTATTACAAATGCTCTAAAACAAGGTAATTTGAGTCCGGAAATTCAAGAGAAATTGGTGAACATGCGGATGAAGCAGGAGCAACAGAATTCACACAACTTGGGTGAATGGACCCCATCATCGAACAGATCAAATTCAGTAGTTGAAGGCGCCAGCACGTCCAATCGCCGACGTACTGCATCACGCCATAACAATAATGATGATGATGAATGGAAAATACGTACGCCATCGAAGCGCCATCATGCCTTAGCGAGTGTGAATCACAATAATAGTGTGGTTAAAACCAATCGTAAACAGTTGCCTTTGGAAGATGCAGCAAATCTTAGTGAACCAAAGCAAACGCAATTGGACCGTCATAAAGATTTGCTCAAGAAAAGCATATTGCGCAAACGTTCGCTACTGGAACGCAATTTGCAAAATGAAATCCGTGAGGAAGTAGAGGCCAAGGTGAAGCGACATGTCCGCGCCATGAGCACAAATACCCCTGAAAAACCAACTGAAAATGAGCGCACATCAGTGTTTACTGAGCGTCTTATGGATCAGAACAATGAGCACAAGCGGTAAGTAGAAAATTTTACTGAATATTTCGCGCGGAACATAACTATTCAATTAAATTGCAGACACTCCAAACCATCAATTGGTCGAAGTCTTGCAACAGAACCAACTACGTTACTTAACAAGCACAGCGTTGGTCGGCCTAAGAAGATGACCAGGAAGAAGGAGAAGTTATATTGCATATGCCGTAAACCCTATGATGATACCAAGTAAGCAAATTGATAATTATACCGCGTCATTTTTACGAGCTGTACTTAAGTTAATATTGCACTTTTAGGTTCTATGTTGGTTGCGACTTGTGTAGCAATTGGTTTCATGGCGATTGTGTTAACATTACTGAAGAGGCATCAAAAAAACTTACTGAATTCATTTGTACCGATTGCCAGAAAGCCCGTGAAACTCAACAGCTTTATTGTAGCTGTCGTCAGCCCTACGATGAGTCGCAATTTTATATTTGCTGTGATAAGTGCCAGGACTGGTTCCATGGTCGTTGCGTTGGTATCGTCCAGAGCGAGGCTGAGTACATTGATGAGTACGTCTGCCCAGAGTGTCAGCGGAATTCGGACGCAAATACCGCAAACATAAAAAGCCTCACGCAAAATGAAGTTGTTGAGCTCAAAAGCTTAATCAAGCAAATACAGGTAGTCAGTCGAGTAGTGTAAAATCGTAAATGGTTTATTCTTACGTAACAGAAAACTTTGTTGCAGTCCCACAAGAGTGCCTGGCCATTTATGGAACCGGTTGATCCGGAAGAAGCACCCGACTATTACAAAGTGATTAAGGAGCCAATGGGTATGTACACGATAATTCCCTAGAAACTAATTCGTCAAAAAAATAAATGCATCTGTTTGTTACAGATCTCAAGCAAATGGAAACCAAACTCGAATCAAACACCTACACCAAGCTCGCCGAATTTATTGGCGATATGACAAAAATTTTTGATAACTGCCGCTATTATAACCCAAAGGAGTCCTCATTCTACAAGTGCGCTGAAGCACTTGAATCGTTCTTTGTACAAAAGATCAAGAGTTTTCGAGAAAATGTTGTTGGTCAAGGGAATTGAAAGCCATATAAACGAAGTTTTGATTGTTGGTACAATTGGCACAGGTTATATTGAATTAATCTGGATTTAACAAAACCGTTATTGAAAAAAATTATAATTTTTATGTAGGTAAAATAAACAATACTTTTACTACAATTAAATTTCTATATAAAGAGTTTAGCAGCTCTAAAATACATAGTACTGTATTTGTAAATATTTATATATATTTATATATATAAGTATATATTATGTATACATAAAGAAGTTAATATAAGTAGTTGTATTCTCTCTTTAATCATATATAACTAAATATGGATTTCGTAATAATTTCGAGCAGATTTAAGTTCAATTCATGTGGAAAACATATAAATATCAATCTAAGTAGTTCTGCCTATGTACAGCCCAAAACGAGATGTAAATAAACATACATGCATTTGTTTTGATACATATGCGTGGAAAAGTATACCAGCATACTTGCATCAGATATTTGTAAAATTTATGAAATGACGTAAGGAACTTATTGGTTAAATGTCAACGCTTGGCTTCTAGTAGTTCTCAATTTTCCTCCTGAATTCGCCACTGCCGTCAACCTAACAACCGGATTATTTTGTATACACAGCAAGGAAGTAAAGTTTTTTGTACCGAGAAAAAGAAAAAGTTAGAAGTTAATTTGAATTATTTTAGTTTTGTTACACTTGAAACATTACAAGTTATTGAAAGTTAAATAAGTTATAAATTAATGTATGGCGGAAATTTTAATCCAACAATTATTTCTATCATTCGAGTAATAATCATGGATGTTATGCATCCGGCTTTTCATGCAACCATGGACGAAAAATTGGCAATGTCGATGGATAGTGTGTGTCTGGCTTCAGAACGGATTCGGGCCACGTATTTGAAACATCATTAGCATTATTGCGGAATGGATATGTAGCCAAGACAATTGGCAACTGTAGTTTGACTTCCTTTTCCATAGATTTCGGTTCGATGACAAAAAATACATCATATGTTATTTTGATCAAATGACAGCCATGCAAATTTGTTGGCGGCAATGGTGGCACATAAAGGCTATCATTGTGCCATTCGTCTTTGCCACCAGGACGAATCTTGCCACGTACCAACACGGCTAAAGCCCGTTTTTCTGTTTGAACCGTCTTACCGCGCGCTAAGTACTCAATGGTCTAGAAGATATGAAAATTTGTTATAGGGTAGGTATACATAAATATATTCCAAGCATTACCTCAGTTAGCGATGCCTTGGTTCTTTTGATGGTAACGTTACTAGCGTTAGATATAAATGCTGTGACGAGTATGTTTTCACCGGGCACATAACCGCCTCGGTCCAAAATGACGCGGCACTTGATCTGACCACCTCCAACACAGGCAACAACACCCAGTTTGTGTTCAACTTCGCAAGTAAAGGGTTGCTGTTTAAATTAAAAACAATTATAGGTTTCCCCTCCTTACCATATAAAAGTATAAATACCGATAAAATTGGCTTCTCCAGATTTAAGTCAATGGGATTCATAACAATAAAGACTTGATGATTCTTATGTGTCAGACCTTTGGGTTCGCGCAATGCTGCTGTGCAGAAATATTGTATCCATCCAAAACTGCCCAGGAATGTAGAGGGTAGACCAACTGGAAGACCCAATTTGAAAGGAAAGCTATGTATGCCTGGCGAAAGTATCGCAGGACCTTGATCCACATCGCCGAGCAATCGCATACGAAAATCAATGTAATTCTCTTTATCGTATGTGCGTTCCTGTCGACCTCCAGCTCGTACAACACCTTCCCCAACCACATGAAAATGTAGTCCCAGAGCTGGTGTTTCATCCTGCAGCTCGATGAGCACACGTCCGGACAGAAATTGGCCCGGGAAGTACAGGAGTGAAGTGTTATCGAAGATGATGAGAAACTTAAGTAGTTTCCGCGGCATATTCACTTTTCAGGTTAACTTTTTCGGATTTGTTTAGTTATATGACCTTGGAATACCTGTTGTGGAAAACGTAAGCATATTTATTTTATTCCATAAGAAAAGAAGACTTGCAACAATTCAGTCGGCCCACATACATATGGCTAATCAAAACCAAATACATACATAGATTCTTCTTGAGTTTAAAATATGAGCATAGTTTTACGTCGCCTTGGTACAGTTTAATGGGCTTAGGTAACCGCAGAGAGAAATTGTGTGCAAAATAATAGCGTAATTGCTATTAAATGATGGAAAAACTCTACCAATCAAAGCTTTTTCCTTTTTTAAATGCCGCTGAAAATGGGGCTTAATCACACACCCCTTGCACATATATAGTATATATTAAATACGTTTGACAAATCCGTTCCTGGCTTAACAAACGTGGGTGCAACGCCAAAATACATATATACAATACTTAAATAAACACTTATTGAGGTTTTGTTTGAATACCTAGCCTCAAACGGTGCGCTATTACCGACTTTCTGGTATTTTTCTTGGCTTTTTTTGTTTTCTTTTTATTAACTGTTTCAGCTGCGCAAGCGCTTCGGGCCACTACAACGAGTAAACAGCGTGCGCTGACGATTGTTTAACAACTAAAGTTGTTACGCTTTTCAGCAAGCTTAGTCGACTCGGAACAATTTGTAGAGGTGTGCTAGAGTCGTGCTTTTCAATTTGAGAAACCTAATCGGAGACTAAAGTCATGTCAAAATTTAATTCAAAGTTAAAATGAAAAAAATAGTTTGAAAGATTTTGATTCATATAAATTTGCAAAATAGATAAAATAGACAAAACAGATAAAACTAAAAATAGTTGCTTATCGAATTTGTGCAAATTACGAAATTTTAGACATATATGGCTAAAATTTTGTTATTTATATTAAATACAACTATATAACGTTTATACAATAAATAACATTTTAAACCGGTTGTGATAATGTAGGCTCTTATGTGCTTGAGGTTTATATCGTGTTCAAGTCGTGCTACAAATACATTTTTTTGTCCATCTTTATTTGAACATATATATATATATATATATATATATATATATATATACAAGCTTATGAACGTATGTATCATTGAAGCTGAGATAAAATACAGGTTTGTAGCGCGTTTGGTAAACTGAGCGAGGTGAACAATTGTTGTCTCTAGCAAGAGTAAATCACTCTGGTGAATTTTTGGTGTCAACATTATTAGAGGTGGATATAATTCCATAATTGAATTATGCGTCTAGATTCAAAGTAAAAATTTAAATTGACACATTTATAATATTTTTCCAAAATCTTGCAATTATTTTAATTCATTTCATGTACATATGTTATTGGTTGTAAAATTATATGTTTTGTGTTTTTAGTGAGCCCCATAAAGTCAAACGAATTTAATAATAAATGTTTTGTGTGGGTGGACTATTATCTCGGATGTAACATTCATATTATTTTGCAAGGGTTTCAACAAAAAACAAGTAAGAATGTTGCAGTCGGACGTAACCGACTGCGTATACTCGTCCACAGTACATAGAAATTATTGTTATTTTGGAAAAATATGGAATTTTTAAATTTCGTATGGGCTGAGGTAGACGTGTCCAACATTTTTTGGCTCGATCTTAAGAAGAGGTCACCCAAATACTGTCTGTCAAATTTGGTGACTCTAGCTTTAAAATGTTGGGAGATATAGATTTTTGTGGTTTGTGGGGCGGGAGTGGGTGTGCCCGGGAAATTTTCTTACCGAGCCTTAAAATGAATGACCAGCCATCTACCTTTAAAATTTTATACCCGTATTTAAAGGAGGTGACCATTAATCTACATTTAAAATATGGTGACTCTAGCTCAAAAACTGTGAAAGATATAGTCATTTCCAATTCTTTAAGGCGGGGCGGCTGGGGGAGCTCTAATAGGTGTGGTCGGGATATCAAGGTCGCAATCTTGTTGTGAGGTTACCAGCAATCTACATACCAAGTTTGGTGTCTCTAGCTTTAAAATTGTGTGAATTATACGCATGTTACCGTTTTGAGCTTTCAAATATATCGGTTTACGCAGGCGGAGGGGGGCGTGGCCGGAAAATTGGCGTAATGGTTGGGAGAACTTTCCAGTAATATATATTCCACATATGGAGGCTCTAGCTCAAAAACTGTGGGAGATATAGCCATTTCCGATTTTTTAAGGCGGGGCGCTAGGGGGCTTTCTAGTGGACGTGGCCGGAAAATCAAGGTCGCAATTTTTAGAGGAGGTCAACAACAATTTACATACCAAATTTGGTGACTAAGTATTATATTGTGGGAAATATTGAGCTTTAATCGAATTGCGATCTGAGATGTATCGACATGTTGTCGATTTGCCAGCCTCCCATTGGGCGTGGCACGAAAATCTTAACACTTTGTCTAAAGCAGATAACTACAAATATATATCAAAAATTTCAAGTCTCAACGAGTATAAAAGGAGTTTTTTGTACTTCGCTGTTCAGCTATTATTGTAAAAGTCAAAATTACTCTTGTTTTTTCTTCATTTTTGACAGAATAATGGATTCCAAAAATTTAGAAAATAAAAAACTATTCATCCAGATTTAACTTGAATAAAACATGAAACATAAAAATCTGCTGACTTTTGAAGTAAGACATACTTAAGTATTAAAAAAAAGTCTACTTTTTGGAAATTTGAAGCATGAATTTTGACAATTCGATTTATACAGTAGTGACTACGAACGTAACAGCTGCACCTTAAGAAAGTGAAAGGTTAAAAAATCGACAAAATAATAAACAACTACACATTGAATAACCAAAACAACTTTTTGCAAATGCAGCCAATTAAGCAACAATAATAAGGTGAAGTTGGATCAGGTAACAGTCAAAAATAAAATCATTTATTTTTTTGATAATATTAGTTTAACAAATAAAATATTATTCTTTCCGCGTGACCAACTGAGAAAACTACAATCGTCTCCCATAAAGCGCTTATCATTTATCTAACTATTTTTGTAGTTTTATAACATGTTGCAGCATGTGTAAGTTAACACAGAACTTGTTTCCATAGCAGCATAAATCGGCTGCTACAACAGTAGAAAACAAGTGAGAAGGCTCCAGTCGGGAGCGCCCGACTGGGGGATACCCTGAACCCTGCGTTTTCATGCATTTCAGCTCTCTTGCATTCATACACACATACACAGAATCACACATACACACTCGCAGTGAACAGTAGCTGCGTTTGGCCCCCACTGTAGAAACTAAATAAATGTATTACTTCTAAACTAAGAATATGATCTTAATGAAGTTTTCAGGGCTTAAAAAAAGCATTGAAATTTATGTACACACCAAAGCCCAAGTCCGTAGTATTTTAATTGGGTTTTTTTTCAATTTTTCTTTTTAATTTGCATATATGGGACGAATGGGGAGGTGTCCAAAATCCAAAATATTTTGTAACTTCGCATGCTTTACGCGAACATTTTCAATCAATTTTGGTGGCTCTAGCTCTTATGGTTTTTAAGATATGCTCAAAAAATCGAGTCAAACAACCGATAATTATCAATAATAAGAAAACGAGATGTTTTCGGCGATTTGAAATAAACTTGATCTGCGTTTGGTATACACGAATTTAAAAAGTCCAAGTTCAGCTTTCTAGCTCCTGTAGAAATCGACGCGTTCATGCGGACGGACGGACAGACAGACGAATATGGCCAGATCGACTCGGCTAGTAATGCTCATCAAGAATATATATACTTTATGGGGTCAGAGCTGCCTTCTTCTGCCTGTTACATACATTTGCACAAAACCATTATACCCTGATCTACCCATTTTCAATGGGTTCAGGGTATAAGTAATCGAGGTGTGAGGGGCTCAGTGTAGAGCAGTTACGTTAACCAAGCTACGAAACTGAGCCACGACGATACAGTCAGAGCGAAGAGAGAAGCAGCAAATAAATTTTGGGTAGTATTTTTTTGAATGAGTTTACGTGTGTGAGTGCGCCACACAATCAGCTAAGCTGGCGTACCGCCAGCAAGCTGGGGTCTACTTCGGGCAATATATACAAGTAAAGCGTTGCTCGTACGGCTTGTTTTCAAGCTCTTTAGTTGGAGCGCAGTTTCTCTTCAATCTTAACCTGAGAGTTTAAAGCTTTTTCTTTTGTTTTTTTTTAATTTTGCTTTTAGTTTTAGTGACGACGCCAAATGAGTTGGTTGGCTCGACGGCGAGCTGGCAGCAGGTGTAAATACGAAAACGTTTAAAAGCACAGAACTATGTATGTTTATTCACCATATATATGTTCATGTATAAATACTACATATATAAAAATTTCAAACCTGAAAAAATCGCTCATTTAATGCTTTATAGAAGGCATTTACGGCAAGTGCACTGTAATTGAATAATTTAAGAAATCAAATAGAAAGTCGAACGATAGCAAACGGTCCGAAAGAACAAATTTAACAACAACAACAACCACTATAAAGTGTGTGAGCTGAAGTTCTAGAAAAAACAACCGTTAAAATTGGCTTTTTATATATTTTGTAACTTAAATTGGTTTTCTTTTACTCTTCTGTATAGTTTAAGGCGGACTTTTTGCTTGACTCTAGTTATAATTTTAGGCACTGCAAGTTAACGTTAAGTATTTTCCACATATTTTTTTAAAGGTTTGTTGTTTGAAGCAAATGTACGTGCGTACATGTATATAATTCAGTGTAACTTTCTATCGGTGGTAACTTTAACCGAAACCATTCCACGAATTCCACGCACACTTATGTATATAGTGCCTTCCAACAATTCAACATAATTAACTATTATAAATGGAAGTAGTAAAAGTAATGTACATAGTTAAAATTCTTCTCTACTTTTTTATGGAAAGCTTTTAACTTCACAGACTCTAGTTAAGAATTGGAGCTGGTTATTGCAAGACCTTATCTCAATGTGTATTAAACATGCAGTAAATTGCATGGGTCATTTAGTGCTTCCATTTTAAATGCCAAACAAATTTCAATCTGGGTGTGGTAAACCTGCTGTGTGGTTACGTCCGCTAAAATGCCATGGTGTCTGGGATTTGTAATTCTGTTCAGGTGTAACATACACCCAATACCAGTTTGCGAATTTTTATTCCTATACTTTTAAAATATGTAAAGAGCGCATTTTAATGTTGTGCAAATCTGAGTTAGAAAGAGATGGAGATACACATTGGACCCCATAGTGTTTATATAGACCGCCTTTTTATCCTTTTTTCACCAAAGTATTAAACACAGAAACAGTTTTATCAGCAAGAACATTTATATATATATATATATATATATATATATATATATATATATATATATATATATATATATATATGTTTTGTTTCTTTACTTATCTACCTTACTACTGCTAATCTATGCGTGACACACATGCGAAGCCAAACGAATTTACTCTTTCAATCTAAGTATTGTTCGCTTTGTCTCAATATCCTATGTACCACTGGTTTTGATTTCAGGGGAGGTGGCGTAATTTAAAAACATGTATACATATAATACTACAGTCTAAATTGTACCGAGGAGAATATGTGTATCGTATCGTATATCAATCCTAATATGTTTATATTACATTAAGACGAATATATATTTTTTATATTTCAAGACTGAAGCTTTCGCAGTTCCAAAAAGAATGTTGGAGCAAGACACTACATCCTTCAAGAAAGCGCCTATCACTGTTGTAGCTCCAACTTCCATCTTCGTAAATTCTTCAAAACAGCAGGAGGCAATTTATCAAAATGATGACGTCAATGCGGGCTTTAATAAGACTGTGTTAATGGACAACTTCGCGGACCCTGTTGCAATTAATATTGATGGGGAAAAGCATTGGGTCTCTGGCGTTGATTCACATACTACATGTACGCATCTGATCCACGCACTGCTGCATTATCAAGATCTCGAACGAAAGCGTTGCAATATAGAGAATGGGCATTCAAACACATATAATATATCCAACAAATTGGGTAGATCCACAAATATGTCGAGCCAAATTACAAACCATAATTTATCAACAACAAATACCAAAGATGCTGAAGAAACTTTCTTTAGCGAGGGTCTCAAATACTCACACGAATATGTGATTGTAAAACAATTGCGGGACGGTCATTTTGAAGAATATTTGGATGGAAGCACTAGATTATTGGATGTCATACCGATACGAGTTAATTCGACGAAAAAACAGGTGAGTTTCTTTAAGAATATAAATATCTATAAGCTTATTGTAATCCCAAATTGGTGCTCTGGTTTTATAAATAACTTTAAAATGTGCCCATTACTTTCCATCTTCTTTTTGCTTTTATTTAAAATTATGTGACGACTGCAGAGTGAGCTCCAGCTAAGACATTTATCACCGCGAATCTATAATGAGAAGCAAAACCATATATTCTCAATGCTATCAATGTCAACCGACAAAGACAGTGGCATGGGTAGCCCAGTGGGTAGTTCGCGAAGTGAAAGATATCGAAGGCGACGGGGCAAACAAAGATCTGGAATTGTTTCAGTACCACCAATGGACCTCTATCGCGGATGTGCAGCACTACCAAAGCGAAGTCATCAGCAACAACAACTTAAGCACTGCAATGTGAATCCAAATGAACGCCTAATGAATATTATATTGGCTCAAGACGAAACCATAAATAGACAAATATTTTTGTTAAAGTAAGCAAGTCTTATTTTCTTTCCTTATATGTACTTATCTTGAACCTTGAACCACATATGTATATAGTCAAAAGGAACAACAAATCTTGAAAATTGAGGATGAAAAACATCGAGTTCGTGAACTAAAAATGGGGAAGAATTATATGCTCGATGCCTACTTGAATGCACTTGATAATACACCAGATAAACCACTAACTGCACAGGATAATGATGATCAAAGAAAAAGGGTACCGATCTTGCACGTGGAGAAACCCCATGCTTACTTTTCTACGGGTAAGAATTTAATAATGGCACTGCGTTATTGTAAACGAAATATATTTTTAGGTGAGCTTATTTGGCTTGGAACTGCGAACTCAAATGATATGGATATCTATTGGCTAGAAAAGGTTTATACCCTGAACTTACTGCTGCAGCGCGAAGAGGAGCAGCTACTGCGTCTACATGCGAAGGTGCGTAAGCATCAGATGCGCTGCGCTTACCACACAAAAGACGAGGTGTTACAACAAATAGATAGATTGGATACGAAATTGGCGAACCAGGTGATAGATATCTATAAGGTTGAGCGGCAACTATTAATGGCCAATGAGCAATTAAAAGCCAAATTGGGCGTCTTAGAGAGTTTGGGACATGAATTTGAAGTTTTGCCGGTTGCAAACCTAGAAACTGAGAAACATGCGGCAGGCTCTTTAACAGATCTAACTTTTCAAATGAATGAAGACGTATTGGGTTATCGGGAATCTATGGCAAGGCCATTCATACGAAATTTACATGAAAAGGACACAGCTAGTGCAAGTAACAAAAATTACATAATGAACCTATCACAGAACCTAATTAAAAAGAACTCCAATGTTTGGGACCATACAGATGCCAAAATGTTGAAGAAGCAAATGTTTTTCCCTGTTGAAAATCATGAAAATTATGACAAATTAACTAACAATACTTGGTGCAATCAAAATCGCATAGAAGAGCTTGAGTCCATAGCAACTTGTAAATCAAGCCCAGAAACTAATATGATATTAACCTTGGCAGAATGTGATTTTGATTTGCAGCACTCTGGCACACTCGTTTAAATAGTAACTTGGTCTTCAGATCGTTTACAATTAGGTCTACGTAAATTCATGTGCTAAACTTTACGTACAATCTGTATATATTCATTGTTTTGGGAAATCACTTGCGAGTATGTTAACAATTTAAAAGATTTTCACCCATTCCTACCAAAATGTATTTTTTGTAATTTTGAAATATTTTATTATAGATAACTTACAACAGCTCATACAAAAATGTGGTGTAAATAATAATAACGTATATGGTAGATAATCACATTCGTATAAAATTATGAAAAATATAAGATTTTGTTTGATATTCCATGCATGTGAATTTGCACTGTGACCCTAACTGGGCTTATTTAAGCTTAGCCTTCTCAACAGGCTCATCATCGCTGGATAAGGCGGAATCGTACATTACCAACAGCTTAGAAAGTTTCTCAGTCCTCCCGTCTAAAACAGCTGGCGCTTCCGTGGGCGTCGACAGCACGGCAGCAGTAATGAACTGTGATGTAGACGGCGCATCTAGTTCGGGCTCGTGCTCGTTAAGCAGCCCGTGATTGGCCTCGCGCCGTTTGGTCAGCGCAAAGGCGACACTGTAAAATAGAAGAATTGGCAGCACAGCCACAACTGCGACGCTTGTCAGGAATATTGTCATTTTCACGTCTCGCTGGCAGCACTTCAGATCCTTGGACCACAGCACACGTGTGCGATTCATCTGAGGAGCAAGAGGTATGAGCAAACCAAGCAACTGGTACTGATCACATATTGGTACATACCATGTCCTGCATATCAAAGCACATTTTGCCATTGGTTTTATGGTCCAAATCCTTGTAGAATTCGTTCATGTCTGTGTATTTTAAAAGGCATTTGGTGCACTCACTGCCCTTATTAATTTGCAAGCAGCTCGAAAGACTCAAATACATGTTTGTAAAGTTATTCGAGTTATTGTCTTTGAAGCACTCTGCTCAAAAACCAATATAAAAATTAATATAAACATGAATCACGTCGCATTAGTCAGTCTCACCCTGACAATAGGCCCGTTCCCAGAGTCCCTTAAGAACGTTCTGCGTTGTGAATACGATATTCATGCGATCGGAATCCATGTACAATTTGGAACAGTTCTCGATTTTCATCAGCTTGTCATAACTGTTCGCCATTGCGTCGTACAGATGCTTGCAACCATCGCATAGACGCTCGTCCTGAGGATGGGCAGGAACAGCATGCTTGGTGTTGCAGTATATAAACTTACTTTGATCGTTGGCCAGTTCGCGCAACAAAACGTCACAGTTTATTGACCAAGCTATATGCACAGTGCAGCTAACAATGGTTAACAGCAAATAGCATTTCATTATTAGGCAAAAAGGTATTGCTAAAAATATGGCTGTTGAATGGTGAGCTAGTTTTAATTGACGGTGATTTTTGTGAATATGGTCACTCAGAATCATCTGCTTAACAGTGCCAATTTGAGTTAAACAGTGTTTGCATAGCTGTCAACCAACTATATTGCAAAAAAAAAAATATATATATATATATATATATATATGTGTGTATACATATTTATGTAAATAAAATGCAAAGAAAATGTGAAAAGAATTTTTTAGTTTATTTGCCACAAAGAATAAGTTGCTTACTGAGTTAAATTCTTATTGTAGATTTTGCTGATGAAGGTTGCACTGCTTTTTGAACTGTGTTTTTCTCTTGGGGCTCTCCTGTTGGGTATTTCTGCTAACCAAATGTTAAATTTCTCTCTGTCTCCCTGAGTTTTATACTCGTTTATTTTCATTCTGTATGAGCTTGCATAGATACAGTTAGTTGTGAACGAATCGTCGGCGCGTGGTAGTATCGCTGGAGGTTAGCTGGTTCCAAATTTCATTGGTCATGCAAATAAATATTTAGCCGCGACGGACGTGTATTTTGTAAGCGCACAAGCAGAATTGTTAAAATTGCTTAATTTAGATGTGCGAAAAACTAAACAAATTGTATTCATGTACTTCCCAAATTAAGGAAAACCAACATTCGTCCAAAGGTAACCAGGGAGCTGCGCAACACAGTTGGAAAAAATATTCGTTCAGACGACGCATCTAAATCGCGTTCCTACGGATATGAGAAAGAAAAAATAATTAAAACCGATTTGATATCAACTATAAATTTGTGTAGAGTATCTTTAAGACTTTTTTTATTAATTTTTTTTTTTTATCAAAATTGCAACTTTCAAGTATGTGTGCCTGTGTATACATAACTGTGTAATGTCAGATTGTCATATTTCAAGAAAGCAGCGCAAAAGGAATATGCGATATGGAGTTGAATATGTGCAAAGGAACATGATGAAAAGGAAAAGTGCCGCAAAATAATCATGCGTTGTGTATGTGCTACTGTGTATGTGTAAATACGAATGCAAAACAAGAAAACCCTAAGCTGTGGACGCCACTCCTTGTGCGAAAAAAAAAAAAAACAAATTCAATGTAAAAAGGTGGCGTCGTCTGTGCGTGGATAGAGATTGAGCGAGAGCTGCTGCGCCGGAGTTCAACTTCGCATATGCATACATACAAACACGCACTGACTGTGTTTGTGAGCGTTCGAAAGTGTTTGTGTATAGCGGCAAATTTCTGAAGAGCATCCAGCATTAATTATTGTTATTGCTCCTCAGCACATAAAACTCTAATAGGTGCGTATACCGAATTTAATTAAAAGCAAATGGTAAAAATCTTATAGCGGCATTTCAGACGCTTGTCTTTCTCTATCGCCTGGTCACACTGCGCAGATGTGAAAAGGCCAGGCAATGCATTTTAATGAATGCAAGCGCATAGGTAATTTTTTGCAACTGATCGAACAGCTGCTTACTGGTTCGGGACACCTGGCTGAAAGCTGACACATTGAATTAACAGTTACTTGGACAGATAACACTGCTCCTTTTTCGCGAGTATATAGCCGTTCAAAAACTGGTTCTCATTTTGACTTGCGCAGAATTTGGTCAACCAACACAAACAGCAGCAACAACAGCAACAGCAAAAGGCTCGCCCATGTGTTGAAACGAGAACCCGTTGATCAATAAATCGCGAGAGGGAGCGAATTCGCAAGAGAACGAAACAGAGTCGCCAATAATATTGCGAAAAATATACCATAACAAGAGTCGGACAATTTTCAGCTTTCGCTTTTGCACTTATTCTTGCTATTGTCTAAGGTTCTCGTCCGTTTTCCTCTCTTGAATTTAATTTGTTATCGTGTTGTTTTCGTGAATCTTTGTGTTGCATTTGTGTTTACTTATCGTTTTTGTTGGTACGTCGGAATATGCAAATGTGCAAAGACTCCAATTACATTTTATTTCCGCACATTGTTGTTAATTTTTTGTAGTTTACTGTTCGTTCTTTGCGACTATACATTATATGTACATATGTATGTACATGCATATGCATGTGTGAATAGAACTTCACATACACTCCCTTCTCCCGTGCACACTTACAGCTCTTCTTCTTTGTTTATTTTTAGTAAGGAATTCTAGTTACAAACCATATTAATTTCAATGCCTCCCTTTCAAAATCACTGTTTCAGTTGTTGCTTTTGCTTCTGTTGCTCTTGTTGCTGTTAGTATTGTTGTTGTTGTTGTTTGTGTTGCTGTCTTGCAGAAACAGTTGCAACGACGCGATGTCGACGCCAGCAGCGGCTGCTGTGCTGTTTTTATTGGCATCTCTTTCTACCTTCTGTGATTAGGGGTATGTCCGTATATGGGGCGGGGATTGCATTTTGCATTTGATAAATATTGTTTATTTTTAATTTTTCGGCGACTCGTGTCCTGTATGGAGAGAATTTTTTTTTCCTTATTTGTCGTTGACTTATTTATCGTCGAGCTTGTAAATCTGTTGTCAAACGTACAAATTAACGCTTAACTTTTGCTTACGCTGAAGCCCATTAATGAGTCAAATGAGACTCACAACTAAGGCGAATTATTTTAAATGAGTACCTGCTCGAAAATGGAATAAAAACATATATAAATATACTTATAAATGTATATATATATATATATGTATAATTTCTAATGTTTAAAATAACAAATTTACGATTAATGTGATCATTTCCATGTAAATGTATTTCAACAGACCAAATCAGTTTATTTAATTTTGTTAATGAAATAATTATATATTTCTTTTTAACCTTTTTTGATAGCTGTTATTGTTTTAATTTGTAAGTTAAGGAAAAGATGTAGGTAATGCATCGTATATCTATGTATTCCCCCATATTCTTTTGCATAATCTTGAATACATAACTTCAGCAGTCCTCTTAATGGAGACGTAAAAAAGAATAACAATTCGATATTTGAATTGCTTTTGTTGTCATTTTGCCACATTTGGTAACTTACTCTGAGCCAAGTTGCACCTTCGTATTGTTGTCTAATTGATGAGCGACAAACGCTTTCAAATAGCTGAAATCAGTTTTTATGTCTACAGTAAATCGCTGCCCATATTGGCAACACTATTGTAATCATTGTGCTTCTATCGGGCTCATTGGTTTTAATTAATTATATTCGCAATAGAATTATAATGTCAAGAATGTTGGGGTTGCCAACATATAAATGCTTTTATTGCAATGGCTTTTGCGATTCCCGATATTCCCACTGGTTTCTGCTTCTCTTTAATGTATATATATACTATGTATTATATGTACAGACCGATATATAGAGGCCCCCACACACAAGGGGCAGGCAGCAAAGCGATTGCATAAAGCGGCTTTTGGCTATGCAAAACAATATTGTAACAAAAATATTAAGAGAATTATAATTAAAATACGTTCGGAGTTGATTTAAGGAACAAATTTAAATAAACTGATGGTTAAAGATTAAAATGTTATGCTTTGTATCCTTCAAACCCAAAATAAGTACAATTTATTAGAGTAAATAATAATCAGTCTGCAACATTTTTTATTGGCTTAATTAAGCTAATTCGGAGCACCCTTACTCAAGGCACCTCTGTTTTCTAACCCCGTTTTATGGTTGTGTAGGGTGTGGGCTCGTCCCACTGGTTTTGACCACAAATGGGTCGTCATTTTGTAAATTGGCTATGTTAAATATGGAATTTGAGTTGTGTGTTGGGGTGGCTTTTCAGTCATTAGCTCCATTTGGCATCAGACCAGATGAACATGCATTCATGTGTGGTAAATTAACATCAGAAAGGTGGAAAAGTGGCTGCTTTTCCTGGCGACGCTTTGGGAAGTTGGTTCATAGCTTTTACTTTATTGAATTTGCTAATTTTGACAAGAAAGAGTCAGCCACAGAGAAATAGAGAAAGAGAGAGAGAGAGAGGAGAGACAGAGAGACAGCTGAGAGTGAGGGACGGTTTTAGGGGTAGACTTTGCAAAAGCGACGGCGCTTACATAATGACAAAAACGTTGTCCATGACATTCCGATGTGCAAAAGTCTGTGTGGGTAGTGTTGCAGAGGGTCGGAGGTTTCTGTTATTGCATTCTGTTTGTCCATGCCTTTATGTGATGTGCTACCACTGTTATTAGTGTTCCGTTATTCGATATCGTTGCATTCGCCGACGCTCGTAATGCGCTTTACTTTTTGTTCAGTGCATCCTAGTGCCCGACGTCTTGGATACTGCATATCGCTTTGCATTTCTAAGGGTTGTTTCTTGGCTTCTTTTTGCTTCTGACTTTTGCATGTGCTTCGTGCGTTTTCGTTTAAAGTTTAGTGCAGCTTCTGCAAAGTACAGCAGAACACAAAGGACAGAAAATGTGAAGTGTGCTTAAGGTTGAGTCAACTTTGTACTCTTGGCTTCTTCCCATCTCACCTTCGTTCTCACCCCTTATTTGCACTTCTGCCGCTTATGCTAACTTTCGTCTGGGCGTGTAGTTGTCACGTTCAGTACTTGCATAAGCATTGCATGCAACCCGTCCCACCCCCTTTATATATGTACACTGACGGAAGGCGTGTTGTCATTCATTCCGAATCCTGAATCAAACAAAATTTACAAAAATCTATAAAGATTTCCAAGAGTGCTCCAGAAGCATCAATGAATGGAAAATAAATTTAAAACTTATCAGATGGTTGCCAATATCACTTTGACTGATGACATGGTAATTAACATACGACAAAACTGAATAATCTATTTTAAATCTGCTTGAGAATATACACTCCTAATAAAAATAAAATGATGTGATACAACACCTACTTTAGTCAAAGGCTCTAATCTCCATGACTGACCACAATACACTATTGTTAATATTTTTATTTAACTATACTAACTACAGCTTATCAAGGCTAGAATATTCTATTAAAATTGTTTGAAATTACATGATTTACTATAAAAGGCTAAGAAAACGAATATACTTTTGTGGCCTTAAACTTGTCGTTAGCTGTCGAAACGATTCTCGTATACTCTTTATACGATCAATTTATGGTTACTTTAATCTTTTTGTAAGGTTTACAAAAATCACTAAGCAGTTTATCGAAATTTAACCAGCAGTAAGAAAAAATCGAAATGAAGATTATGTATTTTTTTTATTTCGTAATCTGTTATGGGTAATTGTTTATTGCTGCACGGACCGTATAAATTTAATGCTTACTCTTTAATATGCTTTTGCTTTTTAACTGCGTTTGACATTGTCACGCTCTCACTTTGTATTACGAAGAGAGTACTAACTGTCATCTCTTTCTTCAATGCTGATGATTGGGCAGCTTTTCGCTTTTGTTTTGACATCTATGCTAAAATGGGCCAAGGACACCTCCATCTTAAACACAAGCCTTATCTATTTTAATATAGACGAGTTGATCTTATAGACTTTGTAAACTACACATGTTTGTCGTTGGATCAATCAGTTAAAACATGCTTTGTATGAACAACAAGATACAGTATGACAATATTGTAGTTAAAATCAGCTATTATATTATATATGTATATAAGTATTAAATATTTGGTGTGTTCTATAGATAACTTTTATTTCTTGTTTGATATTCCTATAATATGTACAGTTTCGAAGGGTCTTATTGTCTGTCAGTTGCACAGCTCATATCCGCATTCAAAGACGGCTTATAATCTTGCCAAGTTGTTCAGTTGATTGACTTGTCTTCCAGCTTGGCCCCTTGTGAATGCTTCTTTAGATTTACAGCCACGCGAGAAAACAGAAAGCGCAGAGCTGGCTTAAGGAGGAAGTCCTATTAGTGTCAAGTTCATTGCTACATTCCGCCAACAGCACCCGGCGGAGCAAGTCAAGTGAATCGGCGTAGTAAGTGCAAAGTTAACACTGTTGTATTGGGCAACACAAATCATTGGGCTTAAAACTTAGCCAACTACCCAACAATATTGAGTTTTTATAACTTTTGAATTTACAAACAATTTGTCAGACTATTGCTCACTGTGATAGATACGCTTCCCCCTGTGCATGAGACAGCATGCGAAATTTGATTTGAATATTAATATATTATATAAGTATTAATATTATTAAATAATGTATTTCGCTTAATGGATAGACCAGTATCTATCACCAGTTTTGGCTGCTTATTTATTTATTTAATTTTAAGCTCTAAAATATTATTATTATAAGCAAAATAAACGTATTGGTATAAAATGCCATGCTTGTAAAAAGGCGTAATGGTGAATTAGATGCGGATGTCGATCGAGACCTGGAGAAAATCAGTTTTCTAAGATGACAATAAATTGTGAGCTTCAAATCGAAGGCGTTCAATTATGGGAACAGTTGTGAAAGCTGGTGGAAGCCTTTTTTATACTCGTTCACAAAGTGAAAAGAGTATATTGGGTTTGTGCAATGTCTGTCTTGCTGCCCGTATGAATGCAATTTTTTTCGCCGCTATTGAAGCTTGAGGCTTGAAACTTGGAATATATACTCGTGTATACCCGCGTCAGACAAAGTGTTAGGATTTTTATGCCTTGCCCACTGGGAGGCTGGCAAATCGATAACATGACGATCGCAAATCGATAAAAGGTGAATATTTCCCACAATATTAAAGCTTCAGCCACCAAATTTGGTAAGTAGATTGTTGGTGACCCCCCTTAAAGATATCGACATTGATATCCGGACCACGCTTACTAGAACACCTCCTAGCGCCCCTACCTTAAAGAATCGGAAATGGCTTTATCTCCCACAGTTTTTGAACTAGAGTCACCAAATTTTAAAGGTAGATTAGTGGTCACCCCCTATAAATAAAATTTACCACTTACGCCAGTATTACGCAGTCGGTTACGCCCGACTGCAACGTTCTTACTTGTTTTTTTTTGTATTGATAGATTTATTTCTTTATTTTCTATTATTATTACTATTATTTTCTACTGATTTCACATATATTTTCCATCAATTTGCACTTTATTTACCCATTTGTAGATAAATTAAATTACATATATGCCATGCATGGCATACAATAAAACGTTTACATGGTACAACGCTCTGGCAATTTATGATAAACGAAAATATATATATGCACATTTTCTAGGTCTTAACGATGCAATAAATGAGAATGTTCGTCAGTTCGTTGAGGTGTAGCACGTGATGCAGAACGAAAATAAACATAAAAACGAGTGAGAGAAAAAGAGAAAGAATAAATGTTGGCAATTTGGTTCATTGTACGAATTGTTATATAGATATAGATGATTGGTCCAAACAGATTGTATTATCTAGATTGGGTATTAGTCTAGATGAAGTGCTTTGAGCTTGGTATTGCCATCTAGCATGTGAGGTAGTTACAATTAATGAAAGCCAGCACCACACTCATTAATGCCCGACCATTTCCTATAAAAGAGAACAGCTTTCACTCGATTCGACCCGATTCGCTATGCGTTAATCTTTTGAACATATACACGCGAATGACATGGAGCAGCCACAGAAACGCGTTCATTGCTTTACGTCATAACTTGCAATTCAAATGCCATTCGCCGCAATAACACACATATAATGAGGTGAGTCGATTGAAAAAGGGCATCTGGCATCTTTTGAGAATTGTTTTGATATCGTTTTGCAGTTTTTTTTTTTTTTTTTTGAGAGTTTTCTACCGCACGGCCACTGGACAATTAAATAAGTTTGAAAATGTTTTCTTGTTAAGTTGTGTTGGTTTCGATAATTTAAACCACTTCTCTAGTCTTTGTTTTTTCACACTACTACCAAAACGTGGTGAATTTATTGCTGAAACTTTATTTGGTTTGATGGCCCGCAGGTACATACATATACCAGTATTTAATTCGTGGGGATACTTATGTTTCTTGTAAATTACATTGAAGGCCTCATATTATGCTTAAGTTTTATGGCCTTGACAAGGTGTACGCTCTGACTATGTTCTAGTTGTTTGCCTTATAGTTATGCTGACTTTGTATGGCATCAACAGTTGGCCCAGGCGCAAAGTGAACAACTTGTTCATGACCTGTTATGGCGATTTCAGACCGTGTTAGTAAATTATCTTAAGTTCCGTTGATAAGTGCTTACCTTTTCATGTTGATGGGCATATAAAAACGGAGACAAGTTATATCTGATATACGGATTAATTTATATACATTTAACACTGCAATATAATTATATTTGTGACCTTAAAAAAAATAAATAAATAACATTCACCTTTCATTTTGTGACTCACTCAAAAAAAGGGTATCTCGTTGTCGATTTCGATCGACTCGAACACTCTTGTTTGCTTTTTGGTGGTCACTAAAATTTGGAGTTGTTGCTTTTGGTACTTTTTGGTAGACTGTCTGAGAGGCGTCCACGCGTTTTGTATAACAATTCGCACCACTTTCTCTCTCTCTGCTGCGGGTCTGTGTGGGGCTGTAGGCACCGCCATGGGCATTCAACCTCTGATCGCAGCGCTACAGCCAGCTACGGCTTGAACAAATGGAACTAATGGCTTCCGTTTGAAATACTTTACCTCATTTGTAAGCGAACTCAAAACAAGTCGAGTCGAAAAAGCCAAAAACTAATTTTGAATGCCTTTTCTGGCGCTGCTTGGATAGGCGCACCATATAATGTAATTCTTTTGAGACTCTTTACCATGCGGTTCAATGACCTCCAGGCACAATTTTGTTCAACTGCAAGCAAAAAAAAAAAATGTATTTTGTTTTGCAGAAATTTGCATTTTCATCTTGCGCAAAAGCGAAAAAATATACAAACACAACATACAAAATGCTTAGACCGGCAGTTGCTTGATTGATTAACGGAAAATACAAAAGAATAAAAGACAGCAACAACGACACTACACGCTTGAGTGCCATCAGTTGAGACGAGTGGGTGGAATAGCAGCAGTTACCACCTGGAAAAAGCGACACCAAAACAATGTCAAAAGTTTCGAGTGTTGTCAGCTTTTAGTTGGTCGGCATAGCCAAAACTAAAATAAAATTCCAAAGCTAAACCTACAACAAACACTAGTATAAAACGGCCGGATCAAAAAAGGTAAGCATGTATAGACACCAGGAACATTACTACGTTCATCAACTTGTATGGCCAACATATTGATTTATTTTCCAATCCATTTAAATTAATCTAATGGCTTTTAAAGGCCAGACAAATGACTTGCATAGGACGTTGCAAAGAGTGTCTAATGGGTGCTCATGTATAACACCTTGGAACAGTTTACCTTGCATATGAAAAATTAACTGTTTCGGCACGGCGAACAAACGCTTCTTGTATTAAGCTGACATGTTTACAGACTTTGTATAATATGCCTCAGTTTTGTTATTTATGCCTACACAAGCGACCTGGGCATGACGTGGGTGATTTGCTGTAATTTTTGGGAGTATCAAGGCAGGCGTTAGAAAAGAGTTGAAAGCATTAACAATTAATACTTAGTAGAGAATAGACTGTAAGGATAACGAAAAAGCAACATGGAAACAACAACAACAACATACATCGAAAAAGAGCCAGAGAACAGGGTGTGGTGCTGTGCCTGGGGCCTCATCAAGCCAGAGCAGAATGAGAATATTTTAGAGGATGAAGAATCTACACTAGCCAAGTTGAAGCCTAAGGAGTTTGTTATTACTGGCGGCATAAAGCCACAGCTGAAAATCGTCTACATTTCACCCAGCGAGGAAAATGTGTTCCCACATGAATACAGCCACCAGCTACCGGGCATGGGCATACATCATGTGGCGGTCAGTCCGGACAGCAGATGTATAGCTGCAGTTTCTATGGATGGCAACTTGACGCTGCTGAACGTCAAGGGGGGCGTGCGTTTACCCAGCGTCAGACACAGCCACGTCAGCAACTTTTGGTCAACGGCTTTTGGCTGCAACAACGATTGCGTCTATGCGGGCTCGGGTAGTGGACATATTTACAAGTATGATACGCTAGCGGGGAAGCTGCAGTACAGCTATGACACACAGCGCTGTGAGAACGTACTCGGCTTGGCTATAGGTGGGGATCAGCGTTTAGTGGGTGCTACCGATTACGCGGGAAACTTCACATTGTTCGATGGTGCCACTGGGCAGATTTTGCGCCGCAGGAACTATAAGAAGCCGATGCGAAGATTGGTATTTGATCCCAGCATGCGTCATGCGCTAGCTGCATGCGAAGATAAGACCATCAAGATTATAGATTTGCCTAGTGGAAGATTGCGTGAGAGCCTCGCGGGTCACGATGCATTCGTTATGTCCGTGGCTATATCGCCAGATGGTTTGCGCTTTGTCAGCGGGGCCTGCGATGGCTCTATCAAGGTATGGGACGCCAGAACCACAAAGAGCTCTCTGGCTTTTTTATGCGGAACCAACTCGAATCTGTGGGACGTAGCCTTCAATAAGCTGAGCAACAAGATCAGCTTCGTGGGCGACGGCAAGGGCCTCAACATTTACTACTGCCTGGGCAATAGAGAAATGATGTTAGTTTAGAAATGCTGTTTATTATAAAATTATTAATGTAGAAAATGTTGCATGTGTTGGAAAAAACTCGTATTAAGTTTTTGTCAAATTGTCCTTAAAATACTCATCGGGTAGGGCATTTTATCGGAATGTAAATCCAACATGTAGCATTTACCATACGCCTTGTATTGCATCCTGATATATGCATCGTTCGATTTGAAGTCACGTTTATGACATTGCCATGGATGCCAGTTTAACAGCTGAGTTAGAAACGCGAGATTAATTACTTCAACTAGTGAGTGTTCTCATCCTTGACTCGCATTTAACTTAATATTTATCGCTTTCCAGTCCCCCACTCTTGGTAAATCCCACAAAGTAGAACCTACTGGAGGCGGCAACAAACATGCAGACTTGCCAACTCGTTTTCCCACCAATTAATTGGCATAATTTGTCCAACAAGAATAGCAAACAACGGCGGCGGCAACTTGTTTTGCGTTTATTTGTAGTTGTTAGTCTCGTCGTGTATCTAAAATCTGGGTTCTATTGACTGTTCGTTGCTATTGCTGGTCTTGCCTACACGGAGTTGTCATGAGTTGAAGCATACATAGTATTTGTCTTGCAAATATTTTTTAAGTGCATTCGAATAAAATATGGCTCATGGCTCAAAAAATAAAACAATTGACTCCAAATCAAAACCAAGATTATTATATATATATATATATATATATATATATATATATATATATACTTGTTACTTACTTGTTACTTGTTTATTATATCATAGTTAATATTTCTTACCACCTTTCCTTATCATGGGAACACCCTTTTTTACTTTAGGGAACTTGTTCGCCCGTGTCGAGTGTTGCAATTTAAAATAAGTAAGAACGTTGCAGTCGGGCGTAACTGACAGCGCAATACTCGTTCACTATGCAATGAACACCAATATAAACCTTTTTTCGAAAATTGTTTTATTTATTAAATAAGAATTTTTTTTATTTTGACAGAAAATTTGGCCCCCTTAGAATCTGTTTTAAAGTTGTTTTACCCTGAACCCATTGAAAGTGGGTGCAAAGGGTATAATGGTTTTATGCATGCAGAAAGCGGCATCTCCAACCCCATTAAGTGTATATATTTTTGGTTAGCATCAATAGCCGAGTCGTCTGTCTGTCCGTCCGTTTGTATGTACGCGTCGTTTGTATGTACGCGTCGATAAGAGCTTGAGACTAAAATTTTTTGACTATGGATTCTGCTATACCACACGCTGTACGAGTTTAAAATTTTTTCCGACATCTTGCACCGTTTCAATAATATCGATATAAATCAATTTTAAGACTTGGTGTCTTTTAGCATAGCATATATATTTATTTTAAGACGCGAGTATACACGAGATTAAATTTCAAATTTCAAGTCTCTAGTTTCAATAGTGATGAAAAAATTGCGTTCATACAAACAGACGGACGGACAGCAAGACGGACATTGCACAAACCCAACATACTCTTCACTTCGTAAACGAGTATAATGATCTCGTCGACAATTAACACTAATGCAAATATTTAATCCTGGGTAAACTGGTTTGTTACTTGTCATGTCTCATTAGTGTAAATTGCGTTTGTTAAACAGATCGTCTTTAATGTCTTTAACCAATCTTCCAAAATGTTAGTATACTGCTAGTTAAATATGTTTAAGTTAATCCTTTGTTGCACTACCAAACTGAATGCAGTCTGGAACGTATTGTATCAATTTTGTGATTTAAATTGCAACTTTGCAATTGTACACACATTCCAATTGATTTAAATATGTTTCACTGGATTTTTAATAAATGCAGGTTATGTTGTGGTATTGTTGTCAAGAGTAACCGACATTTGTGAGATATTGCGCCAACAGTCACCATTTAGTTCTGTGGGAGGCTATAAATAAATGGCATGCTTTTGATTCCTCATCTTGTTTATTGCTGGCTGTTCATTTGTGAACCATGTCCGTGTAAACGCCCTTTGGCTGCCACTGGCCAGTTTAATGCATCATTCATTTTTAATAAGCTGGGAAAATGAAACATTGCAAAACGTGTCATTCAATTAATATCTGCACCCGAATATGTATGTATATCTGGTGCTTAAATATTTAGTACACAAGACCATACGAAACTGCAGTATTTATCATGGGGCGTTTACAGCGTATACGTGATATTTGAAGTGCAGCTACCGCATCACGTTTATCACTTTGCTTATCGCTCATCGTTTATCTGTGCGCTTCTGCAATGTTCTACCAGTCAGTATAGCAGATCATAGACTATTTTTATCTCAGTTGTATTCAATTTATCTTACTCATGGTCGCAAAAGTCGTAATAATTTTTGTTAAGATAAGATAAACGCTTTTCTCCTAACGGGCTCTATTACTGTCTGGGTTGTAAATCAGAACTTGTGTTGCTCTCGCTTCAATTTTTCTTTGTTCTCTTTGCATTCTAAAATATTATACGCTTTTGTGGGGCCTACACGCAGTCGTATTTGTCGCCCACCGAAAGTAACATCGTCTAAATTTTTGTGTGTACTTTTAAAGTGCATAGTTTTCGTATGGTTTGTTATCTGTGCCATTTGTTTACCTCTCCGCTATTTGTTATTGTACAGTTGTGCGTATGCAGTCTATTTACTTTGTGATAATTTGGTCAAACAAAATACCCGACACCCATTTTTTTGTTTCACTGGGCCAAAATAAACGAAAGAGCTAATTTTTCACAAGCTAAGCTACTTTTTCAAGTGAGTGCGTATGTACATACATGTGTATTGCATAGGTATAAGAGAGCGAATTTTATTATGGTTTTAGTTCATTAATAAGTTTTAAGAGCTACTAAAATACCAACTTGTATTAAAAGTATTAATAAAATCGGTATTATAGAGACTTACGTAAGCAAATATAACCATATATTTGTACATTGTACATTACTCTTGATTAATTTCTCCTGCTCTTGTGGAAATTTCAGTATTGAGTTTTTTGTTCACGGTTTTTCAATTTGGCAATCGCTATAGCGCACTCGACCACTCGCATTGGTCCAACCAAAAATTAAAACCCACACCGAGTGTACCGATAACAGTTACTATTGTCCTATCAGTGGAAGCAAGAAACGGTGCATAGCTTCCAATGTTTTTGCAAAAGTAATACTTATGTCACTCTGTCTCTCTCTCTCTCTCTCTCTCTCTCTCTCTCTCTCTCTCTCTCTCTGTCTCTGTATTTCACTCTCTCGCGCTCTTTCCTTCTCTCCGTATTTTCCCTGTTAGTTTTTTTCTCTTTCTTTAATTCTATCCATATCACTCACAAGCAAAATAAATTCGACCTTATAGCTGGCTACGCCTTCTTCAGCGGTCAGTGAATTTTTGGCATTTAGAGTTCACCCATCAAGGAAGCCTACTTCTAATTATTAAACGAATATATAATACATATAGCCAAAAGTTATACTAAAAGCAAATTAATAAAACCATAAAGTGAAAAGTGTTGCAAACGTCAAAGCAGACGACAAAATGAAGCGGGTAAATACACGATTTTGTCATTGACGCTATTGAGTGCTATCAGACAATTAGTCATAACCCCAGTAAGACCTTCTAACGTTATCTAATTATACACTGACCCCATTGTATTTGGGCAAAAAGGGTAAAATGTGGAAATTATTATATAACAGGTAGAATGAGTCTTCTCCGACCCCATAAAGTATATATATTCTTGATCAGCATCAAAAGTCGAGTCGATCTAGCTATGTCAGTCCGTCCGTCTGTCTGTATAGACGCGTCGATCACAAGCACTACAAGAGTTAGAAAGCCGAACTGGAATTTTTTAAGTCTGTGTATACCACACGTAGATCAAGTTTATTCAAAATTGTCGATAGTTCGTCTCGTTTTCTTATCGCTATTTATCGGGTTATTGATCCTGTTTTTTAGCATATCTCAGAAACTATAAGTGGTAGAGCCACCAAATAATAATAATTTAATATGTTCTCGTGAAGGATACGCAGATTGAGAATATTTCGGATACCGACCCTCATTTGGTTTCTAATGTTCGTTTTTTTATTTTTTATTTTAGTGTCAATATGGAGAAACCTATGCAGCATGCACCCGCTCCCGTTGGGAAAGTCTCCCAAATAGCCAACATCTTCCAGCGGAAACCCATTGAAATTCAGCCAGTTGAGCAGCTAAGTGCCGTGGCCGCAGCCCATGCAGCAGCTGCCGCTGCCGCTGCAGGTCAACCGCCTGTGCGCACTGAATCTCACTCGGCCAGATTTAATAACGCACGAGCACTCTTCGAGAAACTCGGCGTGGAGTCCAACTCTAATGTAAGCACACGTCTGCTGCGCAGCGGCTCACGTGAGGATAACCTTTATGACGGTTCTGATCGCTCCTCATCACGCTCCTCGGATCGCTCTCAGTCGCCGCCAAAGCGCCGCATTCCTTTTCCTTCTGGCGCCTCCCTTGTTCAGAGTAACAATATTTCAGCGCTACCGCAAACTTGCGTCGACCGTCTCAACAATACCAAATTTATCGTGGATCCAACCACAGCTTCCAAATATCCACAGCACAATTTAGCACGACTTAAGTCGGAGGAGTTGGCCGCAGTGACAGCGGCGCCGCCATCTACCGGCTCAGTCAGCGCGCTCTTCGCCGGCAGTGATAAGCCTGAGAAGCCCGAGCGCAAATTCAACTCTCGGGAGCTTATTGAGAAACAAAAGAAGTGGACCTCACACTTTACTAAGACAAAGTCAACACGCACTCACAGCGATCTCAATCGTTGTGATATCATACGCACTGTGCCAGGCACGGGCCTCATTATGGATGGCGAGAAGACGCCAAAGACGGTGCCAGTGCCCGTGACAGCCGCCTCGGAATTACCCAGTGCACCGTTGCGCCAGCATCCTATTACAGTTGCTGCCGCACCAGCGGCCATGCCCCCGCCCACAGCTATTCCGCCAGAAATTAAGCCACGAAGTGGCAAAATTGGCAGTCCTGTAAAATCGCCCCCCTTGCCGCCCATACCAGCCGTTAAGCCAAAGAATGTTAGTCCCGTAAAGTTTATTGCGGATCGTGTGCGGTCCCCTACTAAATGCTCTGAAGCACCGCCACCACCACCACCAGCCAAATCCGCAGCCGTTACAGCGGCTATGCAACGCTCAGCAATGTTGCAACAGGAACATCAACTGGCGGCACCCGTGCCACCGGAGAAGCCGCGGAAAAAGTCAATCGATCCCATCGAGGATGTAGCACCTACCACTTGCTCCACGCCCTCATCCTGCGCCTCGCCCACCAGCTCGATAAGTACACATAGTGCTTATTTGCAGGCAACCAAGCGAGGTTCTATCGATGCTGCTGTCCCCGGACAGCCATACACAGGAAACAGCAATGGTCTTAGTTGTAGTACTAATTCAGCAACGTCTGGTTCGCCAGTGGCCTGCGCATCATCAGGACCATCCTCACCCGTACACACCGAGGATGAAAAACAAGAAAATGAGTCCACAGAGAAGTCTGTTATAGAAAATTACCACAATAACTACAATAATGTACCACGACGAGGACGCAGCGAGAACGAAGGTAAACTGAATAGTTTGTATATCCATCCTTAACTTATTAAATATGTAAACAGAGCGTTGTAAAATGGTGCAGTGGGAGACTTTCCATCTTCAACATTAATAACTATTTGGTATTGTAATTTAAACTTATTTGCTTCCTTACTTTTAGTCAGTTTCTTTCGATCTCATTCTCAATTTAACAACAAAATCACTCTGAAAATGGACATAGACCAGGTAACCATGTGTTCTCGAAGTTTTAGCTATGTGAAACTTGAAAATTTCTGTATCTGGGTCTATGCACCTAGCTATGTGAAACTTGAAAATTTCTGTATCTGGGTCTATGCACCTAACTGACATGTGGCGGGTGTGTGTTTGTGATTTAGACAAAAAACGGAGTTCGAACCGGGTTGACGTTAGATTGTGCGCGTTGGTCTCTATTTTGCTGCCCTTATTCTATCCAAATGTTTATAACTTTCTTTTTTAAGTTGCACACAATTCGTGACTGCAACTGCCTCCGTATCTGCGCCATTCACTGTGTTGGAGTTAGTTCTGCTTGAATCTCAGTGGCAAATTCCAAAATGGGTCAAACACAGCAAGCATATCAAATGCCGCCCCCGCGGTTATAGCAGCACCAACAACACCAACCAAGCTTTGTGCCCATACTCCTCCTCGTCGCCAGAGTCTCTACTGCGCCAGCGTTGTCTAAATGCCGTGCTCGCAATATCTTGCCGACCATCTCTATTCGACAAAGGCGACGACGACGTTTCGGATTCTGTTGGGATTCTCGTTATATGGCCAGTAATCCATTACATCGCCTCATCTCTCCGTCCCTTGACGTTTCTGCGTTGGTACTCCATACATAAAATTGTATTGATGGCCGATTAAGAATTCAAAGATGCGTTGCTCTTCGTGCCTCCTTTTTGCGCCTTCTGCACTTTTTCCACTGTTGATTACGAAATTGAAATTTACACGCTGAGCTTCCGCTTAATAATACATTGGACGCCGAGTTGCTAGTGTCTAGCTAGGAGGGGGTAGACGAGCAGGCAAGAAAAAAACTGGACTGCAATCAGGCCTGTTATTTTTTTAATTCATAAGTCTTAAGTTATCTGCACTGTGGGTGTGGCCTTACCTTAATCATTGATCATATTGTTGTTACTGGTTATATAGCAACATCGCATTGGAGAAGCCAAGCAAGCTATTATCACTTACAATTGACGGAGGGCAACCCAATCTGTCTTAATCTTGACTCAAGTGAACCCAGTTGTATTTTTATACTCTGAACCCATTGAAAATGGGTAAATCAGGGTATAATGGTTTTGTGCAAATGTATGTAACAGGCAGAAAAGGAGGCGTCTCCGACCCCATAACGTATATATATTTTTGATTAGCATCCCTAGCCGAGTTGATCTAGACCTGTCCGTCTGTCCGTCTGTATGAACGCGTCGATTTCGGAGACTACAGAAACTAGAAAGCTGAACTTAGACTTTTTAAGTTCGTGTATACCATACGCAGATCAAGTTTATTTCAAGTTACTGGTAACTCATGTCGTTTTCTTATCGACTCGGTTTTTTTAAGATATCTTAAAAACCATAAGAGCTAGAGTAACCAAATTTGGTTCAAAGTGTTCGCGTGAAGGATATGCAGGTAAAAAAAATATATATATATAAAAATATATCGAATTTTGGATACCGCCCCCCATTCACCCCATATATGCAAAAATGTAAAAAGAACGCAATTCAAATACTACGGACTTGGGCTTTGGTTTGTACATAGATTTCAATGCTGTGGATGTGGTGATCATACTCTTAGTTTAGAAGTTATAAATGAATTTAGTTTCCACAGTGAGGGCTAAGCGCAGCAGCTGTTCACAGCGTGCAGCCTGCGTGTGTGTGTGTGTGTGTGTGTGTGTGTGTGTGTGTGTGTGTGTGTGTGTGTGTGTGTGTGTGTGTGTGTGTGTGTGTGTGTGTGTGTGTGTGTGTGTGTGTGTGTGTGTGTGTGTGTGTGTGTGTGTGTGTGTGTGTGCGTGCGTGCGTGTGTGTGTGTGTGTGTGTGTGTGTGTGTGTGTGTGTGTGAGTGAGAGTGAGTGTGTGTGTGCATACTTAATTTGTGATTCTATATATCCATGTCCGTCTGTATTAAACGTGTCGGTTCTAGCAACTTTAAGGGCTAGAAAATTCAAATTTGGAATACTAGTTCTCTGATGGATCGTAGCTTAGTGTATATTTGCTTTGTGTATATATAAGAATGCAGGGTCAATGTAAGTCTAGTTGAATGTAACAAATACTGTTCGTTGCTTACAAGAGCAGGGACAGTCGTCACGTTAAATGAGGCTAGTAGTCATTTTATAAATAAAATGAAGAGAACTACTTGCACCAATACGAGTGTATATTAGGGGTCTGCTGGGACAAGGGCTTTTACAACACCGACAACAGTGGGCAACTTCGGCATATACATTTGAATACATATTGTGCCTGCCAAAACGGCACTCCTCCATTTTATGCTTTGTATATAAGCATATATGTACAACTGCGAAAAAAAAATAGCACCACTTCCACAAGCAATGTTTACAAAGGCGTCTTAATGACGTTTGTAACTTTAAGGAACTTATTAATATGCTTTTAGATGCAGAGGACATTTAAAATATAATGAAAGGAAAAATATTTATTATTATGTTTACCGTTTTCAATATATTTAAGAAATTATATAAAAAATTGAAAAAAGTGGCGAAAAAAATAATAACACCACTTTTCAAATATGTTCTTAAAATTATATAAATGAGAAATAATTAAGAACCTTATTACTTGAAGATAGTTGTGTATCAAAACTAAGATTATTCTATCAGTTTAATATATAGTTCCGTTGCCTTTATTGGAAATAAAGGCTGCGCAACGTCTTGGTATCGATTCAACCAAGTCCTGGTATCGTTTTAGAGCAATTTTCCTCCAGGACTCGTGAAAGGCTTCTAAAAGTGATCCGTTGCTAGTTGGTTTCGAAGGAACAACTGCCTTTTTGACTTTAACCTCTAGATTTTCGATCTGGTGGCTGCGTAGCCCTCTCCAAAACGTTCGTTGATTTTCTTTTGAACCATTCTTTTGCTTTCTGGTGGCATGCTTGGGGTCATTGTCTTCTTATGAAAAAGAAACCCATACCATTATGCTTGGCCCTCCATGCTTAAAAGTCTATATAGGGTATTTTGGATTGTTTTCTGAGTTTTAAGGATACTAGACGTTCGAACGAAAGCCTTTTCCACCAAACAGAACAACTTTACTCTCATCTGTTCATAAAATATTCCTAAATTTTTGGGATGGCCCATTTTGATGTTTCTTTGCTAGCTTCATGCGCTTGGCAATGTGTTTCGCGTTTAAGAGACGGCGGTTTCTTGAGCTGCAGGCTCTTAGATTTGGTTGTGTGATACATGTGTGCACTGTTTTCACTGTCGCAGTTGTATTAAGCTCTTTTTTTTTTAGCTCAGTTACAGCCTTGAAAGGATGCTTTGTGCTCTCAAGAAGCAAACCGTTGACGTAAAACTGTCGTATAGCTCCTTTTTATCTGCGTTATTCATCGTTTTTTTTTATTGTTTATGGCATTTAGTATATTTGTATTTGAGAAGCCAATTAATCGGTCAAGTTATCTTTTTGATTTTCCATACAATATCGATTTTCTGATGATTTTGCGCTTTTCCGTATTCCAAAGCCCATTGTATCGATAATTTTGTATCTATTTTATATTTAGTGATTGCAATAATGATATCGAAGTTAAATTTCTTAAGTACGTGCTTTTTGTTGAAGTAACAGAGCTAAAGTTACCGTTTTTTATAAAGAAAGCGTAAGTGGTGCTATTATTTTTTTTCGCTATTTTTTCGACCCTTTCCCTTAAAATTACAAAAAAAAATCTACCGCTACAAGCGCGGTACTACATTTTCATTTAGGGGGAATACTAAGCTATATATTAAATATTAAGTTTTTAAAATATCGCAATACTAATTGTTATTTTTTTGATCTATAAGAAAAAGTATCATAGTGGTGCTATTATTTTTTTCGCAACTGTATATAATCAAACAGACACAGAATCGACATAAAATACATGCAAACATGTGTGGGCCGTGTTTTTGGTTAATCCATAAATCTTTATTGACAACTTTTTAGCTGCCTATAGTATTTGCTAGTGGCGAATAGCAGGAACTAACGCAAAACAGTTGAAACGGTCGAACTTTTTAGCTGATTGTGAAAATATCTATCTGGGCAGCGCCGAGCTTTAAGCGCCAACTCAGCTAAAGCTTTATAGTCTGGTAGTTTAGCAAGTGCGGCCACCAATAGAGAGCTTTTAGCGTTTCTGTGTCTTAAGCTGAAAATAACACACAAAAATTGTTCAGTATAATTTACCTAGCTGCCCCGATACTTAGCTGCATCGGCAGTATAGCTGCACGAAATGATGTTTTGGGAGCATTAAAAGTTGATTTTGTATGAAAATAATTACGTTTGGTGAATCAAATTGTATAGTGAATAGACTTTTGCACTTAAGCGCCTATGAATATCTATGAAAACCTGTTACAAATTAGGTATTCTTTATATTTAGTGAGAATGGCATTTTTGACCAATTTTTATACTCGTTCACGAAGTGACAAAAGTATATTGGTTTTCTGCAATGTCCGTCATGCTGTCCGTCCGTCTGTCCAGATGAATGCAACTTTTTTCGGCACTATAGAAGATAGAGATCTGAAATTTTGGATACATACTTGTTATCTGCTTCAGACAGTGTTAAGATTTTTGAGCCACGCCCACTGGAAGGCTGGCAATTCAATAACACGTCGATACACCTCAAATCGCAAATCGATAAAAGGTGAATATTTCCCACAATATTAAAGTTAGAGTCACCAAATTTGTTATGTAGATTGCCGGTGGTCTTCCCCCAAATATTATGACCTTGACATACCGGCTACGCCCACTAGAATGCCCCAGCGCCCCGTCTTAAAAAATCGGAAATGGTATATCCCACAGTTTCCATATTTGGAATATATATTTGGAATATATATTATATATTTGGAATATATATTTGGAATATATATTATATATTTGGAATATATATTTGGAATATATATATATTACAAATATAAATATATATTACAAATTTTCATGATGTTTATCATTTTCATCATGGTTTGACATCTTGATCAATTCTGCATTTAAATTAAATACAATTTTGGGTTTTTTTCAGAAAAAATTCTTTACTACCCCTTACTTATTTTGAAATTTTTTTTAAATTCTGAATAGCGAATTTTTAATTTTAATCGATTGCTGGTATCAAAATTAGCGTTAAACGCAACTTCACAAGTGTTTCTGAGTGGGTCGACTTTTCTGTCTCGGCCATGCTCACTCCCGCCCCACAAATCGCGAAAATCAATGTCTCCCACAATTTTAAAGCTTTAGTCACCAAAGTGGCAGATAGTGTTCGGGTGACCTCTTAAGGTCGAACCGAAAAATGTTGGCACGCCCACCCCCGCCCTTACGATATATAAAAGTTTTATAATTTTCCAAAATAACAATACTGTGAACTAGTATTACGTAGTCGATTACGCCTGACCGCAACAGAAACTACAAAAGCCAGAGATATAAACTTTTCGACTATAGATTCTACTTTACCATATGCAGTTCGAATTTATCATTTTGTTTCGATATCTTGCAACATTTCATTCTAATCGATAAAAATCGATTTTAAGACATGGTTTTTTAGCATCTCTCGGAGACTATAAAATCTGGAGCATCAAATTTTGTTCAATATGTTGTCGAGAAGCATACGCAGGCTAAGAATGTTTTGGATTTTGAATACCTTTTCCCATTAGCCCAATATTTGAGAAGAAAACGCAATTCAAAAACTACAGACTTGCGCTTTGATTTGTAGACAGATTTGAATGAATATTGAATGAATATTTTGCATTGACAGAGTTACTGCTATCACAAAATACAAATTTAAATTTTGTGACCCAAAATCGGAATTTTTCCACCGAAATTGCAAAAAAAAAAACAACATAGTCATTGTGTAAAGTGCGGAAAAAAGAAATTGAAATAACGCAGTATCTCGCAGTCGAGCACTCTCGACTAGATCACTCATTGGTTTTGTATTATTTATCATTACCCCTTGAGTTCGTTACTTTTTATTGCGTGAGTTTTTGACAGTCACTTCTCTTGTTGCCGCTGCCGTCGCAAACGTCGCTGCTTTGGTTGTTGTCTATTTTTATCCATAAGATGTCCTCTGTGCCTAATTTAAAGAAGCATGGCTAGTTTTTCTTCCCCCTGACTATGACTTCTATTGTGCTATGAGGTCGACGATGGCTGTCCGTGGGAGCTTTGAGTATTTTACTATTTATTATTTTACGTGAAAATTTAAATTTTGGTATTTTTATATTTTTCATCTCAATCTTTTAATAAACTATATTTCTGTTATATAGTTTAAGTTTAGTTATTAAACTACGAGTAATAGTAGATTCCCAGCCTCGATTCCTTTGCAAATTTCTGGCCTTTCTCAACACAAGTTGCTCGAGCAATCTGGCAGCTTGACAAATGACAACTCTTGGATCGCAGATTTGCAAGAGAAATATATAAAGAATACGTCTTCCCCACTAAGAACACCCTGTGACGCGGAACTTGTCGCTGCTTGTCTGCAAATCCCCCAGCGGCGGGCAATTTGCCAAAAGTGCGAACAGAGAGAGAGAGAGTGAGAGACAGTAATATAGATAGAGAGAGATAGAGAGAGAGAGAGAGAGAGAGAGAGAGAGAGAGAAATTGGTGATGCTCTTTTAGCAACTGTAGCTGATAAAATATTTCTTTCAATTTTACAAAATTTTGCGCTTGATCTTTTAGTTAATGTCTTGTTTCGGTGCCGTTTCCATTGATAAAGCGCCGACAGTTATTTTTTATTCGCGGAAAAATATTTGACGCTACTTGCCAGTTTTATTTGCTAAAACGTTCTAAATTTAATTAACACCTAATAAAACTAAAAAAATAGAGTCGCTATCGTGGGAAATTTTCAAAAACCACTAAACAACCAATTTTGATGTCATGTGCGTTGCCGAAAGCTTTGCCAGTATCAAAACAAATACAATTAATCGGCATCATTATCATGTCAACTTTAACGCATGTGCTCGAGGCGTGATTACACTATAACTTAATATATTTCTTATGGGATCGTCGTTAGAGGGATTAAAATAATTGATCTCTGTTTAGTTCTGTGGCTGATAGAGTTTCTAAATAAGTGATGTTTGACATTTTTTCTGATAATTGGCTGTATTGAATTTCAAACGAATCTGCATATTTCACAATAAATTAAATATATATATATTATAAAATACTTTTGTGTTCCCCGTTTCCAACTGCAAGTATGTGGAATATTCAAAATGGGATGATGGTTGCCACCCATTTAACATAACACTTAACTAAATGCTTCATGTACTTATTTACTTGCTTATGGGCTTAGAAATGTATACTTTTCTGGTGCCTGCGTATTGTCAAACTATTAATTAAATGAAGTTTGTTATGTTTCGGCGAACTGCGTGTTAGTAGGGTATTTTTATAACTCATTCCCTTGTGTGTATGTGTGTGTTTACAGCACATTTGCTATAGTTTGGCATATTGCAACATAGCAACAAGCACAAAAATAACATACAACAGCATGAACATGAAGACAACTTACAATTTTAGAAATTCATTCTAAATTTGTCTTGCGGCAAAAAAAAGTGAGGAGGCTCAACACGGGAGCGCTCGAATAGGGGATACCCTTAACCCTTGTAAAGCATACATTTCAATTCCCTTGCATTCATACATACATATACAAAATCACACATACACACACAAGGACACTCCGCAAGCCGTGCAATTTATTCAGCAGCTGCGCTTGGCCCCCACTATGGAAACTAAATTCTTGAATAACTTCTGAACTAAGAGCCTGACCGTAGTGAAATTTTGGGACTTAACAGGAGCAAGCAAATCTATGAATAACCCAAAGCGCAAGTCTGTATTATTTGAATTGGGTTTTTTGATATTGGGGGTGTGTGGGGGAAGTCTCCAAAATCCAAAATTTCTCAATCTGCGTATGCTTCACGAGAACATATTGAATTCGGTGGTTCTAGCTCTTCTAGTCTCCGATATTTGCTAAGAAAACTAAGTCTTAAAATCGATTTATTACGATATTATTGAAAGTGCAAGATATATGATAAAAATTATTAAATCGTTCTACATATGGTATACTATAATTACAGTCGAAAAGTTTATGTCTCTAACTTCTGTAGTTTCCGAGATCACTGCGTTTATTCAGACGGACAGAAGAACATGGCTAAATCGACTCAGCTCATCGTTCTGATCAAGAATATGTATACTTTATGAGGTCGGAGATCCTTCGTTCTGCCTGTCACATACATTTGCACATTTGGGTTGAGAATATAAACAAGTAAGAACATTGCAGTCGGACGTAACCGACTGCGTATACTCGTCCACAGTACATAGAAGTTAATATTGTTATTTTGGAAAAAAATAGAATTTTTAAATTTCGTAGGGCCTGTGATAGGTGTGTCCAACATTATTTGGCTCGATCTAAAGAGGAGGTCACCCAAACACTGTCTGCTAAATTTGATGAAGCCAAGCTTTAAAATTGTGGGAGATATAGATTTTCGCGGTTTGTCCGGGTGGGCGTGGCCGGGAAATTTTCTTACCGAGCTTTAAAATGAGTTACCAGCTTACCTACCTATCTTTAAAATTTTGTGAGTCTACCTTCAAAATTGTGGGATATAGCCTTTTGCGATTTGCGGGGCGGGGGTGACCAGCCAGTTTGAAATTTAGTGACTCTAGCTCCAAAATTGTGGGAGATTTAGATTTTCGCGATTTGCGTGGGCGGAAGTGGCCGTGGCCGCGAAATTTGTTATATATAATATAAAATATAAATTTTGTTTACGATCTTTAAAGTGCGTTACTAGCCATCTTTGGTGACTTTAGCTCAAAAACTGTGGGAGATAGGTGGCTGGGGCTGTTCAAGTGGGCGCGGCCGGAAAATCAAGTTCACAATTTTTGGAGGAGGTCACCAGCAACATACCGAATTTGGTGATTCTAATATTGTGGGAAATATTAAGCTTTTATCGAATTGCGATTTGAGGTGTATCGACATGTTATCGGTTTACCAGCCTCCCAGTAGGCGTCGCACAAAAACCTTAACACTTAGTCTGAAGCAGATAACTACAAGTATATACCCATAATTTCAAGTCTCTAGCGCAGAAAATATTGCGTTCATCCGGACAGACGGTCAGACGGAGAGACGGACGAATAGCATGACGGACATTACACAAAACCAATATACGGACAGACGGACGAACAGCATGACGGACATTGCACAAAACCGATATAGTAGTTTCACTTCGTGAACGAGTATAAAATTAGTTGGTGTGAAGCACCACTTCTTTTGTTTTTGTCATGTGGATAAACATTTTTCTGACTTGGTATTCTCAATATTTTTCTATATTTCTCTGAAAATAGGCTGATATATTACTTATCAGCAAAATAATATCTTTGAAAATTTTTTGTTGAGGTTTTTCAACTTAAGTACAATACCAGCAATTGCTTCTCACTGCCCCCTGTTAGCTTAACATTTTCTATTGATCGTCGCGACCAAGTAGTTAATTAATTATATTTTATTGATGGTTTCATTGATGACTACGGTTTGGATATTTTAAAAAATTAATGTTTCTATTTTTTTATTTAATTTAAACTTAAATATTAATATTTCTATATTGCATTTATTTCGAGATACATATTTTTTTAGATTTATGTAAGTCGTGTATCAATGTGTATCAAACTCGAAAGAAATAGAACAGCTGAAATTTGCTCTTTTGTTTAGCCTTTTCATCATGAATTTAATTAGAGGCTGCTATTCGATTATCGTTCGACCTTCGCTTTTCCTATAGATTTTCATTAAGTTTATTTACTTGAACTGTAACGCATTTACGTTAGTGTATTGGTGGCTCTCTCAATGAGATGTGAATTTTAATTTGACCTCAGTCTGTTCGCTGGCACGCACTCATCCCTGTTCTCCATTTTTTCCCCGGCGACATTATGTTTTCGTGCTTGTTTCACGCTAGACACAGCCGATGTCTAATTGGCATTAAGTATACGCAAGGGTATTCTATGCTGAACACCAGCTGCGTTCACTTGCTCTTGGTTTTGGTAATTTAATTGGCTTATCCAATGGCACTACTAAACAATTGAAAGTCTCAATGTCGGTGACAGGGAACAGTGACCAGATGACTAAATTACAATTCGGTCAAATCACCTACATATGTATATGTCGGTTAGCTGCCCTGCTGCTATTTCTGTTCCTTATATGATGTTGAAGCAGAATATACATTATTGTGTGGGTTGCCCAGTTGCATATGCAATTTTTTATACTCGTTCACGAAGTGAACCTAGTATATTGGTTTTGTCCAATGTCCGTCACGCTGTCCGTCCGTCGGTCCGTCTGACCGTCTGTCCGGATGAACGCAATATTCTTCGGCGCTATTGAATATAGAGACTTGAAATTTTGTATATATACTTGTACTTATCTGTTTCAGACAAAGTGTTAAGATTTTTGTGCCACGCCCAATGGGAGGCTGGCAAATCGATAACATGTCGATACACCTCAAATCGCAATTCGATAAAAACTCAATATTTCCCACAATATAAAATTTAGTCACCAAATTTGGTATGTAGATTGCTGGTGACCTCCTCCAAAAATGACAACCTTGATTTCCCGGCCACGCCCACGCCCACTAGAGAGCCCCGCCTTAAAAAATCGGAAATGGCTATATCTCCCACAGTTTTTGAGCTAGAGGCTTCATATTTGAAATATATATTACTGGCAAGTTCCCCCAAACATCACAAAAAATTTCAGGCCACACGCCCTCCACACCCTCCCTTGGACACGCTTACCTTAGCCTATACGAAATTTAAAAATTCTATATTTTTCCAAAATAATAATAATAATTTATATGTACGCAGTCGGTTACGTCCGACTGGAAGCGTTCGAAAGGGAACTACTTCGCCAAACAGACAGCTAAAACAATTACAACAATGATGATGAGGCTGCAGCTGATGAACGTATCTACTGTGTGGATTTGAGCTCCACTGTTCTTTGTTCAGTCAGTAAAAAGCGCTAACATAAAAATCTTTCTATCGAAGAGTAGCACATAAAGTGTGTGGTTCTTACTTTCAAGATTCTTCTAAACTGCTCCACTTTTCCACTGCAATAGAAATATTTATACTAACAGCATTCAAAACTTACACATAAATACTTAAATTGATTTACTTATCAACTCTCGGGAATATTATTTTTTGTAGTGCTAACTAACATCACGTTTTAACCGATTGTAACAGGCTTTCAATCACGTCGTGTATTACGTAAGGATAAGTGTAAGTGAAAATGTGTTTTAGCCTGCGCAAAATATACGAAGCCTGTCGAGGTTAGTAAGGACTGTCTATGTATCTGATCTTATCGAGTATTTTAATTTCTTTCTTCATTGTACAATTTTGATTATTAAGCTAAAGGTAACATACCAGCCAAATATGGCTAATGGATTTTACTTAATTAAGATACAAATAAGCGCAGCCTGTGTCCCTTGGTAGCACTTGATTATTGTTGACCCTAATGTTACAAAATTTTGTGCTGTTGCCTTTTCCCATTGGCTTTTATGTCAATCATTCATTTATGTTATTCATTCGTTTTCATACCTGTGCATAGGGTATTCAGATTTTGTCGTAAAATGTGCGCATAAGGACAATGTGCACATATTAGGACGCCCTTATGTCATATATATTTTTTGTAATACTTTATATATTTAAGACAATATTTGCATCAGTTATTGTAATAATACATTTCTTATACGAATAATCCTTCGATAATTTAGATGTATAAAATAATTTTATAGTATAAAATATAATAGAATATTTTTGCAAGAGTATTGAATCTTCGGAATCCCGAAGAGTACCACATTTTTTCGTTTTTAATTAAAACGACACGCACGACCAATTGAAGTTAAGTTAACACCAAAACGTTCAAAGAAGCAGAAGCATAGTTGACCTGCTCAACAAATGTGGGCATTACTTGGCCTTTTGTTCGGTTTGTCCGATAACGTAACCACAACTACTTATGAAGCTGGCCTAGAGTTGTCAGAGATTAGCTGCCGCATCGCCAACGCGCAGTCCGCTCAAATCACCTACATCTATCGCTGTACCAGCTGCCCACTTGTAAACTCTGCCTCGCATATGGTGCTGGAGCAGGCGCTGCACCGTTGTGTAGCGTCGCGGCTACCCAGTTGCACGCGCAGCATAGAGATTCACGAGTTCGAACCAATACGTAAGACGAATAGCATGAATATTTTTCACATACCTGTTGGCGATTCTGGACAGCCTATAGTGCGTCGTATCCTGGACATGTTGAATCCTCGGCAGCCGTGGCGACATTTCCATAAATACCTGTTCGTGTGGCCCGAAGCCAGTGAGCGACAGCTAAAGCAACTGTTTGAGGGCTGCTGGAGGAAGCAATTGCTCTTTGCCCTGGCGATTACCCGGCCAGAGGATGTTTACGATTTTCAACCGTTTGGTGACGAGGGGCTGCAGCTAACGAAAATGTCCACTGACGTCTACTACATTGATAAGTTAAGAAATTTGCGTGGCTTTGAACTCCGCTATTCAATGTTCAGTCACCCGTTGCGGGCTCTGCCTCTGACTCCTGTAGAGACGGCAGGCTTTGAAGCAATTGATGGCTCCGTTGCAAGGCTACTAGCTAAGCAACTCAATGCTACAGTTCGATATGTGGTACCACGTGATGATGAAGCATATGGCCGCTGCCTTTCGAATGGCAGTTATACAGGCGTCGTGCAAGACTTGATAAGTGGAGAAACGCATATTGCACTCAACATACGTTTCGTTTTAGATTGCTTGTTACCGTTGGTAGAGTTTCTATATCCTTACAGTCGAACCCTCATCTGCTTGGTGGTCCCTGCGGCAGGAATGCAGCCGGAATATCTCATCTTTGTGACTGCCTTTCGGAATTCCGTGTGGCACCTTCTACTGGCTAATTTCCTGATTGTCTTCGTGCTCTTTGGTATATTACAGTGGGTGCTGCAGGGAATGATTGGTGAGATCGGTGGTCAATGGTATAACATCTTTGAAATGCTCTATAAGACCCATTTGGGGCAACCTGTAGATAGTTTCCCGAGCATAAGTTCCCTACGGGCTTTTCTCATGGGTTGGATATTATTCAGCTATGTGCTGACGTCAATATACTTCGGCAAGTTAGAAAGCAGTTTTGTTCAGCCAAGTTATCAGGCTCAGATAGACACGCTTGACGAACTGCCACCACTTGGTCTGCGTGTGCACGGAATAAATACCATGTTTGATGCTGTAAATTTATCACTTTCAAAAAAACATTACAATCTGCTTACAAGGAATCTTCGAGTACATCCTCTTAAAGATAGCGACCATTTCTACGAGCTTTTGGTCAGTCGCCGGTACAGAAAAGACGCCTTTATAATGCGTGATGATAGAGCCAAAGAATTCCTGGCCCTCACCTACAATGCAGAGGCGGCACGTCCTGCTTATCACATTGTTAAACAATATCTGAGATCTATGCCAAGCACCTACATCCTGCCACTAGGCTCACCATTTCTTTACAAGTTTCAGGAAATGCTAAGCGCTTTTTATGAGTACGGTTTGTTTGAGTACTGGTGGCGCATGGATGTGGTGCACCGCAGTCGAACTTCGCAATCCGATGAGTTCTTTGAGGATCTTGATGAACAGATGGATCTACAGGCAGAGGATGCAGATACCGAAGCATGGCGCAAGAAGCGTGTGGTTCTTACCTTGGACATTTTGCAAGGCGCGTTTTTTTTGTGGATCATTGGTATTCTTCTAAGCATGTTAGGGTTTTTACTGGAACAGGGATATTTCCACTGGCAGCGTATGTTAAGTGGAAATAGCGTATGCTCCTAAACTCGAGCTTCGAATACATGTACCTTGGAATTGTAAGAGTGAAACATGTAAAATAATGTTTACGACTTATGAGCGGGTTGGCTATTGGTGTGCGACAAATGGAGCATGATGCGTTTTAACTTGGAGACTATGGTTATTTAAATAGATTTTTCTCCTGACAACTCTTTGCATTTCATCTCATTTGTAATAAAGAAATAATCGACTAAAATTTGGAAACTTTGTTCAAAATTAATCAGCAAAATTGAAACCCGCTGTGTACAGCGCGTAAAGTGATTTCACTCCATTGACACCAACAGTACAACAGTACAATTAACTCCTTTTATCAATTGGGTTGGTCGCTTAGACCGGAAATACACGAAATTTAACCTATTAAAATGGCGACTGGTTACAGTTCAGGGCAATTACAACGAGCACGTAGCAATGAGCGATTGAAGGAAAAGCGTAACAAGGAGATGCAAAGTGATGAGAAGCAAGACTGGGTCGTCCACAGCAAACCGGTCACTAGGCCCTCTAATGAAAGGAGTAACCAAACAGCATCTCGAAGTCGACTTCACATCCCAGATAGCGATGACGATGATATCAATGAAGCCATCGAAGAGCTACTGAACAGCGATTTTAAGGTACTCCTCGACGTGTCGCCTAAGCCCGAGGAGGCATTTTGCCCCATGTCATCAGATTTCCAACTGGCCTTACATTGGTACAATAAAATTAGTACCTGGGAGTGCGAGACACTCGCTGAGCTTCGGCTGCGACAGGTTTATATGAGTCACCTTAGCGTGTGTTTCAATCAGAAGCGTCTACACGGAATTTTCAAACAAATTCCTCCGGATGAACTAACTTGGGTGGACTTCGCTGAAACGATCGACCCAATTCCATGTTGTACGTCAATGGCCAACACCAGTGCCTGGCAAGCGATGTCTACCATGATGCAGGTTCCGCCGGAAAGCTCACTTGGTAACTGCTGCAATCAGACAGCCAAAAACGATCTATCCCCGGGTATGTCAGGAGGCTCTCGCAATGCTGGTGGCGGCAACAAGAGAAGGTTTGCACACAGACTAACACATAAGATTACATATAAATCAAGACCTAAACTTGTGCCCAGGCATTTTGCTGGGCTGCACAGATCATCATCTAGCGCCGATGCAAAAGATTTGTACTGTAGTAGTAGCACCAGTCTGAACTGCACAGATGTCTCTGTTCCAGCGTCGCTACGTGGTAAACCCCAGCTGTCACGATTGAAGGCAAATCAGCGCGGGACTCACGCAATTGGGTACAGTAGTCATCACCGACCAATAGATGAGCACACTCGCAAGGATATGAATTACCTGCTGGAAACCATTAAGGGTGAACTACGCGGCCAACAAAACCAGGAAACAGATGAGTACCTGGAACTGGAACTCAGGCGTTATCGGGAATTTTATGCAAGGCATAGGCGCAATGATCCCGAGTTTAAGGCTAATGTTGCTGCCGGTCCAGCAAAAGAGCGTATATATATGCTCCTGAATATGCAAAACGATTTGGTCAAGTTGTTGTCTGATTGACAAGTAATCCAAGTATCATGTTTCTGTGTTGTATGTTTAGTAACTAAATAAACTTAGCCATGAAGATGACAGTTGTGGTCTCTTACAAGTTTATAATATACTTTGTGAACAGTGAAAGCAACCGAAACATTATCATACAATATGTTGGATTGTTTAGTTACTTCTTTAACAAATTTGAATGAAATCATTTTGCTTTGTTAAAATTAAAGATAATTTCAGAACCATTAATAGTTCTGGGCTGGTTGAAACAATCATTTTGATAATAAATATAAAATTTAATATTGCTTCGATATAAAATTAATGTGAAATATATACTCAAAGATTTCTTTTGCATTGCAGGTCAAAACTCTGTGGACGAATCAGCACCCCAACAGCAGCAAAAACAATATTCCAGTTCCACCTCCATCAACGAGTCTCCGCAGCGTGTGGCCAACAAGCGCAGCAGTATTATCATCAATATGCCTGCAGCAGGTCTAGGCCAGCGACCGCCCAGCATCATTTCAACGGCCAGCCAGGACGAGGGCGACTTTGAGGAGAGCACGTCCGAGCTAAAGACCAAGATGCAGTCAGCGTCTGATGGCGCCCAGGAGCAGCCACACAGTTTAAACTATGTGGACGTTGGCTATCGACTTAATCCGGATGGAAGCGAGTCACGAGACGTGTACAGCTCCGAAGCAGATCTCTATGTCACGGCCAAGGTGAGCGATATGCAGCGCAAGTTCCATGGCGCTAACGGTTTCGCCCAGGAGTCAAGCACAGTGTATGCAATTATTATGCCGGAGCTGCAGGAGCAACAGATGGCGACGTCAACACGCGGTCTATTGCAATCTCCTACATCTAGCATAGATGGTTCGTCTCTACAGCGTGGAGCCTACAATTCGCCGCCCGTGGGAGTGGTATCGCCCATAAGGCGACGCAACAGCAGTCAGCAATGTGAGCAAAATGGAGGGGGGAGCGAAACATGTAGCACCAAAGCCACTCCTCCAATGTCACCATCTCGTGCCGTGCTAGTCAAAGGTATTGCGCCCATTGCCTCGATAGATACTCATGAGGAGGAGGAGCTAAACTTGGAGGAGGAAGAGGACGAGCAACTGGCTGTTGAATATGTGGATGTGTTGATCGAGGAGGCGCCGGCATTGCCTGAACGGCGTGCGTCTGCACTCGAGATTCAAGATTTGGAGTACGCAGACACCAGCGCTGGCGAGGATGAGGAGGATATACTACAACATTTGAATAATGATGTCATCGATGAGGTGATCAAGGTGCATGTTACCTCTGCTTTAGCTTCAGGATCTACTACTTCTCCCGCCGCTGCCATACCACGTGATGAGAGCTTACCGGATGCCATGACAGCCGCTGAAGCCGAACGATTGTTGAGTTCAAGGTAAGACCTTTTGTAATATAATCCTAATGCATCTTACTTTTTATATGCACTGAAGTTACTTCGTAGTGATAGTTAAGAATGCTGTGTAAGTTTAGCTGGTAAGATTTATAATTTATTACTAATCTCCGTTGTTTTGAAAATCACTCTGCTTGCTCGTCCGTCTGTATGAACTACAAGAGCTAGACAGTTGAAGTTTGGTTTTTAAGTTCGTATATAACATGTGCAGATTAAGTTGATTTCAAATTGTTGATAACTCGTCTCGCTTTTTTAACAATAATTATCGGTTTTCTGTCCCGGTTTTTGAGCAGATCTTATAAGAGCTAGAAAGACGATCTCGAAAAGCATACGCACATTAAAAATATTTTGTATTTTTGATACCTCTCCCCACTCGCCCCAAATATCAAAGAAACACAATTCAAGAACTACAGATTTGTGTTTTGTACATAGATTTGAATGCTCTTGTTAGTTCCTTGCAAATTTCCTTAAGATCATACTTTTAATTTAGAAGTTATTCACGAATTTAGTTTCCATAGTGTGGTGCAAGCGAAGACGCTGAGTAAAATGTGTAGTACTTGTGTGTTTGTGTGTGTGTATAAGTGATTTTTTATATGTATGTATAAAACCAAAGGGAAATAAAACATTCGCATTCGCTGAAAATTTAACTGTCACCTTGGTAGAAAAAAGCAGAAAAAGCTTTTTCACTGCAAACTAAACATTTTTGTGTTTGGCGCCAACCAGTTTCTTAACTAGCAGTTATGTGTAGCTGTGAGGCTTACCCTACACATAGTCCTTAAGTGTGACTACAATTGTGGCAACTGCTGTGCCACCTATATCTGGACATTTGCTAATTTCAGGTTAGCCCCAAGCAGATTTTTCACAGTCATTCATTTCCACTTCTGGGCTGCTTTTGCTCCTGCCTCGGCACCTGTTACTGCTTTAACGTTGACTTAACATTGATTTAGACACTCTTGACCACTAATAAGTCCTAGTAATTATCCTCTCATTATATTATTATTTTCATTTTTGTGTTCTGCCAACAAATTCTTCATTTATTGGTTTTCGCAAATTTATAGAATATCTTTTAGTCGGTCCGCGTCGAAAGTGAAACTCTTACGTATTCCAATTAGTCAGCCATTTCAGTAATATTTTTGTTGTTGGTTTTATATTTATGTGCTATTTTGTGTAAACAGTTAAACAACTGACAAAAAACTGACTCAACAGAGCTAACTCAAAAGCACCCCACTGACCGAGAATCGTGGAGAGCAAAACAAAGAGAGAAAGAGAGGAACACATTTAGTTAACTTTGCTATGTTGTTGACTGTTGAGTGTTTCTCTAGCCTCTCTTACTCTCTTTTTCTGTCTCTCTCTCTCTCTCTCTCTCTCTCTCTCTCTCTCTCTCGCTCTTTCTCACTTCATCATTCGTCTCTTGGCTGACACTCGGACAGCGCGTTGCTTTCCTTGACTCGTTTTGCTTTCCGTTTGCAGTTTTTGAGCGCTGCCTGTGCAGTGTGCAGCATAAATGGCTGCTGTTGCAATTCTCAAAATCCAATCACATGGTAGCCATTCGTTCACTTGTCGCTTGCTGTTGCGTTCCTGCAGTTGCTTAAAATTGTTCTACCATTCGGCATTTGCGTGTGTAATTTTGTGTATGAGCGAAAAAATATTTGAAGCAGGACAATATATAGAGAAAAGTTAACTTTTATCGGCTCGGAAACGGGCTTAATTAAAAAGTTGCGTATACGTGTACAGCAGCAGTCTTGTACTCTTGTTGCTTGTTAATTGTTGAGTGCTTCTCCCTTTTGAAGGTGGATCAATGTGGTGATAAAGCTTGGTAGCTTCCATAGCTCATAGCGCACAGGATTATTTTTCGTTCTATTGTACCGGACCGCCGTCCCATTTCCCTTGTTCCCAATTGCGCATTTAGCATTGGAATACACATATGTATGTTGCGGCGGGCGAACTGCATTTGAATCAAGTTATACTTAACCATTGCTTTTAAGCTGACTTAATTTAGTGCGAGAATAAATAAAGACTTATTATTTGTGCTTTTATTAATGTGGTTCAAATAGATACCGATATGGATTGAAAAGTTAAGAAATCTTAGAATCAAAGAAACTATCTAAACTTTGAGCATATTTTCATAATGACAGTGTTAAAATATCGTTCTATATTGTTACATTGTTGATGAAAATGTAAATTAATTATTCAATAATATAATGTTGGACGTCGATTTTCTATCAATATTTCATTTGATAGATAAGCCTTGATTCGCAATTTGTGTCTTTGCAATATATAATAGTTTAGTTTAATTTTAAGAAAATGTTTCTCTCTCTCTCTTCTTTATACGTTGTTTGTTCGTCACTGCGGTAACTTATGGTAATTGGGTTAGGACCTCCAAATGTTCATACATTTTTGTCTTGATGCTTATTTCTTATTTTGGTCCATTTGTTGTCGTTGGCCAAAAGTGACTTCAAAATGGTCTTAAATATTTTTTATTTTGGGCAGTTTGCCAAGCGGACTAAAAAGAGTATGCGCTTGACACCCGTCGTTTGTCCAAATTGTTGCTGGTCAATTGTGGAGCATTTCTGATATTTTTTTTTTGTTTTCATTCATATTGGGGCATTGTATTTATGTTGAATCAGATGTTTTCTATTTTTACTTTTTATGTGTAACCCAAATTATTGCATTTTTGTTGCCGGATATACCTATTTTAAATTTAGATAAAAGTGTAAAAAAAAGTTGTGTATATGTTGGTAAAAGGCAGTAGGGATGTTCCCCTTATAACATCTTCTTTTGATCAATTCGAAGAGAAGATTTCGTTTGCCATATTCATTTGTACCCATCATAAAGTTTCACATACCCTCTCAATGAAACTAACAAATGAACTACTATACTATACTTATTTAGCCATCGAACCTACCCTAAGCAGTCTCTGCATCGAGTGCTATTTGTGATGTAAAAAACGTGTGAAATGTATGCATATTTAGTTTGTATTCATCCAAACAGCGTTAGTTTTCACCTTGACTCACTTTTTGTTTGGAATCTGAGCACAGAATGAGGTGAAAGTCCAGACAGATCTTTAGTTTAACTGTATACTACTAATAAATAAAGAAGTTTTATTATATGACGTTTTTCTCGTGCTGCCAAAACTCGAAAACTGACAAGCGACTAAACATTAATATTTTTATATTTATTACGATAGCTACAAGTCTGGCGTATGACGTCATCATGTACGTGTTTGTAAAAACCACCTTGCAAATGCACTTAACTCAAAAAAACAAAAATAAAATAAAATAGAAACAAAAATTAAAAACGTACTAAAGAGTGACAGACTGAGAGGTTGAGTAAGAGAGCGAGAGAAAGGCCGAATTCCCGGTTTGTGGCTATTATGTATATTTTGCCTGCTCTTTTATGGGACAATGCTTCTTATTTTATTATTTCTGCACACGTGGTTACGTGTGCACTTCCTTGGTTTTTTATTCCTTAAATAAATTAAAAACATATTACAAAACAATAAGCGTTGACCTTATTTCAGCACGCACATAAAACACACGCTTTAATCTGTATTTGTCCGACTTTGTGGTGGCTCTTTGGATTTATTGAATTTTCTTTTGTGGCTTTTCCTAATGAGCATTGTCCTGCGCTGCACTGCCCCAAAAAGAGAGCAACAATAATCTTTTCACAACAACAAAAACAACGACAACACCACCTTTATCGCGTTTTTTTTCGCGTGTATACTCGCACAATAAAAAAAGAACCGTTATATTAACTGTTAGTTAACAGTTACCCTTCGCATTCCTGCTTTGTATAGTAACATGGCCTTTCACATTCTTACTCCTTACTCCTTTCTGAGGGCATATTTACTATTCAACACACATTGGAAAGTTTCAAAATTATCTAAAACATAAATAAACAAGAACGTTGCAGTCGGACGTTACCGACAGCGTATACTCGTTCACAGAACATAGTACACAGTACAATACATTATTTTGGAAAAATATAGAATTTTTAAATTTCGTACAGGCTCTGGTAGGCGTGTCCAGCATATTTTGGCTCGATCTTAAGAGGAAGTCGCGCAAACACTGTCTGCTAAATTTGGTGACCCTAGCTCTAAAATTTTGGGAGATATAGATTTTTGCGATTTGTGGGGGCGGGAGTGGGCGAAGCCGGGAAATTTTCTTACCGAGCTTTAAAATGACTGATCAGCCATCTACCTTTAAATTAATTAGGCGTGTTCAGCATATTTTGGCTCGATCTTAAGAGGAAGTCGCGCAAACACTGTCTGCTAAATTTGGTGACCCTAGCTCCAAAATTGTGGTAGATATAGCTTTTTGCGATTTGCGAGACCGGGGGTGGGCGTGGCCAGGAAATTTTCTTTTCTTTAACGGGCATGACCAGCCATCTACCTTGCAAATTTCGTGTCTCAAGCTTTAAAACTGAGAGATCTAGGCGTACTTTGCGGGGGCGGGAGTGCGTAGGGGTGGGCTTAGGTGGTAAAGTTTTGTACCCGTATTTAAAGGGAGTGACCACTAATCTACATTTAAAATTTGGTGACTCTAGCTCAAAAACTGTGGGACATATAGCCGTTTTCGATTTAGTAAGGCGGGGTGGCTGCACAACAACAATATACTAGTTTCACTTCGTGAGCGACTATAAATATAAAAAGTATTGATGGAAATTTGGTGAATTGGATTAATTACCTTTTGTGCGCCAGTTTGACATATTTCACGTATTTTGTTAAAATGTGTTCCTACTGTTTTGTTGGCGTTCCTGCAACCAGTATTGCAACCAGTCAGGTTAGTTTCAGTTGAAGTATGAACCTATTTTTCTGTACTAATTTGCTATTTTAGAGAAGTACTGTTATGTTAGTGACGTAGCCAAAGACATAATTGACTCCATTGACAAATTTCATTGGCAATTTTTTCTGATCCGTTTACCTAAGTTCACCCTGCGGCCTGCATGAGACCTGATATCAGGTCTGATTCTGGATACTAATTAACTAACTAACTAACAAGTGGATTTTAACTCATGTTTACCATGTGCAGATCCGTGTGTGGTTTACTGTTGCAGCCTAGCTTGTTATCAACAATATAATCAAGCACTTAGAGCATGCAACAACAGTAACATAAGTATCAAAAGAGTTTGTACTGATGTGTATGTACTTTAGGTGATTAGCAACAAGAGCAGGCGTTGCAACTTTGCCATTTGTTGGCAGTAATTACCAAGCACAAACAGAGAATATTAGACACACACACTCACCTAGAATGATAGTTGGGTCCTGTTTACACGTGACGTCACGCACAAGCGAGAGTGACGCAACACTTACCCGATATATGCACCCAGCAACTCACAAACTCCTCCTTTTCTCTTGGCTTCGAATGCAGCTCAGGTGTCGTTGTCCATGCAACATGGCGTATGCGCGATAAATTCACTCAGAAAAACTCCTTAACCCATTTTCTTCTTCTCTGTACGCGAGTAAGCGTACTTGTTTAATTTGACATTGAGTACCTCGGTATGTAGTGGTTGTGTATTTCAAACCCATATATGGAAACAATTTTATTACACTTGCCTATAATGTTGAACATTTGTATGCCCTACAGAGCTGTGAAGGTGTTTATAATTTTAGTTCAATTTATAAGCCCCCCTGCTGCTCTTATTAATATCTTATTAATATATTATTTAGTTATTGTATACATTTTTTAACCACATATGCTTAATTATTCGATTGCGTCTTAACTCAATTTACTTTTTACAAAGCATATTTAGTTAGTAGTTATTATAATGTTATTGTTTATTAGATTTGCATGTAATATTTATATATATTTATCCACTTTTTTCTTTTTTATGTTTTGTTTTTAAATTTTTGGTATTTTTTGACTGTCATTGTTGCTTCTGTCCAATGTAAACAATTGCCATGTGTCTATGTATGTTTATGTCTCATGCCGTAGCATTTTGGAAAACAAAATCAGGTTCGTAGTGCCCGCAATGCATAACGAAACTCCGCCCTCTAGCTTTCTGCTTTGTAACCATTTTAGTGTTGCTAATATATAATATTATTATCAATTGACAGACAACAGTCGCTGCTGTCAGACGAGCAGGCTAAGGAAGTTGAGCAGATACTCAACGTATCGCCTAACGTGGATGTCGCTGTTGCTGCTGTTGTTGCCTCAGCAACATCGCCGACCAGCACCAAGAATCGCATCGAGCAGTCTACAGTTACTAAGGAAGCGATTGTTTCAGCCCAAGTCGGCCAAGTTCAGCAGGACATACAAATTGGAGTTATTCATGTGGTTGTCGAGGAAGAGGAACGGGCTGCAGAAGATGAGGAGGAACACCAGCTAGACGAAGACTTTGATTCGGACGACGTTGAGGCTGTGAACATTGTCGGTATTGGACATGCAGTACCCACAACTTCTTCGTTGAATGTGACCTTTGTTAAAGCGGATAGCACAGAAACAGAAACCACTACAACGACAACAACACCATCGACTGCAACAGCAACAACTACGCGGCATGATGACGACGAACCGGAGTGGCTGCGTGATGTGCTCGAAGCGCCAAAGCGTAGCTTAGATAATCTGCTAATCAACACATCGACACACCGAACGGAACTTGAAAATGGCCACGAAGCTACGGAAGCTGTGACAGATGGGAAACATTCCGATTTAAATCAGACCTATGTAACGGGCGAGTCTCTACACGAGTCAATTGTATCCGTGGAGTCTACACAGTCGGATGCTACGTTCAATCAGACGACCACCATCGATGACAGCATCATCTCTAGCAAGCACAACTCCACATATTCGTTGGCGGATGTTGAGCAGGCAACTAGCTCGACTGTCCTTAGCACTGGTATAACTGAGTTGGATGATAGCCAGTACTACATACCTGAGTATCCGCCAGTTAGGAGCAAGGAGGTTCTTGTGGAGGCGGGTGTACATTATTTTGAGGATGGCAATTTTTGGATGGAAGTGCCAGGTAAGTTAAGGTGGTTTCGGCTACATTTTCGAGTGTACTAATCTCCCCACTTTCTATTTTCTAACTTTCCCAAAGGTCTGCTAGACTTTGACGACGACGACTGCTCTTATCCACCCATCACAGTGCGGAAGAATCCAAAGGTCCGCTTTAGCTCTGGCCCAATTCACGTGTATTCAACATTCTCTGTGACGGATTACGATCGCCGTAATGAAGATGTCGATCCAGTGGCTGCTTCGGCCGAATATGAACTGGAGAAGCGTGTCGAAAAGATGCACGTATTTCCCGTTGAATTAATGAAAGGCCCTGAAGGTTTAGGCCTTAGCATTATTGGCATGGGCGTTGGTGCCGACGCTGGCTTGGAAAAACTAGGAATATTTGTTAAAACGATCACAGATAACGGCGCAGCAGCGCGCGACGGACGCATACAAGTGAGCAAAGTCGATCCTTAATGATATCTATATAATTTCCATATTATTTTGACTGCAGGTCAACGATCAAATAATTGAAGTGGACGGTAAGAGTCTTGTGGGCGTTACTCAAGCTTATGCAGCTTCAGTCCTGCGCAATACCTCCGGTCTAGTCAAATTTCAAATCGGACGCGAACGTGATCCTGAGAACTCAGAGGTCGCCCAGCTTATACGGCTGAGTCTGCAAGCCGATCGCGAGAAAGAAGAGCGAATTAAGCGGTAGGTAGAATAAATTCATAAGTTATCTAATTTCTTATTGCTTCTGTCTTTCATAGCCAACAAGAAGAATACCTGCGCCGCACGCTAGATTACTCCGAGGACTCTACACAGCCAGTTTCGGCTAATTCAAGTGTCTGCGAGGGACCATCCAGTCCCGTACAGGTCGAGCATCCCATGGAGGTTGAGGCCACACATTCACAAGAGGTTGAGTCGCTGAAGCGGCTCCTACAGGAGGTATGCCCCCTTATCAAATCATATGCCCAAACTATTTGCAGCTATGCTAAAACGTGTTCTTTTTCTCTCCCTTTGCTGAATTTCAAAATTTTTTTGTACCACACGGAAAATGAAACGCAGCATAAAGCGGTAATTGGTCATGAACAAAATCTTTAAAAGAAACAAAAATAATTGTAGACCACATATCGCCAATATGTTTAGAATAATGGAATTTATATATATATATTTCCAGTGATGGAAAAAATAATAGAAACGGCATGCATTTTTTCGGTTCAACCCATATTGTTAACTTTGTGAGCAAATTTTATACATAAAGCTCACTGTACATTCTTAGTTAAAAATATAGAAACTTAGTAAAAAAATAGAAACGCAATTACATTTTGTCGTACCATCGTATTGAAAGGCGTGAAATAGTGAAAATGAGGTACTATTTGACAATTTTTTATAAAGAAATGTGTTGGCATACTAATTTATGAGAAGTTCTCATTTTAGCATTATTATTGGATTCAGAATGGGTCGATCGGCACATGAAATTGTAAAAATAATACAAAGCAAAAAAAAGCAACTTCCGCTATACATTTCAAGTTAAAACAAGGAAATTGAGCAACATTGAAAAAATTTGGCAATCTGCTAGTACGACAGTCGAAAAAGAACCCATTTCCATCAACGGAGGGTCTAAAAAAGGACTTAAATGTATATGTTACCAGTTACAATATGAAATGGGCTTATAGATGTCGATTTAAAAGCACATTATGCAAGGAAGGTACCATTCCTTAGCAAAAAGAATATCCAAAATCGAATCAATTTTCGGAAACAAAATTTAATGAGGAAAAATTGAAAAAACGAGGTCAGATGAAACAAAGATAAATTTGTTTGAATCTGATGGAAAACCACATGTAAGACGCCGTAAAAATATAACACATGATCCAAAACACACAATTAGAGCAAATAAGCATGGTGGCGGGAACTTAATGTTATGTTGATATTTTTCCGCATCGGTTGTTGGTCCTATATATTGAATAAAAGATAAGATGTCTGCCGACTACGTCAATATCTTTAATAGTATAATATACGCCCATGAAGAAATGCCATTAAAGTGGGAGTATGTGCAAAATAATGACCCCAAACACTCGTCGAAACTTTAAAAATAGAGATTCCTCGATAATAAAGTTCCTTTGATAAACTGGCCATCACAATCTCCAGACCTTAATCCTATTGAACACCTATGGGGACTTTAAAAAAAAGAATGGTACGCCATTGATTCCTCAATTTGTGCCAAACTTGTGGATTCCATGGGTCGTTGATGCGCCGGAATGGTAAAAAATCATGGAGTCACACCAAAATATTAAAACAATCCATTTACTTCAATAATTTGAAGAAAAAACAAATTTTTTCTTAGTCTTAAGTGTTTGTTTCTATTTTTTTCCAGGCCCAAAAATTAAATTAATTTTCGCGACGATATGAATTATCGTAAAGCCAATACTTTTTGTTTTTTTTTTAACATATTGGAGTAAACATTAAATATAAAATATATCATTGGAATCAAAATAATTTGTACACAAGAAAACTTGCAAATTCCAAAAAAAAAAAAAAAATTGCCGTTTCTATTATTTTTTCCATCACAGTATATATGGTAAGGTATTTGTTTAATACTGCACTGCACTGACCTTGGGAAATTTTCACTTAAATACGTTTAATTTGATTTAAAATTATCAGTAATTATTAGTCATTGGTAGATTAAGTTTGTCAAATTAATAATTTAAAATGCATTTCCAAATTAAATTAACCCATGAGGGTATTAAAATTATGCCATTAAATGTGACACATATTCCCAATAGTTTTGACGAGCTGTGTCGATGTAGCCATGCCTGTCCGTTTACTTGTTCCTATGAAAATCTTCTTTCTTCTTAAGGCATATATCGTAGTCGGCCGGATTGCACCAGATAAGTCAGATAAGTGTTATAGGAATGAACAACATTTGTTTTAAGGATATTGTAACCAAACTAAAGTTGATAAGAAAATATAAATTGGTTATAAGTTGGTTTAGTAATTGATCGTAAAATCCTACATGTGTCAAATATATTTCGTCTTCGGTACACCGAAAATTATTTTTTTTTAAATTCATTTGTTTTATAATTTTTATTTTTTTTTTATTTTTTATTATTTAGAGCGAAATGAGTTGCATGGTTAAGGAAGAAATTATACAAAATCTTAAACGAAAGGTTTGTTATTTAAAATAATTATTATTATTATTAGTTGATCAGTAATCTCATATCTCAATTGCACAAAACGTAGTACTAAAGCAAAACTAATCTCTTTCTTATTTCCTGCTGCATCTCTAGTTGGTAAAGCTCGAGACAACGGGTAATGAGAATGAATTACTTAGCGAGCGACTGCGTCAGAGCGAACGAGAACTGGGCAACATCAAAAAGGAGGCATCTAACTTGCAGAATATGTTGCAACAGTCGCAGGCCCAGTATATGGCACTAGACAAGAAGTACAACAAAGCAAAGAGACTAGTGCGCGAGTATCAGCAGCGAGAGCTAGATATGTGCCATCGCGAAGAGTTCTACCAGCAGTTACTGCAAGAGAAGGACACCGAGTATAATGCGTTGGTAAAAAAGCTCAAGGATCGTGTCATCAATTTGGAGCATGAGCTTCAGGAAACGCAGCGAAAGGCTGGTTTTCCAGTTGGCTTGCCATACGACAGTGCCACACTTAAACTAACTCCACAAATGATGCGCAAGACTCCGCCAAAGCCACTCTTTCATAAGTTGGAAACAGAGCTATCCGATACGGAAATCTCCGATCTATCACCCGATGGTGACGGAGTCAAGACGGCCACCGTGGAACGCAAGGTTCCCGTTAAGGACGAACTAGACGCGGCCGTGCCGCAGCATGAACTCCTGGATAATTCAGTCAACAAAACCAAAATCGAGCTGGGTGAGTACCAGGCCCAAAAAGTTTTATTTAGCTTCTCGCACTTCATAAATTAGATTTTATTTGTGTTGTGTGTGGAAATTTGTATTAAATTTTGTATCGTTTGTTGACGTTATTTATACGCTTTGTCTTTGTGCTAAATGTTTTGTCATTCTTCTTTTCATTCTCTCCCTCTCTCTCTATTTTGTGCGCATTATTGCTGCTGCTCAATTTGTGTTTCGCTCTCCTGCGTGATCGTGTGCGTTCCCTATTTGTTTGTTGGTTTGATTTGAATTTATCACGTCCACACTGCTGCGCCTCCTCACCACACTACTACAAAAAAAAAACCAATTATTTTTTACAATACAATACAATATAATATATAATATAATACAATATAATACAAATGCATAAAAAAAATCGCACCGAATTTAAAAAAATCTAAACAAAAGCCTCCCGTGGTGGTCTAGCTAATCGGCAGCTGCCTTCAACGAACGTGTCCAATGGTAGCAACATCAACACCAACGGTGTCGGCGAATTACTTCTTAACGGCAACCTGATAAAACGCAGCAGAAGCAACAGCCGTAGTTCGGATTGCACTTTAGATGACAGCGAAGAGGAGGTGGAGCTGGATCAGTCTGCAGTCATTTTGCCAACGAGTGTGTCCATAGGTCATGATAGCATCAGCCTATCCAATGGTAATTCGCATCTGCTTGCCAATGTTACCAATTTACTGCAAAATCATCCGCCTGCTTCAAATGCGACTATTGGCAGCGGCATTGTCCCGCCCTCCAATGGACATGTGGGGACCACAACGGCCATACTACTTAACTCAACGTCATCGGCTTCGTCCAGTTCATCGAATCAGTCGACAGCACGCGAGGCTCAAATAAATCAGCTCTACGCGCAGGTCCACAAGGATCCCAGCAAACAACAGCAACAAGCATCCAATTTATTTAAAAATGCGCTAGGCTCGCCGGCGGAAACTGGAGGTGGATTAAATGACTTTCATCGTGGAAGCATGACAACCTTTGGCACTGCAGGTGGTGGTAGTGCCAGCAATCGAGAACTCAACAGCTCATATGACTCTATAGTGGGTTCCAACGATAAGTTAGCAGATAACGATCAGGGCGAGAACTGGATGTATCCGAGTCGGCGACGTGTGGCCCCTAATGGCAGCAAGGTGCCCGGTGCCACTTTCACTGAGCAGCTCAATCAAGCTCTGTCCGATCGTGAGAGGTGGGTGATAAAACACACAAACATCACACTGTAATACAAACTGTCATACGTTCGCAATTTTGCAGGCGTCTTGGGGACGGTTCCTCGCGTCACTCCAGTGACGATTATACGGAGATAAATAAGAACCAAAGCGCCGCAGCGATCAATTGCAAGACGCTGATCAATGAGATTCGCCAGGCGGTCAATGAAGCGCAGCCAAAAGGTGAACTATTAAAAAATGATGATTGCAACCGGTTAAAACTTCGAATTGTAGATTATCCTCCAAAAACTAATTTAAATTTTTCCCCGTAATCAAATAATTTTATCATAAGCGCCATTGTTTCATATGCACACAAAGATATTCTACATTTCTTGTTCTACATACAAAACTGTTAAAATAACCACATACCGTTATACTCAACTGTTGTACTGTTATATTGAACGTTAACACGTGTGCCATTTCATTACATGAATTGCGCAGTAATTATACTAAATTGCTATACGAACTGTTATAATCATTCACGTAACTCGTTCTCTTTTTTCTGTCACTTTCATATGGTGCATTCAACATAACATCAAATGAATAATAACACATAAATGTTTTCTCTTTATCTCTCTTTCTCTATCTTTCTCCCTCGCTTTCGCGCTACTAATACTCATACAAATACTTTGTAAATCGTCTAAAGTTAAACAAGTTGTTCCGCAATCGCTCTCCCCGCCCGGCACAGTGCCCTGGCAACAACAGCATCATCACCAACAGCAACTAACGCAATCCGCGCATGCCACTGGGCCGCCGTCGCCCACCAGCATGTCTTCGGGCTGCTCCTCGCCCGGGTATTCGCCTAGCCGTACCCTAGATCTGTCCGGCTCTAGCTCTAGTTTCTCGGACCGCAAAGCGGCCGCCGCCTGCTATAATTACAAAGGCGGTCCCGTACACGAATGGACAAAGGAGCAGGTAAACGTTATACCACAGGCAATCTGCAACTTCCAATAAATATATATAAAAAAAATCGAACTGCACAGGTGGGGCACTGGTTGATGGGCATTGAGCTGGAACGCTATATAACTGTCTTTAAAGAGAACAACGTGGAAGGCGGTGCTTTGCTCACGCTTGACTCTAAGGACTTCAAGACACTGGGCGTTTGTGGCGATGACAAAAATCGGTTAAAAAAACGCTTGAAGGATTTAAAAGCGAGCATCGAAAAGGAACGCAAGGACATGGAGCGCGAACGTCGCGAACGCGAAAAGGCTATACGCAAGGCTGAAAAGAAGGCGGCCAAGAAAAAGTAGTTAAATTTTAGATTTTAAGCAACAAAGTAGCCAAAAACGAAAACCATATATGCATACAAAGCACTCATAAGATTTATGCATACCACACAAGCCCGTTTAAATATATATTTATAGAAATATACCATTAAAAAGAAATATAATAGTGATTATACTTATAAAAATAAATAATAAGAAAATCATAATTTATTTGTACAACATACATCTATAATACGTACTACATTTTAACTTATTAAAAATAATTAAACATAGACGTATTTTTGAACTATACTAAAAAATAATTAACAGCAAAAACAGTAAACAAGACATAGTCAGGGACGATAAGTGCGTAGATGAAATTTACTCTACCTGACCAATCTCTACATTTAAACCTTACAAGCTGAAACACACAACTTAAGTTATCCAAATCAAATCGTAAGCACACACCAACACAAAAAACAAAGCCAAACAAGAGAACGCGTTGGACTGACTGATTTTTATGAATTATTTTTAGGAAAATATGAGGAATTCTTTTTGCAAAAAGAAGATATTATATAAAGAACTTAAACCCAAAAAGAAACATGTATTGAGAATGCAACACGAAAGATCGTACGAGTAACACACTTAAGGAATTCGCTGAATAGACTTGAAGTGGTCTTTATAAGCTGCTTCAATTTAATTTACAAAATACGTTTCACAATAAAAATATTAATAATATATATAATATATGTATTTGTAATGTCATTATTAAGGTTCATTGCAACACATAACCATAAGTTCAATAATGTCTCATGTTTTTTTTTATTTTATTAGTTATTTGTGCAATTTTAAGTAAGCACATTGCATTATATTATATCTCGCTCATATGTAACTACAATTGCATTGTATTTGCTTCGATATTGTATGTAATTAGCTCAACGTTTTCTAAAGTATTGATATTTGCTGAATGATATGTTTTGCACTTAAGTACTTAAGTTTCAAACTGCAATTGATAAGATCACCAGATAAGGTTATTTGTCGTGGTAAGATTAATAAAATCATAAGATCAGATATGTTATTATATCTCGATAAATATAGAGCAAAGATCTTAACTAGAATATGTGTACATACATATGCATGTATGAAGGTCTTTGTGTGTCCAACATGCTTACGAGTGACTGGAGTTTATTTTTACTTTTAATTATGTATAAATATATCGAGCTGATATATAAGAATAAGTATATATATAATTTTAATTTTACTTGTGCTCTGTGTTTAGTTTTTCTTTTACTCTAATTTTCCATACGTTGCAATACAAAGGTATATAAGCTAGTTTAAGAATACGAACACCCAATACCACGTCACAAATTTTAATTAGACTCTTATTCATTAACAAAAAAAAACCAAAGAAATCTGTTGCTTAATTTAACAATAATCCATTACTTTTTGTTTGTACGCCGTCTCTTTTCTTTATCCTCGCAAAATGTCTTTCGATTAGACTTTTCATACCAAGTCGCGGCCCACGTGAGTGTTACCAGCAATCGGCAGTGCATATCCATTGTGTGTGCATTAGTCATTCGCCCGCTGCAAGTCCTTCAATTGCTTTTGAAAAGCTTTCCTCTAAATAGCGCCAAACAACTAGAAAATGCATTGAAAACAAGTGAGAACGTTGCAGTCGGGTCTAATCGACTGCGCAATACTCGTACACAGTGTAATTATGAGTAAAATATGTACCATTGCATTTTATGTAATATATACCTTTGCCTCTGTGCAATCAAAGTGACACCTAAACTGCGTGTAAGACATCCTCGACACCAACCATTTAGTTTTTGATATGACAAAATTCAAGCTAAGTTATCTAATAACCTAACATATGGGGAAATATTGCGATATATTAATAAAAATCGAATTGCCGCGCCCCCAGTGGGCTTAGCTGCAAGATCTTAACACTTTCTGACGCGGGTATACACGAATTTATGTATATTACAAGTTTCAAGTCTCTAGCTTCAATAGTGGCGAAAAAAGTGCGTTCTACGCACTTTGCACGAACACAATATGTTTTCATTCCGTGAACGAGTATAATTAAATATTAATAGAAGTGCAAATGTTTTGGCATATTTGGTTAAAAGTCATAAAAAGCTATGCTATCTTGTTGATCACTATCTATGTTTACATTATCTTAAATTACTTGTTTTTTTGTGTTAATTATTTTGTGTTCAAACAAAATAAATTTATTCCTTAAAAATTTTTCAAATTAAATGAATCTTAAATTCTATAGGAATAAGACCTATATCACAAAATGTTAAATATTAACTCTTATAAAACACATTCGTGCCTTTTTAATTGCGGAAAACCGTCCCACAAAAAAAGAAGATTTTTCTATGTTGTCCAACTAGCATATCCCATTCCCGCCCTTATCGATCTTATTTCAAACTTGAATATTTATTGTTCCACATATGCCTTAAAATATTTATTAAATTCCGGTTATTTGTATATCTTGAGTTTGCTTGTTTTAAGATGATTCTTTACTTATGTTAACCATTTTTACAACAAAGTCAAATTGTTTTTTGTGGCCTGGAATGGGGCTGCAATTTTCACATAATCAAGTGTTTAGTTTGGTCGCTTACACTTGCTATTCATTTAAATAATTAGATGTCTGTCCGATGTGCCTGATGGCCGAATGTGTTTAAAGTCAATCCTTTGGATTTGTAAAGGGAAGCTCAAGACAATGAATGAACCTGATTAAGATGAGCAGATGATGTTAAATAGCAGAATCAAATTTTGATTTGCGAATGTTTCTGTGCAGTTTAACCTTTCGACTCTCAATTTGATTTTGAATGATTAATTGTAAGGATGTGAGTGAACTGAAATCAGACATCATCTGTACTTTGAGAACATAGCTGTAAACCAAAAATACAAAAAAAATAAAAAATTAGTTATACTCGTTCACGAAGTGAAAAGTGTATATTGGGGATTGTGCAATGTCCGTATGAACGCAACCGCTATTGAAGCTAGAGAGTTGAAATTTGGAGTAGTTGCTCGCGTATACCCGCGTCAGATAGTGTTAAGATTTTTTGGCTACCCCCACTGGGGGCGAGCCAATTCGATAAAATCGATATTCTTCCAGAATTTTTAACATAGTCACCAAATTTGGCAGCCAGTTTTCTGATTACATCGTATAAATATCGAGCCGAAAAACTTCTGTCACGCCCACTCCCGCGGCCGCAAATTGCAAAAATTATAAATTATAAAACAAAAAACAATAATTAAGGTGGTCATTGACTGTTTTTAGTTGTTATTATACTGTGTAATTCGCAGTCGGTTACATCGTTCAACTTTCTGCAACGCTCTTATTGTTTTCTTAATTATTTTGTGTGTTTGTGTATATGTAGTCAGTAAGCTTACAATAACAACATTCGGCAAATGGAAAACGGCGTACAGCTTTTTTATACCCTTGCATCAGTTATTATAATATTGTATAAAATATGCAACTTATGTGAATGATCTGTTGTCTTTGTTCCCACGAGCGAAACATAAGTCGAAAGATTTTGACTAAAACCAGAATCTTTATTAAACTGTAATAGATGAAGTTTAATTAATACAATTCCAAGGGTTCGTTTTTTTTCTGCAATTTTCTGCGCGACAGCTCCGACGTTGTAATAATAAAAAAAAGAAAACGAAAGAGCACAAAAAACAAATACTAATGCAATCAATTTGGTTAGTTTAATATTACTTAATTTAATCAAAAATAATAGAAAAAACATTTAAAATATTAATAATAGTATAATACATACATATGTCTTGCTAACCGAGCTAACGATTTATACTCAAAACACAAACGAAAATAAACGGAAAATTTAATTACAACAACTTTTCATTTAGAGCAGGGACTGCTGAGTGTCAAGTAACTTTTCTCTTATCAACTAGTATGGTTTATATACCTGTTTCCGTCGGTCTGTATCTTTTATGTCCATGACACGTGTGAACAGATTTTAGAAATGCGCTGCATTTTACAACAATAAAAAACAAACAAAAGCAAGTAGAACGTTGATGTCGGGTGTAATCGACAGTGCGATACTTGTTCACTAAAATAAAGCTTAAAACAGGCGAAAACGGTCTTTTTAATAATTAATAATTCATTTATAACAAAAAAAAATAATTACTGTTGTTTTGGAAATATATATTTTTGTAATTAGTTTGGGCGGAAGCATGCGTAGCCGAAATTGTTCAGCTCCATTTTGGGAGGAGGTCGTCAGGATACTGTCTGCTAAATTTGGTGACTAGCTCTAAAGTGGTGGGAGATAAGAATTTTCGCGGCTTACCCGCATCCAAGATATATGGGTAATCGTTTTGCCACACCCCCAGTAGGCGTATCGAAAAAGTTGTGCTATCTTTAAAGGATGTAATCGGTAATCCTCTGAAACTGAGGAAGATATATCGATTTAATCCAATTGTCACGCCCCCAGTGGGCATAGCCAAAAAATCTTAACACTATCTGACGTGGATATACACATTTCAAGGTTCTAGCTTCAAAAACACCGACAAATTACTTTCATACGGATAGACGGACGAACGAACAGCAAGACGAGCATTGCACAAACCCAATATACTCTTTTCACTTCGTGAACGAGTATAACACTATAGATCCCTAATGATTTTGTTGTATTGCACAAACATTTTTTGTGAGTCTTGTTCTTTTTATCAAAGATGCAGCCGACAGATACCTAAAAACACTTGGGCTCTCGAATATTCTAAATGTGAACGGAATTTGTTCTTATCATCTGAAAATTTTCCATGCTCGGTACCCACTGGTTACTACCTGCTTATTCAGAAATCAGATTTGAGTTTACAAGTATAGGGCAATAGCACGAAATGTAATTGTATTAATTTTTTCATAAAATTATAAGTGTTTGCATAGTATTAAATATTCGGTAATTAAGCATAGTTATGACGCGTATTAAATTGTATGGACCAAGTACTATTTAAGGTATAGTAATTCTGTCCAATTATATTACCACAACTCACAAGGAAATTATAAATAAGTATAATTTGGTCTACATATGCATATGTAATCTGAATATTTCTCAGAAAACGCACGAAGATTAACTTGTTTACTTGGAATGCAAATGGCTTGAGGCTTAAAAATATAAAATCTTAATACAGTTCACAACTTACTAAGAAATTATAAAAATGTTTAATGTGGTCTACATATGCATGTGTAATCTGCATAATATTTTTCATAAAACGCACAAAGATTAATTAACTTGTTTACTTGAAAATATAAAACCTCATTGACGTATACCCCCCTCGAACTGGGACTGATAAGCCTGATAATTTCAGCTCGGAAGCTTAATTTTTTTCCCGCAAATTTGCCAGTAACTGTCACTGTAAGATTTACTGTATACTTGTTTTCTTCCCACCTCGTCCAAAATATACGTGCAAATATTTTGATTCCAGCTGTTGCCAGGTAATACAACTTGCATTTACGATTGCAATATGCGCTATCCCTGCTCAGCATTATCAGCGAATCAAAAGATTTTAGCATTTACAAATATTGTTTGGAAGTACAGCTCTAGATTAGCGTTAAAATAATAACAAGAAAATATTTAAAGTGCGGTATGCCTAAAAAATTTAAATAATAATATGAAACACGCAGCTTTTATTGAGCTCGTGACAAAAACTAGACAACTTTTATTGCGGCTTTCGGGCATACCTAAGTTGGGTCACAATCAGAAGTTAAACGAGGCATGGCCGGTTTTGTCTTATGTAATTTTTAATGCCAATCATATTAAAATGGCTAGCATTTACAAACTGACTTTTTTGTCAAGTTCAAATGTCACAATGAATTTAATATTAATATTTCCTCAAAAGTGCATTTTAATCTTATCATTGGATAACACTATCTCACTTATGGGACATGTGGGCAACTTTTAATTGGTGCTATTAAAGTCAATTCCACGGCATTAATTAGGTTTATTATATTTCTTATCAAATTGGAGGCCTGTTTTTGTTTTAAATTTGTTTCTGTATTGGGTGTATTTATTTTCATTTAGAAATTTGTTAAATTTTGTTCAATTGAATCAGTTAAGAGCACCGATTCCGGTTTATGCGGCTGGCGTTGATAGAACAACAACAAGAACAGCTCGGATCCTAAATTAAATATTGAACAATAAACGCTGACAGAGGCGCACGCTGAGGCAGCGCAGCTCCGACGTCAACGTCAGAGTCATTTGCCAGCTGCGGTTTAAAAGTAGAAGCGTCGCCGACGACGCGGCTCAATTATCAAAGTACTCTCGAGGAGGCAACTGGAAATTAAGAAATTGAAACGCGGAACGAGTAATCACAATAACGGGGAACTAAAAAATCGCGACAATAACGAGATAACAAAAGAAATTCATGTCTGTTGAACTTAAATTAATTTTGATTTGTTTATAATAAAATCTGTGAACTGATAAGTAATCAGCGCATTGTGAAAGTTAATCAAGATACAAGATACATTTACATAAATTTTGTAAACACGTTATTTGTGCAAAGTTATATAACATTTTCTTATCGACAACAAATACAAAACTCGAGAAAGTGCAACATAAAATGACTGGTTACGATTCCAATGGTGACGTGGCTACCAGCAAGGGCAATCACAACAATAATGGCCACAGCAATAAGCCCGCTGAATATACCGCCCGAGACCACACGTGAGTAACCACCGGCCTGAAGGACGAAACGAAAACAAAATCCAATCAACTCACGCCGTCAATTAAAGAAACCTACAATCAACAATCCATAATAATGAACAGCTTTTAATAATTCTTTTATAGTTTTGCTGCAAAGTAAAATCAAAAACGATTAACAAATAGTATAACTAACTTGTCGTATACTAAGTACTGTGTTAATATACTTTATACTTTACGTGTGTGCGTATATAGACTTTAAAACGCAGTTTTTTTTGTTGGTTCGCCCCTAAATCGATCGATTGATTTATTTTATGAACATTGAGTTAGATAGTAGGCTTTGGTTTTCCCATGTCCTAGTTCCGTTTTTAATATGCTTATTATATAAAATTGTTTCGGCGTTAACATTTTTGTCTTGACCTTAAAATTTTGATTAAATTTCACTCTGACTTTGGCTAAATATCTACCTTTATTGTTTCTGTTAAGAAGCAGAATGTGCTCACGGGATTGCTGTTCGGGCAAAGGTACTTCCCAAAAGGAAGGCAAAACCTGTGCAGATAATAAGATTGGAAAAAAAGAAGTCGAGATTATTGTACCCACCCCTCAAAGTTTGCTGTAAGTCTAATCATAGCCAAACATAGATGGGTGTAGGAGACATACGTTTGCGATTTATTCCCTTTTAATATTTGACTTAGGTTCTAGTTGTTTATGCTTTTGTTGTCGTACATTTAGTTAAATTAAATTTAGTTTCGATATTTTTCTTATTTCAAATTTCACAATGTGTAATCGCGATTGCTGCTCAAATCCCAGGGGCAAAGCCGGTGACTGATCCATCAGCCCGGTCCATAGTGCCAACAATACAGAGCCGTTTGTAAGTGTTGGCCCACAAAAGTTTTCTTTCATTTAAGTATAAATAGGCGCTGAACTGTCCTTGATCTTATCACTGATACTGGAAGCCCACAGCTTTTTATTGTCGCTAAAGCCAAATATAAATTAAAATATTTCAGAATACAAAAGTAGCTTCTAATGGGGTTATCAATTTGCTAGAGCTTGTTTGCTCATTAAATCGAAACATTCTTCCATTAAAAAACCACCGTAGCATCTTCAATCTGCATTCGAGATTACGAGAGCAACTTGGTGTTGATAATTCTTGCGGCTAGAAATGCTAATGCCCCCAAGCGATCCGGTCGCATCCAGATTTAGCCTCAGCTTCAATTAACAGCTGATAAACATGCTTTAATTTTGTTTGTTTGCAAATTGCTTATGCAAGATTTTGACCCAGTTAAGTAAATACATTAAACTTACAAGTTGCGGTTGATTGGTAGACAAAAATGGGCGTGCACAGCGATCTTGACATAGGCCTTTATCTTAAAAATACTTGTTTATGTGCTGTGATTAATTTAGCAGCTAAGCACCAGTCTATTATTTGCCAAATGGCGATTTCTGATAAAGGCAATTTGGTTTTTTTTTTGCTTGTTGCTTTAAGGTAATGAAGAGTTTTAAAACAAGTTGTTTTATAGTCTTGCGACTATGATTTCTTACAACTGACTTAACATTTGAATAAGTCTGGATATTTTAAATATATGAGATGTTTTTTGCATAGCCGGTTTTAAGATGTTCATTAAATAATCTAAGCTTCAACGAACCGACAAATTAAGTATTATAATTCTTTTTCATTATACATTTTATCTGAGTCCATTGTCTTTTTTTTCGCTTCTTACCGATTTTTATACCCATTGAAAATGGGTAAATCCAGGGTATAATGGTTTTGTGCAAATGTATGTAACAGGCAGAAGGAGACATTTCTGACCCCATTAAGTATATATATTCTTAATCAGCATCCGCCCGTCCGTCTGTATGTACGCGGCGATTTCCAAGACTACAGATTATAGAAAGCTGAACTTGAACTTTTTAAGTTCGTTTATACCATACGCAGATCAAATTTATTTCAAATCATCGATAACTCGTCTCATTTTCTTACTATCGATAATTATGTTCAGACGGACATGGCTAGATCGACTCAGCTCGTCGTCCTCATCAAGAATATAAAGACTTTATGGGGTCGGATATGCCTCGTTCTGCCTGTTACATACATTTGCTCAAAACCATTACCCTGATTTACCCATTTTCAACGTATTCAGGGTTTAAAAATTAGTTTTTTACTTTATTTTTGAGAGGAGATATGCAAAAAGTGAAATATTCTGGAAATGTATATACTAAACGTGAACTTAAGTTCTTAACGCGTTCAGTAGGATTGACCGAGAAACGGTTAGACGGCCAGACCAACAGACAGAGCTAAGTCGACTCGATATCACTAAGCTAGCCAAGAATATATACACTTTACGGGGTGGGATAGTCTCCTTCTGCCTGTTACAAACATTTACACAAAACCAGTTTTTTTTACACGTATTTTGAACATGTAAAAACAAAGATATTTCTACTTAAGTGGAAGAACACCTATACCGAGAAATATGTTAATTTTTTTGCACGCAATGTAAAACTATAAAATGTTCCATACATATAAGGCTAGAGAAAGTTGAGTTATATTTGACAATCTATGAATTTAGCACATTGTTTTATTAACTATCCAAATTATGAAGCAAAACTTAATTACAATTTTCAAACAATTACAGCAGCAGCGACAACCGTATCCAATGCTCTCTTACACCCGAAGAGTTTCGGGCTGTACGCGTGATGAATGAAGACACGTTTGTAGACAAAATTTTTTTGATGTGGTTGTCTCTGTTTATTCTGTGTGTATCTGTGCACACCCTGTGCATAGATTCGTTTTTGTATTGTTTTTATCGCACTCGTATTATCATACTATGTTTCGCCTCACAAACTTATGTGCCATTAAACTAATTGTACTAATTGTAATTGTACAATCAATCTTAAAAAAAATGCGGAAAATATGTTCTAGTTCACTATTTCTTGCTGCGGCAAATAGATTGACATTTTTTTTAATGTACTGTCCTGTTTTTAACATAGTCGGCTTTAAAAATTTTCACTGACACATTATCGATTCACCATTTTCAGGTATCCCTATGAGGTCATTCAGGAGATTGCCGACTTTATTGTAAAGGGGGCAGGCATAAGGCCAAAGATTGGTATCATTTGCGGCTCTGGACTCGGCTCTCTTGCCGAAATTATTCAGGACGCCAAGGTTTTTGAGTATGCAAAGATACCAAACTTTCCCGTATCAACAGTAGAGGGCCATGCTGGTAAACTTGTCGTCGGTACGCTGGAGGGAGCTAATGTCATGGCCATGCAGGGACGCTTTCATTTCTATGAAGGCTACCCATTAGCAAAGTGCTCTATGCCGGTGCGCGTAATGAAGCTCTGTGGCGTAGAGTATCTGTTTGCGACAAATGCGGCAGGCGGTATCAATCCCAAATACGTAGTTGGCGACATTATGCTAATGCATGATCACGTCAACATGCTTGGCTTTGCTGGTAACTCTCCGCTGCAGGGTCCCAATGATCCGCGCTTTGGGCCCCGTTTCCCCGCTCTTGTAAACTCCTATAACAGGGACCTGATCAACAAGGCGATCGAGATTGGCAAAACAATGGGAATTGAGTCGAATATGCATGTTGGTGTTTACTCTTGCCTTGGTGGACCAACCTACGAAACAATTGCTGAGCTTAAAGCACTTCGCATGATGGGCGTTGATGCAGTGGGCATGTCCACAGTGCACGAGGTTATTACGGCTCGTCACTGCGATATGAAAGTGTTCGCTTTCAGTTTGATCACCAATAAGTGTTCCATCGAGTATAGCGACAAGAAGGACGAAGAGGCCAACCACGAGGAAGTCATGGCCGTGGCCAAAAACAGGCAGAAGTCTTGCTGCGAACTAGTTTCCCGCCTTATAGCCGAAATCCAAAAAGGGTCTTAGGGAAATAATCTACTAAAAATTTACAGTTTAATCTAAAATGTAGATAATAAAATTAATATTAAAATAATTATTAAAATAATATAAATAATAAAACAGAATTAAATGTTTTTGAGTAATTGATTTAACAGCTCGATATTGCACTACCATGCAAACATTAACGGCAGCACATTGATTTAATTTTATTAAAATGGATGAGCTGATCATGTGTCGATTCTGAAATCAAAAATTTTAAATGGCGATTGATTGAATAGTTTTATACGGGCCGAGAGAAGTGTATCGCTCCAAGATTGGACTATATATGGCTGAGATATAAGCATTTAAAATGTGCTAGAACATTAAAAACCCCATGTCTCGGGGTTTTTGTGAAACCTGGTTTGCAAGAATTTTTAAAAAATTCCATTTGTATTACCAGGCGAACAGAATCGGCGGCAGGTCGTTAAATATGTGCAAAATTATATTGCATACTTTTTAGGTAACAATTTTGCACTGCCGATGTGTAAGTCTTAATGCAAATTCGAGCTGAAGTACCAGGCGAACAGAATTGCCAGAAGGTCGACGCAAAATATTGAATTTGTGCATAATTCCAGTGCATACTTCTAATGTAACAATTTTGCGCCGCCGATGTGCAAGAGCATTGCATACTTCTAAGGTAACAATTTTGCACTGCCGATGTGTAAGTCTTAATGCAAATTCGAGCTGAAGTACCAGGCGAACAGAATTGCCAGAAGGTCGACGCAAAATATTGAATTTGTGCATAATTCCAGTGCATACTTCTAATGTAACAATTTTGCGCCGCCGATGTGCAAGAGCATTGCATACTTCTAAGGTAACATTTTGCACTGCCGATGTGCAAGTCTTAATGCAAATTCGAGCTGAAGTACCAGGCAAATAGAATTGCCAGAAGGTCGACGCAAAATATTGAATTTGTGCAAAATTCCAGTGCATACTTCTAATGTAACAATTTTGCGCCGCCGATGTGCAAGAGCATTGCATACTTCTAAGGTAACAATTTTGCACTGCCGATGTGCAAGAGTCTTAATGCAAATTCGAGCTGAAGTATCAGACGAATAGAATTGCCAGAAGATCGACAGAAAATATTGAATTTGTGTAAAATTCCATTGCATACTTCTATGGTAACAAATTTGCACCGCCGATGTGCATGAGCTTAATGCAAATTCGAGCTGAAGTACCAGGTGAACAGAATCGGCAGCACTTTGATTAGATTTTAGTGAACTGAGTGCAGAGCAAGTAAACATTGGTGACAAGCATTATCCGTAACTGAGTGCTTAAATGTTTACTTCCTTTACAAATTAGCAGCTTTTTTGTAAATTTATTTTTACCACATCCCCAAATAAAACAAATAAGACAATTTTTTTGATTTATTTATTTTTAATAAAAACTACATAATACAAAGTAAAATTAAAACATAATAAAATACAAATACTAAAATAGGCAAATAAAATAAAATATAAACCAAAATTTAAATACATGAAAACTGTAAAATCAGAGAGCTCGATGTAGTTCCACCCTTTAAGGCAGTTGGTTTTTAAAAATTACCAATTGCAATTTTCTCAATTTGTTAATAGCATAATAACGCATAAAGCATATCAACTAAATATGTACAGGTAATAAAATATGTTTTTCGATAGCTCAGTGCAGTTTCATAATAAAATTTGTGCCGACAGTATACATAATAAGCTACTATCAGTAGATATTTTTATATGTGTGTAAAAAGATATATGTATATGTATATTTATGTAAATATGTATATACGATAAGTGTGTAAAGTACGAGAGTATATAAAGATATGCGCACGTTGTGTCGTGTGATATTTGTAAATAGGTCTAGTAAAATGGTTTAAGATGTTTCTTAAGATGGTTATAAAATATTTGATTACGAAAAAAAGTTTTTTGTGATTGTTTTCAAGTCTATACGGTCCCATGTTTAATTAGAAAAGACCGCGCTCCTTCTTCAGCTTAGTCTGCTTCCACACGGGCAACTGCTCAAACTCCGAACGGCTGACGCCTAGCGCGTGCTCAAATTCATTGCTATTTAAGTAAAGCTCCAGACGTGTCGGCTCTACGCCTTCTGGTAGTGGACGGGCCTTAAGCACGTCCAGGGGGTACTCGGTTTGGGTCATTTGTGCGAGCATTTCGCTGATGGACGTGGGGACACCTGTCCGACCATCCTGCAATGTCAATGCAAATAAATGAAATATAAATATAGAGTGTAGTGTGAATCTACATACCTCCAGGTTGATTTCACGGACATCCCCACGATCAGACCATTCGGGAAAGAGTGCTTTAAAAGCCAAAGGCTCCAGGCCTGCCCAGATAACGTAGCCCTTGATGCCATGGAAAGAAACCGCCTCATTGTCGCCGTGCTTTGCACGCCAATAGTCGACGGCCGTTTCAAGAGCGGCACGTCGCTCTGAGATCCAGCGGTTTACGCCCGCACGATTGTCATTGGTAGCGCTACTGAGTTCCTCTGTGTTGACTATAATTAAATCGAGTATTAGTAATGACCTGTCTTAGCAAATTGTCAAACTTACTCTTTATATCCTCCAGAGGCCACCAACCCATCCACAGCCACAGTTCGTCACCATCGTCTAGCAGGAAGATAGTTGGCTGGCGAGCATTGTAGAGTTGCGTTTGCGAAAACGGATAAGGGCTTTGCATATCTCGACAACGCAATGGATCTATCAGCTCGCACGCCTTAAAGACGCCCTGTGTGCTCGAAAAGTTGAATATCCTTAGTGTATAATCATAGCATTTGGTGGCCTTAAGCAGACTCCCATAATTGCGCTCTTCGCCGAGTCCAAGGGCCGTCTTGCAAGCATCGCACTCAGCACCCTCCTCCATCTCATGGACCGTGGCACTTGCGCAGATAAATAAATCAACGGGCAGCTGCTTTGCTATGTGATGTGCAGATGCTAAAGTGACGGCGCGTGTGTGTGATGCGCTCTTGCATCCATGCCAAACGAGAACTTGTCCTTGGCCGCCGTGGATTATAAGCATGGAGCTACGGGATCGCAGCTGACGCGCCTCGCAGTGCACCTCCTTAAGAAGCGCCTCCTCGGACATATTGCCTTGCAGCTGGTAGAGACGCCAATCGGCTCGCCTTGCCAGGCACTGTTCTTTGCGACCACGATGTTGCCAAAGCTGGCGGAAAAGCCGTACAAAGGCGGTACACTCGTCACCCTGTGCCACACGAATTTGAGCGCCCTTCTCCTTGTCCACCTCCACGGTTAGCAGAGCAGCGGCACCCTTCTCATTAGCACTCGAGTCCTGACCCTGCCATGTGAAGTAGACACAACGATCGCGCCCGACAGTGCTACGGTTAGACACCTTGCCGCTCAGTTCTCGCACTGTTACGGATATCTGGTAAATCCAGCGGACAATGTAGCTCTCCGCGGAGTAGAAATGTCCGTAATTGTCGCGTGATTCGGCCGCATCAAAGTTGAACTCGTGTATTTGCCACTTATCTGTTGATTTGGAGATAATATCAAAGTGGCGCATGGTATCATTGTCATAGTAGAAATTGCCACGACCCAAATTCGCCTGCTCCAACACAAGATTGGGTTCAAGATAAGGCTCGCCCGTGTGCAGAGCGGCGCCGTTAAGAGGGCGCACTACTTGGACAACATTTGCCAAATAGTCCTTCTCGAGATCCTCGCGCTCGAGCTCCGGCCAGTCGTTAAACTTCTCCTTAAATAGCACCGTCTCCATGTTCTGCGTTATCTTGCCCAGCACACACCACTCCGGCCGTGGAGCGCATCGTTTAGCGTACTTGGTACTCTCGCGCTTGCCTACAATAGGCGCATAGTTAAGCGGATTTAGATAGCACTGGCTGTAGTCTGCGGCATCCGAGGCATAGAAGTGTTCCTGGGCAAGGCGCATGGCCGCCCGCTTGTCGTCTGAGGGGGCGTTCTTGCCGTTCCATACGTACAGCTCGGTACCAAAGTCAAAGACGAACACCTTACGTGTATCCAACATTTCAACCTTGGGTATGCAGCCCCAATATTTATCCAACGGCAACAGCGCATCGTCCTGAAACTCGTAGATTTTGTTTGTCTCAACCAGGCTGCTTTCGAACACATCATCCTCATCTGCATGACCGCAGTCAGCGATCGCCAGCTGCTGTTGCTGCTCCTCTGGTTCACCCAATAGCGACCAGAACTGACGCCACTGCCGCTCGTTAACATATTTTCCATCGGTGAGTATTACCTCCTGTGTGGCTGTGCAACCCAGATCCTTGTTTTCTACAATGGCAGCACAGATCTTCTTGCTGCGTGAGATCTCAATGACATTCGCGAAGGAGCCAACATAGCGAAACAGTTGCGATCCGGTGATTAAAATGAAACAATCTCCACGATTCAGTGAAGCCTGCGCGGGCGCCACGAGACGCGTTTGCACATGGGTGCGTCCTTTGACATGCAGCAGCATCACCTGCTTGTGGGGCAGCCACATTTGTTGCAACGGAAGGGATGAGGACCTTAGGGCCACCGACTTGAAATCTTCAATCGATGCCAAGCCCGCAATGGCTTCTGCAGCCAAGTTGCCACGTTGTCCAACTGTTGGGGCAGACAAAGGCAAGATTATTAGTTGCTGTCTTATGTGGGACCTCCAAAATTTTTTTTGACTCACATGACTCCAACTTAAGGCGTCGCAGCTCGCGCTCGGCAATACCCGTTTTGAGTTCCGTGTACTCGGAGCAGATGTCGCTGCGTGCAGCCAAAGTCTTGAGCGGATTGCGTGCGGCTCGACGGCCCTTGGGACCCTGAATGTTGCGCTTGCTGACTAGGCTAAAAGAGAAGATAAGGGCATTCCAATTTATAAATTTGTCACTCAAGTGTTAACTGCGTGACTTACCGCTCTGTGGGCTTTATATCATCGAAGGCGCTTATCTGCAGCAGAGCGCGCTCGGCGGGAGTTGTTGTTTGGCTCTTTGGCTGCACGCCAAAGAAGTTTTTGAAGGTCTCCTCATCGTCCAGACGCGGTACTTGTATTCGAGCGCCCACATTTGTGGCTGCAGCTGCGCTCTTGTTATTCGCCAGCTCCTTGTTCTGCTTGGCACTGTGGGGGGATCTGCGTTCGACATCCGATTCGGAGCTGCTGCTGTTGCTGCGACTCACGGACAAATTCTCCTCAGCATTTACGCTCAAGCTGCGCTGTGCTGTAGCTTTTGAGAAGTTCGTTACCATCATGGAGGGGCTCTTGGCCAAACCCAGCTGCGGCTGATTCGCGCTTCGTACCTCGCGCATGGGACACTTCTTGGACGCATCATTAGGCAGGCGAGTGAACTGTAATTCAACGGGCGAATTGGACTTCTTTTGCAGTCGTCCAGCGACTGTGAACTTATTGGCATCAGTTTGTTCTGCAAACGTTCGCTGATCAATTACGATTACCAGAGGCTTTGATAAACTTACCTATACGCTGTTTCCAGTTCTCGGAGTTTGACTTAAGCTTACCGAGGCGTTCCGACACTTTCCCGCCTTCGAGACTGCCCACGATTAGTGGCGATGGCGGCAATGGCTTGTCGGAAATGGAGTGAGCCAGAGAATGTGATTCCTGTGCGAAAGCATGGACGTTAAGAGGTTAAGGTTAATTAAACCATTCGTATCTTTAAAAGCACTATGTTTGAGTCAGGTACACTGGGTAAGAGAGAGTGAGCAACGAGTGGGTGTCAAATGTTTAATTTACAAAAAAATCACGATTTAAAAACAAAACAAATTTCGGACAAAATTCAACAAAATAATTTAATTCATAAAACGCGCAAAATAGCTACAATAATATTTATCAATCAAACCATATTTGGTTTGCTTAGAGTGGTTGGGTTCGCTAATGTTGTTATTGCTGTTTCGGGCTTTTTAGCAGGTTATAAAATTGGGTTATTTCCAGTTTATTAAATGACTCATGCCCCTTTTAGGTTTGCTAGTTAGTCAATTGAAGGGGTTATCAACAGCTGAAAATTAGCTAAAAGCCATTTACCAGTTTCACTTTTTGCATTTTCTGCGCATTTCAAACAACACACACACACACGCAGCAGAGGGCACACCTTAAAGCCAAGTGCGCACTGCGTTTATAACCGTTGGACAAAGTTAAAGCAGACGCGACTCTTGGCTAGCTAAGTCTTCAGACTTGGCTAATTGAACAGCCAAATGGAGGCCACAAGTCAAAGCGCGATTGAATCTCGAGAGTTGTTTCCGGCGTGCCACGGGATTTGTGACTGAGGTACTCGACTTGTGATTGTGTCGCCTCCAAAACGCTGAGAAACTGCGCAGCGGAAGGTATGGGGTGAGTGTTGAGCAAAGCCAGCCGCATATGAGAGAGATAGAAGAACGACCAAATAAAGATAAGATAAGAGACCCATAGCATATTAGACATACTAGGAGAGATATGGCTAGAGAAGAGAGCAAAAAGTACACAGGGAAAAGAGAGAGAAACCCGAGGAAAGGAACAACATATTATTTACATTCGTTTAGTTTAAGGTTTAAGCCGCAATTAATTATGTAAATATTTACATGCATGTAACTCCGGACCGTAGACCTTAGCCCTTTTATCAATTGTTTACGAAGCAGGTATAAAATTCAACAAGCGTTGTAGGAGAAAATCATTTGTTAATATATACTTTATCAGTTTATTTGTAGCGCAGTTGAGAAATTGCCAATTATTAGCAGTGTTCGAGTGATTAAGTAAACAAACTCATTGCAATTTTCAGATATCAGCGATTTCTTGTGTGAACTCGTACGCGCATTTACAACCTATGTGATAGCAAAACATTGGAACTCTCCTGGAATTAGTAGCGTGTGTCATCACCAAAGTGTTGGCCCCATGGCGCAGCTGCCGCTACCCCTGTCGGGGCCCATAACACAATTCACGATGAATCATCGGCATTGAATTCGATAAGGCACATTAAAATGGGTAAAATCTACCTAAAAGGCAAATAAACAAAAACGAAGAGAGTTTTTGTATTTGGAGTGCCGAAGATTGAATACCCTTGCTGATATGTGATCAACCTAATTTACGAATATTGATCTTATGAGACACTTATGATTAAGAGCAGTGATATTACATTTGTTTGCTTCTATATTTACTGCCTGCAGAAAAAAGGTGAAACTTATGCAACTCAGCTTCCATCAGTCTAACAGAAATGGCGACATTACAATTTGTAAACGATTTCCAATTTGTTATGGGTATTTCCCAAATTTGGTTAAGCTTTTAGGCAACCTGTTGCAGTAGGGTCACTTAAGTGCCACTGATTATGATTTCATTTAGTTAATTGTAAGGCATTATTGATAATTTGATTGTGCTTGCAACTGGTTTAAGTTAATTGGTATTTGCACTCTAGAAAAAAGTATGCAGAAATATTTTCCATTGTCATGGAATATGAATATAGGAATATAAAATGGATTTAAATAAATACGTTAGCGCTCTGGCATAACATCTTGGTGTTCGTGTATTCCACATTCTGCTTCTCTGCCACTAACAAATTTTTGTATCTCGAGTGGTATCAAAAATTTTTAGTAAATTAATTCACACATTAAAGTTTTTTTCAATGATTTGCATCAATTTATTGACCAAAAGACTCCGTATACTGACATAAACATATGTAGATACATATAGCCAAGAATGAGCCGCTCGATGAGTGGTCCCAAAAACTGTTAAATTTTTTCAAAGGCATATCATGCACTCCCTAACCTATATGTCCAGTTTTGTTTTTATAATTATCATCTGCAGCAGATGTTTCATTATTATAAGCTCATAAAAACATTTGTTGGGTTATAATAAAGAGACTCTCTGTAAGGGTAAAGGCATTTTAAAGCAATATGTACTATGTAAAAGCTGCATGACGGTAGCACAAAATTTTTTTAGCCAAATTGATAAAACAGCTGCAAGCAAAAGCAAAAATTAAAATTTTTATATTTTGTTGCACAGTTTTGGTTGCTGACAAAAATAAATTGAATGATTTTCGCCTTATTATTATTTTTTCTTGTAAACATTTTATTAATATATTTAAAGTATGTATTTATCTAGTTTTAAGTTTATGAAGGTAAGATATAAATAATACTACATATTTATAGTCATCCCAAATAATGGTAAAGTAAGTACTTTAAATAAACTCGTACTTTCGCATATTTTAAATTCACAAACGTGCCAGTTTGTTTGCCACATGAGATTTAAATTATATATAGTTTTGGTTGGGATTTTGTAATTTAATTACATTTATTGCTATATTGTTTTCTTTAATAGTTATGTAAAACTGATTATTGTTTTCTTCCATAAATGAGAGTCACTAAGGCCTGGGAAAGGATATAGAGCCCAGTCTAGGGTATGGATGTGTATAGCCAACATCATTAGTAGCCAGTGCTAATTATGAGTTGTTCATTTGTAATTATAGCCTTCACTTTGTGCTTTTTTTGTTTGTTTAAGTTTTCATTAATTAAACAAATAAAGTGCAAGTGAAAAATGGTTAGCACTGCCAGGGGAGGGATGCTGTGGTTTAGCCCGCATGGAATATCGCACAATAATTAGAGGGCTGATATGAGTCCCACTTGCATTGCGAGTGTTTTCTGTGAGTCATTTAAATTAAAAAAACAAAGGCAAGTGACGAGTGTTCTACAAGGTGGAGAGGAGAAGGGGCTGCTAGTGTTTGCGCAAAGCTGAGTGAGCTCGTATATGGCACGATTAAATGACCAGGTGAATAACTGATTAGTTGACTTTGCATTCACTCGGATCTCTGAGTGATTTCTAAGCCCTTAGTTGCTTCTCAACTGGTTGTCAGCTGGTGCAGGGTGGTCTCGTTCACAAAGACCGCCTCGTGTTCCTCGTTGAGCAGATCTGTGATGGAGTAGGCGGACAGAGGCCTAGAGAACCTGCGCTCAGAGAGTATGTCGTCAATGCAGGTAATTGGGGCCAGACTGTTGCTTTCCACAGGCTCCTCAGCGCTGCGTGCAATGGCCTGGAAAATGTCCTCCATGCTGGACTTAAGGCAAAGTGCGGGCGGCTGGCGGAGCAGTATTGGCGAAGTGGGCTCCGGTGAGCTGGACAGTGGTGATGCTGTTGAAGGCGTGGTTGAGGTGCCGTATGTGCGTCTTATAGACGGCACAGGCACCGACATAGGCTCCCAATCGCTGCTCTTAGGGGGCTTCTGTTGCTGTTGCTCTTCCTCCAGCTCCTGCCACAGTTGCATGGCATGTTCAATGTGCTGCAGCTGCGCCGTCAGCTGAGTGGCAATGCTGCTTTTGCGCGAGGCGCAGGGCGTGGACTCGCAGGACTCCTCGCTTACGCCAAACATCCGGATCTCGGGTAGCGTCACAGGCGTGACGCGGCTCACTTGACGCGTCGCATGGCCCGACTCGAACATGCGCGCAATCTTCGTCACATTGTTATGTTTGATGGATGGCGCCACCACCGGTTCCTCCTTTGCCTGCGGCTGATGCCGCTTTGGATAGACTCTCGTCACGGGCTTGCGTTGCTTCTGCTTAACCGTCGGCTCCTGCGCGTGGCAGCACAATTCGGGGCCATAGCAGCGATGGAATTTGTGCCGATTTGCCTCGAAGTCCGCATCAGCATACCGCTTCATACGCATCAGCGATTTAGGTAGTAGCGTAAGCAGCACGTAGACCACCAGCAGGTATGGCAAATGGCTCAGCCATTGCCAGGTTGTCTCCAGATAGAGCTGGTAGTCCGTCATTGTTGTTGTTGTGGTTATTGTTGTAGCTGCTCGTTATCACAATTTGCAATATTTACTGACTTTTCCCGCTCGCAAAAAAGTTTGTACAATTGTTGTTGTTTTTTTAGCTGATATCGTTTTTCAGTCTTTGATAAGCGACACTTTTACCATGACATCACGTAGCACTATACAGAGGATTGCAAAGAAAATATATAGGATTCTTTAAGTTTTTACATTTTTTAATATTTACGCAACAAAAAAATATTGCAAAATTGTACACGCTTGTACTGTCTACATTTTGCTATATTTTTTGTGTGTCGCACATATCCTTTCTCTTTCGCACACTTACACACCTTTCGTTAAGCGCTTTCAGTTCTGTTTTGTAATCAGGCGCGCAGTTTTTCCTGTTAATTATATATAATAAAACATATTCCAACGATTGCTATTAAATTTTTTATCTTGGAGTGCCATCTGATATCCCCACAAACCTGCACAATACTTATTTAAAAAAAAGTTTTTTTTTTATTTTTTGCTTTTAGGCGCGTTTTGCATTCCGACGCACCCAGCGGTCGTTCTCTTCGGGTTCTCGTCTTAAACTTAACTGAACGACGACGAGCGCAATTGTTATTAATCAGTGGGACTCTGTGGGCTTTACTCTCTCTATGTGCTTGACGCTTTCGCTCTCGCTCTCTCACTTATGTGCTTTATGATGTGTGCGTTCGTTGAGTTTTAGTGACTACGTCGTCGGTTGCTCCTGTGATCTTGGATTCTTTCGAAATTGTTGTTATTTTCGTTCAAGCGGTTTGGGCAAAATTGACGGACTTTCATTATGGGCACTTTGAAGACCAATGTAGCGCTAATTAAGCTGTGTGCGTTGAGTAGTAGGTCATGTAAGTCCAATTGAAATGCTAATATTCGGCACGAATATTTAACGATTGGATTTATCGCAAATGCATTTAAATGCGATTTATGAGCAAAAATGTTTCCTTTAATATTGACAATAAAACCGTAACCATATGTGTTCAAGAGACAGATCTGATACATATTTAGAGCTTCAGAACAGTTGCTTTATATGTGTGCCCGAAACACAACTAGTTTCAAGCTTTTTAAACTAAGTTTTTCACCTACAATCGATTTGCGTTAGAATAAAAAATTTATAAAACTTAAGTGCAGATAAATCTAGAGGACAACCCATGACCATTTGGGCGTTGCTGAAAGTATCGAGATTTTATATATTTGCTCAAAAAAAGGCCAGCCAACACAGAAACAGATGCCTTTCTTTATTTGCGTCAATATTATTTTAAATTATTGATTTGTCTTAGAAAAATTGTGTAGTCTTTCGGTATTTATCTTTTCGGTACGTTTTTCGTATACAACACTTTGCGATGAGAAATTTCATATTTATTTTTAACATGTTACGTGGGTTCCCGTTTTGGGTGACGATTTGTAAGAGTCACATATTGCGGACAAGTGTGCATTCGCTACTTATGAGAAAGTTCTCAAAGGTGAATGTGTATATGTGCGAGTGAAAGAAACGGCCAGCCTTGAAACACATTTTTGTTCAATGTGTATCTTTAAAATTGTCATAAAATGTGTTAACGTTTCACTGTGGCAAATGCAATTGCCAGAAACTATGCACATACATATGTGCGCATGAGTTTATAAATAAAAATAATTCGCTTCCTGCTACGCCGTATTCGACAGTTTATGCAACATATTTTTGCAGTCAGGAAACTACTTCACATTACTTTTTATGCAATCAGAGCTACTTAAGCGAGCGAGAGAAAAAAGAGAGCCAGAGAGATGTAGAAGGAGCGCGCAATTGACACGCACGTCAGTTTTGATTTGCCGCTTATCAATTTGAATGTTAATAAAAACGGGCAGCAACAAATAATGCATAACAAAAACAATAACGAACTCAGTTAAAGCAATAAAAATAAAAAAACAGCAGCAAATAAAGCGAGTTGCGAAGCGCTCGTCTTGGAGTCGCGGCTCGTACTGCGACAACGGGTAGATCACTAAACCATAAATTCCAATTGGAGACTATGAAAGCCGGCTCCGAAAGAGAGACGGAGAGCAGCAATAACGACGACAGCGTCGACGACGAGGCATCGGGGCGTCAAGTGTGATTGTTGTTTCTGACTCGCAGGCTGCAGACGATTTAAATTAAAGTGAGCGCAAAAAGAGAGATCTTCATGGAGACTAGTGGACATTAAAATTGATGGAGAGAGGAAGAGACCGCGAGAGCAGCTGAAAACTTGCAAATTAAATGGGAAAGGGTTGATGCATTGAATTCGGGTTAGCGATGATGATTCACGTTTTTTAGATCTTTTGAGAAATCTTTGAAACAGGTACTATACATACTTGCATCAACAGTGATGTATCTGCTAAAAGACCGATAAACAAAGACAAAAAAAAACAAAAGGAAAAGAGTGATATATAGCCACCTTATCTCTGTCCCACTACTGCCCAGAAATGTTGAAAAGAAAATAATGAATCACATAAAGGCAATACAAATAATCAGCAACAAGCAGCCGCCGCAGCAGCCGTTGGCATATTTGCAGCTTGTAAAGATACAGATAAACGCGACAACCGGAGCGAAAGAGACATGAAATTGAGGAAGCAACACAGCGTGTATAAAGTTTGCCAGAGCCGTTGTTAGTAAGTACCTTTTTTATAAGCAACAACTACTGGCTACTGTCATTGCGATTCTCCGCTTTGGGGAGGCATGGACTAATGAACAAGTATAGCAGAGCAGCAAAAAAAAAACACCATAATCACAACAGTCAGCGAACAATACGTGAAGCATAATAAACTACACAGAAGACTAGGAACGACCTAGAGATGCAGTGCGGAGGGATATATGCAGGGCCAGCAAAGCTGCAAGTATATCAAATTCACAAAACAATTTACAATAGCCAGAGGAAGGCATAGGCGAGGCCAAGCATAGTTGGATGGTGTTTTATTTGGAGGAAGGTGTAACTGCGCGGCAGATGAGCACGTTCAAGATCAAGCCACAGATCAAATGCAGCCATAGAGTCACAGCTGGACCCAGCAGCAGCATTAACCACAGATGACTACGACGTAAAAGCAGCTTTAATAGAGCCAGATGAAACAGCAGTCTGGGGAGATGGAGTCAAATCGCGTCGAGCAAATGGAGTGGATGCTACAGCCCAACCCAAACACAACCCAAACCGCCTTTAGTTTCATCCTTTTTATTTGGTAATTGTTGTTGTGGCTGTTGCTGCAGTCGCTGCTGCCCACAAGGCAAGTTTCGAAAGAGAAAATTATGGGCAAATGGAAGTTGGCATGTAGACTGTTGCAGAGCCAGAGTTTCAAAGCCTATATATATATATATATATATATATATATATATATATATATATATGATGTGAGCTGTTTGAATGCAGTCTGCTGCTACTTGATGCTATGACCAACGGAAGAATATCAAATTTGGGATCTCTGCCAACAAGCGCAAAAATTTTGCTGAACAGAGCAAAAATGCCAATAGAAACTTAAATTTACTTATTAGTAAATTTAAAAAGATGTTATTGACATTAAATGGTATAGAAATAAAAAAATGTATCTTCTTAAACGGGCATTTACAAATACAATAAGAGAAAAAAACACGATACAATGTTATCTAGTTTAGTATCAACTTATTGTAAAGATATGAAACTGTTTTATCTTGGGAGTTTTTATTTGGAGTTCAGTAGAATTCTCTTAGAAATTGATTTTACGACTGATTTTTCGTTTCTGTATGTAACTATGTATCGTTTCTACATATTAAACTGGTTTGTGCAACCACCAAAATTTAATCACATATTCATTTTTTGAACAAGTAACCATATTTTCTTTATCTTGCAATTGAGCTTGTGGCACTGTGGCAACTGAGGCGCAGGCGTCAAGTGTTTAAGTTTGTATCTTTGTATCTTTATCTATTTATGTAAGCCCTGTATACATATGTAGGCAAAAATGTAGGCAACAACAAACTTCAAATAGCGTGAACAACAACAAAAAGAAGCTATTTAAAACTCATTTGCCTCGTGCGGATTTATGTATGCCCACTACCTTGGCTTAGATCGATGAATCTGTTTGACATGATTTTCTCAAAAATTTCTCCCAAAAACGCCACCATATACAGAGGCAACAACAGCAGTACTACTGATATTGCTGATGATGATTATGATGATACGCCAAAAGGCGTGGACATTGAAATTAAATGTGATTACTTTTACATTACGCAGACTGAAAGGGAGGGGAAGTTTTCATATATTATAAATACCCATCATACCCGCATAATTAGAGGCCCCAGTGCAAGCACTCTTAATAAGGCAAACAGAGAAAGGAGGCAAGAGAAAAAAGTAAGAACGTTGCAGTCGGACGTAACCGACTCCGTGTACTCGATCACAGTACACAGAAGTTATTAATTTTTTTTTTTTTGGAAAAATACAGAATTTTTATATTTCGTAGGGGCGGGGGTGGGCGTGGCCAATATTTTTTGGTTCGGAAGATATAGCCATTTCTGTTTTTGAAGGCGGGGGCACTGGGGGCCGTTATAGTGGGCGTTGCCGGGAAATCATGGTCGTTATTTTAGGGGAGGAGCAATCTACATACTAAATTTGGTGACTAACATTATTATTGTGGGAAATATGCACCTTTTATCGATTTGAGATTTGAGGTGTATCGACATGTTATCGATTTGCCAGTCTCCCAGTGGGCGTGGCACAAAAGTCTTAACACTTTGTCTGAAGCAGATAACTACAAGTATATATCTAAAATTTCAAGTGTCTATATTCATAGCACCGAAAAATATTGCGTTCATCCGGACAGACGGACGGACAGCATGACGGACATTGCACAAAACCAATATACTCTTTTCACTTCGTGCACGAGTATGAAAGTTCACTCAACTTCGTCGAGTATAGTTTTGAAGTTGAATTTCATTTTTGCAAAATGTCACCTGGCCATAAAATTTAGGCAGGTAATTGATATTTCAGACACGAACTACTCGCATTCGTATAACGAAAGTAAAATGCCAAATGGAAAGCAAAATTGTGTTAACTTGATTCAGTACACTTATCTGTTGCTGAAATAGTATAATATAAAGGCTTTCTGGAATCGATTTTATGATTCGAGATAGTTTGAAACGTTTTTAAAACTGTTTTCTTTTGTAAATATTATCAGTTTAAAGGCGTTGAATTGGAGCATCTCTACTTCAAGGTAATTTCCTCGTTATTCTAAATAAAACATTTAAAAACACGTCAGAACGTTGTAGCCGGGCTAAACCTATTGCGTAATACTCGTTCACAGTACAAAACAAGTAAGAAAGTTGCAGTCGGACGTAACCGACTGCGAGTACTTGTTCACAGTAGATATAAGTTATTATTGTTATTTTGGAAAATATAGAATTTTTAAATTTCGTACTGGCTGGGGTAGGCGTGTCCAACATATTTTGGCTCGATCTTAAGAGGAGGTCACCCAAATACTGTCTGCCAAATTTGGTGACTAGCTTTAAAATGTTGGGAGATATAGATTTTCACGGTTTGTGGGGCGGGAGTGGGCGTGGCCAGGAAATTTTCTTACTGAACTTTAAAATGAGTGAGCAACCAAACTGTGAGAGATATCGGGTTTCTCACTTTACGGGGGAAGGAGTGGGCGCGGTGGGCGTGGGTGGTAAATTTTTGTACCCGTATTTAAAGGGGTGACCACTAATCTACCTTTAAAATTTTGACTCTAGCGCAAAAACTGTGGGAGATATAGCCACTTCCGATTTTTTAAGGCGGGGTGGCTGGGGGCGTTCCAGTGGGCGTGGCCGGTATATCAATGTCGCAATCTTTTGGTGAGGTCACCAGCAATCCACATATCAAGTTTAGTTTAGATATAGATTTTCACGGTTTGTGGGGCGGGAGTGGGCGTGGCCAGGAAATTTTCTTACTGAACTTTAAAATGAGTGAGCAACCAAACTGTGAGAGATATCGGGTTTCTCACTTTACGGGGGAAGGAGTGGGCGCGGTGGGCGTGGGTGGTAAATTTTTGTACCCGTATTTAAAGGGGGTGACCACTAATCTACCTTTAAAATTTTGACTCTAGCGCAAAAACTGTGGGAGATATAGCCACTTCCGATTTTTTAAGGCGGGGTGGCTGGGGGCGTTCCAGTGGGCGTGGCCGGTATATCAATGTCGCAATCTTTTGGTGAGGTCACCAGCAATCCACATATCAAGTTTAGTGTCTCTAGCTGTAAAATTGTGTGAATTATACACATGTTACCGTTTTGAGCTTTCAAATATATCGATTTTAGCGATTACAGAGGCGGAAAGGGGCGTGACCGGAAAAATTTTTCTGTGATGTATTTTGATACATTCCAAATATGGAACCTCTAGCTCAAAAACTGTGGGAGATATAGGCATTTCCGAGGCGGGGGCGCTAGGGGTCGTTATAGTGGGCGTGGCCGGGAAATCAAGGCAATTTTTGGAGGAGGTCACCAGCAATCCACATACCAAATTTGGTGACTCTAACTTTAATATTATGGGAAATATTGAGCTTTTATCGAATTGAGATTTGAGGTGTAGTGTAGTGGGCGTAGCACAAAAATCTTATATCCAAAATTTCAAGTCTCTATCTTCAATAGCGCGAAAAATATTGCGTTCATCCGGACAGCATGACCGACATTGCACAAAACCAATATACTAGTCAGACTAGTTTCACTTCGTGAACGAGTATAATGATTACATCGCATTGCCATGCTCCAGTGGGCGTAACTTGAAAACCTATATATTCAAAATTTCAAGTCTTTAGCTTCAATAGCGGGGGTAACCAGCTATACATCTATCTTTTAAATTTGGTGACTCTTGCTTTAAAACTGTGGGTGATACAGATTTACGCAATTTGTGGGGACGGCAGTGGGCGTGACCGGGATATCTAGCCCTTTGAAAGGTAGGCATGTAGGAAATATAGACATTTCCGATTTTCGGGCGGGGGCGAAAAGCAAGGGAGGTCACCAGCAATCTACATACCAAATTTGGCGACTATCGGTAAAATTTTTGGGAAATATTCACCCTTTGTCTCTAGTTTCAGAAGCACGGAAAAAAGTTGCGTTCAGCCGGACGGGCAACATGACGGACATTGCAAAAACATAATATCCTCTTTTCACTTTGTGAACGAGTATAACAAGTGAGGGGGCTCTTGTTGGGAGCGCCCGATTAGGGGATACCATAAACGCTGTCTTAACATACATTTCAACAGCTTTGTATTCATACATACAACATAAACAAAACACACAAACGCACCCCGCACGCTGTGCACTTTAGACAGCGGCGATTGGCCAAACAATGGAAACTAAATTCTTATAACTTGTGTTGAGTAACTTCTAAACTAAAATAATGATCTTGATGAAATCAGTACTTTCAGTACTTAGCAATAGTATTCAAATCTATGTAAAAATGGTTGTCTATGGACTGACGGACAGACAAGCGGATACTTTTTTACCCATTTTCAATGGGTTCTGGGTATAAATAATAATAATTTGAAAATTACTTTAAATGCTGCAACTCATAGAACCGTTAATCGTGACGTGCACAAACGCAAAAACTAGTCGCTACAAAAATATACAGAAATTGTTTACATCACGTAAATAAAACAAGCATACTTTTAGGCAGACATGTGGCAGCGCCATCTAGTGTTAGGTAAGTTTTCACAGAAATACTTAATCTTTCTTAAAATTTGTAATTTTTGGGAAATTCCCAAAGGCATTCGATTATTATATTTATCTGCAGGTGATTGTTACTTATTTCGCATTGACGATTTGCTTAAACTATATGATCAATGTTCTGTTTGGCGCTCATTTGACCACTGGCACTTTTTGCTCAAGCCATTTAGTCGGCGCATATAACGCTCGGCCAACAGTTGAAAGCAATTGGTAAAATAAGCAAACTTACAGCGAAATGCAGAAAAGTTACGAGTTATTACATAGTTATTGCTACCGACAATAAGGAAACAATTTACGCAAGTGCAAGAGGAGTTCAAATCGACTTCGGAATGAGAAACGGGAAACTGCAGAAGTTGCCAATAGACGTTCCGATTTGTGGGCACATATGCGTTTAAGGGTCCACTTAACCCAGTGTTTGGGCTCAAAGAAATAAAATTAATGACAACTCTACTCACATTAACAAAGTTTTCGCGGCGAATATCGTCAACCTCATCGCGTTTGCTAACGCGCTTCTTCCAGTCATCTTCGCCGCTCTTCTGCAGCGCCGCCAATCGCTCGGCAATGGAGCCAGTCTTTGTAATGTTGCGTTGATCGGGACCCATAATCTAAGGTTAAGGAGAATAACGGAGTGGGTATATTCAAGTTGAGAGTGTGTCCAATAAATATTTACCTCAGTGGACTGGTCTTCTGTAGAGTCTTTGCCGAGTGCTGTGTCCTCGTGCTTATCTGGTTGCAATTGGGTTGATTCCTCGGTTGATGTGCTCGGCTTATCGAAATCTACATGACGCAACTTGACAAAGCCATGGACGTCAGCTGGAGGCAGATGGGGGCCGATTCCAATGGGTGCTGTTATGCCCGAGTAACTTTTGCTTTTTGCAATGAGATTGCTGCAAAGACAACCACAGAGAAAAACTGTTAAAGTGTGCATAATGTGTGGCAACTTGAAACTTGAATTCTACAGGTACAATGCAACCAAAAGCCAGCTGGAAACAACGCAAAAAATTCGTTTTCTGTCAATGGAGACTCACTTTCTCGGCCCTAAACTATTATTTTCATTCCATTTATAGCAAAATCGTCATGCAGCGTTTTTTGTGCCACTAATGAGCACAGGGGCCCAGAATTAATATGTTTTATTGGTTTCCCGAAAATTAAGCATTCTTATACACAGGAAGCAATTGGCGGTAAATTTTCAAGCCAACTTTCTCCCTTACGAGTATGATCCAATGACTATTTTTATAAATACTAGGAAGCTATTTAATATGTGCACAAAGTTCCATTTCTATTGGACATTTTTTTGTATTTTAAGACATAGCATAGATAGCATTCTGGTCATGGTTTGTCTAATAGATTGATTCTGTTTTTAAAATATATGCATTATGTGTATTGGTTGTTATCACATTTTGAACGAGTATTGCGCTGTCGGTTACACCTGACTACAACGTTTTTACTTGTTGGATCTACGTTTTTGTATGGTCATTAGCTAACACAATCGCCTTGTAAACGGCACCGTTATAAGTATTTCAAACATCAGTCCCTGAGCAGCCAAAGAACCAAGTTTGAGTAGATTCTGATGTTGATGAGTAAAAAGATGGTTCATAGTTTTTATATCTTTGTACAAAATTTCAGCCGGTAATTTAATCGGTGTAATGTTCATGAACCGCAAGCACGAAATTGGAAATGAAGCCGAAAATTGGTATGTGTAAGTAGAACCGAGCCCTTACCAATGTCTGACAGAAGTTCGGCACAGTATAACAGTCACTGAGAAACAGTTTGTTGGGGAATATACTCAAATTGTAAATACACGAATTATGAACTGAGCGTGGCAAATGTCTGTAGACGAATGAGCGTTGCATGCAACGTAAGGCAGCTCTAAAATCATTGAAACCCAACACCTGTCTGGTGGCTGGTGCTGATTTTACTACAGATTAACATAAGAACACAAATGGCTGACAGTTAAATTGCATATTAATTTGGGAAATATGACAGGTTGTTGACAGGCACTTAAACTGGGTGAAGCAGGTCAAAATCGCCTGTAAGCTTTCCAGGTGCAAAAACAGGCCAGCTATCTGCATCTAACGCTTAGCAGGGTTATCATACATTACCGGATCCTGTTGCATACCCTGGTAACCACATCCCAAAGCAGTTGCTGTTGTCTGCCACGACCATACAGCGGTCCAGATCGTAGTATTTAATTACATTTGAATGAATTATAATCTCGCAATCGAAATTACGGGCGCTGTGCCCACAAGTGTCCATGTTCTATTAATTACTTGGAAAATGCATTATAAATCACAATTGTTGAGCGAACCAAAAAATAATTGCAGCTTGTCCATTGCGAAAAAAGTTCGACTTGTCGCGATAAAATATTATATATAAATTAAGAAATATAATTATGATATAAATTATAGCAAACATCAAATTAGTTTAACGATCAACGTCTTTTATTTTTTTAGGTGTACATCGAAGTAAAAGCGCAGATAATGTTTAAATTGCATGCAGGAAAATCACAGACAAAAGGACTTATTGGTGGAGAGATAAGCGACTGATTATTAGTGGAGTCATAGGTCACAGTTCATAACACGCGAAGGTCTTTACGGGCACCTCCTTTCGCTGCGAGGTCTTCCTTTGTTGATACACTTAATGCACAAATTGCTATTGAAACAGTTTAGCGTTCAATTAGTTTGAGTGCTGAGCCAAGGTGTGGCCTTTCAAGCCCGTCATATTGCCTACCCAGCCAGCTCCCAAACTAGTTTCAATTCCCTTTGTTCAGTTTTCTGTTGCAGCTGCGGAAAAACTGTGAAAATCCCAACTAAATGATATGAATTACATAATTTGCTTGAATAGTTTAGAGCTTCACAGTGATCTGCTCGGTAATGCAAGTGAATCTCTGCTTCACGTATTTTGTAATTGAATTATGCGCACTTCGCGATTCACTTGTAATTAAAATTTTTGTACAACACGCGATTAACTTGCAGCTCCGTTTTGGAATGATATAACAAAGTGGATTGTTTTATGAACTGTTTAGCGCGGCATAAATAATTAGAAGCGATAAACTCATCACCGAATGGGTTTCAAGCTGTACGAGCATTGGGCACGACAGCAGAAATTTCACAAATACAAATGTGTATGCACGACTGGATGTGTGCCCTGCGCACATCGTACATCCAAATCCAAATAAAAGTGTATTTTTGGCCGACATAAAATTTAAAGAGCTTTTGCAAGTGCTTTAACGCGAACTTGGAACTGTGCGAGCGGTTTGCAGCAAGGTTAAATTTAAGTGCACTGACTTAAGGTTACAGCTTCAGCTAAGCTGAAACCTATTTAAAAATATCGTATGCATAGTTTGTATATTGCACATGGTAGTGGCAAAACCGCAAGACTAGAAACCAAACCGGACCGATCCGATCACATTGCAGTTCAGGTAAAGTGCCAGGAATCAAAATAATAAGCCATAATTATGATCATAATCACGATGATGAGACATTATAAATATCATATTCGAGCGAAATAACCAAGCACATAAAACTTATGCAACCTGAGCCCACAACGATTACAAAAGATTTGCAAACTTTCCGATCTGTTCAAGCGCCATCACAAAGTGGCTCGGTTCCCCAAACGACACTCGATTCGAAATTAAAGTGACAATTACTCACGAAGTACTACACAAGGCGAGAGACGCAGTAAAATCCGACGACTATTCTAGACAATGGCAGGCTGTAGTAAAGCTGAGATAAAAGCCAAGAGATAGCCGCTGGATATATTCAAGTCGAACGAGTAAGAACGTTGCAGTCGGGCGCTACCGACTGCGCAATACTCGTTCACAGTGTAATAAAAACGAAAACAATGATTGAACAAATATAAACAAGTTTACTTTGCCCAAGTAAATTTACAAATAATTAAATTAATAATGAACAAATAATTAAAAATAATAATTTTTGGTTCATTTTATATTGCACCGCTGAACTACCCGTTGATTAAGTTGCGACAAAACTCAAGTCAAGTAATGTGACATATGTTTGTATAGACAACCGCAAACGGCCGCATTCAAAATATTAAAAATAAGAAATGTTCTGGTAAGTCAGTGCCACCCATTAATCAAGTTCAACAACAAGAATATTGTTTACTTCATGGGTCAAGTCTTTAGCTTCAATGACGGCGAAAAAAATTGCGTTCTTACGGACATACGGACGGACATTGCACAAATCCAATATACTCTTTTTACTTCGTGAACAAGTATAACAACTCTGCCAAACACTTTCCCACGCTGCATTAAATTTGTGGAAGCCTACACCCTGGCTAGAAAATTCTATGCTCGTAATTATGCAAAATTACGACGTCAACGAGATCTTTTCACTCAATTTACAGGTCGCTTTTCTTCGAGTATTTGCGCATTTAACATATAGACTGACCTGTCGCAAACACTTTGAGAAATGTAGCTAGTTTAAGGTTTTTGTTTTGCATACGTTTTGCTTTTTAAAAAATTTTGGGTAAACTGTTATTCAATACAACTCGTATTATTACCAAGTTCAAGGTGTTTACATGGTTTAATTGATGTTGCATGCATATTTTTGCACAGCATAATATGAAACATAGACGCTGGCCGTAACTGAACAAATTTACATACTTTTTTCAATTTTGGTCATAGATTATGTCGGTTGTCCTCTAGAATGGAAACATATATATGATTCCCAGCAATATTTAACCACTGTCTTAGCAACATTTGAACAGCTGATCCCCTTTTTACGGACAGGCGCAGAGCTGCCAGCACGTGCTGCGTTCAAAAGTAACAACCCTCGTAAAAACAATCCCCAACCATATGCCACCCATTCAGACATGTTTTGCTACGGTTTGCCGGTTGCCGGGGTAACCGAAAACGAAAACACGGAACGCGTCAAAACAATCTCTCTTCTCTGTTAGTCGATAATATTATAACTGCGAGGGAAGGAATAGGAGAATGAGGAGTCATGGAGTGTGCATGGGGTAGTGACGCGCTTCCATCACGTGGTTAGAGTGGCGGACCGCTTTTATCGAAGAAAAGCAAATGCATTTTTGGCAAATGTGCTTAACTCCGAACAGGCGACACCCAAACTCTACGTCTGACTTTCAGACAGGATGGAAGAATCGAGTTTTGGCTAGTTGTTTTTCTGTGCAGCTCTTAAATTGAATTCACATTTGGGAATGCTGTGGCTCCGGGTTTAGTGGGGTTTGATTTGGATGGATTCTTGATGCAGACGTGCCTGACGTGATATTTCAGCTCGAATTCAGATCAAGCGGGTGTAGCTGTCAGCTATCGATTGGGAACAGCATTGATTATGCCCTTATCTAATGATTTTAACATGTATCTTGCATGAGGGTCACCTCACATGTAAGACTCAAGTATCATCAGCTTTGGTTTTGCTTCACATTGTTGTCATGAGAAAGGTATGAGTCAACATATTAAATTTGTTGACGGTTTTTCTTACATGACGCTCCCATTTACCGTTTTGTCCGTCTGGAACTGAATGACGTATAGAAATTTTGATAACTTGTTTGATTCAGTGGCCCAACCCACGCAGTACACATAACCGGTGGGCTCTGTTGTTGTCTTCGCAGTGACTTAATTGACCGCCAAGTTAGTGTAGTATCGTGTATGCGCCCCCAACTTGCTTTCCAATGCTTCCTCAACTCTACTTTCAGCACGAATGAACTCTGTGCCAAGTTCAACGTGGTAACAACAACAACGACGACAGCCACATCAAAAAAACTAAAGTAACTTTAGTCGTCGCAGTCACAGTCCATTCAACTGTAGCCCCGGCCGCAGCTATTTCTGCCTCGCTGCCGGGTTGACAAAACCTTTTTATCATATGTTCTCTGTATGTTATTATTCCGAATTTTGTACTACCCCCATTATTATATCACTTTGCCACCGCTTTAAATAGATACATAAACTAACATTTCTGTAAGATAATTTAACAAAAGGCTGGTGAATATATAGAGAAACGATTAACTTCTAGCACACTACATGAACTAATTAGTTCAAGAGCAAATACTTTATGTATTTTATATTTATATATGCGTTTAAAGTCTAGTTTAATTATTTGCCCCACCCCTGTTTGTAAGCGTTGCTCGCAATGCAAGCAACTCAAAGCAGTGCCGCATTTTAATCAACAGTTCATTCGTGTATGTGAATAATATACACAATATATTATATACTATAACACGAAAGCTTTTATTTAAGCATTCTTTAGTCGTCGGACTTATTGGCTACCCGTGCCAAACCAAAGCGGCAGTTGCAACACTCAAAACTTACTACGCAATGTTGAGAACAACAGCAGCTGGAAACCAGTTTCGGGTAAGCGAATCTCAGTATTAAATCTAAGCTGACAATGCGCTTCGCTGGCTCTGATCAGTGCCAGGGCTACCCTGATGGGGCCCCTAGATAGCACAGTCTAGCAGTGGACGCAGCGCCGACAACAACTTGAAAGCGAAACTGTAACTAACTCAAAAGTAATTCATAATCTGGACTTATTCAAAAGATCTTCGAGCGGGGCTACCAACATGTTGCTGACCTTGCTAGTTGGCGCTTTGATCTTGCTGCTGGCCTGGGACTTTGCACGCAAGCGCCATAGTTATGTCATCCTGAACAGATCTGGCATTACGGGGCCCCTGTGTCTGCCCCTGTTGGGCTGCGGCCTGCAAGCACTGAAACTGGGCGCAGACAGTAAGTATAAATATCGAAACACGTCTTGTTAACTTTATCTTTACCTTTTCGCACAGATATAATCGACTATGTTGGCGCTTGCTTTAATATATATGGAAAGACTTTCTGCATGTGGATACTCAACGAGTCGCTGGTCTACACGAAGGATCTAGGCCACTTTGAAGCCATTTTGAGTAGCACTACGCTGCTGGAGAAGGGTCAGCTGTACCAATACCTGCGCCCCTTTCTCAACGATGGACTCCTGCTGAGTGTGGGCAGAAAGTGGCACTCCAGGCGAAAGGTCTTTTCCAATGTATTCCACTTTAAAATATTGGAGCACTATGTAGGCATTATGGATAGCCAGAGTGCCGTATTGGTAGATAAACTGCAGCAATTTGCCAATGGAGAGCATATGGTGGATACGTTGAAGTATGTTTCGCTGGCAGCGCTAGATATCATTACGGGTGTGTGCATTACTGACTTTAATTCAAGGGATTCAACTTTGAAATCTTTGAAATATTTTGTATAGAGACGGCCATGGGCGTGCAGGTGAATGCACAAAGCGATCCCGATTTTCCATACATAAGGGCACTGAAGAGGTAAGCCATAAGTCCTTTAGCCAATATACCGTTTTCAGTAGTGACTTAAGAGTAATATCAGCACTTCCAATTTATTGGTTTCCAAAGGTTGGCTTAAAAAACATGTCATATAGCACAGATCAGTAATTTAGTGACAGCTAGAGTTATAAAGTTACATCGCATTCCAAATGAACCCACTCATGAGCAATAATTTCGCAAATTTTCAGCGTTGTCAACATTCAGCCTGATCGCATGCTTAAGTTCTCACAGCGGTACGAGTGGCTCTTCAGACTCACGGCACCATTGCTGCACAGAAAACTGGTGAGCGATATTCGCATCATGCATGACTTCACTGACAAGGTCATTCGAGAGCGACGAGAGGCGGTGGAGCGTGCCAAGGCCGATGGCAGTTACCAACCGTTATGTAAGCGGGGAGCACTTCAAAAATGATTTGCTACCGTTACAATAACCATATCTATTATAAAATTCTCCTACACAGGTCTAGGTGATGCAGACATAGGCACCAAGCCACAGATGGCCCTGCTGGATATTCTGCTGCAGGCTTCCATTCAGGGTGTCCCGCTGAACGATGCGGACATACGGGAGGAAGTGGACACATTCATGTTCGAGGGTGATGATACAACCAGCAGTGGAGTCTCACATGCTCTCTACTGTATCGCCAGACATCCTGCAGTGCAAGCGAAGTTATACGACGAGCTGCTGGAGGTGCTAGGCAAGGATCGAATGGCACCCGTCAATCAAGCCCAGCTGCAGCAGCTCAAGTATCTGGAGTGCGTCATTAAGGAGACAATGCGACTGTATCCACCAGTACCAGCGATTGGCAGATATACTAGAACAGATCTACAGATTGGCCAACAGACCATACCAGCAAATACCAGCATTTATTTGGTACTGTACTTTGCACATCGCGAGCCCAAATACTTTCCTGATCCTTTAAGTTTTAAGCCAGATCGTTTTATCGACGATACTGAGGAAGCGGACAGCAAGCGACAGACTTTTTCGTATTTGCCTTTCAGTGCAGGACCCAAAAACTGCATCGGCCAAAAATTTGCCATGCTTGAGATGAAAACGTTGATTAGCAAGGTGCTCCGATATTACGAGTTGCTACCCAAAGGACCAGAAGTAAAGCCAATGATGAATTTTATATTACGTTCACAGACAGGCATGAATGTCGCTCTAAGACCGAGATTGGGATAGGAACGAAAAGAATTCTATAGCTGGAACTTTGTTAATGTTTTATATTAGGTTAAGGGAGTGTCGGGCTTTTGTGATAGAATTCTAATATAAAAAGATGTTAAGTACACATGTTTTATTCTTGGCCTATTTATAATTGTATATCTAATCCCATGTTAAATTCGTTCAATTTATTACTACTCATCCCAATGTGCTAACCACATTATCTGCAGTAAATCGTTTGAGTCATAGTACCAACATTTGCGAAGATTATTAAATTGGGCGTCACTGGGAAGGTAGAGACCCATTTAGATGTAGCAAATGAGCGCAAAAGTCATAAATAAAAGTTTATCTTTATAAGAACAGTGCAAACATGTATACAAATGCTGCATCTTTAAAACTGTGAAGCGCCACTTGTAGGGGCTTTCTCCCGTTAATTATGACCGCAATAAACGAAAATAAAATTGCAATTTGCAGTGTCTTGAAGGTGTTGAAATAGATTGCGTTGTCCGACTACTCTAGGCTCAGTTTTTATACCGTGTATATGTGGAATGACGTGACCCAAACATGAGAGTAAATAAACAAACCAGCGGATGGAGGTCTATTTATCTAGACTTATTTGAAAATTCGCAAGATGATAAGCATGGAAATCACATAACGTTCTTATCAGCTGCCTGGCAGCAGCAATCTTGTGTCTGCATATAAAAGCTGACCAAAACAGACGCACTGCGCCAAAAGCAGCTCATCCGCTGAAGCAACCACCAGTTTGTAAATATGCCGCTTGGATCTGTGAAATTGCTATTACTCCTGGCAGTGATACTGGCAGCCTCGGCAGAGGGCGTGATCAGGCCGCTGCCTCCTTATGTGGGACTGCCCACACAGGATGGTCTAACCCGTCTGTTCTTCAACTCTCGCGTGACACGTCGCGATCCCAAAACCTCCGTGTCCTGCTTTGCTGGCTACATTGGCGAGTCGAATCTAATTGCGGAGCAGTACAGTGGAGCGTACAGCGGATGTCTAGACGAGGCGCAGAATTCACGACGTGGCATCGACCGAGACTTCCTTCCTACACGCAGGAGGATTGAGCAGTCGGCTCAAGCTGTTTGTGGCTCGCTTAGATTTTGTAGTCAGGTCAACGGTACACTTGACTCCTTCAATTGCCATGCCGCAGCGGTGAGTAGAGTTACCTTCTAGTTGCTATATCTTAAGTAAATATCAATCAATGCCTTTTCCGTGCAGGGCTCCAACAACACAATTTCTACGTACAGCATCTCGGGAAATGCTTCAGAGTCAGCAACACTACTGCAGGAACGCTACCGCCTTATCGATCTGCAACATGAGCAGTGTAACCACAAGGCAGAGCGCACTTATGTGGAGTCAACGGCCAGCAACTACAACTACCTGCAGGCTTGCCTCGATGGACGCATCAAACCGAAGCCAATACCTAGCAGCACTAGCAGCACCACCTCAACGACCACTACAACCACAACAACGACTACTACAGAGGCACCAACCACAACAACCACAACCACACCGGAGCCAACAACGGATAGTCCAGCCAATTTGGAGGATCAATTTAAGCAACTTTTAAACTTGTTGAACTAATGTCACAGCGCGTCGCAAATGTTTTTGGCAAGCTGTTCAAATTCTAAAAATTGGTGCGAGTTTTTTATTAAATATTAAATTTTAGACGCCAGCTGTCTATTATAGCAACGATTAAAAAAAGGAAACCCAATCAACACATTGAGGCGCCAAAGAAAATCAGTCATTGGGTCACCTACGATATATATTATATATTATTTCGGGTTGAAGCGAATTAATGTTGATAATGTTTATGTTTTACTCGTTAGGCACCTGATAAATTAGTCTCATCTAAGAAATTATAGAACTCCCAAAAACAAAGGCACATATCAAAAACTGCCGGAGGCTCTTTCGTCTTTTTTAACACTCAATTATAAACAGGTGTTGATTATTAAAGTTTAAAAAGTAGATTCAAATCGTACTAAGAAATTAGGTGCATATAATAGAACCGATTAAATCACCCTTTACAACCCGCAATTTTAAGGAGCTCTTGGGGTTCTAAGCTAGAAAATTATGTGTGCCGTAAAAAAAATGTGCCATATTTGGCAATAAACTAAAAAACCAGACCTACAACAAGTTGACAGTTAGAAGCTGTGCTGAGCACGACTGGGCAATACATTGCCTTTTATAGAGTTGAGTGTTTACCTTTTATGTTCGATTGCCATGGCGGCGTCATCTAAATGTTGTCCATTTCTGTTGAGTTGAATAGTGTAGGGCTTGCAAGAGATGAATTTGGAAGGTGTAGACGCAGACACGCGCACCTGTTGCTTCAAAGCAAGTGGCTTATTTATTAGAACAATTTTTATGGCCGGACAAAATCGGAACGCATAGTCTCCAGTTTTATGTGGATATGAATGTTGTTCCTGGTATCCGAGGATAGTGTTAGATTTTAAGCATTTTATTGGAACCCCCGTTCGGCAATTGCGCCTGAGTCTTTCTTGGTCAAGCAGGTGTATGGGTCTGGCCTTTCGTTGTTAATTAGAAATAGAAAAGGCAACAAATAAAACAATTCGTTTTAAGGTGTTTTTGGCGTGTGTGTTAGTCGGTTATAGCGTTAGAATATGAGCTAGAATCATTAAGCCTTGATGGCAACTGCTTGTCCACTAAATATTACCCAGCAGGAACTGTCAGTTATATAATCATTTTTCCCATATTTGCAAATGACCAAGTTTAATAGAACCGATTAAATCACCCTTTACAACCCGCAATTTTAAGGAGCTCTTGGGGTTCTAAGCTAGAAAATTATGTGTGCCGTAAAAAAAATGTGCCATATTTGGCAATAAACTAAAAAACCAGACCTACAACAAGTTGACAGTTAGAAGCTGTGTTGATAGGGTACCCCGCTCAGCACGACTGGGCAATACATTGCCTTTTATAGAGTTGAGTGTTTACCTTTTATGTTCGATTGCCATGGCGGCGTCATCTAAATGTTGTCCATTTCTGTTGAGTTGAATAGTGTAGGGCTTGCAAGAGATGAATTTGGAAGGTGTAGACGCAGACACGCGCACCTGTTGCTTCAAAGCAAGTGGCTTATTTATTAGAACAATTTTTATGGCCGGACAAAATCGGAACGCATAGTCTCCAGTTTTATGTGGATATGAATGTTGTTCCTGGTATCCGAGGATAGTGTTAGATTTTAAGCATTTTATTGGAACCCCCGTTCGGCAATTGCGCCTGAGTCTTTCTTGGTCAAGCAGGTGTATAGGTCTGGCCTTTCGTTGTTAATTAGAAATAGAAAAGGCAACAAATAAAACAATTCGTTTTAAGGTGTTTTTGGCGTGTGTGTTAGTCGGTTATAGCGTTAGAATATGAGCTAGAATCATTAAGCCTTGATGGCAACTGCTTGTCCACTAAATATTACCCAGCAGGAACTGTCAGTTATATAATCATTTTTCCCATATTTGCATATGACCAAGTTTAAAACTACCGTAAGTTTCTTAAAATTTAACCGGTTTTAATAGGGATTGACTCTTTATAAATGGTTGGGCCTCTATATTAACTCCGCTTTTTAATATTTGTCTATACTGACCTGATTTGAATAGAAAATGTCTTTCTGTTCATGATTTGACATCATTTTTTGATTATACAAAAAATTTAACATATAGGCTTGGATCTTATTTTGAGACTGACAGAACTTTGTTGAAAATGGAACGATTTTAATGGGGAAAGACTTTTTGCTAATGGTTCAGTTTTCTAGATTAACTATGCAGTTAGATATGGTGGTCGGATTTTCATGTTTAGATTGAACCCACAAAGTCTCATATAGATATGAGTTTAAATTTTAAACTGGAAAGAAGGAAGTTTCAACGTATATTATGGTATATCAGCGCTGCAAACAGGGTATCTTGTAGTCGCCTTTTCGGGCACTAAGACATTTACTTGATTGTAAGTAGCTGTGTTTATGAATTGTGTCGCTTATTTGGAGGTAATTCACTTTAGCGTATGACCAAAACCAAACACACACGCGCACACACATACGCCCGCAATTTTCTTCGCTAATGTGAGCGAATGCCTCAGCTGTCGATGATGAATTATGATGCGGTATAATTCCGGCTCACCTGGGGAAGTGGGTTGCGAGAACAGTTTACGTGCTCTATGGAGCTGGCGTCTAACTGAGCTGAAAATGTGTTTGAATTCTTGGGCGCCGCTAAACAAGTTTGCATAAACATTTCAATTGTGCTGAAAAAATTTAAGAAATACAAGAACGAAAGTAAAAAAATAACCAATACAAAAAAAAAAAAATACAAGTCTCAAGTCGTTTGGCTGCTTTGAATAAATAAATTAAAATTGTGTGTACATAAACTTTTGCATGTACGTGTGGAACTGTGTGTGTGGACAACTGGCCAACTGCAGGTGCAGCTAGTGTTTAAGTTGTCCCCAAAAGCAGTTAAAGTAAACTATAAAAAATCTGTACGCAAAACTAGTTTTGCTGCAACAACAGCAACAAGCTGAACAGAAAAGGAAATCGTCGGCGTTTCTGCCTTTTAAAGCATTTGCTTGCCTCTTGATGCGTGTTGCGCATGCGCCCCGTGCTATCAGTTTCAGTGTCTGTCTGTGCGTCTGAGTATGTATTTGGTTGGGTGTGTGTGTGTCACGTCTGTGTATTCAGGTCATTCGCATTTTCACATTTTAAGGCGTGTGTTTGCATGTTTTCTTTTCGGTATTTTTGTATACTTTTGCCTGACAAATGCAATCTGCCTCACTTGCGGTTGCAACTTTTACTTGCACGGCCTCCTGGCCAATCCGTCCGTCGGAGCAACACGTTACACTGGCCGTTGCCAGCGATAAAGCTGCGTTTTGAGCATCGCTTTTGCTTTGTTTGTTACTTAATTGCGCCAAAGTCATTAATAATCGATTAGCCATATGAGCAGACATGTTTTTTTATGGGTACATCGAGGATGCTGCGAGGCGTTGAAAATCTGTTAAGGAAGTCGCAGCGAGGCGGAGCCAATTATGATAGCTCTAAATTACTGCACTCTCAGCTTGCTTCATTCGCTGGCAATTTGTGCTTCCTGTGTGATTGGGGTACCTAGGTTTAAGTGACTACTAATATAGCCAAGAGAGCTTTGGGAAACATATGTAAATCGTACCAGTTAAATATTATTAAACAATATATATGTCGTGTTTATAGGACACAATTATATTCTTGAGCGAGCATAGCCAAATGATAAAAAAATAAAACAAATGTTAGGCAATGCGATGTCAATATCAATGTCGGTTTGATTGATTGATTGAGTGACAGGAGACGGGAATATTGGCTAGCAGACAGTCGGATCCAAAGCAACTCAATTGATCAAATATACATTTATGGTGTGTCAGTCGGACTGACAGGACGCACAGGAGGTGAATCGCTATTGATGATAAGCAGTTGTAGTTGCCTCAGGAGGAAGCAGCACAAAAACAGAGCTCCATGGCATGGGCAGAATATATCAAGTGGCTCGAGTGGCAGACACAAAAAGCACAAAGCAAATTCAATAGCACAGAGGATGCAATGAACTGCTGCAGATGTACACTGAGACTGAGCGACAATGCTGGAATAGTAGTAAATGCTCGATGATGATAACACAGCCGAGACAAAGAAGTTCCGACACAAAGAGCTTTGAGCTGACAGCATGGCTGTAGCGCTAAACGGCGGAGATGGAATATTCTGCGCTATAAGGGATTAGAGCAGTAGCAGTCGATTTGCCTCCAGTCGGCCAGCTGCAGATTTATGAACAGTTGCCTGACAACATGCAGCGCAACAAAGTAGCTGCTACTCAAGCAATGTAATTCTCGGCCAGGCTCAGACAGGGCAACAATCTTGCTCGCAAAGTTCATTGTACTAATCCATGTATGCTGTTTCCTTTTCTTTCTATTGCGGTGGGGTTGCTGTTGAGCTAATGAATTATCAACATTTTGGCTAGCTTTTATTTACCAACAAATAAAGCAACCAACACGCAGATACAGAGACAAATGTAGTAGATTGAATATCCTGTCATCTGGGCGGTACGCCGACCTCAGCCACGTCCATATTTAAAGTCAGAATCCTTCACACCGTTGTGAAGCTGCCCAAACCTTGAGCTCCGTCCAAGAGCCTAAACCGTAGACAGTTGCTCGCGCAATGTTTACAATTAATTCTCATTAAAAAGTAATTCAATTACGAACAACTGATACACTCAATTGAAACATGAACAACATTTTCAGCAAATGTTGTTCACAAACATATAAATGAATTTAAAGGATAGGGAAAATATAGCTATTTAAATGTAAATCTACTCTATTTCCATTTTGTCAATGCTGTCCTTAATTTCAATGGAAACTATTTAAATTGGATTTGAGACTTATTTTTCATAACAAATATTGATTTAAAGACAAACTTTTGGTTTTATTTATTTCACCAAAGGTAGAATCAGCTTCGTAGACAAAGCACGACCAAAGTCAGAAGAAAAAAACCAACAAAACTGGCAAAACAGCTGCACCAACCGTAAACTGGTAAACAGACCAGAAACATAGGTTAAATTTAACAAAAGAGTTAATGTTCTGTGCTTCAGATTGTGTAATATTTTACACAAGCAAATAACATTTCCTAGGTAGTCGGAAGTGAGATTAATTTTGGCTACTTCCTGCTCCCGAAAACACAGCAAGTGCACTTGAAAATATCTGAATTGAATAGAACCATCAAGGTGTAAGATGAAAAACAAGTATAGTTTTAATTCAAATTGAACGGCAGGCATGCAACTTTATCTACTTCCATCGCCTAGCGTAGAGATTTAAATAAAAAACGAAATGTATTTATAGCTGACCAGAGAACTTTATGCTCCAATGCATTTGATTTTGTTTGGGGGAGCACATAATTTATGGCTTGTTGCTTCAAAACTTCACGTTTCTCACTTTATAGCTCTCAGTTTGCGGGCATGCATCCGCTGTATTTCCATTTACTAGTTGTGTCTGGCATAAGTAACCTTTAATGGAATTGCTTATATCCATAGAGTATAGGCCACAAATGAACGCCTGAACACTGAAAGCGTTTATAATCGCATCGCATCCCATGGAGATCTGTATAGCGTGTTTGTGCAGCGTTCAGTCGGTCGATCGGTCGGTCTGATCAATTCAATTATGAGGCAAGCGAGGTCACATATGCTATACAAGGAAACATATTGTCAGCGTAACGAAACTGTAATACCCTTACATGTCATTGGCATATATTTTACAGATCAGCTGTAAACTCGGTCAAACTATAAGCTGATTTGAAAAGCTCTTTCAAAAGTCGTATAGGTCAGTTGGAAAAATTACATTTTAGATTAATAAGTCAAGGCGCCCGCCTGGCAATTCACCCATAAAATCATGTGTATGTATATGTATATGTATGTGCCTACAGTATGTGCAGTTCTCGCTTTGCTCGCATTAGGTGATTAACCCGAAGAGTATTCCACTATTTTCATTGCTTATTTGTTAATGTATTTGTCGGCTTGCCTCATTAGCGCTGAAACTCACGTTTTCCACGCAGACGTGAACATGTCGCTTTACAGACGGCACATACATAATTTATATATATATATATATATATATATATATATGTATATGTATATATTTAATGTGATACAAGATGCATTTGAATAAATGTTGCAGCGAGTATTTACACACAACCGTACTTTGTAGAATTATACGCGATTACTTGCCGATGGCACTTAAAAATGTTTTCGGTTATGAGAGGGAACAACAGAGATAAGACGCTTTTATTGCCTATTTATGGACAATCGATCCGCGTTCAACGCAATGCGTTTCAGATCATAGAGAAGTTATCTCACATTAAAAGTAGCTGGGCCATAAATCAAAGAAGCCGGAGTAACCAAAATTTGCTATTTATTATTTATTTTCTGGTTTTCGCTCTTAGCAATCTCAAAGCTTCGAAGCAACAACAAATTATGCAAATACATTGAAAGCGAAATGCCTTTTCTGCGGTCTTTATTTGGTTTTTCGGTTTTACTTTTGTTTATTCAATTGGATGGAGGTTGGCCCAAACAAAATATTACGAAATTCATAACACAAGCACAATTAACGATAGCTCCGATAAGGCGATAGAGTAAAATTCGATTCGAAATAAAATAAGTGGATTGTTGAATTAAATGAATTAAAATATGTGAATATAATGAGAATGTAAATAAAACATAAAATTTGATTGATTGAAGAGATTAATACCTACATATGCAAATAATGGCCATATTTCAATGGAAAGACCTTGGACCAAATAATTACGGTAGAGAAAATAAAGAGTGATCCGCTGATCAGCTGTGACTCTTTATTTTATGCTTTGGGCTTTTGGGAAACGTTGAGAAATTATTTATGTATGTACGTATGTTGGTATGCCCCAATTAAATATTACAGGGTATTTTAGTCAAACTAAGACATGCCATGCCTCGCTAACGGCGGCTACAAAATTGTAAGCAGCAACAACAAAATAAGCGAAAAGCAATAGACCCCAAATGTCCAAGTGCAAATAAACAGCAACAGCAACAGCAACAGCAGCAGCAACAACAAGTAAGTAATACAACAAGAATATTAAAACAACAAAAATCTGCGTCGACGCTGAATCAGCAAATTTTTCAATGGAAGTCAGCAAGGCGATTTACAGTTTTCGGTTTTTTTATCTTCTGTGTTTTGTTTTTGTCATCTTTGCTCTTGTTGATTGTTGCTTGTGTAGCTCGTTGCTCGTGTAGCTCGTTGCAGCAGGTAACAAAGAAAGGGCACAAGGGGACGAAGCGACAAACAGTCTGTGCAAAACTGGTCAGCATCGAATAGTAGTTGCTCCCTCCCTCTCTCACTCACTCATTTACGCTTTGTCGCACTCGCTCTCCCAAGAAATAAAAACTACCCATAACGATGGTTTCTGTGCTCTGTGTTGATGTTACAAACCTTTGTTAATTGTGATGCAGCCAACGAGCTTCTCTCACGAGTTTTTCTTAAACAGACGACGGTCGGCTTGTTGCCATTTTTTACTTGCGCTTTCAATTGAAGCCAATCATCGTATGCAATTAAATTGAGAACTGATCACAAGGCGAAAATGCAGTTGACGATGGCGCTTGCAGCTGTTTTTTTTTTTTTTTGTATTGCTGCAGTTTAAGTTATGCATTTAGCTTCAGCAGCACTCACAAGAAACACAATCTCAGACACACATTAAGGCGTAATATTGTCTGCAAGCAATATTAGATGTATATATTTCAATTGCACTTTGTGACCGGCACAAAACGCGCGGGAATTAAAAAACAACACAAAAATACGAGCGACGTCCGCGATGCGTCCGCTCCCACCGAATGCTTAAACAAAAATAGTCGCTAACGCGATGTTAAGTTAACATTCTGCAACTCTCATGTTAGCATGAATATCACATTCGCCCGGTGAGTCCACTGTTCATCGCGGCGAAGTAGCGTATGGTGAGTAATTCGAACTTGAAGCGGGCAGCAGCATAGTCTCACACATTTGACCACAGTGCTACTAAAACTGTTACTTAGTTAGTTGATACAATCGTCGGTGTATTTTGAACACTTTCGTTCAATGGGGAGCAATTCTGTTAAGCGCAGACACAAACCAGCACACTTAATCTAACTTGACGAGGGAGGCCACCTCGGGCTTTTCCTTCTTTGCTTGGTAGCACTGAAAGTGTTCGCAGCCGCATCATTTAAAGCGCGCGCTTTTCGAATTGAAATATTAACTTTTACGAGCATGCATGCTTTAAGATGTTAGTACAGCAGGATTAGTGGCAAACAAAACTACAGTTACATGGGATTTTTGTCAACTTTATTAATAATATTTATTATTTGTTTTCATTTCAGTGTGTCACGCAAAAATATATGGCATAGGTTTATTTTTTGTATTTAAACAAGTCCATAAAATAAATAGATATATATTTCAATATGTATCTGTATATTATTTAGTAAGCAATGTGAATTGAACTTATTGGCTAGTTGGTAAAATTTCTGTTAATGCATTTAAACAATGTATATATTTTATCGCATTAGGTTTTGTAGAACAAAATTTGGTAGTTTTGTTTGTTGTTGTTGTTGATGCAGCACTTGGAGTTGCCGTAGTTGTTGTTCTTGTTGTTGTAGCCGTTGTTGTTTGTGTGTCTGTTGAGGCGGTTGCACAGGACGCCAGTAAGAACATCTAGCAATTGGTTTCAATTTGACAAGAAAACTTTTGTTTCTTTTTTTTTGTGCATAGAAATTTGCGTTGAAATATTTAAATCAATAAGCATAGTATACATGTTTTAATACAGACATTTAAATGTATGTTGAAAAATGAAACATAAACAAAGGTTTTTAAAAATGCCACTGAAAAACTCACTGTGAACTTAGTTCTATTGAGATACAGGGTACACAGCTCGAATATTTTCTTTTCTTTGTTTGCTGTATAATTGCAAATGTTGCTTAGGTGTAAAAAGTATTTTAGTTTATAAATTACACATTCGTGGAACCAGTCTTGAGAAGCACACACATGGATGCATGTATGACACCGTCTATGTGTATGTATGTGAATGAATAAATTGGGATGTATGTACATTTACATTTATATATACCACGACCACCAGGTTAAAGGACACTCAGGGATCAACTTACGCAGCTGTTGGCGGTTAGTAGCTAGCGGTTAGTACAACAAGAGCGCACAGCACACGGGATACCAGTTGGTGGTGGACATAGCTTGGACGTAGACTCACCCATCTGGTGGAGGCTGCTGTTGCTGGTGCTGCCGACGACGCCGAGCAACGGCGCTGTTCTTGATGATGGCTTCGATTTCACGACCGCCGGAGCTTTCGCCTTCGGAGGCAGAGGCACAATTGTTACCCGCAGCCGCAGCAGGATTATCGTTGACACGCGGTGTGCCTATCGATGAGAGATTGCGCACTAGACTCATTGCGTCATCGTGCTGCGTTTGACTGGTGGACGTGGGCGTCGCATTCTCTTTGGATACATCGCGCAGTATTTGTGCCAAGTTGCGTTGGGGATTCGTTGAGATGTTGTCGGTTTCATCGGTCCCAGCGCCACGCGTTGCATTTGCAGTGGTGGCCGACTTACGGAGATTGGAGACGGTTGCGTGGGTAGAGCGCTTGAGGCGATTCTTAAGCTCCGCATTGAGATCGATTGGCATGAGGCCGCGTCCCATGCCCATCAAGGACTTACCACTTTTTAGAATGCCCTTAAGAGCTTCGGCGGGTTTGCCTATATAAAATGGGAAATCTGTTATAAAGCTTCAAAGTACCTCAACACATATTGCGATGCATGGGAATATTTTCATTTTAGTATTTAACAGGCAGCATAAACAAAACAAATCAAAAGCACAGGCAACAATTGAAAAGTAAGTTGCATGCTTAGGGGTAAGGCTGCCAACATGAGAGGCGCTTAGAGAGGCGTGCTATGAGATGAGATTGGTGTACTTACTTGATGAATACAATTGAAACTGTATTTGAATTCGCGTTTTCTGTTGGTTGTTATATTTTATTTAGCACAACTGTAGATTTATTTACTCTTTAACAATTTGCATAATTATTACAATAATAACTTTAATAATTAATCATAATTTAAAAATATAATAATATTAATGCCATTTAAGGTACAATTCGTTTAAGTTTAAATAATTAAAAAAAAAAAAACCATAATAAGCACACAAGTAGTTGCACTATTTGAAGTATAATAAACATGATATTTAATAATTAATAACTGTTTACTTTACTGGAAGTTCGCTGGCCCGTTCTTAAAGGATATGTTTTCTTATGGGCATATTTGCATTCGTAACCATTCAGATTTAGCTGAAAAAAAAAAAATGTTCGACTTATACCATATTTGGATTAACTACAATGCTTTACGATGTACGTAGAACTTTTAATTATCAAGTTTTCGTTTCGTTTTAGGGGTTTGTTTTTATTTTTAATTCGATTCGTTTTAAAGAAGGGGAAAACTGAGCGAGAGAACGAGAGCGCATATATCACACAAATCACATTGAGCGCATTTCAAAGAAGAAATAAGAGCGCACCGGACGCCAAAAATGAGCACATCAATTTACTAAATGCTAATCCAAAGAGAAAGTATTTTCGTTTTTGTTTTGTTTTAGTTTTGGTTTGGAAACGATTCGAAAAATTTGTGAAATTTTAATAGGTAAGCCAAAAATTTACAATTTTTCATGTGCCCAATATCTCGCCACACAATCGCTTAAATTCCTGACCCGCCGCATGCAGCTCATCCACTGTGATTACAATATCCTCGAAACTGGCAATGTTGCACGCCTTGGAACGGTTCGCCGGCGAGTTCGCCCTCTTCGGGCTGGGCATGGCCGTAGGGCTGACGCAGCCGTCGCTCGCCGTTGTTTCCAGGGACATGGCCCGAGTCCGCTTGAGCAAATCACGACGTCTCTGCACAACGCTGATACCCAGGCCGAAGCTCGAATTGCTCTGCACAGGAGAGGGCAGACGCACATGCTCATTGAGTGCCTCCTGCGGTTGCGTTTTCGCCGGCATGGAGCGTGTCTTAAGCAACGTTGTTGAATTGTAGCTTTCGTCGAGTCCAAAGTACTTGGCAAAACGCTCGTCCACGTGCGAGCGGTTCGTTGCGCGACTATTGCTAAGCCCAGTTGTGGCAGCGGTGCCACCAAGCTCTGTAGTGTGACGACGATTCACAGTTTGCGGAGTCTTTTGCTGCACCGTGATCTGTGTAAAGTGGGTTAACTTGCGACGCATCTCCGGCATCTGTTGTGTCTGTGACTCTTGCTGCAGCAGCTGCTGCTGCTGTTGTTGTTGCTGCTGCTTCTGTTGATTGGCAGCACAGTTCTCCTTGCCGGAATCCGATCCGTGCGCGTCATCGCCGCTGTCACTTGCTCCATTGGCGTGCGAGTGCGACGTGTATTTATGGTCCAGCTTGGCCGATTTGCTCTGGCTAGGGTCTGTGGGAGTGGATTGCTTCACCTGCTGCTGCTGCTCGATGAAGGGCGACTTGATCTTACCAATGGTCCGCACGCCCATGGATATGTGTATGTCCTCCAGTGTTTGCATACGCGCCAGGCAGCTGTTGCGGTGGCCGTTGTTGCCCTTGTTGCGATCACTGAGGAAGGTATCAGGCAGCACCAATTTACCCACAGTGCGTAATCTCAAACGTCGTGGTGCGGGGGAAGCGCCATCCAGCAGCGACGTCGTTAATGTCGCTGTTGTGGGCACCGTGGCCGAGCGGCTTAGATGAAGGAAGCCATTGTGCTGCTGGGTGCTGAGCAATTCCTGCTCCTGCTCCTGCTCCTGCTCGGTGTCTATCGGCATCTTTAGATCGTGTATGATGGGCGAACATTCCATGGGAGTGGGCGTGACGCTGGCGCTGCTGCCCGCTGTGCTACTGCGCGACGTGCGGTCCATAGAAGCGTAGGGCGGACTGCGCGAGGCGCAGCTACTGCCGCGACTTGATAAGCGAGCACTTCCGGTGGCAACTGTCGTGCCACCACTCCCGCACGCGGCGCCTTCGCACAGGCTGCTGAAGAAAGCGAGGCGTTCGGCCAGCGACAACGACGATGGTTCTGTTTGTAGGGGGAGGAATGAGGCATGAGTATAAGGTTCACCTTTTTGGTGGTTTGATGAATGGTGGGGTGCCACTTACGCATCCTTTGATTCTCTCTTTAATACTACACTGCACACTTGTTCTTGTTGTTGTTGTCGTTGTTGCTGTTCTGTTGTTGCTGCTTCGACAAGTGGAAGCTAGCGACAAAAGTTGTTTTACAACTGCGTCGCAGGTTTTTATCAAAGTTGCAATTGTTGTTGTTGCGGCCGCGATAAGTATTGTGTTGATGCTGTTCCGCTCATACCCATTTATCACCCGCTAAAGACTGAAATACTGACCACAACGTTGCTATGGGACTCTGCTTTCTTCAGATGCAGTCCCATAGAAAGTAAACGACGCATTTGCTAAGGCAACTATTAAAATTTGTATACTCTTTTTTATAATTTGTAGGTCTGTTGCCGGTTTGTCATGTGGCTTTTGTCCACACACCTGATTCGCTCTTTGTTCTCTTTGATGCTGTTTTTCGTTTTCATTTTCAGTACAGCTTTCGATTTTTTCTTCTTTTTTTTTTGTGCGCTTTGTGAGAACTTAAGACTGTGCAATAGGAAAGTGAGTCGTATGAAAAGAAACCACAGAATGAGTCGATAGATCGTAAAAAAAATAATGAGCTGATTTTGTTGAGGTCGGTGAGTGTATTCAACGATGGTTTTTGTGTTACTGAACATGTCAAAGTCATTATTAAATCCTAACATGCTGAGGGTTATATTAAGGTGGAAGCATTTTACATTTCTACGTACATATATATAAAAATAAAAATCCAGGGTGTAACTGTCGCTAACCAATTTATTTATGCTGATTATATTTGCCCTGAAATATGCCAATTTTAACGCATCGTTATCGTTTCACACAACCCATTTCTAGGTGTTTTTTATGACTTTTTTACCATTTGCTCAAATGAACACAAAGAACACATGAGCGAACGCCCCGTTATTGCCTATTGTAGTTACCGAGTCCCACAGGTATATGATAACAATACACAAAAAAAACTTTGTAAATAAGTTCAGGTTATTCAGTTAACTCAGTCAGCTCGGCAATGAGGAAGCTCAAGGCCCGAGAAAATTGGACAAAAATTCTTTAAAATATGGCATTACAATTTGAACGCTTTACTAAGTTTACTTAAAGGCGCCCAATATTAAATTCAATTAAAAATCAAAATCAAAATGAAAATCAAAAGGAATATGAGCCAAATGAATGAACATATGCGATGGAAAATCAAAATCTAAGCTCACGTGGCTTGTAGATTACGTAAAACATGTGTAAAAAATGAATTTGTTATTTGTTGTTCATGCGGCAACAACAACAATAACAACAACAACAACAACAACTATGGCTATAACAGTGTTAATTTTTTTGTTAGAAAACTTAAAATTCAAATGCATGCCACAAAATTATTAGAAATATGCTTTAGTAAAATTTTTTCAGTTTCTTCTCTGATTTAATATTTCTATTTTGTTGTTGTTTTATTCTCTTTGTTCGCTTTGCGCAATTTTGCGTGGTTGCGCATTTTACTTTAATTTAATGATTATTTTTTTGCAAGTTGTTTGCTTGAACTGGGCAATACATTTGACTGATTGCATAATTTCTGGAGCAAAGCAAACTCAATTAGTTAAGCGCGATCAAATCAAGTAACAGCAACAACAAAACAATATTTAACTTACTCTTAAGACGGTCACAACAACAATAACAACATTCAATATGCATTTAATTGTATTTATAGTATTATTATGTACGTTTTGCATTTAAGACTATGCGTCGTGCAATTCAGGCACGCAAAAGAAAAGAGAGAACAAATGAAACGTGAACATATATAAATGAGAAATAAGAAACGGCATCAGCTAAGCAGCATAAGCAAGAGAGAGCGTAAACGGATACTCTTCTGTACATTGCTTTGCTTTTTGTTGCACTTACCGAAGTCGGCATCGGCTGTATCCTGTGTCGTATTTAGCGTACTCGGTTCATCGTTAAACGAGCTGTGCGAATCAGCAGTGTCCGCTGTTGCCGACGGTGGCGGCGAGTGGCGAGAAGTTGCTAGAGAGAGAGAGAGAGAGAGAGAGAGAGAAATTAAAGAGAAATAAATATATTGATTTGTGCTTGCTGGTATTATTGAAACTTCCTAACTCCCCTAAACGTAAATTCATAAAGGTCTTATCACAGTTAATAATGGAAATAGTAATTGAGATTTCTCACTTACGTTTGGAATAATCTAAATCCATTAACACGGTAATCGCAATTTGAAACTGTAAATTTTCTTCGTAACTGAAGTGCGCACCTGGCAGAGGTTCCATTTTAATAAAATTTGTTTTACAAATGTATTACAACATATAGACGTACCTCTCAAAGCTATGTTGTTTGACACACTAATCATTATACTTAGATAAGACCCTAATTCAATGTAAAGTTATCAACCTAGTACACTTTTCCTTTTCCCCCTGCCCAATATGTATATTCAACTCTCTTATACTCATGTTACTCAACCAAAATACAGAAACCTCAATTAGTTGCTGATTGCCAGACTGTGCAATAGAGGAAAGGAGGGGCATGTTAGGCAAGTGACACACATTTTACAGCTTATTAACTTGGACAACAACCATGCCGGCCATAATGGAACCGCCACAACAACAGCAACCACTACAACTACAACAAGAAGGTTGCAAAATAAAAAAAGTGTCGTCCATAGAGCGTTCACTGATGTGGCGTGATGACCAGACCGAGACCCATTGCGATCCCAATAGCGAAGTATTCTTTGTTTGTTTGTATGAAACGGTTCACGCCGAACCATACCAACTCCAATAGGAACCACTAGGAACTTGTTGGCACAACTGTCTCTTACTGGTATTTTCATTGTTGTTTGTCTTACTGTTGTTGATTTTACGCATCGTTGCTCCACTGACGAATAAAGTTCACAGTTTCCCCTTAAACCCCGTAGGTCTCTTTCCCTTAATTGCCTAATGCTAATTTCTGTGATGTTGATGTTGTATGCTGGTTGTTGTTGTTTTTTTATGGGGGCTACTATAGAAATTTCGCATAACTCACACTCACCTTGACTGCTGGCGAATGAACGCGACTGCGATGGCAACTGCTCCCTACCGGCCGCCTCCCGGCGGCTGCGCGATTGTTCCTGCAGCTGTTGAAACATGTTGGCGCGTGCGCGAACGCTATTACTGCGAGCCACGCCTCCGCCGCTCGACTGGGTGGTTGTGGATGCGTCGTCGCCCAACGACTGTATGGCCGAGTCATTATCTAAGCCGGACATCTCAAAGATGTGCTCACTGTCGTTGCCCACGGAGAGCGTCAGCTGTTCACTGAGACTGGCGCTGTCACTGACCGAATGCTGGCGCGCCAGGGCGTGCGCGGTGTTCGTCGAGATGGACGACGGTGGAGTGCCAGCACCCTGGGCGGCAAGGTGTACGACACGCGGCGACTGCAGCGGCTGCGTAGAACTGCGCGCCAAACGAAACGAGCTGCCGGCGGCCGAGTGCGTAGATGAGGAGAGTAGCAGTGGGGCTGGTACGTGGCTCAACGGCTGTCCGGTGATGGGCGAAATTAGCGGCTGTTGTTGTTGCTGCTGTAATTGAGCGCCGATGCGAATGTCCAGTGGTTTGGTGGGCTTAAAGGCCGACGTCGCCGAGATGTCAAATGGCGTGGAGTTCGCTTTAAAGCTGCAGGCAAATTAAATCAGTTGGGAGATTATATTTGCATAAGCAGTGGAACAGTGTAGTATCAATCTCCTTAAAACTCTCTATCGCTCTCTGTCTTTTTCTCCGAGTCTTTCAACAATGCGCAGTTAGAGGCAATCATAATTATAGGCAAACATTTTTTTCCGTACGCTAATTACGCGGCTTTTTAATGGTGAAATTTGAACGCTGCGCTTCTTTGATTGACAACCCCCAGGTAAAAGTTAAGCTGGCCAATTAACTCCATAGATTAGCTGCAAATGAGTTTTTACTCAGAAAGAAGTGTATTCATTTTTTATTCCCTTGCTGAGGGTATCATAATTTTATAACGAAGTGTAACGCATTGAAAGACATATAAATACATAAATCCCATTTTCTATCAAGTTACAAAATTTGCAGCTATATTTAGTAGTTCATCTGCAACTTGCAAAGTTTTCCGATATGCTTATGTTCATGAACTAAACAAAACATTAGCCGTATTTATTATGCTGTGTACAGAAAAAAATGAACTAAAAATAAACAAAATATAAACCTAAAAAGAACTAATTGGATTTCAAAAGTGAACATGGTGAGAGCTACATTTCTTGAGAGATGCAAAGAGCGCAAAACTAGAGAAAAAGCAAATGTGAAAATAGAAATACTACAAATTTTGATTAAACGCAACCAATTGGGCCGACATACATATATACGTGTACGTGTATATATATGGAAAAGATCAATAGAAATAGATCACATTTGTATACAGGTTTTTTCTCTGTGACATTAAAAATGATAATTTTTCGGAAAGGACATGAACCACTGTCATGCACTGCGCCAATATTTCACAGTTAATGGCATATAGGTTTATTGAAATTAGCACCTTTGTTGGCGTTGTGGTTACTTAGCTTTTCTTTTTATAAGTGTATGTATTTATGTATTTTGTGCAAATTTCACAAAATTTGTTGGGGTTTTTTTCGGCACTTCACAACAAATGTGTGTATTTCCATTCGACTGCACATTTCCATGGATTTATTTTTAGAAGCATTACGAAATGCTTGGGGCTTATAAAGTGCCAAAGTTTTTCCATTGGTTATATGTAACTACCTACGACAAGAATAACACGCGCCTTTAGGCCCTCTGGCAAATGATGAGTGCTCCCCTCTCTTTTTGGGTACTGCCCGATAACCAGTGCACAAAACAACTGACGATACTTCGTGAGACCGGTGCTGGAAACGTGGTTATTTCTTTCTATACCTTTAGTTCTTATGGCTCCTGATAAGAGCAAGAACCGATAGATTTGATATTTTATCAGTTAGTTTCACTTTGCTTTTATAGTGATTTACTATTTATTCTGTTTTGTGGACGGGTTTTTATTAACGACAAACACTTGCCACACACATTTCAAATAGATTTTCCCGAAATAAAAAACGAATTTTCATCGGAGCCGCTGTTGTTGATGCGTACGTGAAAATTGAAAAGGCGATCGCGAGCAACTGAGCGCAAAATTTGTACAAACAAAGCGGGCACAGCGGAGCCGACGATCAACGGCGCCGCTGCCGCTACCGCGGTCGCAGTCGCAGTCGGCTGCTCTGCCGTTGCGGCCACAGCAAAATTTAAATTATTTTCAGCTTTGTTTTCTTTTTATTGCCCATGGTCTTCATATACATGCATATGTACATACTACATATATACATACATACAAATATATATTTATTTTCGTACGCTTTTTTTCCCTCTATTTTCCACAATTTCAAAATGTCGTTGGTGTAAAATTTTCATTTGGCTTCTCGGCTTTTCTCTTGCAACAGCAAAAGAGAACAGAGATCACAGAGTTCGTCGGTTGGCGCAGTTTGCTCATTTTGTTAGCTCAATAGAACATTTTTAGATATCTATTTGTATCTAGTTTTAATCATTTGATAACATTTCCTCAACAGGTAAATTATTATTAAAATTATTTGCGTAATTCCCACATGGTTAATGTTATCTATGATCGATGATGAGGGCTGCTAGCCCGTTTTTTTTTTAACAGTTTCTGCTACCATTTAGACTAAGGATCCACCATAATATTGAATAATCTAAATCTAATCTTTGAATATAGTGTCCCCCTCCCCCACAAACCATATAGATTATATAAGATATTAGACACAACATGTGCATAGCATGTAGCTCCAGCCCTTGACACCGTTATCGTTATCTGGACAATTTCAGCTAAGTATTGGCCACTAAAACGCGTTTCATCACGCCTTTGTATAACCCGCTCAATGACGCACTTATCGAGTCGGCGACTTTTTATGGCTTGCATTTGACTTTTCTGTTTCCATTTACCGTTTTCTGATATACGCCTCAAACATTCTCTCGCTGTGTCGACGCTGGAACAACATAAAAAGAAGAGAGCTCAACCCTTGCCAGCAACTGAAAACTGAAATCGCGAACGACTGAACCAAGTGAAATGTATCTCTTGTCGCGTCCGAATGCGGCAGCCAACTGAATGCAACGTTGGCTTCGACACGTCCACAATTCAAAGCCCAAAGGCCTTGAGACCCCTTCAGGAGGAATGGCAAATATGGATAGCATAAATTTCGCGCCACAATGACAGTCAACAGTCGGCGGGCGGCGAACGCGAAAGGCTATTGACAATACATCGGATCGACGCATGCAAATGTTGGGGAGCGAATTAAATACAAACTATAAAAAAGTTATTTAAGTGACGAATCTGAGATACCCCTTTCGACAGCCAGCATCGTGTTCAACAGTATAAAATACTTTCAGGCTTTGTCGAACTTACAGTTGGTGGGCTTAAAGGCTTAAAAATCTAAATGGTACTTCAGCAAATGATTTTCACCACGATAAAGTAAGCAGTTAGGACGGTTTGTAATTAAGTTTTTACCGTCATTGAGACCTGATGTTATTTAAATATAACAGTAATATATAGATTTTACTCCGGCAAATGTAAGTCTCGACGACATTTTATACTCACTTTATGGGTATAGAAAAAATGAATACATATGTATGGAAATAACGTAAACCAGCTTTTGTTCTCTTCGACAGAATTTTGGTTTGCCAAGGGGTGTGGCAACAGAACAACCGCAACGGAATGAAAGCCCAAGCACATTAAATTCTGACATCAAAACCCCGTTAAAAGAATTGGCCGCTCGCTGGAAGGTGCCGGGTCTACTTTGGTCTAAGTAGTTTAAAATAGTTTTGAGAGGTACACTTATCTGGAAACTGGGTTTACGAGCGTGCCATTGGCGCCGACATGTCAAAAATTCGCAGAAATGGTCGAGCAAGTAAAAAAGGGCGTGATGAGAGTTCTTAGTGTTTTTTTTTGGGCGTGTACACACTAATTGCCGAAATGATAGCATTACCAAGGTCAAGTTTATTGCACCGATGAACCTGTATTCACACGAAAAAGCCATTATATTATTTTATATTAATTTCAAACAACCTTTTTTCAGGCTTAACTAACCTTTTCTGCACTGTTCGCCTCTATGGTCACTTAAGTAAGGTAATCAATAAGCTGCTTAAAATGGCAAAAAAAAAAAAAAACAACAACAACAAATGAAGGCAACGCCCAATATACGAGGATAAAAACGAAAAAAAAGTTAAATAATAGTGAAATATATTTTGGGATTAGGCCAATTGTATACGCCTCAATTGATACTTGATAATTGCTGATTACCGACAACTGTGAACTAAACATCTTAAAATGCATTGAGTGCAATTTTCAATGACAGGCTGACGCTATAAAGAAATGTTGATGGCAGGGAGATGGAGATGGGGATGCAGTAACCAACCTCAGACAACAAAATCAGACAACAATTAAAGATTTTTTTATGATTTTAATAACTTTTTTTTATCAACCATATACCAAAAATATTTATTTGTATTAATGCATATATTTTAAATGCAGAATCAATCAAGAGGATAAATCATGACCAAAATGCCATCAAACATGAAAATCGGTTCAGCTTTGACAAAGTTATGGGAGTTTGAAATGTGGAAGTTATGGATCCGAGAGTTTTACTTGTAAAAATTTTTGTCCATTTTGGTATGATTTTTGACAAAAAATTTGACCCCCTCAGAATATGTTTTAATGTTGTTTTTTATACTAATTATGATATACGCAATCGATTAAAAATACAAATTGGCAATTCTAAATTTGTAAAAAAAAAATTTTTCCAAAATGAGTAAGGGGGGTACTTTTTTTGCCAAAAAATTCCAAACATATTTAATTTTAAAATTGCATATACTTTAAATGCAGAATCAATCTAGAGAATAAATCATGACCAAAATGCCATCAAACATGAAAATCGGTTCAGTTTTGACAAAGTTACGGGTCATAAATATAGGAGATATGTAACCAAGAGCTTTACAGCTATTGTTCGTCAATTGTTATTGGTCAATAAAAATCTTAACGCGGGTATACACGAGTGTATATTCCAAGATTCAAGTCTCTAGTTTCATTAGCAATGAAGAAATTTTGTTCATACGGCAAGCCCAATATACTCTTTTCACTTTGTGAACGAGTATAAAAAATCATGAAAAAGTTTGCACTGAAAATTCTTTTGACAGCGAAGCGTATATAACATGTCGCCTAAAGCTAACAGTTTGACAAGCTACAAGATTCATGGACACAAAGGTAGAGAGAGCCATAGAGAGATATATATTGAAAGAGGAGATTGACATTTACTTGCGCTCATTATCCACTATACTTACAAGCTCTTCTCATCGCTGGTTATTGGCTGCGTCTTGTAGCGCTCTTTGTACAGATCCCGGCGCAAAACGCTGGGCTTGAGCAGCCTGGGAGAAGCCACGGAGTCGTGCAAATGTGCCGTTGGCCGCAGCGGCGATTCCCAACTGCCGTTGATGCCGCCTGAGCCACTAGGTTGGGAAGTCGGCATCGATAGCATTTCCATATGCTTGATGCGTTCTGCCACTGAAATGTTCGATGGAGTTGTCACAAAGTCCACGGGCGTAACGGGTGTTGCCGCCGACTGCGAATTAGTTATTGCATCCAAGGCGGCAGCCAGATCCATGACAGGCGGCGCATCCTGACGCTCCAGTGAGCGTGTACGTCGCTTAAGTAAACTACTCGAGCTAGTCTCATCAATAGGCTGCTGCGTGGAGCCGAGAGAACGTCGCTTGGAGGGTGAATCCGTTTTTAATATTGGACGCATGCCGCTTGCCTCGTTGGCAATGGTGTCATTAGTATTCTGAGTCAGTTCATCCAGATCAAACTCTTCGCGGCTGCTCTTGCGACTGCTTTTGAGTATTGGCCGAATCTCGTGCTCGTCCGCCTCACCAAATGATTTCTTCTTGAGTATGGGCTTGGGCGGTCGCGCTGCCTCCTCGCTGGAGGTGCTTTCCTGCTTAAGTATCGGTCGTATTTCATGCTCCTCACCATCCTCAATGCCAGCGATGCCATCGTGAGCGGCCAGCTCAGCGGCGGCCAGAGTAACCGCCTGGGAGATGGAAACATGCTTGGAAATATGAGCACCTCCATCCGAAGGCGTCGACAGCGAATCCTTCTTCTTCAGAATGCTATGAGGCTGACATTCATTCGTGGATGGGCAGCCGTCGCTTTTGGTACTTTCGTAGCTGCTCTGCTTGAGGATGCCATGTGCCTGGCCAGGACTAAGAGCGCTGCCCGCCTCTTCCAATGAATTGCGACGCGCCGATTTGATGAGAATACTGCGCTCATCTGGCGAATGGGAACGAGAGTAATAACGCGACTCGTCCAGGCTGGATCGTTTCTTCAGTATACCTTGACGCTTGCTGCGACTACTTGCTATCGGAGTATCCAGCACCGTGGCGGAAAAGGTCACCGGCGAGGCATTGCTGGAGGCACTCGAATTGCATTCGCCAAATGCGTGCTCCTTTTTCTTTAGTATGGACACAATTTGATTGGGTGCAGGCGGTGAATTCTGTGTAGAGGTTGACGCTGCAGCCAATGCAGCGTTAGCCAGTTCATCCGTACTCTTGCGTCTCAGTATTGGCGACATTTTGAGGTCCTGTGGCTGCTGCTCACTGTCACCTGCCACGTGCGCCTGTTCAGCAATCTTCTTAATTTCAGCCAGCTCTGTTTTGGTGCGCTCGTTTAGCTTCTGGCTAATGCCGCGTGCCTGACGCAGCGACTCGGATTTTGAAGTGGATTCGCTGCAGGAGCTCTTTTGTGGTGACTGCAGTAGTTCACGCAACGACTCATCATCACCTGGCATCAGTGGACGTGCCATGCCCAGTTCACGACGTCGTCGTCGACGCGTAGATGCAGCCTCATCTGAAAGAAAGATGGACGGATAAAGGATTAGATCGACTGTTGCAAACACTAGAGACAAACACGAATTGGACTGGGACATGCATGACAGTGGGAGCGGTGGCACAGTCTGGCGCTTTACATATTGAACACAGCTGGTGTGGATGCTATTGGACAGGAAGCTTTCGTGTAGCACAAATTGATGCAGATGCAAGTATTGTATGTGTATGCTAGCGTGCCACATGATCACGACACTCTCGATCGAGTCCAGACACCGCACTGAACACTGCAATTATGCAGTCGCACGCTCTACAGTGTGTTCCATTTGCAAGGGCAACCAAGCTTGACAGCTTTGCCAAAATTAGATGGTCGCTCCTCACTGGCTGCTGCTCCGCCAAATGCCAGTTGACGATTTCGTGGCCCACTTACCGCTATCCTTGGTGGCTTCCTCGTTGTATGATCGGTTCAGATTCGATTTACGTTTGGCGGATTTATCGCGATCGCCGCCACGTCGTGGCAAGGGTGAGGCTTCCGGCTAAAAAGTAGACAATAAGTCGTTAGTTTGGAGAGATGAATACAGAGCTGTAAATGCCAACCATTGCCACTACCACTGTCATTATCGTTAAAACTACTGCAATTTTTATGACCTTGTGAAGCGTATACATTTTTGATCAAGACGACGAGCCGAGTCCATCTAACTTTGTCTGTTCGTCTGTCTGTTTCCGTGCAAGTCTTAAGTTTAAAAGCTATCTTAATAAAACTTTACATATGTCTCAAAATAAGATCTGACTATATTTCATATAGTTGCCATGCGAATTATAGGTTATTTATTAATTTCGAACTACTCAAATTATTGAGATTTAAGCATATTACTGGCATTCCTTTATCATTGGTAATGATTACGTCACAGCTCCGATAAATATAACAATGTTACTCACGGTTCGTTTGTGCTTTTGCACGGGACTCAGCTGTAAGTTGGTGAGATTATCACGTGGCTTTCCCACCGTACCACTTCCAGTTTCATTCTCCGCCTCGGCGCACAGTGTGGAGCTTCTAGGACGCATGCGGAGCGTGCACTCAACCTTGGGCGGACTGAGTGCGCCACCCGTAAAGTGCAACTCACTAAGATTCTGCTTCATGGAAACGTTATTGGATGTTGCCACTAGTGGGCGACGCTCAATGGGCTCCACTGGGTGCGATGTGGAACGCACCGAATGCAGTCGGCCACTGCCGCTGGGCTCGGAATTGAAGCCGCTGTTGTTGCTGCTACTGCACTTGGGCGACAGCTCCGAGCTGCTGAGTCGTCGTCCCGGAGGCGTTGAGCTCGTTCGCAGCGAACTGGGTGAACTGTAACGGGGACGCACCTGTTGCTGTTGTTGCTGATCCTCCTCCTTTTTGCGGTCTGCGATGCGGTAGCGTGTGTGTGTGTTGCAATGGTTGGGAAGACAGCATGAAATGACAGTTAGTTGGAGTCTTCAGCGCCAGGTTAACAACTACTACAACAAATATGGATAGCTTGACTACATTGAGGAAACCATAACCAATGGATAGAATTGAGGGGCAATTATGAGCTGAGTTCAAAGTGGGAGTGTGTGAGGTGGGAACAGGCAAATGACTTGTGGATGACTCACCGAGCGCTGCGGCACGCAGTCGACTGGCTTTGGTAGTGCGCACCGCTGGCGAGGATTGGGGCGAGGATGAGGAGCTGCTCAAGAGCGGGCTGGCCTGCGGGGACGTGATATTGGTCGTGTGATTGCTGCTGCTATTGCTGCCCAATGCACCAACAATGCGCAGCGGCGACAGCAAATTTTTTCGGCGCTTTGAAGGCGACGACAACGTCGCTACCGGCGTAGCTGCCGTTGTTGGTCCCGCTTTAGGTACAATCAATGGCGCTTTGTTGCTCGGCGTAGCAAGTGGCGGCATGGGCGTAGCGTGGCTAGCGTTGCAGTGTTGTTGTGTTTGTTGTTGTTGTAGCTGGCTGTTATTGTTGCTGCGGCTGAAGCGACTGCGGTTGATGCTGTTGTTATTGTTGCTGATGCTGGTGTTGTTGTTATTGTTGTTGCAAGTGAAATTAATGCTGCGTTTGTTGGCACTTCCCGAGGAAACTGTATTGTGACTCGCTGTGTCACAGTTTATATGTTTTTGAGTATATGCGTGAATATGTTTAAAAGACAATAAAGCAATTGATTTTCTTTTTGTTATTTGCTGGGTATCTGATGTTTATATATGTGTGTGTGTGTCTTTGTGTGCGCGCGCGCGAAAGATGCAAAAAATTCAAGCGTCAATTGCACAATATGCAATTAAGGTAGCAGTAGGGCGTGGCATACGACAATTGATTGATTGATTGATGCGGCATGGAGACAAAACTTGAGCAACTGGCTTTTGCAGTGAAAATAAAAAATACGATATTTCATAACAAGCGAAAGCGGTTAAATTTTGATGCAAACGAGTATGCACGGCAGACATATACATGAGCTTAACCTCCCCATTTCGTTGGCCCCTGTGACTTAAGTAATCTTCTGAATGCTTGCAAAATCCGCGCAAAGCGAATCATCTGCCACATCAACCAGAGAAAACAAGATGACGAACTGATTCGGTTCATTGCCACTTCTGGCTGTCCGTCAGTCAAAGATCACTAAACTTTTTGGCTCGAACATTGCCCTAGACACGATTCCCGAAAAAACCTGCCACAGACCTCATGAGGCAATAGCGGCCAAGACAAAAACAAACAAAGAAATGAAATTAATATCGTATAAACCCAAACAATAAAGATGAAATGGGCAACAAGCCCCAAAACCCAATAAAAAGAAAAAAATAAAAAAATTGCGAAATGGGTAAATATAAAAATCAATAGATAAGCAAAATAAAGTATGAAAATCTAAAGGTTTAATTCAGATTTCAGTTCTCCAAACGAACATGGATTTTTATTCTTTTGTTATTTATTTATAGAAGTTCAGTTGGTGCGATAAATTAAAAACTCGAATTTGGTCAAGCATATGTGACTTATCCATATCATGGCAAAGTATGCTAGTTAATGTTTCCTATCAACACTATGCCGATCGACTATGTAAATTTGTTAATCACTCAAGTTTCCAGGCACTTTCTCAAGCCGCGCCGTATGAGAGGTTGTCAAAATGTTTTATGAAACTCTCTTACAAATTGATAATAAAAGAAGAAGATGGCAAAACTTTGAACGAATGAAACGATGTTCGAATTGATAAATAAATTAAATTGGGCACAGCTTGCTGTATCTTCTTTTTTATGATTTTTATAACTATTAGCAATTTTATGACGTCTTTCATTTGCCTAAGTTGCGTGAAGTCTGGTTTTGTGGAGTAGCTATTTATTATTGACTGTTTCAGACGTAGCGTGTGACTTGTACCGAAATATACAACTTTATATATACAGTTTTTTATGAAAACAAATCTATTCAAACTTGCAACACAAATCTTTAGATCCGCAGATATGAATACGGGCATTTTGACAGCGACGGCTCTTGAGCAAAATTGCTTTAATCGCAATATTTAAAATTGATTTGGAATTGTGCAAATAATTTTCGGACAATAAGCCGATACGAATCAATTTGAAATTGTGCAGGTGAATAGACTAGATCTGAAAAATTAAAGTATACATTTATTTTTTTTTCAGTTTTTGAAGGCCTTTGTGAATTTTTGTGGCAAAAATTTTCGTTTGATTGGCAAACTGTACAAAATCTAATTTAGTTCAAATTAATTTTAAGTGATCCAAAGAAACGTGGTAACATTTTAAAGTGGTTTTCGGCGGCTCTTAAAAGTTCAACTAATTTGCAGGTTATATTGTTGACAGCGCCCCTTTACAGCTGACGGGTCCGCGGGGCTTTTGCGAGCTAATTATGGTGTTTATTGTTTTTGTGGGAAAGCTTGCGTTAAAAGAATTAATGATTGAGTAAAGTCAAAAGATCTGCAGCAAGACGCATAGCAGCCTATAAATAAGATAGCTTATAATGGAATGGAAGAGATCTTTTGAGAGATCTTGGCTAATGGAAGACCTATTATACATTTAAAGCGTCTTCAAGAAAATCAGAAGTTACGACAATGACAGTTGATAGAGAAAAACTAATTTGTAAAAATTAAAATTCAACAGACCAAGCCTCGGGAAATGCATGGGAGGACACATTTTACATAAAACGCACAGACAAACAAACGAGACAAAAGGACAAACACAAGCACGGACGCAAAGCAAATATTTATTTTGGAGATGGATGCTCCACAACACTCACCTGAGTTGACGGCTGCGGGGCGTATGATAACGGACGTAGCGTTTGTCTGAGACGATGGCGACGTGCTCTTAGGAACTTCAATGTGCTGTGGATGCAACTGCTCTGGTACCGGCTTGGCATTTGTCATCACAGTAGTGGCGGCTGTCTCATAAGCGGAGCTGTTGCCGTTTGCCGATGATTGTGGATCGGTGCCGGTTGCTATTGCTGCTTCTTCTGCTGCGGCTGCGGTGGTTGTTGCTGCAGCTGTTGCTGGGTGGTGCTTACGTGTGGGCGATGGCGAACTGTAGCATGAGTCGCTGTGATTGTCGTCTGGTGGTAATGGTGATGAGTGGCCTGCACTTTGACGGCTATTGGAGCGCGGGGTCCGAGTTATAAATCTGCAGGAGAAAGATAAATTATTACATATATTGCGTAAGAATATAACTTTAGGTGTTTACATAGAGCTGGCTTAGCCTAAGAGCACAGTCGCAAATGTATCAGTCAGATATCACGCTAAGTTATCGCAACACACTTCGCTAAAATTTGCAAGGAAATTCAAAACAGTTTTCGGGTTTGAGTTCCGCTAGATGCGGCACAGCTAGACGCCTTCAAACACGCTCAGCAACTGCCGACGGGCAAACCGAAAGTAACTCTGGTAACCCAAGCTCGAGAGCTCGAGCGATCGGATCGACAACAACAACAGAGCAACTACTATAGAGACAGCAGCAACAACAACTATAACAACAACAACTGCAACCAGTAAACGAAGCTAATAACAAGAGGTTTTTTGGCTGTTGGCTGTTTGGGTTTTTGCCGCCGCTTGTTTTGTCTGTTTGTATCTTGCAGATACACACATTTAGCAGCAGCAGCGGCAGCAACAAATTAACTCAAAAAAACACTCAAAACGCAAAGAGCGAAAATTCGCACATACTACATATGTGCCTGCCAGGTAGTGGAGTTCTGGTCTGTGTTCGTATTCGTATCTGAAACAGAAATAAACACAATTTGTGCTGCCGCTGTTGTTGTTGTTGCACTTCTTCTTCGTGTCGTGTCTCTCTTATCTCTTCGTCTACGTCGGAGCAACACATCAAGAACAAAGCGCAACAACTTAGTTATTGTTGTAGATTGCTGGGTATGCGCAGGTAGCCAAAAAAAAACAAAAACTATCTCTATTTCGACTGTTGCTGTCCGTAAATTATACCCATTTCGCAGAAACTACTCTACAACTGGTCAGCGTTTTACTTCCTCATCGCGTTGACTGCAGTCTACTGTTTACATTTGGTTCAATCAGTCAGGCGCTCAGTCAGCCTGTTGGTCAGCCCGTCAGTAAGTTGATTGTACAGATCGTTAGGCTACACATTTAAATGTCGCGATGCCTCAATGCCACAGATGCGACAATAGGCGGCATGACAATTTCATGTTCATGAACTGAGTATTTTACATAACAGAGTAGACAGCTAAATCTAATTTGATTTGATGTGACAGCAGCTTTTAATGCATTACTAAACAAGGATACATTTCAGAGTAATTAAGTTATTAAATAGTTAAGCAAAGCCCTTGCGCATCAACAACCAAATATAGACTGTAATTCTATCCGTTTTGTGTACCCATTTGGAATTTAATTGTATCCGTACAGCCATCATTTTGTTAATTTAATTCTTGTAAGATGTTTCTCAAATGCCCTTGACGATCCCATAACCCCTGCTCAAACACAAGCAACTTATAGATGTCAAGTTATCATTACTTTTTCAAGGGCATTAACTAAAGTCAGCCAAAGACAACCATCATTATTATAATCATTATCGTGTCTTTGCCTTCTGTAGACATCTGCCAAACGGAAAATTCCAATATTTAAATACATCTGGCAGTGGACAGCTAAGAAATTTGACAGCTAACTGTTGGGTATATTGGAAAAGAACTTTCCAACTAGTTGACTAAGTCAAGGAAAAGCTTTTTGGAAAAAAGGAAAAGTGATGCACCGACACCAACCGGTTAGCCTCTTTTTCGGTTGCGCAGCTGCAATGACAGAAAGCGAAATCAGGACTAGAAGAAACCGCCAGACGACGAGACGACACGACGCGACGCGACGCAATACCTGGGACAGGCCGAAAAGGCCCGACGGTCTCGACTTGGTCATAAAATGAATAGTCGAGTAGATGGTTGGTGCTGATGCTCGAACACAGCAGGTGACTTTCGATGCCTGGGCCGGCCCGGGCCAGGGACAGCCCGGGTATGCGGCGTTGACAACCAAACGGGCTCGGACTACTCAATAAATTCCAAACTTAATTGAACGTATTCAAATTTTCTTTGCTCTTCTGAACAGATTCTACGTTGAATGCATTTTTTTGACAATTTTCTACTCTTTTTTCTGTTTCTTTTTCTTTTTTTTATTTAACATTTTTTTTTTGTCTGTTGTCGCTTTTATGAGGCATTTTTGTAGCGAAAGCCGACGGACAGCCTATGGAAAACTTGTCGCCCGGTTTTCGGTTTGTCAGCTTGAGACTCGGGTGTACAACAGGTGCTTTCTAAAGCCGAGTTCCGGGGTTGGGGCTTTTGGGTGTAGGGGTCAGTGGCTGATAGTGTCAATGCGCCATTCGTTTTGATTTATCCCATTATAATTGATGGAAACGTCGAAGCGTCTTAACCACGGCCCGCTGTCGCGGCGAAGATGCCTCACCGGTGCCCAAAGATCCAACATCGAAATATCAAAACAAAACAATGGACACCGTAACAGCGCTTAATACCAGCAAGTTTAACGATCCACAGATTTGGATGGTTAACAAGACCCCAGTTGTGGTTGTTGTTATTTTTGTCTTTGACGATATGTTTTGGAGGCTCGGCTTAAAAGCAGCCGCCATCGAATTGTGTAACAATCACTGAGTGAAGATTTGTGAGTGAGCTGTAAGCACAATTGAATACAATTTGTTTTAGCGGTTAAGGATAAGAAGGGAGGAGTCAAATTCTGGCTCTTAGCTAAAATTTGTTTCATTAATTTATGAGCTTATATTCATATAGTACAGAACGACGAATTGCTTTACTTTCATATACATACGTAAATAGTTTAAATTTCTTTCGTTAGTAGGAGGGAAAATAAATTAAAATATTTAGAATCATATATTCTCCAATAATTTATCGGGGAGATCAATGCTGAATCCCTTCCCTAGATTACATCTGACTGTAGTAATGACAGGAAAAAATAAATAAATGCTGTGCATCACTTTACATAAACATTACATAACAAATACGCACATACAATCACAGGCATAAAATCGATATATAGATAGCGATAGTGGGTGGTTTCGGTATCTTGGTAGCTGCCACTTACCTGCGTGCATTGGTCGCCTGGTGATGTTGATGATGAAGATGATTGGGTTGAGACTGAGACTGGGTCTGGGTCTGATGATGATCTTCTACTGTCACTGGATGTAGATGATCAAGTGCGGGAGATGCGGAGAGTTCATGATGATGATCTTCACGCTGATAAGGATAATGATGGTGACCATTAGCACCGTTTATAAGCTGCGCGGATTTATCAATGGTGGAGCTCAGCTCCTGTTGCCAGCGTGTAAGCGTTTCAAAGACCTCGCCCTGTTCATACACGGTCGACTTCAATTCCTCTTTTTTCTCTTCAGCTTCGAGTTGCTTTTTGCTGTTGACCCGGCGGCTTAGGTCTGAAAGCGACATCTTCGGTGGCTCCACAAACAAACGATCCGTATTAAATGGCTGTCCCTCAGTGTAGCTAATCACCTGCTGCGAGGTTGAAGACGCCGCCTTTGTAGTTGGCTCAAGGCTTTTGGCGGAGCGCGGGCGTGGCAATGGCGTCTCTTCCAGCAGTTTTGTAGATACCATAGCCGGAACTACCGCCGGATGGGGCTGCGCCTGTTTGAGGTAGCTCGACATCGAGTCTGTGGGCGGCAACGAGTTGGCCTTGCCAAGACTCAGATTTGTTGCCTTTTGACTAGAGTGCAGCGCATAAGGCGAATCGTCATTATCATCAGAAGAGCCTGCGTCGTCTTGCGGTTGAATGCGTTTCTGCTTGGTCAGCTGCTGGCGTTTATCCAACGGCTCCGTCTGTTGATTGCTGTTAACGCTGCTCATTGAAGGTCTGTGGTATTGGTGATGCAAGGGCCAAAAGGTCGCCAGCGTGTCGGTTTTGCCTAACTGCTTCTGCTGATGCTGCGGCTCTGGCTCCGGCTCCGGCTGTGGTTGCTCCTCGTTGCTGCTGCTGCTGGTGCTCGTGGTGGAATCGCCTATATCGAGGCCTTTCTCCTTGCATATTATGTCGTAAAGTGCGCTTATCGGACGCGACTCGCTGCGCACGCGCACTGCCCGCTTGGAGCGCTGCTGGAAGCGCTGGGTATGGCGACTGTTCCGGCCGCTGCTGCTGCCGCCAACGCTTCCAACGGTTCCCGCTATTAAGACACCTACTTGGCTAGCCTGGGCTACGGGCGATCTACAACTACTACTGCAGGCAATAGGGTTTTGGGGGCTTTGGGCTTGGGCGTGAGCTTGGATTCGTTGAGTTGCGGGTGCGGTGCTACCTTCACCTTTTGTAGGGTTCACAGAGGGCGGCAAGGATTTGGCGCAGCGTTCCTTGCTGCTGCGATGGCGTCTTGTGCTGCTGCCGCTGCTGTTGTTGTTCTCCGTGGACGCAGAGTCGCCAAGTCGAAAAAACGATGCACGTTGATTTGTTTGGGTGTGACCAGCGATGGGCGGTGGTGCCACAGTAGCCGTACTGCTCTTGGGGAAGCAGCGCTGCTCTACCAGCTGCGTGCTGGGCGTGCTATAAACACTCTGATAGTTCTCATTCAACGCACCAACATCCGACGCATTCGGCGTATGGATGCGCAGCTGCAGATCCGTGTAATAGGCGGGCGTTGTATGATGATGAAAGTGCGGATGCTGTCCCCGATACGAGACTCGAGATGGCGAGCCAACCGATTCGTCTGATGGTTGCTGTTGTTGCTGTTCTTCTTTTTGTTGTTGATGTGCTTGTTGCTGGCAGCTAGTTTTGGCAGTGGCGGATGCTGTGGATAAGTCACTTGAGGCCGCAATAGTTTCTGTGTGAGCAAACAAATAAAAATGTTAGTAAGAGTTGTGAATATTTTCTAAAAAGAGAAACTCAAAGAGAACGTAAAAAAATCTTAATTTAGCTAAATGCATTTTATTAATGCTTTGTCCATGAAGACCGTACCCACACACACAAATTGCTCTGCGATGTGAGAGTGTACACCTGCAATTCTCATATTCCCTTTTTACCGTTAAGTAAATCATGGCAGCAATTAAATTGCACCTGGGCACTCGTATTAATATCGCGACGTCCCCGACAACCATGTCAAGGTGAGGTGAGGGTTGCACGCTTTTATAGCGAACATCATCACAGCCACCCACCCACACACATACACATACACAACCATAAAAGCACGGGCCCATCTAACTGTAAATTTAAACATTCTGTTAAGAGTATTTCTGATTTTGTTTTAGGCGCAATTTTTTATCATGTGCCATGGCAAAGACGATTAGTTATAGTGTCAATGTTAAGCTACATAGTACATACTATGTATTTCATTTGGTATAATAAGGTAAAAATAAATGCGCTAATTGGCAAAGAACTTTGCAATACAAAATTAATTTACCTTAAACTGGGTTCCTTGAGTAAACATAAAAGTAAGTTTTAAGTTAAGAAAGCTTATTGAAATATTTTGATAAATTTAAAATTTCATTTTTCTATGGCAACTTTAAATATAAATACGAATCAATCAAATGAAAGTTAATCCACCAACTCATTGGAACCTTTACTTAATTCAAAAACCCAATTTGAAATCCCAAAAGTTGCACAAAAGTAATTCCTTCAATTAAGAAGCCGCTCAAAATGTTGGCCAAATTAATTGAAGGAGGCGGCGACTATCAGTAGACTCGGTATGTAGTAGGCCTGACGCTTGGCAACCGCATAATGTTTGTTTGTGGGTTTTGTTGAAGTTGTAGATGAAGAAGGGAATAGATAGTTCGGATAAGCCTGTTAAAGCCTTGATTGGAATTGGCGGACCGAGCGGGCAGACTTCGGAATGGAGGGAGGACAGTTGTACACATTTGTACCTTTTGTTTATTAAATTGAAACGACAAATGCTCGCCTACGTTTTGCCATATTGTTTATACAATCCCCCTTCATATGCCGCTGGCTCTAAGCGTAATTCAATTAAAATCCAAGTCGTTATTATGCCCTCTATACAAACCGTTAAAGCTTGTACTCCACTATTGAGTTGATTTTCTTTTGAAATGTATTTGTAAAGGGTATGCATACAGCAATGTTACCAAAGGGATTTCGACAGAGCAGACGAGATGTACTATATTTATGTATCCATTTACGCAATTGCTAAATTTGTAATAATTTGTATGATTCGCCCAGCGCAGGCGAAATGTAACGCGGAATTCTCCACTGTAATTTGCTTGCCAAAATCTAAAACAAGAAAAAATATATATATTGTAATAAATAAACGAATCCGCAAGAAATTCATTTGCTACATTTCTTGGCAGTTTGCCGTTTGGGTTTATTAAACAAACAATTTTTTGTTGCATGTTAACGATTGGTTTTGGTTGTGTGCGGAAAAGTCGGCTAACTAATTGTTAGCAGAAAAAAACTGAGAGTTGATTTTGCGTAGCTAAACTGCTTACAATAACAACAACCACAACCGAGTAGCAGCTACAAATCGGCTGTGCAACATTTTTGTGGCTTCGACTGTTTGTTACCAAACGCTTCTGCCGTTTCTTGTTGCTGCTGTGTGTGGCAAGCTGATTGATCGATTGCTTTGCTTTGCTTCGGCCACGGGTTGCATAATTAATATGGAAAGTGAGGAGAAACAGACAACAGATACAGATACAGAAGCTGAAGCCGAAGCAAAGTCTGAAGGCAACAGCTTAAACTTGCCACATGTGGCTGCCTCGTACTCATATCAAATTGTCAAGGCAGTACTGCAGAGCAAAAACTTGCCTTGCACACTTTGTGACAGCAAAAAGTTGAATCAATACTGAGTAAACAAAAAAGCTACAAACTGCATTTACAGTCGCAATTGCCGTTGTTGCTGCCGCCATCGACATTGCCGTCTCGGCTTGTCGCTGTTTACAGTTGCAGTCTTATTTTTAAACACAAGGGCGAACTGCCCACATCGGCGTCAAGTGGCAGACAAACTGTGCCTCCAATAGCCTCTTCTCAGGTTCCCTCCTCAGCTGCTCCGCTCTAAAAATAACATTCGAGTTTTTTATGCCGCCTGCCAATGCAATGAACAAATTTAATTATCACCAACAACAACTCACAGACTGGGCCATCATATCCATATCGCCTTGCATGTTCGATTGCCCATTAAATGGCAACCTTTTGGGACGTGGGTTATCTCTTCAAATGTGTAGGGTTTATGTGGTAGTTGTTTGCTCCACTAAATTGTGATATTTTTAGGGCACCGACAATTAAACCGTTTAAGAACTGTCAAGAGTTTGAACTATGTGTAGGAGTGCCTCTCGCTATAAATTTGATTAAAGATCAGATCTTATCCATGGCCGAAACGCAGTAAGTTTTACAAGCTAATTAAGTGAAATTTGGAAAATGAATAAAATGAAGTGCAGAATCTATCTAGGGCACACTACATGATGAAACAGTTATCAAGCGAAGGGGATTTACAGAAACTTGTAAACTTGAGGTGTTAGAATTTGGATATGTTTCATACAACATAGGGAGATCTTGGAAAATAATTATTATCAATGGGATATTCAGATAATTGGTAATTATTTATTTATATCCTAGCAATATTTAGATATTATTTCCTACTTTTATGTTTATGTAGAATTTTCATTTGCTTTGATTAGTTGTATTACTGAGCTGTGATAAAACTATTTATCGGCTAAACTGTTATATAACTTTAATAGCATTTGTAAATGAACTCTGATTGGAACATTGTTCGGGAGCTTGAACTCATTTCACTCACTAAAGAATTTTTCAACAACATAAAACGCTCGATTATCAGGGCTTATACACTTCCAAAGCAAAAAAAAATCTAAAAACAATCAAAGTTAAATAAACCGACCGTATTACAACAGCAACAACAATAACAACAACAAACTTATAAACACCAAAAGTAACAATAACAACAGACAAATGACACAATCTCCGGTCAGTTTATGGACTATACCCGAGTACCGGCTACGGTCAAACTTTTGAACTTTTTTATCAAAGGTTAAAATACAGACAATAAAGTGGGTAGAGAGTGGTAAGAGGGAAACGAGGTGCTAGGAATCAAGTGAAAGACAACAAAAATAATTTATAAGTAAACAAAGGCAATACAAATCGTTAACAGTTATTAAACAATAACACACCAAAGAATTTTTATAGGAAATTGCTGAGATAGCTGGACGACGGTGGACGACGCCAGAATCTAAAAATAACAAATGATATAGCGCGTAAAATACGACAGCAAAATACCCTATAAGAAGCAGTTGAACAGCTTATTGGACTGTAATACAAACCCAGAAAATAAAATCAATACCAAAACTTCGTGATATAAACATCAAACAGCTGTTTAATCGATGAATCTTAACATAAGCACTACTATCTGGATGGATCGTAACAAAATAAGAGTAGAACCTAATCTACCATTGCTGTTGAGCTGTTTTCATGGAATACACGGTACCGCACACCTTCTGTTTACAATGTTTATGGGCACCACCAACGCTTATAAACAATTCGATTCATGTGTGTGAAGGCGGTGCAAATTGCAAATGTTCAATACGTATCTAACCGATACGTAAAACTAACAAAAAATCAGTAGATATACGCATATACATAAGTGCATATATGTATATATATCAGTATGTAATTATACTAACTGCGATAGCGAGGCATATCCATATTGCCGCTGCTTTTGCTCGACTGTAGCTGAAAGTGACGCTGACTGGTGGAGCCATGCACAGGCCCATCCAGATTGAGCACGCCTTCGCGAATGAGGCACTCCTTGATGGCCAACATATTGTCCTGACTTACGCACACGCACACTGAACTACAAAAACTGACTAAAATTGGCTGCGCCGAGGCAAGATATGTTATTTTATTTTAGAAAGTAAGACACACGCGTCAAGTGTTTATATATTTTAAGATGTTTCTCATTTCTGTCGGATATCTGCGACTTGTTTTTCTTTTATTTTCGTTTTCTTTTCTTCTTTCTTTTTATTTTGTAGGATTTTGCAACGAACTGGCTCTGAGGATGGGGCTGGGGCTGCACTTGGGGCGAAAATAGAAAAGCGCTTTGCACTCGGGTATGTTTCTTTTTGTAATAAACTCGACGGCTCGACGACGACCATCGGCACCACCTCTTTTCTCTGCTGTAATTTTCCAACCAACAGTTTTTTTCGCTCTTGTCGCCGTCCGTCTCGGCGCTAGACGTATCTGCGACTGAGCAACCGACCGAGTGACTGAGCGCTAGCCGAAAGTATCTAGAACTAGCAACGGCGCCACCGTTTGTTCAGTTCGGTTCGGTTCGGATCAGTTCAGTTGCCGTTGTATACAACACGATTTTCATTCTTTATCTTTGGACTCTTCGAAGCAAAAGAATTAAAACAAAAACGAGCAAGCGGGAGCCGATTTATTATAACGCCTGAGTATCTATGTGAGCTGGCGCTCATTGTGTGTGTGCGAGTGTTTGCTTTCTGCGCATTAATGTGTGTGGGTAGAAGCAGCAAAATCAAAACAAAACGAAAAACGTGCAACGGTAACAGCTAAAAGAGACGAGAAAACCCCACGAGACGCAGACTGTATACATGTATACATACATATATACACACATTTACACATGCATATATGAACAGATTATGCTCAGCTGTTGGATGCACGGGCTGGTCGCAGCACAGATCGATGGGTCAGTGGAAAAGTTACTTTACAGTGGAACCAGCTTTTGTTTGATTCGATAAGAATTTCAATTAAGCTAGTTTCTTGGCTTCGGCGAGAGGTCTTAGCGAGCAAGAACTAGTCCATTTCTTAATATGAACATGTAATACAGTATTTTATACATGTAAATAGTATATCTATGGCTTTACCATTGTTTATATGCATTACGAAACTAGTTCATTCTAATATTCTTTTTGGGGTACGCGAGCTGTCTCAACGTATAAGTCCACTGTGCCAACTATGTATGTGTGTGCGCCCTATCTGGAGAGGGTAGAACATGACGCCATCATGGTCAGAGCATCACATCAACTTGGCCATCAGCAGCAACATTATATCTCCAGCTGCACAGCGTGGCTGCATAACCATGTTGTGCAAAAAGAGGAACTAGAAGCAAAACTCATTAAATGCCACTACGCTGAGAATAGTCCAAGGCGCCAATACTGAAACAGCAGTTGCTCCAGCTAAGCTACGGCCTGGACGGACGTTATGTGGTTTTTGAGGTTGGCCAACGGTAAACGATGCAGTAGGTGGAATCTCAGCTACGCACTTCTAATAAGTGCATGCCGCAATTAGCTTAGCTGTGTGTGAGCAGACCTTTTGTAAAGACTGTCATATCGTCCATATTAGCGATATGCATAATAAGTTACAACTGTCCAAGAGTTAGCTCTCGGTTCATACGTCAAAAGTCAAACGTGAACTTTGCCAGCTGGATTTTTGCATGTGCCCGCCCACTGGTGTGTGTGTGGTTTTAAGTGCTTTTAGGAGCTAAAGAATGAATTTCGAAATTTTGATATCTAGTTGGTAATGCCAGCCATGTGAGTGTATGTGTGTGTGTGTGTGTGGTTCTGTGTAGGTGAGTGCTCGCAGCTGAAGGTCAAAGCTGATGGGCACAGTATCCAATCTAATTGAGTCTCATTTTTTAATTTACTTGTTGTCCGGCTATTTCAGTTGGGGGCGTCAATTTCTGTGATGGATGGAAGTATATAGTCAGAATGTGTAATTGAAACCGCCAAGCGCCACCTAGCGCCAGTTTCAACTACATGTTAGATTGATTCGCGGGCAATTTGTATCTTTATTAAACCTTATTGTGTGCCCACGCTACTTGTCTTGCCAATTCATTTATTCCTAATAACCAAAATAGCCAACAGTGTTCTGTAGGCTTTCACTCATCCGCAATATTTTAACTACTGAATTTACAGCCATTACTAAATGTGGCAAGTTGTTTTTTAGGCCAACTAAATGTTACAGCTTAGATTTTATATTTATTAGAATACTATACTATACTGTAATGGGATACAGAGTGTCTTGTTGTCGAGCACCTCTGAACAACGTAATGTCATTTTGTTTGACCGTTATCTTTCACACTTTTTATCTTTTTGCGCGATATAATTGTGAAAATAATGATAATCATGTTGATACAAAGAGAATGCATGCAAAGTCAAATGGGGACCAGGGCGCGGGTGGACACATAAATATCTTATTTGTTGTTATATTAACATACTCGATTTACGATACGATACGAGAATTACAAAAAATACTGAGAAAACAGAAAATCAGCCTCGACCGCGTCGTAAATTAGCAAATAGAATCGAAGCAACTGAAATATAACAACAATATCAACAACAAGAACAATGTCCAGCCCGTGTCAAGGCCAACCCAATTTGATATCAGTGGTGGAGAGAACGCTAGTAACAAAGATAAGTTAAGAAGCGCAAATATGAATGGCCATAAATAATAGAAATCCGAACTGGCCATGTGACACGACATGCATTATATGCCCGCATTATTGTGCCAGCGTTAGTGGACGGGCTTGGGGCATGGCACGACTGGGCTAAGCTGAGTAGTGGGCTGTTGTGCAGCAGCGTCCAATTGATGCTGGCAAGACGCGTTGCACAATAAACACCACGAGGCAGCATCTCTAATCAAAAGCTCCCCACTAGGAGATACCCCGAACTCAGCTCCACACGCCGCATGGTGGGCACTTTACACAAATTTCAGAGATTTCACACTGGGAAAACATACTCGTGTATTCCCACGTCAGATTTTTGGCTACGCCTACTGGAGGCATGGCAAACTGATCTTATTAATATGTTTTCCTCAGTTTCAAAGTTAGATACATCATATCGGATAAATTACTTAACACCACCTCTAAAGATTGCATAAAAAGTTTATTATTACCTGTTTTTTTTTTAATTTCGAAATATAATTACCGGGTTTGCTATATTACAATTTTAAATTTTAATTTTTACAAAGTTTTCGTTTTTAAATTAGACATAAACTACTCTTGATTGACCGCCAAAATTATTGAATTAAGTACAAAGAGTTAGAGTTTTGTTCGCAAGTTAAAAAACCACTTCGGTCGCATTTTTGGGAAACCCACGTTTTAATTTATTTAAGTAAAAAATTGTTGAGTTTCTATATTGAAAATGTATCATAGTGATTGCAGGATTTAAATCCTGATGAAGGCTAGCTACACTGTATATAAGACAAGCAAGCGTGAGCCGATTTACTATAACGTCTGAGTATGTATGTGAGCTAACGCTCACATAGGAGTATTTCTGCTTGTGTGTGTGTGCGTGTGGGTGTGTGTGCGTGTGTGTGTGTGTGTGTGTGTATGTGTGTGTGTGTGTGTGTGCGTGTGTGTGTGTGTGTGTGCGTGTGTGTGTGTGTGCGTGTGTGTGTGTGTGTGTATGTGTGTGTGCGACTGTTTGCTTTCTGCGTATAAATGTAAGTTGGTAGAAGTAGCAAGATGTGTGTGTGTGTGTGTGTGTGTGTGTCTGTGTGTGTGTGTGTGTGTCTGTGTGTGTGTGTGTGTCTGTGTGTGTGTCTGTGTGTGTGTCTGTGTGTGTATGTGTGTGTGTGTGTGTGTGTGTGTGTGCGTGTGTGCGAGTGTTTGCTTTCTGCGTATAAATGTAAGTTGGTAGAAGTAGCAAGATCAAAACAAAACGGAAAACGTGCAACGGTAGCAGCTAAAAGAGACGAGAAAAGCCCAAAAGACGAAGACTATAAATACACACATTTACACATGCAAACATATACGAACCGATTATGCTCAGCTGCACCGCAGCACAGATCGATGGGTCAGTGGAAAAGTTACTTTACAGTGGAACCAGGCTTTGTTTGATTCGATAAGAATTTCAATTAAGCTAGTTTGTTGGCTTCGGCGAGAGGTCTTAGCGAGCAAGAACTAGTCCATTATTAATATGAACATGTAATACAGAATTTTATACATGTAAATAGTATATCTATTACCATTGTTTAACTTCTAATAAGTGCACGCCGCAATTGGCTTATTGTCAGTGTGAGCAGAGCTTTCGTAAAGACTGTCATATCGTCCATATTAGCGATATGCATAATAAGTTACAACTGTCCAAGAGTTAGCTCTCGTTTCATACGTCAAAAGTCAAACCTGAACTTCCCAGCTGGATTTTTGCATGCACCCGCCCACTGGTGTATGTGGTTTTAAGTGTTTTCATTAATCAGGAGCTAAAAAATGAATTTCGAAATTTTGATATCTAGTTGGTAATGCCAGCCATTTGAGTGTGAGTGTGTGTGTGTTGTGTGTGTGTTGTGTGTGTGTGTGTGTGTGTGTGTGTGTGTGTGTGTGTGTGTGTGTGTGTGTGTGTGTGTGTGTGTGTGTGTGTGTGCGCACAACTGAAGGTCAAGGTATCTGTGTGTATATACTTTACTGTGCGCCCCCGCAACTTTTGTCAATTCATTAAAATCAAATAGCGGCAATGCTCATTACCAAAATAAGCACTAGTTTGTTGTTGTAGGTTTTTACACTCTTGAATTTGCATTCATGACTAAATAGCAAGTTGGTTTTCAGGCCAACCAGCTTTACAGCTTAAGATATTATATTTTTAGAGTACTATGTAAGTAAAGCTTGGGTACAGAGTGTTTTGCAGTCGACCACCTCAGAACAAAGCGAATAATTTGTTGTTGTTTTCTTTTACCGTTATCTCTCTCACTCTTTCTATCTTTTTGCGTTATATGGTTGTGAAAATAATGATAATCATGTTGATACAAAGAGAATGCATGCGAAGACAAGTGAGGGTGTATGGGCAGCTACATAAATATCTTATTTGTTGTTATTTGCGCCCACATTTCGTTGGCCATGTATGAGTTAAGTAATCATATTTTTCTGTTTTGGGCAGCGGTCTCCCAACGCCAATTTTCCGACTACATCGTTCCATGATTTATGTCATAATTACTTTCATCAATATGCAGGATATGTGGTGTGTGATTGATGCGATAGCCTGGCCATCTTACAATGCCCATACGTCAGGTATGCATTATTAATGCGCATATTATGGCCATGAGAACAAGTCAAAAAATAACAAAACGCAAAAGAAACAAATACATTTTACCAACAACTCAATATGCTGTTTATATTACGCCAATGCCAATTATGATACATTATTATTTGAGGGACACAGAAGCTAGTTTGCATGTGGACAGCAAACAGAATCATGGACTCAGTTCATCATCTGGTTTTTCTCCCTTTTGGTAATTAAAGCACTACACAAATTTATGAGAATCGCATATAAAAGCAAAGCGGTGGGGTGGGTGACAGCCAGTGAAAAATATTAATTCTGCATGCAACATAATTGTATAAAGGGTACACGGCGCAGGGTACAAAAATTCTTTCGCATTTTGTATGTGACATAACTAAATAAAACCAAATTACAAAGGTGCTTACACAGAACACTACACACCACTATACAGGTACAAGCCATAAAAGTGTTTTTTGTTTTATAAGGCGGCCTTCATAGTATGACTGATTTTATTTATGTCGAGCATTTACCAAAATGTGTGTGTTGTGTAGGCCGGGCTCATAATGCGATCAATGAAAGTGGATTAAGCTCAATCACAATACATGCGCACACACATCTGCAACACTTAAATACAACCTACTTTCATTGCAACATTGCAACAATAACATAACAACAACCACAATTGGAAAACTAGATGACACGCTTGTAACTATGTCAATATTAGTTACGCCCATTAAACCAGTCTAAAAGGCGTCGTCAGCACAACAATGTGCGCACGGCCAATGGAGCGTGAAGTGTGTGCCAGGATGCGTAATTTTCTAGCAAGGCTGTTGGTTACAACAACAATAGCAATTGGCATTAGCTTTATAATTTAAAGTGCATTATTTACCGTTGCTGTCCTTGTTGTTGCTGGCCAAAAACATAACGAGCAAAAGTCTAAATCAATTTTGTAAGGCTCGGGCTGGGTGAAGCGAAGGGAACACTTAAAAAACAACTATCTGATATGCCAAATTTGGCCTAAAGCAACTTGATTGGCATTAAGAAAAAAACCTGGCATCTGGTTGTTGTTATTGCATTACTTGCACCATGCGTCGCAATTAGTGCTGACAATTAAAGCAGAACAAGAATGAGCAAAGAGATTAAGTTGAATCGGCGTACGAGGGGGGTGAGCGGTTGAACAAAGACAGACGCAGACAGACAGAACAGGGACAGAGACAGGCTGTGCACGGAAACTGACACAAAATGGCAATGAAAACGATGACGAAGACGTTGAAGTTGACGCATGCCATGACAGGCAACTAGAAAAGTAAATTAGGGATAGGCACGCAGACTAATGGGCAGGCAGAGTAGAGTAGACAAGAGGACGAAGCGGACTTCGTTGAGTTGAATTAAGTAAATAAATAACTTGATCAGCGGAGCTGCAAGCATAATTGCGAAGTGTCATTTAATCACAATTAAAGTATATTTAATTTGTGGCGCATGAATGGCAAGCAAAGTAGGCAATCGTCAGGGGATGAGGACACCGTTGAATGAGATTCGACTGTTGCACTTGACACTCGGCTATCGTAGTAAAGCTAACTAAGCTTCATTGAGATGCTAAGTGGAAGAGATTCAAAGTAGTACAACTTATGGCTTAAACTTCCAAGTGCATGAGAATTTTACTGTTTGGTTTCTCCAACAGCTGCGAACAAATGCAGCTGTAAAATAATCAACTTGCATATACTCACAAATCAAACGGATCTTTAAAGAACTGCTGTTAAAACAGTTGACAAAACTTACGATAACCACACCTGATTACAATTGCAGTGAGATGTGCTATTATATTCAGCTTAAGTGAATAAGAACAGCACAGAAAAACTGGAATTGTTCGAAGAATTGCTGCATGATTTTCAGTGTAACATTCCAGGCAAGAGACGACGATAAGAAAGAATTCTCGTTGATAATGTTGTCGACCGATCATCTCACGATGACGTTGTTGAGGTCATTCAGTTCACGCAACTGCTGACGAACATCGCTGACATTTACTCAAACAGAAAGCAGACAACAAAAGTCACTTTACACTACGAGAGTTCTAACGAATTTGGTGAGGATAATTGAGCCATAAACTTATGCGAATTAAAGCCAACAGCTCAATTTTTTTGTGGGCAGCAATACCTAGGCGGAAGACAATTGTGAGTTTTTAAACAGATTTCAAAATAAAAACACAGCTATACGTCAGTCACCGTAGGCAGTATATAATTTGCATAATCCAAAGTGTTTAATAACAAAATACTCACGCAAAAAATAAATCAAAATCAAAGCTGACCATAACGAACGCAGACTGTATACCTGATATCTCAGGATCTACTCAAAACTAAATGACAAAACAAAAACCCGGAAATCATTAAAATACAAAACAAAGAAAATGTTATGATATATGTATGTATGTATATATAAAGTATACATATTTTTGATCGGGATAACGGGCTGAATCGATCTGCCAACATCTGCTAATAGGGTAGCCTGTCTGCATCTCTGTTTGTCTGATCATCTTTGGGAAATCCCAAATCCAATCCCAACCCTGTGGGTCAAAATTTAAAACTGCCATAACTTTGGTAACACTGAACAGATTTGAATGGGGATGGGGGATGACATATATGGTATACCCTCGTCTGTCGATCACTTGAGCACTTTTATTTGTTTTTGCAACTATCATTATGTGCGCTGTCTGAGCAAACAATAACAAGACAAACTTAGCGTAGTATTAGGGACAAGTTGTCTTTTACACATATACGTTTTATAAATGTATGTGTATGTATATGTATATATTTTACATTATAGAGTGAACAATATAAATATACATTTAGTACTTATTAATAGTCGCTATATAAGCGTACTATTGTGTGTGCTTTTGTATGATTATTTGTATTATATATATGTCCGTAAATATACACTGTTCGCTAACTTATAGGGGATTCCATAGCCGAGTACTTTTTTGTTTTTGCTCTTCTATACACCTTTGTTGCGTTTTGTTGTTGCGTTCAATTTAAACTTCAGCGTCAAAGCACATTGCAAATTACGTGGCCCTTGAAGGTGACAGCGACAAGAGAATTGCATTTTATGATGACTTGGCAGCATTGTACGAAACGTTGTTAGCTGGTCCCATGCTGTCAATGGAGTGTGCGTATATGTGGGTATAAGATTGTTGAAAAGGGAGTTGGGGAATTGTGGGCTGGCCTGATATCAACTAAACGAAGCTTCTGCAAAATTAAATGAATTAAAAACCTCTGTCTTTATAAATATATGTAGATATTATGCATATATTTATTATTATTATTAATATTATTATCGTTCAGCCCTGGTACGATGTTTTATCGACCAGCACTATTAGTTGTTTTTTCGAATAAAAAAGCGTATCGTTGATTAGAAGCGGAAGAGAATTGTCGTCGCAAGAGGAAAAACAGCAAAACGATTTTGTTAAAATATATACATATAAACGCATACATTAATTTTTCAAAACACGTTGCAGTATTAAAAGAAGATAATACTCAACCTACATAAGTATGGGATATAATAAGTATCTGCCAACCTAACTTTTAAACATTGTGGCATGAGGTCAAATCCTGATTATTTATATTGCAATTTCATATATTTATCTGAGAAATTATTAAGTTAAATTTCAAAAACGAGCAAAGTTTAAATTTGCATTCAACATTATTTCAACCAAATGTTTAACCTGAACTAGGTCTTCGATTGAAATACTTTTCTTTAGGTTTTGGATTTTCACCTGGCTTTTTAAACTTAAACATATTTTGCACAAAGCATGCACTTCAACATTTTCTCGTAAGGTACCATCAAATGATACTGATCGAATTGCCATAATTTATTGATCAATAATCAGTAACCTACGTTTACATGCAAATCGCACCAATTACAAAGCGTCAGAGACACAGAAAAAATTATTTCAATTTCAAATGTCTTGCCGTTTATTATGCAAGATGCAAAGATGTGAAAAACAGAGATAGAGACAAAAGTAGAAAATAAACAAACTATGTAAATTTGGCGATGCAACTTCAACTCCATGACGTTTGAATAATTGTGATGCAAATGCGAATAAAATGCATAATGCAACATAAAAGAAAAACAAACAAAAGATGAAACCATTGACAATGGACGACAGGCATCTTTATAAATTAATTAAGAAGGCGTGACATAATAATCTGCCAGGCAGTATTTGCATAATAAGCCGCCAACAGGCAATGCGAGCAACAAAACCATACAACCAGCTCACGCTCAACAAACATTGGAGAAAGAGAGTGAGAGAGATGCAGAGAAAAGCGCATTAGCTTTAGTGTTACAATTATTTTTATTGCAATTACGCTGATGGCCAGCGATTTGCCACCTGCATTTATGTTACTTACGTTGGAAAATCTGGGAAACTCGGCCAGTTGTTAAATTGCAGTGCGCGCGTGGAAAATGCGGGCGCAACAGAGATACTTGGAAAATGGCTTTGCGCCTACAAGTATATGTTTGTAAACATACATATATAAAAAAAAATCCCCACAAACAGAGCACTTTTCGATTTGTGCAAATTGCAAACGGAAATCGCTTTAAGAGTTGTTTTTGTTTCAGAAGTTGCTAATGTTAGTTTTTTCTACTTTTTTGGAGATGTGGTTTTTGCTGTTGTAGTACCTGGCGACAGTTTGGTTGTATAAGGTTGCTGGCGTTGGCCGCTTGATGAGTTGAAAGTTTGCCAACTGGTCAAAGGGTTCGGGCTATATGCAAGTTATGTCAGTAATGCATTTACAAAGTGGAAGCGAAAAACGTTGGCAAATGGGTCAAATATAGTGCAGTTTGGGCAGAAAAAAGTATGCACGAGTGCTAGTCTTAAATTAAATTAAACACAAGCTTTATGCAATTTTAGGTGTTGTAAAAACTAGAATTCCACACCGAATTTTGCATGCGTAGTTTATTACCCATGATTTCAACCTTTTCACTGGGCACACATCACTAATTCTGACATTTCTAGCCTCTGTAAACACTTTAATTTAATATTTTATAGATGCAGTTCATTTATAATAGACTTGAATAACACTTCTGTTCACCGATTCGTCACTTTCATTCCACCCATGCCATCCAATAATTCATGTCGCCATTTACAAAACCTGCCAAAAAGAATCTACTTCACATTAAAGATGAGGCCACAGAAACGAAACGAAGCAGAAAAGTATCGCAATACCATGTTATGAGTGACAAAGCTGCAGCAGCAGCAACAGCCTCAGCAGCGCTATGCCTGACTGCACCCGCATCAATGAGGGGAGCTAAGTCCCCAACTTCCCCAAGCCCACTGCTCTGCTCTCTCCGTTGCCTTAACAGAGGATCAGAGAGTCTCAGTTCGACAGCTGTCGCAGATAATTTGGATGTTTTATTTATTTTTTCTTGCCAGCTTTCTTCGCAATCGTTGCGAGTGGAGCGCACCACCTGACAGGGGTCGACTGCACCATCAATCCTCAATGGGCTCAAAGTGCTTATGACACATTTTAGGCACATTTTTAGGTACCCAAAGGCACTTTGGCCTGTTTGTTTTTTCAATAGACATGACGCTTAAGCTGTTCAGATGCCTATCGTTGTTGTTGTTTTATTGACAGGCAACAACAATGACAACAAGAATGGGGGCTATTGACACAGGGCTGACATTTTGTGACAATTCGCGTAGGTTCGACTACGTCATCTGCCCACTCCCCCAACATCAGCTTTTGTCACCCAATTGACACGATACGACAAACATGAAGTCGCAGGGACAGGGGCGCAGGCTGGGGCGCAGGCAGAGCCACAGACACTGGCACAGGCACAGGAAGGAAGCGTCGGACGAAAGCAACCGCCACCCCGCTGTCGGCCGCGACAATTTTGAATGGAGGGGGGGAGGACTTGGCTCTGACGAATGACAGTAGCCGTCGAAATGTTGCACGTTTCGTAAGTGCTATTTTCAGATTTATCGATTAAATTAATACTTAGACAGACAACAAACAAAATGCTTAAGTGGATTTATAAATAAACTTGCCCCAATCCATATACTGATAGGTCGCTCTTTAATGTCGCAAGAGATTAGCTTTGGCAATTTAAATTCCGCAAGCCAAAATGCCTTTGCAAATCGCTCATACGCCTCTTAGTGAACATCAGATGAAACAAAAATGACTATTATGAATCATTTTTCTGAAAAGCGATTTCAGGAAATTGTCAACATAAACGAAAGATAAGCAAAATTAAACGCTAACCGAAAGCGAAAGAAATAACAGCCAAGCACCAGAAAAAAGGCAAATTAAGAAGAGAAGAGATTTATGAAGCGTAAGCTAAAGAAAATCATAAATTTGCTGTGCTACGCATGAAGGGAGAGTAAAGGGAAAGAAACTGCGGATTTATTCAGGGCCAGTTTCCTTGGCAATTGGGTAAGCAAGATAAACTTTGTGGGCGTCGCTTCATTTGAAGGTTCTTCGTTCTTAGAACATTGAAAAACCTTCAAGAACGTTTCACGTTTGGAATGTCGCCACGGAAATTGACTTTAGAAGTCGGCTGACCTTTTGCAACTCTGACTCTTTTGGCCATGAATGCACGGAGAAAGCTAAGCGCGAAATTTAAAAAACACGAGTCAGCCATAAAGCTATTGAATAATGTGTTATGTGCAAAACAATTACTCGAAATAACAAAAATAAAATTTTAAAAGGAGCACTGATCTGTAACACTATAAAATAATAAAACTATCAACGGAACGCCCACAGCAACAATTAGCAAGACTGAAAATCGGCAATCCCAATATAAATTACAATTAAATCTATTACTGTTTATTACGGACTCTGCTTCGGTTGACGTAATTAAGTAGCGCAGTGCTGCGTTTCAAGATGAAAAAGAAAACATTTTAAAACATGCATTTTTGCTTGTAACTTGATTTATGTTTAAAAATGTATACTTAAAGCAAAAACATTAATACATTTAATAAAATAGAATCAAGCAAATTAATTGTAATTAAAATGAGTTAAATTTTATATTGCTTTCGTTTTTGTGTGTGTGTAAATAAATGTAAATTCTAAAATGTACATACATAGATACATATAATTCTTTCTAATATTTATTCATTCAAAAACTTTTAAACAAGAATTACAAACAATTAGCGAATAATGAATATTTGGTTACTGTAATTCTAGATATTTGCAATTCCAATTAAGGCCCATGAAAATTCTAATTTACCGAAAACAAATTGCAAGCAAACACAAAATGCAGTTTCTAGTTAGAGCTTGGCATTGTCATGGCAACAACAACAACAGCAACATACCGAAAGCAAGGGCGTGCAAACAAAACGCACGGCTGACTGAGCCAACAACAAAAGTATGAAAGCACGAAGAATAGAACATAACAGCAAATCGCCCTCTCTTTATCTCACTGTTCTCTCTACTCCGACTCTCTTTTTCTCTTTCCCGCCCTAAAAGCTCCTCGACTGATGCTGAGCAAGTTCAACCAGCTGCTCCGACAACAATAGCAGTAACAACAGCAACGACAACAACAACATTAGCAGACAGAGCGACGTTGTCACGTTGAACCATTGAATTAAATTAAGGCAAATTCGCGCAATAAATTTAATATATAGCGCTCAGCGACGCAGTGAGCAAGAATTATTTAAAGAAACTTCTAAAAATAAAACTTTTGATAAGCCGAATGTGACGTTAGTCGTGTCGCAGCGGCGCCGACGCAGTTAGCTAAAAATAACAGAAAACCTGCATTCGAGTGACTGCGGGTCTGAAGAGTGTGCGAGAGCGGCAAGGACGGTAGTGGGCTGGGCAGCACTTGTCCGCGAACCAAAACTGAGTATTGAGCACAATGAACATATATACGTACATACATACACATTAAAAGTAGAGCGCGCCAGCATTTACCGTTGTAGTGAAAAGCTAAAAGCGGTTGACATGACATGCTGAAAACTAAAACTGCTCTTAGCGGCTGCAGCGTCATTTGCTTTTATAAGCTTTTCACACAGAAATTAACACCAAGCAGAGAAACATTGACCGAGACAGAGTCTGAATACCGACGGAGCATCTTGCGCTCATTTACACAGCAAATTATCAGTTGGGTAAATTGTTTGTCATTTAGTGAATGTAATTCATTTGTTTGACTTGTGTACTTACGAGTGCGGTTTAAATTGTTTTGCAATGATTTATAAACTTTTGTTAATTACTTGATATCACTGTAGCGTCACTCCAGTGATTCAATCGACCGTGGCTATAAGCGAAACAAATTATGTTCAGCCGAAACAGCAGATTTGAAGCAAAGCGGTGAACTTGTTTCAATTACATACTCATACACATACACACACACACACACCTAAAAATAACAAAACACAACGGAAACGCAATGCAAGACGAAACAAAAGCTCAGCTTAACACTACCAACTGTGACGCGACGCAGCAGCCAGAACTTTCATTACCCAACATGAACCGATGTCGAGCAGCGCAGACAAAAGACTGAGCTGAAGTTGCTCCAACGCGCCAATGCCGAAGCCGAAGCCACAAGAGACGAACGATAACAATCGAGTACTCTACTCGTGCCGCTCTCCGACCAGTGAATGACGCGGGCGCAGTCTGTGTGGGCGGGTGTTGTTGTAAATGCAGTCGGGAGAGCAGTAAGGAGAAACAATTGTTGAAAAGGGAAAGGATCACTGATTGTCAAACTTATCAATGTCATGAGTTAACATAGACCATAAACCACAAGAGAGTCGGATAGCGATAAAAAAAACTTGGCAAAATTGGACAAAAGTTTCACATTAAAACGAAATTAGAATGCATCGTAGTAATGTTTTGTAACCAAGAGTTAATAATCATTTATTTAGCTCAATTTGCTTAATCGAACCTAGGTTTCACATTTCAGACCATTGTCGCGATGACATTAACGTTGATGGATACGGCAGACTGGATTCTAGCACTCATAAGGTAGTTGGAAATGCAGGTGCCGTTAGGCGCAATTCAATACACCAATCGCCGACTGGATAGATGGACGAATCAATGATGAAAAAGCGCGGAAATGTGAATTGCCATAGAAAATTGCTTTATGAACCGTTTCACGTCTGCTCCAAATGCCACTGATTCCGCCAACCAGTCCCCACAGAGCAGCCAACAAGTTCATTGCCATTGGGCATTCTACCACTAGCACTGCTAATACTGCTACTAGTATTTATTTTATTTAACTGAAATTTGGATTACAAGTTGTAAGATAAACATAAACAAGGCGCGTAGCAGCTATAAATGTAAAAGTACACACACACAAATACATAGACACACACACACACACACACAGCACTCAAATATTTATTGTGTAGGATATAAAAACTGCATTTCAGACTTTTGCGCAGGCGAAAAGAGCAAACAGTGACGCTAGCGTTGCAGCGGCAGCATTTTAATTTTTAGCTTTGCGCACTTGAAGTTGCATGCAAAGGTGGATTGAGAGGGATTGAATTGGGATAAGGATAAGTGGATGGCGAGAAGTTGGGCACCTTTCGGGCCACACAGTAAATCAACAGGGAGTTGCCCAAGCGAAAGAAATATTGGTGTTCCGATTCCATATTATGGGCTTTAAAAATTGTAATTGATTTGCATTAATGCTTTAGAACTTAAATTACACTTTATACCCCTACTCGTTGAGCTTGCCAACTGGATGAGCCTCGCAATAGCGATTGACTTTAACTTACCCGAAATTCGCTTGGATATTGTTTATTTTATACACGACTCACCTGGAAAGAAACAAAAAGAGAAAGAGTGAGACAAGTAATCAAATTAGGTTTCACACATAATGTCACTTAAAAATGTCGAGGCAAATAAAACAAATTAAATTAAAGCCTTTAATAAAGGTACTGCCGTGTCTATGAGGCACGTGCTCTCTGAGTAACGACAAACAAAATTAGCTAATTAATTAGAGCGCCAGCGATAAGGCACTAACAAAACAAGCCAAACTGAAAATAAGTGCTCGCTGCAACAGAAACTAGCAAAAACTAACTCAAAAGCTCTGTGCGTCACTCAAGAGTTGCTCGAGTGAGAAGGGGCGTTCTAAACGAGGGAGTGTAACTTCTTGCTGCGTTCGCACACGCGTGTGGGTGGCCGCGGTATTTAAGTGCCTCTTTTACTGTTTTGCGTTATGAGACCTGACAAAACAACAACTGTGGTCAGGTTTTTCTTTTATAATTTCTTTTTTAACGTTCATGCCCGACAAACATTTTTTTGAATTATTAAAATCACGTTTGCCCAGGTCTTCACGCTCATTAATTTATGGAACTTGAACGTCCTGTGTTCTTTTGCGGAGTGACCGTTAGACCGATTAGTCGGGGTCGCGATTGCGGCCGACTTTGACAAGCATTTTCGTCTATTACACTTAACGTATCACAAAGTCCCTTTGGGTTTCATGTCATTCGTTCGATACGAAAAATGAAATGCAAATTACGAGAAACCATTGGAAACTTTTGCAGTACCATTTAAGCACGAGTCAGAAAGTTGTGCTCGGAACGAAGGTTGCAAAATGTAATTATGCAGATTCGTATTGGGTCACAAGGACTGTGTTGCATGCTTACCTCAGTGAGGATTGGCCCAAGAAGAACTCCCTGGACAAATGCTGTACTCAGAGACAGCTTAACGTTCGACTATAACTATTTGGTCCTTGGACGTCAAAATTTCATACAAATTAGGCAAAAATCCAAAAGAGTTGACCGACTTTTTTCTATTGTGGCTGATTTTTGTGTTTGTGTGTGTGTGTGTGCGGCAATACAACAAGAAACGATTAACAATTGTCGGGGCTAGGGAAATATGATAAAAGACACAAACTCCTTTTAAAACAAATTTTGAAACTCAAACCGTTGGCCTACTCGATCAAAATGATTATCCCGTCAGTGAGCTCTCCAAATCGGGCAGGTGTTTTAATGCACCAATCAAACTAATCTCTCGCTTATTCTTTTTTTCTGCACTGGCAACGGAGCCCAGATTAACGAGCCCACGAACAAATCGCCAGCGCCCCCGGTTGCAGTCAAAGAACCACAGCAAAACGAATATTCAGAAATTAAGCCCACAAGAGCTGGTTAACTATAAAGTACCACGCAATTTATTTAAAATATATGATATTTTCGGGAGAAATATAAATTTTAGAAAAGGCGAAAGCCTAGTTACACTTTCTTAGAACTGACCGAAGGAAAGAAGGAATATGCAAAGCTCAACAATAAATTATATATTTTTAAGTTCCTTAACTCTCTCATTTATTCACCGCACATATAGGGTATTCAAATACGAAAAGCAATACAAAATGGTGCCTGTTGTTGTTGTTGTCAGTTGTGTTTTGGCAGCATTCAGCCAGTCAGTCAGTCAGGCGAATTAACTGTCTCCATGCCCCAGTCCTTCTCCTTCTTCCCACCTTGTCAGGTAATAATGCAGGCGGACAAAAATAAAAAAGGAAAAACCGAAATGCAAACCACCAAACAATCAGTTGGCAATTTTCTTTTATATCCAAATGAATGTTGAAATACTTTAACTGTTATTTCGTGTATACGAGCACATAACCGTTATAATACGGTTAAAAGGCAACGCTCTGACACGGTGCAGGCACATGGACTGGAGCAGGAGGAGTGGGGGCCGTATGTCTGTAACTGCAGCTCAAGCTGCTGAAACATAATTTGTTGAATCACTCACGTATTCGAAGGATACGCAATAAAAACAAAAACCAAAATCTGCCACAGGTAAATGGTAAAATGTGCGCGTTAGGGGCGTTGTTTGTGTGTGTGTGTTTGTCAGCATGGATCAACTTTTGAACAAAGAAAAAAATTAACCCCCTCTTTCGGAAGTATCATGATTAAGAAGTGAAAACGTACGTAATATGCACACCGTATGGCATATAGAGCACATTTCATATGTGTGTGTATGCATAATTTGCTTTTTAAAAATAAAAGGTAGTTGGAGTTTTCTTTGAATAGAATAAAAGACTGAAGCAATACAATCCTCATAGTTTGTTTGCGATCTTATAATCCTTCAAAAAAGCTTTTCAATTTATCTTCTCTGAAAAAGAAAAATAAACATATATTTTTCCAAGAAACTGCTGAAGAACATTTTGCATTCGTTCAGTGTATACGCAGAAGCATTAACTTTCAATGCCATCACCATGGAAAAAGTTTACGTCATATTCCTACAGGAGACGAATGAAACTTCATAGTACGTTACACTCCAACTTACTGGCAAGACAAAGCCTAGACCACACAATGACTTGGAATTACCGAAAAACCACTAGAAGTTCAAGTTAATACGTAAATACGTAAACTCCAAAGAAAAAATAAACAAAAGCGTAGAAGTCAGGTGTAACCGAGAGCGCAATACTCGTTCACAGTGCAATAACAACCAACACAAAAAATTGTTTTAATAATGCATATATTTTTAAATGCACAATCAATGTAGACGATAAAATATGGCCAAAATGCCATCAAACATGAAAATCAGTTAAGTTTTGACAAAGTTATGGGACTTTGAAATATGGAAGCTATGGATTCGAGAGCTTGACATATCAAATTTTTTGTAAGTTTTACCATGAATTCTGACCAAAAATTTGACCGCCTCAGAAACACTTTTAATGTTGTTTTTATACTAATTGTGACAAACACAATTGCTTAAAAATGTAAATTTACAATTCTAAATTTTGAAAAAAAAAATTTCCAAAATAAGTATGGGGGTGGGGGGTACATTATTTTTTGTTAGCAAAAATGCAAAACAATTTTATTTTGAATAATAGAAATAATTTAAATGCAGAATCAATCTAGAGGCTAAATCATGACCAAAATACCATCAATCATGAAAATCGGTTATGTTTTGACAATGTTATGGGAGAGTAATTTGGGGGATATGGATCTGCGAGCATCTAAATATTGTTGTCAATGTTTATCTGTCAATAAAAGAAAGTTGACACTTTATACGACGCGGCTTGCGTTCGTATGGAGAGCAAGACAGACATTGCACAAACCGAAAATACCCTTTTGCTTCGTGAATGAGTGTAAAAACACAAAGCTGACTGACTCAGCCCAGGAGGACCCCGACACTGTGAAGGCAGCAGCAACAAATGCAGAAGAAGGACCAGAATGAAGTTCAACAAAAATGCGTTAAAAGCTGCTGCTTTGGTACGTTGAACTTGGCCAACAATAACAACAGCACGAGCACCAACAAGAGTCAAATGTGCCAGACAGCAAACATTGACAGTGCTCGCACTGTAGGCGTGGCATACGACCACACCAGCGCCACACTAAATGCCACTTAAGTGAAATGAATTGCAAAAAAAATTAACCATCAAACCATTTTATTTGCCACCCATGCCATAAGATATAGAACGATCCGCAAGGCTTGGGGGCATACGGAAAACTAAATATTTGCAATGACCACTAGAACAAAGAGCTATTTTTATGGTTAGAAGTAGAGGTTGGAATTTGAGCCAAACTTGGCTCACACTTGATCCCAAAGTTTGTTTTACAATGGCAAAAATTTCTTATAATGTTGTTGCCAGAAATGTTACCACAACTCAGTCACGCACACATGCGTATATATATATATATATATATATATATATATATATATATATATATATATATGTATATATATATATATATATATATATATTCTTTAAACGCACCTTTTTGTACTTGTCGCCTTTTGCATTCTTTTGTTTGCTTGTTTACTTTAACAGCGCTAATACATTTTCATATTTTTTGTTTGGCTTTGCTTTTGTTTTGTCTGCCAAACTTTGTATAGCTTTTCACTGTTGGTTTTAGTTTTTACGTTATTTTTTTGCTAGACTACGATAACTTTTCGCAAAACGAAGCAATCCAACCCGCTGGAAACCCCGGTGCTTAATGCGCGCCAGAGCCTGTCGAGATGTGACTTGATGTGGCCGGATTCAGACTGGGGCTAAAACACATACAGCACCAAGCACTGAGCAACCCGCTCGGGCAGGTTACTCGCCAGCAGCAGAAGCAGCAGCAGAAAACAGCTGATGTTGTAGCCGGTTTTCTATTTTTCATGTTTTCAGCGTGAATACAGCGGCGAATTGACAACTCTCCCTCCCTTTTAACAACTTCTCTTTCGCTCTCTCATGCACTGGGAAAAATATATGTGCCCATCTCTAGTTTGTATAGAAATATTTATTTATATTAACAGTTATCTATAATTTTTGCTCGGCTACCGATTCCCCTTTATTAATTTATAATAATAATAATCGATTGTCGTTTTCATTTTAGTTTTCAGCTATTTTGAACTTATTCTTCGCTGTACCTGGCAATGCTGATAAAAACTCTTTTGCCACATTTATATTTCTCTCTGGGTTTTTCTCTCTATGCGCTCTCATTCGAACCTTCTCTTGCACTGCGCTCTTCGTGCCCTAGTATTCGCCGTGACCACTAAACCAAGCCAAGAGCTACAATTACAACAACGACAAGAACAATAGCAGCAACCCTTAGAATTGGGGCGAGTGGCATTTTGTTTGTACCTGCGCAGTGGATTCCCCCCCTCAAGAAGAATGTTGAGCTTTGGCGATTTACACGCGCTTTATTCCCAGCGGCGAACGCATCGCATTGAACGGTTCCAAATATGTTTGCATTGGGCATGCACTCAATCTAACTGAGACTTGGGTGCAGGAGGTAAGTTCTGCAGTGCAACTGTAACTGCAACGGCAGCCGCAAACGAGTGGCGCAACAGTAGCCAAACCCAAAGAGCGGCCCACTCTTGACCGCATGTAGCAACATTTGATACCGCAGCTCACAGATTGTATTTGTATTTGTGGGCGTGTGTGGGTGTATGTGTACAACACGCGGCGTATGAGTAATTTGTAAAGTTGCCCATAGTCAAATCACGGCAGAGGCACGTTGTGGCTGCTTCGGCTGTGATAATAATTATCACTCGTTCCGCAGACACTGAAAGGATTTCGCAGCGCATAATTAGGTACGAGTTGTGCTACAGCAACAAACGCCCACTTGGACACGCCCACAATGTGTGGCAAAGCAGCAAATAAAACTTATGCAAGCGACGGTTACTTAGTGGTAAGAAAATATAATACTGCGACATACCCTGTAGTGTATAGTATTCTCGGTAGGCAAGAATCGGCGAAGGCTTTCAAGACTGTCAATCTTTATACGCCAACTAATATAGCAGTTGAATCGGATTAATAATATATAATATATACTTTTTGGATCCGAATACGTCTCTTTCTATGTGTTACACACTTGCTGATGAAATTATAATACCCCTGGCATGGATATAAAAAGCCTTGCCTGTCTTTTCCGGTTGTTGTAAGCTCCCAAGGAGCCTTATTTATGACAGCGGGCGAATTGCGGTCGTGTCTAGAGTCCCAGCTAGGGGTAGTTAGGGTTCGTATGTGCCAGACTGACTAAAACAAATTAGATCTGTGACATTTTTATTGCTTTTTGGTTCTTCCAGCTGTGCGCTTGGTTTGGGCTTATGCGCCCTACAGCAGGTGAATGAACTTCTTGTTGGGTCACAGATTAAAGAGAAAAAAAGAAAGGAAATCAAAAAATGTTTTAAAGTGGCCTTTTATAAATATGGATTTAAAAGTTTTTCAATTTGCCTAGAGCCAGAAGTTGCAAGAAAGCAAACAAAATAAATGCATATAATGGAAGTAGCAAATCAATCGTCGTGGATCAGAGTGGGAACATTATATTTATTATAAAACTTTTCCCTTGAGTGGCGTTCATTAGCCATAGAAATTTAAAGCGGCGCAAGTAAAATGAAATGATTTCACATAGAAAAGGTCACAAAGAGCGCCTGCAGTTGAATGTCCTTTTTATGTCAGACGTCGGGCAGCAGCGACAACAACAACAACAATCATAAGAGCTACAGATTATGTGCCAAGACTTTCGATTTTTGTTGCTACAAGACGACGACTTTTTGTTCCCATTTATCTATTTACTTTTCGTCTGGCGGAGAAACAGTCAAAGTTAAGCGACAGCAGAACTTGTAAACAAAAGAGGACAACATCTAGAATTCTTTTAGGTGCACAATATTTGGACAGACGGAGTGCTTGTACCCAAAAAAAGTTTACTTCTAATTTATTTTGTAAAATATTTCTTGACAATTTGAAAAACAAACCCAAAACGCAAGAAAAGAAACATCAATTGACTAACATTATATCTAAACCATCTAAGCCAAATAATAAATACGTGTATATACATATGAAATAATGGTATCTCCACTCAGAAAATAACGATACATATATTTCGAAAAAGTTTTTGGCTAAGAGTAATTTCGATTTGGGTTTATCCAAGTTTCAAACTAATTTAAAGTTCATTCTAGAACCACTTTGAAAAAGCTTTCGAAATTGAAAACTAAAAGCTTTAGCGAAGACACAATCCCAAGAAGCTTCCGTTTTAGATGGACCGGTTCTTAAATATACATTTGGCTCGAAATAACTTTTTATTATAACTTGAGATTAATTTCTGAAATAATTAAAATGTTATTAACAGCAATTCAGTTTTGGCATTTGGCGGCGGCTTTTTAGCAACAACAACATTAAATAGAAACAAACTTAACTTGATTTAAAATATGTTATTTTATTTTATTAGCAAAATGAGTTTGACAATAAGCTATGAAAGAGCAGTAAAGCATTCCATAAAAAAAGATAAAATAAATAAAAATAAAACAAATAAACCAAACAAATCTACAAAACAAAAGCAACTAATGCACATTAACTGATAAACAGCATATAAAACTGAACATGGACAATAATTTTGCAAGTTTTCTGTTTTTTAAATAACATTTTATTATTAATAATATTTATGCGCCGTAAGTTTTTTTTTTGTTTAATGTAACATTTATAGAAAAATTATAGCAAATACTTCTACTTAAATAAACGTAAGGAAAATCGTTATTTTCATCGTATTTATGACAACTTAAACTATTAAATTTTGAGCTGAAAATATACAAGAGATTTTGGAAATGTTTTATGATTAGTCAATATATATGAAGAATATAATATTTTGTTTGTTTCGTAACGATTTGTTCGTTGTTTTTGTTTCGATTTTGTTTTTGATCGTGTGCTTAAACTTCAGGAAGAAATAGTACAAATTATATTAACATTAATTATTAAATAGAACATAATAAAGCAAACATTCAAAATCATTGGCACAAGTTGCAGTCAAATTAACAATAAAATTATTCATTAAGAAAATTATTTAAAGTATTATTATGTATTAACAAAAATTGCCACGGTTAGTTTTTGGATGTGGATCAGTGAAATGCATTCGCACAGTGATTCTTAAACCATAAAGATTAAAGTTAATTACAAAAATTCATATTGCTAGAAATAAGAGAATACTTTTGGTTTACAAAAAAAAGAAGTAATTATAATTCATTAATTATAAATAATGTACATTTGGAACAGTTTCAAAATGATCAAACAATTCATGTTTTGCTGCAACATAATGTTGACCAACGTTGCCCATAACTACAACGATAACAAGAACAACTAACAACTACAACAATATCAAGTTGTGGTGTGGCAAATAACAACAACCAATACATATGTATGTACGGGTGCATAAGCAGCCAACTGGAAGCCGATCGCTCAGGCGAGCGCAATTGCAACAATGATAATCACACCAATTACGATCAGACACAATGTGAGCAAATCGTTGGGTGTAATCAGGCCCACGGTACAGGCGACAAGTACGTGCTCGAGTGTTGTCAAACCGCCTCGCGCCAGACCGCCAGCCGCCCCTGCCGCCGCCGCCGGCGCTCGGTGCACAGAGCGCACCTCGCCAAATACAGAGAGCGCTTTTGAGCTGGTCGTCGGCAATTCGTCTGTCAACGCCGAAAGTCCTTTGCGGCAGCGTCTCTCAATTTCACTGGCTTCGCCATCTGCCCCGCTGTCGCTGTCGCTACTGTTGGGCTGCTCATTACGTGTTAAAGTATCCTTAATTGGCATATCGTCGTTGCCGGCTTCATTCTTGATGTCTTCAACATTCGATTTAAGGGCCTCGACCAGAGTGGTTCGAGCCGCCTTTTGCTCTGCTTTGGTTTCGTAATTGAGTTTCACTTCGGAGATGCTCAGATTGATTTGCGGCGTCTCGTAAACGATGTTCTTTCTGGGCGGAACTAGTACAACTGGTTCACATCCTTCGAGATCTCTCAATGCGTTTTCGTCAAGTTCGGTTTCTTCCAGAAAAGCTTCTTCCAGTGCAATTACCACCAAGTGACTATCGTCTAATTCGCTTTCGTCTAAACTTCTTTTGTCAAGTTCTGTTTTACTCTGCTGTTCTTTTAGGAAAGACTCACTACTTAGGTCATAAACTGCCTCGCTTAAAGTGAGCGTTTCAAGTTTTAAAATGTCGTCAAGCTTTATGTCTCTTATCAACGGCTTTCCTGCGTCCACGTCAGATTTAGTGGTATTTGCATCCAGCGTCTCGTCCCTATCTAAATCCGTTGCATCGTCCTCACGCAAGCTCTCTAAAAGTTCTTCCTCTGTGAGCAAACGTGGAAACTCTTCGACCCTATCAGTGAACTTTGTAGCCTTGGCACATTCGGTGTCGGTGCTATCTTCGCCAGTGGAATCTGAAGCACTTATCGAAACCTCGGATACGTAGTGCTCCTTAACCTCAAAGCGACTATTGTAACTGGTTTGCAGCTCAATGGAGGCATTGGCATGGGGAGCAAGCGGAAAATCAGCTAGACTGGCATTACCCGAGTCCGGATTGGATGATGTCTCCTCCAGCGAACTCAATGAATCGAACTGGGTCATGGTGGGTGCAGGCGTATTCGTTACGTTAGCTTCTACCTCGGGCTTATCCATTACAATGTTGATTTTGCTGGCATAGATCCGATTGAAATTGGGCGAAAGCTTCAGGCACGTGTCGGGCTCCTCGTGTTCCAGCTCTAGCTCCAGCTCCGGTATGGTGGCTAACTTATAACTATGACTACTACAATTACTAGCGCTATTGGCGCTGTCATTAGTGGGTATGGATGGGTTGTTCTGTGTGTTTGGTGATGTGCTGCGGCTGTTGCTGCTGCTGGTAGTATTAACATCGAGTTCAGGGTCAAGTTTAAAATCAACATTCAAAACTGGATTAGTAGCGGTAGCTTGGACGAGCGTAGCGAGAGCAGAGCGGGGATTAGTAGCGGCATCTGACGAGCTCGTCTCATTGGTTTTGGCTTGGGCATTGGCATTGGCTTTGGCTTGGGCTTGGGCGGGGCAACGCCTTTACCTGTTGGGTTTACCGGCGGCTGCTTGCGTCGGTGCTGCTTCGGTTTCTCCTCAATGCCGAATATGGCGGCCAGCTCCTCGCTCGAATTGTACTGCGAGGGCGAAGAGGAGCGTGTTCTTCTCTCACCCACCGGCGTCAATTGCAAAGGCGGCGAAAACGACGGCGACGGTGACGGCGACGGCGACGGCGACGCTGCGCTGGCGGTTTGATTTTCGCTCGTATTGTTGGTGGTGCTGCTGCTGAGGGTGCTCTGTGTGTTGGTGCTAATTGTGGTGTTGTTCGGCGTCGATTGCACATCGTACGATGTGGTGCTGAATGTCTTGATGGGATCGGTGCTGGGTGCATGGTAATCGCTACTCTGCGACTTGATATAGTCGCTCGAGGAGTACGGATTAAATGAGGTTATACTCGAGGACATGGGTCGACTGGCATTCGATGGACTGGACGACTTGGCCAGGCAATCGCTGCTGGAGCTAAACGAAGACGCTGTGGTGCTCACAGTGGTTGCTTGATGGCTGCCACAACCGCTGCCACTTGCACTTCCACTGCCACTCCCACTGCCGCTGCTCATGCTGGGCGCCGTGGTGCGCTGATCGTCCGTGCTGGATGTGGTGATTGTGGTGATCATGCTGCTGCTGCCCGTTTGTCGCGCCCGGCGCTCGCACTCCTGCATGATTCTGTCGATGTCGTCGAGCGTTTGCGACTTGGCCTGCGCCCGCGTCTTGGCCTCTGCAATGGGACAAATGAGAGTGGCATCAGCGTGGACCGGTTGGCTGCCCGCGGCAGCTCCAGCTGTGGTCATATTACAGGCGGCGAGATTGTCATAGTCCGGCGGGGACTCGGCCAGTTCGCTCAGCTGTCGCATGCAGCGCTTGGCAATCGCCTCGATCTTATCCGATTGTATGGGATCCAGTTTCTTGATGAGATGCGGCATCACCAGCTGCTCCGTGGCGCGCTGTTTCACCTGAAGCGCCTCATGCACAACCACTGGCGGCTCGGTGGTCACAATATCCTTGAGTATCTTCTCGCACACGGCGTTCGCCGCCTCGGAGACCTCATCGATGGCTCGTATCAGTTTGCCCTCCTTGTGCAGCTTTCGGGGATTTGGCTGTTGCTGCTGCTGCTGCTTCTCGTTATCCGGTTCGTCATTATCGGGTAGCGTGTCCAGTAGCAGCTGACCGCAACGCTTGGCCGCCTCGGATACGGCCTCGATCTGTTGCAATTCTTGCTCCAGTTTTTGCTGCTCTGCATTCAGCTTGGGTCTAGCGGCCGTAATCAGCGCCTCCTTGCGTAGCTCATCCAGTTCCTGCGTCAGTTTAATGCTGCTCGCCTGCGCATCCTGCGCAATCTTGTTCAACGCGTCTTCCAGCAGTGGCTCGGGTGTAAGGCTCTTACGCGGCGCCGGCACTGGCGCCAGCTTTGGTGTCTCCTCGTGGCCTAGGCGTTCTGGCAGCAGTGCAATGGCGCCAACCTGGCTGGGATGCCGGAAGGGTATGTGCGGTTTCTTAGCCAGCTCATCGTCCTGCGCCTTCAGTTTGCGCAGCAGATCCAGAGTACCCGGTATATCGCTGGTATCCGTCGCCTCCGCACCGCCCAGATTGGACATGGATCCGGCGCGTTCAATGCTGCGCGTCAGCTCCATATAGCTGCTCAGATCGCCTCCCGATGGCTTTGCAGCATCCCGCTGGATAAGATTGTAAATGTTGGCGGATTGGGTGCGCGTGGCGCGCTGTTTTTTCTGCATGGGATACACAAAACTGGGTTTGGGCCCGGGCGGATCTTTACGCAATGCACGCACCGCCAAATCATCCTTGACAATGTCCGGTGAGCCGCTCTTCTTCTTCTTCACCACACACACGGGTTCCACGTGCAGATAATCGCTCTGCGGTGCCGGCACAATCGGGCCCACAGGTATCCCAAACGGCGGCTGCCTGTCCGCAGCGCGATACTGCAGATTGGCTAGCTGCAGATTGCGATAGGCGACATCATCGCGCACGGGATCCGGCTCACCGCCCGGCGAATCTTCATCCTCATAGTCATCGGCATGGGCCAGAGCGAACTTCTCAAAGTCGCTCGGCGTGGGCATACGCGGCTTAGGCTCCGCTTTTGGCTCTGGTTTTGACTCCGGGTTGGGCTCTGGTTTGGCCTCTGGCTGTTCGGTGAGGCCTAGGGACTTGTAAATGGCTTCCAATTCGTTGATAGCCTCCTCCAGATTGGCGGGCTTCTTGCGTGGAAAATAGATGGGCGCTATGGCTGGTGCGCTGCCCTTGCGTTCGGGGAAAACGGGGGCCGGTGCCTGCTGATGCTGTTCCCGCTTCTCGGCCACATACTCCTCGTACTTGTTGGGTAAGTCCTGTCCAGAACGGCGCTGATAGTGATGCGGCATGGAGTTAGTCTTGTGCACATCACGATGCCGTATTTCCACATAGTTCTGGCTGCCATGTTCGCTGGGTTTGATGTGCAAGCTGCCGCAGATGACGTTGTCCGGCTCTGTGGGGGCTGGGGGCGCTGGCGCCGATCGCTTGGGTTTCTGCACCTCAGAGTACATGGGCATGGGATAGCTGCGCAGCTCGCTAATACGCGAACTAGAAATGGAGCGCGGCTTGGCCAAGGGCTGCTCTGATCGCTGCTGTGAGCGCTCCCAGCACTCGCCGGAGGTCGGCAATCCGCTCTTTGAGGTGCGCAAAACGCCACTGGAGGCCGGCTGTGCATCGCGGAGCCCGACTTCAGCATCCAGCATGTGGATGGGCTTCCTCGAGCGTGGTGTGGCATCGGCTACATAGTGGAAATCGATGCCGTTCGGCAGCGACTTCTTGCCTGGCAACGCGTTTCGCTCCGAGCGAGTAATAAAGCGACGATGGTGGCCCTGCGAAGGCTGCTCGTTGACCGGCGCACTGGCTATGGAGCTGCTGGGCTGGGAGTTGAGCGAGTGCACGGACTGGTAATGCGGTGGCTGCCACATGCGATCATCGGAGACACAGCGACCGCTCTGGTCGAAGGCGTACGAGACGGGCCGCAAATCGCTGGAACTGTAGCCCATTTGCGCCGAGCCCACGTGCACACGACGCAGTGGATCCCGCGGTGGCGGTGGTGGCGGCAGCGGTTTGCTCTGCATGCGTCTGTTTACATTCTGCAAGTGTATTTGGCTGTCGTAGCTGATACTGCGTTTGGCATCGTTCTGCATAGAGTTTTGCAGTGGACGCGCCTTCGGCTGCCACTGAACGTAGCCGGAGGTGGACGAGAGTGCTCCCGTTGTGGTCGCCTGGTAAATGGACAGCGGCAACGGCTGCGTCTTGAAGCGCTGCTGCTGCTGCTGCAGCTGGACAGGCACACCGCCATGACTCACCTCGCCGTCGCGGGACAAACGCTTGTAGTAGCGTTCGTTGCGGGCGGCGCGACTGCGTCGACTCTGACCTGGTCCGCCGATTCCAAACAGCGCCTGGCCGCCACTGTGAATGCTCTCATCGCTGCGATACTTGGAGAAGGTGGAGGAGTTAAGCGAAATAATCTCCTCTTCGCTGGAGTGACCCGGCACCTTGCCGCGCTGAGCTGAACGCGATTTGTGTGGCTGCGGCTGGGTTAACCCCACGCCCACGCCCACACCCAGACCGACCCCCATCGGCATCTGGCCCGGCTGTTGCGACAGATAGAGCCTGCGATCAAGGGAGTTGCTTGAGCGGCTATAGTACCCGGGTTGATTCTGATAGTACGGCTCTGGCGGCACCATTTCCACGGGTAAAAGAACTCGTTGTCTATGTGATGTGCCTGGCCGGGATGCGGTGGCTGGGGCTGCTGCTGCGTCGATGTCGCTGCTGGCATCACAATATGATCGAAGGCCAAAGCTTTGCTGCTGCTGCTACCGCTACGGCCTGATTTGGCATGATGTTTGGATTTGGGCTTCGTCGAGCTCTGGCGCTGTGCGGGCACAAAGCCCGCCTTGCGATCCTCCTCGCTGGAGCTGGCGCTGCACTCCGCCTCCTTCTTCTTGCGAAAGAGCCGGCCAAAGGACCATTTCTGTTTGTTTGACAACTGCTGTGAGGATCCGTTCATGCTGTGCTGTTGATTGCGCAGACGATCCATTTCCAGTTCGTTGTTGTTGTCTGTTGCTGCTGCTCCTGCTGCTGTTGTTGCTATTGCTGCTGTGCTTGTTGCTTTCGTGTCGTCGTCAGCGCTGTTGCGTTCATCGGTTAACTGAAGCTCTTTCGGCAGCGGCAACTGGGGACGCCAGGTTGTTTGAACAGTCTAGAGAGAGAGAGAGAGAATTATAAATTAGTTTTAGCTGCTGAAGTCTCAATAGGCGGCGGAATCAAGATAAGTTTTATTTAAACATTTGTTTTATTTTCACTTAATGGGCCTACACTGCTGCTATTGTCGGTGTTGTTTTTGTTGCCTGTTCAACCAAACGATAATATTTCATTATATTAACTTGGCTCAGAGACCCTGAGATAAGCGCGCCACACAACCCAACCTCGTTGTCTCGTAAATCCCGCTTTGACGAACTCTTTGTAAATGGCTTGCGCTTTTTCATACCCTAATAAAGACGACATCCACTGAGAGAAGCACTATGATGCGATTGTACATCATTTCATTTGCGGCATGTCAGAGGGTATTCAAGCAGCGACTATCTCAAAGTACATTTTGTTTTTTGTTTTATTTTTAATGGCCTCACGTCGTTTACATGACAGCCACATAGATAACCCGTACCCAGGGTCATTGCTCTTACAATAGTCCCATGTGGTCGGCTATTAAGCTCAGATTTGCTGTGCACTTGGCGCACTTTCTTGCAGCTTTTTCTTTATCGATCAACACAAATTTGCATAGAGCTCCCACGCCAGAACTCAGAGAGTTGAGTGGAGCCAAAGACAACGCGTTTGGATGCAATATTCGTTTGCTTACAAGAGAAAAACAAGTCTGCCAGGCGGAAGCAGCTCATTATCATACAATTTAGATACTTAACATAAAACTAATTGCTTAGCAGAACTAGAAGCGAAACGTTGAAGCATATCAAAGTGCAGAGCTATAGAAAAGTTCTTATCAATCAACGAGATAAAATATAATATAAACTTTCGTACAGTTAATTTGATGACAAGTTTCAATGCCAAGTAGTTGGGAAGCAAAAAAAATGTTATCTTATCTCGATTCATCTTTTTACCAAATTGCGAGCTAATAGATACAAATGGAAACTATTTTCTTTCACTTCGTCTTTCATATTGGACAGCTTATTAATTTAAATTTCAGGGTGTTCCTTATAGTATACGAAACCTATACAAAAATAATAAACGAAATTGCGTGTGAAATTCAATTTCTTTTTGCTGCTGTCAATGTTTGTTTCATTTGAATTTTTTGTTTATAGAAAAAAGCTCTAAACTTGGGCGTGGGATTCATATGGGGATGATACATCATTTCCGTTGCTGACGCCACTGAAGCTGACGATCTCGTATCACATCATATATGTATATAGCAGACGATGCAAAAGACCTACACTTGTCTTATTTATAAGAATTGCGGCTGAAGGGCTTATTAAAAGCAAATAAACAACTGGCAAGTGTAAACATGATATGGCAAGACAAAGAGGGATTATGCTTCAATACCAATTACACTCGAAGTCTTGAACAAAAAAATGTTGAAATTAAAATGCTCATTGACAAACGCTAAACGACCAGATAAAGCTTATGCCCCATTTTACAAGAACATTGACACATTTATGATCAAATCTGCGTTTGATCTGCGGAAAAGTCATGTAAGTAGTTTGAAAACAGCACTAATAAAATGTAAAACCACATTTTATGGGAACTATTTCAACACATTCTGAGCACGTGTTTTTTGGCCACTAAAACATTAACAACGGGGGTCCACAATGATTTATAGATTGCACGATAACGATACTTGATTCTAGAGACTGGGCACATAAAAGTCACAACATCTACGTTACTTAGTTTGAAGTCAAATTAAATTTTTCAGATGCAACTTTGTATATTTGTGTAAAGTGATATAAGGGAATTTATGCAGAAAATTCAAAATTTATGGCGTCGCAAACAGCTGCGTAATGTCGGGCAATCTGCCAAGGCACAAATCACTCATACGCACTGTGTAACGCGTGAATGTGGCGCAAGCAAAGAAAACACAATAGCACACATGGAGCGTGAGTGAGGGCTAACTAAAAATAGGCACGCAAAACTTCAGCCGCAAAAATGTACAAAAGAATTCTAAAATTTGTTCCTGCCAAAAAAAGCGAATTTTGTTGCCGCTTAGATTCCAATCGAAATGCCAAATCTGAATTGAGGCTCAACACAACAGCAGCGTTGGCATGAAAATTCATGTGAAAATTTATAAATAAATACGTTTCAAGTGTAAAATACAAGATTACGCGCGACAAAATTTATGTGCCACAATCCGAAAGCGTTCTGGGCAGAACACGCGCGTCTTCTCGACTGATAGGACAGGAAAAGTTTATACGATCGCGGCGATCAATAGCGCCGAAAGCTTTGCGAGAAGCTCTTTCCTGCTACAAAGAGAACAGCACGATAGAGCTTCAGAGAGCAGATTCGGAGACGGGGATACATAACGCAACGCTGTGGGTTTTAGGATGGGGCACTGACAGCATTATTGCGATTAAATAAATAGTAACAAAATCTAAATGATTTTCCATTCAGTTTTTAGATTCGTAGCTGATCGTTTAAATTGTATTAGCCGAGAAGTCAATGAACTCATCCGAAAGTGTTACGGGACCCCAGAGTCTTTAAATTAACGAGAACAAAAAATACTCGAAATGAGAAACACAACTCAAGTCAATTGAAACACGAAATGTGTCCGGGTGGAAAAGTTCTTTGCCACCCACTCACATAAGAAAGTCACTGTGGATCGCCAAATGTGTCACCTGAAATTAACGAAATCGTTAATGTCATGAATTTTACATACCGAGCATGAAATGAGATCAAAATGTGGCCCAAAGTTATGACTGTAAGAGTGTGTGTTTAAATAGATTGGATAAGGTGGAAAACTTGAAATTTTCAAATTTTGCTCCAATTTTGTCGCTAGTGATTTTTTAATAAATGATTCACAACCGAATTTATTTTAGTTTCTGCTGTCAACCAAAGAAAACTATTTGGACGGACTTAGGGAAATGGGACGAACCGTCTGTAATGCGGAAGATATTTGCGCTGTCGAAAAGTAAAAGCAAATTACTGTAAAATGGGCGAGAACTTAGTCGCATTCACGCCGATCTAAATATATATAAATATATTTTCTATATTTATCTATCGTGTATGTTTGTGTAGACCAAAGTGAAGCCGGAATATGGGTCAGTGGGCAATTTGGCAAAGTCGCTTGGATTCTAACCCAAGCGAACTTACAATTTTATATTTTATTTATTTAAAACTGTGTTTTATCTGCGTAAATTGAGTGCTGATATTTTCAATAAAAAAAGCGAACCAAAAATAATTTGAATCTTAAATAAAACGGCAAACGATTCGCAGCTGTTCAATCGAAAGTTAATGAACTGTAACTGCAGCCCATTCGCCCATTTAAATTTGTTGCCAAATTTAAATTGCAGTGAATAATAATTTATATATCGAAGCAGTTCACATATAAGTTTAATGACTTTAACCTTATTTAGCATGCTCAAGAATATGTGTTAAACAGAATTTTTAATTTGTAAATGAAAAGGCGTATAGGACTTTGAAGATTGATTGTTAAGTATGTTCTTATTTTCCTCAATAAAATATATGAATACTTTTATATATATTTAAACTAATTATTTAGGAAAACTGATTTTTGTAAGTTGTACAGTTCATAAGCCATTTATATAATAACTCTCTTTGGGGGTATGTCAAAACAGACCAAACGAAAACAAAAATTGACAACAAGTGGCATTGGTTGTGGGGCGATTGAATCAACGTCGGGAAATGTTTCCACTTTGTGGACGAAGCGTCGAGCTCGACACGCGAACTGCTAATAATGAATTAGGGATGCTACAAGTTGCATGGCAGTAAGAACACACAGTTCTGTCCCATGCATAATCCATACTAATTTCCTACACATCAAGCGTTGTACGTTAACGGCCTAAACGGAGGAGGAGTAGCAGCAGCAGCCGCAGTAGCAGCGAGAGAAGTCAAGTAACCGTTGTCCAGAAAGTTGGTCAACTGGATAAAAGGAGTCAAATGGAAAAACTCCACCAGCAGGAAAACTGAAAATCGTTTATTTATGCACAGCACGTGTTGCATTTTGTGCAGGGGGCGAGAATAAACAAAGCTAGAGACTGCATGCAACTTGTGGCAACATATTTGTTTATCCAGCGGAGCTAACGATCAGTTCGTGATGTTGTTTTTATTGTTGGTGCAATGCTATGCACTGCGTGAGTGAGCAGCGGGCCCGGGCAACGACGGGCACCAGGAAGTTACATATTAGCCGTTGTTGTAGTTCTAACATTTTTAATTATGTAATATTTTCGTGGATAATATTATAAAAGGGCTTTGGGTGAAAACTTAAGGTTAATGACTTTTTTGGATATATTTTGTTGTATTCGTTTGGAAAACATGTTGATAGTAATTATAAATAAACTTTATAATATTATTTTCCTATTCTCTCATACAAATATAAACCACATGGCGGTGTGGTTTCTGTGGGTATTTTTAAACTTTAAAGTCTTCAGCAAAAACACTACGTTAAATTACCAATTAAAAGCAGCCGACATAAAAAAAAAACCACTTTATACCTATAAAATTTCATATTTACAATTCTGCTTGAGCAAACTTAACTATTTTGCATATATGTATTTCCCATAAGACGCACAAGAAATTCAAAATCAGAAACTCGTCGCTTTCATTTTCAAATGCTCGGCCAATGAACTTAGCATGAGAGCCGCCAAAAAATGTCCGAAAAAAGGCAGCCAACATGTTAAAATAAAAAGATATTTGATACGCATCTGAAGAGAGCATCAGTATTAGAGCCCAGAGATCGGGCAGGCGCAGAGTTGCCCTATTGGTTTATTATATTGTGCGTTTAGTTATACATGAGTCTTTCAACTTTCACTGGACGTCATTAGTTTTCACCTGTTTTAGACGCCAGAGGGCGCTGCTAGAGAAATAATCAACATAATCGTAATACTACACACATCTCCAAATGCAGTCCATATAAATCGATTTTTAATTGCCCCGAATGTGCATTGGTTGCTTTTGTTGTTTCATAAGCTCCCAAAAAAAAAGTCACACAGGCAGGTGGCAAGTTGCTTTATTTAAATATGATATACAAATTATTTTTTTCCTCGTGGACTTCAAGGGCCCGACTAATTTGTAGCATTTATTTATTTATATGAAAGCCGAAATTTGCATAATTACGAAAAAAGTGTTGAAAACTTTTGTAAAAAACTTATGATATGTGATATGCGACTGTCTACAAATGTGGGAACGTTTCCTAATAAAATGAAGAGACAGGTGAAGCAGTCAATTTATATGATAAATGAGCACCGTGTGATTTCATTTTGATTTAATATAATTAACACCCTAACACGTTGTGCCAAATCTGCTCTTCGATGCTTGAAGAAAAAAAATCCACGTCAAATATAGAAGTACCATTTATACAGTTTTGTTTGTTTTACGTTGGCATATTGCGCAATTAAGGCAACAGACCGTAAAATTTTGGAAGCTGAACAAAAACAAAGCAACCTACAGACAGGTGCGTACAGGTAACACCAAGTAAAAAGCATACTCTGCTGATCAGCATATATATATATATATATATATATATATATATTTTTTTTTTTTATATATATCTTAATAATACCCTGTTGACGTTGTTCCACATTGACTAGGGAAAGACCTTGCTCCAATCTATAATAATAATAAGTAGCCGTTTATCGGAATCACTTAGTTGTGTACTGTTTAAGGTAATTGCTTAAAAAATTATACACAAACAAATTCGTAAAATGGTTATGCCTTAAAATATAAAATTAATAAAAAACTCATGTAAATTATGTTAAATTGTGAGAAACGTGCGTCGTCGCTTAGTATTGTAGTTTCCGTACTTTTATAGCATTTGCCGTGGCCTTAAAATTCACATGCACTTGTTTATATTATACAAAACCTCTGAATACTGCCTAGCTCATTATAGCGTGTGTATTATTTCTTCGCAAATAAACTTAAGTTGAGAGATGTGCGCAAGAGATGATTAAATACGTTATATTTTTGCGCGATTTCGCTTAATTTCAAGAAGTTTTTCTAGAGATAAACTTAGCTTTTATCAATTTGATCTGATTTTGCATTTAAATCTATAATTAAATTTTTTAGTCAAAATTCATCTTCTGACTATACCCAAAAATTCGCGTATACCAGGTGTGTGTGAAGCTTTTAACTGATAATATAATAACTTAGTCAAAAGAGCACCAATATTGATGGTAAATTATATTTATCTTCACAATTTTGCAGTTTTTGTTTTATATTTATTTTTTAATCTTATTTGTTTTTGTTTTTTTTTCCTTTTTGTATTATGTGCTTTTCATTTTCAATTTGCTTCACTCACTGACAGCAGTCCGAAAATCGTTCCGAAGATGTCTTGGCAGGCAGGCAGAAATTAAGATGAGTAAATTTTAAATAATGTACGCAAAAACCGTTTTTGTATACATGTTTATAAATGTGCACATGTATATACTACAGTTAATGTCGGGTCGTTTAAACACACAGATTTATATAGCTGCGAATTGTTGGCAGTCGAAATAGTGGAAATCAAATGTCTATTGGATGATTCATAGAATCATTCACACAGTCATCAGCTGAGAAATTACTGAGTGTTTTGCACTACGTACATTTCAGTATGAAATATTAGCATAAAATCTTAACTAAAAAGCTAACCCGCATCTAGGTAGAACTGCAACAAGCCATAAAAATAATATCATGTACGAGAGATGGTTTTACATCCTTTGGGGCAAGTGGAAGTTGCCGGAAGCGAACGCTTTGCATTTCCGGCATTTGCAGCCCCAGGAAAAATTAGGCCGGCTAATTGAATAGCCAGCCACAGAGCACCATGTAGCATGTTTTCCCTATAATCGAGGCTTGTAATTGATGCTCGTATGGAAATGCCGGTTGAAATTACATAGATGGTCAAAGCGAACTTTCAATCTTTACAGTTCGACAAGCTGCTGGCCAACAAACTGTGAAAATAAATTGACCACGTGTAGAAATTGTGCCGATTCCCCAACCTCCCTCAATCCACCATTTATTTGGTGGCATGTCTGGGGCACGACTGACAGGTGTTCTACATTTTTGGCTGTGTTTTTAGACCTGTTAACCGTGTGTGATGTCTGATTTGTGATTTGTGCTGTAGTGTGCGGTGCGGCTGCTTTTATTTTTATGGCCCAAGGTTCGACCCTCGTGCCGCATTAGTTGCAATTATTGTGGCCTCTTGACATTCTTCTTTATATACAGTGCAGTTAGTATATGGCAACCATTTCAGCACTCACGCATTATCGATCCCACCAATAAGCCAGCTAAACCACTTGACTACGGTGCTGCACACAGCCACTTAAAGTGTCATCGATTTTATTTCGATATAAACAGAAAAAAGAATTAAAATTAGCTAAGATCATTAAAATGCGATGAGCTATGAAATTGTTGTCGAACTTGCCCTTAAGGGGCTTCAATTCAGGTACGAGAAACAGAGGCAACAATCAGTTTAACTAATTAAAAGCAAAGCAAGTTTGATAGCCTCCTTCCCATCCTCCCCCTGAAATGTTATTGAAACTAATTGAATTAAAAATTACACTTACGCACTTTAAGACCTCAGTCAAGTCAACAGCAATGGGAGCACAGCAAATAAAAAATTCAATTGAAAATAAAATTCAGAAATTGTTTCTCTTATGTAATTGTGTGTCTGTGTTGCTTCATATGAATCTGGCTCTGGCTCTACCTCTGGGCCTGGTGTTTGTACAGATCATTTTCTATAGAAAATGTAATTTTATTTATCATACAATTTTATAGTTTGCCAGCGCACTGTGTGGCGTGGAAAATGCAGAAAAAACAACAACTATGGATACGCGTACTAACACAACAAAGCAATCGGAATTAAAAATGCTGTAAAAACATTTCATCGCACACGCAGGCCACGACAGTGAACACCGAGTATAAAGACGAGAAATGCATATAGAGAATTCATGTACTTGTTGCAAAAAGAAATATAGTAAAGTTAAGAAAAGTACCAGGAGTGGCATTACAGTTTCATATCTTAGTCTGCGAATCCTTGATGTTGACTCAATTACTTGGCCTTGTTTACCATAGTGTATTATCACTGTTTTACTTAAGCCCCGTCTCTCTTGTTGTTTCTTTCTTCATGAACATTACTTATTTTGCTTCTACTTTTTATGAGACTTTTGCTTTGGTTGTGCACCAGCATCACGTAATAAATTTCATTACGACCACAAAAATTGGATTGAGTCTACGTGCAGATGTTATAAGGTTTTACAAAACTATTGAAACCAGAGGTTACCCAGTCCAACAAGTTTTGATTAGCCAAAGCTTTAATTTCCAAACAAGAAGAAAATATTTTCCAGTTGAATACTCGAAGTTAAATTTTCGAAACAATAATTCCAGCTGTATTCACTAAAAGCAATAATGACACAATACGATACAGCCTGGCTCAAAGCAAAACATTAGTTTCATGTATGCCCATTTCATCCATGTCATGTTGCATACTCGTTAATGGGAACCCACATCAGATACTTGGCGGCTTTTTTTCTTAAAACACGTGCGGCAATTATGGTGGGGCCTAATAATTTTGCTTAATAATGCAGCAATCGAAAATACCAATAATAGCAACAATGATTGAAAGTGGTAGATGGATATGTTCGGTTCAACCGAAACGATTATGGTCATTAGGTAAATGAAAACCAAAAGGAAAACAAAAAACAGTTATCGACGACGATCAAATACCCTTGCAGTTGAACATGCATATCCAATAAAATAATAAAATGTGATATAAATCAAATTCTGTTAAAAAGGTAAAAGCCCTGGTTATTTAATTTTATGAATTTTAAAGTTGTTTTCTGCGGCTACATATAGATATATGTCTTTATTCATTTAAGGCCTTGCCTCGCCTTGCCTGATTTCATGTCTAACTGTCGGTCTGAGACCTCAGTCTGGCCTTAGTCATGCCATGTTTACCGAGAAACAAGTTTCCGAATGGATGTTATCGAATTACATTTGCTACGAGTGTTATTGAGTTCCGCTAACGAATTGCTTTTAAAGTAACTCCAACAGAATCGTAGTAAATAAAGTAAATTAATGAATGCGGCATTTGCCTAATTTAAATTTGGTCGTAGGAGCTCGGTGCCACCTTATACACATTAAAAACTGTACACCTTAAATGGAAAGCAGAGGCGACAAAAAGTTGAAAAGCCGCCGTTGCATTGGACACGCCCCAACGACAGTGAACTTGAATCCCTTAATATATTCAAATCAGACCGTTAAGAAATGTAAACCAGCCTCGCAGCGTTATTGATAAGGCATGAAATGTGACTGTCAAAGATAAATCATATAAGATGCACCTAACGTGCGTACAAAAGAAATGCATTTAACCAATTAATGGGATTGTATATTGTGCATACGGTGTTGGCGAGTTTCATGGAAAATTTTCAACAAACAGAGCGGGAGCATAGCATAGGGATAGAAGACAGGCAACCAGAACAAACCGATCTTTGACAGGTACCCACGCTAGCTATGAATTTTGTTTTTTAAGGAATAAAACAAATCCTGTATAGAGTCAGGTAGTCAATTTCTTGAGGTGTGTTTTATGCGTTGCCTTTGTTGGCGGCCTATTAAAATGTCCAAGAGTTCAAAGACATTTAAGTCGTTGGGGTTCAAACCTTCATTGCGTGTGCTGCAGCAGTGATTCACATAAAGGACTTAAAGGTAATTAAAATGATACATTTTTGCTTTTTATTGAGACCACGCCCAGGAATTCAATGCCTCACCCAGGCTGAATGAAATTCCTATCCCTTAGGTTATGCTTGATATCTGAGCCAATTACTTAGGATCGGTCAGCTCTGGATCGTGTTGCAATGACTCGTTACTTGGTAACTACGTTATAAATATTGACTTTATGTGCAAATCAAATCAATCCGAACCAATACGATCCAATTCAAAGCGAAACGAACCCAACCCAACCCAAAACCAAACCACAAACATCACTTGAGATCAGTGAAATGCAAAAGATTGAACGAGTCGAGTTGAGGATCGCTCGAGTGTAAATGTGGAGCAAATCAATATCAATATCAATATCATGTTAGATACCGCGTCTCGCCTTTCATCTGGGAAGTTGTTGACCTAGTATACTATTATAACGGATAAGATCAAGGCTCAATGACGATTGCAAACCTTGCCTGAAATCGATTAGAATTTATGCTTCCAAGTATATACACATACCTCTCCGTATATATATTTGGAGATTGTGCCGCATATTTATGCTGCGCCTTTCAGTGTGGCAAACTGTCAACTAAATTCTATTTGATGTATAGCATGTCCAAGGCCCTCACTCGCTGGATCTTATCGCTAGCGTTGTGACCACAGATCATTTGTCAATGTGTCATAGCGTGGCTTGTTGTTGTTTTTTATATATTGCATTGTTTATAGTTTGGTGTGGCATCTTCTTTTTACTTTTCTGTGCTTTTTGTTGTTTTTTGCTGTCGCATCGTCGAAATCTGAGTAATGTTATTGTCTGAAAATTGAGTAATATGCTCCGGTTCGGTATGCGGGCAAGATGGGTTAGCTGAGATTAGCATTCGACCAACTCGAATGATGTGGCAAAGAATAAAAATTTGTGATGAGGTTTCAAATGCGGCAGACAGTAAATAAAACAAAAACCTAAAGGTTTGAGCCGATTTTTTTTAAGATTAAGAATGGCCGATAGCCAAAGTCAAGACAATCTAAAGAATGTGCTTTAAAGATCAAAATGTTATTGAGAATCTGTGGATGCAGTGGCAGTGCTGATCAATATAGATAAAAGATCTATTACGTCAAAATTCTTGATAGTAAACCTGCACGATTGCCACTCTTGTGAAGCCAAACACAAATATTACATAATTTGTCTAAAGAAATTTGTTGTAAAGTATGATGATTCACGCTTGCAGGCAATTTAGCCATAACAATAATTGAGCAATGCCCCTTAACACTCGATGCCGTTAATGGTATTTCAACAAAGCTCAAGCACTTGACACTTGGAGTGTCATCTCTTGTGAACCACTTCAACAATTACAGTAACAATCTTTGCGGCTTGTGAACAAAATGCAGCAGCAATGAACAATTAACTAATAGTTAACCAAACAGTCATAATGCGTGCTATTGATCATGTCAAAATATTGAAATTTCAAAAGATTTTGCTGTCGTTTGCCGGCCCACGTTCAATTGCAGATGGTCCACAAAATGTTGTCAAGCGTTGGCGTTGGCCAAAGAGCCGTAGAAATTGCTTTCGTATTGATTTGATTTATGTTCAAATTATATTTGGACAGCAGTACCAAGACTTTTAAATGCCTGTTGAGCTTGGATTTTTGCCAACTCACAATTTAAACTGGGTTAATTGGATTGGCCCCTAACAGTTAAAGGGCCTACACAGCGTAAAAGAATTTTTGTGTAGGCTTCCATGCGACTCGACTTCACATAAGGAATATGGGAAAGTGTACGAGCGGAGTGCAAATCTGAAAGGCAATATGGATATGGAGACGTAGAATAGAATAAATATAAATAATGTACCACATATTATCGGCCAAAATCGCAAACAGCATTCGTTTATAGGTTGTCTATAAGCAGCCTTATTTTACACCTAACTAATGCAAAGATATCTAATAATAGGAATTGTTCTCGCATTTCATTTATCTTTTTTAAATATCTACAGTTGTTATTTAATTTATTCCATTGATGGCATTTCTCAGGCTCAAAGAACGAGACATTTTCATCCAATTATGTGTGCATTGCGAAAATGTACAGACTAACTAACCACCATTAAATTGTTTTTGGCATTCTTTTCCACTGGTATTTTGCTTGTGAGTTTGATTAAATGCATTGATCATTAAGAATCTTACGAAGAAAAAAAAAACAAAAAAAAAAGCCAAAATAGTAAAACTAGTTTAGACAAAGGCAGCTAAGATAGCGGCAGCTTCCTGGCATTCAACACCGTACCGTTGCGGCTGCATAGATGAATGCTGAAGGTAAGCCACATTTTCGACACCGAAACCTTACAAACCAACACAAACAAAGACACCTGCTACTGGCCAGCACGCTAAGCCAAGTCAAGTCAAGCCAAGCTAAGCGAAGCCGTTGGCCAAGCTCCAAACTGATTCTGAAGCAAGTCCAAGCAAACAATGAGCTTGGTCTCTGGGGCTCTGCTATATGAGCTGGAGTCTTTGGCTAAGACTGCGGTAGTTGTGGTATGCGCTTTATAATTGTACAGTGCTGCAGAAAATTGACCCACTTTGTGCCACAGCGCCAAGACCAAGCTGCATGCTGGCCACCACCAACTTTTGGTAACAATGCATATAGCCACACTCATAGAGCCTGTTGTTATTGTTCCAGTAGCTCGGCTCAAAATATATCTCTAAGTCAAATGCTGAGGGCGTCTAAAAAACCGTTTAGAAGCCCGCATCGGACTAAGAGAGAAAGAGAGCGAGTTGAAGCAAGAGTGAGCGAGTTGAAACTTATAATGTATTTAGGACGGGCAGAGTGCTAAATGGTATCCAAGATACCTTATAATTTATGTACACCAAAAAATTATGCGAAGCGTTCTAGAACTTTTGAACTTTTAATGCGTTTTCAAAGTTCTTTTGTGCAATGCAACAAACATAGGAGAAATACGAAATAAAAGCCCAATAGAACTATGACTTAAGCCTACGGATAGTTATATAATTGGAGAAATTTGAAAAACCATATTCATTTGAATTTTGAATCATTTATTTAAGAACAGTATAGGTTTTATTCGGTCAGCTCGACTACAGAAAATAGTATAAATTAATTTGTTAATTGCTAAAATGGACAGGCTGCGCGGAAAGATCGAAAATTTATTTGGTAGGGGCAAGCCGAAAGTAGACGGGGCAAATCAAACAAACGAGGAGCTGGAGTCAAGGGACGTGGTGGATCTAGTGCAGCAGCAACAGAAGCAGGAACAAGAAATAATATTTCCCCAATTTCTTCAGAGAGAGAGCCACGGTATGAGGTCCCAGAACCGCAGGAAATGTCAAGTTCCTTTCATTTGACAACGGCCGATATACCCGTGGACTCTGGACCTAAAGTCCCCAGATATATGGGCAACGAAATAAGAAACATTAACTATGAGATGGAATTTGTCGATTTCATCAATCGCAATGCGCCGCAGGGTTTCGCAGAGAAATTGCAAAACATGTTGCCATATCTGGGCGTTAGCTTTTTTAGCTGGCCCACCTATTGGTTATGGCGTGGCTATTCTTGGCAAACGAGACGTCGAACTGAACGGATTGGCATGTACATACAGAGGGTAAGTGAGATATCTAACTAAACTAGCTAAATCGTTCCATCATGTAACAAACATAAATTTCTGGAAAGACCTTTCAACACGCCAAGCTAATGCAGGTGACCATATTGGGCCTCGGAATGCTAATGGCCACCTCAGCACGTACGTCATCGGAGCCTTTTGCAGTTCATGAAGTTTCCTTCAAGTCGAATAGAAAAATGAGAGACGAATAGCAGCAGGCTATGCCCCAATTTTACATTTATGTATATATCATACATTGAAAAGTTTCATTTCATATTTTCAGACTTTAGTCAGCAGCAAAATTTGAAGCAAATTCAATATAATGGGCATTACGAGCTTTCTAGAAAACTTGAAGAATTGGACAGTGGCGCGTATGCACAATGTTACATCATCGCACAACGAGGTGGAGGAACCACAATTGAAACGTTTCCCCAATTTGGGCGAGGATATACAACAGGTAGTGCACACACCAGAATTTGAGCACGTCCTCAACACAGCATCTCCATTTTTGCTGGCCAGCTTGGGCGCCTGGCCGGGCTATTGGCTATACAGAGGTTTGGACTATCAATCACATAGGGCACATGTGCCGCTGCCCATTTACATCAGACAGGCAAGTTTCGTATATATATAGTAAATACACATAGTGAATGAAACCTAAATTTCTCGCCCACATATCACATGTATAGACCTTTTACCAGGCCAAGCTGTTGCAGCTTGCTATCATCATGACTGGTATCATGAGCATTGTCAAGAACCACAACAAACTGCATATTTTTCCAGTAAACAAAAAAAATGACTAGATCGAAAAAGTTGCTACGATCTCATAAGCAGTCCTCAAGTCCCCTGAAGTTCGTTCATTGAAAGCATTTAAAGCGGCCCTTTTTGCAAAATAAAAATTATCCATTTGAATGTTCAATAAATTACCATCTGCAAATGCAAATCTTTTAATAAAAAGTTCCTCGATAGAATATTGACTAAGATGAGAAATATTTCGTTTTCCTTTTGTTCCTTGGCATGATTTTTGAGTTTTTTGATTACCTCGGCTAGAGCTGATTATTGAACAGTAGAAACACATACAATGCTATACTGCAATCAGACATTCCTTATTTTTGTCATTGCCACTGCACTTGGTGTGTTTTGGATGGACATTTAAATAAATTTCGTAAGCAAAATGTATTTTATTTATTCATAAAATAAATTAATTAAAGTAATTTAAATTATTGTATTCAAACTTTGACGCAAAAGTCTTTACTTTTGAAGGTCGCATTCTAAGATGTTTTTTCTAACTTCGACGCTAAAGTCTTTACTTTTACATTTTTACAGTTCGAAAACCTAATAAAAACAATGGCAACATTGTTACAAGTTCAAAGTTCACTAGCTGCACTAATGAGCCGCCTGATCTAGTTAACTCGCATAAATCAACAGCAAACCAAAACCAAAAACACATCACACACATACACAGCGCAAATGTCGCCCCCGGCCAAGTGGAAAGATAAATTAGCTACAAATTAAACAAATTACTTTTCGTATGAGTTTGGAATTGCAGCACGCACAGCAAAGTGGGAAAACACACAAAATCACAGTCAGCGAACAATTAACAAGAAAAAAGGAATTTATAAAAACACCGAAACTTTTATACCCTAACAGTGTACATAATTTGTTTATGAAGAATACTCAAATGGAAAATGTAAATAGCAAATCAAGCAAACAAAACAAATTTAAATGCAAATACTAAATTAATCCTTGTATGTATACAATAAGCTGTACTCTAAACAGCTTGACCAATAAAATATGCTTCCCGTTAAAGTGTATTAAAAAGCCGCTTAAATAAAGATAATTCATTATGATTGAGTTGTTGTTGTAGTTGTTGTTGCTTTCTGTTGTTGCTTTCTGAAGCGTGTGATAAGTAAAAGCGTTTTGGTGATCTATGTGATCTCCTGTGTTCAACTAGTTGTATATCAAGTATCTCTGTTATAGTTATTGTAGCTGCTTTTGCAGCGGTAGTCTCACCTGTATGAGATACATTCTGTTGCTGTTGGTTGTGTTGTTACTGTAGTTGTTGTTGATTTGGCTCCGAGCGTTTTAAACACACACACAGTCACAAAAAAAAAAAAATGAATATAATTATGCAGCAACGTCTTAAGCTGCATTTACGACTGCTCTTGGGAGAGGGTTGGGCCAGAGACAGGTATCTAGATATCTGGTATCTGTATCTGTACACACTGCGGTTGTTCTTTTTGTTGTTATTGCTTTGCTCTACTTGGAATGCAGCAAGCGTTTATTTTATGATGCTGCTACTGCTGCTGCCAGTCTATTTGCTTTCGAGTTTAGAGCAATTGTTTCAATTAAATGGAAATTTGTTAACTTTCTCACTTAATGAAAATAAATTGAACACAATACAAAAAGTTGGTGGCTTGGCAAATGTTCAACTTCGGTAGAAAAACGAAGCGATTTCCAGCGCGGAATAAATAAAAATGGGTTTCGTGTAGGAGGGATGTACCTGCGTCTTATTGTACAGTTCTATATAGTCTGGCTATATAAAGGTAAATAGTCAACAGCTTAAAAAGGTTTGTTGGAAGAAAAAATGACTATGTGCAATGCTCGTTTTTTTTATTTATATATAAATTTCATATATATTTTTATTTTTTTTTATATTCTGGGGTTGATTGGACGGACAGCAGCTGTTTCTCTTATTGTTGCCCACTTTTTGACACTTTCTTTGTATGGTGGTTCGGTGTTTTTAGTTGCGGCCTGCGTCACAGGTCTCTGGATTGTCGTTGTCTATATACACGGCTTTACTATGACAATGTTTTGCCCCGAAATGCCTTTACAAGTTGTTCGATTAAATCGATCAAACAAATTTCAAATGCGAGCGCGAGCACAATGCATTGGAACTTGAGCAATTTTTGAATTTTGTGTGTGCGCACGCGCACTTTCCATTGTAAATTTTTACAATTTACAAATCATTTAAAATTTTATTAAATACTATTTAAGGTTCGTTGGATTGTTATTATTAAATGAATTATGTGTATTTCTATTTTTTTGTTAGAAATCGGTTTATTTTGATTATTCCTCGAGGTGTTTGGTGTGTCGCTAGTCGCTGGTGCTTCCTCTGCGTGTGTTGAGCGCGAACTGAACGTTAAATATCCAAAAGTTCAATTGCAGACCCAGTAACATAATTAATATGAATGTTATACTCAAAATGGTACTGTTAAACTCAAAATGGCACTGCTGGTGGCACGCTTTTTGTGGATGGTAAATACAAATACCACACATAACATTATCATGTTGTGTGAATGAACAAGTGCTTGTTGTTGTTCAAAGCGAATGCCATGGAAATGCTCATATGATATGTTCGATTGGGTTGCGTTGCTCGTGAAATGCGAGCGCACGAACATTTCTTATGGAGTTCGTTTTATTTTCGGGGGCAGTCGAAACTTCGAATTCAGTTCACTTGATAAGTAATTGGTACTATGAAGGGGATTGACGTAATGCGTATTAAATGAATAAAACACATGGGATGGCTAAATTCGTTAATTCGTTAAAGTCTTGGACACAGCAAAGCTAGACGAAAACTGAGAAAAAAACAATATTTAAAACTTATTAGATATAATTTCCCATACGCAAATTGATAAAAAAAAAACTGCAAACTGTTACCGTACAACCTCAAGTCATTTAGCTTTACAGCTTTCCTAAAATCATTCGCATATCTTGGGCTAATTTCTGCACAGTGGAATGCATTGCAACAGGTTCCCAGGCTTAAAACCATAATAATAATTTATGCCGGCCAAGAGACCAACCGACCTGGCTACCACAAAGTGCGTAACCACAATAAAATTAAGAAAAACAGGAAATTGTTGTTCGAAAACTTGTAAAACGTTTCATAACCCGACATAAATCGCAAATATGACGAACGCGCGCCGCAGCTAAGGAGCCAAAAAATATAAAGGAAAAACAAAACAAAATAAAGAAGAAACAAGAGTGCTCTAGATGGGAGTGCCTGACTAAGAGATACCTAGTGGCCAGGTGAGAGTTTCCGTGAGGCGGCGAGATATTAAAAAAACGAAAAGATATAAATCAAATTGAGGGATATGCCTCATTCTACCTGTTACATGCGTTGGTACGAAACCATTATACCCCAATGTACTCATTTTCAATGGATACAGGGTACATTAACAAGTAGCCTATTGACGCCTTTCGTTGTTAAAGGGGAGTGATAAACAGCTGACTGCCAACAAAGCGAAAAGTGTAGCCTGGCTAACTGGACACTGGTTGGGTCACCCTTTTGGCCATCTGGAGTCGGGTACTTACAGTCTGGGTACTTTGCAGCGGGCGCCAGACACACCCCACCAGCAGCAGCAGCAATTAAGTGAAAATGAAACTTGCAACTCACTATTGTTGTTGTTGTTTGTGTTGTTGGTGTTGTCGGGGCAGCATCTCTTATGGCTCGAATGTGTGGCAGCGTGATAAATGCGGTTATAAAAACCTGCAATCAAGCAGCTCACAAACGAAAGTGAAACAAAAGCGCCGACAAACCGACCAAACAACGATCCGAACTGAACCGAACCGAACGGCGAGCGAATAACTTGCAATTTCCATTTTAATACGCAACAACTTTCGGCTAGAGGCAGGCAAAGGAGTCGCGAGTGGCAAGTCGCACGTCGCTGCCACAACCACAGCCCAAGTGGAAGTGCCAAAGCAACACGTGAAGTGGCCGCCATGTTGCTGCACAGCCTCTGCAGCTGGCACGTTGAATGGAATACCAGAGCTTTGAAACGCCCACGGGATATAAACGAGCAACAATCCCAGACAAAACACACAACAGACAACAACACAAACGACACGTTTCCAGCCTGCGCCCGGTCCGCCCTGCTCCGAGCTCCGTACTCCGCATCTTCGGATCTGTTGTCTGGCGGATCGTCTGGGCTTGATGGGCGCGATCTTGGAGGCAGTTCGTTGAGCAACAGCAGCGGGCGGAACTGTGTTGGGTATGTCATCAGCATAAATTTTACCTCACATTCATCATAATTTCCATGCATTTAATTTGTGATATAAATTGTCTGCCCGTACTATGTGTGCAAGTGTGTGTTATGGGCAAGTGTGTGTTATGGGCAAAAGGGCGGCATCAAATTAGCTGCGATTCGGTTTTCATACCCTGCAGCCATTGCGCTGGCTAAGGAGGTAGTCTGGTAGCGAGAGAAACATGTATGCCCTATCTAATCATATTCTGATATGACTATGCCCTTGTTAAAGGGTTTTATCTGTTTGTCTTGAGGTGTGTAACGAGTAGAAAGAGACAACTGCAACCCCTATTAGGCATATCAGTATTCAAAATTTAATCATCATGGCCATAAAATGTTTTAGAAATGCTGATCAGGGAGATTATTTCTAGATTATTTGTTAGTTGGAAAAGGTGCTAAGAACTCTATGCTCAGCCCGAATACAATCTGAAGAACCCACAAACACACTTGTGCCAAACTATCTAATAGACAATTTAGACATTGATCACAAAACCCAGTGGCTCAATCAGCTACACTTTTCAGCTTCTTCTAGCAGTTGCAGGCTGCAGGTTGAATGGCCATGCAACAATCAGACAAAAGGGGCATGTTGAACCATAAAGTGTATCCGCGAGATGGCAAAATAAACTTGAAAACACGACAAACGATGCAATCAATAATAACAACATGGGAGTATATAATCAGGCAGCAGACATGGTCATATGGCTGTCCGGCAGTCTGACTGGCCGAGGTTAAAGATCGTTAGGCGCGACAGCGGGTCAGCGGGTCAGGTAGGTAGGCGGGTGGGCAACAGGCAGGAGTGAACAATGCGCGGCGAGTATCTTACGGATACATAAGTGCTGCGTGTATTTCATATTCGTAATCAACGCAGCCGCCTGCGCAAATGAGGCGCATTCGTTTAGGAGCTCCGCAATGTTGCAAATGCATGCGATAATTTACGAGCGCAGCCAGTCTGAGTGCAGCGAGTGGAGCAACCAATTATGCTCTAAAAGTCGCTTTTAGGACGCCCAAGCTAATGGATAGAAAATGTATGCAGGTAGAAAATGCCACGATAATCCTGACAGGAACTGGCTGCCGCTTATATAACCAGGTCCTAAGCAAATAAGCGATGGTTTTTTATTGACTTATACAACCATTTCCGTTTTCAACGGCATAGTCCCCATTAGAAACTTACCTGCAAAAAGAGAGATGGAGAGAGAAGACAGTTTATTAGTCATGGAGCAAAGGAAAAACACATTTCACAAGGGGATATTATAACAGGCCTCGAAAGTGTCTTGCGAAAAAATGCGTGGAAATGATTAAGCAATTTCCGTTGGCATATGATTTGTCCCGCAATCTCCCCTTCGTCCTTCCAGCGAGCATTCGAAAGTGCAACGACAGACAGCCGCAAATTACTGTGAGTATAAATCAAGTTTTCCCATTGAGGTTTTTCTATTGTTTTTCCTTATGCTAACGCTGCACACAGTAGCCACTGGTCATAATCAAAAGGTGATAGACGGGGTTGAGTTCAATAAAGCCTAATGAGACTCAGCCTGAACTCAGGCATTTGCGATGAAAGTTATTAACTATATCAAACCGAATGACGCAGTTTAATTTGTAAATTAGCTTTAATCAAAATGTTGTAAAAGAAACTAAAACTTTTTAATTTTCAATCGTTTTCTAATACGACTTCCACTATAACGACTCCGTGGATCTTAAAACAAACCTGTTAATTCGATTCTTTGGGCGGCCGCCCCTCGAAATCAAGATGTTCGACACCTGCTTGAGCTGCCTGCCCATTTGATGGATGGCACAGCCCCAGTCGCTAGACAGACGGTCGATCCATCCATCTGAGAAAGACCTGCTATGCGTTAAGCGGCAGTCAGGCAATGGCCAACATATTGGTGTGAAATTATTTGTTTGGCGAACTCAAAGATCTCTTTGAGCTGGAGTTCGAGTTGCGGTGTCGTCGTGTCGCGGAGTTCAATGGACGTGGCGCACACACAGAAGGGTCTTTTATTTCTTCATTTTTATGGACAGTTAAACAATTATATTTGGTATTTACAGCCAGTTGACTGGGCAGGCGGGCGGGCAGACTGGCTGGCGAAATATGAGCTCTGCACGAGGGAGATGCAAAGATGATGCAATGGAACGATCTGGGGGCAAGCGGTTGGCGGCAGGCAAAACTGCAATGCCAGGAGCAAACGAGCTTAGCTGGGCCTGGGACAGTACGTTGCCACTTGCCACATGGCACTTTCGTTTTTTGTCTTGGGCTTTCGCAACTTTCCAAATATCAGTGCTCACTTTTTAGCAGCGTGTTGCTGTAGCTTTTGTTGTTGTTGTACTTATAGGTGGTGAATGCTTCTGGTTGGTCACGTAATATTCGCGTCGAGCTAACCATTAAAAAATTCTCGACCCACACCCAACAATTCATTTATGTGGCCCGGCCCAGTCGGCATAAATCACAAGTGAAAACTTTGCAGCAATCATAAAACACCATTTGCAGCTCCAAGCGGCGTGCATAGATTTAATCAGCGTTTTTATATCTGCTAATGGCTATTTCCACACAATGTGCGCCCATACTCGCCCAGCACCTAAATATAGCTCACTGTTCACGTTAAATGCGCTTCTCCGGTTAACCCAGATGCAATCTAAGCCGTCGGCACGCATCGACAGCCCAAAACTCATCAAGAAATCCCAACAGATTTGAGGGGAGAAATAGAATAGCCCAACCTCCGATTACAATAGACTTGCTTACTTGACTTGGCATATCGGTGATACTAAGAAAAAATTTCAATATTGAAAGGAAACTATAGCCAAAATGCTATTACTCTTTTAAATCGGTTCAGTTTAGAGCCAGTTATGGGAGTCTGAAGTCTGGGAGGAAGATTTTGGATTTGGGAGGTACGTACATTTTTACAGCTTTGCCACCTCAGAAATACTTTTAAAGTACTTTTTATACTAATTATGACACCCACAATCAATTAAAAATAAAATCTCAAGATTGAAAAAAATATTCGAAAATGAGTAAGGGATGGATACATGGTACATGGCTTTTTTGGCAAAAAATCGAAAAAATTTTAATTTTCTGCATGTGTAAATTTTAGATGCAGAATGAATCTAGGAGACAAACCGAGATCGAAATGGTATCAAGCATGAAAATCGCTTTAGTTTTGAAAACGTAGCTTCGTAATTTAAATTCAATTTATGTCAACTGAAATGAATATTGACCCTTACGGTATACGATACAGTTCATTTTGACCAAAAATTCTCTGCTAGTACATAATATGGATTTCGAAATTCGTCGAAACAAAAAGTAGCAAAAATTTATATCCATAATAGACAAAAAATTTTGTGCAGGTAGAGCATCTCACAGTCAACTAGTACTGCTTTTATTGCTTCACTCAGGTTTTCTCGTAGAATGCAGCGATATAAAAGATAGCGACAGGTAATTGGAAAAGTACGCCTGAATGTTTCTTTTCAAAAATACTTTTGCGTCGTTTTTAAGGTTTTTTTTTTTAATTTTTTTATAGTTTCTGGCTTGTGTGTATTTATGAAATCTTTACCGTAGACCATACTATGCGTGTTTTGTTGTTGTTTTTCTCTTTCTGATGTTTGCTTCATTTGTAAAACACTCACGTGTCAACTTTGTCACAAGCATAGAAAACCAGGCAAGAAAAATAGAGAAAAAATGCCACAAGAGGCACGTTTCGAGTTGTAAGTTGTTGGTGTTGTTGTTGTGGGATTTAGAAATTATTGCATATGGGCATTTGCGTTTATTTGTTTGCATTTTATCTACGACAAATATGTATAATATAATATATATATATAATATGTATATATATATATAATATGTATAGAACATATCAAAGTTGACTATCGTAATGCTAACTATATCTGACTGAAAGACAAACGCTACAGGCACGGCCAATCCTTGGCAGCAACGACTTCTTCACATGCCTATAAGGTGTGCCATGTTATTGTTTGTTTGTTTTTTTTCCTTCTTTGCTATTTGTTGTTGTTGCAAATTAATTGCCAACTTATATGTAAATTCTGTAATAACCATTTTGCCTGTTGTACAGAAATGGAATGCCTTGAGAACAATGTCAGTCCCCCAAGACCTAGGCTCTCGAGACTCGAAATGTAAATGTAAATCTTTTTAAGGCGCGAAACAATTTTCCATTGCAGCTCAACCCACGCACATTGACAACAACAATAATTTTGAATCGCAACTAACTAACGCGAAATACAAAACACTGATTTCCAACTGAACTTGAATGAAATGCCACGTTCGAATTGGGTTACAGACAATCCTAAGCTGTAATTATGTATATCAAGAGTAAATCATGCACCATTGTCTATATATGCAGACAGACTGCTGGTCCCGTGCATTTTTATCATTATATGTTAATCAACCTTAAATTTTTAAATTGAAAACAAAAATATACAATACTTTCCGCGTTCTGTGAAGCTATAGCAACCTAATCAAGCATTTTAAAATAGATTGAGCTTAAAATAATAAGCTTATATTTGAGCTTTAAACTAGATCTTTACCTATTATGAGAAACTTGTCTTTAAATCAACTGGGCAAGCTTGAGTCAAACTCATTAATCTTAATTACAAGTTAGTGCCCCATAAAAAGTTGTATACAACTTTAAAGCCTAAATTCGAAAACGCGCTGAAACGCACACACAGTGTTTAGTAGGTTTTCAATACATATTCATAATAAATTGTTAAAGAATACTTAACTTTAGGGTGACGACAGTTTAATACCCTTACAAATGTTTAAATTCAATTTTTCTTAAATTCTCTATGTCCAATTCAGTTGGACTGAATTAATGATCAAGTTTAATTTAAAGGAAGATATTCGCAAACCAATCAAACTGCAGCACATTTGCTGATTACCACAAGAGCTACCCAAATTGATGGCCACATGGAGCATGGAGCAAAACAATCAACAATTATGGGGAAAAATAAAAATAAACTGAAAATTGTAGATTAAAGGAGAGATTAATGATTTGTAATTGGTTGGCTCAAACACATGCGAAAATTAACTTTCACTTTTGCCACTGATTGCAAGCCGTTTGCAATTAGATAACACATACCCTAAACACAAAAACTAAAGTTTTTATCAAGCCAAAGTAGCTCACAAAGGCCTCAAGGCGCACGCAATGCAAAACGCATTTACGGCGCTGCGGGTGAGTTCCTCCAACGCTTCCCTCAGTTTGGCCCTGGGCAATTGTTTTAATTGGATTGATTATTGTTGGAAATGGAACTGGAACTGGGGATAGACGCGCGGGGTTGTCATGCCAGCGGCCTATCTTTTATTGACCTCAATGCCTGCCAAATAAATTCAACATATAGCACATGCCCCTTTTTATTGACCCAGTTCAACGTAACCACAACAAGCCAAAAACAGATACAAAACAGACAGATATACACTATATATAATATATATATATATGTGTGTATCTACATATACATAAGAAAATTCACGTTAGGTTAGGTTGTCTAAGCTTGACGGTTTCAATGTCTTTTGTGGAAATTGCATTAAATAATTTAAAACATTTGCAAAACTATCCTATGTATATTTTTAAAAAATACAAAATACATTTGTGCCGCCGCGGTCGTTTTATTTTTGTATTTTGAGTTATTTCACTGTTTTTTAGTCTGCACAAAAAATAAATGTCTAGCTGGGAATTTGTTTTGTATTTCCGACACGATTTATCTAGAGACAAATTTTAAATTGATACAGAAAATATTTAAGAAAAATTGTTTGGGCTTTATTAGCCAAGGAAATATGTTGAAAATCTGCAAAAAGTCAGGAACTTATATTTCTGAATTCTTTTAAAATAAATACTTATACGTAGCTCTTTCTTTCCATTTGTAGCATTGCCAAAATTAATGTATATCAGATGCCTTGAAAACAATTTCGTTCGCATGTTAAGCCTTTGGCTTTTATTTATATTCATTTTTCAAATTTAACGAGCTATAATTACACGAGAAAAGACAACGCAACATTTTCCATAGCGCGTAAGACGACCCTGATATTAAAAAAGCCAGTACAGACTGAAGCAATATGTCTCTTTATTTTGACACTTGCCGCCCCATGTTGTCGTGCTGATGTGGGAGCAGACAAAAATATTTAAATATATTTTTCAAGATTTTCTTCGAAAATATGTATTTCTGCGACAGAAATGCGCGTGTCGTATGTGCAACAACCCATCAAATATACATGAAATGGAAAATGCCAAATAATAATATATCGTAAGTACAGTAAATACAATACAAGAGCAAAATGCGAAACACCCAATTGATATTTTAGCTGTGTTTTTGCAAAAGTTTCGATATTGTTGCCAAATGCTGAGCTGCATACAAATTACGAGCACATTTAATTTCCTTATCTACCAATAATGAGTAAATACTGCCAAGTATATGTATAACATATATACATATACCAGGCAACGCCCTGAGCTGCATAAACGATTTGACGTCAATTCGGTCTGGTTAAAATAGGTTCTCTTAGATATGATGAAGGCTAGTCTTGGCAAGCGGCGTTAAAGATTTCGCTTTGCCATATGAACATTTTCTTCTGAATTAAAGCAAAAACAAAAACAACAAAATCTCGATTCCTTAACACCATAATACACATTTGTTAATATAGAAAATTTAAATTTTATTAAACATATTCTCGCGCTGCTGTTGTTGGTTATCAAGAATACAGAACATTTACCCTTCTCAAACATTTTTATGTAAATTGTGTATCCAACAATTATGAAAAATCGCATAGACTTTTTAGCAAGAGTTGAAGTAAAATTTGGGCTATGGCCAGAAAGCAGCTGCTTGTGAATTTATGACTAATAATAGCGTCTTGGGTGCTTTCAAAGAAATTCGCAAAATGCACTCAATGGTTTTCATCCCCATGCGACGAACGACAAGTTGTCCAAGAAAAAAGACTCAAACTGGCCACTGACAAAAGCGTAAAAGGGCGGCTTTTGGCCTGCAGTGAACGAAAATGTTGGCAAACAAAACGCATAAAACGGCCAATGCTGAAATATACAAAAAACAACAACAACAACAAAACGCAAAGAAATATTTAGCCGCTGACCCTTAAAAAGCAATATTTGACATTTGTGCTCAAAAGATACATTTTACGAGCCCAAAGCAGTGTCTGGCGCTGATCAATAGAAAAAGGCAAATTGTTTTAAAGGTATTACAGAATGTTTATGGCTTGGACTGCCATATTGGCCAGTATAGAAGTATATAAAGAGTTACTTTCACGATAGTCGCATAGAAGGAAAAAGGATTCAAAGCAAAAAAAATGATCAGTTGTCATTGGTGTAGGTTATAAAAAGTGACATGATTTAGTGTAGTATTCAATTTAAATTAGGCATGTGAGTTGGCTGCAAAACATTTAGAGGCAGCTTCTAATACACATCTGGGGGCTTAATTGCCGACGCACAGATCCATTTTTAGACTGCTGCAAACTGAATGGAAATGGTCCGAAAAAAACTATAAGAAAACAAATTCGGATATATGTTGAAAATGCTGGCTGCCAAATAGATGTGCGCCACAGATAGCATATAGGAATACGTATAAATATACCTATACAAACGTAAAGAGTTCAACTAATTCATGATAGACGCGTTTGCTGCCTGATGTAACAGATACAAAGCTGCAGCGGATATGCTGAAAAGTGTTTATAAACAAAACAGGGCCAGAATTGGGCCGCCAAGTGATCGAGAGATATTGGGCCACAGGTAGCTGCTATTTAAAATACAGATATACTTACACTTATGATGCGTACTGTACGGCATTCAAATATGGCTACTCCCAGAGTATCCGAAAGTAAGCGAAAAATATGTTAGAAATGCCGTCAATCGTTGCTGTGCTGCTTTCTTGGATTGGTTTCGTTTGGCTTGGTTTGGTTTGTTGCCTTTCAGATTGGTTTGTTGTGGTTGGCGTCTGTTCACGTTGTCACAGAAACCCACGCGCGAGGCTTGAGGCCCCTAATGCACGACAAAGACATAGTAGGCTAGAGTACATGTTAAGTAAACAGCAAACGCGCGAAAACAAAACAAAAAACAAAAACAAAAGAAACTATTGATTACTATGCGCGCCGAGCGAAGTTATGCGGAGTCGTCTCTGGAAATTATTGTGACAGACAGGGGCTAAACTGTTGACAATCCAATTAGCGCTTGCTTGTCCAAAGAAGCCGCCAGCCAGTTAGTTAACTGGGCGTATACGCGTTTCAGGAAATTTCAAACGTAGCAAGCTTTTCTCAAACGCACTCGATTGTCAAAAAAACTTAGACTGCTCACAAATAAAAAAAAATTTATCAGTAAAATTGTATTAAACAAACAGCAGCAAACACGAAACTACGGCGGAAAAAGTTACGGAATACGGCGAACGGCAAAACCGCTGGTGCGACGCGCACGAGAACACAACAAGCGTAAAACTGAACGGGCGCACAACGTAATTGGACAGGCTACCGGCCTATCTAGTACGAGTGCTCGCATGTGCCCTCTTCTTGGCACTCTCACTCGGAAAATTTAAAAGTGTAGAAGAGGAAAAGCACGGAAAATTCTATTTTTCGACGAGAGCAGCAGAGCCAAAGAAAAAGTTTAGTGCGAGCATTTTGTTAATAGAAGACTGCTTTTCTTTGAAGTTCCCGGCTAGAAGATACCTCACAACCATCTGCGAGCTGCTGTGAAATTAGAACTGTGCTTCTCATATATACAATTCATATATAATGAACTGTGTTTACTTTCCAAAACGTAACTGTCGAAGGATTCCTGAAATATTCTCAATACGAGCCAATACGTACCAAGTCTCTTGGCTGTAGCTGTTATAATATATAAGATACTATACAGATATGCAATTGTACAAAACCAGTACCGAGGATACTGGGTATAAATAATATGTACAGAGAAACCATCTGGCACGGAGAGTGGGAGTGGATTTTGTGGAACTAAATGAAAGTGAAATGATAATGCCAAACACTATTCACATGATTAAAGTTTGCACAGTAAATAGAGACGTGCAAGGGGAAGGGTGATGGCTAAGGGATACTGCAAGCAGAAGTGTGGGTGCACGTTAAATAGTGCACGTGTCCGCACTCACAATGCACTCACCTTGGCAATGCATCCGCAGCTGCTGCAGCTGCCAGGTTGTCCTCCGGCTGGCGTTAAAATCCTTGCTCTCCATTCTGCGCGTCCTTGACCGCATTAACCGTGTTCACGCAAATCGACGTATTTATTTACCACTCACTTTTCACGCGCACTTTAAAACTTTATACATTTTTGGCGCCAGTTTAAGCGCGCGCCGTGTTGCAAATGAAAAAAAGCCGCTAGCCAGCCAAGAGATAACAGAGACAATTAAGTTTTTTGACATCGGCACTTACCTGTATTTGTTGGACTAACTAGGCAACAACCTAAACTACAAATCAAGCACCTGGCTTAGCACTTACTAAACACAATTATCACTGATTGAGCTGCGAATATGCGCGCCGCACGAAAAACAGCTGAGCGCTGCAATTTGGCGAGGGGGAGGATTGGGTTGAGAACCGTGCACCCTGTGGGATTTCAGCGGCGCCGGAGGCACAATGTATTGCCAACCGTTACCGGTAACGATAAAGTTGCGCGACAACGGCAATTTTGTGACATACGATTTAAAAGTTAAAAATAAACTCGGCACCACTTAATCAGATGATTTTCAGCAGGTTAGCAGCTACGCTAACATGGCTGTGCGCTATGCAATGTTCAGTGTTGAGTAGTGTGCGAAAGCTCCACACAACGATTGTCTGTCAAGTCCCGTTTCGTTGAATAAGTTAATTTTGCTGAAAGTAGCGAGCTTACTTCAGTTGCCGCCAGGTGGCGTTACACGATTGCTAATTCACACAATGTGCATACTTAACATTTTGCTAGCCCAACGAAATGTTACACTTAACATATGCTCACCTAACGAAAGCTACTTAACAGTTGATAGGCTAATTTGTATTTTATTTCCTTGCTTATGAATTTCTTATCCGCTGTTTATTTTATTGAGACAATATGGTTGTGACACAAGGGGCACGTTCGATGCCGCGTTATCTCCATGGGTGAGGCACAGTGGTGGCACGTGGAGCATATCCAAATATTGCTGGTTGGCTGTGTGATCGGCTTGCCTGAGGAAACACAGCCTGGAAAACGGGCTCCGCATTCCATACACGCTGGTAAACTACGAAAAGAATACAAACAATGTTATCAATATTTCGCGATAATGGACACAACTCACTTGTCGGGCACGTTGGCAGCGCAGCCGTAGCAGGCGACTTTATCGACCTTGTGATCCTCGGGCTCATTTTTTGAGAATATGCTTACGGCTAGCTCCTCGTACTCCTGCTGGGTCTTTTCGGGCAAGAACTCAAGCGACTCCAGCTTCATGAAGGCCCTCGAGCATGTGTCAAAGGATCTGTCGGCACAGCTGGCTAGCGCCAGCAAACTGTAAATATCCTCCACGGGCAGAACGTCATCGTAGTCGCGCAGGCGCAGTGAGGTAACCACTGCGCTGTGCATTATCCCAAAACGGAGCTGCCTTTGGGCGAGCAGCATGTAGTGATAGGCTTCCGCACAATGCCAGATACGCTCGACACAGGCGGCATCCTCCAGGCCAATCGAGTCCAGCAGAGTGTTGCGATCGATGGCATAATCCAATTGCGGCGTGACTAACGACTTCAGATGATCCTCAGCCAGCAACGCTGCCAAAATGTAAATCTTCTTGATGCGCAGCAAGGGCGCTCGCTTCTCCACCTCCTGCTCAGCCAGCTTGCAAAGCAGACGCGCTGCGTCCAAGTACTTTCCAGCCTTGCGCTGCAGCTCAATGGCCTCCGGCAGACGTCCCTCGTTCAACAGCTGGGCAGCGTGCTTGCTAAGCAGCACATTAACTTCCGGCATTTGATACTTTTGGGCCAACTCCACGGCCTGGCCCCATTGGCGCAGATTGACGCACGCATTGACGGCGGCCTTTTGGTCGCCAAACTTCAGATAAGCCTGCACTGCCTCCGAGCACATGCCTGGAAAGATTTGACAGACTCTAACAAAGTTCGAATATAATGAATGGCCGGCGAGTTACCAACAGAGACCAACATTTCTGCCAGTTTGGTAAGCAGCGGACTCTTCTCCGGCAGCTTGTCCACGCACTTTTCTAGCTCATCGAACTGTTCCAGGTGATACAAGGATTCTATGGAACCCTCGAGGTAATGCGACTTTTCGTAGTACTCCTTGGCGTTCTCCCAGGACTTCAGATTGGCAAAGTGGTGACCGATTTCACGCCAGGCGGTTTCCATTTGTTGATCTGAGACGACAGCACCGCCCATGCGATAAAGCTGCACCACACGGAACCAGTCGCACAGGGTCATGCGCAGATCAATAGCCAGATCCCTAATAAAATATCACAATATAAACCACCACAAATAAATCATCGGCTAATTATTTAAATAAGTTGGTTAGGTGTCACCTTCGGTCAGCATCCATGTAGAGTTTTTCGGCCTCATCAAACTCGCCGTAGAAAGCGGCAATCTCTGCCCGCTGCAGGATTTGTATGTTGATATTGCGCAGCCGCTTAATCAACTTAATTCCCGGATAGTTGGCGCAACGCACAAAGGCGTTCTCCGCTGTCTCTAGCTCCAGCTGCTTGAGCGCCGACTCGGCCAGCAGGCGCCACAGGCGTGGGTGGGGGTTATCCTCGATGAACTGCTTGGCATCCTCGAGCCCCACATGTTCGAGCAGATCGTCTGTGTCACGCAGCGACTTCACGCGCAACTGTATGAGATGCGACGAGTTCTGTAGCTCTCCAATGCTAATGATGTCATCCAGCAGGACGCTCGTGATCTCCAGATCCTCGAATGTGCATATATAACCGGAGCACGAGATGGGCTCCTCGGGATCATTGCCGCGAAAAATGTACATGCGTGTCTTCTCCATCAGGGCCAGCAAAAGAGGATTGTCCTTGGCCCAGCTAACGGCCCAAACGTCCTTGCGCTCTACTCGACTGAAGTTCAGTTGCGTCTCCCGATTGTCATCCAGCTCCATCAACGTCATTACCCCCACATGGTCTATTAGAGCAGCACGGCTGCAAGTGCACAGATTAGAAAAAGACAGAAATAACTCATCACAATTCTTACGTGGAATTGCAGTTGATGGCCATTTTATGGATTTTGGTGTGCAGCGTGTGCCGGTTTCTCAACGACACATTTCCAATGCTGTACTCATTGATAACGCCCGATTCGCGGGCCACCAGTAACAGCTTCTCGGACAGCGCAAGCGCACAAATCGGGTCATTGACGCGACGTGGTTCCCCCTGCAGCAAATCCTTGGCCAATTCCACGCCAGTGGGCGTGTCATCAATATGAAAACGCTTCTCCTTGCGCGCCTTAACACCATGCAGATTCGAAGCACTCTAAAACGAAATCAGAATCGCGATAATGTAGACTAGGACTTAATACCAAAGCAACTGTTATTATTCAATTTAGCCACAAAACAGAATGGAAGGTCTGTTGTATTGAGGGACTTGTGTTTTTGTTCACTAGACAAGAATTATTATCGCAGGCAAAACGCTCAAAAATTCATAAAATAAACCGTCTCGATTTTCGATCAGCGACGTGAATGGAGGCAAATATTGCAGTTAGACATATTTCAAAAATTAGTTCAGTTTTGAGGAATTCTAAAAAGATAATTCCGTACCTTCGGAGTATAATAGTGCCAGATGAGTATATCTTCGTGTGAAGCAATAGCTACATAGCCCGAATTAATGCCCACGAAGAGAGGTTTTATGTCCGTGTATTTGGCTGTAAGACAAAAAATATGCTGGTGAAAATCAGATTGAAACGTTTTACAACTTAACCCACAGTCAACGGTAGTTCCAATAGAGTTGCACAGCATCAGCTGATAAACCCTTCCATCCTGCGCTGAGCTGCTGCGTCCTTCGAGCGTGCTAAGCGCAATCTCCTTTATGTTGCTGCTTACACACTCCACGCCCAGTACACAATACTCGTTGCTGGCCGCCAGGCAAAGTGTCGGCTCCACCTCTTTGAGGAAGCTCTGGTTCGACACAGTGTTCCAGAAGGTGATTACATTCATGGGCGTTACGTTTGCACTGGTCGAGCTGCTGCTACTATTGTTGCCGCTGCTGCTGTTGAGAAATACGACCGTCTTTTCAAAGTAACACCAGACATATTCGGGCCTGATGTTCGCAAAATAGATGAACGAGTCCACGGCCATAGCAATGCGCAGCGACTTGCCTTCCCAGCTGACCGAGGTGATGTCACTGCCAGGCACCTTCAACGTTCGATAGACCCGGCCCAGCGGGGAGTAAAAGCACACCTGGTTAGTGTCGCGCAGTGGCGTCGCGGCCTCCAGAGATGTGCCACAAATGGCCAGCACGGTGCCGTCGTGATTCCACTTTGCGTCCACGTTATGCATTCCCGTGTCAAACACGGCCGGTACTACGCGTAAATTATAACAGAAGCTAGAAAAAGAGCCTGTGATACGCGACATATACCACTCACAATCGTCGTTTTCATTGCGCATAATCTGCACCTTTCCGTTCTCATAGCAGATGGCCAGCACAGGACGGTTACGGTTGCTGGGCGGACTGCTGCTGAACCAGCTGATACTCGCGATTCGCTGCACACGACCGGTCGAGTTGCCAAGACTTGTGCACTTGATGTTGAGTTTCATCTGTGTGTCGAAGAAATTTCAGTTGCAATCTCTAATACATATATACTTTTCTACGCACCGCAAAGTTGCCCTGGTTGTCGTACAGATGACATTCGCCGTTGGCCAGAGCAAAGAGTATGAGTCGGTTATCTGGACTCCATTGAACGCCAGTTAGGTGCGTATTCTTCAGCTCCTTGCCGAATATGCGATTGCCATCAACAGAGCCAACGATAATGGCACCATCTTCATAAACAATGCAGATTTTGGTACCATCTGACGTCCAACTCATGCCGGCCACCGTTGACTTCTTGCGGTCGTTGGTCATCTCTTCATACCAGGCCCCTTTGTATAACATCCAGACCATTATCACGCCGTCCATGTCCGAGGATGTCAGCTTGTGCTGTGCATCGTTCCACGTAACCACCTTAACGGACTCCTTGTGGCCATCCAATGTCTGATTCATCGACAAATTGGACACGGCGGCAAGTCCTCCTTTGCTCTGGCCATTATTGGCAGCTACATCGAAATTTTAATTCTTTAATTCTTAATTAACGCATAATTAACAGTATAACCTTGATCCAATTTGAGCACCTTTAGCAATCCCTCTGTCCCGGCAACTGCAATATATCCTTCTTCTTTGTTCCACGCAATGCAATTAAGTTTCACATTGTTGGGAATAGCAATCTATTAACAGAGAGTTATTCAGAAATTTAAATGCAGTGCAATAACGCATTGAAAATTACCTTTTTACTCAGGTAGACAAACATTTCTTGCTTCGGGTATTATTTACGCTTTTTTTGGGCAATTTCTTCTGCTGCTTTTGCTTTGCACCTGTTTACAAACATTTATGTAAAATCGGTTGCCATGACAACTCATTGGACATTGTATTTGCATTTGTTTACGCATTCGTATCTATCCGCTGCGCATGCGCCGTGGAGCTGGTCTTTAAAATGCATATTTCAAGAATTGTATACAACATACATTAATACACAATTTTAATAAACTCGGTTATTTTTCGCTCAACGCTCTCGCGGCGAAGTGAGCGAGAAATGGAAAAGGAAAAAAGAACTAGTAATTGGCTGTGAACATGATGATGTGAAATTGAAAAATGAACTGGTTGTTCCTTTTTGTTTTGGAACAGTTTTGTTTTTAGGAATATCCCATTTTATTATTTGAGCCAATTATAAATATAAAATTTGTATAATTCTAATAATCACCTGCGATTTATATTTACTTTAAAAACTAGTCTAGTCTTTAATATTACATAAAGTTTAAAAACAAAAATTAGAAAATCCTAATCTTTTTAACGTTAGCATTTAAAACATCATAAAAACATAGTTTTCTTTTATAATTCCTAAGTTATTCTTATTTTACTGTGGGCATGATTACATTATCAGCTCGCCGATAGTATAAGCAATAAATAACTTTTAACTTTATAGTTTATCACAGCAGAGAAAACTTGATATTTGGTCTAGGCAATGCGAATACGCCTTTTATACAGTTGGAAGACCACAAACGTCGCTAGAAACATGTAAACGAGTAGGATGAGAACCGAAGAAGAATTTGAGCGGCTTTCTGGCTTCAGAAAAATATTGACACCGCCAGTCAGAATATTGGCCAAGAGAAAGAATATGAGGCCGTTCATATTTAAGGACTCGCAGATTATAAACAGACCTCTTCTGGCCCTGGTATCAACGGCTTCCATAGTGCCTACAGCGCCTTCTCCAATCTCTCGGCTTCGCCAAGATTTGAATCCTGAGGAAAATCGTTACAACTGATAAAGTCAAAAAAGAAAATTGTAAGCCACAGCATTGTGGTGGCTATGGCAAACATCCAAAAAACGTAGCCCGAGTTGCAAGTTACGCGCGAGACGCCGACTGCGTAGGCGCTGCCTGCCAACAATCCCCAGCAGAGTACGACCAGGGTTAACAGACTGCGCAGTTTTCGAATAATTTCTTCATAACTTAGCAGCTTCTTGGATATCAGCCATTTGGTGAAGTATATTGATAACAAGTAGATGCTCACAAAGCCCGGCAGCGAGAATAGACCCTCGCGATTGGAGGCCAGAATCGTAGAGCGCGGCAAATCATTGTCCATCACATACTCGGAGATTCCGCCAAATGTCAGACTTAGTTGATGGCACAGCAGAACACCTAAAATACTTTTAGTTAGAGCATATAAGTCTTGCTGCTGAAGAGCTTACACAAGGCCAGTGGCATCAGCTGCGCATCGCTGCGGGCCAGGAAGCTGAGGAGGCTTCCAAACAACTTCGTCAAGCCCAGCGTGAAGAAAGCATTTAGATGCTGGCCATACTCGTGCGGGTCCTGGCCGTAGCCAATGGCAACGATGGCCACAAGACGTGCCATGCCGAGCAGAATAAGTGGCAGTGCTGAGCGCAAAATACTCCGGCGTAGATCTTTGGTGTTGCGCGGCCTGCGTGAGACCAGACCCATTGTCAATACAAATAGTCCGATACCGGTATCCATTAGCTGGGCGCCAAAATGCCGGCTCTTCCGATAGGGCCGATAGAAACTCTCAAAGTCAATCGCAAGTATACAAACCGCCGTAATCAAGTGAGTCAGTGCCCTGACTATCGTAAGAGCGAACGGCCGTTTGCCCAGGTCAAAGAGAGCCCGGCTCCTGGCACGCGACAGCGACCGCGTACGTAGAATATAGCACATTGAGAGGAGAATCATAAGTACTATAAAGTGGACACTATAACGGCTGGCCACTGTCACAAAGATTACGCCCGGCACTACGATCAGTGAAAACTCTATAAGGTAGCATATGGTCGTGTTCAGTTGATTACAAAATCGGTGCGTCACAGCGCGTGCCAAAACAATGCCCGAAAATGTGGTCAAAATTACAAGCATTGACGAAACGCCTTGTTCTATCGTTTCAAACGAACGCTTATCGGTGTGCTGTTGAGGAATATCGTAGACCATCGGTGCAACCCGTTCGCTGGCCATGGTGACTGCCCGTATACTGCCCGTATAGTAACATAGCGTTAACTAGCGTTAACTAAAAATGTCATATACATATATTGATAAAAGCTACTTAATGTACACTATGTACATACATATAATATATATATGATAAAGCTCTGTGAAAAACAAAACTTGGTAATACATAGATAATCGCCATCAGCTAATTAATTTTGATAAGAGTCGAAATTGTTTGAAGTAGTTCGAATAAAATTGTTTTTAAAAACGTCTTTTTTGCCGCCTTATGCTGCTTATTGCAACCGGGGCGTAACAGTTGTGCAGACTGAACACCGACTGTTGTGTGTTATGTTCAGGTAGCCCTGGTATCGCTAATGCTCAACCGGAATAAAAGGGCTCGTCAGCCAAGTTGAATTTGTTAGAGGACGTAAAATTCATTTATTGGAGGTTGAATTACTCATGGCTCTCGGGGTCCATAAATGTCGCTGGTGGTCACCAAAGCATTCTCAATTGTTTGTGGATGCTAGGGAATAGTGCCAACTGCATTCAGCGTCTGAATAATCTTGTAATAGGGTGAGTAACCGGTACACGTGCTCGTGTTGTAAATATCGGTTGTGTAAATAAAAATATTTTTTAAGTCATATCTTAAAACGCATTTTCAGACGGAAATGTAAATATACAAACATATAAGGTAGATCTGTGTTAATCACTTAAGTCATAAAATTGAAATTAAGATAAAAATGTGTGCTGTGGCTGCTGCTGCTGGCAAATGTGACGTCATCGGTGCAAACAAAACCGACCAATCGCCACGCAGCTTTAAGGGGCTTGTCCACAGGCATTGTGTGTACACACACATACACTTGAATATGCACTTGCCTATGTGGGTTTCATTGATTTTTTGTTTAGGCGGCTGAGCATCACGTGCTGCTCGCCCACCCACGCCGCTTTTACAACTGCTACTCTCTCACTCTCTATTTTGTCATTTTCTTAGATGCGTATATAGATCGGCCATTCGTCCAATCTTGCACAGTCTTTAATACATTTCAGTTCAGTTTGTCGCCAACAGTCAGCGCGCTCACAACGAAACACGCGGAACTAAATATTTGATGTATAAATGTTTGTGTAAAGGCCGGCTATTATTGTTTTGTAAATGCAATTTACGTAACTAGCGCCAACCAAGTTTGCATTTAGCTGCTGCGCACTTGCGTCCTTCTCGACTCGCCAAGCGCATGTAATTATAATTGTACTCGTAGGTGTGTGCGATTTGCATGTGTGATTAAAAGCTGACGGCGCCAGTTGACAGACAGTATATTAACCTTTGACCTTAACCAAAACACAAAGCCAAAACAAGCTGATAGACATACTAGGACCACTTGCTGCCAACGTCGCAGCGAACTACGGACTAGCCTTTAGCCCAACAGTTAGACTCTTTGGGCATTTCATTCTGCCGCCCAGCTTATCAGCTAATCAGCATAACTTTATGGCAACACGCACAACAATAATCGGTGTCAACGACAGCCACAATTATTGTTGCAATCAACTGGTGCAAAAGATTAGCATACCGTATCAATATACCCTTTGCACTGGCTATTCGAGTTTGTTGACCCAACGATAAGTTACTTACATACATTTTTTATATACATATATGTACATATGTACCTGATTTTCTCATATTATTGTTTGAGTATACCTGACGACATAAAAACAAGGTTTTTGTTTACCTTGTTCTGCATCCGATTACCCCACAATGCAAATGCAATTCCCATTTATTCGTGTGCACATACAGGTGATATAGTCGCAGCGATATAATGGGTTGTACGCTCAGTTTGAAGTGAATGATCGACTTTTATATGAGCTGTTTATGTTTTTAGAGTCTTATATATTGAGTGGAACTTCATCATCCCCATTTGGTTCACGCAGTGAATATGCCTTACATGAGGCATTTCACAAATTCAGGGTAACATTATGATTCAGTTTGAATGGATTGTATATATGGCGCAATCTCTGGCTCATAACATTTTTGTATATTTAGCATTTTAATGTATTAATGAACTCGAACCAGTTGCACAAAGCAACTTAGTTTCTGTTACCGACATATTGATATTCGAAAATTTCCATTTTATACTTTTATCTGCTTTTTAATTTTTGGTTGACATATTTTTAATATTATTTGTGTTATTTATAGAGATTGGCACAAGATCATATTCAGAGATAGTCTTGAATATTGTGCCAGCAAACTATTTAGAATTGCAGAGCAATTGCAGATAATTTATTTAGTTTATAAATATGCAAAAATAATAGAGACACACATTTATTTGCTAAACGACAACATGTCATTGAAAAACCTACTACACAAAGATTAATTTGCAAAAGCAGTGCTGGGAGATAAATTCACAAAAGTGACCCACTGCTTGGGGCCATTGCACAAAGAGGAAACGGGTTTAAATGATAGCCTAGTGTTAGGATGTAGTTGTAGACCGTGCTCGTTTTAAGGTTGGTTTAATAGTCTTTTAACTAAATACACCTATGCATAACAATCTAAAATATATTGTTTTGTATTTAAACGTTGGTCGTTTTTTCATCAAGTCGATTTTCGTATCGTGTTTTAATATGCACATAGTTTCGGAGTATTTATGGCTAGCACTGTAGCAATAGATATGTATGTGAATCCAATCAGCAGATGCAAATGTGCTTTTTTTAATGTCAAGGCAACACGCCCACCCATTCGCAGCGTGGACCTAGTCTACCCGCCGTAGACCTCTCCGGCAGAAACTGCTGCCCAGCCCAGGCCAGCCGGTTTGTCTTATCAGCTGTTGCCGCAGTTTCTTCTGTAGCGTATTTGGACTGTGTGTCGTGTCAATAGTCGGATGTGTTTGTTTTCAACGCGTTGCTTATACTGAAAGCTCTTGCTATATAGCATAGTATGTATAAATATGTATGGGCATATACAGCTGTATTGCGCGTGAACCGACGCGCCTTCGATTTGATTGCTAGCGGTTCAGGCAGCTGTCACTTGCTCCCTGACTTTCAGATACTTTTTGGCGCTTGCCTTGGACGGATGTCGTGTGGGTTCCGTACTCAACAAACTAACATTGAGTGAAATACACCAAACACGCGCTGCACGCTCTCTTGCTCTCTTTCACTCTCTTGAGTATTGGTACAAGTGTTAACATTTTTGCTGTTATCGGCGTTATCAATAATTACAATAAAAACATGTACGTTTACCCATGAGGCACACTTGATTCTTAGCCGCCGCATAGCTTTTATAATAGTCCATGTTTAATCGGTGCTTGGTTACTTTGCGCTATTGTTATTATTATTACTATTGGTGATAAGTAATTCTTGGAAATCGTTGATCTTCAGTGGATTGCGCTGAGTGCAAGCTGAAGCAACAGGTCTTTATAACATATTTCTATCAGTGCATTTCTATAGACCTACATACAAATCTAGCCACAACTTAATTTTCAGAACTAACAGATGCAAATCGCGAACCGTTAAACCAGACCGTAAATCTATACGAAACTACGGATAATTGCTTTATATATATAAAACTCAGATTATTATTCAACTTTGCGTGTGACTTTGACTCGAACTTGGACTCTGTCGCGCTTCGTCTACATCAGGAAAAACATTAAAATAAATGGTGTATTTTGCTGCTCGTGTAAATAATTGACATCACTCGATCATTTCTGTCTTATCAACATATTCTAGACTGTGCCAAAAATTTCACAAAAAGCTTTAAAATGTCGTGATAACAATTGTTTCAAAATGTGTGTAAGTGTTAGAATGTCTGTGTGTATGTGTGTGTGCGTTTGTGCTGTGGAGGGCTCGACCGTTAGTCCGTCAAAACTTTGGGGCTTGGCTCCACCTTGTAGAGTACAAAGTCAAAACAAACGAAAAGAAACACTTGTTTTTTGAATGCAGATTGATAAAATATGTTATGCTATTCAACTTACGACCAATTTGTCCTATAGGAACTATAAAAAGGTTGCCAACATCTTGTCACTAACTATTAATACATACAGACGTGGCTGTATTCACCATATATAAATTATATACACAAACTTTATGAGGTTTGAAAAGCTCAACTTAATTGCATAACACATTACGTACGTAAATGCTAATGCCCTATGAAAAGGTATTTGTATAGCTAAAATGTACTGCATATTAATTAACACAGCGTTAAGATCATATCGCAAAGAGCTTGAATAGAAGAGAACATAGGAACTGCTTGGTTGTTCGGTGCTCCTCGCAATTTCATATCAGCTGAAAAGAAAACCTTGTATTGCCTTATCGACTCTGATAAGGATAACAAAATTTCGATTTCCGCCATATTAATTCTTTATGATCGCAGCGTAAATTGATTTTAATCTCAATGTAATTATTATGTAGCCAGCATGACGGAGGGCAAGAACGTACCGAATTCGAGTGCCGATGTGCCGTTTCGCAGCAAGGACCTGCGCAAGCAGTCCCTGATCCAGCAGTCCGGGCTCGTGGGCGTCATCGATGAGGGCACCAAGACGATTGGCTTTTCGATATACACGACGCCCGATTTCAAGGAAATCGCAGCGCATCGCGTCGAACTGAGCGTCATAACGCCACAGGATGGTTGGTACGAGCAGGACCCCATGGAAATGATGGCATCGATCAACAAGTGCGCCGAAGAGGCCATCAAACAGCTGCCGGAGCTGGGCTACAGTGCCAGCGATATTGCCACTGTGGGCATAACTAACCAGCGCGAAACGACCATCGTCTGGGATGCGGTGACGGGCAAGCCGCTCTACAACGCCATCGTGTGGAAGGACATACGCACCAGCAGCACCGTCGAGCAGATTGTGGCTAAGGTGCAGGATGCGAACCACTTCAAGCAGAGCACCGGCTTGCCCATCTCCACGTACTTCTCGGCGCTGAAGATTCGCTGGCTTAAGGACAACGTGCCCGAGGTGCGGCAGGCTTGTCGCGAAAGGCGCTGCAAGGCCGGCACCGTGGACAGCTGGATCATATGGAATCTGACCAACGGTGAGTAGTTCAATCCCTTCTGCAAACAACATGTAAACTTTAACAACTGCTCCCTGTCAGGTGCACTGCATATCACGGATGTGACGAATGCGTCGCGCACCCTGCTCATGAACCTGGAGACGCTCAACTGGGACCCGGTGCTGCTGAAAACCTTTGCCATCAAGGAGGAGATGCTGCCCAGCATACGAAGCTGTTCAGAGGTCTTCGGCAAGATAACCTCAGACCGCAGCGCACTGCGCGGAATAACGCTGAGTGGCATCCTGGGCAACCAGCAGGCGTCGCTTCTTGGCCAGATGTGCGTGAAGCCGGGCCAGACGAAGAACACATATCGATCCGGCTGCTTTCTCCTTTGCAATACGGGTGACAAGCCCGTGTTTTCGCGCCACGGCCTGCTCACGACGATCGCCTACAAGCTGGGACCCCATGCGCCCACTATATACGCATTGGAGGGGTCTGTCTCTGTGGCCGGACATGCGCTCTCCTGGCTGCAGCAAAAGGTGCGCCTGCTTCCAGACTCTCGAGACGCAGAGAAATACGCCGAGGCGGTTCCCACGTCAGGTGACGTCTACTTCGTGCCCGCCTTCACTGGTCTCTATGCGCCCTACTGGCGACAGAATGCCCGTGGCATCATCATCGGCCTGACGCAGTTCACACGCAAGAATCACATTGTGCGCGCCGCGCTGGAGAGCATATGTTTCCAAACGCGCGATATACTGGAGTGTATGCACCAGGAGTGCGGCTACGAGATTAACAAGCTACACGCCGACGGTAAACTGACCACAAACAATCTGCTGATGCAGCTGCAGGCGGACACTGCCGGACTGCCGCTATTCCGCTCCCAGCTGATGGACTCGACGGCCTTCGGTGCGGCCATGTGCGCCGCCCAGGCGGAGGGCATCAATCTCTGCAAGTTTGAACCGGAGAAGCGCTACTACGAGAACGTGCACTACGACACGTATCTGCCTACAACAACGGAACAGGAGCGGCAGGAGCGCTATGGCAAATGGAAGCGCGCCGTTGAGCGCAGCCTGGGTTGGGTCATCAAGCAGAAAAAGACGCGCACGCACACCGAGGAGAACTATCGCATGCTATCCTCGCTGCCGGCGAGCATCTTCCTCATCAGCAGCTTTGCCATGCTGGTGCATTCGCTATCTGCGACGGTCAAGTCATAAATACTATGTATATTTTATAGAGCCAACGCCCCGACACCTTGAGCTTTGAGTTCCATGGCGATTGCATCGGTTTTTCGGTTGTGATAATTATTTTTTAATAGCGGAATTTACGAACCGTGTATATAGCTTTTCCTGCTCTGCAAGTTGTGCCAGAAGGCTTCAATTGGTTGAATTGGCTTTAAAGTATGTAAATAGTTCATGGTCCCAAGACAAAATACTATAGACGGAACATTCTCTGCCTTTGTTTTTTTTTTTTGTTTCTTTTTTAAAATACATATAGCTAAATACATATATAATTCATGTACTTATCTTATCGTGTTACTCTAATCTGCATATTTTAGCGCTAGGTCTATTGGTGATAAATTGAAAATTTAATCGATTTTATCACACACACAAATATTTATATCAATATTATGTATATAACCAGAGCGCAAATGACTTTTGTATATTATTTAAGCAGATTATTTGGCGTATGTCTAGTTCGTAGCCTACAAATATACGATTAAAATGCATAAAAACAAAAAAAAAAGTGTTGATTATATCATATTTCTGAAGATACGTAAATATGTATGTATAACATAGAACAAGTTGAAAATACGTTGAGTCGAAAAATATCCTTTTCAAACTGGACTATTGGAACTGATTATGATTTCATTTGACTAACTTTATCTTTAGTAGATTTTCGTATAGAAAAATATTTGCTGTTCGCAAACAAAATGCGCACTCACCATATTTATGAATGTACTCAAATGTTGAACATTATCAGTAGCGGAAATGTCAATATCGGTTAAAAATAACTATAATAATCTACCGATTAAGGTGGGCGTGTGCCCCACTCTGTGAACACTGACGTTGGCACAAAGTAGAGTGGGGGACATTTTGGATAAAAACATATTCTGAAAGGAATTCAGAATGTTTAGCGCAGCAGCAACCTATCCTAATTATTCTTCTTAGGCAGTTTCGTCTGTAGTCTTAGCCGGTGCTCATTTAAATTGGTTCTACAGGTTGCCTTACATTTACCCATACACCTACACACACACAAACACCCATGATCATATGCATAAGTGGCACTCACAGGCAAAACAACAACAACAGCAGAAAGTTGGTCGCTCAGGTAACAAGAGCTATATCCACACAACAATAACAAATGCCAGAGTGCTTTATCTGGAGTGATAGGTTGGAGATACCCTGCAGGCAGCTTCGAGATGCCGGTAAATACATAAGAATTTACTCCTATAAATACATAGACTAAAAAAGAGCTTTATTAAGGGATCCAGTTGTTGTGGTATTCACAACATGAGGCAAAATATGAGTAGGCGAAAGTATTAAAAAAGTAAAATATTATTGATCTGTGTATGCTACGAAAGGTATAATCTCCGTGGTATGCTCAAAAACATAGGGAAACAAATTTATGTTCTAAGAGTTATCTAGAAATAAAACTTAGGATTATTTATATTATATATTTATAAACTAAGGACAGACCCAATTCATTGTTCGGAATAAGAAAATACAAATACTTTCTTCTCCCTGTAGCATACACTAGAATCAAATCGGTGTGCCCCTTCTTGCCATTTTCAATGGGTAGAGGGTATAACAAAGAAATTGATTTTCACTGCTGTGCTCTGGACTACACCTTCAGAATTTTTTCTGAATCGGTACAGCAGCAACAACAACAACAAGAACCGGAATTTGTTTGAAGTTTAAGCGCGCACCTTTTCCCGATTTTCTCTTCAGCTAGATCACTCTGCGTGAGTGTGAGCGCGCTCGTGTATATATATATATATATATATATATGTGCATGTGTGTGTGTGTGTGTGTGTGTGTGTGTGTGTGTGTGTGTGTGTGTGTGTGTGTGTGTGTGTGTGTGTGTGTGTGTGTGTGTGTGTAGGAGTGTGGAGTTGGTCGAAACCGAGTTGCACTCAAGGCAATCCTCGCAACGATCGCCGAGAGAACCCACAGTCGCCGCTCAACTTCAGTCGCGTTTGCAACGTTCGCTTCGTTGTTCTCTGTTGTTACGGTTGTCGTTGTTGGTGTTGTTTTTTTTTTTTTGTTGCTGTCTTTGTTGCCTTTTGTTTATGTTAATTCGATTGTGTTAGCTATTTATTTGGATTGGCGAATATTGCCGCACTGGCAATAAATTTTGGTCAATTTATCGCGCATGAAATTGGAAGCGTGAGACGGCAAAGTTCCTTCTCACCAATCGCCATGTCCGTCCATACGTGTGCTTTGTTCGTCTTCGTGTTTGTGAGTAAGGCATTAATAAGCGTTTGAAGTTAAAGGGTCAAAAACCGGTTTAGTGAGCGCCAGTGGTTTTGGCCAGTTAGTCAGCCAGCCAGTCAGTTATGGACGCCGCATTGCCAGCTTCAGCCTCCGTCGCGGCATCCGCAACGGCATCCCTGCAACGTGTTGCCTCGCAGTCGAGTCTCGTCCAGGCAGCAGCGCCTCATCACTATCATTATATACAATATCCGGCGCACTATCTGCAGCAGCAGCAACAATCTTTTGGCTCAGCAGCAGCAGCCGCATCAGCCGCCGCTGCACAGCAATGTCAGTGCCCCTGCTCCTGCGGACGCGCCAGTGCGACGCAGCAGCATCAGCAGCAAAATGCATCAATGGCTGTCGCCGTGCTAGTGCATCAGCAAACATCGATACCGCTCAGCCGACTGGGCTGAAGACGCAGTCGGCGCAATCGCTGCTCAATCATTCCTACCAGGCGCTGCCCAACGAGGAGCAGCAGCATCCGCACCGGGAACGTCACAATTTGCCATTCGACACATCCGCAACGTCAACCTCAAGATGCGACTGCGACCTAGAGTGCAGCTGCGCCGCCAACAACGCATCCCTGTCCCAGCAGCACAAGCGCAGTTTGCTCGCGGATGCCATGCTGGGCGCAGATGAAATAACGGTCAGCGAATCCGACAATAACAGCACCATGATTAAAAAAGAAGCCACGCTCCAGTGCAACCAACACAGCGGACCCGCTGCCCGCCAAAACGCAGCCAACAGGCAGCTGCAATGACATTTACCACGACACGGAACTGGAGGCGGCTGGAGCTGTTGCAGTTGCCGCCGCTGTTGGTGCTGGTGGTACCAAGTCACAAGGGCTGGATGACAATCGGCCGCCCTTGCCGCCACGCCCACCACCTAGGCCACGCAGCGCCGGCCTCAACGGCTCCAATGGTGAGTGCTCAATGCTAATGGTAATCCGAATTAAGGACGAATCCCCAAAGACTTCACTTATGCTTATCCTCCTTTTGAATTCCTTTAAAATCACAGTTTTCAATTACGGTAGCTGTCAGCTCGTATTATCATAATAACAGATTCATTGGACAGCATCCGCTCGGGCAGTGCTTCCTCATCCGTTAGTTTGACGCCTGCGCTGTCTGGCCAGCGCACTCTCTCTTTTCTCTCTCCATTTTGGTCTCCCCTGGGAGTCTTCCGTGATTGCAGGACTTTTTCTTACCCTTGCAAAAGGCATTTTAAATTTGTCACGTAATGTGGAATGCATAGAAGCAGGTATACTTGGACAATTCCAACTGCCAAGTCGTTAAATCCAAGTTCTACTGTCAGTCTGCTTCAATGAGAACTAATCTCTCAGTTTTAAAACTATCTTGATGCAACTTGGCATAGGTTCCACTATTTGTAGCACCCAGTTCAAATGTTAACGTATAAGTAAATTATAACTAAAGTTACATCATATAGATCCTACAGTTATAATCAGTCTGAAATTAGTATTAGGTATAAGAAAGTATGCTAAGGGTATTTAATCTTCGGCACTCCGTAGACACTTGTTCTATCACGTTTTGTTTTGCCAGCGGTGGTTGGAAACTGTGTGAATGTCAGTGAGGACTTTTAGTTGACATCGTTTCGCAATTGCAACGCACTCTCTGTCGGGCGCAGCTTCCGCGTCTCCCATTTACCCACTTTACTAATATCCCAGTCCGCGCAGCTGCCAGTTGAGGCATCTCAACGACTTGTGTGTAGATATTTTTCCGTGAAGTGAAAAAAAAAATATATATATATATACATATACAATCAACGCGAAATTCGAGGAAAACCATATCCGTTTTATTCTGTGTGCTCGTGCTTTTGCTAACACTCGGGATGTTAATTTAATTAAATTTACGGAAGCTGGCCTAGGAATTTTCGGTTAATTATTTTCCCGCGTTCGTCGCAGCATCGGGGCTTCCAAAATACATATATATACACATATACTGGCAACATGCATGGCTATCCGGTGATGCAGTTCGTGCAATATAGCATGCCTCCGCCGTGCTCCTGGGTGCCCGCACCGCCGCCAACGTCAACGGCGGATGGACATCATCGCGGTTCGCTGGGTTAGACGCCTGCCTTGTCATCATAACAATTCCAGCGCATTCTATTCTCTCTTTCTCTGCTTTCAGCTCATCGTCATGGCGCTGGTATCAAGAAGTACGTGGTGTGGTGCCTCATCTGCGGCGGCTTTAGTTGCCTGCTGGGCGTGCTCTTTCTGGGCGTCTATTTTTTGCTCCATTCCTACACTATAACTGTGGGCAACTTTGAGACGGTGCCCACCTTTGTGCCTGCCACACTGGTATGTCTCGTCAGCTGAATCCCCATCCAGGTTTTGTACTTATCCATTTCCTTTGCAGCTCATTCTCACGGGCGTTTGCATCATGAGTCTGGCGCGTCGTCGCAATCGCTATAGTTATCTGGTAAGTTTAGCCCTAGATTCCCTTCCTCAATCTTCTGTTCTATTTGGCTTCTCTCTTCTCTTGCAGATCAAGCTATCGGGTGCCTGTGGCCTGGTCTCTGCCTTAACCTGCGCCTTGGTCACAGTAACCACCACCGTGCTGCACATGAGCCGCCTGCAGGCACTGCGCGAATGCGAGTACGCCCAAAAGACGCGCACCTGCACCTGCTACTCGGACCTCATCGAGTCCCAGGTGGATCGTGTTGACAAAGGTAAGAGTGGAGTGGCGATTGTCAAATCCTTCAGTTCTTCAGTTCGGGCACGACTCACTCTTTTCACTATCTTTCAGAAGGCGTGCGTCTGGTCTTTGACTCGCTCTCCGATTGCGGCGTCGTCCACGGCTCTCTATACTCCTGTCTGCGCGCCATTTTCGGCCTGTCCGTGGCCGGGGTGCTCATTGCCGTGTTCAGCTGCATGCTGGTCTATCAGCTGCTCAGCCACGAGCGTAAGAAGATGTACTGGGAGCAGCTGGAGCTCCGCTGCCGTTCCCTCTATGCCAGCCAGGCGCCGCCACCACATAGTCTCGGCGGCCTCAGTGCGCCCGGCCGCATGCTCAATTGCCGGTGCTGTGAGCAGTGCCACGCCCATCGCCAGTTGACGTTACCCTTGCAGGCAACCGCTTATCCTTGGGACGAGGCCAGCGCTGCGGCGGCAGCTGCAGCAGTCGCGGGCGGACCTGGCGCCGAGCAGCGTTTCTGGGCGGCGCAACCGCCGGGCAATTTTTACTCACCCAACCCGGGCGGCGAGGAGCCTGTGAGTGGCTGTCGCAACGGGCGCGATCGCGCCGCTCGTAGCAGCAGCGGCTGGAGCTGGCCAAGAATGCCGTGGCAGCGCACCACGCCGGACGCAACGCGACGCTTTCGTCAGGCTGCCGCCAGCCCGGACTCGCAGTATGGCTTCAGCTCGGCCACGGCCGTCGCTGTTGCGGATGGCAACCAGATGCTTATCGAGGAGTCCACGGTGGTTGCTGGTGCTTATAATGCGCTGCCCCCACCCAACGCACTGCCCTACGGTGTCTGGGGTCCACCGCCGCCGTACAGTGATCCCAACAGTCCGGCGCGACGTGGCTACTACCAATATCTTCAAGCAGGAACCTGTCTACCAGGCAATCCGTCCGCGACCGCGCTAATGCCACAGCAACAGCAGGAGCAGCAAATGCCGCAGCAGCTGGTCCAACAAACACGTCCTTGTGGACAGCATCCGGGTCAGTCCGCCACGCTAGAGCGCATGGACGGTCTAAGCGGAGGCACGGCCGCAGTGGCGAACGCACGCAACGCCGTCTTCAAAGCAAAGGCAGTGGGCAATGGTGAGTATGAGAACACGCACTCTGACAGCGACGGCTGCAACGGCTGGGAACGCGACCGCTGCTCCAACACGTTGCCCACCCGCAAGCTGAAGAAACGCATAGAGGCGGGCGCGAAGAGCATTGGCCCCCAGAACATCGCCAGCCAGCAGAGACCAAATGTGCAGCAGGTATTTGCCTGCGAGGTGGTCGCCAAGCAGCAGCAGCAGCAGCTAGAGCAGCAGCAGCTGGCGCAACCACAGGCTGCCAGCGGTGTGGAGAACAACGGCTACCAGGATTCGAATGGTGCCATTGCCAAGGGTCAGCCGTGTGCTGGTGGCGAGGGCCTGGAGGGCGCCGAGTCGGAGGTTTACTTTGCAGATGTCAGCAGCTGCTGCAACATGTCCGTGAAGAACGACAACTACTACGACAATGCGCAGCGGCATCAGTTACATCACCAACACCAGCATCAGCATCAGCACAGCAACTGCAGTCACAGCAGCAGCAACCAGAGCAGCAACAACAATAATAATAATAATAATCACAACAATGAGGACTATTTGGCACAGCGATTTGGACGTCGCGAGCACTCTATACGCAGTCGTCTGCCCATTCCACAGACACGGCTAGAGGATGACTACGAGAGCTCTAACCTCAATATACCGACGTTGAAGAGCGCTGCTTTGGATCAACAGCAGCAGCAGCTGCAAAAGGATATTTCGCGCCAAAGCATGTGCTCTGTGGAATCGGAAGCCAAGACTGAGTTCACAGATCTGTCGCCATCGACGCCGTGTGATGGCGCTCTACCGCTGCCCCCGCCGCCTGCCAACTTTGCCAGTGATCCGCCGGCATCGCAGACATCAGCTGCGAATTTCGTGGCCTCCTTTCCATATTCATCGGAGTCACAATGTTTAGAGGCACATCGACGCTCCACCAAGAACATACACGAGCTGCTGCTGGCCGGCAACGGCGCCAGCTCCACGGGTGGAGACTCCTCCTCTCCTCACAGGCCCATTACGAGATCATTAACGATCGCTATCAGCTGCAGCGTTCTGTCGGCGCCGGCGGCAGCAGCAAGCACAAGTCCAAAGCCAAGAGCCGCTCCAGAGAGCGCTTGGACATCTATGAGGGCAGCGGTTGTCCTGCCGAACGCTCCGACTGGTCGGATGGCAGTGGTTGCGGGGCAGTGCGCGGCTGCAGCAAACGTTTGTGAGACGAAATCGAACTCTTCGTCTAGGTTTCATTACACACACACACACTCTCAGACACCCACACAAACACTCTCTCACAATCAGTCTACTGTCTTCCTTATGATTTGTGAACAGATCGTCGCATTTGTAATGTTTGCCATCCAAAATCAACTCTAATAAGAACGAGTAATAGTTACTTTCGCTCTCTATGTGAGCTTAATCTCTCTCTTTCTGTATCTCTCTCTCTCTCTGTCTCTCTCTCTCTCTCTTCCCTCTTTTACGCCTAGGTCCATGTGTCTATAAGCTTTGCTTTAACTACTTTCTGCCATCTATTTTACGTAGCATACACAAGTACGTCTATATAAATCATGTATTGTATTGTATTGAATGTTAAAAAAAAACTGTAGCAATGGTAATCTATGAAAATATTAAACAAATTATGTTACACTTACTTGCGTATTTATATATGTAGTTGCATACTTAAACACACCCACTTTAATATATACAACGACATATTTATACATACATATGTAGCTAGTTAAACGTTAGATTGCAAGTTAAATTTATTAAAGAATTACACATGTTTGTATGCGAAAGCAAATGATTTTAAAAAATGTCACGAGCGTTTTATTTAAAAATAGTAACACCAAACCTAAACCGATAGGCTAACGAGGGCTGACCTAAGGAAGCACACTTATCGATACTTTCATCAAGTATCGAGTATTAACAAAATCGCGCTCAAGCAAAATTTGCCAATGGATTTGTTTAAAATTAATTATGTTAGACTTTTATTATGCACGACTAAAACTGACAGCTTAACTGCAGTTGGAACAAATACACAGTGAAAACTAAGGCACTTATTGGACTTCTCTATACGTCAAATTGTGCAACAGTGCAAAAACAGAGCAGACCGTTAGACATACGGTTACCAAGGTCGACGCGGCATTCTTACGGTCCGCAACGCTGCCATGGGGTATTTCATTCTCGGAGTCATCCGGTATGCCGACCTCGTCGGCGGCCAACTCCTCCAGGGCAAGCGAAGTCGCCTCATTTATAGTCCGCAGCAGAGGATAGTTTTGATTGAGCCGTATGGGCACACTCGTCACAAGTCTAAAGTCAGCATAGGTATCCTCGTCCAGCTGACATTTGCCCAGAAAATCATCGGTGTCGACTGACCACACCATCACGCCCGCCAGTCGCTTCTTCATTGCGAACTTCACTTTGTTGGCGATGGAACGTGAGCTATCAAAGGCGACGACGTTCACTTCTTGTGTGAAAACATTGCGCTCTGAGCGAGCTAGCACTTGGCTGGTCCCTCCGTCCCATTTCTTGGACCAACCCGATGTTTTATTGCTCAAGACGTCACAGATCTCATTGTAACCCAGGAATCCATCCTCACGGGTAAATGGTCCACGGAAACCGACGCCATCACTGGCATCATCAATGCTGCCCTCGGCCACAGTCTTGAAGGTGCGCCCATAGAAGGGCAGTCCCAGCACCAGCTTTGATGGTGGAGCACCCAGCGTTAACAGATAGTCGATACTATATTCCTGAAAGTATTGATTAACGTTAGAGATGAAGACATATAGGGAGTCCTCGCCGTGCATACCACACTTAATGGATCCACAGCGGCCGCCGTCAATGGACTGTTGTAGCCGACTTTGTGATCCCAGCTGCCGTGATAATCGTAGCACATGATGTGCAGAAAGTCCAGATAGCGAGCGATCTGGCGCACGTCGTAGGCCTGATCGATCACATTCTTAGCTGCACCAATAGCCGAAGTCAACAGCAGATTATGATTGTCAAACTCCTCCTCAGCTCCTTGGTCAACGCGACAAAGTTTTCGCGATCCTGGGGCTGCCCCCGCGTTGCGTGGGATACTCCCAGTCCAGATCCAAGCCGTCAAAATTGTATTTGCGCACAAAGGCAGACACCTGTTTCACAAAATGCCCGCGCTGCTGCGCATTGGCCACTAGTGTGGAGTAGTTCTTTGAGCCCTCATTCCAGCCGCCGATGGCCAGGCTGACCTTCAGATGCGGATGGCTGCGTTTCAAACCTGTCAAGCGCTCATAGCCACCCTTGCCGTACTCCTCCTGCAGGTCCTGCCACGGGTCTGCAACGACAACATATGTCGAGTTCTGTATTTGCATATTATATATATTTGTACAAGTCTCACCCAGCGATTTGATGGTTGACTGGGTGATGTCCAGGCCGGCAAAAGCATAGACAGCATGTGTGCACAGGTTCGGATCGAAGTTTTCTATAGAATAAGCGCCCTGTCCAGGTCGATACACCGCCCATGTGGATATGTAGCAAACAACCACCTTGTTGTGTGTGGGTCCTGGAACGGGTTAAAGTTGTTAAGCGGCATCCCTCAAGGGGTTTGCGGTTAACCATAAACACTTACCGGTCTTGGCGGAAACTGAAGCCCAAAATGTGCCCGAAGCCATTGCCAACAGAAGCACCAGCAGCGTCTTCCCACCACATGCAGCTCCCTGCGCCATGGGCAATTGCATCGTCTGTGGCATAAGACAGAGAAAATCAGAATTGAGTGGGCGCCGCTTAAGTAAACTGCGATATGGATACAAATGTATATGTATCTAAAAGCATATTGTATCTACCAGATAGTTTTAATTTAGCTCAATTAAGCCGCCTGTAATTGAAAAGACGCTGAAAAGTGAAAGGCGCAGAAACGAGAATTAAGAGACGTCGTCAGATTCTTGTTTGCATCGATCAGGAGTGAATCATCAAGGCCTAACTTTAACTTTTCAATATGATGTGTACAATGTTTTATGTAAAAATGTTAATATACAAGTTTTTGTCAACTCCGTTTCGCATGCAGTTTTTATAGTCACCCCGTGTACCCATTAAAAATTGAAATAAAAGGGCATTATTATTTTGTGGAAATGTATGTAACAGGAGGCTCGTCCGACCTAGCAGAATATATATTATTAGTCAGCGTAGACTATCTACAAATATTTTCTCATATACCACATTTTGTTAAAAGTGGTCCGATTTTTATTATTATTTTTATTTTATTTATTGTTCTGATTCCTTTGCCTTTATCAAATCACAACCGATTTTGATGGTTTTAGCTTTTTAAAAATTCTGCATTAAAATGTAACCACCTTATTTTGTGTTAAAGTTCAAATTTATGTCGTAGAGATACATATAAAGACAGCTTGACGCTGGTTAAAGAGCATCTCTTAGCAGATCAACCTTGAGTAGACTATTCTTGTTTTAGCACTTATATGGGTATGCGAACTGACGCACCATCCTGTCTGCTGAGCCAGTAAGACTGTTCATTAATTGAAAACTGCTGTGAAACCTGATTCTCGACTTTCGCTCGTATACCCTTAAAAGTCATTCAGGTAAGTTCTTATGGCAGCCGGCACTATTGCATGCAAACTGTAAATGTTCAGGTAACGGACAAAAAGTATGATTCATTCGGACTGCTTGAATTGCCACAACGGTTCAGCAACGGGTTCGCATTCACATCTACAACGAGTTCTTGTCTCGGAGCAAGGCAACAATTTGATATCAGTCAAATTGTTTGGCAAACAACAACAGTTTGATTTCCGATAAGAAATTGGCATCAATGTGCACTTGTAAATAAGTTACAATTTCACTTTTCAGTCTATCTTATTCTTGTTTTTGTATTTCTTATTGTTTGAGGGAAACCGGAATTGCCTTCACATCACGAGTCGCACACAAAAGGCAACTGCGAATCATGCGAAAACAAAAAAGAAACAAAATCAAGACGCGACTCAAGAAGAAATCGAGAGGAAAAAACCAGATCGCAACTCCAAGAACACAGCTGAAGCTGAATGCGGAGTGTAAAATCATTCACGCAAGATTTTGCTTGGGCTGCGCCTGCGCCCATTGGAAAGCCAATTAGCACTCTTCATCCATTCCCACATAACCTAACGGAAAGGCAGCTCCAGCTTGAAAACACATTCACTTGAGGCTACGTACGTGAATTCGTAAATGTGAATATCAGACACTTTTTAGGCTGACGTGCAGTGCATATTCCAGCAAACCAGAAACCTTTTTATATGTACATAGAAATGTATGTGCATATCTTAAGTGGTTATATTACTTTGTACGTACAATATTTTATTGCTTCAAGACGTGTTATTATACTTTGTGGCAATTTATATGCTCGCTAGTTTACAGAAATTGGTACCGTTGTCGACGCGCTTCTACCAATAACTAAACTGCGTCGCGCTGGAACCACAGCCACACTGTGAATTTAAACGCATGAGCTACTCAAGCCAAACCCCGTACCACCACCAGCCAGTGCCAGCGAAGACAGCTCAGAGCAGACCTGTCGAGTTAAGAGCCAAAGAATAACCGCTCTCGCTCAGCATAACGCAGACCTCGACGTCTCGAAGAGCGCAAAAGTGAGCTCAAGCCAAGCTCATGAATTGTATGCCATGTTGAGTACAATATTTGATTGTACAAATAAGTCGATGTCATGTTAAGTTTCATTAGGGCCTACAATTTGGAAATAAATGTCACAATCTGGACAAAATCAAATCAAATTAGAATTAAATACACCTAAGGAAAACAAAAGAAAAACAATTTCATACTTAGCGCGATATACTTATCGATGCCGATTAATTGCTTGGCAGGTTATTCACGTATCCCTGACCAATAGTTATCGCTGTCCATTGCCATCACTGTGTTAAACATAAACAATCGTCAAAATCTGCTGCGTACACAGGAAAAATCGCGAGGGCCAGATTGCAGGTGGATAATATTAATACAAGTCATCTGCTCATTTGCGAGCAATCTACATTTGTAAAATGGACATTGAAGGTGAGGAATCTGTGGCAGACGCTCCAACAGCCTGCAAGCGCTTGAAGCGCACAAACTCTAAAGATGAAAGTAGCAGTGAAAATGACAGCGAAGCAGCAGAAGCCGCTGCTGGATCTAACTCAACGTTGGCCGAGTAAGTGGGCAGTAAGCGCGTACTAGTGCATCATTGATCGATTTTTACGGCTTGCAGAAAGGTGGCAAACGACATCATAAATAGCCGCAACAACAACAACAATAAAGACGATAAAAGCGAATTGGAATGCCGGAAACAACAGACGGATGACACATCGCAAGCTGGCACTATAGCGGCAAACGCGGGCTCAGGGGAAGACCCTGGTGGACAAAATGCTGGAGAGACTGGCGCTCCCTCTCCACAACTTCTGTCGCCTGTCAATGATAACTTGACAGAGACTGCAGCTGATGGGCCGGCAACAAGCAACGCGCCAGAGATTTCAGAATCTGATCCATTCTTGGGTACCTTGCCGGGTGTAGCCGAACTTCCCACTACACAGGCTTCAAACAATACGGATGATGATACCGAGAATGGTGACGGGGATGCCAGTTCGTATATAATCTTTCGACCTGTCTTGCAGAGAGTTCGCTCCTATCGCTCCACATTATCAAACTTGGAGTCCAGCAGCAGCACTAGCACCAGCGACGATCAGTTTGAGAACAGCAGTGATACCAATGATACAGATGTCGACTACGACGTCATTGTCGATGCAGGGGAGGGAGCAAATGCCGAGGACGATGAATCTCTATCGCCTACAGCTGACTTAGAAGATGAAAGCAGCTCCGAGTCTAGCGGTGACTTGTGGTACCGCCATCATGCATCCAGCAACGACGATCTTGACTCTGTAAGTTATTTCCATGTATGTTACATAACACTCAATTCGTTTTCTAGAAGCAACAAAAATAATCCAAGCATATTTTAAAAAAGTAACATTTGGATTCAAATGTCAAATAGTAGAGCCTTGGGATATTCTCGTATATCCAGTAAGCAACAATACAGTTAGTAGTCTAGAATTGTAAGATCTATATATATATATATAAATATATATAGATATATATATATATATATATTTATATATATGTATATATATATACGGAAAAAAATATTAAATATGTTATTCGCCGTAAGTTGTACCCTTTAATATATAAATTTGCATTTTTGTTTTGTCCACGACTCCTACAGGACGACTTTAATGAGACGGAGGCGAATCCCGCCGACAAGGAGCAAATTGAGATTGCCGTTAACAAAGTAATGTGCAAATCGAAACCGTCTTACAATTTTAACTTCACGCAGGAGCTTATGCGACGCGAGCAGAATTTGTTTAACCGCGTCGAGTGGCATGGAGGCCACACCTCTGCGCTGAGCTTCGGTCAGGGATATTACGGTTCGCGGCAAGTGGTTGAACGCATGAAGCTGCAGAATGCTTTGAGCCGCCATCGTTGCTGTGTGAATTGCTTGAGCTTTAATCGTACGGGCGACCTTATCTGTTCCGGATCCGATGATCTCTACATCATTGTGTGGGACTGGGCAAACGGCAGGCCGAGGCACACCTTCAAATCGGGTCACAACCTCAACATATTTCAAACAAAATTCATTGACAGCGCTGGCTGCCTGGACGTCGTGTCCTCCAGTCGTGACGGCCAAGTGCGACGTGCCGTCATACCGCCCTCCGGCAGTAGCAGCATAAAGCCCATACGTCTATATAGCCATAACGAAGCAGTGCATAAGCTTGTTGTGGTGCCACAGAGCCGCCACGAGGTTATGAGTGCCGGTGAGGACGCAGTGGTCAAACACTTTGATCTGCGTACCAATACATCCACGACAATGCTACGAAATATTGTGGGCGATGACAATAGACGCGTACGTTTATTCAGCATTGCCCACCATCCATATGTGCCAGAGTTTTGCGTCAGCGGCTCCGATGAAAAACTACGCGTCTATGATAAACGCAAGCTGACCAAGCCCGTACACGAAATGACGCCCAAGGATCTTAAAGATGTGAGTCTTAGTAAACCCACTAAATAATTCCCTAAATGTGACCATTTTCTCTCTTCTCCTCTGTGTAGACGAAGATAACGCAGATCACATGCGCGGTATATAATCACAGCGGTAGCGAGATTCTCGCTTCTTACAGCGATGCGGGTATTTATCTCTACGACAGTCGCAACTATCAGGAAGGTGAATTTCTGCATTGCTATGAAGGGCACATGTAAGGGGCACCCATACTTTGGCATATATACCATGTTAACCCGATCCGATCACTTACAGCAATAGCCGCACCATAAAAGGGGTCAACTTCTTTGGGCCACACTCCGAGTACATAATCAGCGGAAGCGACTGTGGAAACATCTTCTTTTGGGACAAGAACACCGAGGCGGTGATTAACTTTGTGAAAGGAGATCATGCTGGCGTCGTAAACTGCCTGGAGCAGCATCCATCAATGCCCGTGCTGGCCACTTCTGGTCTGGACCACAACGTTAAGATTTGGACGCCCAGTGGCGTAGCAGAACCGGTAAGTTGGTGCATTGTTTGCATTTTAACTAACTAACTGGAATATTCAAAATGTAGGAGGCGCCGCGTGCGGATGCACTGAAGGAAACGCTGCATCGTAACTTTAGGCGCAGCATTTTAGATGTTGGCGATTTTGACATTAATCAGATTCACCATTTCATACGTCAGCTTATAGAACCACAACGCAATGCTCCCAGTGCAGATGGTGAACAGGGTCAGCGCGTGCGTAACCGTGGTCTTTTTAGTAGCAGCAGTAGTAGCAGCAGCAGCAGCAACAACCTCAGTTCAAGTCCCGGTCACGTGGCGTCCGTCAATCTGGAGCAGCACCTGCGTGGCAGCAATCCCAGCAGCTCCGATGAGGGCAATGCTGATCCACTTGGTTGTCGCTCGCAATGAGAACTGCAGTATCCATCAATATCCCTATGATCAGCATTGTCATAATCCTAACACATTGATCCAAAGTCTACATTACGTATTTCTCTTGTTTGTTTCGCTGGGCTTTGAAAGTCTCAGAAAGCACTCGTGTTTTTTTCTTTTTATATTTTCTGTTGCGAGCACCTGAAAGTTTGCGAGCTCTACGACTTTTATTTTAAAGCGTTTCAAATGCTGTGAATATACAAATAAGCGCGCTCATATTCTAATTTTGAACAATGTCTAATAAATACACACGCATTAAAGAACAGTATCTGATTCGGTTTCATTTTGTAGCATTTCAATCATTGGTCTGGCAAATGGGGGCGACGCTGCGCTTAACATAGTGAGAGGCCTTCATCTGCGTGTTCAGGAGCGGAAATACAACATAATGTGCGGAGTGTCACGTTGGTGATAGCATACCCTTGCGTTCACCCGTCTTGTACAGCAGACAGCGATAGCGTGTGCCCTCGGTTACCCAGACCCAGAAAGCTCGCATGTTTTTTTTATTTGCAGCTGCGAGCACCTGAAAGCTTGCGAGCTCTGTGACTTTTATTTTAAAGTGTTTCAAATGCTGTGAATACACAAATAAGCGCATTCATATTCTAATTTTGAACAATGTCTAATAAATACACACGCATTGAACAGTATCTGATTCAAGTCGTCTATTTCACCAGTTTCATCCTGTTGCATTTCAATCGTTGGTCTGGCAAATGAGGGCGACGCTGCGCTTAACCCAGTGAGAGGCCTTCATCTGAGTGTTCAGGAGCAGGGGTACCACATAATTTGTGGAGTGTCCCGTTGTGGACAGCGTGCCTTTGCGTTCACCCGTCTTGTACAACGGACAGCGATAGCGTGAGCCCTCGGTTAGTGCCAAAAAGGTTATAGGCCGAAAATAAATCACTGGCATTATATACATAAGCACCTTGGGTAACTGTTCGACAAGCATATTATTTTCCCAGTGCCAGCGTGCCCCCTCCAGGAACAAGCCGTTGCAGTAGATACCGTCGTCCGGGGGCGTGGGCTTTGTTTCCACCTTGAGCACGTCGTAGTCAAAAGTCAACGTGTCAATGGGTATCTTGTATTTTCTAGCGAAATTCTGCATGGCGCCGGTGAGGAAAGCCTGTGTGAAAAAGAAGCCCGACAGCCAGAAGGTGGGCGGCTTGCCAACACGATGCCACTGATGCAGCCAATTGAGGCGCTTGTACAAATCCTGAACATAGGAGCCCAGCGGCTTTAGACAGGGATAGGACTTACCCATCCATTTGAGCGGTATACGATTAAATTTCATTGCAATCATCACGTTTTCCAAATCCGGTGTCATCACAATAATGCCCTTAATGGCCATGGCCAAGTCGCGGCATGAGCTCCGGATTTCCTTCTGCAATTTAAGGAAGCGCTCCATTTCTTGGACGACCACCGTGTTCATTGACTCATTGTAGTCAACTGGATATTTCTCTGCCGCTGCCTCAATATCCATATCCGGGGGCATTTCGGATTCAATCTGTTTGATCGTTTGCAGTATCATTTGCTCGGGACTCACGCCGCCCCCGCCACTGCCCGCCGACTCGCTGCCCAGCAGCAGTATCATGGAGTCCAGCAGTGTTTTGGTCGTCTGCAAGTCTCGTGTAATACCTGAATTTGCATGCAGCCCATATACCTCCGGTGGCGCCAGCGACGGCATGCTCTCGTCCAGGTAGCGCAGAATCTCGCGGTGCTCCGTCTTGCGTGGCAGTATGTAGCGATCATCGGTGGCAAAGCGATAGCGATTATCGCCCACAACTTGTGCATTGCAGAAATCCGCGAGAATCGTAACAATCGCCCGTCTGTCCCAGTTATCCGTAACACGTCCGCCGTAGTTACACTCACTGGTCAGATACGAGATAGCGTCGTACGGCACATGATCGTACTGATTGAGCAGCATCTGCAAGAGAGAATTTCCACATGGTTAACTGCTCGCTGTGCCTCGACCACGAATTGCCTTACGCTAAGCTGTAGCACAGATATTTGCAGATCGGATTCATTGAAGCCGTAGGCAATGTTCCAGCCCAACGGGCCATATTTTCGTCTCTCCTGAACGACGGCATGAAAGAAACAGATGCCAAATAGCAGACGGGTGAAAGCGCGATCCTGCTTGGCGCAGCCCATATAGAACTCGGGCTCATTAATCGGCTCGGAATTGTAAGAGCGCATCAGATTCTCGCGCAGACCCGTTGGCGGCTCGTTTGTCATCTTAACACCGTTCTGAAGTATCGTCACGGGGAACTGCGGCGTGGGATACGCAGTTAGCCAAATCCGGAAGTTAGCTGAAAGTATCACAAATATTTTAGAACTCAAAATGACTTGCAATCGAATCGAACCTGAACACTCTCACCTTGCGTGTTGAACGTGTCCATGTTCTCCCAAAGATACTCCAGAGTGGGCATCCAGGACGCGGCAAGATGACAGTTTTGCAGGCACACCCAATAACCCATTTCCTGGGCATTCTTGATGAGAGCGGTTGCAATCGGACCTTGGCCCTGGCCCAGTGAAATGCTTTGGAATGTCTCCTCCTGGCCCATCTTTTCAGCAAACACCAGCAGTGAGCCCAGTGGATCAGCACCCGGGGATAAAATGAACAACAACGGTGTTAGAGCCGTGGAGTCCGCATACGACTTGGATATGTCAAACTCTGGCGGCGAGACGTACTGCTCTCCAATCACACTGGCAATATATTTGCGCACGCCCAGAAACACAGAATCCGGACGTAGTGCCTTCAGCACTATAATTTTTTCAAACGCAGTGGTCTTGTCCTGCCAGGGTGCCGGTAGCGGCTGCAGTTCCGGTGAGACATGATCATAGATGGCTTGCCAGGCTGGCAGATTCTTGCAGAACGAGTTGACAATGCCATCCAGCTCCTTGAGCTCCTCCAGGCGCAGCACATTTAGCCACACGGTATCAGTTATCCAGCTTGGATCGGGATTGGGAGGTATATTCAAGGAGTCCTTGGCATTGGTAAGCAAATGGGATAGCTGGCGCATGTCTACCTGACCCGTGCCCAGCATGACTCGTGCGGTAAGGATGAATGAGAAGAGCAGCTTGTCCTTCTCGAAAATGGAGCGGCACACATTGTTATACAGATTTTTGGTGAACCCCTCGACCAGGAACTTAATTCGGCGCGGCAAATCCTTTGACTTGTTGGCCGTCTCAATGGAGTACATATAGAGATTGATGTACCAGTTGAGCGAGAACTGATACATGGGATCGATGTTGGGCAAATCGGTTATGGAGTAGTACAGTATTGAAGAATGCACCGCCACTGGCTTGTAGTTGAGACGGAACGCCTCGATTTTGGCTGATGTCTCCTTGGCCGCCTCCTGCTTCTCCGTTATGTCCTTTGAGAGCGTTTTCGAATCGGCCAATATCAATATGGCCGCCTCGTTCTCAAGAATGTCACCCTCGCTGGTGGTCAACGTCTTCAGAATCATGTTCTCGGCATCACGGAGAGCCCCCTTATTGGCCGCCGCTTCTGTGGTGAGCATGATGCGCAGCTCCTGCAGATCGGGCCGCTCCTTAGCCACCACAATGCTAAGCAGCTGATCCATTAGAGCGTTCTGGGTGAGCGCGAAATTAATCACCGTCACTTTATTGAACGTCTCGGGCAGAAAGTGAGGATTACGCAGATTGCATGTCATATAGAGGCGAAAGTTCGGCGACACCGCCACCACATTCTCACCCAGACTAATGTGCTTGATGCCGCCCTGTATGAAGGTCTGCTTCATTAGAATCGGATCCAGAGGCACCTCCAGCTCCTCCTGCACGTTCTCAATGATCACAGGCGCACCGTACTCCAATGACTCTGCAATGATCTTCATGTAGTTGCTCTGGTTAAACTTGACACAGTTCAGCCGATTCTTGCGTTCCATGTTTTTTAGCCAGTTGTTGGCTTGACCCTGAGGATCGATGAACAGACTGTAGCGACTGGAGTTAGTCGAGATGATTGCGTTCTCGCTGGAGAACTCGTCATTGGGCAGGCCGTCCAGCTGCCAGTTCTGTATGGTTACCTCCAAGCCCAGCACCGCCGTGATGGAGTATTTAGGCGAGCAGGGTATCTTCAGTGCGTTGCATTTCTTGAACCAGTCGTGGACGCAATTTGACCGGTATTGCAGATTGACGGCCGACAAGTAGGCAATTATGCCACACGAGATAAGCACGTCGCCGGGCAATTGATCATACAGATCCTGCAGATCATCGGCTGCTTTGTTCCAACGCGATTTCTCGCCACCCAGTCCACCAATTAGAGCCTCAGCACGGATCAGCTTGTTGCGGCAACTCTCGGCATGATCCTCAGTCTTTTTCATCTCCGCATTTGCCTTGTCCAGCTCGATGTTTAGCAGCGCCACCTTCTCCTCCAATGCCGCTGCCATTGCGCGCTTCTCATTCAGAAAAGCCATGGTGTCCGCGTACTCCTTTTCAGCGGCAGCTAACTTAGCCTTCTTGGGGGCCACCACCTTGGCGACGTTGTCGTACAGGTCCATGGCAATCACCCACTGGCAAAGACCCTTGGCGGCACTGGAGGCCTTGGCCACCACTGCGGGATCGAAGTCCTTGTTGGGTATGAACTCCTTCCGTATGCGCTTCATCACCTCAACCGGTATGTTGTCCTTGTCGAATTCTTTCAGTGCGGGCAGAAAGTTCATGTCACCCAGGATACGTTTGCTGGGCCCCCAAAAGTCGTTGACCATCTTGCCCGTGGATGGATCAGGTATGCGTTCCGCCGGCATATTCTTCATCACGCACACCGCTGCCATGACCAATTTGATGACCGGCGGCGGGTTCTTCATGGACTTGACCAGTGTTATGTCCGCCGGCTTCAGTGTGTTCAAGGCGGCGAGTGCATCCTCCAGCACGGGTATGGCCTTGGCCAAATCCTTCTCACATTCGCCCTTGAGCACCTGCGCCGCCTCAGCCTGCACGGAGGCGACCTCTTCATCCTGTTTCACTTGTTCCGCAGCAGCGCTGGCAGCGAGCGTCTCTGTGTTGATCTCTAGCATCATTTTGCGCGAGGCCTCCGCCAGAGCCACCAGTTTGGGCTGCAATGCACCCAAATCGCGCTGCATTATGGAAATAGCTGCCGCCGCTGCGGCCAACGTGTCCAGTCCACCAATGTAGCGCATTTTAGCCAGCATGGTCTCGTCCTGCTTGCGCGCGATAAGCGTCTGAAAGGATCTGATGAGCTCGATGAACGAGGCGTTGGTCTGATAGATATGACGGCCAGACATTTCGCAGAAGTCGCGCGTGACACGCGCTGCCGTTGTATGGAAGTATTGGCAGGTGTCCATGATGGCCATTTTGATCTCCTCGGAGGGCACGTTCACATCCACCAGCGACATTTTGGCTATCATCTGGAGCGCCTCCTCCGGCCAGCTGTCATACCAATCAATGGTGCAGCAATTCACCAGCGATGGATACAATCTCACCCGGGTGCGCAGCGCGTCGCCAATGGGCGAGAAACTCAACACGATGTGCAGCTTCTGCTTGCAGCGGTTCACAAAGAACGAGAAGACCTGAAGCGCCGACACGTCAATATTGCGATTGCCGCCCTGAGCGGCCAGTCGGACCATCTCGAGCACCTCCTGCTTCTCGTCGATGGGAAAGATGTTGGGCACTTCGCCCTGGTTCAACAGGCAATCGATGTCCTGTAGGAATAGCTCCATTTTAATCTGATTCTCAGTGATCAGAAAAGTGGTGTGCTTATTCATGCCGCCCGCCTCTTTCAAAATGGCTTTGATGTCATCGTGCCATTCGTTGGCACCATAGTTCTTTGTTATCTCGGGCTGAAAGAATGACGTCTGCACCATGTTGGTGGCCAGCTTCGTCAGCGACTGGCGCCCAGAGCCGCCCAGGCCAATCAATAGCGCACTGGCGCCCTGTATGGATATGATACGGCAAATGCGGTTCAGGTGCTGCAATGCGAAGGTAAACAGTGTTATGTCCATCTTGGAACGGCGTGTCGAGTTGTAGTCTTCCAGGCTGGATTCGGACAGTCTGTGAAACACATCCATGCTGGGCACCTCCTCGTAGCGTCGTTCATCCGGCTCGCTTTCCTCGTCAAAATACATGCCAAAGAAAATCTGGGTAGCGATATCCATTGTGAATAACTGATCGGCATCCTGTTAGAAAATTGAAATTATGTTAATGTGAACAGGCCTCGGTTTTGTTCCAGTCTCCCCTAGGTACTTACCGTACAGTACTTTTCAAAGACAGTCTCTACTTTGTCCTTGAAATTGGCCTTGAGGCATTCATTCAGCTTCTCGAACATCCACTGGCGATCAATGTCGTCCACGAGGCGATCATAAAACACTCGCATGGCCTCATGGTACCAGACACGTACGAGTATTTTCTTATCATTCACGGACTCCTTGCGCACCAGCGTGCAGCCGGTGACAACGCGCGAAATGTCGCGCAGATTAAATATATAGTGTGACTTGGCTGGTGTGGCGCGTATCTCGGACTGGACGCTCTTGTAAATGCTTTGTGTGGCGCTCACAATCTGATTGGTGACAACGAAGACATCTTGTCCATGTCCGGAGCGTCGAAAGCCGCACAGCGCCACATTAAGAAAGATACGGAACATCGTATCATCGCTGAACGTGTTAATGGAATAAACATTGAAATGGTTAAGAAAGCGCGCATAGACATCCTGACGACTGCCGCCGGGCAGGCCGCAGGCTGTTATTATGAGCACATCATTTATCCAGATCTTGGAGCTATCTCTCAGATCGTAAACATGGCCATAGTCGAAGAACTGTCGCAGCAGCTCCAACGGCGGCTGAGCGCCGTACACTTCCTTCACCGGCATGTTCATGTCGTCGACAAAAAGTACGCTCTGCATGCCCTTGGGCGGCCCATAGATGCCACGCTTCAACTTTAGTAGCTTGGCTATGATCTGGTCCTGCGTCTGATTGGCCGTTATCATTACGGTGAAGGTGATGAAGCCCGTCTCGTACACATCGGGATTCAGCTTGTTCATCAGATAGTTTTGCACGTAGACGCTCTTGCCGGTACCGGTGGGACCCACGAGTAGCATTCGCTTCTTGTGTTGAACGTGCATCTTCAGCAGGTGGATATAGCGAGCCGTGTCCACAGTCGGCACAATAACACCTGTTTTCGTCTCTTCCACGTCCATGCGCTTAGCAATCTCGGGCCAGTAGCGCCAGGTGCCACGCTGCTTAAAGACGAACACATAGTCAACAATTAGACCCTCTACGGGCGGTGTAACCTCCATTTTGCCCAATTTTACTGGCTCCTTCTCGTAGATCTGTAAAGAATAAAACTTATAATACAAAATATATTTTTATTTTAAAATTACGCACACTTCTCAGATACGTATCGAACTTCTCGCGGGATTCTGTATTCAGAACTCCGCCCACGCCCCAAACTAAAGCAAACAGCATGGCGGCCTGTATATAGCCCTGCATGTACTTGTCGTAATCCTCTGGATTTTCCTCAATGGCCTCATCTATAAGCATGTCAATCAAATCAAAAGTCGTCAACATGCAATTAAACTCCCCCGGCTTGACAAACTGACTGCAGAATCGCCTGACAAAGGTTTGGCACTAAAATAAATTAATGAAAAATTTTAAAAAACAAGAAAAAACGTTACAGTCGGGTATAACCGACAGCACAATACTCGTTTACAGTGTAAACACAAAATTAAAAAATTGGCAATTCTAAATTTAGAAAAAAACACATTTTTTTTGCCAAAAAATTCCAAAAATATTTATTTTCAAAATTGCATATACTTTAAATGCAGAATCAATCTAGAGAATAAATCATGACTAAAGTGCCATCAAACATGAAAATCGGTTCAGTTTTGATAAAGTTATGGGAGTTTGAAATATGGGATCTGTGGAGAAAAATGAGAAAATGTTTGTGAATTTTAGCATGATTTTTGAAATTGAATGATTTTTGAACATTAAAATCGGTTCAGTTTTGACAAAGGTATTTGAATTTTAAATCTGACAGCTTTTGGCATATCCTTAACCTGATATACAATTCCGTGAACGAGTATAAAAACCAACTGGAAATTACATTGATAAAACTGTTCTCACCGGCACCAGCAGCCATTCCAGCATATCCATCATGTATTTGGTGTTCTCCTTATCCGCCCAACGAGGATCAGCTTTCTTTAGCCAGGTATTCGCAAATGCACGCCAACCCAGCGTTGAGGGCTCCATGTAGATCATGCCACAACGCGAAACGGTAGCCGGTGATGCCTGTGCCAGATCCATGACCTCGAACACCATGGACATTTCGTTGGACATGGTAATCACCTCACCGCTGGTCAGGCATAGCTTCTTGTTGTCGTCCAGCACAGTGTTCATGTTCTCAATCCAAACTGCGTCTACGGGACCATCAAAAATTACCTAAAGAAAATTTAACATAGATATAAACTAGGTATCGTCAAGCAACCTCAACTGCTCTACCCATTTCCTATCTGGTGTTGGCGTCATTGCAAAATCTCGAAAGATCTTGGCCACTAATCCGTCCGTCCACTCATATGATATGGGATCAAAGGAGCCATACAGCTGGTTCATGGTAATGGACTTTGGATTCATAATGCCCATCTGCACGTGCTGAAAGTAGTTGCTCTTGCTTGGCGCTTTCACCTTGAGCGCCGACATAACCTTGGCCAATACTTGCAGCGTCTTTGTCTTGCCCGCCAAAGGCTCACCGACAAGCATGAAGCCATGCCGCACAATGATCATCTCGTAGGTCTGAATGACTTTGACTAGGAAGCTTGACGTCGGTTCCAGGATTTCGTCCTGGCACACGCGTTTAAATTCTGTTTCCATGAGGCTGTAGTCGATATGGGGTAACTTGATGCCCGGAAAGATGTCAGAGATGATGCCCTCAAAAAGCGGCACATCAAAGGATAAAAACTTGGGCAAATTCACATCGATCAAGCTGCGCAGCAGAAGAATGTCTTCGACCTCGTCGGGAAACTGCTTCTTAATATTGCCGCAGGCGGAGAGCACCGTCTTTACGGCTCGCATGCCGTAATCGTAATGGTTTTGACTAGAGAGCTGCTCAGAGCACAGGCGATAGGTGGTCACGATTTTGACAGCCAGCTTGCGGGCGTCTACAAAACCGTAAGAGTAGAGCGAGATCTCTCCGATCATGGCGTAATCTGGAACCATCATGGCTACGGATCGGAATAGCACCTTCAGATTGTCGGGCAACTCGGAACGGCCCGCGTAGCCGGGATTCATGGTAATGCAGACATAGCAGGCAGGATTCAGGATCAACTCAGTACCTTCAAACATAAACTTGGTCGCATTGGCCCGCACTGCTTGAATAATGAGCAGAATCTGCTGGGCGACCACCGAAAGTACCTCCAGCTCGATACGATTGAACTCATCAAAGCATGCCCAGGCGCCGCATGAGGCCAATCCCTTAAAGAACTTGCCCATTGCCTTGTAGTCCAGACCATCAGAGCAATTGAACACCTTACACTGGACGGCCAGCGCTTTGGCCAAATCCTTTGTGGTCTCCGTTTTACCCGTGCCAGCGGGTCCCTCTGGAGCACCATTCAAATGCAACTGGTAGGCCCCCACCAGCGTACGATAGCAGCGATCTGTGAGCGGTGTTATCACCAAGCGATCCGAGTTGCCCAGATACTCATTGGCAAACGGCACCGTCGCGTTGATGATACGCACCAACATGGTGGAGTCCTCCCAGTAGTAGCGCATTTGGGCTAGCCACTGAAAGTCGAATTCGCTGCTGATCTTCAGCCGTATCAACTCTTCGGTCACATCCTTGGCGTGCACATCAATCACAATCAGCGACTTGATGGTGATACGGTTCAGATTACTTATAACGGGCGAACGCACCAGGGTCACAATGTCGTTCAGCTCCTTGGTCAGCTCCTGGAAGAAATGATTCATCACCGTCTGGTTGCCTCCATAGCTGCGACGCAGGCAACTGTGCATGCGCGAGGCCCAATAGACTTGGGAGACGGCTAACACCACCATCTGGGGCCACTCTAGTACCCACTCGTTGCGCTTTACCGTGGGAAAGTGGTTAAAGGAGAGCTCGCTCTGATTGCGCACTGCCTTCAGCATTTCGTCCTCGACACCAATCAGCCATTTCTCCACGCTACCACCGGCAGCAGCCGTAGATACTTGCTCCATAAACAAGATGTGCTCCTTGTCGCTGCTAATCATGGCCAGCACATTTTTGCCGGCATCGAATTCGAGTATGTTGATGCCCTCGAAGCACTTACTGAGATGAGGCTGCACACGCAGCGGATCTTTGGTCTCGGAGAGAATTTCCAACATTTCATCGTTGGCCAGAAAGAAGAAGCGTGGAAAATATAAACGTTTCTTCTCCAGGTAATTGCTCACGCCAGTGGATATGTCCTCCAACAGCTCGTTGGCCTTCTGTAAGGACTCTAGAAGACCAGCACCTGGCGCTGTTTCCATGACCAGCGGATTGCGAAGCACTAATCCCATGTTGCGGGAGAACGTCTGCTCCACAATGACAAAGAGGCGACCCTCCTCCGGCATCTGTGCGACAATGTCCTTTGAGGAGAATATCGGGAGCAGGTAGAGGTAATTGACCTGCACCTTCCCCCACTGGTCAAGAGTTTCGTTGACGCGTGTGATTTTCTCGTACCAGGCGCGAACTTCCTCCTCGCAGGGCTTCATGAACGCTGATCCACGCATGGTTAGGGTTTTGAGTATGTGATCGTCCAGAAGCGCCTGTATGTCGTCCAGGCTGGAGAGTATCGTTACGCCTGTCTCCTTGTATGGGCCGGTGGGAAATACTTTGTTTTCCCACTCTTTGATCATGATCTGCAGATTGGTCCACAGCTGCAATTCCTTATTGGCGCTGATACTAATTATTTCAAACTGATCAAGAACGTTGTCCAGGCCAGAGTTAAGAATTTTGCGCAGCGTAGTGCCAGCGTCCGGCGTAATATCAAATCCGGCAATTTCCGACATCTCCTTCCAGTGACGCTTTCGCAGCGCCGGATTACACATATTGTTCACAATGAAAACTCCAATGGTAAAGTCTTTAATAGTCTTTATCATCGAGGCGCATAGGCGCAACGGTACCGGATGTTTCTCCGGATCGGGATCTTCTGTTTGGCCCTAAAAGTACAAAGTGGGCATTGCAAATGGTGGGTAAAGAACTTTATATGGTAGCTAAATCACCTTAAACTTGCAAACGGGATTCTCAACCATGTCCTGTTTAATCTTAATACGATAATACTTTTGATTCTTTTGAAACTCCTTGAGATAATCGTCTGTTGTGGTTTCCACGAACTTCGGCTCCAAGTACTCAAACGGACCATCAGTCCACACACTCAAGTAGCGCTGCCATTCAATACATGATCTTCAACAGCGAAAACTTTTAATTATGTAATGTTTTAGTTAACCTTTATATATTTTTACTTACTTCATTAAATCTGCAAAAGGGTAGACAAACCCCTTGATAACTTCCAGAGTCGGATATTCGGTTTGGTTCACTTTAAAGAGCTTCTCCTCCTTGTTTATCCAGGCCACGTAGTCATCAAATGTTTTCAACTGATCTATGAAGTTCTGCAGTATAATGTAGCACTCGCGAAATTTTTCCGGCCTGCTCATATCATCAATGATGCCTAATTTGGGCACCATTGCTTCAATATCTGCGTTTAGCTTCTTTACAACCTCCTGCAAGTGCTCTTCGAATAGGAACTTGTACTGCTCCTGCTGGGATGCGTTGTAATCACAGATCTCGTTTATGTCCTTGATCCAGTTAATCGTCTTGATGGTCAGATCGAAATGATACTTGGACATTTGGGTGAGCTCCACAATATTGGTGCCCACCTGAAGACAGTATTGAATTCGATCCGTCAGCTCAGCCAGTTTCTTCATCTTCACATAGATCATATAGTCGGCACTTTCAAGCAGTTCCTCAGTGGATTTCGGGATCAAGAGAGCTTTATCCTTAATCTTTTCGAACTCGTCACAAATTTCCTCCTCTGCTCTAATATGCTCGCTTATGATCATGGCAGTAATGTCGGATATAAGGCTCTCGGCTAGGCTGCGCAGACTTTGTATAACCGGCTCATTGTCGATGACGGCTATCTCAAAGTAATCTGTTGCCGGTTCGCTGCGGAGCATGTTAATAAACTCATAGTATGTTTCGATACGGGCAAAGTATTCCTCGAACTCGTGCGGCTCATCCAGAAAGTTGGCGAGCCCGTTGCGCTCCTCCGCCGAGTAGAGAGCAAAATATTTTTGCCGATATTCATTAACATATTCAGTTATTTGGGTGTACGTGCGCACAATAATCTCCTGGACCCTTTCGATCACATCCTTGACATAGTTCTCATTCATTTCGATCTTAAGATAGTCGTTTACCTGGGCAAAAGTGGTCAGCGTGTCCACTTGTGGCTGAAGTGACTCCATACGATAGCCCACCATTGAGATTTCGGTCACAATCTCGCCAAAGATAGACTGTATATTGTAGAGATTTGGCCGAATATCCAGGCCGTCCTCTAGGTCGTTCCATCCCAGGGACATGCGAAAAACGGGCATGGTGCGCGGGCTACTGCAGATACGACACAACTCCTCAAATGTGCGCATCTTCATTTTGGTCACCTCACGATTCATTAGGCCCTCCAAGCCACACCAAGCGCGCTTCCACACACTCAAGGGCATAACTCGTTTGCGCAGCATACGGCGCAGCACGGACACCAGCCGGGTGTACCAAGTCCAGCGCAGAAATGTGTTAACCTTATCCAGCTGATTCTGTATATACTTACGGTAAAACTTGTACGACAGGGCCTCCCGCCCACAAAGACCCAGCTGCTGCTGCTGGGCTCCCATGCTGCTCACGTACTGAAAATTGCAGGCCAATTCGGGTAGCTCAGCTACCGATATACTCAGTATGACGCGCATGGGCGGCTGCAAGATGAGCAGCTTTTGTGCAATTTTACGCCGATTGTCCAGATACAATTTGTAGTTGGACGAGCGTCCGGGCAAGCTAGAATGGAAGTCTGCATGCGGTAAATCAAACTTTGAAGGATCCTCGTCAGAGAACTCTGGATGCTGTAGAATGTTTTTCATGCTGTAGATCTTCATTAGGCGATCGTATTCCTCGTGCACGTCATTCATGTATGATTTAACCAACTCTGGATACTTGGTCTTCAGTCTCTCAGAAGCAAAGCTCAATATTTTGGCTTCCGTCTTGCGCAGCATGCGCGGTACAATAATTTTGCGCACTTCGCGTCGCAAATTGTCCACATAGTGCACCTGAGGCAGCGGTCGCATTTCTGGTTCCGGTTCCCATGGCTTTTTCGCTATCTTTACCTTTATGTCAGCCGCCCTCTGTTTGAGAAATGCGTAGTGTCGGCGCTCATGCACCTCGGATATACGAAAAGTGAGCAACGGGTTCTTCATATACGGCTCATTATCGTATTTAGTTATGTCCGAGGGAGGGCGGTGCATGCGCTCGAGCTTGCGGCTATACATGATGCAGCCGGCTTCTCGTAATGCTCCTGTTCATATGCAAAATATAAACCAGCGGTGCAAATAATATCTATGGGCCAAACATGCAACGGCTTTACACTTGATTAGAATGTCGTTACTAAGGTAACTTGAATATTTTGTGTGCCTTGTTTGTTTTTCCGTTTGCTGCCCAACTTGTCAACGGGTGCTACGTTGAGAAGCGTTAGACACCATTTTAAAAATATTGTAGTGCATGTATGTGTATGTTTTGTATTTATTTATTTACCGATAACAATAGTGTTATCGCTATCGGTACCAATTCGATTGCAAATGACATTACAGATCAGATTAACAACTCTTTTTCTAAGCAACAATAATTACAATAATATATATATATATATATATATATATATATATATATATATATATATATTATATATATATATATATATATATATATATATATATATATATATATATATATATATATTGTATGTATATATTTGTATGTATAACACTTGTTAAATTGCCTTCAAATATACAATATTCTAAAAAAGAGAACCCCGAATTGTTTATCAAAAAACAGCCTTAAGTTTATGCAATGTCAATAAATGTGTGGAGGTGTGTGCAGGTTTGTTTGGTATTTATAGGCATAAGAATAGCTTAAGGGCGATGGTGGGCCGTGTTTTTGGGGTATTTGCGCATTTGAAGCACACCACGTAAAAGTTATACAATTGAATAGATTCACAAATACACAATTTAGTTATGAGCGTTTTGAACAATAGATTCGTATAAAAGAAATTGCACATGTTTGATTTTGATGATGTTTTTTAGGTACGTTTAAGCGTTTTCATATCTTACTCATTATAATTATTTAATGCGTGGATATAATTGTAATTGTGTATATACTGTAAATACTTACATATGAGTGTGTTTTTTATGTGAAGTGTGTAGGTATTAATGTGCTATGTAACACATTACATAGTTTTAAGGGTTAACGTAACAATTGCAATTATGATTGATTCTAGTTGTAGTTGTTTCTAATCATTGGTCGTTAAAAAGTTAACATTGACGACACTATAAATAGATTCAATTGCTTCGACGCCTTCGCACTTGTTATCTCTCGAACTGTAGCACATAATCCTTCAACGGTCCCGGCAAATTCAAGCGATTCACATTTTGCGCCAGCTTCCGGTTCATTGCCTCGTAGATGGCCATGCGAGCCAATTGCTTGAGGCTACGCGGCCGGCGATAGAGGGTCGAGATCAGTGAAATCAGTTGTTCCGTTTTTTTGTGCGGCACTTGGGCGACGTAGAAATTGTGCAGGGACTTGAGGCAATTGTAGAGCGGGTCGTGCTCCATGGTAAGATAAAATAGATGTATTATGCGCGTGAATGTCAATTGTGGATCGTTGAGTATAAATTCCTTCTTCGTTATCAGTATAATATAGTAAAAAAGCAGATAGCGTGAGTTTGTGCGAAACGAATTGCGAAACGTATTGTCGCCCATTGCGGCAGCGGCCCCGCCACCACCTCCGGCTGCAGCTCCACTTCCTAGCGCTTCCCCATAGCTGGCAATTTCGCTGGAGAAGATTGCAATGCCAGGCGTTGTCTTGCTACTCAGCACAATATTGGGATCGGCGCCGTATTGTATGAGCGTCAAAGTCAGTTCATAGATGCACTCCATATCTTGGCAAGTTCGCACGTTCTGCACCATATCCATAACGGCCTGCAGAATGTGCTGATATGTTTTATTGCAGTCCAGGCCATGCTGCAGCAGCAGCAGCAGAATGTTTTTGATAAAGTCAAAGTTTGTGCGTTTCTGTGCATCACAGTTAAGCGTAAAGTTCTCGCTGACCGTAAAGACCAGCACGTGCAATGGTTTCAAGTTCGCCCGATACGAACAGTTGGGATTGGCGCCATGCTGCAGCAAAATGCGTATGCAGTTCAGATAGCAGACCTTAAAACATAAAGATTTGTTCGAGTATACGTATAAGCTGTTTTCTCTATCAACAAATTTACCTTCATCGAATGCGTGAAGTGATGCAGATGATCCTTGTTAATCAGCGGCACCAGTAGCACCATTATGGGCACTGAACCATCGCGGCCCACAATATTGGGATCACCTGCAGGGGCAACAATGTCACGTTACGAAATTTTTAATTATTTGAATACGCACCGTCCTCCCTGATGAGCATATTAAGTAGCTCATAACAAACCTCCCAGTCGCGAAGATGGCGAAACACGCAGGCCATGGCACTGTTGCCAGCCTGGTTAATGGACGGCTTGGCGCCGTTTTGCAGCAGGAAACGCACTAGGTGCAGCACATCCCATTTACTCCACTTGTCGTAACCATAACGTGCCTCTTCTAGTGCATAGCGCACAATTAAGGCATGCAGGGGCGTGTTGCCCAGTGAGTCCGGAGCGTTTATCAGCTCCTTACAACCGCGATCGAGCAAAATGCGTAACGTAGCTTGCGTGCCCTCGGCCGATTTGCGTGCAGCGAAAATGACTGCCAATAAGAAGCGTCTGGTAAAAAATAGAAAACTCAATTGGGCAATCAATAGACCTACCAACATGCAACAAGGTCATCTGCTGTGTGCACGTCCGTACTGTGGTGATGGCGCCGTGTTGTATGAGCAGCTCTAGAAAGCGGCCATCGTGCAGCACGGCATGATGAATGGGGTAATATTCATCCATTATAAGATTTATCTCCTCCGAGCGTGTCACGACCAGCTGCTGAACGCAGTTCCAGGCGCCCCGTTCGCATGCCAAGTGAAGCAGCGGTTTTTTGGCCCGAAATGGTATCCATGGCTCCTCCATTTTCTGCGTCATCATGCTGAGCACATTATACTGATCACCTAAATAGAAAAACACTCAATTAGACACAGCTAAGTCCAAAAATAAAAAAAAGAGTGCTGGACTTAAAGATATCCTGTAGCATCCACACCACACTTTTAAATTTGTTGGATGTCTACAGAATATAAATAAAAACAAAACGAAAATGATTTGTAAGCTCGTTTATACCGTCGATGGCATAGCACAAGGCATTCTGCAGCTTGGTGTTCAGCCGTTCGCTAACATCGTCTACGTTGCTATGCCACTTGCCACTCTCCTCACAGTTGTGCGAGTGCGCCCCGGGAAAGCACATGCGTGTGTCGGCATCAATGCGGGCTCCATGTCGTAGCAGCAGCTCCACACACTCCTCGTAGCCGCGCAAAGTCGCTATATGCAGGGGTAGGGAGCATGGCGCCCGATTGACGTCCGGACGATGACGATGCAGCAGCCATTTGGTGAGATCGATATGATTGAGTCCAACGCTGCGCTGCAGTATGTTGTAGCCACAATCGTCGTGTATGACCAAGATGTTCTCGTTTTTGGGTATCTGTATCAGCAGACTTTCAAGTGTTTGCAACGAGATTTTGGGATTGGCACGCAAAATTTCGAACAGCGTTTGAATCTTCTCCTCTGTCGCCTTGGATACTTTGTGCCATCCCGATGGGACAGAAGAGCCGAGCCCGAACGAAACACTTGGCTCACAGAGCCGCCCATATCTCTGTCGCTCCGACTGTATCCTCCTACCCCGCCAGTGACAGAGACTCAATACGGATGACTTGGAGCTGTGTATATGGTACAACGATCAGCGTTGGTTGGACCAGCTAATAACGAGACCAGTGCGGCAGTATCTGCATGTTTGCGACGCAGTTTCGTGGCGTGTGGCTCCTTGGACCTGCACAAAACAATAACAATAAACAATGCGTAGAGCAGCAGTACGGACGCTACGTAAAAATCAATACAGATACGAGCTTTTACACATTCGCACGGATCAGCACTTGGCACTACACACGCGCAGCATTATGTTATTCCAATTATAGTTTAACATCTTCCTAAAGTTTTTATTAGTCGAAATCATTGCTCAAATGCATTAAAAAGCGTTTTATTGCAAACACCTAAAACTTTTTCTACGCTGTAAATTGTAAAGGAGTTAATCTATTTATCAGCTGGTCGTGAATCAAGTATCGATAGCCGAATCCTCCACCCCTGGTTCCACCGATACGAAAAAGAAAGAGACAAAATACTGATGGTTCTATCAATAGCTACGCATCTCTAATGCGCTATTCTGTTTTGTTGGCGCGCAGATGCCAGACGTGCAGTGGGAAGAATATTAAATAAACAACGAGTTTGATTTCACAACATAATGAGCAAGCGCATAACTTGTCCCTACGAGAACCTGAGCAGCTCTTATCTGCTACAGACCGGCGACTACCAAAAGCAGTTCTGCCATCTGTACGCATATCGCTTGGCCGAAATGACGCGCCTGTTGACGCCGCTGGCGCTGGCAAAATGGGACAAGCAGGTTCCAATTATGAAGCTGTGTGAGCTGCGGGGCGAGCAAAACGTCCACTGCATTATCATTGGCACCATCTATAAGCATCAGGCACACAAGCCCAGCATTTTGCGCGATATCTCCGAAGAGAATCAGCTTGCACCGCAGCCACAACGCCAAAACTACTCGGAACCCGAGGACAAAGTCATGCTGGAGGATGAGCTACAGCGCGTGCGCTTGCAGGGCGATCTGCTGGAAGCGCGTAATCTGGCTACTGGCATCGTTTGTGCCGTCAAAGGCTGCACTGACAGTGAAGGTTTCTTCAAAGTCGACGAAGTGCTCTTCCTGGAGAGTGGGCCACAAAAGCCACTGGCTGTTCGCTCGCCGGGAAGCAAGCTGGTGCTGATTTCAGGCTTGGATCAGCTACAGGCGCACAACCATGTGGATGCCTTGAATATGTTTCAGTACTGGCTCAGCGGCTCCTTCGGCAACAATTCCGATGCCCAATCCACAGTACGGCTCATCGTTGCTGGCAACTCAGTTCGGAGCTCGGCTGTGGCACATGTGCCCACCCTGCAGGTGGCACGCAATCTGGCGAATACCAACGACACCGTGCAGGCGGTAACCCAGCTGGACGGCTGGTTTACGTCGTGGGCACATGCACTTCACGTCGACGTTATGCCTGGACCCTACGATCCAGCTAATTTCATGCTACCGCAGCAGCCGTTCCACAAATGCATGTTCCCACTGGCCGCACAGCTGTCATCCTTTCAATCCGTACCCAATCCCTACACATGTCGTCTCGACAGCGCTCTTGTAGCTGGCACTTCTGGACAGAATGTGTCGGATTTACTACGAAGCACTTCGCTCGACTCATCCCTTCAGGCGCTACGCTGTACGCTCACGTGGGGCCACGTAGCGCCCACCGCGCCGGATACGCTCGCCTGCTTTCCGTACGTCAGCAGTGATCCTTTTATTATGAAGGAATGTCCGCACGTGTACTTCGCCGGCAACTGTGCGTCCTTCGAAACCGAACTGCATATCGGCTCCGGAGGCAAACGCACGCGTCTCGTCTGCGTGCCCAGTTTCAACAAGACCCAGAGTGTTGCCATGGTCGATTTGGAGACCCTCGATTGCCGACAGATCAAGTTTAGCGTAGAATCGGAATAGTTGTATGTCAATAAAAATTACTTGCCTAATTATATTTTAAATTTCATGAGTTGTGATTTTATTTGAACTAAGAACTAGAATTCCGATCAATGCACGACCGGGCCAAGCGGTTCACCGCGTATGTTAGCCAGGTCAAGGCGCGAGTCTATGGTATCATCTATCAGGCCAATCACTGCTATGTTGTCGCCGCGGATTATGTGCAGGCCAAGCACAATTTGCTCAATGCCCGACGTTGTAGAAAAGACGCGCTCATGGCATTCATCGATGATGATGTTGATGGTCTGGTCGAAGCCCTTTAGGGTGCCTATAAAGTTGCGTCCATCCGCTGTGATAATGGAGACTGTGTGGTTGATGTAAGACTCCAAGCCGGACATTCTGTTAGATCTGCAAGCGTTTGCTTTTATATATTTAAAACAAACCACGCAAATGTTCGTCGTAAAACGTTTGGAATTGGAAGTATAATTATCGAAGTGCCGAAATATCGAAATCCGAGCTATCGGTTGCAAAGCAGCTGTTCCTCGTTCGCCCTATGCTCATGTAATCGAAGAGTTCGCATTCTAGTTTTGTTATAAAACTAAATAAAAACTTAAAAATGCTACGTCGCCTCACACAAATCAGTGCGAAGCAACTGGTGCGCACACAGTCAACTGCTGCGCATGGTACTGCCAAGGATAAATGGGATCTTTATGCTGGCGTCTTGGTCGAACGGCTACCGGTGGTTTCCAAGACGTTGAGCCCAGTGGAGCGCCAGTTTCAGGACATGCTGTCCACCGTCGAGTACGAAAACAGTCTTAAGTCGGACTATGAATTAAAGCACGAGCGCGATATGGCGCAGGCTGAGCTAATTAAGCAGGGGAAAATGCAAGTGGATCTCGATGATACAGTTTCCAAGCAGACAGCCCAAGATCTAAAAGATGCCTACAGCGAGGAACTGAAAAAGTTTGAATTTGCCTCACGCACCACGCCCGATGATGCCACCAACAAGACCAACTCCACGGATCGTTGCTTGGAAGATACGCTCTATCTGGTAGTCAAGCAAAAGCTGGGTCAACAGGAGCATCTGGTGCTGCCACAGGGTCAGCGCCAGGAGGGCGAATCTATGCGACAGACTGCGGAGCGTGTGCTACGCGAGCGCTGCGGCAACGATCTGCAGGTACTGTTCTATGGCAATGCGCCTGTCGGCTTCCACAAGTACAAATATCCGAGCAAACAGCGCATCGAAAGTGTCGGTGTCAAAATATTCTTTTACCGTGCCTCGTTGCGAGCCGGCAATGTGGATGAGAAGCAAATCCCGGCTGTTAAATACGCTTGGCTGCCCAAGGAGGCGCTCAACGAAAAACTAAACACCGCCTACGCGGACAGCATAAACAAATTCTTAATATGATTTAAATATATTTTTGTTTTGTCCTGTTGCAACCAATAAAATATAAATGTTTTTATTAAATAATAAAAACAACCATTTGTATTTAACATGACATGCAGCAATATATTTTTTATTTGCAATTTGTTAAAGTGTAAACACACAGGCAAATAGTAATATTTAAATTTTTATGAAATTTTGATTTGGATATTTTACTTCTTGTTTTCTCGTATCTATGTATCCGTTCGTATAAACTGGAAACTAAGGAAAGGCTAGTTACTGTTGGTTTTAGTATCTTAAATTTGTTTATCATCTTTCAATTACAAACACTGAACAATTAGACAATTTTGGATAGTACATTAAAAGCAAAGCATTTGTCTAGCATACGCTAGAGTATGGCGTATATTCGCATATGGCTCTGATTTATAAGCATTTTAATATATCTTGAATATGTATGCTGAGACTACGTTTATTCATGCCAAAATTTAAGATACCATTTGGGAGACAGAGAAATAGATAAATGCAAAAGCTACAAATTATATGCTGATAAAAGTGTTGAAAGTGCTCTTGTTTTGTTGTTTTGGGTTCATTGTGGCAATATTTCTAAATAAGCATATTTCTGTTGTTCTTAGTTACTAAAAATTATCGAAAATAATCGTGTAAATATATGTTTATATTTTTTTAGAAATAGATTGTAAGACATTTTCTCAGGCGCCATTAAAAACAAATCACGCGATTTAATTCTGGAATAGCGTTCGCGTGAAATCTATGTAATCTAAAGCATCTTTAATGGGCTGGCCAGAGCGCGGTTCCGAGAAGGGTTTCATACGCTGCACACAATAGTCCGCCATGTCCTTGGTGAGGTTCTGCAAGGAACACGGTTCATTAAATATATATTGTAGTCAAATTAGGATTTTCTGGAAACTTACGCAGTAGAGCTCCTCCTTGGTTACATATGGGCGGTCGGCGGCAGTGATTGCGCGGAAAGCATTTTCGATTTCTTCGTAGGACTGCACATTCTCGGTTTCCTTGGAAATCATGAATGCAATGTACTCCTGTAGTGAGACATAGCCATCGCGGTTGGGATCGACCACATCAAGTATAGCCTCAAACTCTGGATCTGGTTGACCCTCTTCAACCATGGGCAAATCGTAGCCAAGAGCGCGTAGACATGATTTGAACTCCTGGTGGTTCAGTTTGCCGCTCTTGTCCTTGTCGAAGTGTTTGAACATCATGGAGAATTCCTTAAGCGAATCCTCCGAGACGCCTGAATGATTTCGTGCCTGTATCTGTTGCTCCAAATTGTGCTGCATGCGCATCGATAGCTGGTCAAGTTGATCCCACTGCTGGGCCAAGCCAACAGTAGAGTGTTCCGTGTAGCGGTTATCCAAAATCAAGTGTTCCTCAAGCAAAGCGCCCAGCTCTTCAATCTTCTTCAGATCTACACGACGGGCACGCACTTCCGTGGCCTTGACGCGAAGCGCCTCCAGTTGCTGCTCCAACGAACCGGAGCCTTCCATCATCGATGTTCTGTGCATGTTGTAATATTTGTGTAAGTTCGTGGGTTTAGGTGTTTAAAATAGAATATCGATCATTAGTAGGGCACGACAAAGCACGGCACATGAGTTTAAATGCTTAGGAATCAACATTTTTAAAGTTATAATGGATATAATGCATAAGAAAAGCAAATCTTGTTAGAGGTCTGTGGTTAAGGGCGGCAGTTTGTAATTCTTATGGGGCGCACAACAAATTTGTTGTTCTTAATGTTTCTATATACAGGTGTTTGTTTAGGATTACGAGTGTGTGGAAACGTGTTTACCATGACGCAAGCAGAAAAACTGAACTGAGCTTATTTCATATTCAAGTTTTTTAGTTCGTGTCAACGGCAAAGACATTCGAGTTTCTCGAACAGCGCTTGAAAGACCGTTCTTTTTAAAGTAGCTTAAGAAATTTTGTTATATTCAGCAACTAATAAAGTCGATGATAAATCACTATAAAGCGAGTTAAAAGAAAACGCCAAATACTTGTTGATTAAAGCTACTAAAAGAATAATATAAATAAATGCAAAATTCGCTTTTACTACTTGTATTTTCTGTATGCTACTTTTTCACATGCTGAATTAAAGTATCTTTGTAGCGAATGTGGAAAAAATTTAAGATGGTTGAAAAGGAAATTGACAATTTTGAGAGGATCGAACGCTAACTGATCGATAGTTAAGAAATCGATAGATTTATCGACGCTAAACGTTGCTGGTACAGCACGCGCAAAATGCAATTTAAACTATAACTAAATTTTGAAAATATATTTTTTTGGCTTTTCTAAATTAAATATATTTACAAAGCACGGGGGAGCCTTTAGCTCCCTCATTATAATTTTTTTTTTTTTTTTTTTTGCTGTTAGTGGAGCAACGCGCAGCTGTTAAACTTTTAGCTTTTGCAATGGCCAAACAACGACAGAAACGGAAACAGAAACAAAACAATATCACAAAAGAAATGAAAACGAAGAGGGCGCGCCCAGTGTCCGTAGGGAGAGTGGGCCGCGCTTCTTAATTACCCTTGACGATTATAACCCAGCATATAATATCTAGAAGAACAGAATTGAACGTTTCAGTTACGCTTTTCATTAGGAAAATTATGGAAATTACGAAATTACGAGAGATACGAGTTTAAAGGGAGACCACAAGAGTTCTTTTCGTCGAAAGAGATGGCTTGCTTGATTGTGTGTGTTGTGCGAAGAATCGGATTGAGTATGAGAAACCAACACCAACAACATCAACATCACACGGCACAACTGCGGGGGAGCTGATGGATCGGAACGATGTTACTCACCTCGTTTCGGTTAGCCACTGGTGGAAGAGATTGGCGTGCTTGGCAAACTCCTTGCGCAGCTTGTCGTTCTCCTCCTGACGCTTGGCCTCCTTGGCAAGTTCGCCATCGCGTTCCTCTATGATCTTTTGCAGATTACGCCAGGTCTCCTCAAGAGCTTCCATGGTGAACCATGTGTATGGGTTTGGTCCAACATTAAAGCTCTTGATCTTCTGGTCGAGTGCTGCCAATGCCTTAAAGTCAGCTTCGGCCGATGAAAGAGACGCTTGGAATTGTGCGTGGGCATCACGCAAGGCGCGTATTTCTTCGATCGAATTGCAGCGAACAGGATCTGTGAGATCCTCTTCGGCATTTTCGAACCAAGAATTGAAGGCCGAAGCTTTCTTGGCAAATGTCAAGTAGAGTTCCTCGATTTGGCGGAATTGCTCCTGCATGGCCAGCAGTCGCTGTTTGCGCGTATCGGAGGCGTCGCGCAGTTTCTGCCAACGGGCAATGACATCTCCATGACGCTTCAGAATGGCCGGCGACTGGGCGTGGTTAGCATTAATCAGTTGATCCTTCAGCGCGCTAATGTTGTGAATGCCCTCCTGTTCAAAGGCATTGAGACCTGCAAGATACAAGGATTAACGCATAAGTATGGCTGTTGCATTGATGCACTTGCTCCCTCGTTCACGTGCTCACCTGCGTCGAATGTCTCCTGCTTTGTCAATAGCGTTTGCACAGTGGACAGATCACGTCCGTATTCGTCGGAGCGCACGTAGTTCTCTTTGTCGTCAATCCAGCTCTCGACCACGTCGGCCTTCCACATGAACTGCAGATAAGCCGAGTTGTCCAACAAGGAGCCCTTGCGACGGGCGGCCAAGGCGTTGAGGTTCTCAAGCTTATTGCGCAACTGTTGGCAACGCTGGCCAATGGACTCGCCGTGATGGTTCTTGGCCTCGACCAGGTCGCTACCCTGCTCGCAGATTAGCGAGCAGCGATCCTTGTGGGCGGCAAAGTCCGTCTCGAAGGCATCGTGCTTTTTCAGCAAACCCTGCACAGCGGCCATCGAGTCTCCATAGTCCTCCACAGAGAGCAGCTGCTGCTTCTCGGTGATCCAAGCCTCCTCTTCTTCCACTTGGGCCAGGAACTGCTGGTAGGTCAGAGACTCGTCCAACTTTTGACCACGCGTGGCGGCCAGATTCTTCAGCTCAGCCCAAGCCTGATTAAGCGCCTTCAAACGCTGCTCAATTTCGGGCACGCCCAGATTGGATACATCCATGAGCTTCTCGCCGGCTTCCTGCACAGCCTGTATAGCCGGCTCATGCGAGGCAAGCTCCGCTTCGAGGCGCTTGTGCTTCTTCTTTAGGTTCTGCACGCCGGTCAAGTCGCGTCCGTAGTCATCAGAGCCAACCAGCAGCTTCTTCTCCTTGATCCAGCTCTCCTCATCAGCGATGTCGCGGAAGAACTGGTGCAGAGTAAGTGCCTCGTTGAGACGGGCCTGGCGGTGGGCAGCCAGATTGCAAATGCGCTCGTAGCGCTCGTTAATGCTTTGACGCTTCTCCTGGATGCCAGCAGTATCGAATTGACCGCTCTCGACCAAGGAATCGGCCTGGTTGTTCATGTCCTTGATGCGGTCTTCGTGCGCAACGATATCCGCTTCGACCAACTGATGCTTCTTCATGAGGTTTTGGACAGATGCCAAATCCTTACCAGAATCCTCAGTGGTCAACAAACTCTCGACCTCGCCCAACCAGAAGTCCAAATCCTTGACAGCAGCGATATACGTGCGCTGCTTGTTGGCTTCCTTCAGCTTTAGCGACTTTTCTGTCGTCTTGTGCGTCAAATATTCCCACTGATCGGCTATTTGGGTCAGGCGCTTCTGCACCGCATCCTCCGAGCCGCTGCACTGTTTCTTATCAATCAAATTGCCGCCCATCGCCAGCACGCTCTGTATACGATCCGCATTGGCGGCCAGCTCAGCCTCGAAGGCCTGATGCTTCTGATGCTTCGACTGTATATTGGCCGGATCCTTGTAGCTCTCCTCGGTGGCTAGCTGCAGCTTCTCGGCAATCCAGTTCTCAATCTCGTCCGCATCGCGGGAGAACTGCTGCAGTGTCTGCTCATCGCCCAGACGAGAACGCTTCTCGATCAGACCCTCCTTCAGGTGACGCCAGCGCTCGAGCACCTGCTTACGCTTATCATCCACCAGATTGGAGGCATAATGATTCTGAGCGATCAGCTGATCCGCCACGGTTTGCAGTGCGGCGATCTTTTGCTCATGACCGTTGATGGCCTTGTCGAAGTCCTCGTGCTTCTTGATCAGGGCCTCCACATTGCCACCAGCGTTGGCATCGTCGTCCGCATTGAGGAACGCCTCGCGAGCCGACATCCACGACTCGGCTAATTCGCAGTCGCGCATGTACAACTGCAGATCAAGATTCTGCTCCAGCTGCAGACGGCGCTCGGTCCAGGCCTTCTCCAAGTCCTCACGGGCCTTGGCCAAATCCTCAATCTTCTCTTTAATCTCCGGCGAGGCATAATGATTGGCCTGCAGCAGCTCATTACCAAACTGCTCAAAGGCGCCGAAAGTTCCGGCGCGTGCGTCGATCTCCGTGCGGTGTTCCTACACAATGAGAAAATGCGTTAATCCCTTGAGCTTGGCAAGTTCTTTCACTGGGTAAGGTTGAATAACGCCGGGTTAGAACAACAAGAAATGATTTGAGTTGCGCTGTCGTTGTATTCGTTGCAGCCTCAACAAGTATTTTATATAGATTAGTCAAAAATACCAAACGTCGAACAGAAACAGAATCTGAAGATGATTTGTGAGGTGACTGCGTACTGTCTGTCGTGTTTGAGTGCTTCACAGTAATGAATGTTAAGGTCCATCCCGTATAGCATACACTGAGGGTATTCAGCAGCTCAAGCAACTGTCGCAAAATAACAATTTTTAGTTTACAATTACCAAATAAAAAACTTCAACATGTTCTAAAATACCATTTGTGCATGTTAAACAAAGATGTGGACAGTTCTGGTTATTTTACAAAAGGAATTTAGAATTCCCTATATTATGCAGAGCTATAACTGCCAGAGCTAATAAATACCCTTATGATTTAATTTTCTTAGTTTAAGGCCAGGATCGGTATACAACTAGTTAAAGGTCTGTCTGTAACACACATGAGAGGCTATGAGATGACTGTAAATTGACGATTTATGTATTTTGTATATATTATGCATAATATGCACAGACGAAGCGTTATTAGATGACAATTTGTGTATAAATACAGATTCGGGGATATTAAATTCAATGGCTTTATCAACTGCAACTGGCTATTCACAATGAAAACCTTAGGTTTCCATTGTGAACACCCAAAATAACATACATATGAGCGAGAGGGTGCTAGTGTGCAAGCTGTAGCCGAACACATTGTTGTGGCAGCAGGCGAAAACTGGTTCAAAAAACAAAAGAACAAGTAAGAACAACGCACAATGATATATTAACACGGGATTAACATGGATGACGAAAATGATGATACTGATGATGATGTTGATGTGGTATACGAACAACTACCTCGTCGCCGGATGGTGATGCGGTACTGCTGCCCAGCGTAAACTCAATTTCAGCACGATGTGCCTGTGTTTAGAGATGAGAAATAAAACCATGGATGTATATTTATGTTGTCATGAACCATGAACCATTGTTGTTGTTTTTGTTGTTGATTGCAGGAGACGTTGTTGATTTGAGTCAAGGAGTTTGATTATTGTTTTTATGGTGTGATTTGGGTTTGCTTTGTTTGGGGTGGGGACATTGGCACAGCAATACCCCGGAAACAAAACAGAACAAAAACTAGACAAAACTCTTCGGGTGCCGAAGATTAAATACCCTTGCAGGTTAACTGTCATTGCACACAATATCTTGATATTTGACTGCTTGTTCATATGTAAGACAATATAAAAAAGATTTTCATTCAAAAATCACAATTTTTCGACCGATTGTTTCTATTGCTGCTATATGATATAGTGGTCTGACTCGGACTTCGACGTATATAATGTCTTGCAACAAAAAGATGGACCAATGGCAAATTGTATGACAATTGTTTTAAACCTAACAGTCTAGTGTGCATAGAAAGACAAACGGACTTGGCTGTAAGATACTGACCAAGAATATATATAAATAGAGTCAGAGCGGTCTCCTCTTGTGACAAAATTATAATACTCTTTGCAAGGATATTAAAAAAGGCACAGGAAAAATTATTCATAAAAAAGATAGATCCTGGAAACGGACAAGAGGAGATTTGAAAGGAGTTAAACATAACGTTGCCTCACCTGATGACGTTCGATGAGCGCCTCGGCGCCAGTCACATCATTGGCCAGCTCGTCAGAGGTAACCAGGCTCATCATCGAGTTGATCCAGGCCAGCAGATCGCGATAGTCGCTAAGGAAACGCTGCAGATCGTACGAGTCGAGGAGTTTCTCTTTGCGGGCCGTCGACTTGGTGATGATCTGGTCCCACATCTCGTTGATCTCCTTCTGCTTGGCATAGGTCTGCTCGGCGGTATCCGGATGCGATTGCATCAGGCGATTGGCAGTCTCATCCAGCTGGCGAATCTTGTCGCGCAGAGCAGCCAAGTCGCGCTCAACGCCCTCATGTTTGCGCTGCAGCGTCTGAACGCTGCGCAGATCCTTGCCCAGATCGTCATTGTTCAAGGCGTTGGCCTTTTCGGCAATCCAGTCCTTGGTCTCGTCAATGTCGCGATGGAAACGCTGCACCTCGTGAGCGGAGCCCAACTGGCTGGCCTTCTCGGCGGTCAGAGTCTGCAGGTTGTTCCACTTCTCGTTCAAGTCCTGCATCTGGGTCTGGATCTTCAGAGCCGCCTCCGTCTGGCCCAGCGAGGTCAATTGCACGGCAATCTCGTTCATGTTCGCCAGACGCACCTCGTTCGCCTTGAGGTCATCGTTGAAGTCGTCGAATTTCTTCTGCAGCACCTCGACCTCCTCGAGATCCTCGCCCACAACATCGGCGATCTGGGCGTGGTTCTCCTTATCGCGTATCCACTGAGCCAGATCGGCCGCCTCGCGCACCAGCACATAGGCCTTGACAGTCTCGTTGAGCTTGTTTTGGCGCTCGCGGGCCAGCGCCAACAGATTGTCGTACTGCGAGTTGATCTGGTTCTGGCGCTTGGCAATCGAGTGGTTGTCCACTAGGTTCTGCTGCGAGGCGCTAAGTCCGGCCTCAATTTTCTTGATGTAGGCGGCAGGCACGAAGCCCTGACGATCGTTGACCTCCACCTTCCACCAGTCCTTGTTGTTGGAGTTGAGCAGGGTGAGTACATCGCCCTTCTTCATGGAGACTTCACGCGGCGACTTCTCCGTATAGTCATAGAGGGCAACGACGCACTCCTTGCCGGTAATGTCCACAACGGGCGTCTCCTGTTGGCGGCAGTTCTTGGCCTGCTCCTGCAGCGCTTGGATGGTGTTGCCAAAGGCTTCCAGATCGGACACTAGCGCCTCGTGCTTTTTGAGCAGCGCCTCCGAAGAGTCCTCGTCCTTGCCATAGTCACTGCCCGTCGCAATAGGCTCCTTCTCCCGCATCCACGACTCCGCCTCGTTGGCATCGGCAAAGTACTGATGCGCCTGCAGGGAATCGTCAAGATCCTGTTTGCGCTGATTCGACTTGTCCTTCAGTGTGTTCCACTGCTCCTGCAGCGCCTCGAGGCGCTGGCGTATGTCATCGCTGGCGAACGGCTGATCCTTGAGCATATTCTCGCCGGAACTGATAACATTCAAGAGGCGCGCCTCATGATTGTTGATCTCAGCCAGCACTGCCTGATGTTTCTTGATCAGATTCTGGACACCAATCAAGTCACGACCGCGGTTTGTCGATGCCGCAATGGGCTCCTTCTCACGTATCCAGGCGGCCTCGTCCTCGAGGTCGCGGAACAGTTGCTGCACCTGCAGCGAGTCTAACAAATGCTGCTTACGCTCGCCCATGGGCGCCGCCAGGGCGGCATAGCGGGCGGACAGGTTGCCCTCCTTGTTGCGAATGTTGTCTGCATCAAAGTGGCCCGACTCAATGAATTTGTTGGCCGCCACATTGATGTTCTCGATGCGGTCCTGGTGAGCCATGACATCAGCCTCGAGCAGCGCGTGCTTCTTCTGCAGATTCTGCACAGAGGTCAGATCCTTGCCGTGATCTTCGGACAGCAACTGGCCCTCGATCTCGCTCAGCCAGAGCTCAATGTCCTCGATGGTGCGATTGAACTGCTGCTGCTGACAAGCTTCGTTCAGCTTGGTGCCCTTCTTGTCGGAGGCCTGCACCAGCGTCTCCCAGAGAACCACAATCTCCTGCATGCGCGTGTTGATCTGATCGGCGGCATAGTGCTTCTTCTCGATCAGCTCACTGCCCACATTAGTGATGTCCTCGATGCGTGACTTGTTGGCGTTCAACTCGTGCTCGAAGTTCTGATGCTTCTGCATTTTGCCGTTCAGATTGGTGGGATCTAGGTAGCTGTCATCGGTGGCGAACTTCAACTTCTCGCTGATCCAGCCCTTGGTCTCGTCGCAGTCGCGCTCGAACTGCTGATAGCGATTCGAGTCCTCCAGCAGTTGGCGTCGTTTTGCAGACTTTTCCTGCAGAGCGGCGCGGCGGGCGAGCAGCATCTGGCGACGCTGGGCGACATCGTCGGCGGCATAGTGCTGGCCATCGATTAGCTTGGTGGCAAAGATGTCCAGCGCCTTGATCTTCTCCTCTTGGGCGGCGAGACTCTTCTCAAAGTCTTCGTGCTTCTTGATCAGCGCCTCGACGGAGTCCAGGGAATCACCCAGATCCTCATTGGCGAGGAAGGCCTCCTGTTTGGCCATCCAGGTGTCAGCCTGTTCAGTGTCACGATAGAACAACTGCAGATCCATGCATTGCTCGTACAGGATGCGGCGATCCTCCCACAGCGACAGCAGCGAGCTCTTGTCATTTTCCAGAGCCCCCAGCTTCTCCTGGATTTCGGCTGCGGCATAGTGCTCACGCTCCAAAAGTTTCCGACCGGACTCGGTGGTCAGCTTGAAGCTATCTTCGCGCGCATCGATCTCACCCTTGTGCTCCTGATGGCGCTCCAGCAGCGCCTCAGCGCCAGCCACATCCTTGGCGAGCTCATCGGCCGAGATGATGGCTTTCATGCCATTGATCCACGACACCAGATCACGGAAATCGGCCAGGAACCGATGCAGATAGTAAGACTCGTCCAGCTTCTGTTTGCGTTCACGCGCCTTGGCCGTTAGGCTCTGCCAGTAGTTGGCGATCTCCGCCTGCTTGTCGCGGATCTGATCGCTGTGATCGGCATGAATGGAGCACAGACGCTGCGCCTCGGCGCCCAGTGTGGACACCTTATCCTCCAAAGCGGCCAAATCGCGCTCAACGCCCTCGTGCTTGCGCTGCAGCGCCTGCACGCTGGCCAAATCGCGTCCGTAGTCGTCGGAAGAGAGCACGACATCCTTTTCGGCTATCCAGGCGACAGTTTCGTCGGCATCGCGATTAAAGCGCTGAATCTCATGAGCGCCGAACAGCTTCTCCTGACGCACAATGGCCAATTGCTTGAGGCGCTGCCAGGCTTCGTTGAGCTCCTCCTTGCGCTTGGTAATGGTGTCGCGCTCGGGATGGCCATCCTGGATTAGTTTGTCGGCCAACTGATTCACTTCAGTGACGCGATACTCCTGCGAGGCCATGTCCTTCTGGAATTCATCGAACTTGCGCTGCAGCACCTCCACATGCTCCAGATCCTGGCCGAACTCATCGGCCGTCACAAAGGTCTCCTTGTCCTTGATCCAGAACATGACCTCCTCGCATTGGCGCAGGAACTGCACCAACACCAGAGCCTGCTGCAACTTCAAGCCCTTCTCGGCCAAACGGCTGAGCAGCAGCTCCCACAGCTGATGCAGCTCGTCCAGGCGTCGCTGAATGGTTTCCGATGCAAAGTGCTGCTGATTGATCATCTCCTGGCCGGTGTTGTCCAGCGATACAATCGCATTGCTGTGCGCCGAAACCTCCGCTTCGAAGGCCTGATGCTTTTGGATCTTGGCCTGTAGATTGGTCGGATCGCGGTAGCTCTCCTCGCTGGCCGCCTGCAGTTTCTCGTGTATCCAGGACTCCAGCTCATCGGCGTCACGCTTGAAGTACTGAAAGCGACGCGAATCCTCAAGCTTCTCGCGCTTCTGTCGTGTCTCGATTTTGAATTCATTATAGCGCGAAAGCACCTGCTCACGACGCTCCTGAATATCCTCGACGGTCTCGAGGATTTTCACCTCTTTCGGCGTGAAGTTCTCCATGTTCGTTAAATTACTCTTATATTTTGTTGTCGTTCGTTTGTGTGTTGATTTTGTAAAGTTTCAATTTAATCTAATACTGCTGCTGCTGCTGGTTGCTCATCAAATCCGCTGCCAAAGTTCGCCCGTGATCAACTGAAAGAGAGTAAAATGCGAGATCAGAGAGTGAGCAACAATTAAATTCAATTAGCTTTAACCAGACACAGCTTTTGTTGATTGCATAACCGCTCGCTCGCTATTTACAGAATTAGCACAATGACACACACGCAAACACACAAACACACACTAAGCCAACCACAGCTTTGACAATCACATTACGCACTTTGCGCTGCACAGTGGTTGAAAAGTGTTGCGATTTCAAATTCGTTCTGCAGCCCACGATTGAGAGATCTAAAAGCGGCGCAATAAAGAGTTCCGTTATTCGGCACTGAAACAAAGAAGCGTGATTTACGAGAGCGTGACGTCACTTCGGTTTGTGCCGTAGTTACATTACTTTGCAATTATTAGCTTGTATAAAATCCATAGCCCAATATTTAAAAGTAGAGCAAAACCATCTTTCAAAAGTTTAGTTTTTATCCGGTTATTCCTATGGGAGCTATATGATATAGTGATACTACAGAGTTTCATTAAGAGAGCTAGCTACTTTAGTCATTATACTACTTTAACAGCGAATTGGTCGTTATTTTCATGCAAACGCGCCGTACGCACCATTCCGATATAGTGACATATAGATTCTTTTGATGTTGTCATACTTGATACGTTTGTCCCACTGTTCGCCCAGTGACTGCACCGTCGGCCTTACACTGTTTCCCATTTTCCATTTTGCAACCCAAGAGTAGCGACAAATTCGTCAGGTTTCGCTGACAGTGACGCAATCGCCGTTTTAATTATCGATAAGCAGCGACTGTTATCTTATCGATTTCCAACAAACATAAAAAAATGAAATTCTTGTGCAAAAAATAGAGTTTTATTCACAGCTAAACAACATATTTTGTATGATAAATGCGAATGACATAATTAACTATGACATAATTAACTTTAAAGCTTAAAAACTATCCAGATCGTTCGACAAATCCGCCAACATTTCCATGAACAAATGCGACTTTCCATCGTCGTCGACCTTGCTGTCGCCATCGCCAATGCGATTTTGGGACAATTTCTGCAGCAGCTGGGAGAGCGCGCTCCACACGGGCGGCGTCCAGTTTTCCTTGAAGAGCGGCATGAAAAACTGATTGAGCTCATCGATGGTCACCACACGGGCCTCCAGCATGGAGTCTAGCAGCTGATGCAGCAGCGAAAAGCAAGAAAGATTGCCACTCAGCTCCTGCACAAAGTTAACGCTTAGCAATGTCACAAAGAAATCAGGAGCAGCACCGCCTGAACGCAACTGAGGCGCCGTCCACACATCACAGGCGGTCCCGATCAGGCCCTGTGTCAGCAGATGCGGTTGCCGGCAGATTAGCAACTGCAGCAGACGCACCAAAATGGAGCCAACTAGCTGATAGAAATAGTTCGGCAATTGCGGAACAAGTGCCGCCTGCCGCGTGCGTTCGAGAAGCTGCTGGAGGTCGCCCAGAAACGATAGATGTTCGGGTCGCATGCTGAGGCAGTGCACCCACTGCTGCAATTGCCAGAGTATATCTGACAGGCTCAATTCGCCCGCCCCACTCAAGCACATCTCATTAGAACTGGCGCCGGAGGTGGCCGGTGCACTGTTCCTGTTGGCGCGACACACTTTGCTGGCCACTTCCTGTAGATCACCGTGATAAAAGCTGGACTGCAGCACACTGGACTCCAGCCACTGTTGCAGCTGAGCCTTCGCCTGTTGCCTGATCAAATGTGCATAGGTGCGGCGCACAACCTCGTGGGTGTTCGCTGGCAATAGTGCCAGCAGCGACTGCTCAATGCGCTGATCTAGCATTGGGGGCACCTTCTCCGCCCACTGCTGACAGGCCTGGGTGCGTGCCTGCTGGTAAATGCGCTGAAGTTCCCGCTGCACCTCGTGCTGCTGAGTCGACCGAATCCCATTGACCTGTGCATCTGCCGCCGACTTGGAGGGCAAGAGTATATCCTGCTGTGCATCCTTGACCACACACTTGAAGCTGCGCTCAGTGACGAATTCGAGTAGACGTCGCATCGATGCGTTCTGCGAGTGTAGAAAGGCATCCACTAGTTTGCGCTGTTGCTGCTCCAAAGGAGATGCCTGCAGTACCTGCGATTGACCATCCTCCACATCCGGGTTGTTCTTGCTGCCGCTTAGCTGCTCCAGGCGCGTGGTTATGTAGCGATAGCGTCCATTTCGTTGTGCCTGTCGCTGCGAGGGTGTGATCGCCACCCGGAACTCGTGCAGAAAGGGACACGCCACCGGCAGCAGCTGCTCCAGCAGCGAGGCCGCTTTTCCCCTATCGGAGAAGCAAAGACTACGCAGACAATCGGACACCAGAGCTGCAGTTGCCTCATGGTTGTTAGTCCTGCGCTGGGTGTAGTAGCCACTGCAGAGCGCAGGTTGAGATTCCATTAGCCAGCCGAGACAGCTGCGCGTGATGAACACAGCGCAGGGCTGCAAAGGCTGTTGGGTCGTGGCGAGGGCGTTTCCGTACAGAGCATAGAGCAGCTCCAGTGTAGCCAGGCTGGCGGGCAGCTGCAGTGTGACCAGATCCAACATGGCAAGATACTGCACCAGCCAGGGCAGTGTGATGAGCAGCTTGCCCTGGCGCATGGCGCGCTCCAGATGCGTGCGCATCTCGAACGGCGGCTGGAACTGACGACGCAACTGCAGCTGCTGGGGACAGGCGTAGTTGCTGGTGGGCGAGCGATTGTAGGGAAAGGCGCACACATAGCCTAGAAACTTGGCTAGCAGGATCATCTCGGCCAGCGCCTGCGGACGCACAATGTAGGGAGCGACCACCTGCTGATGCGCGGCCTTCGCCGCCACCATCACCCCCACACCCACTACCTCCTCCACGTCGTCGTCGGGTTGCAGTGCCAGTAATTCGAAACTGGAGTCGTTGTGCCGCAAGAGCTGAACATAGAGCGCCAACTGCAGCTGCACCAGAAACGCCGGGGAGCCGCATTCATTGACAAAGTCACGAAAAAAGGCCTGCGTGCGTGGAAACTGATCCTCAACGCTCGAATTGCTGGTGACCAGACGCTGCGCCAGCCGATTGAGACGCTGCTGGTCGAGCTTGAGGCCCAGCTCCTCGGGCGACTCGTGCGTCTCTCCGCTGGACATCAGCAACTGGCTGACAAAGAGCTTGGCAAAGTGCGCCATGTTGACGGCGTGCTCCGATTGCCTGAAGATCTCCCGCACCCGTGATCCCAGTTCCCTGCCAAAGCAAAACATGCGATTCATGTGAGTCTGCTCCCACTGCTTGAGCGCCTTGTAGAAGAGATCGCGCTGCGTCTTAAAAGCCCCAAACTCCTGCTGACTGGGAAAGTTATCGCGCGAGTCCTTCTCGTGCTGGTAATAGACATTCTGCTGGCCACCTCGGGCATCCTTGGGTATTACCATCGTCTCCCGCTTGCACTGCTCCTGCTTGCGCTGGCAGGCCAACACCAGTTGCTCCTGCAGCTTCTTCGGGAGTAGCGTCAGGCGCTCGTGCTGCAGCAGCACAGCCAGAGATTTGCGATCAAGTTGCAGCAACAGGTCCTTCTGTTGTTCCAACAGCTTCGCTGCAAAGTAAATGCACTCCTTGTGACGGGAGAGCAGGGCAAGCGGCGACTTAGATTCCTGCTCCGAGTGGGGTCTTTCCAATACATCCGCACCGCGTATGTTAAGCAACTGTAGCGCATAGCTGATCTCACTCAGCACATTCGGCACCAGGTTCAGATGCATCAGTTGCGCATAGATGGCGGCCAACAGATCGAGCCGTTTGCCATTGCTCACATTTTCCAAGCTGACTGCAACAGATCGCACGTCCTGCTCCCGCTCCCGCTCGCGCTCCTGTTCGATGCCGGCTACGGGCGCCTCACTCTTAATCTCCTGCCTGTGCAGCAGTAGCGATTTGCGTGCCTCCTGCTCCACGACTGCGCCTTGGCTGCGGTCCAGTTCACAGCTCTGCGAGAGTCGCAACAGATTATTCTCATTACTAAAGGAGCTGGTGTCGCCAAAGGAGTTACAAGACGACACATTCTTGCTTATGGTCATCGGCAGCACGCGACGCCGCGGCTTCTGTTTGTTGTTATTGCTGCTGCTGGTGTTACCCTCCTGTGGCGCCAGCTTCTTCTTCGAACGCGGCTGGTTCTGATTGGGCGTTGTATTCAGCAGAAAGTCACCTAAACAAAAGCTGCCACTGCCGACAGCAGCGACGGCACCTCCTCCGCCACTCCGGTTGCCCGATCGTTCGCTACTTTGTGGTGTGCTGCTTGATTGGCCACCAGCAGAGCGACGTCCCGACTGCTGCTGGTGTGTCGGCTGCCGCACTGGCGTCGACACATTGCCCACGCTCAGATTGCTCAGCTGACTAGTAAGCTGAGACTCGTTCAGTTCCTGATCTATTGGCGGTGGCTTTGCCTGGTGCACCGGCGTTAGGCATTTGGGCGAATCCGATTCGTTGCTAAAGCTGGCGCGGAAGTGCAGGTCCGTGTGCTGACGCAGTGCAGCCAAGTAGTAAACGGCGAAATCCTCTGGACTCCAGCTGTCGCTCTGCCTGCGCTGGAAGTGCGCCTTTAGTTCTTTGGGAAGCTGAATCAATTCAACTGGCTCCAGTTTGCTTAGCAACTGCTCCAGCTGCAGCTCCGGTTCCAGTTCCTTGATGTGCTCCATTTTCTGTTTGATTTATTTACAGTTATCTGTTTTGTTTATATTACGTTCAAGCTCTCGTTCTCACAACATTTTTCTTTCTCACTCAGGCCCCGTTCCTGCAACGGAAGATGAGAGAAGAGAAATTTTGCTTGTACGCTTTATGTCTTTGTCTTGTTTTCATTTATTTTATTTGTTTTATTTTATTTTTATTTTTTTTAGGGATTTTTGAAGTTGCCATCTAGTATTTATTTTAATTTCGTTGTTCATTTTTATATTTTTTGTTTCACACACACACACACAAACGTAAATAAACTATTTTTAAGGAACGAACTAAATTCAGATTTGTGTAGAATAATAGGTTTTACGAGGGAAGAATATACATATATAATATTAATTAGAATACAATTATATTAAGATAGGCAGATAGTTTTTGTGTCACCAATACAATTCTGTTTAGCATGCAATCGAATAAGAATACAAAAAATTATAAAAATGCAAATTTGTCAATAATTCACATTATACACCCTTATTAATTGTAATTGTTACACCTTAATTATGATAATTAACACTCTTTTTACTACCCTCATTGAAGCCAAATTTTAATTAACTTTCTGATAAGAAGAAAACTCTTTGAACAAATGCTCATACGATTTACATTTACATAAATGCATGTAAATAGAACTGGAGTTCAATAAGTAGAGTTCCAAGAATGACTTCAATTGGCTCTACTTAAATGACATCATCGGAAGAACTCTTAGAACAGGGTGGGTCACTTCAAATGTATGTAAATGCTAATGTTTATATGTTTATACAAAGATCTAAATATAATTAAGTCACGCGAGTCTTCAAGCGGCGTCACCCTAATACATGGCAGGAAATTGAAAAACATAGCCTAGGCCCAGGTTTGGGTTTTTGTATTCAAAGCAGCCATACAAAAGTGCCAGAGAAGCAAGCACACATACATTTACAACATATACATAACATACACAAACGAATTGAAGGTAATTTAACTGTTTATAGCGTGTTATACAAACTAAAACAACATACGGCGAACAGAGGCAGAGAGAGAGAGGGAGAGAGAGAGAGAGAAAGCGTTTTTGTACATGGACTTCGTGACATACAGTACAATTTTGTTTGGAATGCGAGATGAACGCGAGCGCGCTCTCTCTTTTTTTTTTTAATACAATCACAGACACAGGTCTAACACATGAACGATACACAGCGAAGCGGCAACATACAATCACAGATACAGTCATACATACATACATTAATTGAAGTGTCTATCAGAAATAGCTGGATGACGTAATGCGCGCAACTTGGAACCGTGAGCAACGAGTATTAGACATGAACATTAAAAAAATTAATAAATAAAACCATAATTCCAATATAATTAATATATTTCAAAGTGTATAAAATAAACGGGTTTTTGGAGGTGCCGGCAATTTGCGTAAACAATTGCGCAACTTTATCCTATATAAACAGGCCGCTGACAAAGTCAAGGACAATCTGCAAACAGGTTTCGCAGAATTTCAAATAGAGGCAAACAAAACGTTGGGGTTGCCATTTTTCTTGTAAACACCCAAAAAAAAATGCTCATTGGTCCGAATCCGAGCCTGCTCTGCTCTATTTCTCTCCCTCTCTCTCTGGCTTTCTCTCGGTTGAAGTTGCGGCACAACCCGATGACGTATACACAGCACACACACACACATGTACTTGCTCATAAAAAATGGTTCACATGCAGCTTAGATACAGAATTTTGCACTCATTACACACTGTCCAAAAAGTTAATGCAGTCGGCAATCACTTTGTTAATGCTTTAAATAATTTAATAGTGCTATTTTGCACATTTCCAAATATTAATTGGATTTTGTGTGTGTGGAAGCGAGGGTGTGGCGTTGACCCGAAAAATTTTCACTGATACACACACAAGCTGATTTTCAAATGCAATTTAAAGCGTTGTCGATGATGGTTGTAAATAAAAAAAATGATATGTAACTTACACTTTAGATTTCGCTCAATCGCTTCACACTTAATTTGTTGCTTTAACTATTGATTTTCAACTTTTTTCTAGCTTTTTCACGCAGTGCTAAGAATTTCACACGAACTGCACGGGAGCACTTTACAAAATGTAGTGTTTAACAGTGAGCCACAATTCGATGGGTTAACAGAAAATATCGATTGATAAATATCGCACAGTTACTTAACATTGTATATCGTTTGGTTATTTTGTTGGCGCTTTTGCGTGAATGACAACAACCGCAGCTGTTAAACAAAAACAGAAGAAAAACAATTTAGGTGTGGGAGTGCATTTACAGTCTTGAAACAAGTATGGACAAGGATAAGCAAATTGTGCCCAATCAAATTGGCTACCTGATACTCAAAGACGACGGAGAAGAGCTAGAATCAGGCGGAGATCTGAAGAATGATGAGCGCAGCGCCAATGTAATAATGGGCTTACTCAATCTAACCGAAAGGCAAGTTAGGATACAATTTGTGTCTTATCATTTATGTTTATCTCCCATTCCGCTGCAGCATCGATGAGAACTTTATGCCCAACAGCAGCTGCGAGCGCATTAGCATCGATTACGAGCACCACAGCTACAGCATTTGCATGTCCAATCGCCACATTTACATCGTGAAGCTGAGCAAGAGCCACAACGGGGCCACAACCAGTTCGTCCTCCTCGACTAGCGTGTATAACGATGCCCACGAGGGAAACAACACCAATCCGACCAGCACGAGCAGCAGCGCGGTGCTGGCTTGAAAACGACAACAACTGACGCAGCTCAACGCATGTTGTGATTTCTGCTGGCGGCACCACCGGCAGCCAGAAACGCGCCACAGGCAGTACAATTGGAAGACGCCCTTTATTTATCTGATACTGCTCTTTATTTGTCAAAAAATACATCATCTGTGAGCTCTTGTTCAAATATACGCTTCGCTTCCTGCGTCACGTCCAGCAGCGTCGCCTTACTTTTGCAGAGGATGACGTAGTACTGTCGCCAGTTGCAGCGCCGCTTCACAACCCAATAATCGTTGGTCGTCTTCACCTGCAGCTCCTCGGTGGCAGCAGCTGCAGCGGCGAGCGCGTTGCAATCCTCGATGGGATTGGCCAAATCTGCAATGATGCTCATCACGTTGCGTGGTATGCTCTTCTGCGTGGTCTTGGCATGTCGGTAGATGTTCGTGTGGTGCTTGAGGCTCTGCTCGTTGATGAACAGGTATTTTGGTAAGTTGTCGCTGAAGGCACTTTCCGGGGCAGTGGAAGACGCAGCTGTGGCCATGCTGAGCTTTGAGACTTCGGCGGCAATGTCGCGTGCCAGGGCGGTCAGCTGTGGTCCCATGTAGGCATGCAGTTCCTCATAAAATTCCTGCTGTGGAGCAGCTTGCTTAGCTGTGGACAACAAAAAGGCGTAATTTAGCGTGAGCTAAATTAGTTACCAGTAGTTACCAGCATACCATCGACAAGCAGGCACAGAGTGACACTCAACGCACGATAGATGAGCAAATAGTGGGGCTGAATTTGTGTTTCCACATCCACAAATACTCGAGTCGGCGACGCCGCCTCCTCGTCACTGCGTACAAACGCTCCAACACGATAGGTGTCATCGGCGCCTTCAGCGGCTGAAACCGCCAGAATGTACCCGTGTAGGCTATACAAATCGCTGGAGCTCAGCTTGCCGCCGCAGACGACCTGGTCGTTGTAGAGCATGATGCATTCTTTGATGGCGGAAAAGGTGTCGCACAGCATGCTGAAGTTGTGGGCGCGTAAAAACAGGCCCTTGTCCAGTGCCAGGTATTGGATTGAGTGAAGCATGTCCACAATGTCGCACTGAGCCAGGTCCTTGAAGCTAGCCAAATAGCTATTATAGAACTGCTGCAGCTCTGCCGTCAGCAGTTGTCGCTGCTCTTCCGCCGCCTCAGTCGACGGACTGTCAGTTAACTTGGCCCGGAGCGGGCCATGGTGGAAGCGGTACATGTGGTAGCATTGGCGCAGCACAGCCTGGTATATGCGATCGGACACCTCGCCACCGCGGTAGTCGGCCACCTCGACGCCATCCTTCAGCTTAATCTCCTTGGGCACGTTGAGCACCATCACAAACCAGTAGCCCGGCTCCGGCTGATAGAACAGCTGCGTAGTCTTCTGCGTATGCAGCGCCTTGCAATCGTCTTCGCTGGTGAACGTTCTGGGAAACCGCAATCAATGAAGAATTAAGCCTGTATATCACGAGGGTCGCTGACTCACCCGGTAAAAGTTATAATGGCTTCACTGAGGCCCACATCTTTGATTTTTGTATTTAACTCAATATCGTTTGGATGATAATATAGCACCTTCTTGTGTTCCTGTTGATTGTCAGCAGTTTGTAGGCGTTTCTCTATTTCGGATTAGCTCAACTCACCTCGCCCTCCTTCTGACCCAGGCTTGAGTTGAACACATAGAAACTACGCAGCGTGATCTCAACACGCTGCAACACTTTTGCCATTTCGCTCTCAAGACCAGCGGGTTCTTCTTGGCGAATATAAACGGGCAGCATTCACTTCCTAAATTCCCCTCGATTTGCACTGTTGCCAGTCACCACGAAACGTAAACACGCTAAGCAAAACAAATACCATTCACTGCTGAGTGTAACAGAGGTAGTTGTCCAAACAAGAGCATCTAACATCGCTTCGCTGATGCTCTTCAAAATTCTTGTTACACATGACATGGAACATCTCTGGCCCCGTTAAATGTAGATTCTTGGTCAGTATGTGAAATATAGTATGAGCAAGAATATCGAAAAGTTGGGCAGCTATATTATATAGTTTCAACATATCAAATTTTTTGACGAATACCATTTGCAAAGTACTCTACTTTTTTACCCCAACATTGCCCTTTCCCTCATCAAAAAACATAACTTCATGCATCATTCTATAATATAATCAATTTATTGTAATTTGTAACTGTGTATGGAATTTGGAGCAAGACAAATGATTTAAGCCAGAAGAAGCAGCAACCACAGTAAATTCGGCTCAATGCTTGAACTTGTAATTTGGAATTTATTTCTTGCGATCCAGTGTTATTTTGCAGAAATTATAAATGTGGCAACTCTGTAGCTTGTTGGTTTTAAGTGTAAGATTCTTGGTTAAATTAGTTCATATCATGCACTATGATATGCCTTGGCATTCAAATTAAGCTGAGTAGCCACCACGGAGTCGGAGGACCAAGTGGAGGGTCGACTCTTTCTGGATGTTATAATCAGAGAGAGTGCGGCCATCTTCCAGCTGCTTGCCCGCAAAGATCAGACGCTGTTGATCTGGGGGATGCCCTCCTTGTCTTGAATCTTGGCCTTCACGTTCTCAATGGTATCGCTGGGCTCTACTTCAAGGGTGATGGTCTTTCCTGTCAGAGTCTTCACGAAGATCTGCATACCACCACGCAGACGGAGGACCAAGTGGAGGGTTGACTCTTTCTGGATGTTGTAATCAGAGAGAGTGCGGCCATCTTCCAGCTGCTTGCCGGCAAAGATCAGACGCTGCTGATCTGGGGGGATGCCCTCCTTGTCCTGAATCTTGGCCTTCACGTTCTCGATGGTATCGCTGGGCTCCACCTCAAGGGTGATGGTCTTTCCTGTCAGAGTCTTCACGAAGATCTGCATACCACCACGCAGACGGAGGACCAAGTGGAGGGTTGACTCTTTCTGGATGTTGTAATCAGAGAGAGTGCGGCCATCTTCCAGCTGCTTGCCGGCAAAGATCAGACGCTGCTGATCTGGGGGGATGCCCTCCTTGTCCTGAATCTTGGCCTTCACGTTCTCGATGGTATCGCTGGGCTCCACCTCAAGGGTGATGGTCTTTCCTGTCAGAGTCTTCACGAAGATCTGCATACCACCACGCAGACGGAGGACCAAGTGGAGTGTCGACTCTTTCTGGATGTTGTAATCAGAGAGAGTGCGGCCATCTTCCAGCTGCTTGCCGGCGAAGATCAGACGCTGCTGGTCTGGGGGGATGCCCTCCTTGTCCTGAATCTTGGCCTTCACGTTCTCGATGGTATCGCTGGGCTCCACCTCTAGGGTGATGGTCTTTCCTGTCAGAGTCTTCACGAAGATCTGCATACCACCACGCAGACGGAGGACCAAGTGGAGTGTCGACTCTTTCTGGATGTTGTAATCAGAGAGAGTGCGGCCATCTTCCAGCTGCTTGCCGGCGAAGATCAGACGCTGCTGGTCTGGGGGGATGCCCTCCTTGTCCTGAATCTTGGCCTTCACGTTCTCGATGGTATCGCTGGGCTCCACCTCTAGGGTGATGGTCTTTCCTGTCAGAGTCTTCACGAAGATCTGCATACCACCACGCAGACGGAGGACCAAGTGGAGTGTCGACTCTTTCTGGATGTTGTAATCAGAGAGAGTGCGGCCATCTTCCAGCTGCTTGCCGGCGAAGATCAGACGCTGCTGGTCTGGGGGGATGCCCTCCTTGTCCTGAATCTTGGCCTTCACGTTCTCGATGGTATCGCTGGGCTCCACCTCTAGGGTGATGGTCTTTCCTGTCAGAGTCTTCACGAAGATCTGCATACCACCACGCAGACGGAGGACCAAGTGGAGTGTCGACTCTTTCTGGATGTTGTAATCAGAGAGAGTGCGGCCATCTTCCAGCTGCTTGCCGGCGAAGATCAGACGCTGCTGGTCTGGGGGGATGCCCTCCTTGTCCTGAATCTTGGCCTTCACGTTCTCGATGGTATCGCTGGGCTCCACCTCTAGGGTGATGGTCTTTCCTGTCAGAGTCTTCACGAAGATCTGCATACCACCACGCAGACGGAGGACCAAGTGGAGGGTTGACTCTTTCTGGATGTTGTAATCAGAGAGAGTGCGGCCATCTTCCAGCTGCTTGCCGGCGAAGATTAGACGCTGCTGGTCTGGGGGGATGCCCTCCTTGTCCTGAATCTTGGCCTTCACGTTCTCGATGGTATCGCTGGGCTCCACCTCTAGGGTGATGGTCTTTCCTGTCAGAGTCTTCACGAAGATCTGCATACCACCACGCAGACGGAGGACCAAGTGGAGGGTTGACTCTTTCTGGATGTTGTAATCAGAGAGAGTGCGGCCATCTTCCAGCTGCTTGCCGGCGAAGATCAGACGCTGCTGGTCTGGGGGGATGCCCTCCTTGTCCTGAATCTTGGCCTTCACGTTCTCGATGGTATCGCTGGGCTCCACCTCTAGGGTGATGGTCTTTCCTGTCAGAGTCTTCACGAAGATCTGCATACCACCACGCAGACGGAGGACCAAGTGGAGTGTCGACTCTTTCTGGATGTTGTAATCAGAGAGAGTGCGGCCATCTTCCAGCTGCTTGCCGGCGAAGATCAGACGCTGCTGGTCTGGGGGGATGCCCTCCTTGTCCTGAATCTTAGCCTTCACGTTCTCGATGGTATCGCTGGGCTCCACCTCTAGGGTGATGGTCTTTCCTGTCAGAGTCTTCACGAAGATCTGCATACCACCACGCAGACGGAGGACCAAGTGGAGGGTTGACTCTTTCTGGATGTTGTAATCAGAGAGAGTGCGGCCATCTTCCAGCTGCTTGCCGGCAAAGATCAGACGCTGCTGATCTGGGGGGATGCCCTCCTTGTCCTGAATCTTGGCCTTCACGTTCTCGATGGTATCGCTGGGCTCCACCTCTAGGGTGATGGTCTTTCCTGTCAGAGTCTTCACGAAGATCTGCATACCACCACGCAGACGGAGGACCAAGTGGAGGGTTGACTCTTTCTGGATGTTGTAATCAGAGAGAGTGCGGCCATCTTCCAGCTGCTTGCCGGCAAAGATCAGACGCTGCTGATCTGGGGGGATGCCCTCCTTGTCCTGAATCTTGGCCTTCACGTTCTCGATGGTATCGCTGGGCTCCACCTCAAGGGTGATGGTCTTTCCTGTCAGAGTCTTCACGAAGATCTGCATACCACCACGCAGACGGAGGACCAAGTGGAGGGTTGACTCTTTCTGGATGTTGTAATCAGAGAGAGTGCGGCCATCTTCCAGCTGCTTGCCGGCAAAGATCAGACGCTGCTGATCTGGGGGGATGCCCTCCTTGTCCTGAATCTTGGCCTTCACGTTCTCGATGGTATCGCTGGGCTCCACCTCTAGGGTGATGGTCTTTCCTGTCAGAGTCTTCACGAAGATCTGCATACCACCACGCAGACGGAGGACCAAGTGGAGTGTCGACTCTTTCTGGATGTTGTAATCAGAGAGAGTGCGGCCATCTTCCAGCTGCTTGCCGGCGAAGATCAGACGCTGCTGGTCTGGGGGGATGCCCTCCTTGTCCTGAATCTTGGCCTTCACGTTCTCGATCGTATCGCTGGGCTCCACCTCTAGGGTGATGGTCTTTCCCGTCAAAGTTTTCACGAAGATCTGCATTTTGCTTATTCTGGAAAATAAATAAAATTAGAAAATAAAATTTTATTTCATCTGAACGGACCTTGACACGCAGTAAAAAGTTAGTGACTACGTCGATGACTAAGTATCAAACTATCACAAAGCGAGTATTTATCTCGGCTTGCTTTGTCTGGTTGCATGTATACACACACGACGTACTTGGATGTATATGTATACAAATATTTCAGTTTGCCTCCCCTGTTAAATATTCGAACAAAGAGAACCTTTGTCGACGGCCATTGTACTTTGCCATTGTTTGAAATTCACATACAATTTTACATATGTACATATACATATATAATATACGCACATAGATTAGCCTGCGTCAGAATAAATTTTTTCGCAATGTGTGGCCATTTATTTTAAGCCAGAAAAATAAAAATTAGTTTTTATATTTTCTGTACCTTTTTCTTTCTTTATATTTACATGCATATTTACGCAGTTAAGTGCGCAGATGTATCTGAACATATATAGATACATTCGTATGTACGAATAAATGTACGTATGCGACTTCTCGAATGTTCAATGACGCCACATACTAATTTCACAACAAATTGCAAATCGTTACAAAATTCGTAAGGTGTGAAAAACAAAAGTTACCAGAAATATAAAAATTAAGCGTTGCCTATTGGTTTACGATAATTAAAATGTAAAATAAAAAAAATAAACGAATACGTAATAAAAAAATGGCGTAGATTCACTTTTTCGTTGCTCTAAAATTGTTTTATCTTAAAATGCAAAACAAATACTGTCTTATACTCACTTCTCTTTTCACTGGTTATTTCTTTGCGTTTTTATTTTTCACACACAAAATTAACTTATATTGTATATATTTATTTTTCTATTTATTTGTAGTTGCGATATCACTTCACTTGCTTTGCTGTACGTTTACTTTGAACAAATAATATTTGTGCTTGGCTTTATATAGACTTTGTAAACTGCAAGGGAAATGTTGGGAAATTTTAACATATATAAAGTTGTCCTGCTCGCACACAAATGTCACGGATTTAGAAATTTTGTTTAAACAAGTGTTTTTCGATTAAAATGTTTATTATGTACTTCTTCTCAAAAGTTTAGGTAAATGGTAACGTAAGACTAATAAAAGCAGCTCAAAATAAAACAGAAAATGCTTCCGTCAACATACGTTTAACTCGTAATGAGCAACTGCAGTTGTCTGGAGCTATACGTTTATCTCGTTCTCGCTATGCGTACAATGTTAACAGTCGGCAAATCGCAATGTTACCAGAGCGTTGGGCTTATAGCCGCCAATTCAATTTGTATTTAAATTGATATGAGTTTTTATTACTCACCGTCTACTTCCAATACGTTTGCTTTAAGTTGCGTTTTTAATTTATTGCTAGATAGTATTTGCTTTTCTGCTGATATTTCACTATTTTCTTTTAGTTTGAATTGTTCACGTTGGTAGTCGAACGCAAAATGAACAAATATTGTAATAGGTATTGCCTGACAAATATCTTTAGACGATAACTGTTTTCATGGCATACTATTTTTATATGTATTTTATTAATTTACACAAACACTCACCACACAATAAAAATATAAAAGGATTTTCACAAATTCAAGACAAGACCTGTTTTACGTGCTGAATCGACTGGCCAAGTAAATATTTATAATATACTCCAACAACTACGAATTTGACAAGATAAGCAGGGCTAGCCATAAAGTCTATTTGAATATGAAACTTTAATTTTTGTGACGTCACACGTTAACAAGTTGAAATTAACAGTGCCATTCTGAGTATAACACAATTCAAAATATATCATACGAAATTTTTCTGCATTTCTGCCCCACTCCACAAAAATACCATACAAATAAAGACTAACTTGACTGAAAATAGTGACAGTCACGAAAAATGGTGGAGCTAGAAGTACTCAGCGCTAAAACTACCAAGCCTTACGGCAAGGTAAATGTATCCTCCGTTTCGGTCTCAATTAGCGAGCTCCGCGTAGCGATTCACAAGACTTTGAAACAAACGCCGCATGCAGACCGCATATCGCTGTAAGTGCACAAACTCACATATATAATACTACTTATGTATGTATATGTACATAGTTTAAATTCTTTGAAAATATTTTGTATATGTATTAAAGACGTTTGGAGCCGCGTGGCAAGAGCCTGAAGGATACGGATACAGTGGGATCGCTGAACCTGAGCAATGGGGACAAGGTCTACATTAAAGATTTGGGACCGCAAATCGGCTGGAAGACCGTGTTCCTGTCGGAGTATGCAGGTCCCCTGATTGTCTACCTGATCTTCTACTTTCGCCCGGAGCTCATCTACGGCAAGGCAGCTAGCAATCCCATCTCACTGACCACTCAGTAAGTATATGTGTATATATTTGTGTGTGTGTGTGTGTGACTTTCGCCAGAGTCACGCACACAAATCGCTAACGGTGACTGAGGCAGCGGCAGCGACTGCGACTGCGACCCGATTGACCCATGAGGCGACTGTGCGCTTATGCAAATTATTGGTGATCAGCGTTGGGCTCGCTTTTACCTGTTGGCTGCATAATGATTAAGACGCTTTCAACGAATTCGTTTTTCAATTTGTACTTTGTTTGTGCTTTGCAGTATTGCCGCTGGCTGTTATACGGTTCATTATGTCAAGCGTTTGCTGGAGACGATCTTTGTGCATCGCTTCTCGCACAGCACGATGCCGCTGCGTAATCTGTTCAAAAATTGCAGCTACTACTGGGGCTTTACGGCGTATGTGTCGTACCACGTCAACCATCCCCTGTACACCTCCCCGTGCATGTGCACTGTTTGGGCTGCGCTAGCCGCATTTGCTGTGAGTTGTCTGCATATAGATTTGATCTACAGAGAATTAACCTTTTTGTTTTTTTTTTGTTACTCTACAGCTGTGCGAATTGGGAAACTTTTCAATACACATTGCTTTGCGCAATCTGCGTCCACCGGGCACCAAGGTGCGCAAAATTCCGGTGGCCGACAGCAATCCCCTGACAAAGCTCTTTAAGTGAGTCTCGTAACGCACTGTGGCGTATGTATGCAGATTATAATTTTGTTTATTTGTTTTTGTTTCCAGCCTGGTCTCTTGTCCAAATTATACATATGAGATTGGCGCATGGGTTTGTTTCTCTGTAATGACATCGTGCCTTCCCGCCTATCTGTTTGCTTTTGCCGGTGCCTTCCAGATGACTGTTTGGGCACTTGCCAAGCATCGTAATTACAAGAAGGAATTCAAGGACTACCCAAGGGCTCGTCGTGCCATTTTTCCATTGGTCCTCTAAACGGATTCATTTACAAATTGCAGTTACGGCTTTTACGCTGTACTTATTCCAATTCAATAACTAGAATTACTTGACTAATTTCTAAATATAAATGGGTAGAAGATTGTCAACCTTTGCATTTTCGCTTAGTAAAAACAAACAATTACAAATTATTATTAACAAACATGCGTTACGTGTAGCTTGTATAGATTTCTCTTGGACTTTGACCTAATCAATTATAGTAAGTTTTCTTATTGCTTCAATGTTTAACTTTTAAAAGCGCGCCAATCAGGGCTGCCTGTATTAATTAAAGTGAGTTGGCAGCTCTTTGCCCGCTTAAGCAAGCGAAGTTGGCTGCTGCTGCTGGCATTTTGTGTTGTTGCTTCTGTGCCGGCAAAGTAAGCCGAGATGAATTTGTTTGAGGAGCTGGATACGTTGGATCCCAGCTCAAAGCAGGTGCCGCCGCGCATAGAGACGCCCACACCACACAAAATTGCCGTTTTGATTCTGCTGAAACAGTATGTGCGGGTAAGTGCATTCAGCTAAAACGTCACCCATGTCCATGTTTAGAAACCGCAAATTTGTAGGACAAAAAGAACTCCATGGACACGGGCGTCACGATGCGTCCACAGAAACGTCGCATGTTCTGCATGCTAATGTTTAAGCTAGTGCAAGAGGCAGACATGACGTACAATGAACTGCACAACTTGCTCACCTCCCGGCCATATAAACTGGATAACCTGATGTTAGAGGCCTTCGAGAAGGCCATGTCCCAGTTCTGTGGCTCGGCCAGCATTGAGGCGCTGTTCGACTTTGCGGAAATGCAGAACATAGACATGCTACTCAACGAGGAGTACGGCGTCAGCCAGTACAGTATGGTGGGCGTCTACGTGCGACGCATTGGCGTGGTGCTGGAGCGCTTCACATTCGCCGAGATGATGTGTATGTACAGGAACATCTGCGCGTACTATGAACGCGGCATACTCGCGCTGGCGATTGGTCCACGCAACCTGGTCGCTGGCGGAGTGCTGCACAGGGTGAAAACGCCGCCACCGCCGCCAGGAGTGAGCAATGCCGAAGGCGTTGCGCCAACCAATGCCAAGAAAGCGGTGGACTCCGAGAGCAGCATTGAACACGGCTCACTCAGCAAATGGGCACCCAAGCAGGCAAAATTCTTTATTAACCAACAGTCGGAGTTGTTGGATCACGACGAAAGCAGCGCCCTGTCGCCCAAGCAGCTGCAGCGCAAGGTGCAGGAAATTATACAAGATCTCCCGCTCAATACGACCTCATACTTTCTGGGCTACATGAATCAGCTGCGCGTCCGCGACTACTACAATGCGCTGTCAGCGCTGCACCGCGCCCTCGACCGGTCGCCAGTGCGTCTGATGAGCCAGGAGAAGGGCTATCAGTACTTTTGCATTAATCTGGCCGTGCTGCACGCTACCTTTGGCCATCGCGACGAGGCACTGGCCGCGCTCAGAGAGAGCATTATGTTGGCGCAGGAGCACGGCGATAAGCGCAGCCTCAATCTGGCTAACACCTGGTACTGTCTGCTGCGCGACGAGCTGCCGCTGTCGTATGTGCAGCGCAGCGTAGCTGACATCGGGGACGCTGATGGGAATCTGCTGCAGAACTACACGCTGGCGCTGCACTTTGCCGTCAAGCTAGGCACAGTGGCCGGCTATCAGCCGTTGCGTCTGTTCGACTTGCTCCAGCACAGCGATCACCTGACCAACCGCAACAACTTGGCCAATCATGCCTCCGAAGCTCTGGCGCTGCGCAGTGCCGTCTGGTGCGCCTACGGCAGACACGAGCTGGCAGCGCTGTACGCACAGCTGCTGCTGTGCATCCGGGATCGTTTCAACAGCGGTGGCGCTGCCGGCATGGGAAGCGCCCTGGCCAGCTACGCCATGTGGCTGCACCTTCAGGGCGAGCTACACCTGGCACGCGTGCTGCTGCATCGGGCGCGCGAACAGCTGCCACGCATGCCCAACGCCGAATGCTGGATGATTAGCCAGTGCCATGTGATAATACAGTCTGGTATATATCGTTGCCGCTGGCACGATGCTTTGAAAGCCTGCGACCAGCTGCATCTGCTCGATCCCGTGGCTGCCATGCAGCAGCGCGCCGCCATCTATGTGGCCAAGCGGGAGTTCTTCAATGCGCGCCGTCTGCTCGACAAGTTGGTGGCAAAGCCGGCGCTGCCATTTCTGCTGCGAATGCGCGTCCAAGTGTTGCTAGCTTATTGCAGCCTAACAGAGGGCAGTTTCTCCAGCGAGGCGGTTACGCTGCTGCTGCGCGTGGCCGAGGACATGGCCGATTCGCAAATGGACTATGAACTGGCGCTGGTGGACATGCTGCTTGCACAGGTGCTGCTGATGCTGGGCCTGTCGCAGAAGGCGTTCCAAGCCATCAAGCGCAGCATGGATGACATTCACATTAACGGCGGACTGTACGAGCGCGCCAAGACAGACTTCGTATTTGTGCGCTGCCTGCTGGCCATTACGGGTATGGATGACCGCAAGACTCAGCTGTTGAAGTCGCTGGATATGTTGGAGCGTTCGGCGCAGTCGTTCAAGCAGCTGTCGGCACACTCCAAAGTCCTGGATGTGTATGTGTTTTTGGCCCAGCGTTTCAACGAGTATGGAGAGCGTGGCCTGCGCAATAAATATGCCGGAGAATTTCGACGATATTACATGGATCATCCCATACCGCGCGAGTATTTGGGCGGGCCGTGATGATAACTCTTAATAAACGTATTTTTATTAATTTGTTTAAACAGTAATTGTTGTTTTGATGTGTATGCCAACTACAAATACTAGTACTAAACCCTTGTTGAAGTTCTGCCAACTGCCAAGCACAATAACGTCCGAGATGGGTCCGGTGATTTCAATGGGAATGGGTGCTATGGGGGAGCGATGGTAAATGCTTAAGGCGTTTGCTGTGACTGGCTTGTTCTTCATCTTGTTTCTGTTGCTGGTTGGAATATCTATTGTTGTGTATGTCATTATATTCACTGGCAGGGACCTGGACTGATTGATTCGACTTATATTCTAGCGTGTGGCGTAATCCCATTGTTATTGTAATAAGAGTCCCGCTGGTAAATCGAACTAGTGTACGTATATGTATCAAATGTTAATTAACGAATCAATGGTAAGCTGGGCGAAGGTCCAGTTGCGGCCATGGCACTGCCAGGACCAAGCAGCACTTGCTTCTGCTGCGACTTGTGTAGTTCCTCCATCTGGGCGCGCTCGGTCTCAAAGATGACGGGAGCGAACAGAATGACGGAGCTTGTAAAGAATATCCACGATGCATTGCACGAGAACTGGTAAAGACTGCGGAAACTCTTCACCGTGGCACTGCCCACTGCGCTAGCCACATTGCGCATGGATTCCGGGAACATTTCAGTCAGTCCCATCATGCGCTCTCCGAACGACTCGTCCGGTTCCTAAACATAAGACAAATGTGAGGTTAGAATGCCACCAATGTATGTGGGGCTATGCTTTGGGCACGGCGATGTTTACAAACATAAATCGATGGGGCACTTACATCATCGTAGTTCTCAGCATCCGTCTGCGGCTCATCGTTTGCTGGCTGCAAAGAAATGCGAATGCACACGTTGTAATAATCAATAAGTACAAATGCACACACTCTGTATGTGCGTGCGCGTGTGTGTGATAAGCAGATGGTCTAGTTCTCTAATTACGTGAGCATAATAAGCCAAACCGGCGCTGACTCCACGCACCCAACACTTACAATAGCCACTGTGCGGCGTTCTGGCGTCTCGTCTTTGCTGCCACCCAACGAAGACATCCCGCTATCCTTTTCAATGAACTCAATGTCAGGATCAGAGTCCATCAAATCCTCGATTTTTACGTTATCGGTATCCACTTTTGCGGCTTTATTTTCAACTCTTTAAATATTATCTGGGCTATGTAACCCCCTTTCTTAATAACTCGCGTTTACAACACAAAAACGTTAAATAATACAATGGACAATCAAATCAGCTTGCACTGTCGTTTTCGTTGTAAAAAATTGATTTCGTCTGTGCACCGCGATGGTACTTGGTATCGTTCACACGCGAACTGGTTCAGTTTAAAAAGTCATGCGAACGAACTACTCATTTGAGTTCTGAAGACATATCGATAAATAGTTCACTATTTAAGCAGTACTATTTAAGTTTCTATGTTCTTCACTAATTATGATCCTTGTTTGTCGATGGTGGTAAAAGTTATTCTTATACTCACCTTATCATCTGGATCGCTCATGATTTTAAAGCAATTTCAATGTCACAAGGTTTGTTATTTTTATATAAAATATACACGATATGCACAGAGTTTAATTTAGAAACGTCGACGAATTGAGCGACAATATTTTTCTTACTGAATGTTTCTTTAGTACTTGTGAATGTTAGACTGAAGTGTCCCAGTATGAGGTCAAAATAAAAAGGCAAAGCCTTCTGTAGATCTTCCAAAATTCAAATGATATAATAAACAAAACTTTGGGTTCTAATAAAACGTGCCCGACTGGTAGGTACCCTGATCCCAGGTGTGAGCTGCTGTAACATGCTTTGCATTCACGCATACACGATATCACATATACACAAACACACACAAATATCGCCCTTTAGATGGCCGTTATGCTTCTTCTTGCCTCAGCCCCACAATGGAAAATGCGTTCTTAAACAATTCCTAGATTCATGGTCCCTAAGAGCTTGGAATTTTGAATAAATTCGATTTTGTACAGAGTATAAAAACAATTCTGTTGAGCGTTGGTATATTGTTATTTATTATATCCATTTTATTTTATCATCATATATCAATCCTTAAACGAAAAAAATATATATACCTAAAATTGTAATGTAGGTAAGCACATCTTAGATAATGTCTTAATTTTGCATATGCAATCTATTATGTTATATTAAATAGTTTGTTACTGGCATTCTTGTCACACAAAATACAGCATATGTAAATATAGTAAGTATATAGTTTAGTATATTATAGTATATATAGTTTTGCACACAAATAATTCAAGCACAATTAGATGTCATAAAAATCTACATTTGCTAAGTATATTTGGGTATTTATTGAAACGAACGATATTTAAATACATCCATATATGTTTGTAGATCCAATGTTTTGAAAACTTGAATTTAACCCGTTAGGGGATGGCTGTAAATAACGTACAAAAATGTTTTCTTATGATTTTCTGTATTTCCGTTTAAACTTTTTGTACCTTTGACCTGATGAATTATTTCGCCATCTTTTAGTTATTGAAAACACATGCTTGTATATTGATATATTTCTAATTGTTTTTGCTGACGTTATAAAAGAGCACATTTTAGATTAACAAGTTAACTCTGCGTTGCTCCAAATAGCAAAAATAATTTGAAACCGCTGCAAAAGCCAATTTATACGATATTCGTTTTAATAAATCTTTAATGGTTTTTTTTTGGTAATGTTACGGGACGGCGATTTGAACTTTGCTATATACTAGAAAATAAAAACCTTTTTGAAGGAAGCAACAAAATGGAAGGTAGTTGACAAATTTAATTGTTAAGTTACTTTTGATACTGCCAAAAAAAATATAGCTTATAAAATTCCATAACATTTATTTTTGAATATTTTCGCATTGTTTTGCAATTCAATTGCATTTTGATAATTGTTTGCTTTTTCATATATAGTTTTAATATGTTATAATGTTGTTTTTTATTATTTGTATCCATATATTTTTCAATAGGTTAACAATTACGTATCTAGACATTTAATATTATTTTTGTTTATTGTATTACCTTTTTTATTTTTTGAAATTTTCAAATCAAAAGTGTACATTTTAATTTATATTTCTTATTTAAATTATAAACAATTATTTTGATTCGCTTAAACTAACAACTTTTAAACATTTTCTGGCTTTGTTGTTGCTTTAAACACACATATATTTTTACTTATGTGTGCACATAAAAAGCATATAAGCTAATTTAAGACACAAACATATGATTTTTTTTATTTTATTTTTTTAAGTATGTATATGCAACAGTTAAATTTTTACATGCTCTGTTTTTGTCGATGCAGCACCCTAAACACAATATCACTCACGCTCTCAGACTTATCCGAATTTGCATATATGTATGTATGTATGTATGTATGTATCTATGTATGTATGTATGTATGTATGTATGTATGTATGTATGTATGTATGCATGCATGTATGTATGTATGTATGTATGTATGTATGTATGTATGTATGTATGTATGTATGTAATGATTTTACATAATAGAAATTATGAATTAATTTTATTCTGCTCCAAAAAGATACAAACTGTCTTATTATTAACTAAAGTCGTACAAAAAACGAATATAAAGAATCGGCGTTTTTACAAATGATTTAGAAACTAGTGTGTGTGTGGGTATCCAAGTGAATGTTCAAAACGTATTCGAATTTTCCGCTCGGCAACTCAAAGTAGGATTTTTTTATTCATGTGTGCTAATTTATCTTATAATTTCTTTTCAAGTACTTAAGTATAAATAACTATGTTTATGTTTTGTATAAAACATTCATGAATTCTGTCTGAGTATGTTAGCAATCGCTCAATAATTAAGTTTAATTTGTTAAACTTTTGCCAGCCATTTGAAACTGCCTTAATTGTTCACTTACAGCAAAAGTCTCGTAAACTCTGCAAATAAAGAAAATTAAATATTATTAAGATATTTGGATGAACGTTAAAATTAAGGAGCTGCGGCTAAAGCCTACTTGTAGTTATTTTCAATTTACACCTATTGGGAGAACTTATGGGCTTTTGGTAAACTACCAAACTGTCAATTTAGTGTACGCTTCCCAACTTTTATGAGGTGCTCAGCAAGAAAATGATGAAAGGCAGTTCCCAAAGTGAACTTCTGGGGATGCTACATTAAACGTGTTGGGTTTCGAATTGCCCACTCAACGCCCAAAGCAATATGCCGTGTCAGCGAATCGAAGCAAACAGAATAAACTCGAATCGAAGTTACTCTGCATGTGTTGTTGGATACTGAGCTGCAATTCGGATTGGTGTGTTTGTGTCGGCAAGAAAAGAGTGTTTAAATGTAGTTGGGTTTATATTTTAATATTTAAAAATAATATAAATACCATGCCAACGATTTTTGGCTTTACATCTAGCAATAGACACGTAATTTGTTTGCGTAGTATATATATGTATATACATGTATACTTGAAGTAGTTTGGAAATGCACTTTGCATATTTTATCTATGTTATACCTCGTATTTTGCTATCGTATGGCCACAGGGTATAAGGGTTTAAAAAAATGGTGCTGCTTTTGCCTGTACATGCTGGTGTAAAGTAAATAAAGTAAAATAAATAAATTTCAGAGATGCTAGCAAACAACCAGATATTCGAGTGAGGAGGCTCCTACGGTAGCTACAAGGTCAAAGTATCAACTAGTATAGCGACGGCATATGAACCTAATGATAAACCCAAGTCAAAGTACGCATTCCACCACACACGCACACTAAATACGTGATTGTAGCCTGCACACACTCGAGTCTGAATGGGCCATCTGTGTTTGTGTTTAAGTGTGTGTGTATTAGTTTGTGTTTCGTAAATCAATTTAATGCTACGCAAGGGACAGAACGTGTCCTTTGCCAACTGTTTATTTTGCCTCTTTCCAGCCGGCACGATAACAGCTGAATACCCTTTTAAATCGTGGCTGAAACCGTTATAATCAAATATTATCGTGTACCTTAAACTATTTTTCTAAACTTTAAATTGCGAAACATATTCAAAATTGTTTAAAATTTTTTATAGGTCGAAATGAAGCAATGAATAAGTATATATAGTGGTTAGCTTATGGCGGAATGCGTTTGAGTTTCCTGTTAGACTCATATTACAAAAAACTGTGTAGGTAAGCAAACAAATAATGCGCTCATAAAAAAGTGAGTTGTGCGCTTTTAGCGACTGGAAATATGAGGAATTGCGACTTGTATCGTCTCTGGGGTTATTCAACTTTAACTCCCGCCAGTTGAAAGTGAAAATGGGTATAATGGTTAAGTGTAAAACTGTGTATCAGGCAGAAGGAAAAGGGAGAGAAGTCTACCCCAGATCGGACTATAAACAACAACATTATTTCGGAATACCTTTTCCATATAGTGGGTCTGAGTAGAGCAGTTTTTGTGTTTGTTTGTATAAGAGGAATATCGAGTTTTTGTTGCGACAACTCGAATCTGAATAAAGGGTGTCTGCTAGTCAAGTGTCTGACTAGAGTTTTCTTATTTGTTGTATTTGTATATGTCTGGCTGATTTATGAGTAAGGCTCGCCTCTGCGGTTCTCACCCATATTGGAACAAGGTTATATACCTGTGCGTGTTTGTCTAAATGTGCGTGTGTGAGTATTTTATGCTGCAGCTTGATTAACGCACAGACAGCAACGATAAAAGTAAAAGTTAACACTGTGGTTCGTCCAGTATTTTTTTATATTATTTTTTATGCGGCCTTCGCACCAAAAAACCCTAACTTCGCCCGCGTCCTTTGTGGCTAGGGCACTTACCCTCGTAATTGATGCGTCCATCTTGATCCAAGTCGGCTATAGCGAGCAGTTGCTCCACCTGCGCCTCGTTCAATGGCTCTCCAATCATTTCCATCGCGGTTTGCAGCTCATCACGTGTTATAAACCCATTGCCATCACGATCGAATACTCTGTGGATTAGTTAGGGTTATTAACGATGGGTCTAGGCTGTGATCAGGATCAGTTTGGGTTTAGTTACCTAAATGCTGCTATTAAGTCTTCGGTGACATCGTCGGCTTCATCCACCGGCTTACTAGCATTGCTGGCGTTCTCGTCGTGCTGCTGATCATCCCGCAGCGCCTGAATCCTGCCTACCCATTGCAAAAACTCGGTCTCGTTGATTAAGCCGTTGCCTGTAATTGAACGTTTAGATTAGGCCAGTGTGTGTGGGGAAGAGGTGCACGACTTAGTAGTGATGGCTCGGCTAAATACAAGTGCAACAACAAGCAATCCAACATTTCTATATTGTGCCACAAACAAATATATAAAGAGTGTTAAAAAGGGGTCGGAAAGGGGGAGACTGTAATTGAAAGCGTGCTTTTGTTGGTGCTTGCTAGTTGAAAAATGTTTACACGCTTCAAGCGGCAGCTACGAGGACAACATCGAGAAAAACCTTCATTGTTCTTTTCCATTGCACACACACACACACACACACACACACACACACACACACACACACACACACACACACACACACACACACACACACACACACACACACACACACACACACACACCACACACACACACACACACACACACACACACACACACACACACACACACACACACACACACACACACGCAAAGTGCAGCAAAACGTTGCCTATTTTAATGCGCTCCAGGTAGCTGCCACCTCTTGCGGTCGCTTTTAAACACATTTGTCGTTTAATACAATCACTTTTTTGTGCTATGAACATTAATATTCCAAAGACGTAGGTACCCTGCAATTTCTTTAACTTTTGTTCTATTCTCCCCCTTTGCCCAGATTCGCCGAGACTTTTATAATTAAGTGCACAGATAAAAGAAAGTAAAAGCTTTAGCGCTTTGCTGTTTGCATACTTCCGGCAACAAGAACACCCTGAAAACCTTGACCTTAAGCATATACCAAACACCTAGAAAGGCATTGCGGTATTGTAATCGAATAGCAGCTACTCTGTAGCCGTTTCCTATAAAAACTTTTGCGCTGCTTGGGTAAATTAAATTATTAAAGTTGCTTGGCATAAGTTAAGTTGCGAATTTCAGCGATGTATCATGCAGATCCGTGTTTAGTTTTTATTATCTAGTTGGTTTCGTCTGCCTAGCTAAATACATTCTCTGTCCAATTTGATAAAAATCCATTGTAAAATACGAGTAAACAACGCGACCCTAAAATATAGTGTATCTTCGAATTACGCAATTTTTTTTAGCATTTAATGGTATGAATTTAGTATGAATTGCCTTTCTGTTTGCTGCCAACAATAATGAAAGAAACAAAAAAGTACTTTTTATTAAAGTTTGAGTACAATTTAATTCTTTACCCAACGGCATTATTTAACTGGCTTTACAAATATGGCAGCTGTGGATAGTTTTTGCATTCAATATAAACATAAAAAGTGCTGTAACTATTTTATTTTCCAAAACATTAAATCAGGTATTTTCCATAAATTGTAAAGTTGCCAAGAGTTTTTATTACATGTTTTTTTGGCAAGCTGTGTCGCCAACGCCTTCGAACGATTGGCGCCCCACGCAAAACCAGAGTCAATGTCAAGGCTCAGCCCCAAACTGGTTGAGAGCAGCCTGGCCGGTCGAGAGTATACAAGTATATGTAAAGACACGTTGGCGACGTACCAGGCAAACAAAAAGAGAAAATCTGCAAAAAATGTTTGGTAATTACGCCCCACCCACACCACCAAAGGGGCCCACTTCTAATCCCTTAGAGCCTTGACCTTGATAAAGTATTAGAAAAAGTGTCCGATGTTTTCGGCCCCACAAATAGGTTGATGTTTGTGTGAGTGGGTGTTAGACAGGCTTTAGTACCCGTTTATTATTATTCGCAGTTGGAAAATGCATTAAAAGTCATAAAACATGATAGCGGTTTAATTCAGTTAGACAATAACATTCGATTGAAAGAAATCTTTTATCTTTATTATCTTTTATTATTATTCTTTATTGTGTCATCATTAGTTGAGAGTGACACATCCGGTCTCCGTGTGTGTGTGCATGTCCATATCTTCACAAGTCATTCTGTATCTCATCATCACCCATCATCATCATAGCTGCTTTAAGCATTAAGAATTTAGCTGCAAGCTCTGACATTTTCGCGTAGAGCATTTTCATTTGTCTGCCTTGGTCGTGAGCCTGAGGATTTTGAGCCGAGGATTTTCCGGAATGTTGTCATTCCATTTTTAAATACAAAATACAAAATGCTTGTGCCTCGCGTATTCCCATTGTCGTACCCAAGACAAGTCCAAGGATAATGAAAATGGCGGCGCTCTCGTTGCCATTATCGTCGTCGTCATTGTCGCTAAGGACATTTGGCCAATGCCAGCGAGTGGAACGAATCATTGTGTATATTTCACCAAATGTTTTGCCATTTACTTTACACATCTAGTCCGGATTTCTTAGCTGCAGGCAACGTGCATTAAACCATATCTTTGAATACCCTGTATCTATTGAAATGGGTATGTTGAAGTTGGGTAAATATACTTAGCAGGCGTATATATCAAATAGAGTATTCAAAATTTGGTAAAGACTTCTTGTAAACTATCTATAGCACCAACGATATTGGAAATCAATTTATATCAATTTTTAAACATGGTTTATCTCAATATGTAAGAGCTAATAGAGACACCAAATTCTATATGTAATTTCTCTTATAGTATACACAGATCAGTAATATCTTCAATATCTTCTGTCGATATGCAAAATTGATTAATATCGATTTTAAACTCCGGTTTTTGGGCATATTGGGAGATTATAAGACCAAAATTCTTTTATAGTAAACACGAAATCAGGAATATTTCACTTTCGGAGCTGGCTAAAAGGTATTTTCAAGTTGAGCACCCTCAACTAAAGCACTTTGACTTGTTTTCGCTGTGCTTGGGCGGTTAAGCATCGAATGATTTCGGACATTGCCTGCAGCTTTACTTAGTTTTGGTTTTGATTGATGACTCATCGTATTCAGTTGCTCTGGCGGCTTCGGGGCTTCAGTGTTGACTTCTCAAAGACTCTTTGGCATGGTCGCTAATGCACTGCCTGCAATTTGCTTTGTTGACATCAGGCGAGTAATTAAATTACAAGGAGAGGCCGCACATATCTAGTGCTGCTGCTTATCAAATTACAGCTAAAAACTAACAGGGTGCAGATCGATGAATGCCAAGCACGCTGCAAATGAAGTGCCTATAAGCAGCATTAAGGGCAAGCAAACCGCAAGGAAAAGGCAAACAGCAGCTGAGTCGGGGCAACAGCATTCTTTTGTTGGCAATAACAAATGACTACGGCGTCAAGGCATTGGCTGGGCTAGTTGCACCAACAGCAGTCAGCAGCGGTGGCAAATGGCAACAGCTTCATGCCAAACTGCAATCAATTATTGACAAATGCACCTGCTGCTGACCTCAACAGCAACGTGTGGCGGAAACGGAAGTATGCCCACAAAGTGCAGTGTGTGTATGTGTGAAAGGTTGATTGTTGCCTGTTTGCTGCAGCTGTCGATGACTCCCTCTCTCTCCCCCTCCCTCTCTCTCTTTCTCCTTCTCACACTTTTGTTTATGTGATGTCTGTGAGTTTTGCTTATAAAACATGCAATAAACTCTGAGCGTTATCTTTGGCCACATAAATATATGCAATGGAAACTAAAAGCATCTAACACATGGAAGCCAATGTACATCTATATCCATGTGTGATTTTCCTATGAACTGGTGGCACTTCTGTGAAATAAATTAACTCACATCCGACAGACTGCGGTGAACCATTCGGTTAATGTAAATTGTTATTTGGCTTGCAATGGGTTCGAATGGAAAACCAAATTGCGTATACACAATCAAGTTTTCAAACTGTTGAAATTTTGGAAGCAAAACGAGAGAACAGTTATTTCTGAACGCTATATATATAACAGCTATATTTTGGGGTGTTTTTTAATTTAAAAATCAACGAGAAAAGATTTCGATTAAGACTTTTAAATTCTTGTATAGTTAAATACAAGTGAGCTAACAACCAAGAATCAATCCAATCACTTCGCTTTGAACTTTGCCCGCATTGATTTTCTGTTCCTTTTGTCTGAACTGGCCCTTTCTATCATTTTCGTTTCAATATAATTTGTACATCCATTTTTCATACACTTTCTGCCTTGCTTTTGCAGTTTTTGGGTTATTTTGTAGGGGCCTTGATCGGAATTCGGGTGGTACCTAAATTTGTATTTAAATTGGCCTATTTGATGTAGCCCGTTTTCTTATGCAAACTTACTAGCCGCAACAAACAGCTTAAATGGTAGTAGGATTAACTCCCCAAAAACAATTTCAATTTATGCAGACAGCTATGGGAGAGGGGGCCAGAAAGAGTGCAGGTTGAAACTGTTTGTGGTATTTGGTCATGGTGTTGCGCACACATGTTCGACGGTATAAACTAGTTTGGAAAAGCATACATATACTCACACCCACTAACACATATGGCTCAATGTTGCCTGTTTAGCTTTGGCACTTAACAGTCACAAGCACGCAACAGCAATTTGATGGCCTGGCCAACAGACTGAATTGATATGTGTGTTTGTGGGTGTGTGTGTGCAGGCCAGCGCATAAAATCACGCAAAAGCAATCTGTACGGTAAAGACCTTTTGAATATATATTTTTAATGCATTTTAAGGACACTTTTAGTGTCAGGCCAAGCGCGTTTCGCCATTTTTAGCGTTAATTAATTGTGTGTGGCGTAAATAAAAACCAGCCTAAGTACAAAATGTAAGTGTAAGCCCCGCTCCCACACACATCCACCTCGCCACAGTCAAGTGCCACTGCTTATGCGACAATTGACCCCTGGGTTCAGGTCTAAAAGTTCAGTCCCTTGCGTGCGAATACTTTGCTGGGACACATAAAGACGCGCATAAATAACTTAGTCATTGAGGGGGAGAGTAGGGACAACTTGGGCCATTCTTCTGGCGTCGCTAAAAAGCATCTAAATCAGAGCCCAGCTAGGGGGATAACAGCGGGGTGAATAGCTGAAGTGGCCTGTCGAACGGCTGACTTTGAGCCAATAATGAAACCCAAGGTATGTAAATGAAGCCATAAAGTGTACGCTTTACGTGGCATTCAACACTTTTGTTGCAAATTGATGAAAATGTTTTTAGCAGCGCAAAAACAGAAATTGAAGAAAAGAGACAACAAGATAACCTATTTTTAACATTAATATTTGATTAAAGGAAGTAAATTTCAAGGGTTCAAATATCAGGCTAATCCTTGGGTACTTTGCTAAGGTTTAAAAAAATTAAAGTCGGTATTATTTATTATTAAGCTTGAGCTCCTATCAAAGTTGCAAATCGGGCATTGTTTGCAACTATTTCCTAAAACGGATTTTAAAATATGTAAACTTTGAAATCGTTAAAAAATCTCCTTTCACAATTAAATATTTAGTATGGTCACGTGTCCTTAGCCGAGGTTTGTCGTCTTCCGTTGTTACAGTCTGATACAGAATTTGTGCATGCGTAGGAGTATATGAAGTCCCTGTGGCAGCTGTCAGAGGCAGCCATCAAAACAGCTCTCATGTGCTGTCAGCAACAGTTGCCTCTTGTCATACGATACGATGTTGCACATGTGTATGTGTGAGTGTCTCTGTGTGTGTGTGTGTGTTATTAGGTGCTATATCAAATGCGAACTGTGCGTGACTGTGATTTCAATTTGCAGCTTTTGTGTGAGCCAAAGGAGTATCGAACCCTATCGCATTTGACCCACAATTGATAAGCTCTTAAGCATTCAATAAAATATTTAAACATTAAATCGCAGGTAATTAATAGATTTGTAGACATAATTAACATTGGCTTGAACAATACGCATCAATTAAAATTTTAAAATATGCGCACACATGGAAATTCCTTCTGAATTGATTACAAAATTCAATTTTCCGCCTGGCTGCCATAATTTAATTTTTATTTTTTTATATGTTTGTCAGCGCAAAAGTAAACGCAATATAAAAGCTAGCGGCAAAATATAATGCCCGACAAAATATTATCACACAAATTAAATCAACAATGTGCGGCTACAAGGCAAATGCCGGCGGCTAAAACATGAACACGACAGCGAACAGGAGGACTAGGACTCAGCTCAGCTGGGATGACAGCCAGCTGTCCTTTCAGCTAGGACTTTCTCGCAACTCCCTGGCCATTGCCATGGTTAAAACTAATAAAATGCAACGCTTAAAGCAATGGAATATTGCAAAGACGTTGCTAAGGGAATTTTATAATAAAAATTGCATTAGCTAACGAGTAAATTAAATGAAGGAAAAAAGAAAACTTTACAAATTGGCTTAATGCGGATTGGCAATGTTTACGGCCGTAGACGGGTTTTCCGTTAACCACGTCTACCCTATGAGGGCACGAATCAAAGTTGGGATTCAGTGATGTACTACATTATATAACATTCAAGTGAAAAGGCAATTAATTAGTTCCAGGTGATAGCATTTCATTAGGACTTACAAATGTAGGGGCTGCGCAGCGTATACGCAATATTGCATATTTAATATTGTGGCCGTGGCAGCTTAATTAATGTTTTAATAGCTGTGGTTTCTTGAAGGCAGCTTACACATTAAAACGTGCTTAACTATTCAAATGAATACAATTCCTCACACACACACACACCCCAAGTGGTTACAAGCTGTAGACGCCAACTATTGCTTGGCTTGCGAACATTTGTTGTGCACATTTCCTGACCCTAAAGCTAAAGTGGCCTGCTTGTTGCTGCTGTAGCTGTTGCTCATTTCTGGCTAGCTGTGCAGCAAGTGGCACTTACCTGAATGGCTTGCCTCACGAATGAGATCATGTATAATTTCATCACGCACATTTATGCCCAGATTCTTGAGCATGAACTGCAGCTCATTCGCCGTGACGCGTCCATCCCGATTTCTATCTAAAAGATCGAATGCTGTGCGTAGGTCTGCAAGTAAATACAAAAAAGCTATTAAAATTTATGAAAAATGTATTTAAGAAATGTTTTAAAAATATTTGTAGTGCTTCTGGATAAAAAAGCTTAAAGAATTCTGCATTATTCATATTTATACCACCCCTTACACGACCCCATTAGGCCAAAAACAAACAGAAAAATAAAACCCCAAAAGCAGTCATAAATATCAAGGACACTTTTTCCCAGAAAGTGCGTGATTTTCCACGGAAATTCTACCCACAACGCAAAAAGCGAGGATTGTGGGACACTCAGAGCAGGACAAAAATCATTGGTTACCCCTGAAATGGTTATTACCATGAATATATGAAAATATAAGTAAAAGTCTATATATGTATGCGGCATCAATGCGATTACGTTTCTGTGTTTCGACTGCCTGCTTAAAAGTTGAGTGAAATCGTTCACGCATTGGCTTTTAGCTCGCTCGCTCTTATCCGATTTATCCTTAAGCTCGTGAGTGTGTGCCTAGTACAGTAATTAAAGCATAGTTTGTGACCTCGAGACGGCAACCTTCCAATCGTATTCATTTGCGGCGTGCCAAGACAAGACCCGAGTCTAAGTCCTGAACGGAAAAGCCTCTAAAACGCCTTCGGTGCAAATTCAAGGCCAAATCGATCAAACTTGCAGTGGAATTAGTTTCGTGGCACGCTTTTGCCATAATTATCGAAACAGAAAGCAAATTTATAGTTTTCCAATCAGAGAAAACTTTTGCCCGCAGCTTGCACAAAAGTTATGCACTTAAATTATATGCTAACACTAGCGGAGAAAATAAAATAGTGCACAAGTTATGAGCACTGTAATGGTGTGTGTGTGAGTGTGTGTGTGCGCGCGTTTAGAACATTTCCGTCTGCAGCTTTGTTGTAACCAAATCACACACTCCCATGCACACACACTCTGAAGTGGCTTGTGTCGATGTTTGTATGGCTTGTAATTGCACACGTGTAAATACCTCACATATTGACACATTGACGCCAATATTTCGCACAGCAACTACAAGGACAACAACAAGAACTGCAACAGTTAGCACAGTTAGCAGGATGATAGGGGAGCACATTGAGGTTGCCTTTTGATACATTTGACAGACATTTCAGTTTTATTTTATGCTCTCGGAAAATTCCACGAAATGCAGACAGAAATGTTGCCCCAAAGGCAATTGCTTTTCACAGTAAAAGTCGAAACTGCATCAATCGGAGACTTACTCAGTTTACAGTGTACTAAGGAGTATATTGGTTTAGTGCAATGATCAGTTCAAAATTGAGTTTTAGTATGAAAAACTATTTTGTTTCTTAAGATATTGTGTCTAAGCTTGGAATATGATGGAGTAAGTTTCCACAGGAACAATCAATCGAAAAAACAGTTGTGAGCATCCTTAATCAGTATGTTGGTATATGGGTGAAATATCACCAATACTACTATATAATTTACCTTTCTATAAGAATAGTTGGTCAACTTTGTATATATATCGCACATCTTCTAAATGTTTGTAAGGGTATTCAAAGTTTGGCACACAGAAGATACCTGTTCTAGAAACTAGAAATTCCAGAATATACTTAATCATCAAATACTCTTAACTTGGCCCTAATTAATGCCCAATTATGCGCGTGATGGACATGAAATAAATTGGCAAGCAGCGTAAATGTTTGCTAATTAGATGCAATGTCAATCGTGAAACAACTGTCATCTGTTAGAGACCACACACCTGACCCTCCCCCTGCACCTGTTATAATGTGCCACTTGTTTGTCGTCCTTTTGGCCTGCCACTCGACGCGGTTGGAATTTTCGCTTCAGTGCCTCGGCGGTTGTTGGCCTGACAACCAGCAGGCAACGTTAACCAGCCATGTAAAGTGTTGACGCTTGCAATTATGAAAAGTTTTTAATTGCAAAATTAAATCAGGACAAAGACAAAGTTGAGCTCCTGACGCTCCTCTTCCGGTGACCAGCTCAATGTGCGACCATCCAGAAAGTTTGCAATCTGTTAATGTCGCAAAGACTAATTGCAACAACCACTTGACAGCTTTACCAGGCCCCACCCAGCTCCATCCAGACCCTTTTCCTTTTCCAGCTCGCATATTTATAATGCTTGCACCTAGCAGCTGGATGACAAGGGCCATGCAATTTGACACAATTTCCTTCTGTTTGAAGGCAAAAAGTTGTTCGCATAAACATTTGTTGTTTGCTTTTCTTGGCCCCTTTTCCCTTTTTAGTCTATTGCTGCTGTTGTTTGTTGTCGTTTTGCCATCGAACTTGATAATTGCATGACGGCATTCAGGCATTGCTCCAGGGTCCCATTGGGTTAGTCTGGAGACTGCCAATGTAATTGAGTTGGAAAACTTGCAAATAGTTCCATGCGCACCCAAAGTCGTAAATAACGCTGAAACGTTGAGATCCCTTGAAGTTTCCCCACAAGCTCCGACTAGATTTTCCAAACTACAAAGGCAAATAAACGGGCTATTGGCCCAGTTATCTGCAGTGCGACTTGGAAATGTAAAGAAACTTACGAATATTTTGCGGTCCCTAATCTTTTTGGACTTAAGGTGCATTGTGAGCTGTTTCCATTCAACATTTCTATACGTACCTAAAAGAACGAAATTGATATGTTTTCCAACACTTAAAAATAAGCTGCTAAGTGGAATTTAAAATCAAAATTGCCACTATTTTTTTAACTTTAGTTAGATTTCAAGCTGTTTTCATTGAACATTTCTGCACAATGTTTGTCAGACTTCAAAATAGCGAAATTGTCGTGTTTTTCAACACTTGAAACATGTCAAGTTCAAGTGTGCGAAAATTGTCAAGCGTTAAGAATTGAAACGGAAGCGGAAACGAGCAACGTGCTGTGTTTGTCATTTCCTGCACCCAACTCAATTCACGTCTTTTCAAATAAACTGAAATTTTTATAAATTTCCCCGCAGCTTAGTTGGATTCAGCAATAAAGTTCATCAAACAAAGGCTGAACGAGTGAAATAAAAAACAAACAATAATAGAAACATCAAACTAGATGCCCGAACGCGCAACAAAGCAGCTGTACTGTCAGAATAAAAGTACAACCGATAATAATTTTGCCCCATCGATACGAAAATTTGTTGGTAATTCCAATTAAGCTGCCTGTGGCCGGCAATAAATAAACAAAATGCTCATGTTGATTAGATTGGCAAATGCCTTTAAATGAGTTTTGTTATGGGCAGCGTGGGCGGTTTGACTCACTTATATCTATCTCTTTTCTCTGGAATCATTTCACTTTTACTATTTTCGCTTTAACTACATTTTTTAACCCTAAATACATCTTTTACGTAAAGATGATATCATGTGTTCATTAAATTTGCTTATACAAATTGCAACTTTTTCAATTGAATCTAGAATTACAATTCTTTTTGTCAATTAATATACACTCATATTAACGGAAATGGTGTTGCATGTGTTATTTCTATATCTATTGTTGAATCAGCCGACAAATTGTATTTTTTTGTTACTCATTGAATAGGTACATTTCATTATAATAACTTGTATTCGATAAGATATACTCGTATATTGCTGCTACAGAGGTGGTATTATAATTTCCGTTTTAGTTACGAAATGTGTAACCTATAGAAGGAGACGTCTGCAATTCTAAGAAATATGTATTTTATCATATTATATACATACATAACTCCCATAGAAATAATTGGTATAAAATTAATTTGTATGTGAACAAACTGAACTGCGAAGTAACGATATATTGCGTACATTTTTCATATGTTTGCAAGGGTATTTAATTTTCGACAACCCGGAGATAACTTTTTCGTTTTATCATTCAGTTGACAGCTAACACATGCATGTACTTACATATGTATATATATAGTACATGTTTGCATATTAATTACTTGGTAACAAGATTATAATTTTTAAAGTTTCGAAAAATTTGTAAGGCAGAAAACAATTTATGTTTAGCACCGTTGAGAACAGCTTTTGGTATGTTTCAATAATTTAAATAAATATTTTACGTACTGACTAAAGCTATAAGAAAACTAATTATTGTCCATACTTAGCTCACCTCGCACTTGACTTGCGATTGCTTTGTGATCCATTTGTGTAGATTTTTCGGCGATTTTTTCAAAGTACTTATGTTTATACTATTGATAGCACGCGGCTTTTTGCGGTCTTTTATAATTTATGTATACAATTTTGTTTGTGGCAATATTATTTTGGGAATGTACTTGTCTTCTGGATTTGCCCAACGTGGCGTATGAGTAATATACAGTTTCTTTTTGCTTTTACTCTTCACGTTTTTTTAAAAATAGCAAGGAAAAAAATATTATGATTATTGTTGTTCTTGGCAGAGCGCAACAGAGCAACTCATTTAAAATCATGTACACGTACACATATGTATGTTTATACGATATATCGTATTATAATTAAATCAATTATGCATGGATTTCTGTTGAACTTTCACGCTTTTCATGGCTGGCTTTGGTCTGGTTATTGTTTGCGTGCCGACTCACGCATTTTAATTGCAATTAATTACATACGAATCAGATCTAATTGAGGTCAAAGTGCCAACTTTTAGCAGGCACCGGGGCGGGAGAGGCACAGTCTGCTTTTGCTACATCAATTTTGCATCAACTCTCTGCCAATATGTTTATATGTGGGTGCGAGTGTTCGCATTGTGTTGGCAGTAACAGAATTACTTTCGTCGGTTCGCTACAAGGTTTTTCACTGATCAACCTAAAACCTTCGGAACCTCCTTTTTAACTTTCCATTTCATCAATGTATAGCCTGTTATTTGTTAAAATGAACCAATTATCTTCTTTCATTAACTTTGAATAGGCTTCTTCTTCCCAAATTGGATCTGTCTTGGTAATTTTCATACTAATTCACTTAAATTAATTCAAACATTTTTATGGCTTTGTGTGTCGATTCAAAAGTTCTCCTTATCAATGTCTTTGACGAATTTTGTGCACGTAACTCATGTCAGTGCTGTCCTCCCCTCGTTATAAAACCTAGATATTAAGTGTATATGGATGTTATGTTCCACAGCCCTTGAGCTCATAATTTTCGCTTTATGGGACAAAAGAAATGAAATTTTAAACCTAGCCGACGCTGGGTGCCTCTAAGTGTGTGATATAACAGGCTCTGTTACCAGGTCCCTGGGTGCAAGCTGCAGTCTGACAAGCAAGTTGTTGTCTTGTATTACTCAGACACTCGAAGGACATGGCCGGGTTTAGTTGTTTTTAGCAAAGTTCAAAATTTTCGAAAAGGCGACGCGCCTTTCAGAAGCCAAAAGCCAATCTAGCAGGCGTGTTAAAGATCTGACACATTTATTGCATTAGCGGCTTGTCGAATGCATTTCAAATTAACAAGTTGTCAGCGAATAAACATGCATGTTCTTCATCAATGTGCAGCATAAAAAAAACAAATTTAAATTTGGACAATACCAAGAAACACAGCGAATTGCCTTGCTCTGCCAAGAGAATGGAATGGTTTTGCAGGGAACACGCAATTTCACAGCACGCTGACTGAGACTCAGATTGGTGTCACCGATACCGAAAGACCGAAAGATTGAAAGATAGCACACGGATAATCAGTTAGTAATTGTTAGTTGGTTGTTTGCTCAGGGGCGTGCTGGGACGCCGGACTCCGTATGTCTGCTGTTCACAAGCGCGTCTACTTCGCAACTAAACTGAACTGAACTGAACTAGACCCGAAACCGAAGCGCAAGAATGCTGCTTGGCGATGGTCACGTCGGCGCCATTGGCAGCAGCTTCGGGTCGTCGGCTAACGGTGAGGGTGGTGCTTCGGCTGATTTCATTCATTCATTGCTAGGCAACAACGTTGCAGCTCATCATCGGCTTATTTTGTTTTTGTTGCTGCTTTTGTTTTTATAACGTTCTTCTTTAAAATGTATGCTCTCACTTTTGCTATCTCTCTTTTTTAGAGTTCCCCCTCGCCGACGCGGTGCTCTTGGGTTTGTTTATTTACAGTGTGAAAGCGGGCTGGAAAAATGTTTTTGACGGTGTGTTCATGTGATACATTATTTTTGTTTTTTTAATGCGCGTTGATTATGAAGGACTTTTGGCGCTTTTGTGCGTGGAACTTGACACGTTGTTCTGTGTGTAGTGAGCAGTTGAAGCCGCGTAGTGCATTAAAATGCGGAATAGTATTAATTTTCATGGGCAAATAAATTATTTATTTTCTAAAACTTGTGTCATCATACTATAACTTTATCTATTGACGAAGTATCAAGTGGAATAGATTTTATATATGGTATTATTGGCGGCGATAATAATCACTACAACAATTCCAATATATAGCTACGGTAGTAATCTTTTATTTAATCCACACACGTGGCACCCTGTATGCAGTCAGGGCCCTTAGGCAACCACTTACAAGGAGACGCTTTCCAATGACCTTGTCAGCCGCAACCGCGAAACATAACGACAGCAGCCACCAACACCAGAGCGATGAGTGCAGAATGCACGCTCCATCTCTCTCATTCTCGTTTTTCGTGTGAATGGGTCTTTGTAGAGGAACTCTCATTTGGTTTCCTCTCTCTTTCTTTCCCTCTCGCTCTCTCTCTCTTTTTCTTTGCGGCCATGTGTTGGCTCAGCGAATGTTTGGAACAAAACAAAATGTCGGAAAACGATTTGCGGTTGTTGTTAGCGCACAGAGGCAGAGGCAAAAATACAGACGCAAAGGCAGAAGGCGGCAGACAGTACCAGGCAGAAGTGCGAATCTGTTGGAGTGTGTTGAGAGAGCTAGAGAAAATGGCACGTAACGGCTTATGCAACCATTTTGTTGCTTTTTACATAATACTTTACAATTAAAATTGAACTGCAAATTAAGGCAACATTGCGTAATTAGGCTAATCCCTGAAAGAAATCCTTGAAATAAATACGTGTTGTTGACGATATTATTTTAATTAAGCGCATTTAAGTAGTCTTTACAAGGGAATTAAATATTCACTTTCGTAAGCGGCAATCGTTTTTTTTCTAGATAAAGTTTAATTCATTAATTGCATTGTCTTTTGTAATCTACTTTATTTTATTTTCTTCTCGTGATACGATGAATTCACTGAACTCAGTTCAGCCCGCTTGTAACAAGCAGTGAGCAAAGATTTTTTAATTGTTATTAATTACGTAAAACTCTGGCGAACAACGAAAAGAAAGCCACACGAAATGTTGTTGTCCGCTTTTTGCTTAGGACCTTTAAGAAGGCTGCAATAATTAAGGGCACAGCTTATTGCAATTTCAGAACACTACAATGCGCAGCACAAAGAGTGAAAGTGGGGAAAAGCCTTTATATGTATATAGTAAATAGGCGAAAAGTTAAATCAGCCGACGTTGATAATGAGTGCGATAGTCACGCAGCATGAAAACGTAATGAAGTCACGTGCCAAACGCCAGCGTGGCGAAGCCTGGACTAAGCCTGAATTCTCTTCGCCTGACATATTTTGCGCATTGTTAACGCGTCACATATAAATGTTTAACACCACTTGTTCCAAACAAAACAAAAAATAGGAATAATCTAAAATATTCTTCTTGTCTTTTTTGCCATGATTTTTATTTTTTTCTCTTTAGAAATGCTTTTGCACCACTTAAGTGGTATTTTCTGTGTGGGCTTTGCAGCTTTTTATTATTTTCTACCCACTCAAGTGAATCATTTAAAAATATTTTTGTTGTCTGTGGCCGGGTTTTGATGCACAAATATTGCTTCATGATGCGTTGCCCATGCTTTTAACCTCTTTTTTTACTGGCTATTGAAAAGTTTGGGGCTGTGTATATGTAAATACATTCAAACATTAACAAAAATCAATCTACAGTGATGGCGATATTGAAATTTTTTCATGGATGAAACGTGCACTTTGCTAAAAGGCTCTTTTAAGCTTGCCAATAGTCAAAGGGTCAAAAGGGCATGCTTGGAGTACGGCATGGACTTACGCCCATAGTGTGCTTTGTATCTGAAATAAGATATATTTAAAAAATGGTTCTGACTATTCTTGGCACGACGTTTGAGTCTCTTATCTCTCTTTTTTTAAGCAGCTTTAGAGAATATGAAGAATATGCCAAAAAAAAAAACGACGATCAAACACAGTTCTGTGGCGAATTTATTTGTTTTTCAACCATATTTTATAGCCTCTACTGTGACATTCGCAAAGAAACAAAAAAACAGACTCCTTTTTCAATGTGGAGCTTGGTTTTTTAATTATTTCTCTGGCAATTTGAGCAGGCGCTCGTAACTCAACCCTCAAGAAAAATTAAAAACGGCAAAAAAAACGGAAAAAATTCGAATTGTGCGCAAAAAAGTTGCGTAATCATAAATCAACATGCAGGCGTGTCCAAAAATTTGTTGTTATTGTAGCGCTTGTCAGTTTTCATCAGCAACAAATTAACTGCCAACTGCCGGCGTTGCTGATGGTTATGGCAATGTTGATGGTGTTTCTCTAAGGTAGTGTGTGTGAATGTTTCTGAGGGTCTTGGCCACCCACTCTTCACCCTTCACGCATCACATAGACAAATTGGTGGCAATTATTGCGCGGGTGTGTTTGATGACAAAACGTTTAATTGGCTTTTTAACGCCGCAACAAATCGACATTGGCTCGCCGCTTGGTATTGGAAATTTAGCTATACGGATTTACACACACTACCCCTCACCACATCGCGATTGTGGGCACACATTAACGGTGAACAAAAACAACAACAACAACAACACACACACACACACAATAATTTTAATTTTTAATCGGCTCTTGGACTGAAGTCCACGCGCGCAATTTGGTCGAAATACCTTAAGTTCTTTGGCAAATACTCACACTTATCATCTTTGCTCATAATTGCGAAATGTGCGTCTCTTGATTATTTAAACAATAACTATGTTCGTTTTTTTTTGCTTGTCAATCACTCAATCAATTAATCAGTCAGTCAGCGCGCAGTTTACATCAATTCGTTGACTTATTTAGATGAAAAGCGCGTTGGCTCATGTTGTTGTCACCGGGACATGAGCTGAATATAGTCTGATGGGATTGGGTTAGGAACTGGAACTGTAAATTCTGTGTGTGAAAGCCAAATGGGGCCGTGCCGCACGATTTATCTACGAAAACTCCAAGATAATGACTAACTTTTGTTGTTGGACAACTTGCTCACTTTTCTAGGGTATTCATGCATTCGAGAGAGAGAGAGATATTGAGAGAGAGATAGTAAGCGTGTGTATTCGTTATATTGTATTGTATTTCATTTTTATGATAGCCAACAACACAGCCGGAGCACCTCTCGTGTGTTGTTCAGTTGACAGCTGAGATAACTGCAATGGTATTACGAGAACAAGGCTTTTTATCAGTTCGAGCCCCGTGGACAGTGGGGGAAGGTTGTGGGCCAGCCCTCTGATTTTATTAACTGTATGAATGTAATGCAACTAAGAATATACCATGTACATACACACATACAGACACATGTCGAACTGTACATGTATGGGTATATGTCGTAATATTTTTTGCCATACGCTCTTATTGCTTTGATTGTCGCTTTTTATTTGTTTTTGTTTCTCTTATTTGTGACAGATTATGAGATAGGAAAGGCCTTACTCCAAAAAAGACAAGTGTTTTGTGAGCTATAAGTGCAATCAATACTCTACAATTGATCGGTCTTATAGTTAAATTTAAAGATTTTTGATTTACAAGTTTTGTAAAAATGGAAAGTTACTTAAAATTTGGTTTGATTGATATCAAGGAGCAGATTACGTTGATAGAGGAGCCAAGAGCTCATAGCTTAAACGAGATTACTCCTTTGTTTATTATTTATTAAATTATTAAATTTATTTATTTAATATTATTTCCTTATATATGTAATTTTAAAAACTAAATTTAAGCCACAAACCTTGATCCAAATTGTATCAAACAAAAATCGGCTGAGGTTTGGGAAAGTTATGGGAGCTTGAAGCTTAGAAGAACTTTCCCTACGAAATTGGAAACTTAGGTCAACATATTTTTAGCATAGCTCCAATTCGTTTGAATTGTCCAATATGTGTCGAAACCTATAGTTCAACTTTTGATTAAGTTGACTGTGCTCTGATTTTTTTAAAATCACTTAAGTTTGATAAGGCCAAGGTAGAAAACCAACACTTTGGTAATATTTTTATCTGAAGATAGCTTATAATATACACGCCGTGTTGTATACTAGGCTCACAGATGAGTAAGGCAAACTGAAGAGCACTTGATGAACAGTCAGACAAGACAATGTCACAGCAAAGAATTAAAGGTTGCAAACAAGATGTGAAAATGACTTTGAGCATTACTCAATTATCACAGTATTTATCTCGGTCTTTTGTTTTTGTTTTTAATAACCAGCCAGATTTATGAGGCAGACAACAACCAGTATTAATTTTTATGATGATGACAACATCCTGTCAGGTGGCTTTTAATGTCCAACCGAAATTTCACTTAACTTGCACTTGGCTTAAGAGCTTAACCCACGTTAATCGAGTTGTTTTTGCTTTTGTTGTACGCCAAAAATGTAGGGTGAGATTTGTCACGTGATTTGCAGCTGTTTGGCGGCCAACAATTTGCTATCAGTGAATGGGGCAAGCAAATTAATTAAATTTAATTTCTGATTTAATCTAATCGAGACGATTAGACAAGTGCATGAAGTATGCCATTGGTTGTCTCTTTTTGTTTAGAAAGAAATTGCCGGTACGAACTGGGAAATGAACGAGTTAAGTCGAATATCTGAGGTGTCAGTGCACCTGTCGCCTCTGCTGCCAAAAATAAACGATCTGTTTTACAAACTTTTATAGCACTATGAAAAATGAAAGCAACAGCAACGTCTGCAAACAACAAGAACAACAAAAACAAGAGCAAGTAGAAGCACAAACACAAATTAATTTTAGCATTTAGCGACACGCAAAAGGCGACCACGTCTATATTTAAACTTCTTTCAGTTGAAAAGTGCAAGTCTGTAATAAATGTAATATGCACTGTAATTTGATTGCGTACACACTATGTGGGCGACGGACGTTTTAAAAGTATTTATTGCCAATTAGTGCAAAAAAACAGCATGTGTTTTTTTAAACTTTTATTATTATTACTTTATCTTTATTATATATATTTCCCTCCGTTGCGACCCTACTGTTTACTTGTTTAATTTTTAACCTTTTTACTTACCTTTAACTTCGACATCTGTAAATGGTTTCTTTTTAACAGACTGTTGTTGTTTATTTTGTTGAAATAAATAGCCGGAAATTAAAATAAGAAAAATTTATTAAATTAATAAAAGAAAGAATATGTATATAAAAACAAAATCTTATCAAAATGTATAATTAATTTTTTTAATTTATAGTCCAATCTCGAAAAGAGACACCTTGTTTGAGTGGTGGAAGCCTATAGAATCGATCGCCATTAAGAAATTTGGATTTGAAATGCTGGCAATTTTGGCAAAAATTTTGATGTAACCCCTTACAATTTTTGTCGAATATGGTCAAAATTTAGAATGAGAATTTTTGAATGCCAATCGATAGTCCGGAACCATACGAGTCTAAAAAGGTATATTTGAAGATATGGCCTTATTTGCCCGAAATATACAGGCTTTAATTTTGAAAAACAGTTTAAATGACTATATGTTAGCCATATGTAGTCCGACCCTTAAATTGTGATTAACCTTACGACTTTTACTTGTTTTATTTTGTATATTTTCAGTTTCTTGAAGTCTTTCGAGGCGAAATCTTGCATTCCGCAACAGCAACAGCGAAAAAGCGAAGAGAACTTGGGTAAGTATGCATTTATTAAAAAAAATACTTGGAAACAATTGGTAAATATGTAAAATTTTATATTTCAGGTTTTCAAAATGAAATTCAGTATTTGTTTTAATATCTCTACGATTTTGAATTGTAGCATGTATATAATAGTATTGCTGAAGAGAAATACATATACAAAAAAAGAAACTATTAACAATTATGTAAAGAGAAATTTAATAAACAAATTTAAAAAGTATACAAATTAATTTTGTTTTGTCAGGATTTATTTTATTTGAACATTTTTTGTAAAGCCGACCTGCAAGATTTTCTTAAAAACCCAGCTGAAGTATCAGGCGAACAGAATCAGAATCCGACGAAAATATCAAAAATTTTAAATTCTATTGCATATTTGTAGTCATCATTTTCGACCGCCGATGTACAAGATGTCTAATGCAAATTTCTGCTGAAGTACCAGGCGAACAAAATCAGCAAGAGGTCAACAATAAAAATTCCAAAATGTAAAAATTCTATTGCATACTTGTAAGGTCATCATTTTGGGCCGCCGATGTGCATGATGCAAAAATTCTATTGCATACTTATAATATCATGATTTTGGGCCACCGATGTGCACGATGCAAAAATTCTATTGCATGCTCATAATGTCATCATTTTGGGCCACCGATATGCACGATGCAAAAGCTCTATTGCATGTTTTTGCCGCCGATGTGCAACATTTTTAATGCAAATTTCTGCTGAAGTACCGGGCGAAAAGAATCGTCAAGTGGTCAATAACAAATCACCGATCACAGAATTCTACCGTATTGTTTCAAGAGTAGCAACTGTAATTACTGCCACCTTTTTTGCCGACATTACAGACACAACGCCCAACGCTAAATCCAACCCAACAGCATTTGTAGCTTATGGCATACATATTTCTTGATCATTTTGTTACACATTCTGCAAGAATTTGGCACTTTAGGTTCACCAGGACTATAGCTTTGGTGAGATTACGATGGATATTAACCGTCGGGGGTTAACCGTCGGTATTTGCTTATTTTTGGGACGGTTTGTATGTTTATTGGCCAATTAACAATGCTGAATGTGTTAATTATAATATTTTAAATAGCTATATCTCGGCCATAAGCAGTCCGATCTCAAAAAGTACACCTCGTTAAACTCGTATAATTGTATTGCAACGATCGCCATTTAAAATTTTTGATTTCAGAATTTCGCGATTCTGGCAAAAAACGAATTTGGTCAAAATGTAGAATGGGAATTTTTTAATGCCAATCGATTTTCCTGATCCGTACGAGTCTAATAAGGTATATTATTGGAAGATATAATGTTATTTGCATGAGATATGATGTTTTACATTTTAAAAAACTCTTTCACATATATGTACATACATACATGTATGTATGTATATGTATTTTTATTTTTATCTGAGCCATATGCAATATGTGTAGGTCTATAGAATAAATTGACATTAAGCTAGATGCACCTTGGTTGACATAGACGAACATATGAATAAACAATTTAGAATTTAAATGATTCAATGCGAAAAGTATCATCCTGATCGGTTAAGAAACACTGGTTATTGCATCTGTTGATGCACTCGTATTTACCTTTGTGGCACGTTTGCCCAGCAGCGCTGTACCCAACATCTGTAAAACAAACCCAAAAAAAATATTAATAAGTATTTTAATAATGATGCAATAGTGTTTTTAAATACACATATGTACTAAGCAGAGCCAAGCGAATACGTTAATAAAGTCCCAAAATACGTGCATACTTTTGAGCGCTACGGAAAAGCTTGAATACTCAAGTGGGATTGAGAACAGGCACATTTTCATTTAGTGTAAATAATACGTAAGTTGAGAATTAAATAGACAAACGAAGCGGTTCTAGTTACGGAGTGTTGACTGTATTTGACTGCTTTTATTTTTATTTTATTTTTGACATTTGGTTTATTACGTCTTTATATTAGCACCCATTTGGGTCTTCGTGTTGTAAATGCTATTTTCATTATATAGTACATTTTATTTTTGTGTAAAGAATTCGTGGTATGTGTTATGTGCTTAAACTGAAAAATCAAATGGGTCACAGACAACAAATAGCTAAGAGAACGAGAGAAAATTGATTTGCAATTTTCACGTGCCAATTGCACATGAATAAATATTCAAAAATTATATAAATTGTACTTATATATGGTTTGTTTATATACATATTTAAACTATAAACCGATTTGTTAGCTTGATTTTAAGTTACATCATTTGCATACTATACTATATGATATATATATATATATATATATATATATATATATATATATTCAATAAAAGAACATTATTTAAACATTCCATTTAGTATAAGAAATCTTATGTCGATTTGATTATAAATATGACCTTTAAAATGCTGAAACATTTAATTTTATAGACATTATACGTTAAAAACTTGCTTAAAGTTTCGAAGCTATCTGCTCATCAGTATGCATGAGCCATAAGCTAAGGCAAGTGCCCTAAAGTTCCATCTGAAACCTTGGCTGAGGTTAGTTGTTGCTGGGGACTTGATGTAAACATACATTTTATATGCCAAGACACTCTCTATTTTTTCGCACGTATTATAAGAAAAAAATAAACAATTTGTATACAGTTATGAACTGTTTTAATGTTTTTAATTTTATTTTGTATCCACTTAACGTCACATTTCATGACGCTTAGTATTAACGAACCCATAATTTTGTTTACTTTTTGTTGTGAATTATTTTCTTGACAATTTTTTATAAATTCAAAATAAAAGAACTCAAAACAAATTGCACAACATATATAGAGCATTTTTTCATAGTTTGAGAGCTTAGCAATTGTTTATAACAAAAAGTAATTTTGGGAATTATCAGTATGCTCTTCGGCACATCATATTTTCTACTACGCGGTCTTGAAATACTCGAAATAAATTGGCAGAAAAAAGCTAATAATCGTTTTTGTTTATATTTGCAAGTGAATTTTTGTATAAACACTGGATTTTTAATGCCAAAGAAAACGTTGAACAGCCGCCGCCTGACGACGTATCTTGATGATTAAATGAAAAACTCGCATAAAAGCACATATTAAGAAGCCATTGGGAATATATATGTTAAAATAAAATAGAATGAGCGTATGTATTTTAGACAGAAATTCACGACATACTATGTGCTTAAAATTGTATGATAGCAAATATCGATCGAAATTTTTATTGTCAGATTAAAATTTTAGCGCACATATTTATGATACGAAACATTGCTTCAACGTGAGGCTTGTATATTGAATTTACATATCCAAGATATTTTCTATGCGGACTTTACACATATTTGAGTCCGATGTGCACAATTATTGAACACGATGAACAGATTTTGGGCGACAAATGAGAAATATTTGATAAGCTGTTGCCTTGTGACTTTCTTTTCTAGTGCTAAGCAAGCTATTAAATCCATATCTAATAGTATTTTACACATTATTTATTGTCTGCATCGAAGGTAGCAAAGTAACAATTAATATTTGCGCACGTATTTAAAATGTACTGTATACACAAAACAGTTTTAGTACCTGTCAGGCGGAGGCTGCTGCCTCATTTTTAAACCAATTTAATAAATATTTACACAATTGTTGGCAGGTTGCTTCAGTTCGGTTGGGTTCAATGCGGTTCAGGTTAGCGGGCAACATGGAAGGTTTAGTTTTTGGGAAGGGTTCTCATACAGTGTGCTACTCACCTTTAGCTGCTGACGTAGTCCACTCATTGGGCTCATTCAATATTGATCAAAGAGAAGAGTGCAAGCAGGGAAATGGCAGCCAAAACAAATCGCAACAATTTGGTGTGCCTTGTGATGGTGGCGTATGCGTAATATTTATATTTTGTCCTAATTTTTGGTTGATGGTGTGTGCTTATTTGTGATTAATTTATAAACGGGCTTTGCCCTGTTTTAATGGAGTGCTGTCAACGATGTGTTTAACTATTTACAAATTTGCAAAATGTTTATTAATTCAATTAATTTAATTTTTGTTCGTTATCACTTCTCACTTGTACTGGTCGCTCTTTGTTTGTGTTTTTTTATGTGCTAACTGCGCCGCGTGCAATCAATTAGTAAATTGCCCATTAAAAGTGAAAGGCAGAGCTGAAACTTATTTTTTTGCCAGCTTGTTTTTTGAATTGCCAATTTCTATAAATAATCTTTTATTTAGCAAAATGTTCAACGATTTTAACTGCACCACAAATTATCACACCAGAAACTATGATTTTTTCTTTTATTTGTTTCAGTTTTGAATTTTATTCGAGTCGCGCGCGTTCTGCTTGACGATCGTCTCGCAACGGAATCCCAAACAATATTGAGCATTTCATTTGCCTCCAACAGTCTACGGAGGCAGTCGAAATGTTGGCGAAACAACAACTAAAATACACAAAATGTGGGCGCGAGACTAGCCAACAAATAAAATTAAAAAAAAAGAAACGATATAAAAAAACAATAAAATAAGAGAAATGTAGCTGAAAATGAAAACAAAAACAGCTCGAAAACCGGCAGCTGCCGTGCCAGACAATTTGTTGTTCGTTTTCATAAATTTTGAAATCTCCGTTTCTCTTTTTTTGTTGTTCTTGCGATTGCCATTTTTCTTAATTTTCATTTGCGATTTACTCTATTTTCTGTCGTCTTTTTCTTTTGTATTTTCTTGTCAACAACAACACTAGCGCCTGATATATATATATATATATATATATATATATATATATATATATATATATATATATATATTTATATATATATATATATATATATATATATATATAAATATAGATGTGTTGTTCTTATGACGGGTCGGATTTAAAGTAGCCAAAGCCAAATGGCACACACGTATTTTTTAGACATCTGTGTGTATCTGATGAATTCATAGGTATATTTTATGCTGAGCATATATAGTACATATAAAACACAATAAAGTTGTCTTGAAATTATATGAAATTATTTGTTTCTCAAACTACACTAGACAAATCAAGATTTATAGTCATAGTCATAGTCGAAAAGTTTTTCGCATGCGCTTTACTTGAAACTCAAAGTAAAAATCAAATTAAATATCTGCTTGTAAAAAGCAGCATCTATAAATATGGGAATACTAGAGCCAAGTCATTCAACTCGGTTGCAAAAATAAAACAACTGCGTGCATAATTCAGTTTCCAAGTTAAGTGCGTTTAGGTTGTCAGCTTCTTCGGCTTGCACACGCTACGTATAAGCTATTTTTAGGCAGCTGCCCGGAGGAGGCTGTGCACCCCGCACCGTCGCTCCTTTGGCAAAGCAATCATTAAATAATAATGTAAAGCGCAAAGAAACTTGGCAAGTGCAGCGAGTGGAAGCCAAAAGTGAGGTCGCAGAAAAGATGGAGATCAACAGTCGGCAGAAAGAAAACTCAAAAACAAAAATAAAAACACAGCAAGCGCTTTGATAATTTTTAATTAGGCAGCTGTCGTTAGCTGTCGCATCATGTGGCGTATACGCACTGCATGTCCCAAATGGGCCTTAGTACGAGTTGCACCTAATAGTGTGTCGACTGCGAAAGTGTTATTATCATAATTATGAGGCTTTTTACTATGACAGATCTCAGCTTCTATGTACACATAATCAAGTATTTTGCTGCCATTTGATTTGTTTACATACTGAATGCTTTTGTGCCTGGAGTTGTTTTGCAAATGACGCAACTAAGGAGCAGTATTTGTAAACGACTTTTGACACCGCATCACTCAGTCATTTAAGTTTTCATAGAGAAGTCGGCAAAGTCAGCTAGTCAATAAATCCGTTTAAAATTGTGTCTGTTTTAAATTGTGACTATTGCAAATATTTACCTAATGTTCTGCTATTTTCTGCATATATGACTCATACGCAAGGTAGGCGACCGTTAACAATTTTCTTATCAGCTTGGGAAGATCACTAAGCATACAAGATCACTAAGCATATAAAATTTAAATTCTAGCTTGGCACTGCGCTGGCATTGAAATACAAATTTGCCACACGTTGACTAAAGTGCCGCATGGAATGTGTGTCAAAAGATCTCATATCACACGTACAACAAAAATATGTATATATTTATATCAGTGTTTATAGTCATATTATGCATGGCAGAAATTATGAAAAACAGTCGGTTGATGTGCCATCAATAGTGTTCTGCCTTTTGGCAATGATTTATTTCAACAGCCTTATTTCCATCTCTCGTTGGCGCTGGTAATATTCTTTCAATGTAAATATTTATAGGGTTTATTTTTGAATATTTTACAAATGGTACAAATAGAACGGCCAGCTCTATATACATTGATGTATGTCTATGGGGTATACATGTTATGATCACGTTAGATAAATATTATGAAATCGCTTTTGTGCAGGCACAGTTGTGCGCACGTTAAATACATACACTGCAGTATGTGGCACACACACACATACACATACATGTGTATCTATAAAGAAAGTACTTATGTGAGCAAGTTGATAATGCGAGTTAACAGCGCGTAAATTGATGGCGTTTTAATGAACATGGGAAGCATTTGGCAAGTTAGTTCTGGGAAAAACGAATAAAAAAGAGATAATAATGAGAATGTCACATTATTGTGATGAATGAAATCATCTGCTCGAACACATAACACTGTGCATATTACTACATGTAGTAGATAATTTTACTAATTGCTGTCAAACGAAGCGTAAAAACGTTTCAAGGTTTAGTGCAAAAAAATGTCAACAAAAAAGAAAAACTTTATTTTTAAAGTGCTTTCCCGACTTAAATGCACTTACAGCAAACGGATTTATACAGTTGCCCTGTTCTTCGGCCACTTTGGCAATGCAAAATTAAAAAACCCGAACGACAGCGACACAATTCAAAGCTCAAGATTCGACACTTGGGCCCACTATTACTTTTCACAGTACTCTTTAGAATTATTCGTTTTACGATAAATGTGAAATGCAGAAACGATCGGAGAAAACCATCCAAACGGCAGCACGGTCCAAACACAAATGATCATCATTCGTATTCGTTTGTCAAACGAATCTCTGCTCGGCGCCATGCGGCTTGGAGGTGGCGTTGGCTGCCGTCGTCGTGTCTGTCTCTTTTGTCTGGCTGTTTCGTGGGCCCACGCCCACGCGTCTAGAAAAAGGTGTGTACATTGTGGGATAATGCATTGTAGCGGGTTTTATTTGTCTCGAAGCTTTATAAACGGTTTTTGGCTTTCTAACATTAAGTTTTTAATCACTTATTTATTACCCCGCAGGCGCAATTTTCCAAAGAAAATTAAACAACAAAAAAAAAACAAGCCTTTCTCATGTGTGATTTGGCAGATTTCAATCGAATTAAGGTAGTCAATGACGTGCGCTCAGTACAAAGTTTAAAAATAGACATTTAAAATTAAACACAGAAAAATAGTTTAATTTGAATAGAAACAAGCTTGTGATTTATAGTTGTGTTATTAATACTTGGAATTTCAGCACCTTCATCACAAAAGCGATTACACTTTTAGCTGCTAACCTGTCTATTGGTACTAATGTGGCTTTGGCCAAGTCAACAACAAAAAATTTGGCCGAGTTGCCCAATAAATCAATAGATATTACGATTATGTTTAGTGCTGATGCAACAGCAGTTTTGCAAGGCAATTTATTGATTCATTTATATAACAGCGTTTAAATTAAACCCATCTCATGTGTAAAAATGTTTATCCCATGATAATAATTGAAAATCGATTAGTTGTGCGCTATGCTTCGATACTAACTAGTACATACTTATGCTAAAATATCACAAATTTGGATATTATCGATGTGTCGAATACTAGTAAAAACCTACACTAGTTAACTGGCATAAGAAACTTTGGTTGGATAGTCATCCTAATGCTAATCGTACATACTACATATGGAATTGTAATAAAATTGTGTCCTGTGACGTGGAAGTACTTGGGTCGCCTGCTTGCTCAAATTGTTCTTAAAGCTAATCTAGTGAGCTTGAAGCCTAAAAAGCATTTATAGTAGTTCCATAATGTTTATCAGTTATCGTATCACAAACTTACACCTGCAAGTAGCGATAGCTGGCGGCTGAGCCTCCGCCTCCGCTAGCGCCAGTGCGATAATTGCTCTCGCTTAGCTTAACAAATTGTCCTAAAAAGTTGAGCACCATGGCACTGCGGCAGACATTATGCAGATAGCCCAACAGATATGGCGTTAGAACGGTACCCACAATGTAGGCCAGCTGCGGTATGCGCTCTGTGTGCCCGAAGAAGGGCCAAAACCAATAGCCCCGCCTCACCGCGTCCCTTGTATGATGCGTAATGAAGGCACACAGCAGTGCGCCCAGCAACAAGCTGCTGCGGAAGTAGTTGAGGCACGCGGTGCATATATAGAATAACAGCATAGCCACTACAATGCTAGAGCAGTGTAAAAATGGGCGTCGCGACAAATTGGTGGCATCCTGTAATTACAAATAATAGATATATGTATATATACGTTCTCTGTTTGCAGCTCACCTCCAAGTAGAGCGAACGCGCCTCTACAAAGTGATCCAGGTCAATAAACGAGGAGACCACAAAGCAGCTGAAAATTAATATCCAGCCGAAAAGCTGAGTTGTGCGCTCGTAGAACTGCATGGCGAATGCGATTCCCGTCAATGCGCCTATCGCCGCATGGGTTGCGTTATCTGCCAGCGCCTTGAGGAGCGGATGCTGTGTCAGCTCCACAAAATTGTCGCCCAGCAGGCAGGTTATAGTAACCAGTGTTGTAAGCACAATGCGCAAGTATACCATTGTGTGACAGTGTGGCATCGATTGTTTCTGCACTCTCTATACTCTGCTCCTTGCCCTGTACTCTTTACTCTTGACTCGTAGTAGTATTAGTTTTGGACGGAAGTGGCGTAGATGTTTAGATTTGGGTAATCGTAGTCGTTGTTAATTCTGTCGTAGTGACCTGTGCTCATATTTGCACAATCAATATTCTTCTTCTCAAACCAAATCGATAAGCTGTGTGCGTTAAATATGTGTGTAATTACAGTTTGGCAAGTGTTAAGCAATTTCGTGCATTTTCCTTCGTCTTTACTCACGTGTTTTAGCGTCCTTGCGCCGCATGCAAAGACAACAACTGCAATGCAGCTGTAGTGGGGTGACGCCTTGGGGGTTGCAAGCACACGGGCACCATTACGTTGACTTGACGTTTTCCAGCAACAACAAGCGGCATATTTTGGGTCTAAAATGCCCTTCAGAATGTTTTCATATTTGTCGCAAAGACGAACTGGGCGGCGACAGAAGAACGGTGGGCTGCCACTCGGCTACAAGAATGCTCTTCAATACATCTGGCAGCACTGCAAACACGAATTGTGTGGCCACACCTCAAGTCCAACAGCTGACTAGATTGCGCCTAAATTTGAATCAAGAGTAAAGTACAGGCGCTAAAATGTTTACCTTAATTTAAAAAGTCAATATAATTATATTCAAGTTGAACGCTCAGTTCATGCTGCGTTGTTTACAATCAAAGCAGGAGTGGAATTTTCCATGCGGGTGTGTTATACAGCATATAAAAGAATTTGCAAAAGCTCTCTCCAAGAAAACGCACACACATGGCTTCTTATACTTGTATTTGTGTGACTTGTAGTAGTAGATAACATCTGGCAGCACACTTGTAGTTCATCTAATTTCCTATACGCTAAGCGTGTAAATTAAGCCCCTACTTGGGGTTAATTACTATTATTTTGTTATTTATTTACTTCGTGTAGGGTTAATTTATTATACAAAAAATAATGCATTCATAAAAAATATTCCCGGCCTTATGCCAATTTTAAAATTCAATGTGGAAAGGATAGTTTTTGCTTTTAACAGCATGCTCCATTTTAATTAGACGCTCGCCCGTATTATATGTGTCCAGCACCGCATGATCAGCAGCATCCAATTTGAAATCGAAGATATTGAAATTCTCCTCGATGCGCTTCGGATTGGATGACTTCGGCAACGGAACAGTTCCAATTTCGATCTAAATTGTAGCTTGGCTAGAGAGAGAAGTCTAAATATTGCTTTCTTATCACTTACCAGGTAGCGCAGCACCACCTGCGCCGTGGACTTCTTGTGCTTATCGGCAATGGCCTGCACCTTGGCATCGTATATAAAGCTGGGCTGCTTCTTGGCAGGATCTGGCCTGCCCAGGGGACAGTAGGCGCTGACGACGATATTGTGCTGCTTGCACAGCGCAATCAGTTTCTTTTGATTGAGAGCCGGATGACATTCGATCTGAAAAGGTAAGTCAGGTGTTGATAATACGGGTGCATAGTATTGAGACCGCAATTGCCTAACCTGGTTATGTATTGGCTTGATTTTGCAGTTGGCCAGCAGGCGTGTCAGTTGCTCCGAGTTGAAATTGGAAACGCCAATGCTTTTGGTCAAGCCCAGCTCGACCAGCTTCTCCATTGCACGCCAGGTGTCCAGATAATCCACGTCACTATCAGGATGAGATATCAATTGGATAGGGGTACAAACGGCCTTGGACTCACTTCAGTTCCACCTCGCCCTTGGCATCCGTGGGCATCATTTCATTGTCGCCGCGGTGGACATACGAGTATGGCCAATGCATCAAATAGAGATCAACATAGTCCAGGCCAAAGTTGTGCAGGGTCTTGCGGCAGGCATACTCGACTCTGTCCGGCTCGTGGAAGTGGCACCAGAGCTGCTTAAGCAATATGCTTAGTGCTCTGTCTGGACATGTCACTGGGAATCACTCACCTTTGTGGTGATAAAGATATCCTCGCGTTTGATGACGCCCTCGGCAATCTTCTTCTGCACCGCTGTGCCCACCTCGCCCTCGTTCTCATAGAAGTAGGCGGTGTCTATGTGCCGGTAGCCCACGTCAATCGCATGCAGTGTTGCCCGCTCGCAATCCCCGCCCAGTGACTGTGAAAGTTAATTGTAAGTCATAAGCATTTCAGAATAGTCAGATATAATTGCCAGTCTGATAAGCACTCTGGAATACTTAGCGATAGCTTACCGTATAGGTGCCTAGACCAATTGTCTGGACTTGCGTGCCGTTATTGTGCTTAACGTACGGAGCTTTGGATGGCGACATGTTGCGAACTTTTTGGCAGCTGCGTTTCAACTGTTGATCAAAACAGGCGGACGCATTACTTTTATACTCTATTTACACTACCTGACGAAAGCTTTGTGTGATCTAAAAGCTTTTTGTGTTCTAAAAAGCTTAGTGTGCTCTAGCTGGTTGAGCAAAGGAGATTTTTAAATGCGCTACAAGGCACAGCATATACATAAATATGTAAAATAATGGAATTGTTTGTTTTATATATACATTTATATACAAAAATCAAATAAATACTAATTGATACTGTATAGAGTATATGCGAATAAGCACTTAAATTCTAGGCAAAGCTTTGGCGCTTGAGTATACTGAGACGGGCTTTGGCCTGATTGGGCGCATGAGCAAGCTTTAGCAGTTGGAATAGTTGGAAGTGGAACAACATCTGTTATTCAAAGTGGCACAATGTAGTAGTCGTAGTCCTTGCAGTCGTCGTCACATGCCAGCACATTAAGGATATAAGCAAGGCACACTGAAGGAATTTATTGGTCAACTGGTGAGCTTTAATTATTGTTGTGTATGTGCTTGTTTGTTTCAAATAAAAAGTTAAGCCGTGTGTCAAGTTCGAGTTAAACTTTCCCATTGTGTGCCCAAAAATTTAACTCAACTTTAGCAAAAAGTCTATCTGCTGTCTTTAAATAAACTTTAGCTGCTTAGACTCAAAATCTCGAATTTCTCTAGGCCTAATCTTTTCAACACTTTTGAACATTTCCAAGTGCACGTCGAGTGTTCTTGAAAGAACAAAAATTAGTTTAATTAACGGCGTATGCAAAAGAAACGCGCAGCTGAAAATTATTGTATTGTAATTTCAGTATACGCAGCACGCCTACATCTGCGCATGCCCCAGTCCCAGTCTCCGACCCACTCGAGGCCGAGACGCAGCAGCAGAGAACCAAGCGCAGCAGCAGGTGACACCGACAGCGACGGCGACGCCTCGCTGGTGTGAAAACTCAAGGCTATTTGGGCAACCGATTCGATTTCTCCAGACATGGCCACTGTGGCGCACGGCTGCAGCAGCCCGCGCCAGCGCTCCTGCAACGGCAGCAGCTCACCGGGCGGGCATCACAACTCCACGCCCGCCATGTACACGACCATGCCGAAGTACTCGCGCACTGCCAGCCAAACCCTCTACGCCACGAGCCAGCAGGTCTTCGGGGGAGGTGGTATGCCTGGCGTTGAGGGCCAATACAACGGCCATGGTGGGCTGTACATGCCCACTGGCACCATGTCGCAGCGACCGCTGTCGGCCTCAGCACTGCCGGAGACGGCGGCTGGCTGCCGCAACTACTGGAGTCAGAGCCAGGGGCCACCTGGGCATGGGTCCTTCTATCACATGGACCGTGGCAGGCACTACAACTACAACAAGCGCAAGTCGGCCGTGGAACTGCTGGCCGAATCGAAGCCCTTCTACATCAAGTCGGACGCAGTCTTCGAGCGACTGCAGCAGTCCGGCTACCGCAATGCGGCCAGCGCCGGCGGCAACGGCGCCGGCAGTGCCGTCAAGCGCGGTCGCCGGCCGGAGGAGGGACACTACAGTGCCACAGTGACGTACGACGAGCTGGAGGACAGGCGCTACATGAGTCTAAGCAGGCAGCAGCAGGCGCAGATGCAGCAGCAGTACATGCACAACCACCACCAGCAGCACCATCACCACAGACACAACCAAGGCCAGCCGTCGCATGGCCATCCGAGGGAACGGCCCGGTGCCGCCGTCAATAACAATCTGCTGCAGCACAAGCTGCGCATGCTGCTGGGCTCCGAGGCTAGTAAGGAACGCGCCAGCGGCACGTTGCGGCGCCACGAACTGGGCGACGGCAACGCCGATCTGCTGTCCACTGAGTACGGCGAGGAGGAGAGTAGCGCGCTGCGGATTCCGCCGCCGCTCTACATGCCCGCGCACGCTTTCGGCCGGGACACGGCGTACGGTGCTTATCCCAGTGAGCCGAACAGCGGCGGCGAGGAGCCGCTGGTGCTCACCGAGAACTACAGGCCCATCAGTCCGCCGGCCGAGTACGCGGCCAAGTCGAGCCAGGCGCACAATGAGCGTTACAGGTGAGTGGAGCAGCCAGGTGCGATTTGTGGGTAGTTGGACTGAAGGAACGTTTCTTGCAGGTACAACTATCAGCGCTCCTACTCGCACTCGCACGAGGTGGCCAATCCGGACGAGCGTGCGCCGTACCCGGCGGGCGAGTTCAACATTAACAGCCACAAGTCGCTGCCGGACCTGCACACGCAGATTAGCCGCCACTCGCCGCACAGCGAGATCTTGAGCTGCTGCAGTCGCGGCAATCGGTCGATCAAGTCCGCCGGCGAGTCGTCCATCAATCGTGACTCTGGCGGCAGCTCGGGCCACTACACGCACCGCAGCGAGCCGTGCTACAAGCGGCAGCGGGAGACCAATCCGGGCACGGCCACGGCCAGCGGCACCATCAAGAACTGCTGCAGTCTGGTGGCCGCCACACGGCGCGACAGCGGCTCCTCGACGCAGCACAGCGCCAACTCGTACTGCGGCTACGTGACGCCCGCCGGCGACTATCCGCCGCTGCACGGACGCGCCACGGACTGCATCGACTGTCGCTGCAAGCAGGACACGGGCAGCGGACCCGGGCCGGGCCCGGGCCTGGGCACAGGATCGGGCCTGATGCCGGGCTACGACAATGCGGCCGCTGATTACTTGCTCAATTTCACGCCCACGCCGGAGGTGCCGGAGGCATTCCAGGACGACTACACGCCGACGCCGCCGTCGCCGCGACTCAAGACGCAGACGCCGCGCTACTCGAGCTCGTCCAGCCAGCAGCTGCACACCAGCTCGCAGGGCTATACGAGCATCAACCACTCGCAGAGCTCGCTGGTGCAGAGTCCCGGCTCGGCGCCGTCTGTGGACGACATTAGTCCGCCGCCCATCCAGTTCAAGCGGCAGCGATGCATTCGCTTCAAGAACCGCAATCGGCTGCCCGTCCAGCCACGCACCTCGCCCATCAACACTGCCGTGGAGTGTCACAGCGGCGGGTCAGCTGGCTACAAGCGCAACATGGAGCACGAGAATGTCTTCTTTCCCAAAGGTTTCTCGGCGGACGGCTATGCGACGGCCGCCATGAGCCAGTCCGTCGCCTTGGACATGGAGCGGGAGGCGTTGAACGCCAGCATTTCGGAGCTGGAGAAGTTCTTTGATCGCCTGGGTCTGAACGATGAGGCGTTCCATGAGATCTACAGCCAGCCGCGGCGGCACCACAACCCCGAAACCGACTCGGATGACTCCAGCACAGTGTTCTTCTCGGACGTGAGCACCGTGGACTCTATGCGACTGCCGGACAGCACCGAAACGCAGCCGCAAACCACGCAGCCGTATCGGCCCTCGGAGCCGCCATCGATCGTGGAGCGCAATGCGAGGATCATCAAATGGCTGTGCAACTGCAAGAAGATGCAGTGCGCCTGAGGATCCCTATGCTCCAGCTGCAGTCGGCCACAGCCGCAATTTTGATATTCTTCTTTAGATATGAGTAATTTTGTCTCCTTCAAGTAACTCCTCCCAAAACGGAAAGAGAACTCCCAACAAAGCTCTGATCCCAAACCCGATCGATAACTGTCAGTTAGAGGACGTTCCAGTTGGAGTTCGACTTGGAGTTCAAATGGGTCCCGAGAATCACCTAACTGTACAACTGCATTACCGCTTATATAACTCGATAGCTCGATATATCGTATGAATGTGCGTTTAGTCATATTTTCTGCAACGTTTTGCAGGCCCAATTAATTAATTGTATAACTAACCAAATAGCTTAATGAGAGATCATATTACTCGTATACATAATGGTATTATTAGATGAATTATTGTACAATTAGTTCTTGTAACGTGCATATATCGTAAACATGTATACATCATATGCACAGTGAAAGCTCTCTTCAACGGACAGCTTGAGATCCTCTCTTAAAAAGATCTCTGCTCAGAAGATATGTCGATTTATTAAATAATTAACGAACCCTTGAACCGAACCATTGGCCCAAAAATTCAGCCGAACCGAACAATTTCTCCTTTTCAGATTTTATTTTAGAAGAACGAAACATTGGGTAAACCACGTTTCGAGTCAAAATCTGGGTTTATTGATGTGAAAAACTTATGTCCCGAACCGAATGTAAAGATTCGAACTGTGAACCGAAACAATAATCTTTTTTGGGTTTGCAAGCACGATTTTCTATATTCCTATGAATGTTCAAGATTAACAAGAAAAGGCTACAAATTAATCCAATTTCGTATACAATGAAATCTCAAACTGTACATTGTTTCGTTCGTGGAGCTTTCACTGTACTCGCCTACTACTTATATACATATGTAGTTGCCAAAACACACGCATACACACACACACAAACACAATTCCAAAGTACTCATAATGAAAATGAACCTACCTATTTATGTAAGTGTAAAATGGTTTGCATGACGAATAAATATTTATGATTATCAAAACATGCATCGTGTTTCTATTTTTTACAAGTTAAGCTGAAGAATCGAATAATAACCCACTAAAGAGGCGCATTGTTCGCTGCCCTATATGGAGCCACAATGAAACAGATGTGGGCCCATAGCACTAGCCCATTGTCAGTTAGGGCTATAAAAACGACAGGTAGATAGGTCAGTCTTATCAGAGTCTGGGCGAAACATTGGAAATGCACAAATTCGTACTCGTAGCTGCTGCCCTAGGCCTACTGGCGCTGGTGAGTCCAACTGCTTAAACTCTATTGCAATTTTTTAACACTTCCTCTTTAAAATGAACTTAGGCTTTGGGCCATACTGTAAGTACTATTATATGTTGCTAACCAAGTCAAGTTGCCTAAATAATTTGTGGCAAACTAGAGCCCCCATGAAGTGTCTGTTAAGACAAAGCCAAAGACACCCTTTAAAGAAGGCGGTGGTTGGTCAGGCGGCGGTGGCGGATCTGGTGGTGGCGGCTCTGGAGGTGGTGGATCTGGTGGTGGTGGATCTGGCGGCGGCGGCTCTGGAGGAGGTGGATCCGGAGGTGGTTCAGTCATAGAGAGCTGTCCCAGGCCATCGCCTCAGAGCTTAAAAGTAAGTGTTGAACACGATATATATATATTGTAAGCTCTTGAAAACATATTGTAAATTGCATACTACAGTGCCTGCAGGAGTGGGCGTGTCAGCAGGTCATCCGCTTGGATCTGCGGTAAGTATGGGTACAAGGAACGCGAGGAGTTCCCTTTTTTAACACGGCCTCATCCTAAAAGCTGTCTGCTGAACCTGAATGGCAATAATTTGCTAGGAAATCTGGTCAGCATACCTGGGGTAACCGGTGGCGGTGGCGGCGCTGGCTCTGGCGGTATTCTGGGCACTCTGCTAAGTGGCAAATAGAGCTGCAAATCCAAAATGTATGCACATTAAACCAATAAAAAGCTTAAGCCAAGCAAAACGATGGCCCATCGAATCTCATTGGGATTGGAAGCTGCTGCTGCTGCTGCCACAGTTAATGGTCAGCCAATAATAATAATACGAGCAGCTAACATCCCATTCGGATTGCCAATGGGCGATAATCGTCCACATAACAGTTAACACAATTATTGTTTAAGCGCTCGTTTTGACCACCGTCAGCAGCAGCAGTGGCAGGAGCTGTGCTGAAATTAAGTGGCCAATTTTCAAATTAGCCAACAATTTATACGAGTATCAGCAGTTTGCGGGCACACCTCTACTACTCGCCTTTAACACGGCCCGTGTGCAGCATTGGTCAGCATCTTAGTGGGTGGAGGGGGGGGGTGGCAGGGACAGGGGCCGGTCTTAAAGCCCGGCAAACTTGTGGCGCATTCGAACAAAGTCGCAAATCATTGAGGCATATGCAATTATTCATTTTGAGGTTGAATGCGCTCGAACGCACACAAAGATACAAACGCTGGCGAACATGAGCTTCTGGCTCCGGCTGCTCTCCCGCTGTCCTGCTGCTCCTTTATCTGTGGCAAGCTCGTCGACTCAAGGAAATTTAAATTCAGCAGCAGTTCTTAAACGCCAGGCACCATAAAAATCGCTTTTACTACGCGTAGTTTTTTCCTTTTTATACTCTGTAGCGCATTGCATGAGTGAAAAGAGGGTATAATGGTTTTATAACAGATAGAAGGTCCTAGTTTCTCTAAGATAGTAAGAGATAAAGGCCTCGCATTTGGTTTGTGCGTACACAGATCAAGAATAATTTACTTTTTGGATAGTATCTAAATACAATTCGAAGTTTACTTACCGAAGGAAGTTCGAACAGCATCCCTGAGCTGCGTACAGGGTATCTTCTAGTCGGGCACAGCCGATTCGAGCACTCTCACTTCGGTTCTTTTTGCTTTTTTCGGCTTTTTATGTTTTGTTTTTCTTCCTTTTAATGCCCGCTTGATTGCCAGCCGTTTCGCAAAGTTCTCGCTCTCCATTTAGCTGATTTCGTTTTGGCCAGATCGCGTCTCGCCTTGCCTTGCCCGCCCTTCGGACTATTTTAGCTTAATCCGTCACTTGCATCGACAGCTCAATAGTCTGATGGCAACTTCAATTTCCTTGCCCTTTTATAATTAACTTTATGTGTATGTATTTAGTTTTATTGCTCGTTAGACAGCCTCGCAGCCCGCACAGACAAGGACAATGAAACAACAATTTGCGGCCCCGGCACCGCAACGTGTGTAGGCCATTTTGGAATTGCCATTGGCATTGGCACGGGCAGAGCCATCGCCATCGCCATCGCCATCGCCATCGTTGTTGCCACAGCCATTGCAATTGCCGTTGCCATTGCCATTGCCATTTCCCAGCCGTCGCCATTATATTAATTACAAACGTTTGCGACGCCGCATCCCAGGCCGCATCTCCAGAGTTCCAGTTCCTGTCTCACTAATGGGCTACAACAAGTAAATCACACGCAAAGCTCTAAGGCGATTTGCCCAACGAGTTACGGACGGAGACGCGGACGGAAGCGAAACAGTTAACGAGCTGCCCCACAGACCCATCCGCCCAGCGCATATATAATATATTACGGGCCTATCTCTAACTCAAGCATGAACCATCATAAGTTTCAGATACACTCGAAGTACTCATTTTAACTCGTTTTTATTCAATTGCCCATTATTCGTCCTTAGCCTTGATGGCGTCAAAACTGGCTATGTCCGATTCCGTGGCGCTTTTTGTGACACCTGGTTGATCGGTTGTGGGCACTTCGCTGATGAGGCTCTGCAAATATGAGGTGTTCTTCATATTCTGTGCTTGGAGGACTTGTGCTTGGTCTTACCTCTGCCTGAAGCGGCTGAGAACTGTCCTCCTTGAAGGCTTCCGCCAGGCCGGGGTGTATTTTGCTGAGCGCCTCGTCCCCGTGGCGAATGTAGACTGGGACATGACCTTTGCGTGGCGTCAGCTCCTGATAGGGCGCAGCTAAGAAAAATTTAATTACAGTCCATTAAATCATTGCCTTGCCAGCTCTTGCCTTATCAGCCTGGTAATCTTCTATGACATACACCCGGAAACCTTGAATCACGGCGCGCAGCGACAACGTAATTATGACTAACGAGCTCCAGCTAAAAGCTGAGAGCTTTTCAAGCTGTTGCTGCCGCAACCCCTGCGCTCGCTACGCCCATGCACGCGGTTGGTTTATAGAAATTAAAACCTGTTTCAACACTCATCAGCATACACAAAACAATAGAAACGTGAACAGATGTGCAATACATTAATATACCGCACATTTATGCCCAATTTATGGGGCTACTCACCTCTGGCCAAAATGCATAGACCCAGCATAATCAAGGCGATTAAAATGCTGCTCACAGGCTTAAACATCTTGAGTGGTAAATATTGGCCAGATCGTTGGAGAATTCTTTTCGTGATATATTTTTGCCAGCTGCTGGGAGTTTTGGCATCCGCACAACCTGACCCAAGACTGTAGACTGAGATCGTACAGCATCTGTGCTTCAATCTTATATCGCTGTTCGTTCTAAGCGACCACAAGCCGCACGCTCCACGTTTCTACTACCTCAACTCTCAACTCTCCTCTCTCCTCTCTGGTCTCTCGTCTGCCATCTACTCTCCTTTCCACTCCACTTCACATCATCAACAGCTTGAGCTCCGCTCCAGCAACAATAAACTTTTGCTTTAGCAAATTACTCATGGGTAGACGATGATGACGATAATTATGATGATGGCTGTAATGAAGCTGTCGGCATTGGCGAACTTTTCGTGTTCTGCCCCTGCCGCTGTTGCGTCTGCTGCTGCTGTTGGTGGGGACGTGAAATGATTCTCCGCTTTAGCGACAGCTTCAACTTCTAGTTGGAGCTGTGCTTCTGCCACGCTGCGCTAACTTTACTACTCGCACAATTGCTTCAGCAGAAGAATCCGAAGCTGTAGCTGGAGCTAGAGCTGGAGACGGCATTTAGTGGCCTGTGGCGTTGCCCGCTCTGTGGCCATAAAGCAGTTGCCGCATCTACAAATTCAATGCTCATTTTTATACCCTTGCACTGAGTCATAAAATGATGGCATGAAATGTTACGCACAGAATCAACATCAACAGTCGCGTCGATATAGCCGTGTTCGCCAGATTCTATGCGTAGTTTGTATTCCTACTAAACCTAAGAGTTTAAAGCTGTCGTGCAGACAGTACATATGTCTTCTATACGAACAATCTATTGAAAATGAAGTTCTTGTATGAAATCACAGCTAATATATAGCGCACATTTTACATATGGCTGCTAGGGTATTTAATATTCAGCAACACGAAGATAACGATTCTTTTTTTGTTGAACTTTTTGTACTTTTTTGTTTCAAATTAATTGGGTCGTTAGAGAAGCCATTTGCGCGGGTTCCTCTGTGTTTTTTCGTCTTTCTTTTCTTTGGTTGCACTCTCTGTTGAATTGTTTGCCCACTTTCGTTTTTGTTGAATGTATTCAAATCGAGAAATTGCTGACATCTGTAGAGCTGTGCGAATACATGACTACCGCGAACCCTGCGCCGACAGCGAGTGTCAATCTGGGTCTGACTATGACAACGCTATTCACTGCCGAGCTGGGTGGATGGGGATGGGGGGATTGCTAGCGGGGGTGTGTGTTGAGATGGGGGAGCTATTGGGCTTGTTTGCCTACTTCGATTGTTCCGTTGAGCGCGTCCTTGGTACAATTCCATTTAGATGTTGTACTGCTGTCTGTACTACTATGCACGAGTGGTATGTAAGGGCGCAAGATTTCAAATCAAATTGTTGAGCAAATATTCAACAGAGTAAATATGTTTATGCCGAATCAAGCAATTTCATTTAAACACACTCAACACCCAACACCCAAAAGCCTACAGCCAACACTCATACAACATTTTCGATTATGTCAAATAAATATGTATGAGTGCTGACATCAAATTGTTGACTCTAAGCTGATGTGTCTACTTGTCCACTTGAGAGTGAGCCTGAATTGAATTAAGGCAGCTATTGCATAGTTTATAATGTGAGCTGACATAAGCCACAACATGGTAGTTAAATGTAAGATGGCTCAAATACAACTTGTCACTTACGAGGGCCAAACAATAAGAGGTTCATTAAACCTCGTTTACTTAGCGCAACTGCACATGTGCAGAAATATGCATATAAACCCCTTGCAAGAGTACACAGAAATCTCCAGAGTTTTACTTATATTTAATCGCTCAACAGCGTATGGAATAAAAGATATTGATTTTGTTGTCTGTCGTTTATTTAATATGTTTATGTATTTTATGTTTAGTATGTATTTTTATTTCCGAGGCTCTAAAAATAGTTACATGGCTGCACTAATGTGTAGGTGTAGCTATAATACGTAACTATATCTAATTAATATTATTTCTTGTTTGGATTTTTACTTGTGTTTTCATTTCACTTCATATTATTTTTGTTATACTCGTATGTATGCATGTACCGTATGTATGTATGTTTGTATGTATGTATATACTATTATACCGTTATGGATGCTGTGAATTTTTTAGTCGTATTTTTAATTTAAGAATGGATAAGCATTTTGGGAATATAATAGGTTATAATACTCTACATATTTGCCATAAAATCGTATGTCGTATGTAAGTATCCAAGTGTATGTAAAACGTGTATGTATGTATTCTCGTTAATCTCTGTATGTTTTTGTATATGATGTAAGTATACGAGTATGTACGATTTATATCGATTATAAGATAGCCTAAAGAACGATCCATTGTTACTGTGTATAGACTGGGTATTGGGAATTGATAATTTCGAGTTGTTTAGATACAATTGTTCTCTTTTAATAGTTGATTATTATGTTGTTTTGTTTTTTTCTTTCCTTTTTTTTTAATTTCTTTTATGTTGTTTTTATTTCCTACAAAAGCTGAAACTATTTAATTGCTTGCGCATTCCCATTGTAAAGGAAAACATTTTCTAACTAAAAGTCGAACAAGAACAAATGCTAAGTAATTAAGAGCAAAATGCATTGCATTGAAATCGCTGGACCTACCTATATAGTACATAGTATATATATATATATATATATATATATATATATATATATATATATATATATATATATATATATATATATATATATATATATATTTATGTATATATATATATGTATATATATATATATATATATATATACTGGTACTGGTACAGCGTTTACCACAATCTTACAATCGCGATAATGTTTTGTATTGAAGAGAGTTGACTAGTTGCTGTTTAAGTAGTATATGTGTAAGTAAATGGTTCTCTGTAAGCATGTATAAATAATTATATAGTAGTATATGTATGTGTATATATTAAATGAAGTTTACAATATATTGCAATTTAAATGTATATATAACTGTTCAAGTCTTTTTGCATCTCTAATATATGAATATATAAATTAATATTTTACGTTATTCTTTTTTTCCTCATGGTTTTTATCATTTTATAAAATATCTCATTTGTATAATAATTAAAATTTAATTGGTGTCATTGAACTTGATCTCATTTGTCTATGGTTCAAGAAATCGGCGTGGATTGCCAACCAATGTATGTGTGTGAGTGTGAGTGAGTGTGTGTGTGTGTGTGTGTGTGTGTGTGTGTGTGTGGAGCGGGGGGGGGGAATGGGGGATAAGTGCACACTTCTCAGGGTCCTGGTCAAATGAGGGGAATGGGATTATAAACCTTTTTTGTAAGTCTAAAACAAAGCATCTGTGTAAAAATATTTTGTTGCATTTTTTTGTTTTTTTTGTCCTTTTTTGTTGTGGTATATAATGTGTATAAATAAATCTAACTTGTAAATGAATCAATTAAACGCTTGCCTCAATATACAATATATTTGTTCGTAATTATTTGTTATATATATATATGCATGTATATATATGTATGTATGTATATATTTTGAATGTAAAATTGCAAATCACATAATTGTTACCACTACTGTTCAATGGAATTTATTTATTTATTTATTTATGTATATATATATATATATATATGTATGTATATAGGCATTTAATGCTATTTAAAACGCTATCAATAATCATCAATAAAGCCATGCATAAACACGATTTCGAACTATGGCCCTATAAACAATTGCACATAGCACTGTGGTCTAAATTCTAATCTCAATTATTCTGTTTTGCTATTTGATACGGCATATGGCAAATGTATTTGTATTTGTGTCTATGTATGTATTTGCATATACATAAATACACCTATGTATATACGATATAATTCTTTTTTCATCTTTCTTATTTGTTGTTATAAAATTGTGTGTGTCTGTGTATGTGTGTGTGTGTATCTGCCTGTCCATGTACATCCGAAGTTAATAATTATTATATATATATTTATTTTTTTCTTTTCTTTTCTTTCTCGTTGTATAATTAAGTTCGAATTGTTTTCAATGTTTTTGTTTGTGTTTTCACTATGCTTAATTTTGATATAAAACTGCCTCTTTCAATATATATACTTCTATATATTTATATATGCATTAAAAAATAACCTCTATCAGCGTCAGCTTTTCAATTCTTAAATTATGAAATAATTGTAATTGACAATTTAATTAAATGGTTTTTGCTTTTAAATTTGTTTTTTGTTTTGCTTTTCTTCATTTTGCTTACGGTTTTTTCTGAATTAAAACTACGCGTAAAATAAATACATGTTTGGTGTATATATATTATATATACTTTTCGATTTAATATAGTTACATTATTTAAAACTATGTCACTTACTTTTGGAATTGCTTTTAGTTGTCATTTTGTTTTACAAGTGCTTCATCTACTTTCTCCTCTCCTCCTTCGCATCGCGCATCTCTTGAAATTTTAAGATGCTTGCCCAGACTGGAATATATCCCGCACATGTGGTTCAAGGAGGACTTTTCATGGAATGGGTATGCCAGTATCAATGTAGAACTCATCAGACATTTGCGCGGGATATGGAACTTTGGCTGGGCCAAAGATAATGTTCCAATTGGGAATTATTTGTTGTATAAAATTAGTTTATAATCTGGATTATATGTACATAATTTAAATCTAGTAATAAAATAACTATGTTGCAAATTGTATTTTTGTTTTGTATGAGAATGCGTGTTCTATATCTTAATTGAATTTCGCTTACGTTTTTTTTGCGTTTTGCTTTTTGGTTTTTTTTATGTTTTTATATTTTAAGTTGAATGCATTTATGTTTAAGTATTGTCCTTGTGATATGTTTCTAAATTGTTTTCTCATTAATTTTAATCATTTCTAAGTAATTGAAGTAGTTTTTTGTTTATCGAGTTAGAGCATATTATGGAAGTTATTCATCTTAAATAGGATTAGAATATAAAGTTTTGCAGTTAAAAATTGTGAGTATTATCAATTTCATCATTTCATTGCTAATCTGTTGCTGTTGGCCTACCGAACTTGATGCCTTGTTTTGTTAAGTGTTAAGTAAATTTATTCAAAAGACTAAGAGCGAGAGATAGTTACAGGAAGTGCTAAAAAGTCCACTAGTTAATTAGTTGCTAAGATTCGAAATGAGCTGTTTACCTAAGACGCTGCCCTATACGAGTACACGCTATATAAACATGTCTACAATCCGGATTTCGATTGATTTCTGTGCCTATGTGGTTTCATTTAATACTCGTAGTACTCGTCTAGTTAGTTTGTTAGTATGTATGTCAAATCTGTACCTATATAAACTCTAGAGCCCTAAAACGATGCCTTATAGTATTGACTAAAAAAAAACATGCAAATTGGTTCTGCTCGCTATGTACTCGTATAATCTATATAGATAAGTATGTATATATATATAATTTGTTTCTGCATTTGCTTCTTGTATATATGCTTATTTGATCTGTGTGTATATATATATATATATATATATATATATATATATATATATATATAGAATTTCTACTTATGTTCCATAATATTCGTTGTGTCAGATTTTTACTATAAGTTACATTTTGGATTTCATATTAAACCTTTTGTTTGTTTTATTTTTGTTTTGTTTCAATTGCAATCATTCAATAAAAATGCCCAACTTGAAAGTTTTCGCTCATTCCGCTATTGTACCCAAACCGGAAAAGGTCAGATAATGTTCATAATATAAGGTAATAATAATAATAATTAGTTAAGTACATATGCTTGTAGTATAACTGCTTGAAAACATGCTATTGAGACTTGAGATCTATGGCATCATCGTTACCAACATTCCATTCTAAAATTCCATGCTCAAAACTACTCGTATAAGCTGCTAGTTGACTGATTTGATTTATATTTCGATAAGGGTGCTCGAGTATTGCTTATAGGATTTTGGTATAAAGTTTCTTTAAGTGTTACGTTAGGATATTAGATGCTTAAGCTACCACTATGTCCTGACTGTTCTCATCGCTTTCCATCTCGTCCGCGTCAAGATCATCGTGCTCCTGTTCGTTATCATGGTTCAGATCGTCCCCCTCCTCCTCCTCCATATCCCCATCGCCATCCATATTCTTGTCCAGCGATATGGCGCCAGCATCCCGCAGGCAGGCCGACTCCAGATGCTTGTTCAGATACGATTTGAGCGCAAAGGTTTTGTTGCAGCGATGGCACTTGAAGTTCTTGTCGCCCGAGTGCGTCTGCATGTGGGCCCGCAGATTGGAGCGATCCGCAAACGCCTTGCCGCAGTGCACACACGCGTAGGGCTTCTCGCCCGTGTGGGAGCGCAGGTGACCCTGCAGCAGCCACGGGCGCGAGAACAGCTTGCCGCATATGTCGCAGCTATGCGAGAGTTTGTGCGTTAAGAGGTGCATTGCCAGCGCCGGCATCGAGACGTACGCCTTGCCGCAGGTATTGCATTTCTTGGCTGACTGTGAGTCGAGGGAGCGGTGCGTCTGCTTGTGGCGCGACAGGTTGCTGGAGGTGGCGTACTGCTTGCCGCACTCGGAGCACTTGTAGCAGCCACGCTTGCGTTTGGCGTAGTTCTCGCCGGTGCCCGCACCTCCAACAGCTCCGCCGGTCGCCGACTCGCTGGTGGCGACTGCGCTGCTGCTACTGCTGTTGCTGCTGCTGCTGCTGATGCTCTTTGGACGCTGCTGCTGCTCCTTGTCCTTGCTGGCCGCTTTGCTGGCCTTGGTGCGGCCATCGAGCATGTTGAGACACATTTTCAGGGCAGAAGCACGTTGCGGCTGCTGCTGCGGCTGCGGCGGCTGCTGCTGCTGCTGCTTGTTGTTCCAGTGCAGCTGGCCGGATTCGGACGAAGAGGACATGTCGATGTCCACGTCTGAGCTGTGATCAGAATTGGGCGGTGTCAGTGGCGAGCAGTTGTTCGAGGTTTCCGGAGCGCTATTCAACATGTCGTAGGAACTGCTTCCAATGAACCGAATGTTGGAGCTGCCCCCGAGCTACTGCTCTGATACTGCGACGGCGGCGGCGACTGCGGCGACGATGCCACGGACTTGCTGGAAGCGTTTGAGATCTCCTGCATGATCGGCAGGTGCTCGGGCGGCTTGTGCACCACCTCCTGCTTCATGATGGTCACGACACATGGCGGTATCAGCGGCGGCAAACTCTGCGACAGCGACAGCAGATCGTGCGCTGCCTCCGTCTCCTCCACGCTGCGTCCTCTATAAATGGCTGCCGCGGCAGCAGCGGCCACCTGTTGCTCCCGTTCGCGCTTTATGGCCATCGGCTGCGGCTGCCTGGCAGCGCCGTTCGCATTGGCAGGCGGCGCATAGAAAATCACCTTGCCATCCTCGGCTGGGGCGCGACCAAAGGCCACTGGACGGCGCACTGATACTGCAAGAAGGTTCAAGTGATTATAACAAAATGCAAGACCGAAACCCAGAAACCACTGACAATCTAGGGGCATATCACAGCTGGATGCTTCACCTTCGAACTCCATAATTAGCCAGCTAATTGATGAATTGCGCAATATCTCAATTATTTGCCTGACAATTGACGAAAGTGCCAAATAGTTGACATCACGTTATCTGTCAATTGCACTTGCTGACATTTTCCGTCACAACAAGGAGATTATCGCATTAACCGCTTTTTCTGCTGACCAGTGTTGCCTAATAGCTTAATAAGCGCCTAAGCCGCCGCAAGTTCGAAAACTCGAAAATCAAGTTTATTGGTAAATTCTATTCTATTCTTATCTATTTAATGGATGAACATTTCGCTTGAAATTGTGTAGACGTTGATAAAATTAAGCAAGGGAATACTTTTAAATCTAATCTTTCCATAATCTTTGCACATAACGAAATTTATCTGCAGCCTTGCAATCCATGCGATTCGTGCTGAGTGTGACCATGGTTTGGCGAGCTTTCCAATGTCATCATGTGATTAAGTTTTCTTTTGAGTTAATATGCATCTTTTAGTACTTTTCGCTGCTGCTGTCATTATTTCGAGGGCTGACCTGTTACATTTGGGTATACTCAATCGATAAGACTTGCGACTACAAGTAAAGCGCCTCCTTCTCCTTCCGCCTCAGCCAGCGGGCCCCATGACAATGACGCGTGTTGGTTTTCGTGTTTGCATTTGCTTCTCCTCCGCCTTTGTCAAGAGCAACAAGCGGGCAACAACACAAGAACGACAACATCGACAAGAAGGCAAACATGAAAAATGCCAACATACGCTAAAAAGATTAGCTAACGGCGACAATGTCAAACACGCGCAGGGAGAGCTGCCAGTAGAAAAGGCGAACAGCGAACAGCGAAGGGCGAGAAGGCATCCAATAGCCGTTGCCGTAGCCCTAGCAGAGCCGCAGTGGGTGGCCATAAAAGGCGGGCGGACATTGGGGCAACGGCTACTAAAAATAAATACGAGTACACGAGTACACAAATTGTCGCAGCCACCTGTTCACATTGTTGTGACGCAACTTCTGGGCAGGAAGCGACCAGCTTCGGTGGTTGGGGGCAATGGCTACAACTGGGAAACCCAAAACGGAAAGCGGATATGTGGTTAACTGTTGCTCCTACCTGCGGCTGCTGATACTGCTTTGGTGGCTGCTCCTGCTCCTGCTCCTGTTGCTGCTACAGTTCCTGTTGCTGCTCCTGTTGCGACTCCTGTTGCTGGTCCTGCTGTTATTGTTGCGCCCAGACGCCGCTGCTTCTCCTGCTTGGAGTTCATTTGCACCAGCGACTGTGCCGCCGACCACTCCAAGTGCTCGCACAATTGCTGCTCGTCCGGTTGAGCGGTTGGAGGCGCCACCAGCCCATTATCGTCGTCGTCGTCCAGCTCGATTATCTCACGCTTGAGCGCAGCTCTTCCGCTCCGCTTGGTCTCCTTATCCTTGGGGCCAGACTTGAGCGTCATCTTGGCATGGCCATTGTTAGTGTTACTGTTATTGTTATTGGCATTGCGCAGCACCGAGGACTTCTCCTCACTGGCATTGGCCCCGGGCCTCAGTTTGCGCTGCGTCTGCTGCCCGCCGCGGGGCCTCGGCTTCGGCTTAGACGACTTGGGACGTCGCCAGCTTTGCAGTTCACTGGCAGCCGCATATTTCTTGCTCGCATAGGCAATCGTTTGTATCTTGTTGCGATTGGGCAGTATAAAGTCCACAGACATTGTGTCTACGTCTACGCTTACTGCCACTTGCCAGTTTGGGCCGTTCGATAAAATTTTATAAACTACTTATGAGTAAGCACCCCTTACACGCTTCGGGCTCTATTTCTTATGTTTGTGTTTCGGCTTTCTTTATGTTTTGTTTCGTGTTGTTGTTGCTTTACGTTTATATATGTATGTATATATATTTTGTTGCTTATGTTTACTTTTGTTATTTACTTTATTTATTTACTATTTAGATATAGCACAACCTTCTTTCACATCGACTCCAGAGTCGTCTCCAGTAAAATGCTTTACTGTGACTCCAACTTTGACTTCGACTTTGACATGAGCTGCCTTGAGAGTAGCGCTACTTCTGCTTCCGATTTCGGTTCTGATTCGGCTCCTGCTTCTACTTCTTTCTCTAATTCTGCTTCAGCTTCTGCTTTGTTGGGCCCGTTCCTGTGCCGACTGCGACTAGCGGGCATCCTTGATCTTGTTCTGGCACTGGCTTTGGCTCTCCCACTGCCAACTGGCACCGCAGCACTTCCAGCAGCTTCTCCTATAACATCTGCAGCTCTTGATTATATCACTATATTTTTTAAACGCGCAGTCAGCTTGCCGCAAGCACTTAATATATTGCTTTCGTTGTTGTATTGCCGTTTCCGGGCATTAATCAAAGTACTTTTTGGATCGGAGAAGAAATGTATAGAATTAACAGACACTTTAGATTAGATTGCGAAAATATAATATATTGAAGCTGTAAAGTAAATGCAATTTTATATGCTAAATGAAGAAATATTCATTTGTTCTTTGGCTTGGGGGTATTTTCAAAAAAAAAAGTAAAATGAACTAGTTGCTTCAACGATCAGTTCGCGGATTCTAGATAGTTTCGTAACGAACGTTATTATTTTTAGGCACTCTAGATTTTTTTACTCTTCTACTGTGACTCTTTTCCCTCTTCTCTCTGCATGGCAAACAGCTTATAATTTTTAAGTTTGAACTTTGCACCTTTTGAATAGCCTCTAAATTTAGATGCTGTACTGTAAACAAATTCACGCACTGGTTCGCAGCTCAGAGACTGTTCACATAAAAAAAAATGGAGCAAGTAGCTGCTTTCCAATAGAATTTGGAACTGCCTCAAAAACCTCGTTGGGCATCACTTTATAGGAATTATATAAAATTTGTATTGTACAGTTTTTGTGGATTATTTTTGTTTGCTTGTTACAACATTTAGAATCAGTTTATTTAATATACCGAAAGTGGAAGTTTGAGTACAAAGAAGGCTAGTGTGGGTGAGAGGGGGAAGGCCCTGCTCTTCCAATGGAAGGCGCGCAAGCACGCACACGAAACTATCTATCCCTATCCCACTTTTTAAAATGGCGCATACTCGTGCACTCGTTGGCTTTGTTTAGGAAATGCAGACTTCAATTGCCATTGGGTTTTGTTTTTATTGGTTTTCTGTTTTCTGTTTTTGTTATTAAAAAGCGCAATCACAAAGAATGCAAATATTTGTGTGGCTTGCACGCACTTTATGTAACTTTTAGAAGCTCGAAGTTGTTTAAATATTAACAAGAATATGAGAAAAAAATTGTTCGTTGTTCGCTGTGTTTCAGCAACAACAACTTGTTTCACTCTGCACTTGTCGAATGTTTTGTGAATCGACTCGAGTTGGCTCACGGACAAACCAAGAGTGAGACAGGCAGAAAGAGCGCGAGCCAGCATGAGAACGACGAGAGCGCGCGTTGAGTGTGGGCGAGTAACGAGTAACGAGTGCGGCGTACATGCAACAAATAGTCAACTGTTGGTTGCCTTAGCCTACCTCACTGTGTACCTCAGCACCCACACTCTCTTTCTCTCTCTCTCTCTCTCTCTCTCTCTATCTCTCTCTTACGCTCTCACGCTAACAATGCCATCGTCCGCCACCGTTCGGCTCTATAGCCATAGTGCTTTGCACATAAACAATGCGCGAATTTATTGCATACTTTGCAGCGTTCGCTGCTGCAGCGAGTGTCGTTAAAGGCTTCGTCGTTCTTGCTGCTGCGGTACGACACACACAAACTCGCACACACACACTTACACATACACATATAAATATATATATACACATATATATATATATATATATATATATATATATATATATATATATATATATATATATATATATATATATACATATATACATATATACATACATATATTTTCGGCACTTTGTTGCATACGTCACATGCAACAAAAGTTTGCTATTGTATGTTGCCGCAGCAGCGAAAAAACAACTCATGCATAAATTGAGTTTTCTGCTAGTTTTGCACGAATTTCACGTTGTTTTCCTTTGCCAATTTGCATTCAGCGAACAACCAGGAAATGTTAAAAAACGCATTTTAGTTGATTTTTTCTCGCACTCGCTTTGATTTTCCATTTTAGCCTGTTGAAAATTGCACACCTTTCTTTTCGCTGGCATTTGTTGTTGCACCTTTTTCCATATATATTTATTTTCCGTTTTTTTTTGCACTTGTATGAGTATTATTAATTGATTTTTGCAGTTGTTAGATTTAATTATTATGATTAAAATTGTTATTTAAAATTTGGAAACACTATGGACTTTTTGTTCAAGCATAACTTGCTGCCGCTGTGCGTCAGTTATTGACGTACCACTCCCTTCTTCTACTCTGCGTTTCGTATTCACAGCTTTTCGTTGCCGTTGCTGTAGATGTTGCTGTTGCTGTTGCTGTTGCCGTCACGTCACAGTTGGCGTCGTGACTGTGATACACACACAAGCGAGAATGAGTGTATGCGTGTATATCTGCGTGTGTGTGTAATTTACAGCGAGTGTGCGTGATTTCGGGTCAGCAGCAAAACCAAATCCAACAACACCAACGCAGCGTTTTGGTGGTGTTGCTGCTGTTAGCAATAGTGGTGGTGGTGGTGTCGATTAATTCCATACCATAGCTAATGGCAGGGTGAGAGCTTAAGCTGAGCCTGCAAAAGGGTTGCTCTGTTGACTTAGGCAAATTCGCCGAAGATATCGCGAGCTTGACTAATTTAATATTTAGATTTGTGTAGATCGATAAGCCGCGCTTTGGTAAATAGTTAGATAAATAGCTGCTTTTTTTTTGGGCAACAGCAACCAACACAAAGACACAACAAGTAGCCAAGCAGCAGCAGCAGCAGAGGCAAAAGCAGCCCCAAAAGCAGCCCAGCAACCCCCAAGAAGACAACAGCGAGTGCGCAGTCGCACTCGCTCCGCATTTGCAACAAATGTAACGAGACCGCTCACACACCCATACACGCGCACAAAAAGGAGGCGAGCACACACACTTGTGGATTGCCGAAAATTATGCAACAGCAGCAGCAGCAACAGCAGCAGCAGCAACAGCAGCAGCAGCAACAGCAGTCGAAGGCAGGCTGGGAGGCGGGCAGGCGGCTGGGCCGTGCCAGGGGTTGGAATGAACATCAACTGGCGCGGGGAGGGTGTGTTTTGATGTCTGCCACTTTGCTGGCTAGATAGATAGATAGATGCCTAGCTGCCAAAATCGGCACGAGGCTGCTTCAAAAATACCAAACAATGTTGCAAGCAACGGCGTTAACTTAAGCTGAATTATGGCCAGAAGCGCTGCCGCACTAAAGTCCACACTCACCCCTCACACAACCACTCTCACATACACACACTCACACACTTGGGAAGCTGAGTTGGGTAAAGCATTTAATTTGATTATTTTGCATTTGGACAATTGCCGCATAGTTCTCTCGGCATTGCTCTGACCAAAAGCTGACACACAAGTTGGCCAGAAAGCGGCACTAACCATGCCGGCCCGAAACAATGGCCAGAATGGGCGCGCTGCTGCTGCCTGATGGCTCCTGCCCGCTGCCCCCTTTCTGCCGCCTGTTGTCCTTTTTAACATTTTGAGGTTTGGGCTTTATTTCGTTACGTTTCGTTTCGTTTGGTTTGGTTTGGTCTGTTTGCACAGCGCAAACCAAATCAAAAGGGGACGACAACGAGGGCAGCAGCAACAACTCCAACAACAACGGCACAACAGCAACACAAACAACAACATCAACAAGGACGTCATGGCCCGTGGCCCTGTGGCCCATTGCTGTTGCTATTATTGCTTTGGCCGTGGCCGGGGCCCAAGTCCAATGTCCCTTGTGGTTTTTTCGGGGCTCCGGTCCCGGTCCCGGCTCGGGCTCTGACTCTGACGCTGGGTCTGCTGCTGCGTTGACATCAACGCTTCCGTCGCGGGCTTCCTTATTATTCCTGTCACTAAGCCGCCCTTTAAATTCGCAATGAATGCCAAACAGCCAAACAGTTAAATGTTTTTTCGAGCGCCCGAGCTGCGGAAGTGCAACCAACACCCCAATCGGACTGCGGGCCCATGCGTATTGGTGGAAGGGGGCACCCCTCAAGGTTAGCACCACCGAAGGTTGCTTGCTGAGTGGCGTCCTGCCGCGCTGCGGTTTGCCCATCGCGGTTACATTGACCCTTTTTGTCGCCGGCTCCTTGTTATGCTTTCTTTCGTCAACACTAATGGAGCTTAAAAAGTTGTCAAAAGCGGCGCGGGATTTATATTTTAATTTCAAAGTGCCAAATAGAAAATTAAATGGAGCAAGTGGCAGTCTTTTGGGCCTGCAAAAGGATTCCACGCTTTGTTGAGAAGACCGGAGAAGGGGTTAGGGCCAGGCATCAAATGAACTTAGTGCTGCCAACACAAATCAGACGCCAATCGCCGTCAGTCATCTGTCTGCCCCCTTTCCCTCGCTGTCCCTCTCACTCGCTTCTTCTTCCTTCTCTAGCTATGTAAGCCTTGGTCAGAGTCCACAGTCCGCAGGACTAGGGAGTCCTGGCCATCGCATTTATTGCCATATGCTGACAGTGTTGCTGCCGGCAATCGCGTCTACGACGGCGACGGGGGCCAATTTGAGCTGTCATAAAAATGTACAACAACTGGCTACAAAGCAAACAATGCGACGAGTGCCAACAGCAACAGCAACAACAGCAATAGCAACATCAACAGCAGCAGCAACAGCTACAACAGCAGCAATGGCCGCATTCAGCAATTGTGCAAACAAATTGCTGTTGCACTTTACTTTTATTTTACGAGTGCGAATGCGAGTGGTTTTTCCTTTTTTACCCATTTTTTGCTAGTTCCTGAGCCGAACCCGGGCAGAGCCAGGGAAACCGAGGGCATCCCGCCTGTCAGCCAGCAAACTGCCCCCAACTGCCACCCAATTTGCATTTTACTATCGCTGCAGGTTTTATAGCTGTTGCTGTTGTTGCTGTTGCTTTTTGATGCCTCACTTTTGCGCTAGTTTTATTTGCGCGCCGCAATTTTCTTTCGCTTCTTCCTGCTGCCTGCCCGGCGTGCTGTTGCCCATAAAGTTTACTTAACATGCTGCTTTTTGTGGAAGCTGTTGGCATTCGGATTGCAGAGTCAAGCAGCTTACAGCAACCAGCCACACACAATATGCTCCGTATTCTTGGAGGTTGCCCGTGTTAATTCCAAGATCCGACATTGCTAATGTCGCATGCATTTGTATTTGTAATTCTATTTGTTTTGAACTCGTAACTGGGCCCCATAAATTATAACAATGTAACGCTTGTTTTTCCCCCATTTTATGCAGACAGTAGCCAACCACTTGATGTGGTTCGGGCCCGGTTGCGGTTCTGTGGTTCGCCTAGAACACAAAAACCGAGTTCAACTCATTAAGCGACGCTTTTGTAGCAGCTGACTTTAAATATATATATATATATATATATATATATATATATATATATATATATATATATATATATATATATATATATATATATATATATATATATATATATTATATCAAGAAAACCACAACACTGGTCCCATATTTTATTAGGTTTGTTTTGTGTGAAGACCTTTCGATTGTGATTAATCTATGAGGTAGTTTGAAAGTTTTAAGAAAAATGCAATTATTGATACAGCTCTGTGATATACTACTCTAAACTACTGAGCTTAAATAAACAGTCAAAATAATGATTCCTTCTGCAAGGGCATAAGGTGGAGTAGACACAATTGTTCAGTCCAGTGTTAAGTTGTGGAAATGCGCCAACGCTTTCGCAAGTTATCTAATCACAACTTTTAAAACGAATCGTAAATCGTTGTTCTCCAGAGTTTCGAAAGCCCCCTCTCCCTCTCAATCTCTATCCTAAATGCATTACAGCTTGCAACTTGTTGTACTTTAGTTTCTTAGTGTCTCCGGAGTGGAGCTTTTTATCGTTGCCTTTCGAATCTGCTTTTTGCCATCCGCCGCAATTTACAGCAACATTTTCACAATTTTCCACATTTGTATTTATTTACCGTCATGTGTTTAAGATGTTGTTGATATATGTTGTGTACCCACACACACACACACACACACACATGCGCGCACTCACAAGCCCGTACACAAGTAGACATGCCTCCAGTGGCACCACCGGGTTATACGGTAAGTAAATTAGGATTTATGCTTTGTTCTATTTGAGCGCTGCAAAGCCATAAACGATTTTTTATGCACAGGGCACTTGCCACACGGCGGCAACGGCGTCAACTCGAAGGTGGAAAGTCGAAGATGCTGTGCGGAAAGTCGTTCGCCGGCAGTTCGCACCTTTAGCTGCTCTGGGACGATTTACGACCCAACGCATGTGAGAACGTAAAATTGTTATAAATTTGCATGTGCATTTGCACTAGATGCGACCATGAGAGCCCCGGCGACGGTGAAGATGGGACGGGGGTTAGGGTGAAGGTGAGGGTGCGGCTGGACGATAAAATAAAACCCAAGAAGTCGCAAGCAAGATCAATCGCAACGGCTTGCAAGTTAATGGCACATGAAACACAGAGCACTCGAAAACAGCAGCTATCAAGGCATCCCTTGCTTTTAACGCCATTTTCTTTGCCAAATTTGCTACACTTAGCGAAAAACGCAGAGTTTTATACCTAAATTAAGAACAGTCAAGTTCAAAATTAAATTAATGATTTTATTTTAAAAACTTGGCCTCTATATAACTCTGTCATTTAAATCTATAAACACAATAAATCCCCATATATGGGCCCAAAACTTAAACTTCCATTTTTCTCAAAATTCATATTTTAAGTGTACCCTACATTTTTAATATATCTCAAATGATCCCAATTTTGAATTAGCATAACTTTGTCAAACCTAAACCGATTTCACAACGATGGACTTTTTGTTCGTAGTTTGTCTTTAAGAGTCTGCATTTAAATTGGGAAACACAAAATTTGATCAATCTCCATGACAACATGATCAATTCTAAACCATGACTTGGTCAAACCTATACCGATTATTTTCAGTAAAATCTATTCGTTCATTGATGCTAGTTTTTAGAGTTTTTATTCAAAATTAATCAATCCACAAATATTTACCCACACATTCTAAAAGCCGTTTTTCTCTGGGTGTAGTTGGCTCCTCCCCGCCAACCCCCACCCCCGAATATTCCTAATGAATTTTCCCCGTCATTAGCCCAGCTGCCGATGCGTTGCGTAATTAATGCGCGCAAATTTATCAAGCTGCATTACTGAAGAGGGCCAATGAATGAAACCTGTAACTCATTTTGTCACAGCAAGTAAACAACACAATGGCAACTAAACTGTTGCTAAGCCCCAACATTGACATCCATCTCCAGCTCCAGCTCCTGTTCTGCCTCCGTCTTTATCTTTACCTGGAACATATCATCAACGTTTACATCGCGTGCGCATATGTTGAATGACACCAAAGTTTTCTTTTTTATTTTACTGAGCCGCAGTTAAATTTTGTGCCACATACGATTTGACCCACATGGTTGGGTGTTGGCGTTGGGTGGTGCTGGTGATGATGACGCAAATCTTAAAGCACTGGCATTGGCACTAAGATGTTTGCCAGCAGATAGTCTACACTGGATTAATGCTGCCATAATTCCTGTTGCCCCCGGTGGGGAGTGCCAGTTGGCAGTTGGCAGTCGGCAGTCGCCGGTTCTGAGCTGGAGTGAAGTTCATTTAATATATCCGATAAAAGTATTTGCAATAAATCCTGTAAAAGCTAATGATTAATTGCTCTGTAGCTTTTAACGTCAACGCGCATAGTAGGCACGGATTGTGTCAGCCCAGCCACGAGGACGACGAGGACGACGACGACTACGTCGACGCTAGCGAGCAGCAGCGCCATTGGCGAACGTGGCGTATGAGTAATTCGGCTTTGACGCCGCAGCGCCGCGCGTGGTTTGCCTACAGCACACACACACACGTACACACGCGCATACACACACACACACACACAGGCATTTGTCTTGTTACTGCTGCTGTTCATGTTTTGCGTTATTGTCGCTCCCAAGTAAAAACACAAAAATATTTATTTCAAATGAGTCTGTGTACAACTGGGACTGCGACTACGGAACTGCGGCATTGGTAAACAGAATGTTGTTGCTGTTGTTGTAGTTGTTCTTGTATTTTTTGTTTTTCGCTTATTTTCTGTTTTTTTCGGTGGGTGGCCAAAAATTACAGTCAAAGTCAGTCAGAGGGGGTTGGTTCGCTGTTGGCGCCTTTCCTGTGCCAGGGTGAAAGACAGCATTTGCCATAAATTGTGAAAGTGTCAACGAAAGGCAAGACACACACACTCGCACGCCGAAACAATAGCAACAACATGGCAAGAAATCTATGTATTGGTGTGGGGAAGCAACACGCACGCATATTTATTTTGAGCACATCCTTTTTTGGCCAGGACACTCGTACAAATGCGATATATAAATACATATACGACATATAGAATGTCCTTACATATTTACGCATATTGTTCTAATCAGTGGCGCTGTGTCCTGCGTCCTCGCCTGCCTTTGCTTTTGGCTTTAATGACACCAGTTACCCCCACCACCTGCTCCACCTCCTGCACTCCCTCGTCGAAGAATGTCAATTTTTTGTTGCCTAATTTATTTTGCTGCTTCGTCGCCAGTCAGAAGCAGCAGGAAGAGCAGCTGAAGAAGCGGTCTGCCAATGGCTCCAATGCCCATATTTGTGGCTTGACTAGAACCAGACCAGAAACTACCCTAGAACGAACGAGAAAGGAAGGGGCACGAGAAGACCAGCCCAGTTTTGACACCACGCAGAGACGCTGCTGATTATTGTCACGACAAATTCCAGCGATTGAAGCCATGTCGAGTGGAGGGTGGGCTGCGGGGTGTGGGGTGTGGGGTTACGGGTGTGGCAACCGCATATTTGCGCCCCTGAGATTCTAATGGGCAGCGCAAGGACAGCAGTTGGAGGGGCAGCAACAGGAAGCTAACTCGGCCACTTGGCATTTTGCATAGGCAGCGGCTGCTGGCGTTGACACACATACGAGCCTGGCAGAAGATAGATAGTTTTATCTGGAATCTGTAGATTGGTCAGGTAGAATCAATACGCAGTATTTATGGGCTCGTTGCGACCTTCGGTTGACCGCTGTGCGACTAACTGTATGGCCAACTCTTTGCCATGGTTATGGGGCATAACTCTTGGAGCAAGCAATGCTTTAAGTCGACTCTGGCTGCAAATAAATTCCCTCCAACATCTGCCATATATCACTTTAACAATCTGGCTAAGCCCCACAAAAGGAAAAACAACCACTTAACGCAATTATTATATTAATTTCTTGCCGCATTCACCCCGAAATGCTGTGGTACAAATTGGCCTGCGGGGCGACGCTTGTAATAATCTTAATCTTAACAATTGCAGGACATAAGTACCTGAGCCGCAACGCAGCTCAGCTCTTGGGTCCACAGTTCCACTAAATTGGACACATCTGCACAATTTTTCTCTAACCCCGCCCCCTGGCCAATGGCATTTGTTTCCATATCCGCCCAGTCCTCTGGCTCGTCCTTCTACCCCGCCCCGTCCTGTAGCTGGCGGCGTTTTAGCAGCGTGTCAATCTTGCGAGTCAAATGGCGGCACGCATGGCGAAGTTTTCATCTGCCCCGGCAGTTCTCGCACCTCTCAAGCCCTCAACCGAGCAGCTGAGGAGAGCCTTGGAGCCGAGTCAAATCCCCGCACGTTTCTACATTTCCACATTTCAACATTTCCACACAGCCGTAGCCACATCTGAATCACATTCACATTTGCATGTACATGCTGCACACTGCCAACACACACACACTCAGTGACACACACGCACACACACACACAATTTGTATGCTTAAGTAAGCCGCCTGCGTGCATGTTTCTAATGGGCGGCACAAAAGGTTACCTGATGCTGAAAAAAGACCGAAACCAAAACTGGAAACTCATTTTGGCCTCGGGCGTGACTTTTATAGCACTTTGTTTCGGCGGCTGCTCCCCCACCAAAAACAACAAAAAATATCAAGAAAGTACAGTTATCGTCGGGTTGCCAAATACTAAATATCCTTCAATACAACATGCGATATGTTTCGAAATAGTATTATATAAATAGTTTTTTTCTTGCTCTGGCACAAAAATTCAGTTTCCAGCCAATTGTATATGATATAGTAGTCCAATGTTGACAAGATTTTGCTTTCTGTTAAGAAGACAATAAAGTTCTGATTTGCTGAGTCAGGTTGGAATATCATAAAAACACAAGAAAGTTTTTCTAATAGGATCTTCATTTTGGACTGAATTTTTCTACTGCAGCTAGATAATATACTCGTCCGATGGTAATAAATTGTTACCGGAGTATAGTTAAGCTCATATTTGTTAAGTTTGGTCAAGATATTTTTAAACAAAAAAAAAGTTAATGTAAAATCTCACAGCTATCTGTCAAACTTTGATAAACGTGCTTGCAAAAAAACAAAGCTAGACTGTGATAATGATAGTGATTAAGAATATACTATATAATCTTTAGGCTTGAGAATATGTAGTACCACCTATGCGTTACATATTTCATAACGCAGTTATAATACTCTTTGTGGGAGTAGCAAAAACACAACAAATGGATTTTTGTCAGCCTCCACGCGGCATTCGAAAACTTTTGCTGCCAGTATCAAAATGCCAAAATGCGTTATACAATTTTCGGTTGCTTGTAGTAGATCCTGTTGTTCCTACAGCTGTTGTTGTTGTTGTTGTCATTGCTGCTGCTGTTGTTGAACTTATCAACACGCCGATCACTTGCGACAGTTTCCGTTTCACAGCACAGCCGCCTAATTGCCCCGCACTCAGTTCACAGTGCTATGCCCAACTCGGTTCCTTTCAAGGTGAGCAATGTAAAAAAAACTTCCTGTGCACTCATTTGGTTTGTACATTTACTCCTGTCGTCCCCCTTCCCCCTCGTCGTCTCTCACGCTGCGCAGAACAAGGCGAAAACCAACAGCACAATATAAAAAATAAAAAAAAACGGATATAGAAATTCAATACTTTGATTCGTGCCACTGGCAACAAAAGCGAAGGAAGTGCAACCATACAAGGTAACCAAATAGCAGGATAACACGTACCAAACAGCACTTGTTCCATGTACCATGTTCCATTGTGGGGGTAGGGGGGCATGGCGGGGGTTGCAGCACGTCTACAGATTTCCAAATGTACTGCCACTGACTAACTAACTGGTTACCGGTAACTAGAGATGGCCGCGTGTTGCGTTTATCTACCATAACGCGACACGAACACGAATCTGCAATTTCCATTTTGCACATATTTATAAATGCAATCTCCTCGACAAACCATGATCAAAATGGCATTAAACTTTAACATCGGTTCAGTTTTGACAAAGTTATGAGAATTTGAAATATGGGAGCTATGTATCTGAGAGCATTACATGTCAAAATTTTTGTCAATTTTGGCATGATTTTTGACAAAATTTTGACCCCCTCAGAATCAGTTTTAATGTTGTTTTTTATACTAATTATGACATACGCAATCGATTAAAAATACAAATTGGCAATTCTAAATTAATAAAATTTTTTTTCGAAAATGAGTAAGGGGGAGTACATGCTTTTTTGCCAAAAAATTCCAAAAATATTTATTTTCAAAACTGCATATCCTTTCAATGCAGTATCAATCTAGAGGATCATGACCAAAATCCCATCAAACATGAAAATCGGTTCAGCTTTGACAAAGTTATGGGAGATTGTAATGTGGGAGTTATGGATCCGAGAGCATTACTTGTCAAAATTTTTCTCCATTTTGGCATGATTTTTGACAAAAAGTTGACCCACTCAGAATATGTTTTAATGTTGTTTTTTATACTAATTATGATATACGCAATCGATTAAAAATACAAATTGGCAATTGAAAATTTTTAAAAAAAATGTTAATTTTGGCATGATTTTTGACAAAAATTTTGACCCCTTCAGAATCAGTTTTAATGTTGTTTTTTATACTAATTGTGAGTACCACAATTGATTAAAATTATATATTTAGAATTCTAAATTTGAAAAAAAAAATTTTCGAAAATAAGTAAGGGAAAAATAAGTACATGCTTTATTTAAGCAAAATATACCAAAAAATTTTATTTATAATAATGCCTATTTTTTAATGCAGAATCAATTCAGAAGTAAGACCATGATCAAAATGGCATAAAACTTTAAAATCGGTTCAGTTTTCACAAAGTTATCGGTGTCTGAAATGTGGGAGTTATGGATCACATTTTTTTCAATATTAATCTGTCGAAAGAAATCGTAACACTTTCTAGCGTAACACTTATAGCGGTAAAAAATTGCGTTCATAAAGAAAGACGGCCATTACACAAACCCAAAATACGCTTTTCACTTTGTCAACGAATATAAGACCATACATTTTTTTAAATTTCGTATCTTTATTTGTATACATACTTGTACGCATATTTTATACGTATTTATCTATACTGAACACGAACACGCTTGAAATTTGATTTTTATCATGAGCACGCCGTGCTGTGTCACGAAAGAGAACACGACATGCGCCCAACCCTATTGCCCACTGCTAGAAACGTACGTATTTGGTAGGTATTGTCGCTCTATTGTAGGTGTACTTAGTGGTTTCCACATGATTGATGCCATATGTCCTGTACCCACATAGCGATTGACAATAAACAAAAAGTAGAATGAAAAACAATTGAGTATTTTGTAATTGCTAAGTGTGTGTTTGTGTGTGCGGAGGCAGCTAATAAACCGGGCACGCAACGTGTCCTGTTGGCCGTGTCCTGTGTGGGAACGTCGTGCGCTATGGGAAAGTCGAGGCACTGCCTCTTGTCCGTGGCTATAATTACTAAATACTTAGTGCTGTAGGAGCGCACCTCCCACCCCCCGCCACTGCTGGCATCCGGTTAAAGGGAAAGCTCACAGCTCACAACTCACATGTCTGCCAATTATAAGCAACTAACCGCAGATAACGCTGGAGGATGCTGTCGTTTCCATTCCCACATTGCCGCATTCCCACTGCTCAAGCTGCAGCTCCTTGCCAGCTCTCCCCTGTCCCGACCCGCTGCCTGGCTGGGCTGTCAAAGCGACGTGACTAAGTGGTGAAAAATGATTTCATGAAAACGTGTAGCTTCTCAGTGGGGAATGCGAACCGAATGCAAACCGGGAATGGGACTGGGACTGGGACTGGGACTGCGACTGCGAGTGAGAATGAGAATGGGTCTGCCACTGCGACTGGGAATAGAAGAGGGTAAGGGGATTGGCGTTAAAGCGTTCACAGCTTCCTCTGGCCCAGCGCCATCGAGAGCATATCTTGACGCGCCGAGTGCGCTACCTTGGGCCCCCCATTGCTGATGGGGAGGTGGGGATTGTGGGCGCGGGGAGAACTGGCAATCGTCAAAGGATCAACATTTTGGGACGCTGTCGTCGCCACGCCGCTGCCAAGTAGCACTCCAAGTGAGTTTGCGACGCATTGCCGCATTGTCGCTACTTCATCAGCGACGGCATCAAGTGCAAGTATCATGTCGCAGTCGCAGTCGCAGTCGCCGTCACAGCCAGCGTCGCCATCGCCGTCGCTGTCAACGACAGCGCGGCGGGCAGAGTGCACTTGTGCAGCATCTCGGTGCAGAATGTTGCCAGCAACTGGCAACTGTGCGTCCGCAGGAAATGAATACGTGTTGAATATTTGTCGAGTGAAGCACAAGGACGACGTCGCCCCGACGTCCCCACCTCCCCCATCGAACGGGTTGCCACATGCCCCCACATATGTGAGTTCGAGCATGGGTATGTATATTCAAACATGCCAGTTTACGAGTACTCGTATGTATTCGCATATCTATATACTTATCTATCATGTATGTGAATACCCATGTGTGTATGTGTGTGTGCATGCAGCATGTGCTTAGCCTTGCTGGGCTAATGCGCGGCCCAAATATGATAGACGAGAATGTGTATTTTATGTGTATACAACAGAGATTTGCAAACGTTTCAAATTTACAGCAACACTGCGGCAGCAACAAGCTGCAACAAGCGAGCGGCAGAGGGCGAACGGCAAGGGGCAGAGCCCGCCAGCTGCTGCAAATGGCACGCATGAAAATGAAAGGCCCATCGAATGGGCGCGTTCATTGAGAATTTATTTCAATAAGAGACTCAAAGAATAAGAGACGTACTCGTAGATACGTAAAACCCAGAGCCAGCAGATGAGACAGATGAGGCAGTCGGGGCAGACGGGGCAGACGAGGCAGATGGGGCAGATGAGAGTTTGATGAGAGGCTGCGGCTACCCGAGCACAAAAAGCAGGCAGCCAAGCCCTACGAAAGGACAACGGAAGCTACACTATGCATATGCAAGTATATATGTATGTAGTGTATCGTCTGTCAGGATATCACTAAGTGCTCTTGTTGCATGCTGAAATCGATAGTAGTTGCTTTTAGTGGCAGCTTTTCGGCATGGGAGTGTGTGTGTGTTCTCTAGTCTCGAAATGTAACAAGTAATTAGTATTAGTGCCCTAATATACACAGAAAACACAAGTGTGCTCTAGTCGAGAGTACCCGATTAGTACATACCCTGTGCTCAGGCTCAAACTGTCTTAATATCCACATATTCATATCCATATATTAATATCACACAAGCTGCAAGCCCAGAAACAATTGTCGGTGGTTCGGTTCACGGTTCGAATCAAGCGACGTCTTTCTTGAAGCTGGTTTCTCAAATTAATGAATCCTGGTTTTGGTTCGAACCTTGTTTTGTCAGATTTTTAAATTTAGTTTAACAGAAAAATATTCTATTAATTATTTATACTCAATGCTTATTTTCAATGCAGAGGTTAAATAGCGTCTAACAAATTCTCATTATCTATGCCTCTAAGCTAAGGTTGAAAATTTCCAAGAGAAAAAACTAAAGTTAAACCAATTACATTATTAAACAATATTCAGTTCATGGAATAGTTTATGATTTAATCAATTTTGGAGTTCCGGTCTTGAACCGGTTCGGTTATAAAATAGTTCACAGCCTTGCCTTATACAGGGCTGTACTATTTCTTCCTTCACTTCACATTACTTACAGGAAATGGATTATTTAATAACTAATGTGCTTATAGCTGAAATTAATTTCTAAGCTCAAAGCTGTACCTAATAACATTTGTTTACAGAGTATAACGATGAATTTCTGCTTATTATATCCCGTATAGCATAAAATCAGGAAAAGACTTTCATACAATCTATTTATCTTTCCCCTGTTCAATACCAAACTTAAATTCTCAGTTTTCCTGTATTATTTTAAGTAGTTCGCACAAATAATTAAATTTGGGCATTCAATTCGTAGCGCAGCTCACAATCAGATCGTGTCAAGGTGACATCCCAAAAAAAAATTTCCCTGAGAGCAACCACAAGAAAAGGGAACAAGCTATAAGTTTAATGGAATCAACTGCTTGAGTGATCAATGAGGTAAATGCATTTTGGGACTTTTGTTAAGAGCCATATTCAAATCTATGCCTGGCTCTTCACAGCCAGCCATTAGTTGATGAATTCAAAATACAAACACACACATGCACACACACACAACAAATGCCAGAGGGCACTAACCTAAGGCCGAGCTGAAATGTAATACAAGAACTGGGTGCAGCCGTTGCCGTCGATTTCCAGGCAGGACTCAAGCCCGAACCCGAACCCAAGCCCAAACCAGTACCAGTGCCCAGGGTCAGGAATCAGCTGCTGATGCACATAATAATAATGCAAACGTGGACAGCTGTCGGAAAATTGCTGAAAATCGAATGAAAAGCCGCGCGCGCATTCAGCGTCGAGTTCGTCTCGCCCTTCGGCTGTTTTTTCTTTCCTCCTTTTTTACAGACGAGCATCCACAATCATCATCAATGGGAATGGCACCACCATAGCCAGTTATTGTTGTTGTTGTGTATATGTAGATCGTCAACTGATGTCCCGTCGTCGCGTCAGGATCGTAGGGCGAGCCTCGGCCAGGCTACCGAAAATTATTTAAGTGTTCTTCTGGACCCGTTTGCCTACCTGGGCTCTGGACCCGTCCCGTCCCGAGTCGGCAACGTGCCCTTTCCACACATTTCGACAAGGTCTTTGAACTCATCTCATCTAACGATTTGTGGGCTTCGCTTTTGTACAGCGGCAACAGCTGCCTCCTGAATATCCCGATTCCGAGTGCAAAGAGTGAGAGTCTCGAGAGAAAGAGAATGAGCGAGCGAGAGATTTCGCAGTGCTCAACAAATGTAATTAAAAATACAAAGTCTCATATTACGGACATGAAAACTGAACGTGTGTCCAGTCCAAGAATCCGCACAAGTGAGCCCAACTTTTGTATCCTGTTGCAGGACATGCTAATAAGTTTTGGCCCCATCGAAAAAGAGTAAAGCGCAATTTGGCGATGACGTAAACTGAATTTTTTTTTTGTATATTTCTTGTAGTTGTTCTTGTTTCTTTTTTATTGCTAATGAAACAGGCGCACGAAATGTGCTTATTGTTGCTGTTATTGTTGTTGCTGTTGTTTTACCTGTTTGCTGTTTCTATGTAGACGCCAAATGGCAAACGTTGAGAGGGGGTTGGTTGGTTCTATGGTTGTTGGGTGGTGGTGTTGGTGGTGGTGGTGTTGCTGTTGCCGCTGTTGCTGTTGCTGCTGTTGCTGATGGCGATGATGATGATGTTGTTGACGATGATAACGATGATGGGGTGGTTGCAAAGCCGTTCAAAAAGGAGTAACAATGAAATTATAGCAGAACACAGGAACAAATAGCATTTGGGAAAAACTCGACAGCCAGTCCGCGAGTCCGCAGAGTCAGCCCAGCTAGACAGACAATACGTGCACGGTGAAAAGAAGAAGAACAACTCGTGCTTGTTTCCACTTTAATACATCATTGAAAGGAAAACAGAAAGAGCATGCCAGACACCTGGTACGTTTGAGCTCGCTTTGCGTCTGGCATTTGGGCCCTTTACAATGGGTGCAGGGGCAGCACGGGCACGGGCACGGGGCAGCAACAGCAGGATCAACAGTTTTTCGGGCTCTGTGTTGCTGTTGCCGTTGCCGTTGCTGTTTCTGTTTCTATTTCTGTTACAGCTGCCACTTCCTGGCCCGTGCCACGCGAGCGTCACACTTCGCTCGATACGTATATACATATGCGGCGTTTAGTGGATAAAGGAGTGTGCGGGGTGTCGCGGGTTACGGGGCGCCACTGCGGGCGTTCTATTTCGCTAGGCAACGCCAAAAGCGTTTGGCAAGCTGACAATTCCAGGCGCAACACCCCCACCCAGCCAGCAGGCACCCAACCAGTGAAACACTCAACCACCCAACCAGCTGGACTTTTGGCCCGGGGTCCCGCGCCCAGGCAGCTGCACTTGTAGAGCATTTCCTGTTTTTTGCACGCTCGCAAACGCGCTCAACTGGATCCCTGCCTCGCATTGGGTGCTGCACCTTTGTTTTTACCCCTAAACTAACGCTAATAACGCTCGGGTACAGGAAAAGCTGTCGCTGCTCTAACCATATTGTCCTGTCCTTGTTCCAGCTGAACGAATCTCGCTTTGCGTCGGCTGCATAATTTGGTTTCCTGTCGTGACGCGTGGCTCCTATCCCGTCCCCTTTTGCCGACTCCGATGCCATATGGCTCGTATGCATAGTTCTTCTAGTGTTCGCCTCAATGCATCTGCGCCTGCGCGTGCCTCTCAGCGATCATGATCATGATCATATTTTCATTTTCATTTTCACTCTTGTCCACATTCACATTCACATTTACATTTACATTAAGGACTCCGTTGCCACCCCCTAAAGCGGCTAACGAAGCGCAACAATTTCGACGCAACTTTGGCGTCCAAAGGGTCGCGACGTGCTTGCTTTTAGCTGGAAAAGCAGATTACAATTTAAAGAGAGCGTACCATGTGTGGTTTCACTAAGAGGACTTTGGGCCGGCGCATATTTAGGGCTTCCAATTCCATAGGTGCCGCGCCCGAAGCCCATTGTAATTAGTGCAGCCGAATTCCACAGATGGTCTGTACGTTACATTTCAAGGAATAAACATATATGCTAAGAGGTCCTTAAGGTCTGACAGCTAGATGGATTGTCCGCACAATGAATGGCGTTTCTTGGCTTTTTAACAAAACAATGGTTAAGTACTCACTCTCAAGAGGCCATATAAAGGGCTTTCCATCTGTCAAATAAGCTGCGATACGTCTGTTGTTTCATTCACCAGTCAAATGGTGCCTGAAATGGGTACCGTTTTCAAACATGAGGAGCCCCAACTTGATTGACAAGTACTTGTAGAATACCCTATATATAAAGAGAGAAAAGAAAGATAATGGAATAAATTATATTTCCGCCTTCTAAGCTTATTCAATATGACAGTTACGCGAAGAAAAAAAGTTTAGCTTTATATTTTGGCACTTTATGTCTTTATTAATTGTCTAAGACTTTGCGAAACTGTTAAAAGTGGAAGTTTGGTTAACAACAAATTTCAAACACCCTTATATCACAAACAATATCAACGTTATATAGCTACATTTAAAAGAATACTGTTTAAAGCTTTTTTACCACTTATTGATAGTTAGTAATAAGCATTTTAGGGAATTCTCTTATTTATTCTGACTGTCCCGTGCCGACCAATATGAAGATTCAATTTTTTAATTAAATTTCTCTCTAAAGATGAAATCGTAAATTGTGAACATGTCCTGACCTTTGATATACGAAAACCTACGCCCAAGCGCAAAGCTTTAATGTATTGCCAGCGAATGAGCACCCCCCGCACCCTTCCGCAAGCACCCACCCACACAGCAACACCACCCACTAGCTAGCAATCAACAATGCCACAATCCAACGACTGTTGCTCACTCTCGCCAACCCTTGCCCCGCTGGCCCGTCATTTTTGGCAATTTGTTCAAAATCAAAGTTCAGCAACAAATGCAATGCAACAGCAAGAGCAATTAACTCGGCACAACTGCCACATTCGACGGCGACGCTGTTGCAAAAATCCACCCCAAAATGTTCAATAACAAAAAGGAGCCATGAGCCAATTCAGGTACGACCCAAGAGGAGAGAGGGACGCAACAATTGGAGGAAAAACTCATTGCGAACCGTGTGGCAATGAAACGCTTCCTGATTGTTGGCTCCTTGGAGCCACTGCACACTATCAAATGTGGCCAAATCACAGGCTCATGTGAGCCGTAAGCATTGCCAATTGGCAGCCAAAAAGGCTTAATATAATATTAATGTTAAAATTAAATATTTTTTATAGTGTGTAATATATTTAAATTCCTTAAAATTTAAATAATTTCCTCTTTGCGTCGTGTGCAGCTGCCCTAAAGACACGCAACAGCTACGCTACTGTTTGGGGGTTGTTTAGGGGCTGTGTTGTTCCATGCCATTACGTTCCGCCTCGTGCCGTTCTGTTTCGTTTCGTTCGCTCTTCCTTTCCATTTCATTCGGCAACCCTTATAAGCGCCGTTTCGTTCAGTTGTATTCTCATAAGCATTCAAGAGTTGCTTACGTTCGGTTCGTTCGCATTTCTTCTCTATCTTATATAATATTATATTTTCTCCTAAATCAATTTTTTCACTACCAACAACAATAATTAAAACTCAACTTTTCAACAAAACTCGTGTCAACTAACTTAACTTTTACAACTCTAACGTCTATACTTTCTGTTTTATAATAAAAACAAAAAAAAACAACAAAAATAAAAACAAATATCAAAACTTGTTTAACTCGACATCAACAACATTTTTTTTCAATTTTTTTTACCAAAACAAAAACTTATTGTAAACCAAAACCAACCAACACCAACAACAACAATAATAATAATAATAATAACATCAACAACAAGAACTAACGCAACTAAGAAGCGTAACAAGCCAAAGGATATATGGAGCAATACAATTACCAATGTACCCCCCTCCCAGTTGACCGAACCGTTATGTTTTAAGGCCCCGTTGTGTAAAAACAAACGTAAACGTAAACGCAAATGTAAAAATCGATAAACCACACGCAGCCAACGCGAACGCAGCAAAACGTGTCCCTGTCCAGACCCAAAAAAGAAAAAACAAAAGCCCCAAACCCGAACCCGAAAGTACGGACCAAAGTTGACCAAAAACATACTAAAGTTTGGCCCCAGTGAGACACGACTACAACTACAGCTCCCAGACTGGAGCAGCGGTCTGAGAGTACGAATAAAGCGCAGAAATGTGTAAAGTGGCTGTGAAATTTGAAGTATCCTAACCAAAACCAAAATATAAGCAACAACTGAAAACCAAAAAACCGAAAAACCGCATACCAATTTATCATCATATAAAGCAATAAAACGCAATTTAAAATTGAAAATTGAGTTATGATCAAGTAAACGCAACAGAAACAGAAGGAGAGGGACGCAGCAATGCGTATGCCAAGCAATAAACTTTATAAGTAAGCTCTAAACTCTATTAATTTCGGCGAGCCAATCTTTTTTCACATGCGTCAAATATTGCGAAATAAGAACTGCAACATTTCCTTTCCGCTTTGCCACCAACGAATACCCCCTAAGACGGTCTTTGCTCGTACGAAACAAAACACTCGCTTCAGCACTTAACACTCAACTTGCCTACTGACAACTGACAACTAATAACCGCTCAATCGCTCAATCGCTCAATCACTCAATCACTCAACCGCCCAAAGTTCCCAGAATGCCGCGCTGCCTGATTGCCAAGAAGTGGAAGGCCTATCCCTGGCTGGATCGCACCGAGGATAACGCTCAGCCCGCAAGTACAGCCACAACGACGACGACGCCAACGTCGACGACGAGCGCCAGGGATGAGGAGCCTAATCTCAAGTCGCGCCGCTCCACAATGGATGACGACGAGGAGATCGATGTCGTTGGGGACAAGCTCCTGACCAAGTCGGACAAGCAACGCACAACTGCGACAGCCGCAGCAGCAGCAGCGACAGCAACAGCAACAGCGGCACCAACAAACGACAGCACAACAGCAACAACAACAGCCACAACATCAACAGCAACTACAACGGCCAAGTGCTGGGGACCCAGCTCACCAACGGCGGGCACCACGGCGCCAAGTCCACCACCGCATTCGCCGGAGGCGGCCACGCGCGGGGCCACCAATGTCTACAATGGTGAGTAGAGAATGGATGGAAGAATGCAAAAAAAAATCTAAAAGTTTCGTTGATTTTAAAACTGACATTAAATCAAAAATTTTTTATTAAAATTAATTAAGTGAAAAGTATTTATAAAAAACAAAATTTTGATACTGCTATGTTTCAATATAGTAGCTAGAAATTTAGAAAGTTAGTAGAACAAGTTTTTGAAAAAGAATTTCGTTCTTGGGTTAAAAAGCTTGAGCTTTGGCTTAATCTTGAGAATGTAATTAAGTTAAGTTGATAAAAGTTGGTCATTTAAATTTTAAGGAAACACATTGTTATGACATAGTTCTTATATTATTTCTGCAGACTTCACCATATAAGCCCTCGAAAGTAGCCAGGCAGTAAAATAACTGAACAATTATAAAGATAGAAAATAAGGGTTGTTATATTGGAACTACTTTTCTTTTAAAATATTTTATTTAAACCGATAAAAATTTTATGTTGCATACTTTTCATAATATTTCAAAATCAAATTTTGTTAAATTTTGAATGCTCAATGGATCAAATATCCAATGCTCTGGCTTAGTTTTCATTAATAGTTGCTGCGAAAAGTATGCAACACCTGACTAGAACCCTTGTGAACTTTGGCCAACTCTAATCCCAACCACCCTCCTGGGCTCCTTTTTGCAGGCTACACGCGGGAGCTGTCACCGCTGCACTACACTGCGTACCTGCCCAGAATGGAAAGCGAAATAACGGTTATACGGGCGGCAGCCACGGCGCTGGTGGCTGCAGCAGCCACCAGTGGAGCTGGGGAGCAGCACTTGGCCGCCTATCAGACGCCGCCCTCGTCGACGACCTCGTCGCCGTCTTGTTCGCCCAGCGGCGCTGGCCATGGCGACAGATTCAGTCCCGGAGTGCACATCAAATCGGAGACCGGCCAGACGTCCAGCGAGCGCAAGTGCTTCAGCAGCACGGGCGCAACGCTGTCGCTGCCACCGAAGAAGAAGGACATCTACAGGCCGTACTCGCTGGATGACAAGCCCGCGCACGGCTACCGCAGGCGTGTGCCCGCCGAGGAGGACCTGCACGCGGCGCACGCCATTCTCGACCTGAGCGCCTCGACAGCTTTCCACCCGCCCACGCAGCCCCATCAACTGCACCAGCAGCAGTTGCCACTGCAACAGCAGCAGCAGCAACAGCAACAGCAGCAGACGCAACAGCCGCAGCAGCAACAGCAGCACACGCTTGGGCACATCCACACACACGGCCACATGCACAGCCAGGTGCACACCCATGCCCACACCCATAGCCACAGCCATGCCCACTCCGCGCCGCTGGTGGAGGCGCATGCGCATGTGCGGAGTACGTCATCGATTGCCGAACTGGCTGCAGCAGCCAGCGCGGTAAACGAACAACGCCCCTTGAGCAATGCCTCCAGCGCGAGCAGCAGCCACATGCCACCCAGCAGCCCGGCCAGCAGCAACGGCAGCAATGGCAGCAGCAACAGCAGCAGTAACCACAGCAACCACAGCAGCAGCAGCAGCAACGTGCAGAACGAGAACAGCAACACCACCAACACCAATCAGCTGCGCCCTGGCCACGGACTGGGCCTGGGCCTGGGTCTCGGGCTGGGCCTGAGCCTCGCGCAGGAATGCGATGGCGATGCGGACGGCGATGCTGATGGCGATGGCAGCGGCGGGCAGGCAGCCAAGACCGTTGCGTACACCTACGAGGCCTTCTTCGTAAGCGACGGCCGCTCCAAGCGCAAACATGTGGCCGACCCGGCCGCGGTCGTCGTCCAGGATCAGCAGAAGACCAAGTACACGTGCTCCGAGTGCGGCAAGCAGTACGCCACCTCCAGCAACCTGTCGCGCCACAAGCAGACGCACCGCTCCCTCGACTCGCAGTCAGCCAAGAAGTGCCACACCTGCGGCAAGGCGTACGTCTCGATGCCGGCGCTGGCAATGCACGTGCTGACGCACAAGCTTTCGCACAGCTGCGGCGTTTGCGGTAAGCTGTTCTCGCGCCCGTGGCTGCTGCAGGGCCACCTGCGCTCCCACACGGGCGAGAAGCCCTACGGCTGTGCGCACTGCGGCAAGGCGTTTGCGGATCGCTCCAATCTGCGGGCCCACATGCAGACGCACTCGGTGGACAAGAACTTCGAGTGCAAGCGCTGCCACAAGACGTTCGCGCTCAAGTCGTACCTAAACAAGCATCTGGAGTCGGCCTGCCTCAAGGACGAGGAGGAGCTCATGATGGCCATGTCGCTGCATGGCCACACCGACAGCAACAGCGAGAGCGGCGCCAGTTTGGCATCGCCGCCCCACGAGTTTCTCGAGCGTGTCAAGGTCGAAGGCACGGCCAATGGAGTTGGCGTGGGCGTGGGAGTTGGAGGCGGAGGCGGAGGTGGTGTCACCTATGCCATGTAAATGTTGAGTAAGTGTGCAATGCAATGCTGGCAATGCCAAAAAGCCCTAGTTAATTTACCGTTAATGTTAAAGTTATCGTTACCGATCGATAGCCGTTATCGATAGCGACATCAAACCGCTAGCAGTTTTTTTTATAAATACGATTACATACTTGACATCACAATACGTCCAAAAGCAAGTGTAGTAGAGTAACACAGAGACTGTAGAAATTCGCATTAGACACGTTAGGCAGCAAATACCTTAAAAAAACAAAAATACAAAGAACAAAAACTATAAGAAGCAAAAACAAAAATGAAAAAATAATTACACTTAGCAAACCTAATCTCGTTCTTCTTTTAGTCTTAAGCGAGTTGAACATTCCTAGCCCCAACATACCAAAAAAGACGAAAAAAGGAAAGAAAAATATAAGAATAACAAAACATAAGCATTCCATAAGGGTCCCACACACGACACACGACACAGTAGCCAACAGGACACCACACAGAAAGCCTTTTGCAGGAGGTGCAGACCGAATGCAATCCAAACCTGAACTTGAGCAATTCTATGCTAGATCTAAAGCTATCTATCTATCTATCTTACGATATATATATATATATATATATATATATATATATATATATATATATATATATATATATATATATATATACATCTATATATACAAACATATATAACGATGTATCTATACCCTGTAGCTACTATCAAACTTTTAGTCTTTAGCTCTCCTCTCTAACTCTATCTAAACGAAAAACAAAAACAAAAACCAACATTCTCTTTAATCCAAAAACGTTGACGAAGACGAAGTGATTAAAATTAATGCAACGAATACAAAAGCAAATGCAATGTTTCTCAAACAACGAATTAGGTCGTAAGGGCAGCCTATCTATAAGCAGTATATAGTAGCGCCAGTGAGCAGCCAAATCTGCTGCACTTTTTCACATCATTTTTAAACTAAGTCACATAGCTAAAAAATATAAAAAAGCAGTAGCAACATTTAAGCACTCGAAAATCGAAAAAGAAAAAAAACAAAAACGTAAATTTTAAAATTCGAAATCTCCCAAAATTAATCAAAATGACAACGCAAAGCAATATATACCATATATTATAGAAGATCGACAACGATTAGTGGCACATTTTATTCAAATTTTGATGAATTATAATATCATTTGAAGGCTAGAGTTACATTAGACAAGGGGAGGGGAATCTGAAACAGATTTGGGCATATAATTTGCATTTCCAGCCAGGCTCAGTTGCATGTCCCAAGTTAAAAAAAGGCAAGCAGCCACGTAGTCAATTAGCACTCCAGGCAATTACAAAAAGTAAATAAGCATTATTTACAATATATATGAAAGAGAACAACTTTTTTTTTATTATATATAGAAGCATTATGCGGAAAGAAATCTAGTCGCTGTTTAACAGCAAGTTTTCATTTAAAAGGCAGAGTTTCCAAGAAGGACCCAGACCTCAGTTATACCAGTACATAGTTTTAGAACATTGCATTCTGTTGTGGCCCATATTAAGAGCGAGATAATTAGCGACCAAGACCAAATCCGTATTCGATCGCATTAATTGTGCCCCTCAAAACCAGAAAATATATATCGAGTGTGATCTAGTCTCAAGCATTTAACAGTACACTTCGTCCATGCGTAAAAAAACAAATAAACAAAACACTTTTGCACTTTTCAAACTTACCTAGTACGATATTACTTAAACCTACTTATATATTATGTAGCTCATACGTTCATTTATTCGCAATTACACCACACATAATACAAGTACGCTGCACAAACATGTATATTGTATTTAATCCAAATATCACTCAACTGAAATCAGCTTCAGCGACCGATCTCAAAAAAGTGCAACGAACTTTGTGGCCATAGTCGTAGAGAACTTAGCCTAAAGAGTAGCAATGTTTAGATCAACCCAATCGAAAACTTGTTGGTATGTCTAAGCGAGCGAAATGGAATCTATATATACATACATATATATAAAATTATATATATATATATATACAAACAATTAGAATACGTATGTAGTTGCGTAATATTTACAATTATATATACATACATGCATAAATATACATATATATATATATATATATATATATACAATACATATATATATATATTATTTAGGCATAGTATACATGTACTCCTAAGTTAACCTAGTAAGTATAATCACGACAAAATTATTTTTATACTGTTACAAGTAGAAACAATAGGAGTTTTGCACGCTGCACTCCTTGCGGCGAAATTTCCAAATCAAGCAAAACTTTTATGGAGTAATCGAAAAGAATCGATATCGATATCGAAATCGAAATCGGCTAAAGTACCAAAGCAATACTCAAATGAACAGCAAACAATGCGAACAAAAGAAAACAACAAATATTCAATTATAACTTAAAAGGAAAAGCTACTTATAGTCATAGTAACCGACGATTACTAGTTGTATTTGTATTATTTTCGATGAGAAAATATACAAAGCAAATCGTTTTTTTTTTTTTGTATTTGTCGATAAGAGTTCTATTTAAGAAATACAAAACAAAAATGTTTAATTAAAGCCCGGCAATAATATTAAATTTTGTATAACAATATAAAGAAGTTAAAAAAATACAAGAAAAAATTCAAAAACAAAATACATAATTAATTATGTGAATGAAAGCAATAACATAATGGTTAATCAATTTATTAGTATTTAAGTAATCTAAGGTTGAAACTATTTAAAATTAATAATGACAGCACACTTGTATTTAAACAAACAAAAACAAAACAAAAGAATACAGCAACAACAAAAATTACAAGAAACAATTATAAAGTTTTAAATATATATACAATACATATACATAAATACTTACACAATACAACACAAAACAATTGCTTTTCATTTTTCAACAAATTACGATTATAATTTTAAAGCTTTATAAACTGTGCCCAACCACATTCATTGGGTCTTATACGGCAAAACTGGACTCTTTTTATTTTTATTCTTTTTTTGCATTATTTTTCTGAGTAAGAATATACGGAGGAGCGTTATTATAAACTGTATCCATTCATTTTGTTGAAGTATATACGGAACCAGGTCAATAGGCAAAAATGAGAACCCAAAGCAATTCGAATATTGTGATATACCTAACACAATTACAACAAGATTATACGAGAACGAATCATTATTAATTCATTCATTTTGCTCAATTGATAACAACAAAAATTAATAATAATCATTAAAATGAGCTCCAGAAAACTATAATCAACATAACGTGTATCGAGAAGCAATAAAAGGTAGTTGTAAACATAAAATATAAATTGAGATACTTTTGAGCGGGGACTCCCCGGAAACAGCAAAAGAATATTTTCAAATTTTAAAATTTTTGAAATAACCAAAAGACACGTAGTTCATAAATTGCATACATATAAGCATATACATACTATATATATATATATATATATATATATATATATATATATATATATATATATATATTTATATATATATATAAATATTATATTTGGAAAAGCTTTACTCCAACAAATCGGCGGTTACATTTTTGTTTTCAAAAAGTGCCCGTTTTATGGTTTTCATTTTGGTTTGATAGGTTTCGTCAACCACGCACACATGTTATAGGTTCGTCCAACATTATAAGGATCATGGCATATTGTTATAAAAAAAGAAAAGGAAATTGTTAAAGTTGATACATTTTTAGCCTAGCATATTAACTACATAGTTGTATATCGTCGAAACCAGCGCAACTTTAAATACTTACAATTGTTGAATTCAGTATTTGGTAGCATTAGGTTCATGATCCATTGTTTCCATTATCTGTTGCTGTCCACCCTCCCCACCCTCGCAATTTCTCCCCCACTCTCTCTCTCACTCTCTGACAATGTTGTCCTTTTTGTGTCAATGCATTTTAACGAGCGCTCGTTAGGAAGCCCCTAACAAAGGGAAATGTAATAAAATAAGAACGAAAGAAAAAAGTGAGATGCCAACTGCGTCAGCGCGTGGCTCATCCCCAACCCCAACCACTCCCAAAGTCCAGCACCCACCCTTTGCATAACCCCAGATTGGCAATATTAGAGTCCCGCACATTTAATTCTTAACAATTTAATTTACATGGGTCTGTACATAAGATATTATTAGTACTATTATATACATGATTTAACATTTATACACCGCAGTTATTAAACAAGAAGCAAACACGTAGTGAAAATTATGAACATTATGTATAAATAATGAGCAACAGCAATGATTAAACAAAAAAAAGACTTAGCACGTTAACACGAATAATTTCGGAAATTTAAAGAAAATACTTAAAAAAAAAATCTAAAAATGAATTATAAATACATAAAAATATGCCGGCAGAGGCGATACTAATAATAACAGCAACAACAAGATGAAAATAAACAACAACAACAACCAAAATAAAAGACTTAATACTTTGAATATATTATGAAAAGGAAAAAACTTATTTACATCTATTATATTGTATATGGTATAAATATAAATGAAAAACAACAACAACGAAGAGCAACAGCAAAAGCAAAAGCAAAAGCAATAATAACTAAACTAAACTAAACTTAACTAAATGAAAAACCGAACAATGAACAGTGAACAATGAGCAATGAGCAATGAGCAATAGAGCATTACGAATAAGGTAACCAAAAAGTATTATAGCGCATCGTATCTATGAGTAAATATTTGGAATTCGTTAAACTATTGCGATAAGTAAGCGAAACCAAAATATTTATGGCACTATATACACTCTAGTATAATAAATACTAATATACATACCTACATACTTACATATATATATATATATATATATATATATATATAAAAATATATGAATACAAATTTAGCTTTCAGTTTACCAAACAACAAGTAACAAAATAAAGAAAAGTAAATAAATAAGCCGTAGCGATTTTGGATTTAGCTGCATAATGAATTGATTATATGATTATTAGTTACCAATTTATATATATATATATAACAGTAGAATTGTTTTTTGGCATATTGTTATCGCAACTTTTGTGCTGCTTTTTTGACGAGACCAATTGATGTACTTTATACAACGAAAATGAAAACTCATCTTATGTTTTTGCATAGGTGCATTGTTGCGATAGATTTACAAACAAAAGTAACATAAAAGCAATACCTATTTTGAGTGAACACACACACACACACACATATATATATATACACACACGCATACATAGATACGAAGCATAGTTGAAATAGTTACTGCGTAGAAAATAAATCATTTTAACTTGTATTTAGAGCACACACACACCCTATTGTAGCATTGTAGAAAAGTAGCGTTGCAATTACTTATTATTATTAACAACATGAACAAGAACAACAAGAAAACACAGTCAGACAAGATACAGATACATTTATAAGGATAAGCTTACAATTAGAGTACGACTAACAGCACCTTAGTGAGCCAGCAAGAATTCTGTACCTAGAACTACAAAAAAAGAAAGAAAGAAAAAGCATAAAAGGAGGCGAATGGAAGCACACAGATACATAATACATACATATACATAGATACATACATATACTTATGTATTTTATTGCATTGTATTGATTACAACAACAACAAGAAAAACAAACTAATATAATATACATAAACGAAACTATTATTATTATTATGATTATTACTTATATACACGAGAAATGCGTTTATTATGCGATGATATATACATTAGTACATTATACATTTTATATAGATTGTACGCATTATGTATATGACATTCATGTACATACATGGCAGACAGACACACACACATACACTTACACGTACAAACACACGCACACACACTCCTACAGAAACAATTCCAGGCACAGGCTGTCAATCACCTGAACAGGGACGCCAGTAAAATCAAAGGAGAATCAAAGTAAAACTAAAGATAAAACTAAAAGTAAAAGCAAGCTATATTCATTTCCATATGAGTTTTTTACTGGCGGCTGCCCTCAAAAGTCAATTTGCAAAAAGGTCAATTTCAATTAAAACACAAACCGTTTCGCGTTTTCGTATTTAATTAAAGATAAGTTTGTTGAAATTGTGCCGCTGAACAAACAACATCAAGAATTTAAAAAATACAAAATTTAAACGAAATGTATCTAAGGAAAAATCTAACAAAAAGTCTTCAGTTCGATGCGTGGTTTCCATTTAGGTATGAGTACAACAGATATATATATATATATACATATATTGTACTTGCACCAAATTAATTTATATTATTATAATGCAGCATTATAGAGTCGTACATATATATTTAGTATATGCACATAGTTTTTTTAGCCCCCCCCCCCCACACACACACACACATACACACGCAATACACAATACAAACCAGCATATATATAAATATAAAAGCATTACAAATACAAGTAACACAAAAGCAATGGCAAAGTTAAATGCATAGTTACTAACTACTTAAAAAATAACAACAAGATGAAGACGAAGAAGATGATGAGAAAAAGCCAAGCATTCTGTAAAACATTAACGTACATAAGTATATTATATTATATTTTCATAACACATGACAAATTTATACATGGAAAATGATAAATGCGATGGATGCAAAACAACTTGCGTAGTAAATGAAAAAAAAACCAACAAATGAAACATAGTAAATAAAAATAAAAATCTGAAAAAAATGTATAAAAAAAATTACTTGCAAAGTGCGTTTCATTTGAGCTTAAAGAGAATGAAGCAAAATAAAGAAAATCAGCAAGGAAAACGGGGAAGCCGACAAGCCGGGAAATGCTGCTGAAATTTCCTGCCGAGGATAATGGGCGATTTACAGTTGGGCTTTCGCAATAGATTACTTCAATAAGTAGCTGTCAATGAGCACGTCAAGCAATTCCAAATGGATTGAAAGCAATTGCAACGCAATTTTAAAAAGAAATCAATAAAATTATTAAAAACCAAGACCATTATTTATCTTCGGGTTGCCGCAGATGAAATAGCCTTGCAGACACATGCCAGATGTGCGCTATATATCTCTAGTTAACTGTGTTTTCAAGCAAAACATTTATTATTTAACCGGTTATTCCAATATTATTTTAGGAGCATACAGCATAGCTACTCAGTTTTTGACATAATATTTCTGTTTCATCTATATAATATGGATAAGCTTGTGCCAAGACACCTATAAATTGTTCCCAACACTACATACAAGTGAATGTGTGAGGCCGTAAAACGAATTATGGACTGTAAGCTTTTTAGCCGTTAAAGTAAATTGGCTGCAAAGTGAACGGAAGCTAACAGGTGTATATAACTATATTGGAAGTATAAGGGACCCTCGCGCTTGCCAAGTTTTGTCAGAAAATCTTTAAAAACAAACCAGTATTTCACATGCGAACTAATTCTGTTAACGTAAGTTCCTAAGGCAGCTATATGAAGTAGAAAATAACAAATCTATCTCGGATTCAAGGAAGAAAAGTAAACATTTTTTCTTGACTTTATTCAGCGTTCAAATCCAAAATGGTAAATATACTTTGCCTCATGTGAGTCGTGAAAATCTCCAGCAAACAACAACTTTGGACAATAACCAAGCTGTCGTTATTGTTGCTGCTGTTGTTGTTTGTTGCGCATATTTTCACATATCATAAGGTTTTATGCTTATTAAAAGGCAACAGAAAAATTGAGCATAATTTATATGATTTGCCTATGAGGCAATCGCAGGGCAAAAATGCTGTTTATGGCCCGATCAATGGCACGAGCTCTATGCGCTGGCGATGTTTTTAGTAGATTGTCGTCCTCCAACGATGGCTTATTTACCCGGCTACTGTTCGCCGGGCTCATAGATTGCCCAGTGGCACATATACGGAATAGTTTGCCAGCGGATGAGCAACCCTTGGAGCGCTGCCATCATACTAGAATGGCGACAACAAAGTCACTGGAATTTTGGGCCTGAGTTAGGCTTGGGGATGGGGTTGGGTTTGCGGGGGGTTAGGTGTGGGGCTTACACTGGCAACAGGGTTCGGTTAGTGGTTGCTGAGACGGGGCAGCCGTTTTTGCTGCCGTTATCCAGCAAAACAATCAACAGCGCGCTTTTTAAGCCATGCCAGATATATTTTCTAATGCTTTTTTTCTGTAACTTTCCACATTCACCCTTGTTTTTCACGCTTCGAGCGGTTTATGGGCGTCGTCTCCGTCGCTGTCGCCGTTGCCGTCGCCGTTGTTGTCATCCCCGCGGCCAGAAATGGTAGGCTCAATTGAGGTCCTGGGATTGCTATTGGCATTGGGACTTTGTTTGTGGCTGTGGCTATGGCTATGACTGTGACTCTGACTGTGGCCAGGATTGGGTTTGGGCCTGATTTCTTTTTATATTCCTCGTCTTTGTCGCTGGCATGTGTCGGACCGTGAGCCGTCGGCTGTATCTACAAGTACGTGTATCTTTTGCGTTTGCTTTTGCTTTTGCTTTTGTTGCGCGTGAATTGTTGCCTTGTTTACTATGCCCTTCAAATTATGCACTATCTGGCCAAAAGGGGGTGAGGACGTGTGCGCGGGGCGGGAGGGGCGGCGGTGGAACGCTTGGACGAGCGGAGATTGCATTAAGATAAATTTAACTGAATCAATTTGCTTAATAGCCAATTGAAGAGCAAGCCAGCGCAAAGAGAAACAACAGAAACATTAGCAACAACAACAGCAACAAAAGCTCCGAGAAGACAAAAAATAAAGCCATGAACAAAAACAACGGGCAAGTCCATTGCAGTTGCGTACAACCAACTGCGTAATACTCTGTTCACAGTGTTATAGCCAACCGGTTCGTACCGAGAGTTTCAAGATTTTTCAACATCATAAACCAAACCTTGAACCGAACCAGTCGCACAAAAATTCAGTCAAACCTCAGGCTGAAGTGTGACTCAATGATCTTTGGTTTGAATTTTAGAAGAGGTCTTCCGTAGTCTACTTAAGAAATTTCGTAGCTTTACCTTCAAAACTGTAGAAGATATAGATTTACACAATTTGCTGCAACTTTTTATTTAACCCAGGTATAAACGAATATACATCCTACATCATACAGGCAGACATGGGCGAATATTTCTTGCACAAAACCAATATACTCCATTTCCTTTCTGAACAGAGTATACAAACAAAAACACAGTCTCCAGTTTTAGTGTCATTTATTTTAACGTTGATTTCTTCCTATCCATTTATTTACATTGCACACTTCTGAGCGCCGACGCTAGTATATCGCCACCCACACCCTAGCACGCCCCCTCGCCCCACCTTCAACCATGCTGATAATGAAACGCCGTCCAGCTGGCTTAATACGAGCGCGCTCTAACAGTAGCTAAAAAGAAAAACCCAGCGAAAGACGAAAAAAGAAAACAAAAAAAGTCAACGAAATTTTTATAAATCTCGAAAGTGGCGGCAAAATTATATAAGCGTTACATAAGCTGCGGAAGGCATTGGCATTGCCGTTGGCATTGGCTTTTCTCTCGTTCCCCGCTCTCTGGTCAATTTCAATTTCAATTTAGCCACATGAGACGCCTCCAAGTGTAACCCCATTGCATAAGACGCCTGTACGAAGGAGCACTGAGCACCACGTACTGCATGAGTATCAATCGGCTGTGGGCACTGGAAAATGCCTGGCATTTAGAAGCGGATGTTCCGATTCGCATTTTGCAATCCAGTGATAAACTTGGTCAGTTCCGGTTGCTCCTGGACGCTATAGAGTAGACTTGGCTCGCTAGCGAGGGTGCTTTAGCAAGAATCCGCACTCGTAAGTACTCTTGTTAAATAACAAGAAAGAGTGCTAAAGTCGAGAAAACCCATCTAAGGAATACCCTGTAGACAGCTTGCAAACGGCCACAAACTGTCCTCGTTCTTTAAAATTGTAATGTCCAATCAATATTAAATATGCAGGACTTCAATATTGCATCAAAGTATCAAAAATGTATAATGTATTAATGTATAAACTAAAATTAGTATTTCTTAAGATGTACGAATATTCCTCAAAGAAACTTGTCTTGATAATATGGAAATGTTGAGCTAACGATACGTTTGAATAAAAGTACTCAATCCACATACGATAGCCTCATGGATAGAGATGTCTTCCTTTACCCGTTGCATACATTGACACAACATGCCCGTTTTCCAAATATCAATTTGTACAGAGTATGCAAAAGTTCAATTAAACACAAATTCTGTTGCGGTTTGGCCAAAGCTCAAGAGGTGGACAGCTTAGGGAATTAATTTCTATTGCGCTTCAAGCGTATGCTGGAGTGGTACAATGTTATTGATATATATATATATATATATATATATATATATATATATATATATATATATATATATATATATATATATATATATATATATATATATATATATATATATATATATATATATATATATATATGCGAGGTTTGTTGAACGACCCTCGCACGTATGGACAGTCAGCGGTTAGGTGTTGTCTGGCCAGGTCAAATGGTGTTATTTAGCGGGCTTTACGCATGTGTGGGGTCCTTGGCCAGGCCGAAACTAATTTGCATGACGCCAAAGGTGCGTAGGCGGGCACCAGGTACTAAAAAGTCGAAAGCTTATCGCTGCTGATGAATCTGTTCGAGCTGTTTCGGATTGAAGGTAATTGCCGCGAAGCGCCTATTTTTCGCACGGATCGCTTACGCACATGTCCATAAAAATAGATAGCATATAGCGCCGGATATGAATGGAACAATTGTTGGAGCTGTTGGAGCTGTTTTGCTGGCTTGTGCTTGGGCTATGCAACTAATTACAGGGCGCGTAACGGATTTTAATTATCGCTCAGCTGTTGCCTTTGGTTCGTTCGCTGGTTGGTGTTTCCTATTCCTACTCCTACTCCTGTTCGTATTCGTATGCCTATTCGTAATTGTTGCTGTTGTTTTTCTGGGTGCAGGCAGTTCGTCCTGAGCCTAGGCACGCCCTGAACGACAGTTACAAACAGCCGCTCGGCAATCGATTGATTGTGGCCAAACACGCAGCGTTGGACAGGATAAATCAAGCCCCTGACATTTTCTTAGCCTCTAGCGTGCGTGAGCTTCGTTAATGCACAGAACTTTGAACACAAATAGAACCAAAACTGAAGCGGCAGCAACAGCAGCAGCAGGCAACGGCAACAGGCCCCGGACATATCTATATAAAAGCCAATATCCAATTCCCGAACTCTGCGCGTAATGGACTGAAATCCAATACAGAAATATGCATGAAACTTACACACACACACACACACACACACACACTCACACACAAACACACATATATGTATATACACACACTGTGGGACAGACACAGACTCCAACGCAGATGTCAAGGAAATATGCGCCGTTTAGTCACAACTGTCAGTTTTCAATTGATTTGTCGAGCCAGTGGCTGCGGCATCCTGACGATGGTTGGCGGGTGGGCGCTGTGGGGGGTGTGGAGGTTGCGCGTCCATCAAAGCCAACAAAGCAAATGTGAAAACATTAAAGCCATTTTGGTCGAAATATGAAATATGGCTGCGATAGTTTCCCACTCCAATGCCCATACCCATTCCCATTGCCATTGCCATTTCCATTTCCATTTTCGCAGTGGCCCCAATGCCCGCAGAGCCCGCAGCTCTCACGAGTTTGTCCTGTGCGTTTCGCTTGGCCGCCAAAAACTTGTTTGCCAGTCATGCAGCAAGTCAATTTTCGTATCGTCATTGTTAACATCATCAATTTGTGTGCTTAATTTGGAAACTGACGCGCAACAAAAGGGAGACAAAGGCCAAGACGGGGACACGCAGAAGGTCGAAGACGTGGACGTGGACGTGAACGTGGACGCGGACATGGACGCGGACGCGGACGAAAACTCTCGGCTGGAGTCAGAAACAGGAATTACCTTTAAAGGCGACCAACATAAATTGAGATGCTGCCACCATAAAGCAGCGCCAATTGTTTATTACATTTTGCACACTTGACGGAAGAGCGGCGATAAATACGAAAGAGCTCATATAGCTGATATAGCCAGCAGGCTGCGATACCGGAGAATTTGAGGATACGTGTAGATGTCGATGGTTATCCCACGTGCTTGTGTGTCTCTGCATGTGTGTGTGTATGTGTGTGTGTGAATGAAACGAAGGCCTTGGGGCCAAAAATCAAAACAATTGCAGCTGAATTCAATTGCTGGCGTCGAGATGAGGACCAGGAGCTAAGACCCAGCCTGGCCAGGCCGAGTTGGCTGGACGACGAGTATCTTGGCGGCTGGCTCAAAGTTCATGAGGTTATGATTTGGGATGCCAACCCCAGAATAAACAGTTACGATTGTGTTACAATTTGTTACATCTGTAAATGTGCGAGAGGCAGCTGAAAGCTCTCGAGGGACTTTTTAGCCAATATAAATTTTGATCCTTCTTGAAAAATGGAAGCAAACATAAATAGCATCAAGTGGAAAACTGAACGTTAACGAACAAGCAGCTACCGAACGGCCAGAGGGGGCCGTCGCAACGGGGGAGAGGCTAAACCGTGAGAGTGATGCGACAGTGGCAGGACTAAAGTGAAGGTGGTGCCGGGGACGGGCGTTGGCACATCGACGACATAAATGAGTGGCGGACTGAGCGCACATTTAGCAGCAAACAAACAGACTTACACGCACACACACACACACACGCATACATACAAACATACCCAGAGAGCGACACGCACAGCGGCTGTGAAGGACACACAATGTTAGAGCTTTCCACATGTTATCTGTGTGTGCGTGTGTGTGTGAGCTCGCTTGTATTTGTAATAAAAGCGATGAAAATGGCAACAACAACAATGACAGCAGAAAGGAAAACGAAATGGCAAAATAAATTGAAAGAGAAACAAATAAAAATCAACGAGAAAGGCTGCAAAAGTGGCGGAAAAAAAGGAAGCACAGTCAGAATGAGAGAATTGTAGCAGTAGCAAGCAAATATTGAACGCACAACAATAACAACAACATCAACACACACACGCAAACACAAACACAAACACCCACACACACACAAGTATAAGGAAAATAATCGTCGATAAAAAGCTGGCGCCAAGATACCCGTAATATGAGCTAACCATTGCCCCGGCCCGACTGAGACGAAAGTCGACCCAATCCCCAGCACCTCTCCGCGCCCCCCGCAGTATCCTCGACCCCTGGCAAGTGGCTTCGCACATCACAGGGCATTATTGGGTGACATGTGAAGAAGCTCTAGGCTTGAAGCCTGAACAGCTTCGGCTTTAGCCCTCTTGAATTTGTGTTTTACAAGATACAATTCAGTTAATTCCAAAGAAAAGTTACTCGAGAGTGCCAATTGAGTACCTATTTATGCAGAAAAATAAGAGAAAACTAGACAACACAACGCTCTACTCCCCTCCTCACCCGCCCAAAAGTATGCAACAGTTTTGTCAAGATCTAACAAACAGTCTGTGAGCAAGCAAATATATGTACATGTTAAAACAACTGCTGGACAAACAAAGAATAACAAAACATCCCACATTAACACAAGAATATATTTAAATTAACAAATACATAATATATCCACCAAACAATTCAAGAAAAATATGTATTTTCAATTAAATTTATTAAATTGCATTACACTGCAGAATCCAAAGGAGGCTAAAATGCCAAACCAAGGCTAAAATGCTGCCAAGCCTCAAAATCAGTTTAGTATGGATTTGGGACTTTAGAAGTCAGAATTATTCTCATTTTTGACATGATTTTCGACGGAAAATGTACAACCCCAGAATAACTTTTAAAGTAGTTTTAATCCCTTTTTTAACACTTATAATCTATTAAAAATACAATCTCAAGAGTCTAAATTTTAGAAACAAATTTTTTCAGAAAATGAGTAAGGGTTACATGGTAATAAGTATAGAATTTTCTTTCCAAAGAAGTCGAAGAATGCTTATGATAAAAATTTATATGTTCTGGATGCAGAATCTATCTAGAGGACAACCAATAATGGTATGTATGGTATCAAACATGAGAATCGGTTTACTTTCGGCAAAGTTATGGAAGTTTGAAGTCTGGACTGTTACATAAGTTTTCCCTTTTACCCAATTTTTTTAACCAGGGAATGAAAACATTTAAAATTCACCCTCTACGCTGACGGTGCGTTCACGTTCACAGTTCCCAAATGGCTTAAAATTTATGACGCAAATAAAAGCACTGGACAGCAGTCACCCAAAAACACGCGCAGCAACAGCAGCAAATGTTTTGGGGGCCAGTTCGATTTCGATTGGATGCGCAAAGCCACACAGCAGTGCCCGCAGCTTCACCCCCAATGGTCAATCACCTGCCAATGCGCAAGAAATGAAAACACAAATAAATTAATATTTGGCTTAGTGAAATTCAATTTCTTTACGAGTATCCGGTGTCCGGTGAGACGACAAAGAGGACGGCAGGGATACTAACAGCCAGTGCTGCCGACTGCTAGCTGACGATAAAACGCTTTCGTTTTCAGGTAATTGCTTGTAAGTGGCATAAACATAAAACGAAAACTGAATATTTATGACATTGGACTGGTTACCTTGATAGGAAGCGAGCTTCCCATTCACATTCAAATGCCAACGGCCACCAAAGCGTCTGATTATCACATTCCCCAACAAACTAGTTTCGATAGACAGTGACCGTTTCCGGTATTTAAATATATGTGTTGGTATATTGGTATTTAAAGATGCCACGCAGTACGATTCCAACATTAAATCGAAATGTGATGCATACTGAATAGTGTTTATATTAAAATGTATATATTTATATATATTATTCAAATGCTATTCTCTTTATTAGTTACTAATAGTTTAAGCGCTCAAATACAGCATTTGTTAGCTACGCCTGAATTAGATTGTGTGGTATTTATGTGCTTAAGGAAATGCAGCCACACTGAACATCTGTAAGTCATAACAGCTGCAGCTTTGTGTGTCACCAAGACGAACTACACAAATCTGTTGAATCAGTTTATACTTACACAAATATAGGGCATCGGTTGGAAATGTGTTAAAGCCCTGACCGATCAAGATGAGCGCCGCCCTACAAGCGAAGGCGATGCTGATACGCGCAGTCGAGTGTGATCAGAGCGGACGAATTTTGGAGGCGCAAACGCTCTATCAAGATGGCATCGCGCAGCTGATGTCGTTTGTGAGCAGCGAACCGGATGAGGTGAAGCGCAAGGGATTTCTGAAAAGAATCAAGGAGTATATGGATCGGGCGGATGCCATCAAAGCGCGCGTCAACGGCAAACTGATGCTGGGCGAGGTAGTAACCCACTTATCGATCGAAGAGAACGATATTGGATTCGACTATGATCAGATATTTGGCAAATATATGACTGAGGAAACCGTAGAGATTTTGCTCGAAGAGCCTTATATGACCCATAACTATCACGTAAGTCTTAGGCCCTTCGAACTGCTAGCGAAACTCATATTTTAATCAAATATTGTGCAGTATCAAAACCTCATACGATTCATGGAGCTGGTTGTGACAAATTGCAAGCAATTTAAGTACTTTCGATTGGTGACCAAAAAGGATGTTGTCAACACGGATCAACAGACCACCAACATTGGACAAATCCGGGCCGATCTAGAGCGGAGGCATATCTCATTCTGCATCAAGTACGAAGAAACACTGCACGATCGTAAGATCTTGTGAGTAAAAAAAGGTTGATTAGTTTGCAAAGATTGATTAGCCCAACATAAACTGATTGCGCCTATCTAATCTGTTCACGTTTGCATTTATAGCTTGAGTAATGGTTATATTATCAAAATCGGGCGAGGACTGCACTTTTACAAGGCCTCCAATCCCATGTACTCCATTGGCTTGACCAACTACAAGTATAGAAAGTGTCTGCAAACTGATGTTGACATATGGCAAACTTCGCGGATTGCCAATTAAGTTAGAGACAATCGATTCCAAACGCAGTTATAGTACACAAAGTATTTCTGAGTTTTACCTTTAAATTTAATAATAAAGTTTTGTGCTTTTTTTTTACATTTTTCGAAAATGGCCAAGTGCTGTACAATTTTGTCTGTGCTATAAATCTGCAGTTGCGAAGACACTGCACGAATATATATGGTATATGGCTGCAGGGGCGTTTTTTGCTGGCGCAGAATGTTTAAAATTCATAACTTTCATGCCACTTCGGATGCGGAGGCAGCTGCACAGCTGGCTGCCTGGAAACTGGCTTCTGTCTGTTGGCTGCTGTTTTGAATGCCGCTACCAGCGGGCGGCCAATGCAGTTGCATAAAAGACAGAAGCGGAAGCGCGCTCGATACCTCGGCAGCAGCAGTAGCAGCTACCATTGTCGCCAAAAGGAGTCGCAGTGTCCTTAACGTTGCCAGCGAGCACGGCTTAAAGCCCCAGCTCAACGTCTCTGTCTCTGTCCCAGTCTCGGTCTCAGCGAAAAGCGTTGGCAGCGACATGTGCGTGGATAATTAGAACTGCGCCACAGTTGGCTGCACATTCTCATTGCCCGGCCAGAGTCAGGGTCCACCTTTTAGGGGGGGGCCGCACACACACAATATATTTTCAATTTACTTGGTGCCATGCCAAGGATTTATCAACAGATGAAGGCAATTGTTACGCGCCGCGATGAGCCGGCCTAATAAATTGCACCAGAGCTAAAATGCTTTGCTCGCTTTTAAATTTTATGGCGCGTAAGAAGGGCACACTAATGCGACTGTCAAGCCAAAACCGAAGCTCCAGCAGCCGCCCACTGTTTGCCACCCCTAATTTTGGTTTTTAGCACGAGTCCTGAAACTGAAATTGGGACTGGAACTGAAACTGAAACTGGGAAGTGGGAAGTGGGACCGGCACGGAGGGCTGCAGCTTCCATTTGGGCTAAGCTGGCTATTCATTGCTGGGATCATCTAAACAAGCAACAAGAGAAACCATTGCCAAATTGCGTATAGGCTGGATTTGCCTCCGCACTCGTGGTTTAACCTGACAATTAGATGGTTCAGTTGCTTCAAAGAAATCTGTAAATAACACCAACTGCATACAAATAGCTCGACAGTTCCAACGAAGTGACTTGAATGCATCAAAATACGAGTTATTAAGTGAAGACCCAACTATTGTCGCCTAAGCAGAAACTGCTTGCCAATGTAAGCTGGAGCCCAGGAAATGCTTGTTGATGTTGCTGACTTGGCGCAAACAAATAAGCAAAGCCCCGCCACGCCCCGCCCCTCAGCGGCCCCTGAAATCCGCCGTAGCAAGCAACAGTTACTGCAAATCCTTTCACGTTGTCTGCCAATTTGTGCGTCCATGAATGCAGTTGTTAAATAGAAGGGAAACTACAATACATGCATAACCAGGGAATTAAACATAGTCCTGGCACAAAGGGAAACCAATCCCCGCCCCGAAGGCGAACCAAAAGCATAACTAATCCGCATCTTTAGCCCCACGCGCGCCAAGGAACAGGCCACACTATACTAAGTCAACGCGACAAGGAGGGCGATGAGGAGATGGAGCAGCTGCAGGGCCAGGAGGGAGGGCACTTTTCTATTACGACGAGTACGGCAAACGATATGAGTGGTAAATGTTAAGCGGAGTGTTTTAGGTTCAGCACTTATGACATTACATTTTATGCGAGGCAGCAGCAGAAGAGATTGGCGGGCGAAGCAAGCGCGTGTGCGAGTGTGTGTGTGCGTGTGTGTGCTCTCTATTAATTTGCAATGGCTGAATACCAACCCCACGTGCCACAACAGCAGCAGCAACAACAACACAACACCCACACCGCCCGCCAAAATGCCTACGCACACGATTGTTGTGGCAAAGATTTGTGAAAGCGCCACGTAATTGACTTTGCTGATGGTTGTCGTTGTCGTTGTCGTTGTCCTTGTTGTTGTTGTTGTTGTTGTTGATTGTGCGCTCTCATTGTTGCTGTTGCTTAAAATTATCATAGAACAGTTGGGCCCCCACCCAACTATGTATCGCATTATGTACACATATACTTATGCCGATTTACGCATAAAACTCGGACAGGGGGCAAAAGGCGAAAGTCCAAGCCGAAGGCAAAAAGGCAAAACAAGGAAAAAACACAAGAAAGTTAACTTACCTTCGGGTTGACGAAGCTTAAATACCCTTACAGAGATATGCACTACATATAATTAACTGTGTTTTTATGGTCAATTTTAGGCTGCGTGTTTTTATGGGGGTTATATTATATAGAAGTTCGATGTTGCTAATATTTTGCTCCTTAATAAGGAGCATAGGGACAGGTGCCAAGTTTGCGTAGGATAACTTTGAACACAACAAAGTTTTTCATCGCAACATTTATTTTTCGGCTGATTGCGTGACAGAATTATAATACCCTCTGCAAGGATATAAGAGGCAACAAATAAAATGAAAAAAGGATGGCGCCTTCCGAAGTAAACATTTTTTTCTTGTTTTTATTGCTGGCAGCAGCATCGACTAGAACAACAACAGCAACTGGCAAATGTCCCACTTGTTACAAGACCCTGCTCCACTCCGTGAGGGTGGTGGACGGCGTTGGGTCTGCAGAATTGGGCCATAACTTTTGTTTTGCTACGTAAAATGGCGCCAAGCAACCTATATAGGCCAGACAGCGGAGCGCATAAAGTCGACTCTTAACTCTCTAACTGCTCAGCGAACAGCAATTGAAATCAAAAACGTGCCATCAACGGGCCAGTTTTGAACGCATTATCTTCGATCGGACATTGCGTATACGCAGCGTAGCACACTGAGTTGAGCACTGAGCAAACCGCATCATTAGCGCCCTGGACCGCAGCTCCATTAAGAGACAACCCCGAATGACAACTGGCCAAAGTCTCAGGCACTGTCCGAATATGGAGTAAAGTGATTTTCAAATACGCATGTCTGTCTGTCCATCTGTCTGGCTGTCGGGCGGGCACTTTACTAGCTTTTGTTGCTGCTGCTGCTGCTGTTGCTGGCAACGCAGCGGTTGGCAGTTGCCTCGTGCTAGGCTAGATTAAAAGCTGTCACAGGCCAAACAAAAGCAACCGCAGCGCCAACAATTCACAAAGGATAAGCAACAGCAACAACAACAGAAACAGTTTTGTTATTGTGTGCGCTTTAGATTTGCAATGTATGCCGATTTATAATCAATCAATGTCAGCGCAAATTCGAAGTGGGTGGCAAGCGCTGGGCGGTGGGTGGGAGGAGGGCAACGGAAAGCGTATGCTGCAAAAAGGCGTTCATTAGGCTACAGACGTCATGGCAAGGATACGCAAAAGGCGCGTTATAAATAGTGCGTGCATAATCGACGTCAATCTAGGCATATTAAAAGCCTAACACATCCCATACCCCCTAAAACCGCCCTCCCCCACTAAGCCACCTTTTTATTGATAATTTTTAAACCAGCGATGGCAGTACAACCAGATAAAATTCTCAAGGCTATTCGTTTTGGGTACAATAATTATTAAAAAAAACCATAAAGATTGTAAAAGAAAGCGTTAAACGGAAATTGGAAAAGAAATTATTTGAGAAATTTATATACATATGTATGTCAAAACGATTGATTATTGATTTGAAATGAAAGGTTAACATGCCAATTGAATATTCTTAAGGGAAAGCTGACTTCTCATGATTAAAAAATAAGAATAAGAAAACATGCATAACTTGGATTAAGTCCAAATACTCATTAGAAAAATGCTGAAAAGTTCTAGGATTTATTCTCTAACTGTAAAGCAAACTGAAAGCAAATATACGCTTCAAAATTCTTTTAAGCTTTTGAACAATAACTTCCTTGAGCGCAATCTTAACTTTAGAGCATCGTCTTTTCACTTTTAGATATTTAAATAGATTGCAGACGCTGTGACAAAGTGCTTGCCAGCCCTGGACAATTGGCCAAGTCAATTGTTTATCTTATTAAGAGTAGCTTTAAATTCACAAACTGCTTTTTTGAGTGTCTCCGTTCGAAATGAACCTGGCGCTGAGGAGAAGGAGTAGATGTCGAGGATGTTTAATGACCTAGAGCTCTGACAGTGTTGACAACTTGGCACGAAAATAAGTCGCGGGCATTAAAAGAAGAATCGTAATTTGAGTAATTAAAATTTGACACGATAATCGAATTGCCTGGCCCAAAAGAACAGGTAAACCACAGCCATCGCAGCCTTTCAAAGGATTACAAGGAGGAGGCGCATTAATGCACAAGTCTGTCTATATATATAGAGAGATGTGTTTATATGTATTTATATATAAATGATATAGGTAGTAGTATAACCAGGCAGTCAATGTCAAACCACAGACTATTAAATACACACGCAGGCACGCAAAAGTGCTGAAAAACAAAGCCCTGGCTAAGACGACTGCGGAGAAGATGGCAGCAGCTAAAGCGGCAAAGGCAGCCAAAGCAGCTTCCATAATTCGCTTGACGACTCTGGATTCGTGGGGAGTAAAAGCCATTAAAGTAACAACCAGGCACAGCACGTTTTTACGGCACAGCATTGAGCATGCTGGCTGTGGGTGGGTTATCCCATTCTAGGGGTAGGGGCTGTTCGTACTGGTGGTGGTGGTGGTGCTGCTGCTGCTGCTGCTGGTGGTGGTGGTGAAACTCAATCGTAAGCGCAGCAGAAGCATCATAAACGACGGCGTCGGCATTTAGAAAGCGCAGATATTCCTGTCAAAACGATAAGCGCGCCTTACGGCCCAGGCAGCAGCAACAGCCAAGCCAAGCTAGGCAGGTACACTTCGAGAAAAACCTGAATTATAGCACTTACCGAGTTTTTCTTGAAATTTAAATTATATTTCGTTCTTGGATTTTAGAATTCAACATAAAGCGTACTTGAATACCAAATTATTCGTTCAGAATAAGATAAAAACATTATTATTATTATTATTTGTTCGTTGTTTGAGTAGCTAGAATTCTCAACAAGTTCCAGCTTCGAAAGAATGGAAAGGCATTCGCAAGCCAAGGTCGATAGTAAGACCTGCTTATGATATAACCAGGAGATTCTTTAAATAAATACCACTTGCATATTACAAAAATATTTATATGTGAATAGACATAAAACCTTCGTTATTGAGTGTAAGTCGCGTTTGTATTTGCGTCTGATTTGTTTTTTTGAAATTCGGAGTTTAAAAACAAAAAGAATTTGGTTTTTAACGTAGTTACAATTCATAAAAAAAATTTCGTTGGTTTTGCGCACGATTCGAGCCACCTAGGTTCCATTGAAACCTTTGTTCCTTACAATTTAAAAGGAGGTCAGGTAACATTTTGGGTTAAGATAAAAAGAAAATGGATTGGTTCGGGCTTAGGTTCAGTTGATTTTTTGACCAACTGATTTAGTGTAGTTCATGATTAAGTTTTAAACCGGGAACCAAGCTTATTCTAAGAAAATTAATAAAATTAAAATTTAGAAATTTTGGCTTTGATCTGAGTATAAAATTCATGTTTGTTTTTCTGAGTGCAGACTATGAGGCTGACAGGATTTTTATGCCAAGTGCTGAGCTGCGTCTTTAAACGTTTTGTGGCTAAAATTGCTGCTGGAGAAGGGCTGTGGCTCTGCCTGCTGCTGCTGCTACTGCTGCTGCTGCTGGTGTCGCCTGTCTGGCATTGTCATTTATGTATCTATTCGGAGCGCCTTTCTTGCATTGCTTAAATGCCTTACGGTAATTTCATTCACTTACGCGCACATAACTTGCAGAACTCACGTATTCGCATTCGCATTCGCACATTTCGGTTTCAGCTAAAGGGGAACGGGTGGGGTGGGGGTCGAGGTGGGCGAGCGGGTCTTAAAGTTATGGGCCCGGCAAGGTGCGTAATGACATTCGTGTGATAAGCCACACGCACGCGCCTCCAGGACATGGGCGGGTAGCTGGTGGCGTTTAGCTAGAGACAGCGACAAGACTTTGAAATGCAGCTAATGAGGCAGCGGGCTAACAACAAACAAATATGTACATAAATCTTAAGCCGCAAATGGGCGCAGTTTGTTGTTGGCCATGGCCAAGACGATCGCCAGCCGACCAAAAAATATGGATTGCTGCCTAATCACCTACAGCACTGCTGGGTGGGTAGCGAGAGGATGGGGGGTGGGGGAAGGGGGGGATGCTGCAGGGGTACATTCACCTAAGCCGCACAAATCCCAAAATATTTCACAAGTTTATCCCCTTAGGTGGCATTTTGTGGCCAATGCGAAAAGAGAGTAAAGCAAAAAAAAAAGGAACCAACCAACATTGGCATCAGCACGTTAATCAAAATGTAAGGGCCCCCAATCCGTATCCGTATCCGTATCGCCCAGACACTTGAGCGGAGGCCGAGGCAAAATTTTAATGGCTCAATAAAAATGCCATTTGCGCTGGCAGCTCGCCTGCAGTTGGCCCGGCCCGCAGAAAGTTGGCTTTAAAGGCACTTCACGTTGCCTCGCTGTTGGCGCAAAACAAAAGCCAAACAAAGCTTAACACATTTCCCCAAATGCTTATCTAATCAGCGTAAAGTATCCTGACACCTGAGATGCCAGCAGCCGCAGTGGCAGCCACAGGCAGCTTCCGCTCCAGCTTTGGCCTCAGCACCAGCTCCAGCTACAGCTCCAGCCAGGCAGCTGTCAGGGCATTAATCTGCAATTGCCAAAGATTTCCGCTTGGAATCGAATCAAATGTAAATCAGCAGGGCCAGTGGCTGCGAAAGGGGCGGGGGCATTGGCGTACACTGTGGCATTGGGGGCAAGTTGCCTAGAACTAGTTGCACATCGTGGCGTTTATTAGGCATTTATTTTTGCCACCCATTTTGTTTGTGGCGCGCTTTATCAAACAGAAAATTTAAAAAACAAATAACAACAGCAGCAGCAACAACAGCAGCAGCAACAACAACAGCAACCAACAGCAACTGCTGCCATTAATTTTTTATTGGTTCTCCGAAAACCGATTCATGCCTTTACACAGATTTCCCAAACATTTAAAAGTGCGAAAAGATCAAAGCGAATTCCAATTCCAACTTATTGTCCCCTCTTGGCTGGCCCGTCTCTAGCGGGCCCATGCCGCTCCTAATCCCAATCCTCCCACTGCTTAACAAGATGTGCCACAAAATAAAAAAACAAAGCGAAGAAAAACTATAAATGCCCCAGCCCTAGCCCTGGCCACAGTTACAGCCTGACTTTGCTGACTCCTCGGCAGCTTGATGATGTGGCGTATTTGCTTGTAAACATTTGACGAGCTCTTTCTGACAAAAAAAATATATAGGAAAAGCAAGTAAAAGTGTTCGAGTCAAGAATGCACGGCAAGGAGTTACCCTGTACATCTATATATGTATATATATATATTCAAAACCAGGCACATACCTCATAAATGGGGATATATGATATATTCTTCATACTTCACAAATTTTGTGCTTCTAGCTCTTTTAAACTCCTTCTCCAAATTCTAAGCGGACGAATTTCGCTAAGCCCACCCATAGAATCGGATGTGTCTACATCTGCTTGCAGCACCCATTTGGCCAGAACCTACATACCCCTTTTAACCTATTTTCAATGCGCACAGGGTATGTAAAATAAGGAAAAACCACCCAAAGCCTAGCAGACCCATTTTGCCATTTGCCCAGCTGCTGTTGCTGCTGCGGCTGCTGCTGGCGGAGCAAGAAAGTCGGCCACGCTGGACGAGCCCTGGGCGAGATCCTGGGCCTGGCTTCCAAATTAAATCAGCAGCAACTGGCGCTGCTGATGCAATGGCAAACTGATATTTTGCTGGCGCTGCCAAACCGCATATCAAACTGTCGACCATTTACCATTTGGAGCTACAACGAGGTGCGGGCCGTGCCAAGTGGTTTTGGCTGCCTCTTGTTTTCATAACAACCTCTCCCCCTCCCTGCCCAGGCCCAGCGCGACCAACTTTTGACGCCACTCTGTCTGCCGCGCCACGCCTTGGCGGCCTGCATTCGTATGAACAAAAATGCAGAGATGCTCCTTTTTTTATCGTATACTCTAACCAAGATGTTGTACTATATTCGTATGAAGTTGGCATATAAAAATATTTGTAATTGACTAAAGAAGGCGAACAGAGGGACCTTATACTATGATACTCCATCCTAGACAGGTAGGTTCGGTTTCTCTGACTTGTACTATCCTGATACCGTCTACCTATTTTACTCAATAATATTTTAAATATTTTCCGGTAATTTATAAGAAATAAAAGTGAATATTTGCAGTGTATGCCAGGTTCGGCGTGCCAAAGTCTGCCGCAATGTTATATCGTCACTTGTGGGGAGCTGTTGCAGCCGCTGGATCGGGGGCAACTAGTTCGAGTTGTTTACACGTGCCTTTGTTGCGCCGCTGACGCGATGCGTGTGTTCCGGGGCCCCAAACTCCCACCCGGGCCCGTACCCGGACCCGGACCCGTTCCCGTTGCCAGCACTGCATGAAGTTTAGCGTACTCTTATTTACATACAAACACACACGGCACATAAACAGCAGCCAATTGCCAAGTGCAGCAGCAGCGCAACCCGCCCCTGCCCCCTCCCACCACCTCCTCCACCAACCGCCGCTGTGCTGACTTTTCCCATGAAAATAAACACGAGCTGGTTACGATAGTCGCCAAGATGTCTGCGCTGTGCTTGCGCAGGGTCGCACCTGTGAGGATGGAGGGGGGCACGGGTACGGGTACGGGCTCAGAGCTGTCTGGTAGGATGTGCCAGGATGTTGCCTTGTTGCCGTATTTTAATAATGCATCGAAATGAAAGTGGCTGTCAACTAGAGATTTGACATCTGCTTTGTCGCACGACAAGGATCGATGATGATGGCATGTCAGGTGCGTAGGGAGACGCCCACCTGGCATCTCTGGCTTTTTTATTTTGCGATGTTTTTTGCATCCAAGTGCGCGCACTTGGCAGCATTGTCGCATTGTGTGATAATCAAGGCTGCAAACAGGTTCGAGATAAACCGCCGCGAACCCCAACTCAAAATTGTTTTTCGTGCACCGAACCTTTTCCGAAAGCAAATAATAAAAATCAGCAAATTCGAGCGCAAATTTATATTGCCACAGCATTAATGAGAAAAGTCTTGAATATATTAAGAAATATTAAAGGTAATGCAAACAAATGTTTTGTTTAAAATAATAAACTAAATGGTTTCTTTTAAAATAGGAAAGAATGAAACCGAACCTTTCCCAAAAACAAATAATAAAAATGAGCAAATTCGAGCCCAAATTTATATTGCCACAGCATTAATGTGAAAATTCTTGAATATATTAAGAAATATTAAAGGTAAAGCAAACAAATGTTTTGTTTAAAATAAGAAACCAAATGGTTTCTTTTAAAATAGGAAAGAAGGCGACGAAATAAGGTTCAGAAGCAGGTTTACAAACCGAATCTCAAGGCAAGGCATTGGTTCGAACCGTAAACTGAACCACCGACAATATATTTTTGGGTCGACAGCCAGGTTGATAATTAGCTGGAGTGTGGGCCGTCTAATCAAGGGGGAAACGGAGTCTTGAGCTCATTAGCACACGGTAGACGGTAGACGGCCCACGCCCCTGTAACTCATAAATGCCATAGATCTCTGGGCCACCAGCTGGCCCACTTGATGGCATAAACACGCTGCTTGGGACTCTTTGAAGTGCAAATTACCCGCGGGGTCAACCAGGCATTGTACAAGCAATCGAACCTGGAAGGGGAGGAAGGCGAGGAAGCAGAGGAAGGCGAGGACGCAGAAGAGGAGGCAGTTAACAATGCTCGACCATAATACATCTTGAAAATCTGTTTAATGGCTCTTCCTATTGCGGGGCTTGGCCACTTGAGAAGCTTTTGAAGCTGTTGCTATTTTAATGTGGTCGATATTCTAAATTTAAACAAATAAACAAACATGCACACACGTGCACAACAAATACCCGCCTGAGCTATTGCTGTTGCGGTTGTTTTGGGTTGTTGCTTGTTGAAAGTTTATTGTTTTTAAACCTGTGCAGCAAAACTGTTTGATATTTCTTCTGCACCTTCTTGAGCACCCGATAATTTGCCACTTGAAACGTGCGAATCTTTTGATTCATTCGCAAGAAAACAAACTGAATGAGCAATTGTTTTATGCCTTCCCAGCACAGCAGCAACCTCATAGATCATATCGACTCCCCTGGTGAATCAGCAATTGCAGGCAATTCGATCCAGAAACAATTAACCCTTTGATTTTCTACATCTAATTGTCGAACACATGAATAGAAATTCATACTTACACAAGTATTCAAATTCACCTAGAACGCAATCGACCATACAACAGTTGGAAAAGAGTTTTCTTGATTATTGGGTAGGTGACTTTAAAATTGTAACCCCAAGGTAGGGGTTTTTAAAATCTATGTTTTAACAAAATGTTATATATGTACATATATAGAAATCTATCTATCACATTCAACAAGGTGTAGAACCTTTGCTTAATAAGTGCTCATAAGTATAATTTATGACAGCTCCCAAAAACTTAGCTGAACCGGAACCCGAACCAACCTTTTTCTTTAATTAAAAACAGTTTTGCTTATATTCAGCACAACGAAAAGTTTAGGCCCCAAAAACTGATATTACCTGACCTCAGGGCTGTATTTTGAGAATTCGGTAGAAGACATAGACTACCTCTTAATTAAGAAGACAAAACCAAATCGAGCCGTGAACCGAACCATCTGTATTTTTTTGGGTTAGCAGCCACGCAGAATATAATAAGGGAACTCTCACAGTACCTGAGTACTGAGTACTTTGATTCGTTATCTAATATCCTGTAAACCGAAAAGAAACATAAATCTGACACTGATAATAACGGTCGGTTAACACTTAACAGAGCATAGTGAAAACGTGTAATTGTAGTTAGCTCCGGCGAACTTTCCTGTGCCTGTTTCCACCATTTGGTCGCACCTGTTACCTGTGAAAACAATAAAGTCGACAATTGGAAGATTTCTTCGTGGCTGCAGGTCAATAGCCACTTTATGGCACGCATTTTTTTGACTTTATTGAGAATCCTAGCGTTGACTTAACAAGCCTATCAAGAGAAAGATAGATATAGACGGCAGAGGAGGGCAAGGGGAGGGGGCTGTGCCACGCAACTAGTGTCAAGAATCGCATAAATTTCCGATTCCGGGCAGCATACAAATGCGTTTGGACTCAAAGTGTGCCATTTAATGGCCACCAAAGGTCACGTTCACACCGCCGTAATGGCTAAATGGGGCGCCCGCTCTGACAATTCAGGTAATGTGGATAATTTGCTGTCAATGATGTGTAACGCCGCCGACGACAACAGCAACAACAGCAACGGCAACATCAGCAACAACAAGAACAATGTTGATGATGTTGATGAGCCGGCTGCTGTGTGCGTTGAGGCCATATACTTAGCTGCTTGTATTTGTTGTCAAACAACAGCACGCAGCTAATAGCCCTCGTCTAGGGCTTGGTTTGGGGCCCGTGCTTCAGCCTGTGCTTGTGCTGCATTTAACGGCCCCTACTATAAATAGGCACTACGAGATGTTAATGTTGTTATGCGGCGCGGGGCCACTTTTGACAAATCGCCCACAAAATCTCTGACTGCTGGGAGGGGGACAGAAACCGAAGCCGAAAGCGATGATCTATGATTTGTTGTTTTGATTTAAATGCAACTGCACGCCGAGTGAGCAAATCAAATTTTGACAAGGTGTTGACTTTTGCCAGCTACGAGACGTACACTAAGAGAAAAAACCAGGAATTATGAACTCAAAACAAGTACAAAGAGCCTTCAAGGTTAACATGTCTTAAACTGAGAGGAGAATTCTGAATTAAAGAAATTGTCTCAATACGAACATTCTAAAAACAAGTAAGAACGTTAATATTACTCGTACACAGTGTAACATGAACCAAAACATGCAGCATCAATCCAGAAGCTAAACCATGATCAAAATGCCATAAAACTTCAAAATCGGTTCAGTTTTGATAAAGTTCTGAGAGTTTGAAATATGGGAGAAAGCATTACATGTCAAAATTTTTGTCAATTCCGGATTGTTTTTTAAGCAAAATATATCAAAAAATTTTATTTTTGATAATGCCTATTTTTAAATGCCGAATCAATTCAGAAGATAAACCATGATCAAAATGGCATAAAACTTTAAAATCGGTTCAGTTTTGACAAAGTTGTGAGAGTTTGAAATATGGGAGCTATGTATCTGAGAGCATTACATGTCAAAATTGTTGTCAATTTTGGCAGGATTTTTGACAAAAATTTGACCCCCTCAGAATCAGTTTTAATGTTTTTTATACTAATTGTGACTACCACAATTGATTAAAATTATAAATTCGGAATTCTAAATTTTGAAAAAAATTTTTCGAAAATAAATAAGGGGGTGTATGCTTTTTTAAGCAAAATATACCAAAAAAATTTATTTTTAATAATGCCTATTTTTTATATGCCGAATCATTTCAGAAGATAAACCATGATCCAAATGGCATAAACTTTAAAATCGGTTCAGTTTTGACAAAGTTGTGAGAATTTGAAATATGGGAGCTATGTATCTGAGAGCATTACATTTTTGTCAATTTTGGCATGATTTATGACCAAACATTTGACACCCTCAGAATCAGTTTTAATTTTGTGTTTTATACTAATTGTGACACAATTAATTAAAAATATATTTTGGAAATACTACATTTTGAAAAATATAAATAAAAGAAATTTAACAAAAAAAAATGTAATAAATAATTATTTGCACCAATGCATATATTTGAAATGCAGATTTAACATGAAAAAAGGTTGTGTTTTTCTCAAGTCAAGGCAAAAAATTGCGTTTTTACGGAAAGACGGACGGAAATCAAGATGGACATTGCACAGACCCAATATACTCTTTTCACTTCAGGATCGCATAAACGTAACCTTAATACAGAACTGAATTTTATAAATATTTTACTTTAATTCAGAATGTTTACCGTTAATTCTAAGTATGCAAATTCTTGTGATAATTTCAAGATCTTAATCCAAGAGTATTTTGATCTTGTTTATAATCAACCGTTCATATTGCAGAAACTAAAAAAAGTAGAATGTTCTCAAATTAAAAAGTAAGTAAACATTTCTATGTTTTTTCTTAGAACATATGAATTTTCGTTTTCTCCGGGTGTACGGGAACATATGTAAATATGTGTATCCGACAGATCCCCTGGCCGCACATAAATCAGAAGAGAGACAAGCATCGATCGACGAGATGTCACGCACTAAACTATAACTATAACTGCAATTGCTGGTGTTGTTGGTTTGATTAACTAAACAAAACATTCGAATGGGCGTTTTATGGCTTAACGTGACCGATCGATCAGTCAAAACCAAAGAGAAGACTGTGTTGTTTCAGACTTGTGAATGTTTGCTTTTTGCGTGGTGCACTGTTCGGCAATAAAAAGAAATATATTTGTTTCCAATACTATTCCCAGCATAGGTCTAAAAATAAGCAACCCAATAACAACAGCTACAACATGCTCACCAAAAGGGACACCTAGAGTAGAGGCACGTCTGTAGGGAAGATCCCAAAGACATTATGAATACCGATAGCACCAGAGATCTATAGAGCAGCCTGAGTGAGGCTGAGGCTGAAGCTGAAGCTGTCTGCGTCTAGGATAACCCATTGTTTTACGACCCATTTTGGCCGCGGTAAGCGATCGTAAAATCTTGAATGGAGAGAGCGTGAAAAATCCTTTGTATCGTTGGGAGTTCACAGTTCGGACTCGAGACATATGTGGATCGCAACTCAACTTCAATTGGTTTGTATTTATTGTTTTTATTTCCTTTAAATGAGACTCTGTTTTCTCTTCTACTTGAGCCAAACAGCGCCCCACTCCATTTTCCCGATCGTAAAACCGATCGTAGTCCTGTGTTTTAAATGTATACAACATCGTTTTACGACCTTCTGTGATATGGCAAAAGACTTTCGTTTCTACAAGAATGGCGCACTTGACTCCGGCTACCACAGATGACTACTCCGTACTCCATATTCCGTAGTACTTGTGAAAGGTCGTAAAAACTAAAGGAAACTGGATTATGTTCCAGATAGCGGAGACACTGGGAACTCTGGAGATAAACCAGGTCTGAGGCTCATATTTAAAGATATTTTACAATATTAATCTCATGTTTTCTGAACATTTTCAAGCTAAAATGCATGCTTTAAACAGTAATAAACTAATTCCACATTCAGTTTGAACTTTTGTTTCATATGAACAATTCTGATTGTTAAATAGAGCACCCAAATTTACTAGACTTTAAATAAACAACAGAGTTATTTCATTTACAAAAATTACTTTGTTTAAAGTTCAATACAGCAGGTTTTCTCACACTTGCCTGTAAGGCTGCTCACTTTTCATTTGTTGGAAAAACCATACATATCTTTGTGTATGGAAAAAAAACTAATACTTTGAATACACCCACACGGCATTTGTTGGCTCCGCCCACAAAAGTAAATTCAGGCAAATGAGCAAAGATCTCAGCGCGAGCATGGATCTACATATGTGTTGTGCGCATGTGTGAGTAGAGTGTGCGTGTGTGCATGTGTGTGTATTGGAGAGGGACGTCCCTGCTGGAACTGATCGGTCGAGTGCACCAATGGTGTGTCTGCATTAATTCTACACTACGGGAAAATATACGGTGCTAAATTCATGTCTTATCGGAGTTTTGTTTTCATAAATGTAAGACAATTTTTTTGAATATTTTTATAAAAGGCATAATAGGACAAATCACAAAACACTTATTTCAAGAATTTGCAGGCCTATAATAAACACGAAACCCTATCAATGGAACATCACAATTTCTAAAATTGAATAGAGTATCTGTACTTTATATTTCAAAATTTCGACAAATCCTTGAAATAAAAACTTCTTTCTCAGAAAGCTTTGAGAGCTTTTAAACTTGTCTGGATTCTCTGTTTTTTCTCCAAGTGTTACTTCAAACTAAACAAATTTTAATTTAAAAAAAGTCCCAGTTTAAAAAATGTTTCCGATAGGCCACAGGCAATATACGCTCACATGGGCATCTGTGTGCATGTGTGTATCTCTGTGCGCTTAAGTATGTATTTATAGTCAGATGTGCTCTCCCCACACACATACTTAGGTCTTCACTTGCAAGTGCTCTACCCATTCACAGCCAGCCCACAAATCCATTTAATTGTCGATCGGACTTCTCGGCGGACGCTACTAATCGGTGCGCACGCAACGCCTGGAGAAGACGGAATAATACAGATCTTAGAGATCCTAAAGAATTATCTGACAATAGGCAACAATAACAGTGATCAGTGATCAGTGATAGTTAACCAAGCCAAAGAAATACATAAAAGTTGTTGAACAAAACAATATTTTAGTGTCGAGAAACAGTGCTAAAACGTGGATTCTCTTCAAGTAAAATAAAAAAATTACAAATATATATAAATAAATAAATAAATATGCTACCCACATCTTGCTATACGGGTGTAGCATCGCTTCAAGATAATGAACAACTGGTCAACTCTTTGCTGGCTTGTCCAGAGTATTTACGCGCGAATAATCCGTTGGCACCTGGTGCCGTCGGAGCTGTGAATATGGACGGTTTGGCCTGCAATGGCTTTCCGTCGACATTCTACTACCAGGGCATGGATAACTTCCTGGCGCTGCACAACAATATCTGGACATTGCCCATCTCGTTTTTGCACAACAATCATCGACCCGAAAAACCTCCCTTTTCATATATCGCCCTGATCGCAATGGCCATCAGCAGCGCTCCCAACCGAGACTAACACTCAGCGGCATTTACAAGTTCATTATGGACAAGTAAGTGTACCTATAGGAAAATAGCCAATAGCTATAATTTAAAACCCTCAAAGAGAATGGCAGTGAAAGGGGTCGATTCCAGACTACCTAAAAAGTTGTCTACCCCGTTCCACAAAGCTTATCGAATATTATCAATAATTTGTTCGCAAGCGAAAAATATATATACATAATCCTCAGAATATAAAGGAATTTTCTAAAGTAGATAGAAAGTTTAGCAAAGCTCAGCTAATCTCCATTCTTTGTTTACAAAAGAAGAGCAAAAATACTCGTAATCCTTAACAAATTTATGTCTATAAGTATTTGACTTCCCATTAAAATATATGTGAGTATTATATTTTGAAAATAAATATAATACCCATGCACAAACAAGTATAAAAGTCTGACAAAAATATGAATTAAGTCTGACGTCCAATTATTTTGGCTTATTTCCAGTTTGGGTCGATAAACCAAACAGACATTCTTTTCTTATTTCGACTGCTCAGAATATAGCCATCTGTCACTCTTCGATATACCGTAGCCAACCTGATCAAAAAGTTATATATGCAATTTTTGTAACTTTTCTGGTAGATTTCCCTACTACCGTGAGAACAAACAGGGCTGGCAGAACTCTATCAGGCACAATCTTTCGCTGAACGATTGCTTCGTGAAGGTTCCACGGGACAAGAACACCATCGACGACAATGACAGCGCCGGCAAGGGCAGTTACTGGATGTTGGACGCCTCCGCCACGGATATGTTCGAGCAGGGCAACTACCGACGGCGGCGTACCAGAAGACGCCACTGCGCCAGCACCAGCCGCTACGAGCGTGACGCGGGCCGGGTATGTAGTGAATCCGAACCAACTGAACTCGCTTTTAAACTATCTGATCCGCCCAGGACTCGAATGCGAGCAACGACGGCAGCAGTGGCGAGGTCAGATCGCCCAGCGATGCGCTGGCCGACTTTGATATATTCTGCGGCGACAATGCGGCAGCTGCGCTCAGGCCAAACTACTCGGATCGCATAACGGAGCTGCATCGCCAGTATCTATCGGTGTCCTTTGGTTTCAACAACCTCTTCAACAGTGAATCACGCAGTGCGCAGCACTACCCAGCGGCGGCGGCGAAGTGAAAGACGCTTCGTTCAGTGCAGCCGACAGTCCCTGCTCGAACAGAACTGGCCAGAGTGCGGCGGACAATGCCTTGCGCGAAGATCTACATTCCCCGAGCGCCTTCAGCCCACCACTCGTAGCACGACGGGAGCCGGCGTTGAACGATGCATTTAAAGGGCTGCAGGATTTTCTGGGCGGCGACACGCCCACATCGCCAGGGGCAAGCAATAGATCAAAGACTACCACGCTTTTTACAATTGAGAACATAATTGGCAAACAGTAGCAACTGTACACAAGACTAACTTGTCAATAATAATTATTAAACATGTTTTTTTTTACTACTTGTACCCATAAACGAAATATTAATTACTGACAATATAGGCTTTTAACGGTTTTTTTATTCTCGAGTAGAAAACAACTCCTCAATTTCCCATCAGATACATTTATTCGGGCTTCTTGGCCGAAACTTGAACGGGTTTCTTGGCCTTAACTTGAACGGGCTTCTGGGAGCGCAGAACCGCAGAGGCGCGGCGGAGAGCAGCCTACAAACAAATTATAAAGCATTTAAAATTTATCACAGCCAAAACGTCAATATGAGAAACATATTGGCCTCAGAAAAAGTTTTCAACAGGATTCGTCTGCGATCTTGGTAGTATTTTAAAAATAGATTTCATCAAGTGAACAGCGAGAATCGCAATAAATGTGCATCATTACCTACAAGTAAACAAGTTTATAGATGTCGGTTAATATTTTATAGTGGTAGCATTGAAAAGAATACTAGTTAGTTAAATCAAAAATAAAGTCAGATTAGTTGTTCAACACGATCTTTCTGCGATCTTGGTGTAGTAGTAAAAATAAAGAGTTCATCATAGCAAATATATGTAAATGTTATCCAGTTATATTGCCATACCTGTGTCAGATCCTTGCGGTACTTGGAGCCAGTCAACAGGTTCTTCAGCTTTTTCAGCGAGCGGCGAGGACCAGCCTTGAAGTTGACACGCACTGTGTTCTTAGCGGGACGCTGGCCATATTTGCCCTTCTTCAGCACGGCGGTAAAGCCCTTCTTATCGGCAGCGGGCACAACACCAAGAGTTTTCTTGTGCACAACTCCGCTGTAACGGTAGGAGCTGACACTGGCCAAGTTGTTTGGCTCCTAAGGAAATTTAAAGAAAAATATTGTAAGTTGGCTGGGTCGACAAACTAACTTCACTGGGTTTTAGCAATTTCATCAGATTAATGCTACTATCATGTTGTATTCAAATATCATTGTGAAAGTTTGTAAATTGGAAACATCATTGAATTGGACAGTTTTATAACCGACTGGTGGCTACACTTACTGTGCTGAAGGGTTTCTTCACATCGCGCTTCTTCAACAGGAAGGCGTTGTTGTTGCGAATGATCAACCAATTGAGGTGCGAAGAGGTTGCCATCGTACGTCTGCAATCAAAGGGGAAACACATTTTATCAGAAAAAGTTATACAACAACCATTGCAATTACTTATAATGAATGCTTTGTTCAGTTTTGGGTGATGAATATAGTCTTCAAGAACTCTTCTGCCAATTCATTCATCAGATTAGCTAACTACAAATGCTGCACAATTTTTTCTATCACATGTGCTTACCTTTTATTTAATAAAATGGTACAGTAGTCATTAAATGCAGCAACAGGCGCAACATGAAAGAGAAATAAAAGTCAGGTTAGCTTCCAACAATCACAAATAAAGCTAAATAATAAGTAAATGGCATCAGTCTTGGGTGATGAATATAGTCTTCAAGAACTCTTCCGTTATTTCATTCATCACGTAAAACGTTGCTAACAATTCGCTTAAATACAACATGTGCCCACCTTATCCGACAGGGCGAACCACAAAGCGAAGCAAGACGGAACATCGGAAAGCGCAATATGAAATGAAAAAGAAAGGAAATATAGTTACGTGGTGCCACACAGGGTCAACAGCAGGCTGCTCTGTCATATTTTCAGCCAAGGGTGATGAATATAGTCTTCAAGAACTCTTCTGCCAAATCATTCATCGTAAGATAGGCGCCGTACACGTGTGGGGTCAACACAAAGTTTTACCTCCGACATATCTCGCACAAGCGGCCATTTCTGGGCCAGCACTATGTGCACCTGAATTAGGTTATATATCTGCTGTATTTCTATTGTGTTCACTACACTTTGTACGCTATAACTTAGCAAAATCAAGACACAATGCGAAATGCCCACCTTTTCTCGTTGAAAGACAAGCAGGAAAGAAATATGTCGGCCACAGCGAAACGTGAACTCGGCTGCGATTAAGAACGCAGACTTGCAACTAGACGTATATCGATACAAAGTGTAAGCAGCATCGCGTTATGTTTGCCGTATCGATATTTAGAGCCATCCCTACTTGTCAAACACATTTCCGAAGCTCGATTCGCAAAAAGTTAAATTACAGTTAAATTAAAGTACATAATTGTATTTAAACATTTCAGACAGTTTTGTTTTAGGCTGTGGTTTCTTTTATTGTCGTATGTCCATCCAGAATTTAAACACTCGTGGTAAGCATGCACGCTTTTCATTTCTATCCAATACACTTGCACCTCGTAATTTACACATGTACGTGTATGTACATAAAAATGGCTGCTCATTAGGGCTAGTCTAGTCATCATTTCTGACCTTACATATATACGTATTTATGTAAATGCTCGGACGTGGGCAAGTAACACGGCCGTGATTACAGATTACAAATTTTCGAGCATATACTATAATTGTTTTTAATATTTTAGACCCTTTGCTGATGCAATCAAGGGCAATGATGATGACATTCAAGACGGACTCGTGCACATAAGATCCAGCAGAGGAACGGTCGCAAGACATTGCCACTGTTCAGGGCTTATCCGCAGAGTATGACTTGAAGAAAATAGTCCGTCCTGTAAAAAGGTATGTGTGCACAAGGGGCCGTCACATCGATTAAACATGACACAAATATTTATTGAACACTGCAGGAATTCGCTTGTAACGGGACTGTGATTGAACATCCAGAGTATGGTGAAGTTCTTCAGCTGCAGGGCGATCAACGTGAAAACATCTGCCAATGGATGACCAAGGTGGGACTAGCGAAGCCTGATCAATTGAAAGTTCACGGCTTCTAAGCTGATGCCAAGGAACAAACAAGTGTGGATTTCCATACGACTCTTACACATACATACACACACACACGCACGCATATATACATATACCAAACTTACTAAAGTTCTTTGTTCCGATTAACTAAATCTCTTGATAATTTGATAAAAAAATACAACATAAAGACAAAAGCAATAGACCATTAACTGCGAACAATGTTAATCATACAAGTTAAATAAAATTAAATGTTCATTTTAACTAGGAACCTTGTGTATAAAATGATATATATAATTAGTATATTGTGGGTATTCAATCAAAAATGTAATTTCCGTAGTTTAACAACGCCTTGCCATTAACAATGCCAAGGTTCCGCCAGAGTCAAACCTACAGCCGCCATTTTGATGACGTATTTCAAAAAGTATCGAAAGATATTTTAGTCCCGCATTTTATTTAGCAACAACTGCAATATTGCTACAGAAATAATTGTATATATTTAATAACATTCATTAATGTGATGCGACGCATATTTTACACTTAATACTTAAATATTTTAACAATATTGCCAATTATTATCGATATTGGTAGCTGTCGTAAATTTATCGAATTCACATGACCACATTCTATGGTCACACTAGCATTAAAAATATAATTATATTTAGTTAAACCTTACGTGTTTAAGAACTTAAAATCCTCATAAGTATTGGGTAACTCCCACCAGTCACTCTTAAAGATTTATATGAAATTACGCCCTTTAGAAGTCGCATATAGTGTCTGAGCGGTCATACTTACGATTAATAGACTTGTTATAGAGGCCTTATATCGGAAATATTTACAAGCAATCGCACTTATATCAATCTTTCTAAAAAAAATTTTAGTGCCTATCGCCCGACCGCCACAATCACACATTGTAATTTTGACGACAGCAGTAAAATTATAATTCATAAATCACAATTTAATTTATATTAATCATTAGATGCACGAATTAGGTTGTGCACTTTATTAGTTTTTCTTTCTTTAAAAAACCTGTAATCCCGTGTACGCGTGCCACGAGGAACGTCTAGTGTTTCGCTTGGCAATCACAATCGCTACGAGTGCCCTGGCCAGAACACATAACAAGTGGTTTTCAATTCATTTCGACGGTGTATCAAAAGAGCTGCAGCCAAAAGTAATTGCTGCTGGTTTATTGCTAAACGAAATATTTCTCAACGTGGTGAGTACAGTTCATTGTGTAATTGTGTGTTTTCTTTTGTGACACTCATTCGGTGTGACATTTAAACGCCCCAGCGTGTGCATTTTGTTTAATTAGCAGAAAATATTAGGTTCTCAAAATTCGTTTCAGCGTTCCAGCACGAGCGTACACGAAATTACGTGAGCTGTGCAGTTCAGCAGCAAAATCGTACCAGAACCAGCATTCAAAATAGTTATTATTCAAAAATATTTGTGGTCTCTGTCATTCAATTTTCAAAAAGCGTGCGCGTATTCTTGCTCTTCTAATGTTTTTGGCTTCGCTTTCTACTTGTCAGTTGATAGTTGATTTTTGTGTTTTTCGCCGCATGCAACCGTGCAAACGATGGTGTATCGAAACGCTTGACAAAAGGAACGGGCGAAAGTTTTTCTATAACGATGATACGTCAAATTTTTGGCTTTATAAAAAAATTTTCGCGTGACGAGTTCGTTGTCGAAAAGAACCAATAATATTCTTTAAAACATTTGCAACAATCAACTGTTCCGTTTGATCGACTTTTGCTGGTGCGGCGGTGCAAGTGGGACGTGAGAAAACAAAAAATCAATTGCTGGTTCGCAACTCGGACCAATTTCAATTTTAATTCTGCGTATATTTGAGTGCAAAAAAAAGAAAAGAAAAAACAAGGGAAGGAGGCAAAGAGGAAAAGCGAAAATAGCCACGGAAAAGAAAATTAAATGAGAACAAAAATTAAGTCATTGAAGCCACAGACACGGAAAACTAGACGACAACGGTCGAAGTTGGAAGAAAATGAGGCACGAGCCGCGATGAGAATGAGAATGAGCAGAGACAGCGACAGTAACAGTAACAGTGACTAGTGCCAGAAATTGCAGCAGTATAAATATAAATAAATAAAGAAATACCAGAAGCGAAAGAAGGCAGAAATCGGTGCAGATTTGCGTGCATTTCGGATCGTAATCAAATTTCATGCAATACGAATATATCAAGTGAAAATCAAAATTTCCAATTAAAAAAGTCTCAGCTGGGTGGCAGCAGCAGCCGCCGCCGCAACAAGGCAGTGTGCGTGTGTGTGTGTGTGTGAGTGAGCGAGTGCAAGTCTGTGTGTGTGTGTGCGTGCGTATGTGCAAGTTTTGGGGGCTGTCGGGTGTTCGCTTTTGAAAGAGGAGTAGAAAAAAGAAGAAGAACCAAGTTGTGTCTTCAAGTGTATGTGTTGTGTGTGTGTATGAGTTTGGAATTCTTGACAATTCCCCAACATACGTTACCATGGAATATTACCTAGGTTAGTAGAAATTTCAATTCTCAATGTTTAAATCAAATCAAAATATGCGGGGTACTTTTAAATATATATAAATACATGCATACATCGACTATTTACCAATACAGATGTACAATGCCCCCGCACATGCACTTACGTGCACAAATACATATATATATACTAGTATATAGGAACACATGCATACATACCTACACTCATATATATATATATATATATATATATATATATATATATATATATATATATATATTAGCGTATGCTGCATTACTTTAAGGTGAGGCCAAAACGCAAAGTTTTTGCAGCAGCAGCCACAGCAGCTCCCCTTACCTCCACACTACCCCACCCCACCTCACCTCGCCCTACCCGTTTGTGGTTATGTTTAGGATCAAATTAGCTGGCGGCGACTGTTCATTTGTTTGTTTGTGCAATATACATATACACGTACATCTAGATATATATGTATATATGTGAAATCCATAAGAAACGCGTCTAGCCAGCAACACAATTCCTATTGAATTTTCAGTCCCCGATTGGATGGAGCCTTTGCCTCCAATTACAACGCATGAGCTGTGCATACCCTCTAATAAAAGAAGCAACTCAAAAGGGGATTCAGTGTAAAGAGTTATGCTGAAGTGTGTCCATACCCAAGAATATAGTACAGGGATTTGATACCAAGTTTAATTTGCGTGCTCTTCTTGTAATGCAGGAGGTTACGTCTATATGAATGGAGATGCAGTCAAAATTCCGCAGCCTGTCTACACGAGTGTTCCTGTTGAAACGGCAATGTTAGCCACCAATCTGTTTGGCCCCACGACACAAATCGCAGCTCCGACAGCAGCCCACATACCGTTGATCACAGCAGCAGCAGCAGCCGCCGCCGCGGGCGCAACAACAACAGGAACTGCAGCGCCCCCATCAGCACAGCCCGCACAACATTCACAGCAGCAGCCGCAGCATCCACAACAGCCGCAACAGCATCCACATCAACAGCAGTCGCTCCTCTCTCATACGCACGCCCACGCTGTGGTAGTTGCCGCCGCAGCCGCCGCACAGCAGCAACACCAGCAGCAACAACAATCAACGCAGACCATCCAAACGGTGCAGGCGGTAGCGCCGGCTGCCATACAGTCGGCAACGGGCCAGCTGCATCTGCAGGCGCATCCGCATTCGGTACAACAGCATTTGCAGTACGGTCACCCGGCTCAGCAGCCGCCCCCGCTGCCGCTGGCGCTGCCGTCCACTGGCGAAAGCATCCAGGCGAACGCAATCGACAATACCGAATACGCCATCATGAATGGAACCTTAGCTCAGACGCAAGATGGCAACCTCGTCTGCTACACTACAGAGGCCCTCGTACCTGGTGTTAACAATACGAATTTAGTTGCCCTAGAGCAGCAGCAGCCAGAACTCGTGCCACAGCAGCAGCAGCAGCTGGCGGCCGATGAATGCGGCATGCCGCTGGACAAGCTGAAACAGATGCTGGCCACGCAGCTTGATTACTACTTCTGCAGGTAACGAACCACCCAACGACCCACCCACTCAATCAGCAGTAATTAATTTGCTTTAACTATTTCCAGAGAGAATCTGGCAACCGATACTTATCTGCTGTCCCAAATGGACAGCGATCAATACGTGCTCATAAAGACAGTGGCCAATTTTAATCTCGTTAAGAAACTAACGAAGGACATCAATCTGATTACCGAGGTGCTGCGCGAATCGCCCAACGTTCAGGTCGATGACGAGGGTCTGCGCGTGCGCCCCAACCACAAGCGTTGCATCATCATACTGCGCGAAATATCCGACAACACGCCACTCGATGACGTCAAGGTAATGGACAACTCATCCAGAACTAAACTTAATTAGAGATTGCCACCGTGCAGGCAATTACAATTCTCGCTCGATTCATTTAATCACGATCGTGATCCCTCACTCTCTCACTTTCGACTATACACCTAATTCTCTAATTACACGATAGATACTTTGCCAAAAAATGGTTGCAAAACGGATATTGGATGTAGTGAAATAAACAATATTAAATATTCACTTGAGAATTAATTTTCCGTGCTTACACATTTTCATTCCGTAAATAAGGTATAAAAAATAAATGATGATAATTATATAATCAATTAATGAGAAAAATATAATGCGAATTTAAAATTTATAATATACATAAGAAGAATTATAAAAAAAATAAGAAACCCATAACAAGAGCTTATAGAATATTTAAAATCGTGTTAAAACAAAGCAATTCGTAAAAAGAGAATTAAGTGTATTTATATCATCAAACTGGTAACTTATGTACTCTCCCTCTCCACTGCTCTCAGGCGCTGTTCAGCAGCGAGAACTGCCCGCGCCCCATCGCCTGTGAGTTCGCGGCCAACAACGCGTGGTACATTACATTTGAGTCGGATGAGGATGCGCAGAAGGCCTTCAAGTATCTGCGCGAGGAGGTGAAGGAGTTTCAGGGCAAGCCCATAATGGCGCGCATCAAGCCCAAGTCGTTTATCAATAGAATAGCTGCTGTACCAAATATTAAGAACGGATATCGTCTCAACTCACCGCCAACTGCCACAGTGTACGATCCAGCCGCGGCAGCCGGCGCTGCTGCAGCCGCTGCTGCTGTCAGCTACAGTGCTCCTCAGCGTTTTGTCTATACCGGCAATGGTGGCACCTTGGCGCCAACCGCGGTAAACTACACCAGCCCAGTGTTGTTCGTAAGTTGTGCGCAGCCAAAGTCTGACTTGCAATTACCTAACCTTTATCTTCGTCGCCTCTAGCAACCCTTTCAGCAGCAACCGTTCTACCCCAGCATAGTGGCGGCGCCGTGGCAATCGGCCACGGTGGCAGCGGCCACGGCAGCTCATGGCCAGAACTTCTACGAGATTGGGAACCTGTTTGCTGCCAACGGTCTGGCACCGCAGGCAGTTGCTGCCAACTTTACGGCTGCACCGCAGCCCACCACACAGATTGTGACCAATAAGCCGCAGGGCGGCGGTGGCGGCGGGCGCTACAATACAAATCATCGCGGCAATCCCAACAACCTAAGCGGCGGCTCTGGCACTGGAGCACGCGGCGAGCCGCGCAACAAGCCGCCGCGTAATGCGCAGCAGCAGCAGCAGCAGACGACATCCCATATACAGGGCGGCAACATTATAATGTCCTCAGCCCTGCGTGGGATCAGCGTGGTGCCGGCTGCTATTGTGGATCCAATACAACAGGTACCCTTGCAGCAGCAGCAGGTACAGCAGCAGCACCAACAGCAGCTGCAGCAACAACAGCCAGCTAGCTCCAGCCACAGCAGCCAGCAAGTGCAGCAACAGCAGCAACAACAGCAGCAGCAACATGTGGTAACTGGCAACTCTGGCGGCTCTGGGCGGTATGCTCTCAAGGGAAACTGGAAGGGTGGCATGCAGAAGAATCTGGACAAGAGCTATGGCAGCCACCATCACTACAACACCCAGGTGGCAACGCTGTCCAGTGGCCATGGTCACCACCAGTCCCAGCAGCAGCAATCCCACTATCAGTTGCCTTCCTCCAGTGGTGCTGGCACGACGCACTCCACGTACGCCGGCGCACAGTCGAGCACTGCAACGTTGACGCTTGCACCGCAGCCTGGCCAGCAGCATCATCACCTGGTGGTGCACGCCGCTCAGCCCGTTGAGCTGCAGGAGGCGGCTGGCGGCGATGTTGTTGTGGAGCACGGCGCCAGCTCTCATGGCGGTATGCAGCCCAGTCGCAGCAACATGTCGGCCAGCTCCTCATCCTCGCTGGCCACTTCCATTGGAGCTAAGGAAGCACAACCGATGCACTGGCAAACACGTCCGCGTCGCCGCCGGCGCGACGAGGACGGCGGTGGTCTCAACTACTCTCCAGGCGGTCGTGTTAATGTAAGTGTCCGTGCCCATATATATGAAACTTTTCGTCACTCATTGCTTGTTCGTTTGCAGCTCTATGGTGGCTCGCCACAGCAGCTGCTGTCCTCCTCGTCGGCTTCGTCCACGAGCAACGTGCAGTCTGCGAGCGGCTCTGCGCACCGTGAGAGCCATTACGGCGGTCATGAGGCGCAACCGCCGCCGCCACAGCATCGCGGCAATTACAAGGGCAACAATTACAACCCCAACTATCACGCCCAGCAGCATGCGTCCATGTCGCACCACCATCACCACAACCATAGCCATGGCACGCTGCCGTCCCAGCAGCAACATCAGCAGCAGCAGCACCATATGCCCGCTGCCCAGCAGAGCTCGGGCCACAATTACCATCATCATCATCATCACAACTCCATTGGTAGCAATGTGGGTAACAGTGGCGGCCTCGGCGTCAGCAGCAGCACCAGCAGCAGCAACAACAACAACAGTGGAAGCGGTGGCAATAACAACAGCAGCAACATGTCTAACAACATTGCCGGCAGCAGCGGCGGAGGCGGTGGTGGTGGTGGTGCTGGAGGAGGTGCTGGTGGCAACAACAGCAGCGAGCGCGGCCTGCACCACGGCGTCAGCATGGGCTATCAGGGTCACAGTGCGCACCAGCAGCAGCTGCAGCTGCAACAACAGCAACAGCAGCAGCCACCCACTCCGGTGCAACCACCGCAATTTGATTTGGAGGCCGCCGCCTTTCCCCCACTGCCAGCCACTTCGGCACCGGCACACGGGCCGCATCACCACAGCAACGCTTCCATGCATAACTCCAGCACCAACTCCTCGTCGGCGACCGGCTTGAGCCACAAGCAGGCGGCGGCCAATCAAACTCAGGCTCATCACCAGGGACACAGTGCTGTCGCCATCGTCGAGTGCAGTGGCGGCGCCGTTGCCGCCGATGAGCCGCGTTCAAGCAATCATCCGCATGCCGAGAGCAATGCCCACAGTTCCTCCAACAGCTCCTCGATGGCTGCAGCTGGCGCTGCCGCTGCTGGCGGCAACTGGGCTGAGAATCGGCTCTCGGATGTGGTGCGCACCGGCAAAGGCAAAGCGCGCAAGGAGGCCGCTGCTGCACACAACAGACATCACCAGCATCAGCAACAACAGCAGCATTTGCCTCAGCACTATCAGCAGCAGCAGCAACCGCAACAACAACAACCGCAACAACAACAGCAGCAGCAACCACCGCAGCAGCAACCACAACAACAGCAGCAACAACGCAATCTGGCCATTAGTCCCACTCCCGCAATGGTAACCGTGGTCCCGGTCGAGGAGGCGCCGCGCCCTTTGGGCAACAATACTAAAACCTTTACTAAGCAGAGCTCTAGTAATAACCCGATCCATGTGATAAAGTGTATAACACCAAATATCAATGCCAGCAACAAGTTGAGCAACAACAACAATACGGCAACAGCAACAGCAACGACGATGACCACGACGGCGGCAGCAGCAGCAGCAGGCGAGGATGCAGCTGCTACTGGCGCTGCTGCTACCCAGCAGCTGGATAAATCAAACAAGACTGAGGATGAAATGCATCCACAAGGCGGCAAGCAGCAGCCGCAAGAGCAGCGGCGCTTAGTCGAGGGCTATGGCCAGCAGCAGCAACAGCCGCAGCAGGTGGCAAATGACTATGTGCGCGGCGTGGCCGCGCCTGGAGCACTGCCCACGGCCGGGCACTTGCCGATCTCGGGCGCTGGCGCCTGCAGCGTGGCACCCACGCTGACCACCGGCCTAAACGAGCTGAGTCTGAGCCAGGGCCAAAGCCAAAGCCAGAGCCAGCAGCAGCCTAAGAAGCTGGCTGCCTTACCGGCCCCGCTACACACCAAAAAGGAGCTCAACAGCGCCGGCAAGGATGCCGGCAAACACAAAAGCGTCGCCACCTCTACCACCGCCAATTCAGTGTCCACTGAGAACATTGCCGCCGCTACGGCCAGCAAGCTGAGCTATGCACAGGTGGCGCAGCATCACAAGCCCGCCACCGACACAAAGGACGGCACTGTGTCGCCCACGGGCGGCCACAAGCTCGAGCTGGTCTTTGGCGATCTCGCCGCGCCCACAGCCGACAAAATCGCACTGACTGTAACCACTGACAAGCGCCTGACAGCGGCCCCAGCTACAGCTACAGTGCCTGCTCCACAGGCTGCCAAAGCTGCCGGCAGTGCCACGCAGACAATGAATGCCGCCCAGGCAGGCGGAGCAGCTGCAGCCAGCGCCAAGGAAAAGGGTGCGTATACTCCACTTTATCTACTAAATACTGTATACCAACGATAATACGTTTCCCTACGCGCAGACGCTGGCCAGAGGGAGTCGCGCCCCAATGCGGCGCCGATTGCCGGCACCTTGCGTCAGCAGAGCAAGGAGAAACCACCGCAACCACAGCAACAGCTTCAGCAGTTCGGATCGTCCGCCGATCAAAACAGCAATGCCAATCTGGGCGCCGGCGGCGGCGGTCGCAAATCGAGAGCGAATAACTCTTAAAAGCAAAGCACGTCGCCTAATCCGCGGCAAATGTGAGAAGGAAAACTTGGCTAGATGTGCCGCAGGTGCATCGTTCCCCACACCCCCCATCCCCTACTGTACATAAATTCCATGTGTAAATACAAGAGAGCCGTTTTCTGTTAAATCTATAAGCGCTATAGATATTTATGAGCTAACCAAGGAGGCATATATAAGGTAAGTATCGGGATGATGGTCAATGATGCCTCAATTATTTATAATTTCTCCCCTTTCCCAGTTGTCGTCGCACTGCAGAGGTTGAGGTTGAAGGGCGACCAGCTTGGACCAGTTATCATAATATAATAAAGAGTAGGCAAAGGAATAATGGTGCATAACATTAATGACTACACACACACATACACACAGCCACATCTACACACATACGTAGACTTACATACAAACGAGAAAAAAAACATATGTATTAATCAGTTAAAGTTAATTTACCTTAGCTTAAACAGTAGATACAAACACACATATACATACATACACGTATAAACATATGTAGATTAGCGCAACGATAAAAGAATGGTGTAGCATATATAATATATATATATATATATATATATATATATATATATATATATATATATAATAGAGAGAGGAAAATTATATGCCCAAGTTAAGTTTACAATTACGATAAATGTAATGTTTGATTGGAGTCAGCCAAGTTGCATCTGATCGAGATGTTAGCTAAATAACGACAACAAAACAATAGCATTACTCATTATTATTAGATCATAGCTCATTGCTGATGATTCATGAATATGAAGCTCATGAATCGTGTTGATTATCGACGTTAATTTCATTTGCTTAAATGCTACAACTTAAAAAAGATTATAGGGAAAACAAAGGAACACTTTCACACATACACACACATGAGTATATAGCCCATATGAGATAGCCCTACATTTATTTATAGAGCTGGCTATATACGCAAGTCCCATATATTTTTATCTTTATTTTTCCATGGTTATCACATTATAAACGATTTATCAGTTTGTCTGATTGTAGCGACCATTGAGTCTTTTGTTCTTACTAGCCTCATAGTTTATTTAGAGCCTTTGGGAATTTTTGTACTTATTTCATGTCCTAAGGGGAACTGTACACACGGACACAGACTGGCACACACACCCATACATACACCCACGTACACTTGGTATATGCTAATTTTATATTTATATGTATATGGAAATACTTGCATACATTTTGAAATTGCATTTCTTCCACATATAAAAGCAATTTTCTCAGTTTGATGGTTTCACACATTTCGAGAACAAATACAACTACAACTAAAACGGCAACAAAAACAAAAAAAAAACAAGCTAATGCATTGCTATAATGACTAAAATTTTATAACGCGTAGACAAGCAGAAACAACTATCTAATGTTAAACTCTAATACACTTACAAAATTATATTTTTGTATATACAACGACACACACACAGAGACATACACATAAATCGACACTTAAACTAAACGAAAAAGGTGCCATAAACTAAAATACACACACCCACACTAGCACACACACACAGTAAAAATTCTATGCGGTTTAGGACAACACAAATAGGCATTTAAAAAAATATATATATATATATATTTATATATATAACCATATGACTATAACATTATTTTCTTTCATTTGATTTCTCTCTTAGGTTGACAAACAAAACATAAAAAAATTACGAAAATGATATAAAAATATTGTATTTAAATAGTAATGCTCATTATCCTTTTTGGTATTGTTCTTTTAATCATTTGTGTAATTTACATTATTATTTTGTACGCACAAGACAACTGCAAAGGAATATAAGCTATGAAAACGTTTATTTGATCGAAGTTCAAGTAAATAAACATGTAAATTAAACTTAAGGCATAAACAAATTGGCAGAAATTAATCTATAGAGAGTAAGAGCATACGATATACATATATATACTACATACATAAATACAGCTTAAGCTATGCTAGCTTTAAGTGATATGTTTAGATATATGCAGATATATATATATATATATATATATATATATATATATATATATATATATATATACATATATATATATATATATATATATATATATATATATATATATATATATATATATATATATATATATATATATATAAATATGTAAACAGCTAGGCAAGATATTCGATCCGATAATCGATTACTTGTAGCATATGCAACACTTTATGTTTTTGAGAACAAACGTCTCCGCCCTTTCACTTCCAAGAACAGCAAAAACAGCAAAAAAAAAAAAAGAAAGAAAGCGAATTCTTTGTTTAAATATTCTACTTTCTTATTATGTTTTATTTTTTTTATAACAAGTAGAAAACTATATTTAGCCAGGCTAGAGTCAGACAGAGTGAGTTCTCTATATAGATAACGGATTAAAAGTATACCAAATGAAGTTAGGATTCAATGCACTAGCGCCCCCTCCCCCATTAGTCTAGTTTTTCGCCCAGTATGCAAGACTTTCAGCACATGTACATGCTACATTTTATATATACGCTATATATATGTATAGTATATAGTGTTTATATGCCTATATATACATATATATATATATATATGTGTGTGTGTATGTTTATTTAAAGATAATATATTTTGATTCTATAAAAACAATCGAATATGCTAAGTGCCTATACTAAATACATATATAATTATGTGTATATATATGTATATACTATCTATATCTATAGCTATATGCATATATGTATATATAAACACGCTACAAACTGTATACTCGCCCCACTGAGAGGAAGCCGCAAGGTGTTTAACATTTTCACACAACTGCCCCCCCCCCCTAGACGTTACTAAAGCACACTTTTTATTTAAATTATTAATTAACTAACAAATCAATTGGTCAGCCCAAGTTCCAGTTCCAGTGCCAGTCTTAGCTGCTCATGGATACTGTTCGTCCTTAAGCTAAGACTGCCGCAACTGGTTTGATTGCTGCGGCTGATCAGCCTTGCTCAGTGGTGTGCGCATACACACACACACACACACACATACACAAACACACTCACTCACTCACATACCCATACAATGCATAGTTTATAGTTGGTATGCCTCCTCCTCCTTCCACCCACTTTCAGACCCTCACCCATACATTGAAAAATTGATATTCAAAGTTCTCAAAATGGTTTTTGTGCTCACCTCCCCGTGGCCACTGTACAGTGAACGACTGCTTTAAGTGAATTATAACGGGAGTTACAATGGGACTAGAGAGCCGGGAACCAGGAGTCTGGGTTTTAGGGCGCAGCTAGCATTCGATAAGTGCAAACGCCACGTGTGCTGTGTGATAATTAATGCAATTGAGAGAACTCTTCAAGAGCATTTGAAAAACAAAAATAAAAAAAACAATGTGAATTGGAATATTGATTGCCAGCTCGATTGCCCATATCCAAACACCCAGGCTGCTGGGCTTCCAGTTCTCATCTATTTTTGGTGTTGTCGGAGAGGTACCGAGGTATAGAGTTAGCGAAACGAAACGTAATTGATGCGATAAGCGGAAATGATGAATAGATGGATGCGATAAAGAAGAAACAAAAAACATTGTTGATGTTGAATAATTTTAAGGCAACAAATAAATTAATTAAATTGTTATTGTAAAGCCTCAGTTCTTAAGTTATTTATTTTGTATATTTAAGCAGCGCATATGACACTGACAATGACACGTGACACCTTGTTATACTATACAAACTACTGATAATAACAGCAACAACAGAAAGCAAAACAAAACAAAAATAATGATATATAATAATGATATACACTATATATCCATGTAACTATCCTCCAAAAACACACGCTCACACAAACACACACACACAATCAGCCAGAACTAAGAAAATACCTTTTCGTTCTTATCAAATTGTCGTGCAGAGTCATTTCAAATAGCTTTCAAGACATTATTATTATTATTATGTAAACCATATTATTTATTATTGGAAGAGTATGCCTTTCACAAGGGCGGCAGAACAATGCCCCAATTATTATTTTATTTGGCACTGCCACCAATATATATATTTTAATATATAACTAAACAAGTTTTGAGAGAGAGAGAGAGAGAGAGAGAAAGTATTCACAGCCAGCTGCTAGCGATCCAAACTTTCGGATTGTTCAAGTTATAACCAGAAACTGAATAAAACACAAACTTGATATTGACAAGAGCCACTTTAGCGCTTTTGTGGCTGATTACCAATACCCCTAATGCTGAATACTTGCATATAATAAACGCCTGCTGCTGTATCTTTCATTCTTTTGGCACTGCCATTAATATTTCATATCATTTTAAACTATAGTTAAGCCCTTCCATATATTATTCTCGATTGATATTTTTGTGTTTATTGTTTTGCGCCCCTTGTGAAGGGCGTTCAATTAGTTTACTTTTATTGCTTTTCGATGATAAACATGAAGTATTTACAATTTTTTCTTTTACATTTTTATTTGATTTCTGTTTGTTTTTCTGTTCAAATTACTTGCATAGAAATGCTTACGCGCACATTGTTATCACTAAAAACGAAAATCATGAAGAAAAACAAAAAAAAAAACAAAGCGAATGTCTGTTAAAGAAATTGGTATAGGAACACACATGTAATAAAATCAAGAGTATATGATTAATATTATTAATTGTACCAAAATTGATAATTGTAAAGTAAACAAAAACAAAAGGTTTATAAAATTGCATATGATTAAACTATAAACTAAAACGTAACTATAACTAAACAATATCCCTATGCAGAAGTATAAATTAATTATATTAAACATTACCATACACTGAGAGAAAAACAACAACAACCGCAACCACAAATAACAACAGCGTGATACGCTTTTTCTGTATACTTAAGAGTGAAATTTGCACTCGTTTAGTAAATGAAAAAAGTTAATACAATTTATACTTACGAGCTCCTAAACTAAAACATCTAAAGCTAAAGGGAAGAAAAGAAAACCATCTAATAACGCCAGACATCAAACCGAAACACATACAAAAAAAGGTAAAAAAAACAAAAAAAACAAACAAATCATAAATGCATATTTTATTTTATTGTATGTATCATATAAACGAGAATCAAATAAAAGAAAAACCAGAAAACAAATGCGCATACGTAGATTAAATGTAGTTAGCTGAAGAAATGGAAATGGAAATCGAAACGAGAAACAAAACGATTAAAAAAGAAAACATGTCAACCATAAAATAAAACAAAAAACCAGCAAATGCTGTACACAACAGTCGAACATCTTGCTTCCAGGGGGTGCCATGCTAGGTCAGGTCAAGGGTCACGGAGACCCATTCAATATACCTGCCAGAAGCAACACGCAAATTGGCAATCGTAGTCGAGACCTCTCGTAGCTCCCATTTGAATAAAATTACTTTTTTGGTTTTGCTACTTTGTGTATTTCAAATCTCATATCATTATTATTGCGATGTAAAAGGCCTCTAGCATGACTACGTTGGATCGATCCCAAGTTGAATCGTTCACTTAATGGAATTTACCACGATTTTGGGCACTACAAAAAACGTTTTACTTTATTACAATTAATTAATTCAGCTTAGTTCCTTCGGCGCTAACATTTGGACGACCAATCCCAAAAACTCTAAATAGGTCAAAGTATAGGTACATATTAAAATACTAGACGGATAATACGAATCTTACGAAAACAGAAAGAACAATCAACAGCAATCGGGCCGCTCGGGACCTCAATTCTCCATTTTGGTATAAACAAGTTTTAATGCACGGAGGTAGGGGACAACACAAATTAATATTTGGATAAGGATTGTACGAGTATGTATCGAAAACTTAACCGAAACAGGCGTGTTAAGTACACACAGCTATAAAGTTCACCTTAATGGCATTGTAAGGCGCTCTAGAGACAATGCTGCCAGCAGCGAATCTGATGTCGGTTTCATGTGACTATTGACCGTATCGCTCCGCGCAGGATTGCGACTGCTCTAAAGTTCCGTGGCGAGAGCCGTATCGGGATCGCCGCTGCCCTGCTCCATTGCTGCTGGCGGCGATATTTCCGTATTCACATCCGGGCCGTATGACGATTTAGTGCTGTTCCCGCAGCGTGCAATCAAATCGCTGTAGGGCTTATCGTGCAACAGGCAAACGAGTACCACGGTCATATTGTCGCCACCCAGGCCACCCATCTGGCAGTCGGGGGCAAGGCAATGGTTCATCAGCTCCTCGCAGATCTCCTCGGGCTGCATGCCCATGCCGATGCGCGCTCGACAGAACTGCAGCACTTCCTCATTGCTCATCACATCCCAAATGCCGTCGCACGCCAGCACAATGAATTCCCAATCCGGCATGATTTGGCGCGTCTCCACGTCCGGGTAGGCTGCGATGACAGGGTGTTAACAATGAATATGAGTGCGAACAATGATCTCTGCGGGCAACGTTTTCGTTGTCGTTATCGTTGTGTTTACCTGTGACTATTTGGTCTTCCGGCTTTTTGTTGTTGCCCCGCTTGAACACAAAGTCGCCGAGTGCCCGGGAGAGTGCCAGATTGCCATTGACACGATTGAACTCGACAAAGCCGCCGCCGTCGATGATGCGCTTCGATTCCGATTCGTTGTTTGGCTTGTGGTCCACGGATAGCGTCTCCAGCTGCCCGTTCACGCAGGCGATGGCCCGCGAGTCGCCGGCGTTGGCGCAATAGAGCGTATTGTTCTTGACCAGAACGACCACGGCCGTGGACCCGGCCATTTGTTCGCCCCACGACTCATTGTGCAGCATCTCGTAGTCAATGTCCAGAAAGCCCTGCAGTGTCAACCATCCCGAGTTAGCCAAATGTGACCAGTGTGTAACAATTTCAGTACTATTCACCTGCTTCAGCGCCTTCTCGATGTCGTTCTCATTGTACTCGGGCCGCTTCAGAACGAACTTGTGTAAATGCTTGCCCGCATATTGGGCGACTTTGGCGCCGCCGTGTCCGTCGTAGACGGCAAAGAAGGCCGCCGTCGGATCGTCCGGCAGCGAGAGTATGTGCGTGTGCCAGTCCTCCATGCTGATGCGCCAGCCCTGCATGCAGCTGCTCCCGACCCGATACTGTTCGTTCTGGCAATATGAGGACTCCTTGGCCGTAACCGGCTCCGACAGCGTCTGGCCCATCTTTAGCTGGCTGTCTGGTCTGTTATCGCTTACCAATTGAACGCTGCTGTTGATTAGAGTATCTGTGCGAATATATGGGCGAGTATGTAGAGTAATGTGTGCGGAAGAGCAACTGTTAATCATGAAACTGGCGGGGTACATATGTATCTACATATATGTAGATAAACAGTTGCACGTGTGTGTGTGTGCTGCGAGATTAGCATATCAGAATTCAAGATATGACCCGCATAAGCCCGCAGCAAACAAACGTGCAGATTACAGAGACAATCTTTTGGCAGCTGGTTAGCCTTACTGATGCTGGCCATATCTATGTAAAAACTATTTTCGCCTGGGTTTAACTGCTGCACTTGTCCACACATTTGCATGTACGCAGCGGGCAAAGGGCAACCGAGCCCAAAGCTAAAGCAGATAAACGCTGATAACGCCGATTACTGTTGCCCGGTTGCCCTCTGGGCCTGTCTTGTGACTGTGCTTGAGTATTGGTAAATGAGTGCAGTTATGCACTCGTTTCGTATATGGCGCCACAGTTGACTACATTTTGATTTGGACGCACCTATCTGTAATGGGGAGGGGGCTGGGGAGCTCACCTGGCGCTGCTGCTGGTCCCAGTGCATTTACAACAATAACTTTAGCTCGCTGCACAAATGTTTTACGACTACATGAATAAAACAAAAGCTTTTGATGTGTTGTGGCTTCTGGTTTTGTGGCAGGTAAATGCGGCACGTGCTGTCTTCAGGGCGTTGCAGTTGCAGTTTGGATTAAATTAATTTAAGCAAAAATGTTTAACAATTGTACAGTGTTATCGATAACCAAATGCAAATGCAGCACAGTGCGGCAATACATATCGATATATATATATAGCGAGGCTACCGATAGTATGAGTTTCCCAGCATCGAGCTTATCATTGAGTACGAGTATCGATGCCCAGCTAACGTACATATTTTTCAAAATTTAGTTGAAATGGCAATTAATTTGAAATTCAAATGGCAGCACAATCTAAAGCGAGCGCTTATAAATAATCCGGTATATATAATTTATACGTCGTGTCAATTTGCCTAATAGAGTGTTGCCTCGCAGATTCTATTCTTTGCGCTGCTGCTTTCACTCACTCTCTCTTAACTCTCTTGGGCTAACACCTTATCTTGTTGTTTTGTTGGCGTTTCTCAGCTTCGCTTTTGTTTTTTGGGGCTTTTGCTGCCGCTGCCGCGTCGTCGCTGCCAAGTGCATTGAATTTTGCAAATTCTGCTTTGCGGCAAATAAACGAATTCAAGGACAAATGACGTCAGCTAAACATTTTCGTGCTTGCCGTTGGTCAGTGGCGCACACAATGTTTTGACAAGGAAGCCACAAGCGAACCCCTCCACTTGATAGCTGCGCCCCTGTTTTTTTTGTTTTACTTCATGTTTGTTTATTTTCTTTTTTGATTTCTTGCTAAGAAACAAAAAAGAGAAGACAATATCAAATATTTGCACAGCAGCAGCAACAGAGACAGAGTATTCCTGATAAAGAACTGTACCGTGCGCTTTCTCTCTTGTTCGCTCTTTGCTTTTTATCAACGTCAGCTTTGAATGCGTTACAAAAGTCAATGAAATTTATATATTTTATTTTTAGATGGGCGTGGTTGTGGATTGCTGCTGGTGCTGCTTTTAGCTGGGGCGCTATCACATCGCAATGGAATGGACTCTTCCCAGAGTTGTGTATGCGTGCCCCTCACTATCTCGCTCTCTCTCGCACACACACACACACGATGTTCTTATCGCCTTTTGCTTACTTCTGTTCTGCTTCTGCCTTTTGTTTTAGCTCATTGAAAGTGCAATTCAGTCGCAGCACGCATTTTTATTTCGCCAAAGCTCTTGAAACGCGCATTTATTATGCATTTAGCGTTGTCGTCCACTGCAACTCCCTCTGCCCCGCTCCTCCGGCGCTGCACTCACTCGTTAACCATCAGCATTTGCCATTTACCATTTACCATTTGCCATTTACCATTTACCCATGCGGTTTGCCCCTCTCTCTTGAAATTTCCATATTGTTTGTCAACGGTCACAACGCAAACGCATCCAGATCCCGATTCCGATTCTGATTCTGATCCCGATGCCAAGCTCAACAACGGCGACATTATCGCTGGCACTTTTTCCACCGATTCGTATGCAGTCTGCATGCAAATGCTGCTGCAGGGGTGGGGAACGGGGAGGGGTGGAGGGGGAGGGCGGAGGTGCAGCGGGCCTGCAACAACACAGATATCGCAGCAGTTCAATCACATTGCACAAAAGTTCGAGGTCAGTTATAAAAATAAAATTATACACACACACACGGCTCAGTGTGTGTGTGCGAGAGAGAGAGAGAGAGAGAGAGAGAGAGAGAGAGAGAGAGAGAGAGAGAGGGAGAGAGAGAGAGAGAGTAAGAAAGAGAGAGAGTGTGTGTCTCCGTTCTCAGCTCTCACATCGAATTTGTTTTGTATTAATTTTGCATGCGACAAAATGAGTTGCTTTGTCTTTGACTGGCCACAGGATCGCTTCGAGTTGGGGTTGCCTGCTGGCACAAAAGCTTTTGTTTTATGCCCATGCCCATACTCCTGTTCCCAATCCCAATCCCATTCCCATTAATTTCATTCAAGTGGAAGTAGGCCACTGGAGTTCTGTGTAACTTGAGCGACGGCCGGGGTCCAGAGGCAAGCTTGAGCTGCACGATTCCTGCCAGCCCGCTAGCCCGCTGCAATTGTGTAATGCGAGACGGGGGCAATGACTCGGGCCTCAAGGATAATGGAAAGTTAACAGTGCCGTCGCTGCGCAGTCGCTGGCCAACCATAGCCGAGACTCCACCATAGAGCCGAACGGGGCCAGCGTTCCAGACGGCAGACAGCGGCGGGGGCAAGCCGGAGGAGCCGACTGAGAATCCGACAGACCAGACCGGAATGCTGTTGAACTCAATTTTTAGTTTGCCGTCGTCGCAATGAAATGAAATTTCGATCATTTCCAGAGAATTCATGCCACAGATTTGGTTCTGGCCACAGCCGTCGCCGGGGCCCAAAGCCAAACTAGTTGGACGACTCGGCGAGTCGAGTTCAAGGATCCGCGACGTGGGCAGCGGCGGTGGCAACGGGTTCATTAACTTGTTTGCCTGCGCGTTGCCTTCCCTTTTCTTTCCTCTTTTTTTTTGGATGCTGGCGGCATCCGCGGCGAGACAATAATGATCTTCACTGGAAATGCGCGCACCCCTCGAGCTGTTGTTGTTGTTTGTGTGTGGCTGCTGTCGCTGGCGGTGCTGGTGGTGCTGCTGGTGGCGGTGACTTAATTGCCGCACCCAGTGCCTGGTCAAGAAGATTAACAAAAGCACATTTTGCCAGTCGGTCTCGAAATATCAATAAATGATATATAGAGCCGCCAATTCTGAAGATTTCCAAGCTCCAGCTTCAGCACTCAACGGCACACAACCCACATTTGCCTATTTCTGCAACTCGCCTCGGAAGATTTGAGCTACATAATTACAGTGAAAGCTCGCTTAACGAACTTTCAGCGATATGCGCATTCATTCATACTTTTTCAGCTTTAAAACAAGTCAGACAGTGTAAGGATTGATTGTCTTTATATCAGGCCCAATATATTGCAAATATTAATATTTCCCACTTACAGTTATTAGAGACTTTCCGATTTGGGATTATAATAATCGAGACGACTCCTTTCCGACTGTTTCAAATTGTTAATAAACTGCAGAGTATTGCGGTTGCGGCATAGTTTTATTGCTTAAATATTTCTTGCTGACTTTTTATTTTAAAGTCCAATTTTATAAATTTATGCTCAGAAAATTTCTTTATCCCATTTAGGAAGGGTTCTTAGAATATTGAATATTGTGTCCGTGTCTCCTATAAAGACCGTCCTCCCAACAGAGTAATATAAGAAAACTACAAAAGTGCCCTTGTCCGGGACGTCCGGAGATTTCCTGTACTCAGATACGAGGCCAATATGCTTTCGCCCAAAAGACGGACGGACATGTCAGATTGACATGGGTGATCAAAAATATAATTAAAGACTTTATGGGGCCTTAAGAAACTTCCTTCTGCCTGAACTATTGCACAAAACAATTTTCTCCTCGATTGCTAATTTTCAAATATGGATACAGGGTATAAACGAAAAAAATAAAATCAACCGTCCGCATAAAAAGAGGGGCGTCAAAGAGAGGTTTTACCGTAGCTCAACTGATAGGGCAGCAACTTTGCACAAGGCAAAGTCATTGGGGCTAGTGATTCACTTGATCAGTGACTAACGTTGCCCTGGGAAGATACTCCGTATGAGTAAGCCGATTTAAGTTAACGCACAGCGAATAAAGTAGTTAAATAAAACGTGGAAAAAGATAGATAATATATGAAATAGTTAAGTAGAAGCTGACTCTACTGATCGCTGCCTTCCGACTCTTTCGATGAATAGTAGTGGGAGTTCAAGCAGGTTGTCAGGCAGTCGTAACGTGTACGGCGTCCCAGAACGGAGCGTACATCGTGTGTGAACCGTAGGGCATCCAGAAAAGGCAACATGCAGAGCAGGTGATCGTCCTTGGTGCCAATGCGATACCTCTTGATGTGGACGGCGTTGCCCACGTTGAAGCTATTCTCCATGTGGCAGTCGTCGAGCAGCAGAACGTTGGCTAGATCGCTGTGGGCTATGGACACGAACTTGGCCCGAATCCCGCAAATATTGATGCAATCCTGTCGAAACATTCGCCGCGTCAGAATGTTCCGCCCCGCATCCAGATAGTCCAGGACCTGCGTGGCGTATATCTCCGTGGCGGCCGTATAAACGACCAGATTATACCACTTGGAGACGCGATTCAGAAAGAGGTCCACATGTGGCCGCTTGTAGACGAAGACGGTGGCATTGGACGACGGCAGTGAGAAGGTGAAATCACACGGCAGAGATTCCACCAACTGGGATTTCGACCGGGCCCTGCGACTGCTGCATACGGCGCCATGATAGAGTATCACCGAAGTTATCAACGTCTCGTCCATGTCCAGTATTAGCGTCTTGCGGCGCACCAGCCGCAGGCGCCGCTTAGAAACTTGCGTCAAGGATTCCTCGTTATGCTCCATATATTTGATCGGCGTATAGTTTATACATTTCGTATGAATTCTAGCCAGCTGACATCTGATAATATGACGCAGCTTGGACACCGTCAGAACGATCACAGTAAACAAAATTCCCAATGTACCCCAAAAATAGAGACTACAAAAATCTCAACCGATTAGCAGCAGCAGCAAATTGGCTTACTTACTTTATATCCAAGAAATTATCTTGGTTGTCCATTTTGTTCTGTTGTTGTTGTTGTTGTTTAAAAACCGAAAATATATTCATGTGTCGTATATATTAAGTATATATATATATATATATATATATATATATATATATATATATATATTTATATTTATATATATATATATATATATATATATATATATATATATATATATATATATATATATATATATATGTATGCCAAGCCTGACTTGTGCTCCACAGGTAACCTGGCAATTGAGCTGTGAAACTTTTATCGAGGCTATTGACAACCAACGGAAAATCAAGCTTCCATTTGGAAAATCTGCAGAATCAAAGGCCGGAGGATACAACTACAATCTACAGGCAGTTTTTTTTTTAATTTTACTTGGTTTACTGCATTCGAATTAGATTAAGGTTTAGCACTCTACTTTCTCCTATGCCCCTTATATGCAACTTTCTTGTTGAATGCACCGTGCTACACCTTTGTCTCACTCTGTAATTACATATTAAATAACTAATTATAATTTGTCAAGTTATAGAGACTTTTAATACCACGTACTAATTGAAAGCGGGTTAGCAAGAAGCAGAATAAACTTATAATTTTTTCTCTATCCCGACATATTTACTTAACATCGATAAGTATCAATTTTAATGCTTGGTTTTTTATAGCATGTTTCGCAAATAAATAAAAATAATAGAAAAAAACGAATACTTCACTTTTTGGGGAAAGTTCTTGTGAAGGAAGTCTGACAGCTTGCAGCTAGGTACAGGGTAACTCCTAGTCAGGCACGCCCGACTAGAGTACTCTTATTAGCTTGTTATTTATGTAAAGAATACAATACTCGAGCTTTCATGTTTTTCCTGGTCTATGGAATCAATCACGGCGTTAAACCCGAAGCTCAAATGAATCGATCATATCCATAATTATAATGAAATCAGTTGCGATATTCGAGGAGCTTGGAACTTGACTTTTAAGACCTTCGTCTGTGTGGGCGTTTTTGCGGGGACAATGGTAAAAATGCAATAAAACGTGTAAGAACGTTGCAGTCGGGTCTAACCAACACAGCAATACTCGTTCACCGTAATAACAACCAAAACAATACATGAGTTTTTAGCAAAAAATTTTTATTTTCAACAATGCATATATTTTAAATGCAAATTAAATTCAGAGGACACACCATGGGCAAAATGCCACCAAACATGAAAATCGGTACAGTTTTGACAAACTTATGGGAGTTTCCATTATGATTCATAATCGTTTTTAGTGTTGCATTTTTAATTGTGACTAATTGTGACTACCGCAATCGATTAAAAATATAAATTTGCAATTCTAAATTTTGAAAAAAATTTTCGAAAATAAGTACGGTATTTTTTATTTTTGATAATGCATATATTTTAAATGCGGATTCAATCCAAAGAATATACCATGCTCAAAATGCCATAAAACTTTAAAATAGGTTCAGTTTTGACAAAGTTATGGGAGTTTGAAATATGGAAGCTATGTATCTGGGAGCATTACATGTCAAAATTGTTGGCAGGATTGTTGACAAAAAATTTGACCCCCTCAGAATCAGTTTTAATGTTGTTTTTTATACAAATTGTGACTACCCCAATCGATTAAAAATATAATTTTGCAATTTTAAATTTTGAAAAAAAAATATTTCCGAAAATTAGTAAGGGTGGGGTACATGCTTTTTTTAAATATACCAAAATATACCAAAAAAATTTTATTTTTGATAATGCATATATTTTAAATGCGGATTCAATCTAAAGGATAAACCATGCTCAAAGTGCTATAAAACTTTCAAATCGGTACAGGTGTGACAAAGTTATGGAAGTTAATGTTGTAATATGGGTGGTATGGAGCCGAGAATTTTACATATCCAAATTGTTGTTAATTTTAATCTGTCGTACTGTCATTGTATAAACCCAATATACTCTTTTCACTTCATGAATTAGTAATAAAGTATGATAAAAAAAACCACACAGTTGTGAAGGCGAAAAATGAAACGCCAGCCATGAAATGCAGCGCCGGCTAAAAAATAATATACGTTCCCATTCCCGTTCACGTTCACGGTTCCAGCTATCGCAAGATGACGCATTGTCAGTGGCGTCGGCAGCAGCGGCGACGGCGGGGGAGTAGGCGCTGGCGGACTTGATGGCGCTGGTGGAAACGCTGACGGAAGTCGCCGCCTGACGACGAGGCGACGTTACAGTGTAAAATATTGCACTGGCCTTGGAGCAGCACGCACGAAGCGGCTGCCTGTCAAGACGATTAACAACGGCAACAACAAGAACAACAACAACAGCAACAACAGCAACAACAACAATGGCGACAACTGCAGCAGCAGCAACAACTGCAACTGTGTCCCTGGTTTGTGTCGTCCGGCAGGAGCTAAAATTAAAGCACCATATTGTGCGCATCTGTTCGTCTATATGTATGTACAACAAAGTATACACATACGTATGTATGTGTGTGTGTACAAGGAGTCTGCATCAGTCTCATGTGTTCCAAGTTTTGCTGTGGCGTCTGCTGGTTGTCAACTTTAACCGCAACCGCAACTCGCAGCCATTGCAGAAATGTGACTCAGCTGGGGAAACGCTTGCAGCATTTAACACCCGCATTGGGACACATGTTGCTGCCTCGTGCGACTTGCCACAATTGCAAGTTAGCAGCATTTAACGCTGTGGCATCAACTTGAACCGGAAAGCACGCAAATTCCTTGCGATTGTGTCATTTGGGTATCTGTAGAATGCCGCAAGTCCAACCCAAGTACATTGAATAGATGTCATTCCGCAGTGTTGCATGATCCTCTTGTAGCTAATATACCCTAGCCGAGGGTATTACAATTATGTCACGAAAAAAGACACTTTTGATTATAACTGATAAAGAGCGGAGTCAATTTCTGTTTCTACGCAAACTAATCTCAGTTCTAAAGATATCGTCATGAATCTTTACATAGATCTGTCTATTCAGTACAGGCAGTAAATATGTGAAAGTCGGCCGCATCGGTACAAAAAAATCGTGTCTACACCATTACGCCAATCGGCCAAAAACTTTGTTTATGTATGAAAAACTTCGTATTTTTCAAGATGTATCTTACCAAGTTAAATCTGAGTGTACCTATGTTTTTAAGATATCAGCAAAAATATATCAACAACCTTAAACTACTGTACAGCATAGCCTTTAATTGCAAGAATCGGTCAAAAAGTACGGTTAGATTTATAGCTAAAATCTTTCTTACGTCTGCAAGGGTATTTAATCTTCGATAACCCAAAAACTCCACTTTCTCGTTTGATGTTTCTTTCGCTTTTCCAAGGCTTCAATTATTTTTATAGTGATTCATAGTTTTAGTTTTATTTAAAAAAACATCATGAGACTCGTAACAAATAAAATGTGTTAAGGTTAAGGTACTATTTTATTAAAAACCAGATTAATCAAACTTCTCAAACTTAAACCGTAAAACAAAAAATATACATATATATATAATACGACTATAATATACTTCATATTAGAGAAATTTACGTTTTGAAAATTAAAAATTATGCAGAATTTTGTCTCCAAAATTCCCAAATAATAAGAATAGTGCAAACTAAAAAAATCTCGACTATAAACTCAAGTACATATAGCTGAGTTAAGTTAAGAATATTCCACATGGAAATCTGCTTAACTGTTGATCTTAAGCGGTTTGGCAAATGTCAAATGCAATTGGCTTCTTAACTATTTCGACTCGTAAAATTACGTATACGTGTCATGAGCCCGAACCTGTTACTGTAATTTCTGTTTATTTTTTTGTGTTCGCTTTTAGCTAAAATTAAACAATAATTCTGTTGCCGTTGCTTTTGTTGTTGTTGTGGTGAGTGTGAATGCAAAATAAATTGCGCATAAAGTTTAATCACTTTGACTTTGCACACACACATGCACAGCGAGTGAAAGAGGAAGGGAGAGAGCAAGAGAAGACGGGCAGCTATCGAGCAACGACAGCCCCAAAAAAATAAAAACGCATAACAAAAGATTCTACACACACGCACACACACTTGCATATGTATGTGGGCAGCGGGCAGTGCAAAAAACGCAAAAAGCAAAAACAAAAACAGAAATAAGCTGGCAGCAGCAATAACAACAACAACAACAACGATCGTCGGCGACCGAGTCAATAACCTCCAACATTACTCACTTTTAAAGACCGTGTGTGTCCTTCAACAAAAACTTATCTCCATCTCTCTCTATCTCGCTTGCTGGCTGCCTTGTTTTGCTTGACTATTTTTCTTTTCTACAATTTATAATTAACAATTTTTGCAGGCCCTCGTTGTTGTTGTTGTTGGTGTTATTGTATTTGGCGCTGTCGTAGACCGTAGAACGTTTCACCGGCTTCGCCTACCTCCTGCCTTCTCCTCCTTCTTCGCTAGCTCTTCCCACATTCCCAACTTGAGCTAACCAAAAGCTTGTTGTTTTTGTTGTCGTCGTCTGAGCTTTGCACAAGTGTGCGCTCGTCTGGGCAGGAGCCGCAACTTCGCTCCCTTTATCATTCTCTCTCTCTGTCTCCTTCCCACCATCATCATTCAACCCATTGATTTCTCCTCAAATTCAGACTTGGCGTCGATTTTTGAAGCTGCTGCGCATTTTGGGCGAGATGAATAAACCTTAGCACGCTTGCGTGACCTGTTGCCGCTCTCCGCTCTCTCACTCTCTCTCCCGCTGCCCCATCGTCTGCCCACGCATACAGGCGCAGCACATCCGCTGCGCAACCTCTGCGCATGTATGCACACACATACATACATCTGTGCATGTGCGTATTTGTGTCGAGAGTAATGTCATTGACTGCAATTTGTTAGCAAAATATTTCAAGTGATAAATAAATTCTACATGAAGCTATATGGAGCCAATGCGCCAATGCCAATGAACCCAATGCAAACTCTTCACCCAAAATTTATGTACTACGCTTTTGGGCTGCAATTTGCCGTTTTTGTGGCTTTTCCAATTTGCGCTCCAATTGAAGCGACGACAACGGAGGGCGACGGAGACGGAGATGGAGACACTCTTCTGTTCGTCGATTTCACACAGGTTGGACCCGCCATAAACAAAGAATTTCTTTTGTTTGTTGATTTGTCTTACTTATTTGTACACCCTGTACCCATAGAATGGGTATAATTAAGATGGCCGTGTATATAAAAGGCAGGACACATCACAATATAAATATATTTGATCTCGATAAGCATTAATTGCCGAGTCAATATTTTCCATATTTCTAAGATTCCATATGATATATGACAGGATTAAGATATAGTTTTCCAATATAAAATAAACTTAAAATCGAACTTAAAATATATTCAAGAATAAATTTTTGTTTTGTATGTGCGTATGTGTGTGTGCGTACAGAGTATCTGCTAATCGGGCAATATTCGACTAGAGCGCTCCTACTTGTTTTAAATTTGTATATTATATTTATTTTAAAAGAAACAAGCGGAAAGTCGTTGTTAAGTTCATTGCATTCAAAAGAAAAAAACAGGAACGACGACTGATATATGTTTATATAAATACATATACATGTATGTACATACATATTTACATATACAAGTATATATGTAAACGTGTGTATGTGTGTGTAATCAAAAGCAGCGCGTGCATAGAGAGTTCAAGTTGATTTATCAACTTTGCATGCTAAACGAACATATTTATGTGCATTCGTATGTTTAAGGAATATAAAATACCAACAGTTTCAAAATGTAGTATCTATAATTATATTAATTATGCTTTGATAACCAAAATGACAAAAAGTCCTAGCCCCTGTTTAACCACAAACAATTACAATGCCCAGCTTGCCGTTAAAGTGTCCCCGTCAGTGTTGGAAGATGTCATCTGGCGCCTCTTCAGTTGCCTGTTCTCGGCTTTAAGTTTCTCATATGCTCAGGTTACAAGCAAAGTCGGTCAATAACTTGGGGACTTGGTTACAAAACGCTCAAGTGACCGCAAGACAAGGAAAACAGCAGGAAATTTGTTTGTTCCTTGATGAACTGCTTTTCACTTAAGTTTCAGATGCTGCGTTGTTTTTTTATCTGACCGGTTTAATGAGTCGAACTTAATTTGCGCCCTCAGAAAAAGGCAGACAACACCCATGCAAGGCAGCAGCCGCAACAACAACAATATCAGCAGAGCATACAATACAAAAGAGAAGAGAAGCGAAGCAGAAGCGACAACGACAACGACACGTCTGGCAATCGGGCCTGGGGCTGGTAGAGTGGGCGACGCAGGCTGCAGAAAGAACAGATATCCATGTGATATGCGTGTGTGTGTGTGTGAAATCGCCAAAAAAAAGCAAAGCAATCGGCCGAAAAAAGCGAAGTGAAAAACGGCAACCGAAATACAAAACAAAACGATGCTCAAGTAACTCATATTCATGTGTGCGTGTGTGCAGCAGCAGCAACGTCAGCATCGGCAGCAGCAGCGACGTTGGCAGAGCCATCGCCATTGCCAATATAAACGACGATCGAAAGATGCAAAATGTTCATTCCGTCGTTGTTTCGTTTCTGTATGTATTTCGCTGGCCAAGAATTCGTATATAAAAAGTCAACAAAATAATAAAATGAAGCATCGAAAGCAGCGATCGCGCACACACAGAAGTCCGCATATACATGCACGCACACACACACATACGCGGAATTCCACTTTTTTTCTGCAACGCTCCGTGCGCCGCCATTGGACGTCGACGCCGCTGGAGAGTATAAAAGCTTAAACCCGCCTCGTACTCGATTTTATTAAAACCAAAACTGCCCGAGTGTCAAGATCGTTGGAGTCGGGAATCGATAAAAACAAAGAAGTGCAGAACTAAATTCTTGTGAAATAAGGCGTCGCCCTCAAAAAAAAGTGATACATGCGAAAACATTGCAATAAAATAATTTTTTTTTGTTTTTCTTTTTTTTTTTTGATAACGTTAACAAGACAAATAATGAAGCACAAGATAAAGAGAAAATACATAATCCCTAGGCGCACGCCTAGCAGACGCCACGCGACGCGCAAAAACGTCAAACAAAAAAAAATCGAAAGTGTTCGTGTTCTACTGACATGGATTACTTCTGGCCCAACGACAGCACGAACTACGCCAACAATAAAGGCCGCGGAGAGAAACTAGCGTTAGTTTCGTCTATGACGTATGTGGGCAGGTACATGACAGCAGCCAAGGTGAGGGTAGACGATAGAGCAAACACGAGAGCGAGCGCCAACGAGAGAGCAGAGTGGCAACTTCGTGCCAGCGAGCTTTAAAATAGAAAGCGACTAGAAGACAACGACGGCGCCACAGACGACGACCACGAACACGACGACGATCGATTCGCGTGTACGTGCACTTTGTCATGGCGTTGGTGTGGGTGTGTGCATGTGTGGTGCGACGATTGGAGAGCAGAGCAAGAATTCTAATGCGCCGCAATCAGCGGGAGCAGCAGCGACCGTCGCATTGAACTTGAACTTTAAAATGCACTCACACAGTAACACATACATACAATCGTTTGTGCTTGTGTGCGTATGTGTTTGCGCTTCTATGAATTTATTGCTGTTCGTTCTAGTTGATGTTTGGGCGCTAATTTTACGCTCTTCTACATTCTCCTTCTTCGTTTCTGGTCATTCGCCAATCGACAATCGGTTGGTTCGCACGCAATTTTCGCGGCTCAATTTAGCAATTTATTTAGTTTGCAATTAATTTGCTACTTGACGAAAATGCGAAAAATAAATGCGAGAAAAGTGAAAGTTTCTGTTCGCTAGCAGTGAAAAGAGCTCGTTGGCCCGTGGCTTTTTTATACACATAAAAAATACGACATAAACCCGAACGTACGCAAAGCACGATGCAAACGGCAGCAACAACAACTTAATAAATTAAAACGCAAACGTAAATGAAACAAGAAGAAAGCGGCGCAGTGGCAAATGTTTTTTGCGCAGCTGCCCCTTCTCCCGATTTTCTTTATCATCGGTCTCCGAGTTTCGATTCAAGACGTGGACAGCATGGAAAATAAGTTTTATGTGTGTTTTAGGGGCGTTTCCAAACGAATTTCCTTATAAATCTAGCCTCTACTAGGCTTTGTCTGTGCACTTTAAATACGATCAGACATAGCCTATGAGAGGTTAGGTGTACCAAGGGGTCAAGCAGCGAGAGAAATGTTTTGCCGATTACCGTAACAGCAACACCGACGACACATGGATCAGAAAAAAAAACTGATGCCAGCGACACGCAATACAGAGCGAGAGAGGAGAGAAAGATATTATAAAATGTGGATAAGCACATGCAGAGCAATATGACTATGTATATTGATAAAGAACAAAAAGAATGTGTACATATATGTGCACACTATGTGTGTGTATGTATATCAAACATGGCGTTCAGGCATTTGCTTTAATCTTGTCTTTTACTTTATTTTCGCAGCAAACTGTCGAAATTGGGAACGTTTCTGGGCGCTGGCTGCGATGCTAATTGTAACTGTTTACACACTTAAAAATTATTTATTTGTTTATAAAACTCTATTTCAATAAAAACTGTTTACGTTATTTGATTAATACGCTGTTCTGTTCAATGTCTTTGTTTAATTATTTGGGAACAGGAGACCAAATGGCACTCTGGTCGAGCTCAGCAGAGGGCATCGAATTACCAAATATGTATGCAGCCAGTTAGATATGTATATTTTATAAGTACATGCAGTTTCAATACTTGTAATTAATAAAGAATGCTGTCAAATGAAAGCGACGCATGTGTATAGATTTTTTTAATTAAGCAGTCGTTGGGTAAAGTTGGTAGCAAGAGACGCCGGCCTCTGTTTTTGTGGATGTTATGGCATTAGACATTCAAAAGCACACTTTTGCTTTTTTATTGAGGTGTTGACTCCTTTTAAACTTGATCGTTATATTATTGGAGATGGTTGGATATTATTTAATTCGATAATCGATCCTATCGATTAAGTAGGGCAACAAACGGTGCTGTAGCAATGAGTACTTTAGCCATCTAATGCAGTAAATGAAGGTGATGCCAACTGCATGAAAAACAACTTGCACTGCTTGGCACCTGATCAGTTGCTGGCTACTATAGGAACGATTCGCGCACTGCTTGTGAGCTCCGTCCTAATGCAAGCAGTTCACTGCTATTATCCGGTTAATTCAACTTTAGCTTTATGTCCAATACGAAGATGAATGAGCAAACAGCTCGTACGAATTGCACAGGCAGCTAAAAGCAACTCCCACAATGGCAATTTGGTATGTGTTGTCTGCGTCTTGGTTTATTTGCAGCAGATGGCCATAAAAAACGCTCAATGGCCAATGCGTTTTGTCTGCCAGTTGGCTCCGTGTTTTCTCACACATAAAACCAAAATCAGAGACATTAGCCAAACAGCGGATTGCAATTGCCATAGAGGCTGGCATGTCTTCCCTAATGGCTTGCACATGCCAGGCATTTTGGCCCGGCGTATTTATAGCCTGCACTCAAACTTTACCATTTTACCATTTCCAGCTGCATTGGGTGATGTTGTTGTTGTTTTTGTTGCTGCTGCTGCTGCTGCTGCTGCTGCTGCTCACATGGCTTATGCAATTTGTTGTGCAGCTAGCGCATCATCAGCCTAACATTTAACCCACATTTGTGTGGTGCCGGCGATTCCTGCTCGCCGCATGACCTTCGACCGGGCCACAATTAATCATTGAACACCAGCCAAGAAATGAATCGACCCAAATGTGGTTTAATTTGTGGGCAAATTGACAGCTTGAAGTCTGCGACTGCGCCTAGTTGAGCACGCCCACTTCAAAAATCAGCTCACTGTTAATTAATTTTAAGCAAAGCCCCCCAAAAAAACTGGCCTACGAAACTTCGCAGCAGCAGCAGCAGCAGCAACCAGCAGCAAAGTGAAAAAATGCATTGCAGTAATAAATTGACCCACTTTCGAATCTGCAACCTGACCCAACTCGTAACGCAAAACCCAATACTCAAATAAGTAGGGGTGCTCCAGTCGGCAGTGCACGATTAGCAGATACCCTGTGCCTAGCTGCAACTGCAGTGATATACATTTAAACTTCCTTGCAAGTGGGGGATGTATAAAGTGAAATATTCTTATCGATATTACAAAAATGAGGAAAGATATCCGATACAAATTATTATGGTATGGTATAGCGGCATATTAATATGTGGTTTCTCTAATAGTTTTCGAGATCAATGTATTCATCGAGTCAAATAGTTGTTCTGATCAAGATTGTATATAATCTTTCGGCTCGAAGATGCCGATGCACAAAGCCAATATACCCTGACTTACCATATTTGCAATGGGTACACGGTATGAAAAACCAAAACAAACTCGGCTGACAATCGACAAGCGCCAAACTACAACAAACAAGCCACAACAGCAGCAGCAGCAGCAACAACTACAACAACGCCAACTACAACCACAACAACACAAACACTTTAGAGCAACAGTTTAGTGTCAGGCAAAACGAATGACTTAAGAAACGAACGCGCGTCGTCGACGCTGGTGACGACAGCGACTTCTCTCGGCGTATGAGTGCGAGGGGGGTTAAGTGGGGGCATGCAGCATGTCTGCACGTGAGCTGCCTGTGCGGCATGTATGTGTGTGTGTGCGAGTGTGTGTGTCCATACACAATCAAAATTAGTATTACCTGGGTAATTTGAGTGTCGCTCAGTGGGCGGTGTGCGGGGGCGGGGGCGTGTTGCCTGGGCAGACTCGGGCGGTGGCAGCGCCAATCACTTCACAAATGCAACTTCGACTTCAACTTTAAACTGCATTTGCAGTTGCGGCTGAATGCGAATTGAGTAATTGGCCTCTTGGCCGGCTGCAGTCGCTTTTCGGGCTCAAATCAAATGCAATTGGCATTGTTTGAGTGCTGGCAACAAGCGTATCAACAACAGCAACAACAACAATGCACCGCACTGACAGAATTTGAAAGGTGCACAACGATTTTCGACTGGGCGAGTCCCAAATACTCTATATGGCATACTCAGTGAAAAAGCAAAGAATCTTGCACATAAATCAAGCACAAGCGCTGTCAAAATCTAGCCAAGGTGAAAATATTTGAAATTGAGAACAAGTTTCTTATTTCGAGAATGTTTTTTACAAACCCAAAAATTCCTAAAACTCACATTAGGTAATTAATTAATATAATTAATATAAGAAAAAAGAGTAAAAGTAAAAGAGATTTTTTTCCAATGTTTTATACTTGATTTTTATAAAAACAAAAAAAAAGCTTAGGAACGTTGTACTTGCATTAAGAACTAAAGTTTTTAGAATGAGTATTTTGCACTTAAAGACGAACTTTGTTTTTGTTTATGCAACATTAATCGATTATTAAGACTAGTTAAGACTTAGTTTGAGAATATCTAGGCAAGAAACGTTATTGAAATTTTACTTGGATTGCACACGCTGTTTTTCTCCGAGTGTATAAGCCTAAGGAGAAGACAATTTATCGGCTAGTTAAGACATAGATAAAAAGAAAAAGAGATCGTGACTGGATTTGGTTGCGTGTCGTGTTTGCACGCACGACTCAACACGACGTGTTCGTCTTTAAAAAATGCAATTTCGTGCGTCGACAAGCCTAACAACATGACTTAATACAGGTAGTTCGAGAGGTACTGCTAAAAAACCAAGCTAAAAAAATAATTAAATAAAAGCAAAGTTAATATTGAAATCAAACAACAGTTTTTCGTGCGTATTCAAGCGCATCAATAAGGCCCGGCCAAGGAATTCGAGATATTTTGGCTAAAAACTTTAGTTTTAGTTCCAAAAAAATAAAAATAATTTCTTTAGGCAAATTTTAAAATTGTTTAAAAATTTATATCATCTTTTGTGAACGACGAACAAGCTAAGAAACTAAAGCAACTCAACAAACACTAATTTTTGAATACTAATAAAAATATATGCCCATAAATATCATATACATATATATAATATTTATACAATAAATATATATACATGTATGATATTTCTGATCGAGCTTGTTTCCAACTTGTGGTTCGTTCGTTTCGTGTTAAAAAAATCCCCTTGGTTAATATTAAACACAGCCGTATTTTTTACCGATAAAAACAGTTATGAATCTAAGCATTTGTCGCAACCAGACTGTAGGCATTATCGGTCAACAACTGATCAACTTTTAAGTTAAGTACATTCTCCCAATTCGTTTTTTGATACACTATACCCGTCATTTATGACAAGGTATCAAAAGGGTATGATGAACATAAGCCTATAAAATATTCAAAGGTGTAATCAACATTTACATCCATTTGAAAATTTCTTCTAAGCGATTTTATATGTATATGAATTAAAGCACATTAAATTTTGGATATGAATAAAAAAGGGTATGCTCAACTTTAACCTATTAAATATATTAACTTGGCTGATTCCTTAATATCCATTCAAAACTTGAGCTAAGAGCGACTGAATTTTGTCTACGAATTTGGGCACACATCCTTTTTCCTTTTTGATCTTACAGCAGGGTATTTTCTAGTCCACATCTTGTGAGTAGTTCTTCTTTTTTACTTGTTTTCGTTTTGCCTTCAGCGCAATTGAAATGCGCTTTGGCTAAGCCAATTGGTTTTAGGCTCAAATCGCTCTGCCAATCATCTGGCCACTTGCTGCAAGTCCAGTCTAAGTCCAGTTCCGTTGAGTCCAGTCAGGCGGCCAGTTGGATTTCATGCTCTAGATACTAACATGCAGTTAGTTTATGAATGCAAACATTTTTAGAAAAAGCGAGTGTGTGCGTGTGTGTGTGTGTGTGTGTGTGTGTGTGTGTGTGTGTGTGTGTGTGTGTGTGTGTGTATGTGTGTTTGTGTGTGTACGGCCTGGCAACAGCTTTTGATACCTACTGCATATAAAACTTGATATTTTATTGACTTTCCGATTGACTTGAGCTGAATATACTCGGTTGTTTTTGAATATATTTCAAATTGGTTCAAGCAACGAGTGCGCGCCCCAAAATGCCAATGCTATAAACAACTACAACAACAACAACAGCCAAAACAACAACAGCAATAATAATGATAGCAACAAAAGCAATTTCCATTGTCCGCAAGGTGTTAAAAATTTGTTGTATAACCAAGAGTTGGGGAACAACTTAAAAATCGATTAACAAGCACGTAATTATGGACATAATTTGTGTGCACAAGTGTTGCAACAACAACAACAACAACAACAATCAGCTGATATATGAGATATATGCAGGTATTTACATACACACATATATGAAAGTAAATGCCAAAAGATTCAAGCGCAGCTCAAAATACCAATGACCAATAAATGGCCTTGAACTTGAAAGGCCAGGAATAATTTAGGAGCAAAACAGAGACAGAGACAGGCGGAAAGAGAGATACACATATGAGGCTTTCACTTTTGCTCAAGCATTTCAAATTCTTGTGAAGGGCTCTTCTCTTAATGCCCAATGCAAATGCAATTGGAAATTTTGGAAGGCAAACCAGTGCGACGCCCAGTTACAGTCGCGCGTGTGTGTGTGTGTGTGTGTCTCGATGCGTGTCAGACAAGGTCAACACCTTTCCTTTTGCCAGGCACAAAAAAAAAACAAAACTGTGTAGAGAGCAAAAAGACAGACACTTGAGTTAATTGAATAAGTGTAATAACAAGACAACATATTGCGCATACGCCCCGTTAGCTGGCGCTTGTTAATTAAAATAGATATTTGATGTGAATTATATAAAAAAGTAATTGTCGTATGCAAAGCACAAAAACACAGACAAGTGTCCGTGTCGAACAAAACATTCGTTTCTGCTGCAGCCCAATCAGTCTGCTAATCTGGCAATCGCTCAATTGGCCAATCACTCATGTGTTTATCAATAGTTTCCTTCATTAGCTGCTGCATTGTGTGTGTGAGTATAGATTTGTGGCCTGCTATCAATCGCCCAAAAAGAAGCAAACACGTCAGCACGACGGCTGCCACCTTAATTAATCCAGTTTTTATGGAGCGTCTTGTTTAAATTAGTTTGACATTTAAGTTTCGCAGTGCCGCTGGGCCGCTTGGCTACTGCGGCCGCTACTTTGTTGTTGTTCATTTTTCGTCTTTCTCGCCGTCATCTATGGTCATAAATTTTTAATTTCTGGCACTCTGACGCGCTCATCATAAATTGCTTTTTAGTGCCACAAAACAGCTAAACCAAAATGTGAAAAGAGCAAAGCGATGCCTTTGGCATTCAAATGGCCAGATCTTATGACCAGAGACGCAGCCGCAGCCGTGTCCAACCAGTTCAGCGGGCGGACGGGCTAGACCCAATGGCCAGTGCCCAAGCCCCACACAGTCAGACGTGTTTGATGATGAACTTGATGCCGATTTAACAGTCAACAAGCTTAAAAAAAACATTTAACAACATTTGATTTTGGTTTTGTTTTTCATTTTTGGCCAAAACTAAAAGTTGTTCTTATGTAAATTGTTTTTGGCTTTTGCGCGTTTGCTCGCATTTATATTTAATTATGTTAATTAAACAACAGCTGAATGCGGCAAATTCTGCTCAGAACTGGTCCAGCTGCCTGAGTAGCATAAAACAAGTAGGCAAAACTATTTTTGGGGTGCTATTGATTTAATACCCCGCCAGATTAGATATTTAAACTCTATGGGAGGAGTGGGAAATGTTTAGGAAATCAAAATTTCAATTGTTGAAGCTTGTTTCTATGTGCTTTTTGGGAAGCAAAGTCTCTACCTAGTTGAATCAATGTATGTATTAAATATATATGTATATGACGCACATACCAGTTTTTATAATTTATGGTTAGAAATATTTGCATCTGTGAGAATCGAAATCTCTACTAAATTTTATTGAATATGTATGTATGTATATCGTACATACCAGTTAATGCATTATTTAGTCGGAAATGTCGGGGGTACCAAACTATTTTTGTTCTTTATTTTCAGAAGATAAGACAAATTGAAAATGTTGTATTGTATTCAAATATTAATAATACAAAGAAAAATAATTCTTTCGGTATTTATCAAAATTTACTATTGATATTACAAAAATAAGACAAATATGCCTGGATTTAGAGCAAAACATTTATTAAGTGAATTTCTATTAGGCATAGCGTAAAAGGTACTCAAAACCGCATTTGAGTCTCATATTTAGGAATTTTGGGATTAAAAAAACAATTTCTGAAAGTAGAATTTCGATTCTTAATTAAAATATATATAAGCAAAGAGTTTTTCTTGCAGTGCACTTATGCTTATGCTACCAACAAAAACTTTATGAATGAGATTTGAAATGTGCGCTTATTTTGTTCGCTTTTGTGACGCTCAACATTGCGACAAGTTGGCAGCACCGCCTGCAGATTCATTCAGTGCGCTTGCGCTCAACCTACCTCAATTCCTCAATTCCGCAGCGCTCGCCAGCTAGCTTGGCTCTTCACCAAAGCCAAAGTTGGCGCTGCAGATGGCAACTGGCAACCAGATGGGAGGCTGAGGCTGGAGCTGAGTTGAATCTGTGGCCGAATGCGCTCAGCTGAGCGTGCGTATAAAACCAATTTGAGCGACGGCTTACGAACCAGTTGAGCGAACGAATTCAGTGGCGTCTGTTTTAGCCGCAGCTCTAGTGCCAAATCGCGCCAAGAAACCAAATGCATTTGGCCAAAAAAGTTCGTTGACGAAAGATATTCACAGTTCCATGCGATTTAACAACATTTGTATTTTTTTTTTGTGACTTTGCGTTTTGTGTTTTTGTGGGGTTTTGCAGTCAAAGCCAAAGGCAAAGCCAAAGCTAAAGTTAAAATTTTTTGCCGTCAAGTGTTTGTTTGGCTTGGCTGTGGCTTTTATTCGTGCGACGTGCGCGCCAGCGAACGGTTGTTGCTTTGTCTTTTGCCTTTGTATCTGACGGATACGCAGAGACGCGCGCGCTACTCTCTGTCCAAGTGTATGTTTTTTATATGTGTGTGCGTGTTGGTGTGAGCTTTGAGCGTAAACTGCTGTCCGTTGATTGGTATTAGTGCTGCTGTGCGTGTGAAGAAAGAGCAATATTTATAAAAAACAAAAAAATGCTGTTGGTGGCGAAATAACGAAATAACGCCAACAACAATTGCCGATGAAACAGCAGCAACAGCAACAACAACAACAACAGCAATAGCTGCCGCCTAAGAAATAGTTTTTCCAGAGCAAAAAAAAAAATTAAAATAAAATAAACACCAAAAACTTATTACATAAAACGTAATTGTGTTAAATATCATCAGATCGCACGCTGCTTAGGCCAAATGCAAATGCGTTGAAATTCGCTAAGTGCTACCAAAAGAAAGAGAAAGAGCACGGCCCTTAAAACTTAGTTGGATAGCAGCTACCTTGTCTGGCCATTTTAACGAGCCATCGCCACGCTTTCCTCGGCCCTTAATGGTAGGTAGAAATCCTCTGCTCCAGTTACCCCAGCTGCATTTGCAGCAATCTCTTATACAATGCGTGGCGCCGTGCTCCACATTTGATGGCTTGGCTGGGCATTGGTTATGCAATCCTTGTCACGCTTAATGATGTATCGATGGCGCTGCTATTAACATATTTAATGCCTAAACGCAAATGGCCAAAATTCCGTTTGAGCCCAGCGAAAGCATTGGCCTTAATTTGATCACCAGCTGCTGCTGATGTCGCTGCTGCTGCAGTTGCTGCTGCTGGTTGCGGTCAAGCACTTGCAAATGCAATTGTTTAAACTTTGCCATTAACAACAATATGGCCACAAAATTGGCCATAAAGTACAAGCTTTAGACCCGCTTCAGACGTAGCAGCTGCCAGAATAGACATAAATGTATATAAACGCTGTGGCAACAGATTATTTAACAGATTGTGGGGAATTTTTTGTTCTTTTTTTGGTAGCCATTCTGATCATGTTTCCAGTTTTGGGGTTTTAGTAAAAGAATGTCATTCTAAGAAGTGCTCGTCAAGATTTAAGAAAATAATAATCAAAATGATTTCTAGTTTTGGTCAGCTTACAAAGAACCCCATTAAAAACAGCTCGGTCGAAACCTATTAAATGAGATTCGAGCTATTTTTATTCATGAGTAAAAAGTTGCAATTGTATTGCCGAGACGTGGACAGCGGCAGTGCAATCGATAAATACGAAAAGTGCCAGCGACAAAAACTTGTTGTCGTTGCTGATATTGTTGCTATAATACCCTGGCAGTGGGTATTATAGTTGTGACATAAATTGTGTAACGGAGAAGAAGCGATGGCTGCCAGCCCATAAGGGGTATATATTCTTGATCAGTGTCAATAGGGGAGTCGTAGGAGATTATGTCGTCTATTACTATATCATATAGTTGCTAAAAAAAGCGATCGGAAAATTGGTTTTATTTTTGAAAATCTTAATTTATCTTAATAAATGAAATCTGAATCTTCACTATATATGCAATATCTTATGAATATTTTACATCTTAATAATAGATTTCAAGCACAGAAATAATAGAATAATGCGAGAGTATTAATTGTTCGGCACACCAAAGATAATTGTTCTTGCTTGCTACTGTTGGCAATATGCAGCAGCGCAGAAAGTGTGTGTGTGGTGTGTGTGTGTGTGTGTGTGTGTGTGTGTGTGTGTGTGTGTGTGTGTGTGTGTGTGTGTGTGTGTGTGTGTGTGTGGTGTGTGTGTGTGTGTGTGTGTGTGTGTGTGTGTGTGTGTGTGTGTGTGTGTGTGTGTGTGTGTGTGTAAAGACACTTGACTGGCATAGCAGAGCCACCCGCTCAGCATAGTTGGCAGCGCATTCTTGGAAAATCTTTAAGCCAAGTGAGCTCAACCAACTGCAATAGTCGCGCGTGTATGTAAATATGTCTGTGTGTGTGTGTATGTGTGTGTCCCGCTGTGTGCATCTGTGTCTGCGATTGCTTGCACATCATTTGGCCCGTTGGCGTTGTTGGGGTTTTACAATCTTGTGTGTAATTCATTTGCATTGTTTAACTGTGCACCGTTTTCTTCTTTAGCCGCAATGAAAAAAATAAAAATAAAGAGAAAAAAATTGCTAAAAGCAAAAACGATTTACATAAAATTTATTGCTGCCACATTACAAAGCAGTTAGTTAATGTTGTAATTGTGGCTGTGGCTGCTGCAGTTGGTATTGCTGCTATTGCTGCTGTTGCTGTTTCTGCTGTTACTGATGCTTAATTGTGTGAAAAGGCAATCGCAACGTGCTCAGCCATTTGGCCAAACAGCCGGCACATCACGTATACGACACGTGGCGAGCCTTGAACTCGGTTAGCATTTCAAACAGGGATGCCAACCGGTTAGAAAATTCACGCAATCGCTTCGGTATGGACATGCGGCGTGAAGCGTTCAATATTATCTTTAAAAACGAGTGAATTTTAATTATTATACCCTGGGTTTTTTCTTGTTAAAAATGCTAATAATTCCATGGGACCAAACTTTCAAATTTAATAACTTGATCAAAACGAACTCGATTTTGACAAGGTTAAGCATTTCTGGTAATGGTTTAGCCTGTGAATCAATTCTGCATTTATATCTGCAAACCCAAAATTTGTTCGATCTTCACGTAAAAATTGTAACCAACAACTTATGATTTTTTTATGGCATGGAATCAAACTAAAAACTTCCATAACAGGGTTAAAACTGAACCGAATTTGACAATTTTGTTAATAATTTGATATTTGATATTTTTGTTAAAGCTTTGGCCTGTTAATCAATTCTTCATTTAAGTCTGGAAACCCAATATTTGATCGATCTTAATCTAGTTCACATTTTCCACGTCCGCAACTTCGACAAAACTTAACAGATTTCGACGAGGAATGAATTTTATGATTTTGATGATTTTGCAATAACAATATATTTAAATCTGGAATCTAAATTTTTGTCGATCTTCTGTAAAAAATCTACCCAAAAATTTCTATTTTCGACATAGGTAAACATTCAACTTCTACAACTTCGTCAAAACCTATCCAATTTGTATAGGAATTGCACTGTTATTAACTTGTTAATCAATCCTGCATTTAAATCTGTCAACATAATTTTCGGTAAAAATTGTGCCCTAAAATTTCATCCCAAAGTTATTCGAGAATTTCTAATTGACTGTTGCATACATTTGCCCAACGGCAATATACCCGTTTTTGTAGTCATTTTCAATGAGTAAGCGGTTTAGTAATTCCGATAAATGTGTGATCATCTGTTGTTGATCAGGCAGCCTAATCGCCACTTCAGAGGCACTTGGTCAATGGTAGCCGGTGGCCAAATTCGCACCAGAAATCGCATGAGTTTTAGTTTTTGATATCGGTTTGTTGCCGTTTTTATTCAGTTTTGTTTTTAGCTTTGGCAAAGGAGCGCTTCGGTAGGCAGCAATCAAGGCGATCAATCAAAGCACCTTCGATGGGCTGTTACCATAGCGAATTGTGCAAGGTAATGGTAATCAAATCTATATATAAACATAGATTTATGTATATATACAGCTGATGAGCAGATGAGTATCTGCCCAGATAACTGAACTTTTGCTCGTTGTTTGCTGCCCTTGTAACGAATATTCGAATTCGAAACCACACGAAAAGCTGATATGTTAATGTCGTATTGTCCGCCGATCAGACGCAGCTGAAGAAGAAGACGCCGCTGGTCAGCGGCATTTGGGGAACCGTTCGCATCGGTAGCCGATTTTCAGTTGTTTGCCTTTTGTTGTCGACTGAACTGATGGCATTTAAGTCATCGATCGATCGATCGATCGCGCGGACCATCGATTGACGCTTGACGGGGCTGCGTTTAATGGAATCTTAATGAATTATTAGTTTTGAGCGGCCTTTTGAGCTGACAAGCTCCAAATGTTAACAACAAAAGCGGGTTTTAGCTATGAATTAAAAAATAAACAAAAAACACATTTATCTTCGGGGTGGCGAAGATTTAATACCCTTGTAGTTTTTTTTATGAATAACAACTTCATTTTCAATCAACAGTTTTTATAAGATAAGACTCTGCTATTGACAAGTTTATGAAGAGCATAGGGAAAATAGCAATCGTAAAGTTTAATCAAATATATGATATATAAAAATAAAGTTGTTCCTACAAAAACTTATTTATTGATTGATTATATAGTGTCCGATACCAAAATATATTCCGCCTTCATGTAGTTTGTAAATCATAGTACCTTTTGGAAGAGTAAAAAAAACCGCGGAAGCAACATTTATTTAGTCTCCATCAAAGATCAATTTGTAGGCGGAGCTTCTGTAAATGAGTAGCTATCATTTAATGGGGGCTTATATATAAAGAAATATATTTGTGGTGCATAATTTAACACATCACAATGTCTCCATATGTTTTCGAAAATCTTAGAATATTGATTTTTATAATATTTAATTCTTAATTTAACTTGTTATTTCTTCACGTTTAATGAGCGTTGCCAAAGTTTTTGTTTGTTTTTCTTTTCCTTCTATTGTTTATTATGTTTGCTGTTCAACATGTTAATTTGTTTAAATTGATTTCAACAATTTTGTGAATTTCTTTATTTGAAATTGAAATTTGCACATTTAATTTTTATTAATGATTTCATTAAAAAACTAAAACAAAATTTTATGATATATTTTCATTTGGCTTGTGTTTTATTAATTTCATGTGTCAACTATGAAACAATCTTACAATCAGTTAATTTTGTCACTCCAGCAAAGATGTTTGGGGGGTTTCCGATTTGCAATATTTATTTGTTTAAGATCTTGGCAGGCATCATATGTATGTGGATGTGTATATATTTTAAATTTATGTTTTATTAGCGCGCTTTGGTGTAGCCGTTTCATTTAAAGTTAACTTTTTTTCTGTCATCTAGTACAAGTTCGACTTTGAGCAGGTTTTTTTTTTTGGCGAGCGATCAACTTTTTTTTTCATTTAACTGATTTGCTGCCTGGCAGCAACTTTGTTGTGTGTGTGTGTTTTCGATATTGATTTTTCGTATTAAGCGCATTTCTGCGTACCGTTTTTCAAGGCCAATAATCGAGGGGTGGCACCGCGGACAGGGGACTGGACTGCTGGTCAATCTGGTCAGCTAACAAGTTTTCTTGCTGTTGATCAATTAAATGAAATTTTGTTGTAGTTAATGTTGTTGTTGCTGCCGCTGGCGTCTTTTTAATAGCGCTGAAATATGTGTGCAAAAGTCCAAGTGTCAACTGCGGCGCCACAATCTACAGCTTCATAGCCATTTTCATCCCCATCTCATCGCGATCTGCAGCTGCTGCTGCTGCAGTTTGGGCTAATCAATTGAGCTGCTGCTGCTGGGGAGCCTGGTGAGATGATTAAGCCATGTTTGTACTTATGTAAGTGCGGTATCCGATAACGGGCGGCGGCCATAAGTCGTCTCAAGTGTCGTCATCTGGCGTTTCAACATTTTTTCATTATTTGTTACCTGTATTGTTGCCGGCGAGCAGTTCCGCCAATTAGCGACGCTTCCGCTGCAGCACACCAAAAATTTTCTCAGCTTTTCCTCTTAGTTGTGTTGTGCCTTTTGTCATTCATTCGCCCGAAAGCCAGCCATTTTCTTTGATGAAAAACGAAATTTGAACTTCAGCGAAATTGTGGGATCTCTTGCTGTTGTTGTTTTATTTTCTGTTACGACAAATTAAATAATTTGCAATTTGCATAAATTATAGGTACCCCCAAAAAGCCATCAAACATTGCGCCTTCGGTTACGCGTCAAAATTAACAAATTAGTGCGATGTTTCGCAAACCAACGCCGACAAACTTCCGAATTACCAAAAAATAAAACAATACAAACCACAAAATTCAAAACAAACTTTCCAAAAATGTCGCGCATGCGCTTGGAATGCAAAAAAAAAATCAAAGAAAAAATAAACAAGGCCTTGCACACACACAAACACACACTCAAAACATGATCACAAAAAAAAAAAGAAACAAATGCCCAAGTGCGGTTCAGTTTGGTGTTTGGGATTTACTCGTATATTATGTAAGTTGAGAACCGCTCGCAAGCAGCTAAGCAAATTGATGGCCCAGTCATGGATGGGTCCCCCAAGACCCCGGCTAAGACTCGGTCGCAGTTATTTCCAGCCGCTTCTCACGCTTGTCAGAAAATGTCAAAAGTGACGCCGCTGTACATTAAAAGACAAGAAAATACAAGAAGAGAAAAGTTGACTCTTGCACAGTACACCGAAGCTTGAATGCACTTGCCCAGGTACTGAATAAGAACTTGTCAAGTGGCGATAATTATTCGGGTATTCAGCTCTGAGAATCTTGGCTGCAAGTCCCAATAAAAGTGGCTCGAATTTGTAAATTTATAAGCCCAAATATAGGTTTAAACGTTAGTTTATCATATTTTCATGATACAAACAAAATATAAAATGTGGATAAAATCGCTGAGCAACTTTGTAAAGAATTATTCTGTATATATATCTAGTTTCTCTAGCTTTTGGTTAAATATATATAGGATAAAATATAAAATGTATAGGACAAAATATAGGACAAAATATAAAATGTGGGTAAAATCGCTGAGCAACTTTGTAAAGAATTATTCTGTATATATATCTAGTTTCTCTAGCTTTTGGTTAAATATATATAGGATAAGCTATATTCACCTAAGTTCGTTGTTTACTTTCAAAAGCAACAAAGAGCATGGTATATTGACAAGGGTCTTGGCACTACTCTACATTTAATAAGTCGCGCAGGCTGCGTTGTCGCTTTTTGCGGAAATTTCGACGCACGCTTAAAAGCTTTGGCTCTGACAATAGCTGCAGCATGGGGCATAATTGCGACGGTAGAAGGGAGGCGGGCAGCCCCATCAATTGTGGCAGGCGCCATGGTCAACTAAAAGGTGAAAGACAAACAGCCAATGGACGGACGCACAGTGGCTGCTGTGTCATCTTGCAGGCGCCTCTTTGTTCGACTGCCTGAAGATGAGTTTTTGGCTTAACCCTGCCCCTGCCCCTGCCACTGCCCCTCGCCTGTGCCTTGGCTGGCTGGGATAGTTGCAACGTCTGCCTGGCCGCTGATGACCTTTAACGTCGCCTTCACTTTACCGAGCGGCATCTAAAGCTAAATCTGCATATCATTCATTTTGTGGCAGGCCAGTTGGGTCTGGAGTTGGAGCTCGGGCTGGGGCTGGGGCTGTAGCTGTTCCTGTTGCCGCAGAAATTAGTTGGAAATGCGGGGGAGGGCGAAATAATTTACGATTATTTTTGTCTGCATAAAGACTGAAGCCGATGTTAATCGCTGTTGTGTTGTCTACGCAGGCGGCATTCATAAATTTTGAAGAAAAATGTCAAGGATTTACCAGAAGAGAAAGATCATCGCACAATAAAATGCAGTCAACGGAACGCTAATCGGGTCGCTGAGGTCTGGAGGCCAGTTGCGGCTCCAGTTCGACCTGAGCTGTTGACACTTTAATTGGAGTTAGCCCAGACGACAACAAAAACAATCGTGAGCAAGGTCGTTTTAAAATGGTTTCTTTCTTTTTCTTGCCGGTTGTCAGTCAGATACAAAAAAAAGAAACAAACAATAAAACACAAAACCAAAAAACCGAAAAAGACAGCAAATCAATTTGCATAAATAAATTCTATTGCTGATTGGATCTGCCATTGAAATATTGTGTTTTAATGGCATTTCAAACGTTTGTTTCTTCTTCTCTTCCTTCTCTTTTGTTGTGTTGTGTTAATTTGGCAGTCGCTGTCAAATGATTGATGTGCAGCTATGCTTATGAAATAACTCTGAATGCGCAGCTTAGAACTGACAGACAGAGAGACAGACAGACAGTTGCGACAGCAAGTGGGTCAAGACACTGTCTAGACAAATTTAATCCTGTTGTTATGCGGTGGGTGCGAGGGTGCGGGGTGCGAGCTATGGGCGGCGTGGGTGCGGGGGTGCGGGGGTGCGTGTCACGCTGACGTCAATAGCTGACGTTAACGTTTAATCGGTCGGCATCCGGCGCGTGACTCAGGCCCAAATCTCGCGGGTTTGGCTCGCCCATGTAAAGCGAAGCCACAAATGGAGGCTGCTGCTGCCTCTGATGAAGATTTTGTAATTTCAGTTAATGAATTTCTGTGTTTGGGCCAAACGAAATTGGGCATCAATTAACTGTTGTTTGCAGCTGCCACAACAAGCTCATGGTTTTTACTTTTTTTCTCGCTTTTTGTTTTTCTTTTTAGCCATGTGCCTGCTGCAATAAACAAAGCCGCGCTTCCTAATTGAAAACTGCCAGCTAAATGGACGCGTAGCACGCGGCAAACTCTGCGTGTGTGTGTGTGTGAGAGAGAGAGAGAGAGAGAGCGAAAGCAAAACGGAGTGCGCAAGCGGGACAGACGCAGTGCAGCTTTTGGACATCAGCGTGCTGCCAAGACAGCAGCCAAAACAAACGAAGGCAACCAAAACACGGCCAAAATGTGCAGTCCAACAAAAATGGTTTACAGTTATAGAATTTTATGGCTTTCCGGCGTTTTACTAGGTGAGTTGTGGCCCCAATAACACAAGAGACAGCTCGAAACGAGACGACGCGAGTTGGCAGAATAATTGAATGCTAAGTGCGTCGATTAGACGACAGCTTTGAGGCCGAATCAATGGCACACGCGAGCCACATAATAAGTGGCAATAGCAAAAGATACAAAAACTATTTTAAGAGTTCAGTGTACAGAGCCAGAGGAACTAGAGCGAATACTCTACTGAACATAAATCCACGATTACAGTTTTATTTTCCATACGAAAACAAATTTAGCTCAGAAATTTATAGTTTACTATCACTAGATAGATTGTAAAAAAACTATGCGACCATAATGTAAATAATCCAACAAATAATAAAAACACAGGCAAACAAACATAGATAAGCAAAGTTTGCTAGAACATTTCAAATTTACTTATTATCACTAGATAGATTGTATATAAACTATCCTTAAAAAAAGCTAACAATTAATTATATTTTTAATCAATTCAGTATTCAGTATTCATACTTTTCAAAATGTTTACATATTCATGTAAGTCAGTGATACTTAAAAAAGTTTCCGCTTTGGAATAAAAATTACAAATTGTTAATAGTTTAAAGTTTTTTTGTGTAAAATTGTATACGTATATGGAAAGCTTTTGAACAAAAAAAAAGAAAAAAACGAAGTATTCGCGATTGTTTAAAAAAGCATCCGCCCAACGAAGAGAATTTTATTAATGAAAGTTAGGCATCCGCCCAACGAAGAGAATTTTATTAATGAAAGTTAGGCAACTTATTGGGGGCCTTAAATTCTTTGCGGCAAAAGACAATGCATTGGTAGAATTTGCACTTCCATTATTTTGAAGGATTTTATCAGGCTCAAATCATAAACATTGATTTATTTCCACATAAATATAACCGAACAGTAAAAGCAGAGATAAATAATTGAAAAATTTTAACGACTTACCCTCCATTTAACCGCAGCTCCGCTATTGCTGGTGGCCATTGATGCTCAGGAGCCAGCCAGTCCAGTATTTCAAAATCACAAGACGAAGGAATGGACGAATTTAGATAATATAACATTCTCCTTCGATTGTAAGCGTCGTTCGGTGGGCTTCTATGCGGACATGGAGTACAATTGTCAGGTAAGTGCGAATGAGATGGGAAATCAAAAGAGCTTTCAACGTTTTTATTGGTGCGCCTGAAAGTATGCAACAGAAAAAGCAGAAAACTTTGAAATAGTAACAGCTTTTATGCAACCTGAGGCATACAATTTTAATGAAATATTTTATAAGTATTTGAATATTATAACTAATAATGAATTATCTTTGATAGATATTTCACATGTGCGATGAGGAGGGCAATCGAATACCACATTTGTGCGCCAATGAGACGAGCTTTAATCAGGAATATAGAATATGTGATTGGGACTATAATTTCAACTGCACAGAGTCGCCGGTACGTAAAAGCTGATATAACCGGCAATATATATATACAAAAACACACCATTTTTAACCCCCTTAGAAATGGTTCTATCTGAATGAATTGACGTATGCGACAGATCCGCCAGACGAAGATGATGAGGACTACTGAATGCAATTAATTAAATATTTATTGTCTTTGAAGGAGCAAAAACTAATTAAATTAAATGGAGCAAAGAGAACGAACGATGTAATGGAGAGGCACGGCCAAATGTGTGTGGCCTGTAAATTTCCATAAATATGTAAACTGTAATTTAAGAGATTTGTTGACGATTTTTGTTGAGTTTCGTTTTGTACAATTGTATGTAGTCTAATTTCGAGAACCGATCAAGAGTCGGTTTGTCGTGTAAATAATGTAAATAGAAGGCCACCAACTAACAACAACAGCAACAACAACATCAACAGCATTTCGAGGCCGTCGCATTGCTATATAATTTACAAATGATGTACTTGTTTGTAAACAGAATAAACAATAAAAATCAAAATCAAATTACGCCCATGAAATAATTGGTCTCCTTTATCGAATTGCGTTGATGTGACAAAATGTTTTGGACTTATTAACAAATTGTCGAAATTACATTATGGCCTTTTTTCAGCAGTGGGAGTCACCGTCATGCGGCTTCAAATGGGTAAACAACCCCGATGAGTCAAGTTCAATGACGAAACGCAAAAAAGGGTATCGAAAAAATGTTCGGTGTAGAAAAACGCTGGAAAATGTAGCAAAGCCAGCTGTAGGTGTCCATGCGTGAAATTAGAGCTTCCCGGTTCACACTTTATAAAATGGCAATGGGTCGAAATTTACACAGTTAGTCTAAAAATTAAGCTTCAACCAACTAGAACTATTTGAATATCCAAAGTGCTTTTATTACAACTCCAAAATGGTCCACATATCCTGTTGCCTGCTGATGTTCGCCTTGTTGTTTGCGGTAAGCTAAAGCTGATCTGTTTGAGTTTCATATTTAAGCTTTCGTGTTCTTACAGTTCACTGCCGCCCAGTACTATGCGCCATATAATCCATACAACACGCCCAGTCCAACATTCTCCAGCTTGAATGGCTATTATTATACGACACCATCTCCTTATTACTACCCCACGACCAGTTCCTATTACAACAATGATGTCAGGATACGCATCTGGCCCTATGTCATTGGACAGTATCTGTATCCCACGTACTACAACAACAACAACTTCAATCCTTATGCCTCACTGAGTACACCCAACTGGCAGAGCTATTATGCGAGTGCCTATCAAAATAATTTTGGTAAAAAATAGTTTGTTAACCTATGAAATATGTGCATATTTAATTCCACGTAGTTAATTACAAAAAAAAATTAGATTTAGTTAAACAAATTTTTTGTTTGAATTGTTCACTGTTTAAACCAATAAGAACCTGGTTTTAGATTAATGTTGATTTTGGTTTGAACACCAGCATCACTATTTTTTTTATAAGAAGCTGTATAACATATTCTACTAACATATTTGCATACACAATATAAGTTAATCTTTTTTTTCATAAGCGTAATGTCAAAATAATAATGCAATATTATTTTCATAAGTAAAATAAAAAACGTTGGAAACCAAACCAATTCAAAGTAAAACATTGTTTATTCCTTTCAGGTTCAGTTGATGTAAGTTCAACTAATCCGATTTAATAAATATAAAAAAAAAAAAATGGATTCTAAGTTTCGAATAAGATCAGTTCTACTGTGTGAGCTGACTGTCAAATTCAAATCGAAAACTTTTCCAGCATTTTGTGCACAGTTACGACTTACAACATAAAAATGCAAATGTTATAACCTAATGATGTCATTTTGATAACCTGAGAGCTGAGACTCATGTCATAGGCGTGAAGACCGTTAGAAGTAATGTTGACTGAGTACCCAAAGAGCATTTATAGCCCTTTTGACACATTTCGAGCATTCGAAAGCAAAACAAACAAGAAGCCGCCCAGGAACTTGCGCTGGCAAATCCAGACCCACTGACTTAGACCCCCGGCGAAGTCGTTGACATCGCGACTTAAGTACGCTGCTGGCCATGACATTAGATCTGGCATTGCGCCGCGATTACCACATGTGCTTAACGGATTTCACATACTGCTGCCAGTTCCAGGTTGGGTTCCATTATGTAATAGTCTGGGCTGACAATTGCTAAGACAAATGTTTGGGTTACGCGACGAGCATTGAACTTGAAACCTTGGTACAGCTGCACTTGGAGCCAATCGTTAGCCGAAACCGTGGCAATAACTTAAGCCAATCAGTAGTTGCTTGACTTTTGACCTACATTCGAAAAGCCATTGGGTAGGTATTCCAATTAAGCTACGCCCAAATCAAAGTTCTAGCTAACAGTTAAGCTGTTATGAATGCATATCAATGGGCTTGTTATTTCACAAATCAAAATTCTTTGCATCACACAAAATGCTCTAATATAAAATATGCTTATCAGCGCGCACTTTTATCATGCAAAGCAGCTGCTGTAGCATAATATCTTTAAGCTAAGTGAATGGGCTGCTCAATGGGAGGCATAAAGTGACGAGAGAGAGAGAGAGAGAGAGAGAGAGAGAGAGAGAGAGAGGAGGAGAGCCAGTCGGCTTAGTGGAGAAATGGGTCAAAACAATCACAAACGAGCGGGTAAAAGGCAGCCGGCGAATATGATGGGGTTACATACAAAATAAGAAATGAGCAAGAGAAGTCGTTAACAGTCGAACTTGTAATGCCCTTTCTGGGTTTAGCTGAAAGCTGCTTACGGATAATTTTATATATAGCAAATAGTTCTATACTCTTTTTTCATGGGGTTACATACAAAAAGACCACATAAATAGTCGAACTTGTAATGCCCTTATTGTGGTTAGTTGAAAGCGACTTACGGATATTTTCTATATATAGTAAATAATCAAATAAGATGTAACCTTTATATAGGAAACATTTCTGATTGGCAGCGCTAGTCGAGTCGATTGTTCATTAGTGTCTCAGCTGAGGCTTATATCCCACCGTAGATACATGCCTAGTTAACTTTGCCTCATGTCTCAGGCAAAAGGAGTTAGTTGTGATACCCCAAAGTGTTGATGCCACATGTTGCAATGCGAGTACGTGAAACGTGAGAGCAACTACAGCTTGAGCAGCAGGGCAATGGGTTGTGTCTGGCTGGGTTGTGTTGGGTGGCTCTGGCTTTGGCGTTGGGTGGGTCAAACACGCCTGGCTACGTCGATCTCAATGCCTCAGTGCCCCCTTCTGTGACGTCAGCAGTGTGTTTGTCACGTTCGCAAAACGCTTTTATGCTCTGGCCCCTTGCACGACCATTCGTAATAAAGTCAACAAAAGCGGAGGAGCTGCAAATGGAGATGGCGACGTCGACGGCATTGAGTCGGCACTTTTGGTGCGGGTCTCCGGCTGGTGTGATCGTCTGCTGCTGCTGCTGCTGCCGTTTAGGGGAAAATTGTGAAGAAAGTGTTGAAAACGAAATTGTAACTGAGAGCGCGTGTTGCGAGAGTCGTCGCCACAAAGCAAACACGTTAAAGAAGCGCTATAGCCACACACGAGACTGGTCTGTCGAGAGCAAATTCGCTTGGTCCAAGTCGCAGTCGCCGTCGCAGTCCCACTCCAAGTCCAGACCTTACCTGCTGCCCGAGACCGTGGCCAAGTGGCAGTCAACGGACACATCTCGAGTGCTGCAGTCGCTAGTCAAGAAGCAAACAAATTCGATACGATTTTGATTCGCATCGCCTTGGCCAAGTTTAAACAATTTGCGTGTTCGGTTTGCGCTAAAGATTTGTTTTTTTTTTTGTTTTTTTTTGGCTGCTACTTGTTTGGAGCGTTGCGTGAAAGTCGTTGGACCGTTCAAGACGTTGCAGTTAGTTAATTCGCAGCAAGAGTTCAATGAAATAATTAAGGACACGATTGAAGTAACACAACAGCCAATTATCAAGTGAAACTACATAATCCCGCCAGACAGCTGCTACCAAAACATATTATCATGCTGGTAAGTGAAAAACTAACAACAGTTGTTTTCGGCTTGCCGAAGATTAAATTGGTTTGCAGACATATAACTGATGTGTGTTATACACACTCTTAACTGTGTTTTCCTGTGACAGCTGTTAGATATATTGATTGTATCCGACATATGTCGTGACATATGTCCTGCATGCAGAAAAATTGTGGATCTATGTAAAGTTTCATCAAGATAGCTTCAAAACTGTGAGATTCGTTTGCATAGAACTAGACGGATGGACATTCGAACATGTTTTCACTGATCAAGAACATATATATCTTAAAAATGTAGTGTCAATACCACAATACCCTCTACAAAGGCGTACAAAAACCAGATTTGAATCAAAGCTTTCCAGCTGTAAAGTAATTCTCATGCCTGGCACGTGCTCTGTGGCCGCCTTACCTCAATTCCTATTTTGTTTTTTCTCTAAAACCAACTCAAAGGAGTCGCAGTGACAAAAGAGCCAAACAATGATTGACAAAACGCTTTTGATGGCGCACAGTTCTGGCTATGTTTACAATGTTTTTGGCTTTTCATTGTGCCGCCTTGCCAAAAAGTAAACTTTCTATTGAGGCATTTGCTGGCCAAGTCCAAGTATTTTAAGTGCTCTATTATTAGCGCGTTTTATGTTTTCTACTCATTTTGTTGGTCACTCGAATTTGTGTCATGAACTGTGACTTTTACTGCTGCATTACGTTACAAACTCGCATATTGCCATTAGATAATGTGCACTAGTAAATTGTAATTACATTTATATATCTGCCGCTGTCTCGTATCTTTTATCTACCACGTGCCTTAATTTCATTAGCTACGCGCTGGTTTAAAGATGGTTTTATTAATTTTATTGTTATGTTATAGTTTTACGACCACTTGCACAATAGATCATATATGATTTATGGAGACAGGGAAGCTTTATTTTATAGTTTTATGTCACTTTTTTTTAGGTGTGGTGCCGTTAAAAATTCATATTATTTCAAATGAATACACCTACTAATTTTATAAGACAGCCCACGCAAATATTCTTGGGCACAGAAACCAAAGAAATAAATAAAAGAAAAGTATGGAAAATTTAATGAACCCCATAAAAGGGGAAAATTTGTGTTATTTTAAAGCCTGGCCCACAAAACTACACAATGATAACAATATTTACTCTAAAAAAAATTAATGATTTTAATTTTGTGTTATTAAGACTTCATTAGGGTAATTTTTTTATTTGTGCCATGTGTCACACTATTGACAGTGATTCATGGAAATTTTAAAAATGCCTATGTCAAACACATATATATCAATCATAATTAAGTCTAGACTATTCTCATAGTTAAGTAAAAATAGAACAATCAGTTATTGCACAAGAAATCGCAATTGAGCTCTGCGACAACTGAAAAAGCTTACATATTTTAGCACTTTCCATTTTAACAAGCCAATTTGACTCATCATCGGACTTGAAAGTGCTAAATTTTAAATAAATGTAAAACAATTTCAGCAAACAAAACCGAACCCAACCCAAGCCTACAGAAGACTGGATCCTCTCATAATATAGTCAATTTTGGCATAAACGTCACTTGTTTAACAACAATGCGACGAAATGCTTCTGGCGAAATTTTGGGGTTCGCTCAAATATTTATACAATGAATTTTTATAGCATATACTTAATAATATACAAGTTGAAAATTTCACCGCGTCTCCTGTGATGTGGATTAGTGAATTTTAATTTGGGTTACATCGTATGACGAAATCAACTGAGAAGATGTAAATTAAATTATGCTACAGCTATAAATTTGTGTGCAGTTTGGTTACTAAAAAAAACAAAGATCCAAAGTGAAACTAAGCTGGAAAAACTGCCTTCCATAAACGATCGTACCAAATCGGTCAGTCTAAACAGAAAATATGTAAATAAAACTCATTTGGAGTGCCCTTTTCCATATTGTTTATCACTTGTGTTTATATTTGAATGAAAACGGAAATTAAATTCGAATTTCTACGTCTCTTGCATCATCGTAAAAGCCTTTCTTTTAATTTCTTTTTGTTTTTATTTACGTTGCAATGCAGTTGCAGCTTTTTAAATATATGTAATATATACTCAATTCATTATTTATTTAATCAAGGCCACAGATTTCGCTTTACAGTTACAAGAAAAATAAATTCAGCATTTGAGCCAAAAAACTTGACCGCGAAAAAATAAACAAAAGACTTAACAATAGCAAAGAAAATAAACACACAATGCTCAGAAATCATATGCTTTAAATAAACTTTATTGAATAATACAAAGCGGTCACAAATTATGTCAAGCCAACGGACTCCCCTTGACATGCGAATTCTTTGTGGGCCCAGCTAATTAAACTGTCTCAGAATCAGCTTTGATTAATTCCTCGCGCTGCCTAATGGCATTTCTTTACATGGAATGAAGCCAACCGTTAGTTCCACATAATTTGCACGACTTTTGTGATGTTAAACCTACGCGTAGAAATTAAATTGTTTTTTGTCTGCTTTTCTGTTTTTTGGCTACGCTCCAGGGAAATTTTTGGGGCCAGCACAATTAGAAATCACAAACAGATTTTCTATTTATGTGCAGGCGTCTGGCCTATAGTTATAATTGGTTCTGAAAACATGAAAATGGAAAGCGTTTTGGCTTTCAGTTTTGTGCATGTTCTTGGAAAATAATAAAAGAAATAATGAAGCGTTATTTAAGGGCCTCCAAGGGCTACTTAAATATGTCTTTAGTTTCAATATGAGCTTGAGGTTTAAATGTTGTTAGGTCTTATCGTGTAATCAGAAGTTATTTTTATTTGAATTTCACTTTGTAGAGCCGCTCACAACTGTTTTTTTTTTTGCAACCTGCGCAAAGTTAAAACAATATAACGAAATGTTTTGGGATTTATGTTTCAGGTTTTTGCCATCATTTACATAGTGCAAATATTTACATACGAATTGCTGCCCACAATTTGGGGTGCACAAAAAACACAAAAACCTTTTAAAGCTCATAACTTCGAATATGTTGACATCAATTTCTCAAACAAGTTGCCAGACCGCAAGCATTACATAAAAGCCGCTAGACTTGCGGTTCAAATGGAAATTGCTTCAAGCAAAATATGGGACATAAAATATTTTATGATTGCGTTAAATATGCTAGTTAAAAACAGCAAAGTACCAGGTGCCCTAAGTGCATTCTGGAAAGCATTTCACAGCGCGCGCATTTGTATTACAATGTAACAGAGTCTGACCGGTTACAAGGTTTTACAAAATCAGGTTCGCTTCCTAAGTCTTCCGTTTACGCAATTTCCGCATGTCGCATGCGTGTATGATGAAATGCGTGTTAAGCGCCTTTTGTTGTCATTGCTGAACAATGCAGTTAGACACACACTCATACACACTCTTATAATTTCTCCAAAATGCTGTGTACTTTCAGTTTCTCACAAAGAGTTCAAGTGCGCGACGCTCAATGCTCGTACTGCTGTTGGCGCTTTGCTTTTTGAGCTGCGCGCTGGGCGCCAAGCTCACCAAAAAGGTTGAAAAGCCGCCGTCTAATGCCAATAACAATGAAGATAAAGCCGAGGCAGCGGCAGCAGCTGCACAGGCAGCCGACAGTAACAACAAAGACGATGAGAATGAAGACGAGGACGCTGACGATGGGAATGATGAAGATGACGATGAGGATGACGATGATGAGGACGATGAGGAGGAGGAAAAGCAGGAGCAACAATCGGCAGATAAGGAAGCTGCAGTGGCTGCCACAACTACCGGCAATAAGAATGAACTCCAGCCAGCTGCTGATCCCACTGATCTGAGCGTTTGGGGCATGGTGCGCACACTCTGGAGCTGGCTGCGCAGCGATCTCAGTGAAAGTCTTTTTGACGACGACGATGAAAAGCCTGCCAAAGTGGGTGAGTAATATGTGACCGCAACTGCACCACATTTCCCAGCAATTAGTAAGTCTTTGATTGCTTTTACGCAATCGGCTAGCCCTGCACTGTCCCTTTCAATCAACGATGATTGCGGCTGATTAGCGACTTCTCTAATCAATTTTGATTTCCCATCACGCAGCTTGGACTCACTTTCGTTTTCAATGAAACCTGACTCGCTGAACATAACTAGAAACAAGAGAAGAAAAAAAACACACACAAGGCAAACAGCAAAGATGCTTAAAAGGTGTTAACGCAGAGCACAAAGACATAATATATTTTTTTTTTGGGTTGAGTCAGCTGAGAGCTCGTTCGCTAGACTTTGAGTTGATCTACGAGTATGGAATTTTTTTTCTCAGAGCAACACCTTGTTGTAATTTCACTTTCCGCATATTTTTTATCTAGACTCGCGTAAATTATTATTTTATAAAAGAAAAAAGCGCGCACGCATCTTTAAATGCTGAGAAAATATTTATGTTTTTATTTATTTTGCGTTTCGGGCGCCTCTGTTTAATGGACTTTCGCATAGCCAAGCGTTCAGGTCTGTTTGTTGATGAAATTATCGCTATAAGCGGATAAATAAAAGCAAAGCTTAATTTGGCAACGATGCCAATTCAACGATTATTTTCTGTGGTCATACTTTGGGGTTTCATTGGCACTTAAAGTGCTTGAAAAAACAAAAGACTTAGACAACGAACTTCGGTGCAACACAAAGTTTTTCTTGATTTTCGCTGTTTAAACAAATTTTCTCATTTCTCCCATTATAGAGGGTCGTACCTTTGGCAAGATTCGACGTCTACAAATGGCCTTAGTACCCATAATCTTCAAATTTGGAGTTCTCTCAGCCATGGTTGCGTTCCTAGTGGCCATTGGCATGAAATCGCTGTTCCTGCTTAAGGTGCTGGTCGTGATGAACGCCCTGGCCATTCTGGGCAAGTTCTTAACGCTGAAGACCAGCCTTTTTGGCCAGTATGAGCATTCGGCGCCAAGCTTCAGCTATCCCGGCTGGAACCCACATGCCAAGGAGTCGTGGGCGCCCACAGGCCTGAGCGGGTCCCCAACCGGATCCCATCCGCCCAGCAAGGAGATTCATTTACACATCCACGGCAACGCCCAGACCCAGGCACAGCTGGCCGGCCAAAGCTACAACTATGAGACGCAGGGTGGCGGTTGGGCCAGTCGCTCCGATCCGTACGGTGCTTACCAGCCGACAGGACAATATCAGGATCAGCATGTAGCCGAGGTTCCCAATAATACGGATCCAATGTCGCTGTTGCCCACAAAATATCCGGCGCGAACTTTTATTCGCTGAGCGGCTTAGACCTTCGGCTAACGACCACCGAGTAAAATTTTAGTCAGCGACTTTTCGGGGCGCATATATAGTTACTTATAGAGGAACTAGTTGGAAGTTTGATTAGAAGTACGAGTTAATTAAATTATTTTCGCCTAAGCTTGCTGTAAATACGCTTAAGACGATTGCTAATAAATTATTTATTATAAAAATTAAATTAATTTAAAAATTAAATAGCCGAAAAAAGCTTTTTAATTAATCTTTCGGTTAGCTGAAATAATTAGCCACCTTGTCTGACAACTTCGACGATTGTGATTGATGTGTGAAGAAAGTAGGCGCCCAGGTTGGGCGCAATACAACTCGGCTTGGTTGGGGCTGTGGGGCATGTGATTAATTGGGCATTTGACATGGTGCCACCGCTGCGATTTCTTTGCGACCTAGCTCAACAATGGGCGTGCGCAGACTTCACGTTTTGCTGTCTAATCATCGACATTATCGCCAACATTGAAATGGAAGTCAAAGTCATGGCATTAGATATATGTACACACATCGCGTCGTTGTTTTTTTACGGTAGCCTCCGGTACACAGAAAACATTTCAAATTTGGGTAATGATCAGCGTTCGGCGGAGGTAGCATTTTTTTTTTGTATGTGCGGGCTATTAATATGTAAGCGGCGCCGGTGCGGGCGGAGCTAAATGAAATTTTTTTATGTTTATAGATTTGTTTCTAAAAATGAAGCTCTCAATTTAAAGTCTAGCTATAGATATGGGTATTTTGTGTGATAGATAAATGTATCTATCTAACAAGAGGATACCCTGAAGACTGTTTTCATACATTGAAACACCTGTACATTCATACAAACATACACAATTCCATAGTACACACACACAAACGCACGCCAAACGCAGTGAACAGCTACTGCGCTTGGCCCCCACTATGGAAATTAAATTTGCGAAACACTTTTAAAATAAGAGGATGATCTTAATGAAATTTTTAGTACGTAATAAGAGCATTCAAATTTTGGTACAAACTAAAGCGCAGTCTGTAGTATTTGAATTGAGTTTTTTATATTTGGGACGAGTGGGGAAGGTATCCAAAATCCAAGAATATTCGTGATCTGCGTCTGATTTATGAGAACATAATAAGCTCGATATTGTAGGTCTACTTCATATAGCCTCTGTGATATGCTAAGAAAACAAAGTTTTAAGACAGATTTTATGGATAATAATGAAACGGTGCAAGATATTGAAAAAAATGATAATCTTGTTCTGCGTATGTTTTAGGAGGATCTATAATCGAATAATGTAATCCTCTAGCTTTTGTAGTTTCCGAGATCGCTGCGTTCATACAGACGGACGGAAGAACGGAGAGACGGACATGGCTAAATCGACTGAGCTCGTCGATCCTACACATATTTACTTTATGGGATCGGAAATGCTTCTTTCTGCCTGGTAAATACCATACCAAAACCATTATACCATTTTTACCTATTTTCAATGGGATCAGGGTATAAATATCATTTACTTCAATTATATTAACTCAAAGCTAAATTTAAAAAAAAAACTGAAAGGGTTTCGTATTTGTTGTCTAATTTTCCAGTGCGTTCAAAACTGTATTGAGGATTCCTAAAAATATGCTACAAGCTTTTAAAAGTGCCCCTCAAAAATCTTTTAAGCTAAAAAGTATGCAATATTTTTCTAAACGCAATATGTAAACAGGTTTGTTGCTTAAGTCTTTCGTTTTAGTGTGACACAGGATGTATGGATGGACTGGATGTGCACTCCCTGCAATAAAACCTGCAAACGGTACAAACAATATATATTTTATATTTATATTCCATATTCCATATATTCCATACTGATTAAGCTTAATTAAAATTTCTTGGCAGTGGCATGCGCCGCCTATAGAAAGCAAAATTTACGTGGCGACAAACCAGAAACAATGCGAGCCAGAAAAAACTCAACTGACAACTGTAACAAATTAATGATGCCGTATATCGACTTGTTGCGGTGGCTCGATAAATATTTATCGACTTTAGTTACGCGCACAATTAAAGCTGGACAAACGGACTAAGCGGACAGCGGTTCAGGCATGTAATGAGACTTGAGACCTGATCTGATCAGATTGGATCTGCGTGATATGAAGCCTGCCAGAGCCGCCAACGCGAACGGTAATTGTCTGACAGGCTGCAGCTTGCTCTTGAAGTTGACTTGTACTTGTCAGCAAGTGCAGGCAATTGACGTTTCTACCCCTTATTGAATGTTTGCCGTGCCGGTCTATCGTTACCTGTTGTCTTTGTCCCTGGTTGCTTTTAATTGAAAACGTTAACAGCGGTGCCTGCCTGCCTTTTGTAGAGCTGGTGGTAAGCGCGCCAATTAATTAGTCGCAGTGCCAAAATCAAAATGGAGCTGGTAATACGTATACCCTAGAATGCAAGTAATTTGGGTATCTACTATTAAGTTCTACAAGGTGTAGAGTAATTTTTGAGCTTTTGTCTTTAGTTTTATAATATATGTTTATATAAGCTATCGATATCGAAACTTGTGTGATCGATAAACAAAATTCGATAATTGACACAAGACATCAGCTATCGTTATCCATAATTGAAATGCCGAGACAAAACCGAGTGGTATTCAAGATTTTATCCTGATATGTTTTAACCCAAAAAAACCTTTCGATAACGATAATTGTGACATCGATAGCAAAACTTTAAGTGGTTTTACTTACTGTTCGAGATTTTGTTATCGATAATTGTGTTAACGAAAAGCAAAACTAGACTGATTGTTGGGCTCGAATCTTGTATATACGAAAAATATATATGTATATTGTGTATCAAAATAGGAAACCAGTGTTCGATATCCGACACAATATTTGAGCTCTCGATACGATTATTGTGGAATCGACTACTGGTCAGAATATATAAACTTAATATATTGGTATTTGTGATATCAATAAGAAGAATCGAAGCCTCTAACCCTTTCTGCTATACAACGACATTGATAATTGTGGTATCGTTAAACAAAATAGGAAAACAACGTGCACAGCAAATGTTACGAGGTATTCGCTTAGTGGCTGATGCATTCTTTCGTGTTTTTAGTATGGACAAGTGCGTAGCTATATATTACAAGTTGTTGAGGCCAAATCTAAGAGTAGCATTTGCAGTTGCACATCAATTTCACTGCTTTCTAACGCATCAGCAGGCATCGGCAATGCGATTATTGAAATACGCCGAAGGTTTTTCTTTTAGCCACTTGCCGTTTGGCGACAAATCATGAACCAACGGTTGTCAGTGGCAGCGGCAGCGTCAACTTTTGTCTTTGCGAAATGTGGATAATTGCAGCTGACAGGAGACGACGATGGCGATGGCAATGGCGATGGCGATGGCGATGGCGATGTTGACACTGGGACTGGGCCAGGTTTAAGTCGTCGGAAACCCGCTGTCAGCGTCTGCGGCGGATCTCACTCTCTTTCAAACATGATAATTGGACATGTGCATGGACATAAGGAGATGTCAAGCCGGTCACTCGCAGCGTTTACCTTTGACAGATCGTCGGCAAGATCTTGTGGGTGCCCTATTCCTATTTAATTGGTAGTCTCATCTTGGCTCGAAAGTGAAATTGATAAACGAGCTGCCGCCAGCTGCTCCACGTGCTTGGACTCTTAATATCGTGAATTTCTTGAATTTCGGTATTTCGTAATCCACAATCAAAATGCGAGCGCCGTTGAGTGGTTTTTGGATTTGGTCAGTCACCCGTTGTCAGCACACCCAATTTCATCGTTCCCGCTATAATTATTATTAATTTTTTCGCAACTTTCATTTTGTCACCCTATCGAAGTCGCCAAAACAAACAATTTGACAGGTGTCTAAATTGCAGAAAAAACAAAACTAAAATACCTTTGCACCACAAGTCGAAATATGCTAACTGGACTTGACCAAAGGGAAAGACTGCGCCCTCAACAGTCTCTCTCTCTCTCTCGTTTGGGCTGGGCCAAAGCCTACACATAAATCGCATTAGCTTGCTAATTGTTAGGGTCAATAAAAGAACAACATTAACAACAATAACACGCTTTGGGCCTGGCTGCATTTTTTGTTGGGCAAACAGTTAGAAAGCTTTCATTTTCGGTAGTGAAAATTTGTGGGTAACACAGAATTTGTGAATGATGCAACTCTTTGAATTGCGTAAACGCGATGTTAATTCAATTAACGAATCATTTACGCAATGCGAGCGCCTCTTAAATGGGTGCTAACTAAGAAGTTGATAGGGGTAATCTACCGAAAATGTTAACTGCAAAAGTTGAGCACGAAACTTGGATGGGGTAATTGGCAACAATTTATAAGTGTGTAAGCGAACCAGTTCAAACTAAGAATATTGTATATTTAAGCCGAATCTTTTATCAAGCCTAATCTAATCAAAAATCCAAACCTAAGCCCGATCCAAACCATATTTCAAGAAATTTAAAAGTTTGCTTAAATGTTAGAACAACAGTTAAGTTCGTCAACAAAATACATATTTTAAACTGGAAATTGGTTAAAAGATATTTGATATTTCCTAATTTAAATTAAATAAATCTATGTAATAAATTAAATTGTTTTATTTAAAAATATGAAGAGTATGATTAACCAAGGTTATTTATATAGAAAACCAGATTCACGAACCAAGCCTAATGGTGAGGCATTCGTTTGAAGCATTTTTCGGGTTTTCAGCCATGGTGTAGACTCTTTTCTTTAAGTTTTTATTGGTCTATCTTAAATATTGTTTGAATTTTAATTTTGTAGTAGTACAAATCAAATGCAGAAAATTCTCGTAATCAAGGAAAACACCAAGTTGAGGATTCAATTAGGCGAATCTTTGCCATTTTGCTTTAAGTGACGCTGGATATGCCTTTAGTGGACATCTTAATGAAGCCAATTGGCGAACATGAATGCCGCAAGACATTCATGGCCAAACGCCGCAAGACAAACCGCCAAAACCAACATGCAAACACTGCGGCTGCTCTTTTGGCTCTTTTCTTTTTCCACACTTGCTGCTCACTTTCCACAAAGAGCACGGCCAGCTTTCACAATGCGCTCTTAGCGAGCCAGCGAGTCGGCGGGTAGTCAGCTGCAACGTTTGGTATAAAACTTCTTACGTATGCGCGTCATGGCTCAATCTTACCTTGAACTTGGTCGTGTTAAGATCGCAGCTGGCGACAGTTTAGTTAGGCAGAAACCGAGTGGTGAATTCGCTGCGCCGGCGTAGAAGATTTGAATATTTATAAGTGCGTTAATTGAACCGCTTTTTTCAATAAGGAAGAAAATGGAACAAAGAGCCGTTGTTTTTTTGCGTGTCAATAAGTGTACATAAATCAGTGTTCAAACATACCAAGAACAGACTTTTGTAAACGATTTAACGAGTAACGGCAACGCCATCCTCATCCTCATCTCTGTATTTGTATCTGTATCTATATTTGTGAAACTTCATCGGTGGACGACGTGCGTTAGTTTCCAACCAAAATGGACTGGCAGCGTTCAACAACAGGCGCTGGGCTGTTGCTGCTATGTTTGTCCATGCCATTTACACTGACGCACGCCTGGAGCCTGCCCGCCTCTGCGTCCGCCCCCGCGCCCGCACCCTCTGCGGCCGTTTGGTCGCCCGTTGTGACGGCCAAGGCAATGGCACCTGTTGCCCGACAACTAAATGGTAAGTTATGCCAAGTCACTTGAATGCACAATTTCATTCGGTTTCTGGCCAAGTTTTCGGTTTTCGATGACTCAGCGCTAGCTGGTTCAATTTCTTTTTGGTTTCCTTTTGTTTTTTGGGTTTTCGGCAATGTAATGCGCAACGGGTCGCTATTTAAAATACAAAGCAAAACAAAACAAAATGCTAAACACAATCAAAAGCACTTTTATCGCAGTGAAATTTCTGCTCATTAAGCTAAATGTTGTGAGAGCGCATGAATTTTACTAGCCATTATATCATAGGTGGGCACTCTTCGCACAGTGGGCAGATGACCGGCAAGTGTTTGGCCAATTGACAGATGTCAGGCGCCTGCGGCGACGACATCAGTTCCACGGTGCCAGCAACAACATGGCTAATTAACGGTGACTCTCATGGCCAGCGCAGCAGAACAGGCAGGTTGTTAAGACTAGGGGAGGGGATAGGCTTTTTAGAGCAGGTGACATGCTCGATGCTCGCAATGTATCATTTGGCTCTGTTACGCTCTGTTCTTGCTCGTGTGCTATTCTTCAGGTTCGGCTCTGATGTGCAACTCGAGCAACGAGCAACGAACAACGAGCAATTAGCTGGCGGCCTGCACTTTTGCGAGGTGCCATAAAAACCCATTGCAAGCGCCTTGGCCATGTAATATGGGTCATATATGAGTGCTTATAGCTAAACTAGAACTTGTTAAGAGCTGAAACCAACGTTTATTTACGCAGTCAGACGCTTGAGCTGAAAAGGGTGCCAGATTTACAGCAGGAAGGGCGAGAGAGGAGAGCGCAGGGCAGCTATACATAATGTGTAGTCATTAAAGAACACGCTGTTAAAGCCATGACACAAACGCGAGAAAATTAAACGGCCCTAAATAGAACGAAGATGAAATACTCTTGTGAATGAGTAAAAAAATTATGAATAAATTGGAAGAGTGGTTTTTAAACATTTGATTTCGGGCCACTTTATAATTTATTCTGCAAAATATGAGTGCTCTCAATAGTAGAATTACGACTGAACGAGTTTTTCTTTGCACTTAACTTAAATGTAGCAGATTTTAAGGTCTGATTTTCATGTCTGTAAAAATTGCAACTTAATAAAATTCAATTTGATTACAATCAAAAACAAAAAATTCAATTTGATTACAATCAAAAATTTATATGAAAAAATTAAGCCACATTTTCCAAGCAATTTTCATAGCTTATACCCATTTAAAATTAGTAAGAAAGTACAATGATTTTATGCAAATCTATAAAAGAAGTAGATTTTACTAACGTAGTTTAATAAAATAATAATTTTATTATAAGTAGTAAATGTAAAATATCAACGTAATTTTTTTCCAATACTATTTTCTACTTGGCTAAGACAAATCCATACACTAGCCTGGGACTCGAATCTCAAAGCATTATGTAGTTTTAGTTGTTATTAAGCGAATAATTTAATAGATTTGTTTTGATTGTTACTAATTTTCGACAAATTGGCTGCTTTAATATAAGCATCTCTTGATCGCAAGCCGATAATCAATGGGCTTTGCTTGTATAAAAGTTGTTAGGCCCCTCAACCGAAAGAGCAACAATGAAAAGTAAACAGCAAGCGCGCTGATATCTTAGTCAAGTCATGATATAAAGCCAGATTCGGTTGTCCACTACAAAACACACACAATAAACTGAGGCCAGCCAGAATTGAGGCGTTGTGGGGAGCTGACACCAAAAACAACCTGAAAAGTGCGCATAATTGGGTTATAACCGTCATATGCGATACGTGTGTGTGTGCGAGTGTGTGTGTGTATGAATGTCTTGTCTTGTTTGGTTAGGTTTTGTTGTGTTGCTGTTGCTGCTGCTGCTGCTGCAAACAAAGCCACTGGAAAACTGAAAACAAAACTGCGTCCAAGTCTAAACGGCGACTTGCGGCATTGACAACATTTTTCAGTGCGTTTTTTAGCGCAAAATATGGTAAAAGAAAAAAAATTAAAAGTGTTGCCTGCGTTGGCTTGTTGTATTTTCTTCCACGAAACGAAATCAAATTTCATTTTTTAATTGCGAGCGCTGCCTGCTCGCCTGGAATTGAGCGAAGTTCCACGATCGCCCAGTTTGGCCAGCCAGCAATGGAAACACACACAGCGCTCGCTGTGGCCACTCATGCCCCCTGTTCCTGTCCACTTCTGCGGCTCAAGTGGCATTGATTGTGGCTGCTACACATATCCAGACCTCAAAATGTCGCCGATTTGCGTAAACATGTCTTGTCGGTTGCTTTGCTGCGGGTGTCTTCTCTTCGATTCTGCTCTTCAATTCAAACAACTGGCGAACAGATCGAAACCAGTGAAAGTTTATTGAGCGCTCGACCCACAACAACAACAATAACAACTCACATATTTCTTGACTAACGGTAATGCAAACTAAGTTGTTGTTGTGGCTTGGAGGGGGACAAGTTTCTACTTCAACAATGCTGAAGAATTCTTCACAGTTGTGTTCTAAAAACTCAAATAAAAGCCACAAATTGAAAGACTTGGAATATAACTGAATTGAATTAATTTAAATTTAATAGAATAGGAATTCTTTGGTGTAATATGATAAATAATTCATCAAGTTATGCTGGCCCGTACATGGCCCAGAGAAAAACCAAAGAATTTTGTAATGAAATCAAGTTCAAACGTTGTCAAGGTGGACATTTTTTAAATGTAAAGCAAATTTCTTATTTTAAACAGTTATTTAAAGTAGGTTTTTTAATCTTCCTATATCCTAAAGGCATTGTACTTGCATTAAGCGCTTAAAGTTTATTTCAAGAACGAAAACTCTTGTATTAAGTACTTTGTATTTCATTTAAGAACTTTGTTTTTATGTATGCAACATAAAAGATCGATAGGGAAAACAAGAGAGTTCATACTTAAATCAAATATATTTAGGAAGACAATTTTTTCAATATTTGGAGAGGGATAACGACTTAAATGTAAATAAAGATTCTCCGTTTCGAGTTTCGATAATGTTCTTGACTGAGTTAGGCAGTAAAAACTTTAAGGTTAACAATGTGGTTAGCACAGTCTTTTTCAGCTCAACTAAATAGACTCCTATTTCACTTTCAAATGCCACCCAGGGCAACAACGTTTTAAATTTTACAACTTTATCTGCATTGTCGATAGAATTTCTCGTGATTATGCTAATATTTTATGAGCTACTGTTATGGACAGCCAATGGCTATGGTTAAATGAGATTTACAGCACAGCCGGACAGTTATGTAGTTAGCCAGTTGGCAGTTGGCCCACATGCCCAGCAGCCTGGTTGGCGTTTTACAGTTGCCCGTAAATGAGCCAAGTCGATGGTGGACATGCAAATAAACGCGTTACCCATCATCAAGTTTGGGGCCCAATGGGCACGCCCCCAATGCATGCGATTGCTACTCTTAGCCAAAGTATAATAACCATGGGCCACGCATAAATTTCAATTGCAGTGAAAGTACAAAATGTATCTGAAATTAGCTCGAGCCCAGCGCATGGGCATTGTCTTGGGATTTGGTCATGGTCTTGCTCGAGTGATGGTTGGGGGAGGGGGATAGGGGCATGCACGCCCAGGAAAGTGGAAAGATCCACAGGCGATCGCAGCAGCAACAACAGCAGCAGCAGGCAGACAGCTAAATGGTCCGCATTTATTATAAACCAAACAAAGCGCAAGCAAATGTCAAATATGCAGACGCTCGCCAGGGAATCGCAGCCGCGTGGGTTGCCGACAGTCGCTACAAGGATTTTATCTGTTGGATGTCACCACGAAACAAGACAAAACAAACAATTTCTCACAATGTCACATCCTAGTTGCATTGCCTTTGGGTTGACTTCAGCTTTCACCTGGCATTGAATGTTGCGCTGAATGACACTATTAGCTGCCGTTTGGGTCAAAGTACAACTTATTGAAAGTAAAATTTGGCTAGGCTCCACGAAGTTGCCAGCGATTTTCACTAATCACGACACAAAGATGTTGCTGCAGCTGCAGCAGAAGTTGCAGTAGCCTGCAATGATGTGAGGCAATTAAAAGGCAGCCGGGTGACAGCTTGTACGGTGTGCAGCCCAAACAAGCCCAACACAATTATAATTGTAACTAAACAAGCAACAAAAGCTATCTTCGGATGGTCGAAGATTGAATACCCTACAGACATATTGCAAAAGTTCACTTGGTATTTAATACTTTGTTTAATCCGTACAAGATTTATATGTTAGTGTTCAAGTTTGAAGCTCATAATTACTTTGAAAAATAAATTCGTTTGTACCCTTTTATATCGAGTGATATTTCCTATCGAAGCTACATGTTATAGTGGTCCGATGTTGGTAATATTTTGCGGATATATTTAAAGCTCTTTGGCATACCTTGAAAATCAAAACAATTTATCATACAAGTCAGTTTTCCGCAGATCGTTCTACGTCAGCTTCATGATATCCCTGATATTTGACGGGTCGCAAATATCTTCTATGATTCACAGATTCAATGGCGAAATAAAAATACCCTCTGCAAGGGTATACAAATAATTGCTCAATTTTGTTTCAGCTCTGGGCGGCATCAGGTTGTGCACTTGTTGCATGCCACAAGTGTTGCACCTACAAAAAGTGCAAGCCTGCAGGCCGTGGGGCATGGCTTAATTACAATTAAAAACAATTAAATAGCTGAAACGCTTGACAAGTGAATTTCGAATCAATTGCCACAATTAAGTTGTGATTAATTGTTAGGCTTTGCACATTTTCACTGCAAACGCTGATGGATGGCAACCACAATCGAGTGGTTAGCCAGCCAATTAGAAACCACAATTTTCAAGCACCGGCAATAAGCATGTTTTAAACATGGCATGTGCCGCACTGACAATGCCGCAGGTGGCAAGTGCAGATGATCGGCAAAAGCCAGCGATAGCCACACAAGGTGTTATCAGCCTCGTTGTTGTTGCTGCCGTTGTTGTTGTTTATTGTGGTGCGAGCCAGTGGTCACTGGCTGTGCGTACTTTCACTCAAATATTTACAATTGGAAAAGCTGCAGCAGCCACATGGCCAACATTAACCACACACTAACACTAACACTAACCAAATCAGACCAAATTCCACTGTGCGTGAGCCAAATATTTTTGGCCTTTTGTGGCTGCTTTGTGGCAAGAGACATCAATGTCAGCTCATCCTCCAAACAATATTTGATTGCATCAATATTGAATGTTGCCTCTGGTTTTTCATTTGTAGGAATTTCGCCGTATTTGGACTTGGCCCTGTGCCCCATTCGCGCCGAGCCCTGGGGCTGTGCCAGACAGAAGTCGGCAAGGATTCTGGATGTTTGGGACGATGAACTACATATGCAGTGGCAGAAATTGAAAGGTGAGCAACCACTCATTAATCACCGCCCCAGTGAAAGAGGTGTTAATTAGGTCTAAGCGCGAAACAAAGCAAACTAGACAAAAGCTTTTCCCACCTGTGTGATTTATGCGCTCGGGTGAAAATCAAAGCCAGTGAAACTTGCCAATTGCCAAAGATAAAGGAGATTTGCATTTGAACTCAATTGAACGAAAACTACAGCTATTTATTTGAAGTTCAAAGCATATGTTAAGATTTAAATACCAAAGCTGATTTATGACAGACATCTTAGATAGAGAGCGATATGGGTAATTCGTCGCAAGCCGCAAAAAGGCACCCTTAAAGATTTCAAAGTTAGAAAGGTTTCTTGTTTGCTGAGCAGTCCATTAATGAGAAGGTTGGCAATAGGATAATTTTCGTTTGACTTCTGCTTTGGACCTAACAATGTTAGGAATGGCCTACAAATTACAGCCATTTAATATTCGTGATAACCTTTTGTAGGTTGAATTCAAGTTGCGACCATCTACTGCTACTTTTTTAAATATTCGCTTTAATTTTTTCCTTGCATATTTTTATTCAGCTTAAGTGTGCCAAGCCCAGGGTTTTGTCTACTTTTGTAGCTGTACATTTTTTTTTTTTTTTGATATTTCCATTAAGATATTTAGATTTTTTTTATGGCAACTAAAATTTTCCTAAGTAATACAAATTACAACGAATTCAAAGTGTCTCATTGCTAGCTGTTATTGATACAATTTCTAAAAAATTGTTGCCTGATGGCTAGCGAGACGGTTCCCAAACTTTCGCACTATATTCATAACTCGAATTGCACTGGCAGACAGCTGCTCTGACAAGACGCCATTTAAATAAGAGGCCCCGAAAAATAGTAAAAAAATTGGCAATTAAATCTTTTCTATTTTCGCCACAGTCGAAGCGGATCGGCAGCTGAACGCGACGATTGAAAGACGCGGCTACAGCGCCTCGGAGCTGCCCATCAAGGAGAAGCCGTCGACATTGTTAAAGAAAATCGAAATCGGCACCAAATACATGAAGGAGTATCTCGCCGAGACGATGGACGGGTAACTGGCCAACATGTTAACTATATACCAGGCTACCGGTTTCACATCTCTTTCTCTTTCGCCTTCTCTTTTTCGTCTGTTTCTCTTTTGCTACTCAGCTTCCTCGGCCGCGAGTACGAGTATCTGCAAACATCGAAAGCGGCGACGGCGACCGATGATAGTGAAAACGCGGATTACGACGACGAGGAGACGGATGCGGAGGGGGAATCGGATGTGGAAGACAGCGGACAGGATGAGGCTGAAGCCTCGAACAGCGGCGATCAGGAAACAAGCGACGCTGAAGAGGATGAGGCAGAAGATGAGCCGGAAAATGAAAGTACCCAGAGTGAGGTCGCGAACAACGCACAGCAGGCGGACGATGTGAAAACCTCAGCGTTCAGCGATGGTGGCAACTCAGGCGCCGTGGAGTTCATAGAGCTCGAGGACGGTGCGGCAGACGCGGCGGGCGCACTCAAAAAACCCGGCGGCGGTGGAGGCGGCAAACGCAAGAAGAACAAAAACAAGCGCAAGAAGAAGGGCCAGCAGCAGCAGCCGGCGACGCTGGTTGTGGTGCAGGCAGCGCCGGAGCATCACGAAGTGGACGCGGGACACGAGAGCGCCTCAACAGTTGTCAGCCACGGCGGCGGCCATGGAGGTGGCGGCCATGGAGGCGGCAAGCCCTTCAAGCGCAAGTCGAAGCGCGGCAAGCGCAAGAAGAAGGGCCAACAACAGTCCACGGTGCTGGTGGAGCACGAATCTAGCGATCCCCTGGGACTTGGTCTGCTGGACGAACTGGTCGATGCCGACACGGACGCGCTGCTCGCCGGCAGCGGTGGAGGAAAGCGCAAGCATAAGAACCCGATTAAATATGGTAGAAGTAACGGAGGTGTGTGTTGTTTGCTGCGTGTGGTTTTCAATGACTTTAGCGCACCATTTCCTAAGCACAGTTCAGTGCCTATCTATCAGTAGCGTAAGATTGTATAAATTAAATCTTTGGCCTGCCGAAGAAAAAGTGCACTTGCAGAAAAAGCTGCTCAAATTCAAACAAACCTCTGCACTGAATAATAGGAAAAGCTACTGCAAGAGTACTTTTAAGCATGTCAAACGAAATTTAGCGTTTGCCCTGCTTGCAACGTGTGCTTGCTAAAGCAATCAGCTGCGGCGCATGTGCAGCATTTGCACTGCTTGGGAAGCAGTTGTCATGTTGGTGTCGGCTCGCCATGAGTGGCATAGCAATTAGCTGTGCACAGCGCGCGTTAAGTTTAAGCTACTTTTAAGTTGCAATTTAACGGATAAATAATTTACGTTCAACTCAAAACTGGAAAAAACATTTATCAGCTAAAATATGCTTTAATTTGATTAGCCAGGTTTTACATAAATTATTTACCCGTAAATAGCCTACGTATTTGGTTGATGTACATATAATGCTTGCCTGCTTGCTTTGAATGCTTTTTTGTGTTATCGTTATCGTTATGTTATCGTTACCGTTACCGTTAACGCACTTACGCGCACTGCAGTTCATACTAACAAACACCACCCTCCCAAGCGATAAATATCGTAAAATCGTTTTTTTATGTGTTTTGATGCGTTACTTTTTCTTAGCCCTAAGCGAGATTACGTATATTAGCAGTATATTAACCGATCGAACTCGATTCACAGTTACCCGCGGCAAGAAGAAGAAGAAGAGGAAGGCATACGCGAAGCTGGTGCTGGTAGGCTCCCTGCTGAAGGCCAAAATCGAGTTGCTGCTGAAAATACTGGGCGCCCATCTGCAGGTTAAGTTCTTTGCCATAGCCCTGATTGGCTTGCTAATAAATATAGCCAGATTCTGGATCGATGTCAAGCGGGGCGGTACACCATCGAAGGTAAGTTGAGCAATACCCAATATATATTGGGCGCTGTTAAATCGAATTGTGTTTTGTTTTTGTTCTGGATCACACACGAACAATTTGTTCCCGGTTATGAGGCCAAACTGTTTCCTGTTCTAAACGGATCTCCTGCACCCTTTAACGTTTTTGTTTGTTTTTGAAAATGTTCATTATAATCTTAAGCATAGCAAATGTTCTTGGCAATGAGTTGCCGACTCTCTCTTTCCTTTTCTATACCTTCTCTAATGCTCTTTGAAACATTTTGTACATAAAAAAATGTAATAATTGCGTACACAGTTACCGGGCGTTTAACTGTTTCACTCCTCCAGCTGCGGTTTCCGTTTTACATTTTCTCCACAACAGTTCCAACAAATTACAGACCTCAACAATTGTTCCGTATGCTAACATATTCAGACCTCTTTGGTTTCAGATATGGTAAAATTTTGGACAGCTACAACAATAATCAGTACATAACAAACAAATTAAAAGAATAAACCCCAAAACTAAAAATCTGTTAAAATACAAACATACGTAGCGTATCCAAAATGTTCCCCACAATGTGTAAGTATAGGCGTGTCTCTCTCATAGTGACGCCTTGGCCGCCCCTTTTCCCTCGTAACTCCAACTCGAAAAGAATCTGAAAGACATCCGATGGTCCCCCACACTCATAACACATAAATAAACATACACACGCTCAGATACTCGGCCTAATCGGTTACAATTTTCCCACAACAACAAACAGTCCAAAATGTCCACCCACACACAGCTCTTACACTCTGGGCTCTTTGGTATTTCCTGTGGTGTTTCTCACTTCACGCCCTATTTGCATCATTTCTAACTAGGTTGTCTATGTCGAACATGCTCATCATCAGCACCATTACGAAGATCATGGCGAGGATTGGGGCGAGCAGGGCAGCTATTGGAAGCGTTCATTGCAAACGGATCCATCCATTGAGGATGTGGATTCATCCACGGACAGCTATCAACCCAGGCCGCAGCAGTCGCAGGATCCCCACCATTTGGCCTATCGCAATCAATACCAGTGGCAGTGATGTTTGCGATGGAGCATTCGCAATTACTTATAAAACTAATACAACAAATATAAAAAATATCGTATTTATTTGACTTACATCGTATTATGACGCTGATTATTAAATAATCCCTATAGTCCTAGTTCCAAATTAATATTAGCACAAAAATGCCAGTTTACCATTTTGTAGTAGTTGTAACCCCGCCTTAGTAGAAATTTATTTGATTTTAGTGCAATGCCCTACATGTTAATTTAATTTTTTTTAACTTAACAATTCGCCGTTAAATTGTAACTGCTAAGTTATTACAATTTTTTTGCATTTTAAGCTGAACAAATTAGCTTTAAGTTATTTATTCTAATTATTTTTTTTATTCATATGTTATATGTTATGACCCATAATAAAACATTTAAAAATTGTAATCAACTGAAAAACAAATGTTTTATTAAATGAATCGAAAAAAAAACGAAACAAATAATTGTGCTTTGAATTGTCATTTTGAACGTACTTTTTTATAGAGCTTGAAATTTGCCAGAAATTTACGATTCATGATAAGACTAGATTGTCCTCTTACTTTTAATTCCATTGAGCATAAACAAGTTTTTAAAAATACCCTTTTCTGACATTTTCATGTTTGATTCTTGAGATTTTATTTTTAATCTATTGTGGGTGTCAAAATTAGTATAAAACACAACTTTAAAAGTAATTCTGAGGTTGTCAATTTTTCCGTCAAAAATCATGCCAAAATTGACACAAATTTTGACATGTAACGTTATAATTCTAGTCTTCAAGTGTCCATAACTTGACTAAAACTGAACCGATTTTTACGTTTGATGCCATGTTGTTCTTGGTTTATCTTCTAGATTGATTCTGCATCTAAACTTTATCCATTTTTTAAATTTTATTTTTTGGATATTTTTCGAGAAAAAAGCATTTACCCCCCCCTATAATTTTTCGAAAAATTTTTTTTTTCAAAATTTAGATTCTTGAAATTTTATTTTTAATCGATTGTGGGTGTCAAAATTAGTATAAAACACAACTTTAAGAGTAATTCTGAGGTGGTCAATTTTTCCGTCAAAAATCATGCCAAAATTGACACAAATTTTGACATGTAACGTTATAATTCTAGTCTTCAAGTGCCCATAACTTGACCAAAACTGAACCGATTTTTATCTTTTGATTATCATTATCATTTTTTATCATTATCATTTTTCGAAAACAAATTTTTTTTTGTAAATTTTGATTCTTGAGATTTTCTTTTTAATCGATTGTGGGTGTCAAAATTGATGTAAAAAACTACTTTAAAAATAATTCTGAGGTCGAAATACATTTGGCGCTGTTTTATTTTTATTGGTCTTTGTCAGCATACAAGATTAACGTTTGAGTAATGGGTGTTAACTTCCTGTGGTATCAGGCATTATTGTTGCTAGGTAGATAATTTGCAAAACCAACCCAGTGAATAACTCCAGAATGCGGTCAATTCTATGTGGAATTTTTCGAAATTTCACCTATGCGGCCGTGCGCCTGATTCTAATTTGTGGCCCAATTCTAGGTCGGAGCACTGCTCCGTAATACCAAATAGGTGCGACGTGCTACGATGGGTGTCCCCGTGTCTCCGGTGCTGGTGCTGGATGCCATGGCAATTTGCGCATGTGCGGTGCGTGCTTCAAATGCTGAGCACAAAATTTCGGCACTTGGGCAAAATGTGTTTGCCAACGGCTGCAATAAGCAATTAAATTTTGTGTTTGACAAACGTCAAACAAGCTGCGAATGTAGCCAATTTATGGCTAATAAATTGCCGACATTAATTGATGGATTGCGCTGTGTCCCAGGCTAAATTGATTGACAGCGACCCCCTGTGAAAATGTGAGAGACTCGCCAAAAAAAAAAGAAAGTGAACAAAGGTCCAGTCTGGCTGAGTCCACGCAACTTTACATGCATTCTGACACGTTTGTTGCCACTTATTGATATTGACCTTGTTTGAGGCGCACAGAGACTTCGGACCCGGCGAGTGCACCAATTGAAAGAAAAGCTCGTGTGGCTATTAACATGCAACGCGGGGGCAGCGGCAAGAAAAGCAAATTGACATGCCGCAACATGCGCCTTATCTAGAGGCAGCCATCAAAGCTGGGAGCTGCTCGCTAGGGTTCGTGCAAAGAAATGCTTATCATTAGCAAAATTAAAATCAATGAAATTGGCCATAAAAATTCGATTGCCCCCTGCGGGGGCAGCCGATGCGTGGGAGCCGTGCATTGAAGGTGTCTGCAAACGTGTGCCACATAATTGATGTTGATAAAAAAACCAGAGAAAAAAGAAAAAACGAGACACAGAAATAGTTTAGTTTTCAGCACTTTCTAAACTCACAAGTGGGCGGCCAACTGTCGTATTGACTGGCCCCGACCCACTGGATCGTGGGTGTGGCCCACAGCCATACATCATGAAGATACCATCGACAATCTCAGTTGATTCTCGATGGTTTGCGAAAAAAACCCAGAAAGAACGTTGTAACCGACTGCGCAACACTCGTTCACACTATAATGACAGCTTAAAACAGTCCAAAACGGTCTTAATTAGTGGCATTTTGGAAAAATATAGATTTTTGTAATTTGTGGTGGCAAATATTTTTGGGTCGATCTTTAGAGGAGTGTCTGTCTGCGGAATTTGACTTTTGTTTTAAAATTGATCCTTAAATATATAGATTTATTCGAGTTGCCACGCCCCTCATGTGCGTAACCAGAAAATCTTCACACTCTATCTGACGCGAGTATACACGAGGATAAATCTAAAATTTTTAGTCTCTAGTCATACGGACAGACTGACAAGTAGCAAGACGAACAGTGCACAAACCCAATATACTCTTTTCACTTCGAGTACAAAAATACAGAACTCAATTGAAATTCTCGGTGCAAAAATGTTTGGCGAATCTCTGCTGTGGATATCGGTGAAATAACGGTTAAAGGGAAGACAACGTGCGCGAATTGCCAAAAATAAAAGAAGAACCTTAAACAAAACATGTACTGGTCAGAACCTGTAGGAAGTGTCTGCGCCTGCGCCTCTGCGAATATTACCCTCTGAGCAGGTCAAGTGTGCAAAATTTCTAAGCGCGTTTGGCGCTATGCTCCACTAAACGACAGGCGGCGACGTGCCGCTGTCAGAGTTGGTAGCAGCTCAACTTGGGCATTTGATGAGCTCGCCACAATTAATTAAATTTAAGTGCGCGCACTAGAAAGTGGCACTGCATCACGTATACGCACTGCACGACGTTCTCTAAAAGGGCTTGTGATTGTGTGAGGGGGTGGGGTGTGGGCTGGGGCGGGCACACGTGTCATCGAATCGATTTTAAAATTTGAAAAGTGCTCATGATATTTCCATTGCACTTCCATTTGCATTTTAGAAAGTTACACGTGTTTCTCGCTGCATTAAGCACCATAAAAAAGAAAAAAAAAACTAAACCAAAAAGGAAAAGTCAAAGTCTGAAATTAAACTGGCAATTTCTATGGACTTTAATTAATGACCATGCCTGGCTCTGACCCGAAACAGCAGCTCCCCCTGCTGGTTGCCATTCTGCCATCTATTCATAATTTGTTTATCATAATTCCAGTCATGTTTTTTGTTTATTCTTTTTCTTTTTTGCCAGTTTAGGCTCCGTACTTGATGTAGAATTTTTGCTCAACACGTCGCCCTGTTGTCAACGGTCTTATCTCTGCACGTTTAAGTGTCTCGTCCGACTGTCTGTCTGTCCGTCTGGCTGCTTGCACTTCAATTTATTTAGTTGCCAAGTGCGCAAAATCCATGTAGGCATTTTAATGCACATATGCTCGCAGGGCGTACAACTACTTAGCTGCAATTTAGCTGCCCATATAATTTATTTGGCAGGCATATAAAGCTATTCGATAGTTATGGCTTAATAGAAAAAAGTTGTGTGCAACATGATTCTTTGCTGCCTAACTTGAGTATTGCTAGAGGCTTGTTAATAGTCGTTGAATAAGGAAAATCTAAATTTATTATTATTATATTTATATACACTCTTCACAAACTGAAAGAGAGTATATTGGTTTGCTGCAATTTCCCTTATGATTGGGACTTTGAGTTTTGAATATATATAAGGTGTATTCACGCTTCTAATTAAGTGTAAAGATGTTAAGATCCACAAGTTAGTGGAAAAAAATCGAAATCTTTGGGGTTAGATTACCCATAGAGGGCAGTTAAATAATGATGATAAGTGTGTTTATGTAGATTTTTTATTTACTCTTAAAGATCATGTTAAAAATATTCTAGCTAAATATTGTAGACACAGTTTCACCTTACTGGTTAGATACAATATTAACTGTATTAAAATTCCTTTTTGATTATTTTTGAGCAATTGCAACACTTTAAAGTAAAGAGTATTGCGTGGTCAGTTACATTCAAATTATTACTAGCAAATATTAAGCACATCTTAACATACAGAGATCAGTGCTCTCTGCAACGTCTTCGGTTAAGTTATCAATGTAATCAAATTTAAGTCTAGGATTTAAGTTTCAATAACTTGGCGAAGTTAAAAGGGATTCATATTTCCGCAAAACCCTGAAGTAGAAAACTTCTAGGGAACTTAATGTGCATAGTGCATGGTGGATATTCTGATTACCAAGAAATTGTTTAGCCACAAGTACGCAGTATTGCCGCTTGGTTCTGGGTGCCTCTTGTCACAGATTACACTCGAAAGATTGTCCGGAGAGCGAGCGGTGCGACGAGACGTGAGATTGCAGTTTTATGTGTACCAAGTGGGACTTTAGACGGGAACTACAGCCGCTGGCCAAAAAAGATTCGTTCGGGTTCAATGGCTCCACAGGGACCGAAAGCGAGAGAGAGTGAGGGAGACAGAGAGAGGCAGAGAAAGAAAGAAGAGCTGGCACAGGATTATGCAACAAACGAAATATCATCATTTTGTGTGGCTTTCACAGCGCCCAAAACAAGCGACGCTTATTAAGGCGCATTAATAATTTAGAATGGTTTGCTACCATTTCGCATAGTGTTGAGTTATGCCTGCGGCTACGCACACGTACGAGTATTACGCGTCAATTATGAATTTCTAATTTTACGAGTTTATTTTATCCCCCAGCACTGTCCAGTAAGCCCCCTCTCTGCCCTTTGGCCGTTCTATCGTAAATCACGTACAGCCGAGCAAAAAGCGAAAGCTGCCCGAGGCCAATGGCATCGGAAATAGCGCTCTACCATAAAACAATATCGAGTTAGTAATTATTTTATATTTCTTATTAATTGACCACGAGTCAATTGGCTGTTTATGCACCTGCCTGGCGCTAACCACAGCCCTCCCTTCCCCTGTCCCCGTCGCATTTGCAGTTGGCGGCTCTTTAAATTGTCTGGCGGTGTGTTTTTATTTTTCATCTGTCGTTCATCTTGGTAAAGTCGCCAAAAAGCCGCTTGGCATATTAATTAGACAGCATCTGTGGCATTAAATGTGTGCATAGGTCACGAAATTTGTTGTTCTGTACTCTATACAGGTACACTCTTTTGATCCCCTAAAGATATTATCACAAAAGGATGAGCAAAGAGCTGAGAACCAGCTTCACATATAACTGAATACCCTGTATTTTTTGAAAAAAGCTTAAAATAGGGTTTATAGCAGTTGTGCAAAGAGCTGAGAACCAGCTTCACATATAACTGAATACCCTGTATTTTTTGAAAAGAGCTTAAAATAGGGTTTATAGCAGTTGTGCAAATGTATCTAACAGGAAGGAGACAGTTCCGACACTATCAATTTTGTTTATTCTTGATCAGCATCCACAAGCGATTCATTTTGTCCGTCTGTCTGTCGATCGATTCCAGAGAATATAGGAGCTGCATAAACAAATTTTTAACGTAAGTTCTCGAATGCGAAACGCAGATCAAGTTTTTTTTTATCTTTTAATCCCCCCAAAATATATAAATATGATCTAGTCGATCACTTGTGACTAGAGTACTCGAGTTTATATTCGACAACAATTACGAATGAGATATTTTACTTTTGAAGTTTACATTAGTGATATCCTAAGAATGTTTTTAACTACCCTCTTTCTATACGCCCCTTTAAAATTACTTCGGGTTCTCTTCCTCGAGGATCACTTTGAAGACGATCATCTTATGGCTGGTCTCTCGTTCCATCTGAATCTCAGCACTTAACTTGGATTCCACAACTTGCGTTCCACCGAGTTCCACGTCACGTTTGCGCAGCAGAAGCGACAACAATCTGAGCATTTGCCATTGTAATTGTAATTGTGTTTGCGTTTATGGTTGTTGCTGTCGTTGTCGTTGTTGTTGTCGCCTACATTTCTTTGCCGCACGCACCTGTAGGTGCCTGCGCGCGCGCGCGTGTGTGTGTGTGTGTGTATGTGTGTGTGTGCGTGTGTTGTTTGTTGGATTTTCTCTACCTTTTGCATTCTTAATAAATCAAAGCGAAGAATATATAAATTGGGCGTCGCATGGGTTCGTTTGTCGCAGTTAGTATTTGGAAGCCAACGGTGCCTCACAGGTGTGCAAGAGCAGCCGCAGACAGTGCGAGTGCAAGCTTTGGTTGTTGCCAAATATTTGTATATATATATAGAAAGATCTGCACACGCTTGGATATCAATTGGATTAGACACTCACTTACAGCCCCCCCCTCACCAAAAGGATTATTATGTGCATGCGAGCTAGAGTTGAGAAAATCAAATAATTTGTTTAAGTGTTGTGATAAAAGTGACATATATATTTATATACGTATAACTGAACAATTTGCGCAACATCATGTGGAAGTTCATCTGCCCAATGCTACTCCTGGCCGCCTGCTGCAGCGCGGGACCACTTGCCCAACAGGTGGGTTGGATTTTGGATTCGATTTTGGTTGCATTTGTTGGCAGACAACTTCCGTTTGCCAACGGCCTCTTAACGGAAATCGAAACGGGCAACGGAAAACTGTTAATGAAATGTATGCCTTGTCCAGGCACAGTCTGAAATTTTAATGGCCCCTGCGTTACTCACTCGGTAAACTATAGTGTCTGCGTCTGCGTCTTCTGCAGACATTTGCATAAGTCTTTTTCGCCGCTTGCTTAGTTGGTATGCTAAACGTTTAGCCTTTTAACGGCTAAGTGCAGCCGAGGAATCGCAGAGGTATTTATAGACAGCTGCAGGTTTTCTGCTTTTAGGGCAGGCAAACTATGGTTCGCTCTAAGATTGGCAATGCTCTTGGCAGGCGAATTCCAAAACAATATAGCGGACGGGCATTAAGGCAAGAAGAAATGTATATAAATGTGTAATATGTTTAAATTTGGGCACATTTAAATAATTAAATTCCATTTGCAGTAGAATATGGAGGAGGACATTATGGCATAACAGGAAGGTGTAATCTATTTATGTATAAATATATAGACATATATATTTGCTAAGTGATTCAAGCACAACCCAAATGGAGTTAACTACAAATCTGAATTTTTGTTCACAGGCTTTTGTGTTAGATTCGGAAATACATTTGGTAATTCCAAAGCAAGAATGGGAGCTCGAGTCCTAATTGAGAGATGTTAATATCTAAATGTGCAAAGTAATCTAGATTAGTATCAACAGGTGCCATAGCAAGAATCGCTCCAAAAATGAGTTTTTGTAATGCAAACATTTTGTTATTCAAGATATTTAAATTGTGAACTTTACAACGCCCCTAAAATGTAATCGAAATATCAGCAACAGTCCATTTCTATATAATAAAGTGTTCTATGGCAACAATCGGTATATACTATAGTATAGTAATGCAGCACACATCTCCTTCGTGTGTGCAAGGCTACCTTATACATTCATTAGATTTGATTTCTGAATTGCATATATCACAAGCTTTATATTTGTTAAGAAGCAAAATCGCGATGGGTTTAGCTAATACTTGTTTGCAGAATATAATGAAAAAATCGGATTGTATAATACATATTAAGAAGAAAGAAGTAAACATTTCAAGCTATATTTGATAGGCACTGTCGCCGCTGCTCAACAACGTCCAGAAACTTCACAAATATATTTGCAACAATTTTGTTTCATAAGTTCCCCCTCAACAAAATCCCTGCGTGACTGAAAGCCGAAAAAACTAGCTAGTTAGCTAATTAAAATGCGTGTCTCAAATAAACAAATAACTTATCGATATGGTTAAAAATATGATGTGATAACATTCAACCAAACCATTCGAAAGTAACTTCAATTGCAACGCTGACCAAAAAAAAGGTGGACCGCCAGGTGCGAAGTGCACAAATAGCTATCGCTTTTTGCTTTTGTGGGGGAGGCGGGGTAGTTCAGTTTTCACTTAACGCCAAAAACTAGAACACAAGTGAAATTTTTTATGCTTTTTTTCGGTGCCTAGCCATAGCTGCAGCTCTTTAGCCAGCGGGCAGCAATCATGTCACGTGCTTGGTTCATTTTGGCTTTGCGCATGCGCCTCACGTACTCGGTTAGCTGAATGGCCGGCGGCTAATCATAATGTCTTTATGCTAACCCGTCTGCCGTCTACTATCTACTGCAGAGAAAGAATATGCCCGTTATGGCGCGCGAGGACAGCGCAACGGCTGTGCAGCAGCAGGAGTCGGATATGGGCCCGGAATCGGAGGCGGAAATGCCGGCCGACAGCGCCGCGGAAGCAGCTCCTCTAGTGGGCACCTTGACGCTGCCCAGCAATGCGACCTCCATACGGGCGGACATTACGGACAACTTCTCGTGCGCCAACAAATCGTACGGCTACTACGCGGATGTGGAGAACGACTGCCAGATCTTTCACGTGTGTCTGCCGGTGACCTATGCCGATGGCAAGGAGAACACCTTCCGCTGGAGCTTCATTTGTCCTGAGGAGACCATCTTCAGTCAGGTAAGCGAGGGGTCTGGAACTCCAGCTGTTTTGGTGATAACTGCTCCAGTCTCTCCGCAGGAATCCTTCACCTGCATGCGTCGCGAGGACATGACCATCGAGTGCGAGGACAGCTTCAGGTACTACGAGCTGAACAGCAACTTTGGCCTGCCTGCCGAGGAGGAGAAGCAGCCAGCAGCAGGAGCAGCAGCAGCAGCATCAGCAACTGTTGCCGAGAGCGAACCCGAGCCCGAGCCCAATCAGCAACAGCCCCAATCTGAGCTGAGCGAAGTTGCCGCCCCTGAACCCGCCCCGGAGCCCGCGAAGCCTGTGAAGGTGCAGAAGCCCAAGCCGAAGCCCAATCGCCGCAAGCCCGCCGTCACCTACAACAAGCCGCAAAGAAAGGTTACGGTTACGGTCACAGCAGCTCCGGTCGCAGAAGCTGTGGAGGAGCCAGAGCCAGAAGTTGTTGCCTTTACGCAGCAGGCGTCCAAGCCCCTGAAGCCACAGCGTTTCAGCGTTCGACCCAACAAGGAGAGGCCGCAGGCCCTTAAGCCAGCTGTGCCCGCAACTGCCACGCCCATTCGCAACGAGCTCTTCAACTCCATACGGAAGCGTCCGGCGATCTTCAACAAGAATAGCGCTGCCGGCAGCTCAAAGCCCGTGCAGGAAAGCGAGCCCGCTGCGGTTACCGAGGCAATTGTCCAGGCCCAGGCGGAGCTGAGCGAGCCGCAACCCACGTTGAAGCTGCAGACGATGTTTGGTGTGGAGCAAGTGCAGCCGGAGGAGCCCATAGCAGAGGCCTCCGAGCCAGAGCCAGTGCTGGTCATAGCACAGCCTGAACCCGAAACCGTGCCGGAGGCGGAAGCAGAGCCAATGCCAGAGGTGGAGGCAGAGCCAAAGCCAGAGGAGGAGGCAGAACAAACGAAGGTGGAGGCAGAGCAAACGAAGGTGGAAGTCTCTGACAAAGTGGATGAAGAGAAGCCTATTGAAGCCATTCCCGAGATACCCGCTGTAATCGTTGAAACGCTGGAGGAAAAGCCGCAAGAGCAGGCGGGGGAGCAGCCAGCTGCTGAGGAGCAGCACAAGCTGGAAGCCGTGCCCGAGCAGAGCCCTATTGAACCAGCCATTGTGGAGTCGAGCAGCTCCAATGAGGAAGCCCTGAACAACATTGAAGCGCTGGAGGCGGCCAGGCCAGCGGATGCGCCCGTAAGTCTGCCAGCCACGCCAGAAATGGCACAGCCCAGTCCACTCGTGGAGCAGATGCTGGACAACAGCGGCGCCAACAATGAGGCGCAGGAGTCTCTGGGCGGCTTCAAGCCCGTCGATCCGGTGATGGCCGCCGAGGCGGAGCAGCTGATCACCGATTTTGAATACACTGCGCAAGCACGAGGAGAAAACTGAGACTGAGCTGGCCAATGCGGCCATGGACATGGCTGAAACCGTTGAGCAGCAGCCGCAAAAGCCGAAGAGCGACGCCAAGCCAGCAGCTGGGGAGGAGCAGCAGGAACAGCAGCCAGCGGAAGCTGACGCCGTTTCCATTGAGGAGGAAAAGCTGCCCGAGCCCGAAATAGTCGACAAGAACGCGTCCGTCGAGGAGCAGCTGCTGGAGTCCGAGCCGCAGCTGAAACTGAAACAAGACTCGCCCATCATCAACATCATGCAGCTGAACCATTTGCCTGCCGACTATCAGATACCCGTACAGGTGGTCGCCGCACCAGAAGTCGCCCAGGAGGAAGTCCAGGCTGCTCCGGTGGCTGAGCCTGTCCAGGAGGCTGCCCAGGAGAGTCTGGCAACAGCTGCCTATATGCCGTCCATCAGCATCGACGACATTGTTGAGCTGGTCAAGGAGCGGCTAGACCAGAATCCCAAGAACGAACAGCTCACGCCCATGGAACTGGTGCTAACCCCAGGCGCTGCTGCTCCCATGACACTCATACAGAGCACGGGCGAGGACAAGCAAGAAGCTGTGGAAGCACCTGCACCAGCTGCAGCTGCAACTGAGCTCGTTGCTGAGCCAGCGCCAGTTGCCGCCGAGGAACAGGAGCTCATTCTGCCCATTTACAAGCGGGTTTCTGTTCCGGATCCAGCGCCCGAGACCGTCAGCAAAGTGGAAGTGGAGGCGACACCAGAGCAGGCGGAGGAGGAGGCAACTGTTTCCGAGGTACGCGAGCCCAAGTCGCAGTCGAGAATGGATGCGCGCAAGCGTCGCTTTCTCTTTCGCGCCGATGTCAGTTAGAGGAACGTCCCAGACCCTACTTCCTCTAATCAACGCCCGCCCACAATAGGCAACATTAGGCCGTAGCCCAGCGGAGCCATTCTGCAGCCCATGTCCAGGCTCCCGACGCTGTCCCACTCATTCGCACCTAGGCAGATTTAATGACTATTTTTTTTGGATTTCCTAGTTTTATGGCAATTTTTTTCGTTGAAATTTAAGATTAGCATTGTCGTATCCTTGACTTAAAACACAAACAAGACAAAAACAAAATAATAAGGTGAAAAACTTTAAATAAAAATACTGAAAAAATTAAAAACAGGTATGTACCCGTTATTTGTGGGCGGATCTCAAAGGTTAGCGAGCTCTATCGTGCATAGGTTTGAGTGTTTAAGTTTGCCTAGTGGCATTCAACCTCTGGACGGTGGAGATGGCCAACTGAAAAGCGACCTAAACGAATACAATGCTTTTGCTAAGGAGCTGGGATAAAGTTCGTTAATACAAATTTTAAAAGCAAAAAGAAACATTTCGTTTTAAGCATGGTTCGATTTTAAAAATACCATAAGTAGCTCAAAGCTGAACTGATTTTGAGCGGGAATGAATATTTGTTCATGGTTTCACCTGTTAATTAATTCTGCATTTAAATCTGGGTACACAATTTATTGTCGATGAAAATTGTACCTAAAAATTTCAAAGACGCCTTAACTTTTGCAAGACTGAACCAATTTTCATAAGGACTGGCTTTTCAATTCTACATTTAAATCTGGAATCGCAATTTTTGGTCGATGTTCAGTGAAAATTGTACACAACATTTCCCATATGGGCATGGCTCAAAATTTTAAACTGTTGTGTTCATGGTTTCACCTCTAAATTAATTCTGCATTTAAATCTGGAAACATGGTCGCTATTTCTGTGAAAATGTACCTACAAATTTCCACATATAAAAAATACCATAACTTTCTTGAAACTAAACTGATTTTGATGAGCAATGGAAACAGAAATTTTGGTCGATGTTGTTGTGAAAGTTCTACCTAAGGAATTCCCCTCAGACTTCACCGATTTTCATAGAGCTTATAATTATAATTTGGTTTGGCCTTAAGATCAATATATGCTTGAATTCACAGTCTTTCAGCATATGTGATGGCTGTTTTTCTTACTTTACTCATTCTGAAATTATTTTATTTATTTTTTTTATTTTACGTAAAAAATCGTTTGTTGTTTACAGTTGCTTTATGCATAGGCTTTGGGTAATTAGCTGTATGAGGCTACTACCAGGTGAGAGAACTACAATAATAACAGCAAATGCATCTGCATCTGCATCTGCATCTACATCTGCAGCAGCAGCAGCTGGACGATAAGTAACTTTGACAATCACAATTTACACGACTCCCGCACCCCAGAAATAATACAAATATATAAAACACACAAAAAAAAGAAAAAAATATTAGACCACACACACAGACACTCACACACATACACACACATGCTGGCTGATCTCCAAGAGCTGTGCTATGCCTCAGTTTCCTGCTCCAATTCGCCCGCCTGGATTTCCTCGGGCGTGCGCAAATCGATGGCGAACTTTTGCCGCGTGGGCGTTATGGCGTCGCTGGGCGTTGCATTGTCGCCATCCTGCTCATCGCCGGCCGCCTCCTTCACAACGCGCGAATAGTCTTGAAAAGCGGCAGACAGTGCAAAGGTCAACTTGCGCGCCATGGCCCGACTGTCGCAGACAAACGCGTGCACCTCGAAGGGATGCACACTCGACTCGTCCTTGACCACGATCATGGCGAAGACGCGCGTGTAGACCAGATCCTGTACACCGTACGATATCGTATCGATCGGATAGTTCAAGTTGTTGATGCTCGCCTTGGACGAGATAATATCCAGCTGAACGCCGGCCGTTGACACCTTCAGCTCGCAGTTGGGCAGCACCTTGTTGGGCGGCAGATTCTTGGCCACGCCCACCATAATATCCACCGGCCGGCGTGTGTACTTAATGCCCCACAGTCCGCGCGACGCCTCCGCGCCGATGTATTTGACCTGCAAGCGGCAAATGAAACTGCGTTACAACAAAAATACTCGGAGCTAGCCACTTCCGGGCAGCCGCATGCCGTTAGCCAACGCGCTCGGAACTGTTGCCCGATTTGCATTCGACCCGAACCGGATGTCAGCGCTGTCCAAAATGCTCATGTGAGACTCCGCCGCTCGCCAGCCAAGCGAGACGCGTCGAGTGCGTGTTTCTGGCTACGTTTTGTTGCACAGCAGAAAAATGTGTTGGCTTTGTTTGAAAATTATTTTTGGCATTTACCAAGAAGAATTTTGACACTGGCTTCTAGTTTAAGCCAGGTTGGCAATAGAAACAATTTGTTAAAAAACTTAAAAGAAATTAAATGATTAATAGAAAACTTGTTCGATGTCTAAGAAAATAAGCAAAAGAGAACGAGCAAAAAAGCGCATTCAAATTAAAAGAGCGCGAGCTTTAAAATTGTGAGTGATCCGCTTTGATGTCCAATTTTGATTTAAATTTTAAAAGAATGTTAAAATAAATTTAAATCATGAAATTGAACTGTACATATGTCAAAAAGAGTTAAATTTGCAAACCAATTACTTTTTAACCAACATTTTTTACTGTGTATCTGGTTGATCCATGCGGCTGAAGCTGCTGAACTTGCGCTTAACTTTCGCAGCATTTAAATGTGTTTTTTGCAATGAGGCTTTTTGTGTGTGAAATGATGCGGTCTGTTTGCGGTTCGAGTGCGGCACTAACCTTGAAGGTTATGGGCAAATCCTCCACATTCACTTGGCTATCCAAATCGGAATTCGTGTTGGTGTTGCTGGCGGCCATGTTGTTGTTCGGATAAGATTAGATTTGACACAAGTTCAACTGCAATTAAGATAGAATTGTAGTGCAAAGGTCTCACAACACTTTGATAGAAATCAAGAAGAATCTTGAAAGCCTTTGCCCCTGGCCTTTACCATATCTTTCATCTAGTTATCGTGGCCTTTACATTCTTCGCTTTGATTAGTTCTGTTCTGTTTTGTTCTTCGTTTTGTTTATCAGTTCGCTAATCGCGCTGATTGCGCTGCTGTTGCTGCTGTTGTTGCCGGCTACCAAATGCGACTAACGTCACCGACAGCGTCAACGTCGGAGGTGTTGTGTGTGCGGTGTGTGTTGTGTGCACAACGGAGCGCAGCTGAGAGAGAGAGGTGCCAGTGGAGGTGGAGGTGGAGGTGGAACTGGCCAAGCCCATTGCGCATTAACTGCGCTCTCTCTCGATTTCTCTCTCTCTTTTTCTCTCTACTTTGCTCTTTGTGTTTGTCAACTGCGACAAGAGGAAAGCGGCGCTCACTAATGCGCTGCCACAACAACAACAACCTCAACAACTACAAGAACAACAACAATAGCAATGTATTACACTAGCTTTATGGCCTCTAAGGTGGGCTATTAAGAAGGTCGACTAATTGGAACAGCGCTGATACGATAAGCCGCCAAGGAACTAATGAAGATGAAATAGAATGCAACTATCTTTATCAAAATTAGAAAGAGCATTTTCGGACATACATATGTGAGATGAGAAAGATATGGACAGACGAATATGACTCTATATCTCATTAACAATAATATAATAAGTACAAACATTATGCATTTGGACATGTATTTAACTAAGCGTTACACATTTGTTGACTTCAAAATATCACAAAAACAAAGCAGCCTTAACCTTACTTTAAAAAATCCCAATGTCTAACTGCACTTTTTAATAATTTTGCTTTTCAAATATATTTCGGATTTTTATAAGAGTATTCAACTTTCATCGGATCAAATATGCTTAACTTTTTACTTTTTATCTGCACTTGAACAAAATCCATTGTTGTCGCTGCTCTTGTTATTGTGATTAGTGTTGATGTTGTTGCTGCTATTTATTTAAAATGCATTATTAATACTTCCGCGCGCTGAGTGTGAGCTGTAAAAGGTGCACTGCTGATAGCGGGAGGCAGCAACAACAACAATAACAACAGCAACATTATTGTTGCATGTGTACAAGTTAATGGCCATAGAGATAAAATTAAAAGCAAAACTGTAACGAAACGTATTTCATTGCGGTTGATTTGCCAGCGGACTAAAATGACGTCACAATTGAACTTTTGTATTGTTGTTGCTTTAAATTAGAGTTGGGCGTGTCTCGTGGTTTCTAAACTGACACGAACACGCACGACTTAGCACTTAGAAATAAAACCCAAAGGAATTGCATTTTAAAAGCAAAATATTTAAATAAACAAAAATAAAATTATAAATAATAATAATAAATGAATTAATAAGATATAAAACATAAAATAATGACATATCACGTAAATTTTAATACAATTAATAAATAAATAATTAATTACGATATATTATATTAAGACATATTTGAAAATAAAATAAATACTATCGATAGGTCATGGAACTGAAATGAATTCTTAAATGAAATTCTAAAGTACAAAAAAAATAAAAATAAAAACAAATAATGAAAAGCAATTTAAATATAATAAATAAAATAAAGAAACATGCAAAATTCAATAAAAGTAATAAATAAATAATGATAATAATATGATATATAATAATATATTTTACAATAAAATAAGTACTGCTATATTGTCGCGTGCTGTGTTGGTGATATTAAAATTGGTACATACGCCCATCTCTAGTTGAAATGGTTTGGCTAAGGGCAGTTGCTGTACATGATATACATGTTATATATATGTATGTATATATGGTGGCAACAGTTTGTGTTTAACTTGCTTTTAATGGGCAACGACCCGGTGGGCAAGTGGCGACTAATTGCAGGTCGGGCAATACGCATAGAAGAGTTCTCTTCGGTTTCTCTGGATTTTGTAACGCTATTTAACGAGTTATTTTTTTTTTTTCGTAGTTTTTTTTTCAAACATTTCTTTTGTTGTCGCAGTCAGCGTAAACCCTGGGCTGGGAACGGGAACTGGCGCAACAGCGGGTCTAGGTAGTCGCCTATAAATAGGCGTATTCGGTAGTAATTTCTGCCATACATTTCAAATATTTCAAATCTCCAACCTCTCCCTCTCTCTCCCCGCATCCAGGGTCCTGAGTTAATCATAGGCGCACACAAAAATGAATTCATTTCCGATTTGTATTCGTTATATTTTCTATGTAATTTGATGTGGTTGTTGTTGTTATTATTGTTGTTGTTGTGCCGCTGCGCTTCGATTCCGCAAGCCAAAAGTTTGTTTTTATGAATTTTCTTCACGCCGCTGGCCGCATTGGACTCAAAAACTGATTGATTGCTGCGACTGCCGCTTATAAATATGTATATATATATATATACATATATATATATATATATATATATATATATATATATATATATATATATATACATATATATATATATATATATATATATATATATATATATATATATATATATATATATATATATATATATATATATATATATATATATATATATATATATATATATATGTATGTGTTTTGAATACCTATTTGTATATACATGTATGACAACAACAACAACAACATAATGCGATAGAGTCTGCTAAAAAGCCGTAACCTAATTTATATAATTTTCCACTGGCATATTTCTGTTTAAACGGCCGTCTGAGCGGAAGCTGCTCATATGAGCATGTCTCCTATTACATTTAAGTACTTTTTTTTCTATCTAAATAGCACATAATGTACACACTCGAACTTTTGTAACGCAAAGTTTTATAGGTTACAATAAAAAATATATTAATAATAGTCTAATATACAAACAACAATATCAGGAAAACTGTACAAAAAAAAAATAAACAATAGTTACTATCGGGGTGCCAAAAACTTATAGAATATATATATAAATAAATATGAAACATCTGTTTCTAGAGACTATGAGTTAGTTAAATATGTAACAAAAACCTTCAAATTGCAATATTTTTTTTAAATTTAAGAATAAATTAAACAAAGAATGTGGGTATTGTTCTTATAGCATATTATTTAATTGATGGAATGTCTTTTCTGATTTAAGATCGGTTCAGAAATCCCATTTGAAGTAGTTTGTAGAAACCAAAATAATCGACTTTTGATCATTTATTTTTACAGGTAGTATTTACGAAAACTTTCTGGTGGATATATTTATTTTTCCAATACTAACATTAATCGATTTTAATCTGGAAAACTTTGCGCATTCGAGATCAAAATATTCAAACAAAATTCGACGTAAGGATTGAAAGTACTAAATTTTTGTCAGAGTTCTGGAGAAATTTGAGTATTGCGGACAAAAATTTTATAGATGGACTTTATATTTCTATTTCCATTTTCTATGCTTGGAATTGGAGAACGCAAAGGGAGGTTAACTCGTGTTAGGGAAGTTCGACTGTATAGTATATCTATGTAAACATATACATATATACTTATACATATATGCATGCTATGCATGTGTCTAGCTCATTGTTATTGTCATTTGTCGTTTCATGTCTAGAATTCCGAATGATAATGTTTATTTACATCTTTACTTAGTGACTAATTCGTTCCGCGAAGTTGAATTGTGTTTAGTGCACTGTCTTTTTACACCGGCCTGTTATCACAAACGTCGCGTTTCTGGGCTATCTTATCAAACACATACAAAGAACATGCACACACACACACGCACACAAGCTGCTGGCGCATTATTTAATTTTTTTATTGTTTTATTTAATTTGCGCACTTTGCGTATTTTTGTCTATTCTTGCACCAGAAATTTCGTTTATAAATCTTATTCCCTCTGTGAGTCCCAGTAGATAATTGAGTTCAGGAGCTTTTTTTACCCGTTGCTTATCTCACAAAGCGCGTTCCGTCCGTCCACCTGTTGCGTATGCGGCCGATCGCGCGACTGAAACGCACGCCCGTCCAAAACCTTTTTCCAGGTGCAAATCACAGCGCACTCTAGCGGCTGCGCTGTGAACTAATGCGTATAACTCTTTGTATAGCGTACTTTGCAACAAACAAGAAAGTTGGCTGCGAATTGGACAATTATGGCTCTACTTTTAGGCACTACTTGTTTATCTCATAGCTGCTATAAAGTGCCATAAGATTTAATGCTATAATTTGTTTTCTAAAAGGTGCCAAGTTTCCCGTGTGTGGAGGTTTGTGTCTACGCTATTTCGCTTTTTAGAACAGCTGCCATTCTTTGTGTTATAAAAAGCCAGGTTTAATGCATATACAGAGTTGGTGTTGGCATTTATAGTAATTTTTTGAGCTGCCCAATGTTGTGCTACAGAAAAGTAGCTTAGCTAAGACAAAAGTAACATTTACAGCTTTTTGCTTTAATTTACCGTTATTATACACTTGCGTTGGGTGCTATAAATATATTATGAAAAATATAACGCAGCTTTAAACAGACATTGTATGCGATATATACAAAAATAATGAACATCTCTTATATATTCGCTGGGGTATTCCAATTCGCCATTCCAAAAATATTAGCTCCTTTTAGCCAAACACATAATTTCTTGGCCAAGAATGAACGTTAGCTGTTACCACAAAATATTATGCATCGGTATGACTGCAGCACGCATTGCCATTGAAAAGTAAATTTGCTAAGACAACAACCTTGCATACTATATGCAAATATAACAACTTTTAAATCTTTATGCGCTTATTTACCTTTATTACACCCTTGCGTTGGGTATTATAAATATGTTATCAAAACTGTAACACAGAGTTAAACAAATTATGTATGCGATATATACAAAAGTAATGAACATCTGCTATATTTTCGCAAGGGTATACAAATTTTCCATTCCAGAAATATTTGTTTCTTCTAGCCCAATATATAATTTCTTGGCCAACATTTAACGTAAGCTTTTACCAATAAATGTTAAAAGCATAAGCATGAGTGCAGAATGCAGCTGTCCCTTACCACAACACCTCTCCTCCCCACCCATCAACCACCCAGCCAGTGACGCCCTAAACAATAATAAATAATCACAAGTTGAAGCGTTTTGTGGCAGCCAAAAACCATTTGACATTGGCCACAAGTGAGCTCAACGTGTCCCCTCGTGTTCCATCCGTGTCCCTTTGGCCCCCGTCCATGTTCTTGTTGCTGTTGTTTCAAGCCCTTCCAAAGTGTTGAGTGTGATTAATGAAATGGGCCTTAGGCGGGAGCGGGCAGCGGGCAGCGGGACCGGGCTTTAGGTGTGCGGGCGGACTGGCTAGCTTGTTTCGGGGTTAAATAGAGTTCAGGTCGAAAGTGTAGTTGATTTTGGTTTGCCGGCGCGCTACACTTGATTAATTTCACTGCATGGAATATAATTAATTTGGTATTTACAGAGGAAGCGCGAGAGAGACTGAGAGATGGGGGCCTAGCGCCTAGTTGCCATCTCGAGGCCCTGAAGACTACGGAAGTCATTAGCCAAATTGTTGAAAATATTTCGGCGACAGGTGTTGTCACAACGTGTGAGCTGGGTTTTTGGCCCGGCGCGGGCGGGACGCGGCTTAAGCTGTCGCCTGTTGAGGCAGGCTGCCACGCTGGGGAAAGCAAAAATAACAACAACACTCCAAATGCCACTTGGGGGGACGCTGCGGCACAGTGGGTCATTTAAATTCATTACAGAAAAGCAAACTTCGAGGCTGCAAAAAGCGGCCGTTAATTGACCACAAAAGTGGGCAAAGAGCGAGACGGCAACAAGTCAGAAAGTTGCAGTCGGGTGTAACCGACTGCGCAATACTCGTTCACAGTATATCAACAGATTAGAACAGTCGAAAACGGTCTTAATTATTATTGATATTTTGGAAAAATATCGAATTTGTTCTTTGTGCGAGTGGGTGTGGCCGTAATTTTTTTGGATCGAGAGGTCATCCGAAAGTTGCCTGTAAAATTTTCGTCCCCAGGATATATGGATTTAATCGGTTAGCCACGCACTCAGTTCTCAAAAATGCTCAGTTATCTGTGTGAAAAATGTTATATCGAATTTGTTCTTTGTGCGAGTGGGTGTGGCCGTAATTTTTTTTTGGATCGAGAGGTCATCCGAAAGTTGCCTGTAAAATTTTCGTCCCCAGGATATATGGATTTAATCGGTTAGCCACGCACTCAGTTCTCAAAAATGCTCAGTTATCTGTGTGAAAAATGTTATTCATCTAGCTTTCAAAGTGAGTGAGATAAATAGATTTGATCGAAATGCCGCGCCCCTAGAGGGCGTACGAACGGTCAGACGGACGGACAGCAAGGTAGACATTGCCCAAACCCAATATACTCTTTTCCCTCGTGAACGAGCATAATAAGCGAGCGAGCGAGTGCGACAGAATTTCCATGAATTTTCATTGCGACGTTTTTGTGGTACGCCGAAACTTGATGCGCCCGTGGCTTAATGTAATGGACCGGGGTGCCCAGCAGCAGAAGCAGACGTTTCTGTATCTAGTCAAACAGACGCCGCCGTGTGACATTGAAATCCTTTCAGCGGCGTTTGGCGCACAGGAAATGACAATGGTAGCATTTTTCGGCCTGGCCGCCCAAGCACAAAGTCCTCCTGCTAGACAATAGTTGCCAACTGGTCGCCCCAGCTACGCGCCCCTTTTCTGTACCTCTGTCGAGTACTTTCGCAAAGTGAATGTTATTGCCGTGGCTTTCTCCGTGCCCCCTCGTCCCGCTCTACCCTTCGTTGCCAGGTTCTGCTGCGCATCGTTAGCCGCAGCTGCTGCCCAAACTATGCAAAACTCAATTGAGTAATGCTCCTCGTTGTTGCTGCCCGTTGTTGGGCACAGTTTGATCAACAACATAGCCATTTAATTAATAAAACAGGCTCCATAGCTACATTTCTGTGGTTCCCGTAAAGCTTATCGGGGTATCTGGTAAGAGGGATTCAGTGAACGACTTAAGGTAAGGTCAAGCAATGCCCTGGATACACTTTTTCTTGAAGCCTTTTTCATTTGTAAAAAGTGTTGGTTTCAATTAAATATATTTTCCTCATCAGTTTAAATAACTTAAGGTCGCTTTACTCACAATTTCAATGTTCACGCTCGCAATTTAACTTTTACCTCCCACTTTCTCTTTCTCTTTCTCACGTAAGCAGTCTTTTTTACACATAAGCAGCTTAATTGCATGAGTAACTCATTGGCCAGGTTAACGTTGAGATCCAGCCCAAGATTTAATTCAGATCAAAGCTTACCTGTGGCAAAGTAAAAGAAATGAATAATTAATACAATTTTAAAGTGACTTTGCGTGTGTACAAATAAGGGATTTTTTGTTTTGAAGAAAATTGTATTTTTAAATAAAAATATTTCTTATTTTTCATATTGCTGCTCAAAGAAAAATACTTAGTTTGTAACTTTTATTTGAAAGTTGCCAAAAGAGAATTTAATTTAAGTTCATTGTTTAGTTTTTTTTTTTTTTTTACCAAATTTACTTCAATTCCTTGCTTCCCATCCTCATTTTTTTTAATTTTAATACTCTTTTCATAAAGTTGAAAGAGTATGTTTGTGCAAAGTTCGTCTATTTTTTCGAGATTTGGAATATATACCAACAAATTTATTAAAAATCTTTAACTTCCCCTACTGGGGACAAAGAGCAAAACATACATATATATTTATTCCGCAGTTTTTATATAAACTTTGAAACTTTATTTGAAGTTACAAAATATTAAGAAAATTATATATATATATATAAATATATTTATTTTGAAATATTATTTTCTACGTTCTTTTAGTTTATTTTATTTATTAATTCCTTATTAACTATTTCAAAAGGGAGCCACAGAAACCCCGTCAACAATTCGCTCAAATTTCCTTCAACTCTAAGCTGGCTACAATAAAAAATTCATTTCCAAATGGTTGGCTTTAGTACCCATTTTTGCTATGCTTGCGATGTGCGTGCGATTTAGGGACAAATACACACGTCTCTGTGGATGGGCTTATTACAGCTAACTAGGAATCACAGCGCGAGCGAAACAAATCCGCCAAGTATCCGAATCACGTCGGCTTACACATGCACTTAATAATTTATCTGGCTGTTGGCCGCAGGCCGTGGAGCAGCGGCATCCATCTCCGGCCGTGGTCTGCGATGACGGATGAGCTGACGATTGGCGCTGCTGATGTGCTGCTGATTGGCGTCGCCGCTCATAAATCAAAGGCCCAGGCCAGAACACTGGCAAACGGAATCCCAACCGAAGCCTCATCCAGCTGCAGCTGGGACTGAGCCTGAGCCTGGCATGGCATGGCATGGCATGGCCTGGCCTGGCCTGCCCTGCCCCGGGTCCACTGGCCGTGACAGCAAATGTTTGCGAATTTTATGCGAATTACGCCTAATTAGCATTTTTGCAGTGCAAACGCTTGGCCCCCGGGATCGGAGTCGGAGTCGGAGCCAGAATCGGAGCTGGTTCTGGCTGATTATGTGGGCGATTGCATATGCAAAACATAAGTGCCCTTTGGCAAAGGGATCGCTCTGGTGCTGTCTGTGGCATATGGCCGCGCAGCGCCTACAAAAATCCATTGGGGACTCGCCACCGAAACTGTTGATACGCTTGCCTCTCGTCGAAGTCAACACGCGACGCGCGTCGCAATGCGACCCAATAAAATTATGCGAAATCGGAATGTGGTCGGCCGAGTGGAGCAAATCGTATTTGCAGCGACAGTGCAACAAGGGCATGCAACGGGATATGTATGTGTGAAAGGGCGTGGAATGGAGGGGCCGCGGGTCAATTGTTGACTTAGGGCTGCCAGTTGCCCCCTCGAGGCGAGACCAACAAATGTAATGTGGTTGTTGCTCTGATTGTTGTTGTTGTTGCTCTTCTTGTTGTTGCAGTTGCCATGCCTCTGCTAACTAAGGTACAACGGCCGTCAAGAGCACTATGCATGAATTTGGGAACATAACTAAGATATCAGAATACCTAAACCATGAATGTAGTTGAAGGTAATTATCCAGTTTTCTATCACAAATGCTTTCTTAATTGGCCGAAAATGTGAAGCAAGTCACCTTTAGTAAACGATTAGTAAGCTTCCCAAGTGTTAGTGTGTACAAGTGTCGTTCTGATGCTTAATAGTTTTTATTTGTATACCCTCTACTGACTGCATATGGCTTAGAAAGTGTCTATAACAGTTGTGCAAATGCATCCAACGGACAGAAGGGGGCCTCTTTCAGACCATAGAGCATGCATTTACATATATATACATATATATTATATATATTGTTTCGTTAGCCGAGTGACTTCTCTAATATAATATATAATAACTATGTAAACCTGGCGATCTCAGAAGCTGTGTCGTATACCGGACACAGATTGTGTTTATCTCAAATTAAAATAATATAGAAATGATTATATATAGAATGGTATTTAATAATTCTTTGGTAGTTTATAAGAGCTAGACATTTTCAGTTTGCCGTGTTAGATAATTTAAGTTCTAGTTTAGCATCCACTTTAAATTACAAAAACATTTAAGTATGCCGCAGTTCAGGTGCTGGGTATCTTAAAGTCGTGCCAGCTAGCACTCTTGCTTCTTTTTAGTTTTGTGACGCACGGAAATAGAGTCAGCTGCATTCGCCACTGCTCCGGCCTGGGACGTGCTTGGGGATTTGCAGTGGAGCAACAGTTGCAGGGTTGTTACGCCTGCCGGCCGCTCGCTAATTGCGGCCGGAGTCGGAGTTGGAGTCGGAGTCGGAGTCAGCGCCAAAGTGGGTTCCAGCGGGCATATCAAAGGCTGTAATTTGGCATTCAGGGAGGTAGGGGGCAGGTCAGGGGACTGCATTATCTGCCTCTGGCTTTGGTTGCTTTGGGTGGCAGCCGAGCGTGGCTCCTATTAATGATTAATTAAAAAACTGCATGCTGCATGGGGGTTGAAGGAGGAGGACGAGGAGGGAGCGGAGGGAGCATTGGGACTCTGTCTGCTACTGGGGACTGAGTAGTCCATGACATATGTGGCATTTAATTGGGCAAACAAAACAGTGGCCCATGCCGGCATTTACAGTGCAGTTGGGAAGAGAGGGGGCTAGGGCGAGAGCGAGGGCGCAAGAGAGCTGTGGCCAGCATAGCGCCTTCCAATGCCACACATTTGGGGCTTCCATAGCGAGCGGGTGGCCAAACCAGTTGCGCCAGTGAAACGAAATGGCAATGGAACACGGCTCTCTTAGGCACACGCTCTTTGACAGTGTCCCAGGTCCGGGTGCTGACGTCTACCTCCCCCTTTCCACCCGCATTGCCGAAACGCCGCAGCCGAGCAACAGCAATGACGACTCCGACGCCGACACAAATTTGGGGCCAAGTTGCCCCAACTTGCGGCATTGCGCTGCGTGGCACAGAATCAGTCGTCAGTTTGTCTTAAGCGGATTTGGTCGACACGTGTGTGTGAGTGAGTGTGTGAGTGTGTATCTGCTGCTCGCATACGTCGTTTTTAGAAACAGATTCGCCAACTGGGCTCAAAACATCCAAACATCCAAAAGACAGCGACAACATTTTGCGTGAATTTAACACTTGGCCTAGGTCACGTATCACGCCGAAGACTCACGCCGCTCACGACCCTGCTTTTTGTTCAAGTGCACCTCTGTGTGTGTGAGTGTGCGGTTGACATTCGATTTACTTTCGCTGCAAAAAGCGTAGCATTCTTTTTTGGCACAACCAGCCGCTGCGTGTGTTTTTTCGAATCGGTCGATATTTGCATAAATTAAAAATACAAAATACAAATAAAAAAGACCATAAAAAACCACATAGAAAACACTTGGAGACTGCCTAATGAGTTTTTAATACGCTGCCGTGTGTGTGTACGTATAAAAAAACACTCAGAACTAAAAGTCATTGTCACTGGCTTTGCGCCTGACGCCGCTGCTAATTTATTGAGCTCTGCACAAGACTTTTGAACGTGGCCAAAACCGAGAAAAACTAATTCAAACTGAACTTCAGCTAAAGGCGACGTTTGTTAGCCAAGAAAAAAAGACAAACTTTTTGGTAAGTGACCGTGCAAAGTTGTGGCTATTAAAATGAACTCGATTAGAGTGTGCTTAAAAGAGAGATGTAGATAAGGTTACATATGTAGATGATAAGCCTGCTCAGTATGTGAGTTTTGCCAAGACACTTTAATATTTATTAAATTTTCAACTTTCATTTTGTTTACTATAAAGTAATAGAAATTTCCATAAATAAAACTAATCACTGTAAAAATGTTATTTTACGCATACAAGCACATCATACACAAATTAAATAAACCTCTAATTGTAATTTATATGCGTTGATATTATGTTATAGCAATTATTTTCATTTTAAATGTAATATCAAATTAAAAGGAATTTTATTCATGATTTGTAAACAAATGTAAGAATTAAAGATTTTTATTTCATTTATTTTTGCTGAGAGACCAATCAATTATCCAACCTGAGCAATACTAATAAATCTTGTTAATGGATATGTGGAAATGGTTTCTAAAAACGTTTAGCCTATAATATTGGCTTTGCACCAAATAGATTTTTATTTGGATTTGCATAATGAAGACTCAAATATAAATCTTTTATGGAGTACATCAATCTTAAATGTCTAAATAAAATACTTATTATAAGAATCATAAATAATTGAACCATGGTAACATTATATGAAATTAGAAGGGTTGTATAAAATATGCAAGAGTGCCTGAACCTGTATACAAAGTTCTTTCAAATATTGGCAAATATGTATATAAATAATTCTCGCCCATCCATTTGTTAACTGCCAATCGATATATGCCGCAGGCAACAACCGCATGGCACTGTCAAATATTTGCAAATTTCCATTTGAAAATGCTGGGAAATTGTATAAACAAATTTTCATCTTTGATGTACACAAAAATGCATTCGTAATAAATTAAATGCCAAACTGGGCTTATCGTTAATTACTGGTTACAGGTAAATAACAGAGAGAAAGCGCTTGAAATGGAATTATTAATGCAAATGATTAGTTTACTTATGCAAAGACAACTGACAGATACAAAAGTATCTGTAAGATGCACACACACACGGTCTGTTTAATTACATATGCAAACAATGCAGTTGGCAACTTCAACAAAATGTAAATTGAAATTTTAATTTGAGGGCGCAAACATCGAATGTCAATTAAAGGCCAATAAACAATAACAAATCTAAAATATATTTCATTTTTAATGCCTTGTCCTGTATATAGCTCTCTGGATTTACTTAAAACCAAATTCATTTACAATATCAAAAACAACAACGAACAATTTCAATTAATTTCGCATATTTACATATATATAAATATATTTATCTAAACAAGCACCAAGATAAATATGTAAAATACGAAAATAAAAAAAACTGTTACTGTCGCTATTTGAAATCAAAAATTAATTCAAATTGTAATTAATGTGTTGCATTCACAGTCGCTGTCGCAGTCGGGTATTCATTTCACATATGGACGAAATTTTTGGCAATTACAGCAGCAAACCGTTATGAAAAACAGCAATGAAAAAAAACAACAAACAGAAATTTTATATTGCATTTTGGCATCATTTCCATTTGCATTTGGAAAATGCGATTAAGCAAATATGTCAAAAGCATTTCAGCTATTTACTGTGTATTCAATATTTAAGTTAATTTTAATGTTGTTTGCTTAATGGCTTTTTTATGTGCGCTTGGCAATGCGACGTATGCGTGATGAGGCCTTTTAAGAGTGTGAAGGGGGCGGGGGCTACTTTTTAGCCAGCTCTGATACTCGACGGGCTTTTCACATGCAATTTGCATTGGTAGAACAACAACAACGCATTGCATGCAATTAAAAATAATTATTATCAATTTACGATGACAACAATTTTCAATTTAAGTTTTATTTTATTTATTAAAAGCGCTCAATGCATTTTCACAGCTACTGTTGTTATTGTTGCTGCGACACTTGTCATCTATGTGTGTGGGTGTGAGGGTGTGTGCTATCATACAATTGCTCGCATGGCTCTAATATCAGGCGTTCGGTCAACTTCAATTTGAGCTGCCTTCCTGGCGAATTGATTTTTATTGCACTATTGAAGCACAGTTTCCGTTTTGCCATTTAAGAGAGCTCGAGGCAAGCATAACTAAAAGCAAAAGCCGAGCAGAACTAGGCGAGAGTGAGAGAGAAAGTAGAAGCGAGAGGGACCCGTTGCCACATCATTGTTGTGGCAGGAAGCTGGCGACCAGTGGCAACAATTGTTGCAGCTACGTTGCCCACTAAATGCGAATGCCAATGCGATTGCAATTGCAAATGCGAATGTGAATCCGAATGCGGAGCGAAGCGTGTGCAATAATGCCACAGCAGAAAAAGTCGATCGAACTATCAAACTATCCATCTATAACTCTATGCAAAGCAATTAAAACAGCCACAGTTGCCACAGCTGCATTGATTGCTGACGCCGACGTGCCCATTTTTTTAACGCCTTTCTGCATTTTATTCATTTGTTCAACTATTAGAAAAAGCGGCAGAAATAACTAGAATAGAAACATTATTGTTATAAGTATTGAACAAATTACATATACATAGTCATATTTAGATACATTTTTTGCCTTACTTCTAAAATATATCTGTCTATCAAGGCCTTTGGCTAGGACATAGGCATAGTCATATTTAGATACATTTTACTTCTAAAATATATCTGTCTATCAAGGCCTTTGGCTAGGACATGGGCCTGGCGTGCGAGCCAGAATGCGCGTTGTTTAATTGAAAATTTTCGAACTGACAGCAGAAAAATATAACTCTTTTCTAAAATTTATTTTAAAAAGATATCTGTAACATTAAAATATGTTAGTTACGTTTTTTTTCAAGAGTATGCAGAGTTCGGTGCGTTATTTCTAAAATGTTTGCCACCTGATTGTCATGCATTTTGTGGCTGGTTGCAAAAATCCATTGAATTTCAATTAAAACGACGCTGCAGTCAAAAGAGCCAAAGATAACTGGCTTTGTTTTACAGTTCATTGTCAGCTGAGAGCCCTGCACATTGAGTGAAATATATAGGGTATCCACACTCAGAGAAAAGCGATATTTTAAATTCTTGATCATATTACCAGAATAGAGTTCACATCGATTGAAAAGTAAGTTTTACAAATTCAACCACTTGTATTTAGAATATAAGAGAAAGTGCTTGGATTAAGTACAAAATAATTATTTATATTTAATAATATTTAAAAAAGGCTAAAATGTTTCTAATGGAAGAAAAAAACATTTCTAGACAACTGTATTAAAGTATTCTATTATATAATTTCGGTACTTCCAAAAAAAAAACACGGACTTGGAAAAAACTGACAAAAATGTTGTAATTATTTAAAAATAAGCAAAAATGTGGGAATACCTTTTTAAGATAGAATACTGTATTGATATCTTATACATACGAATTTTTTATTAAAAATAGTTCTTGAAGTAATCATTTTATTGCCAAGTTAAGAAAAACTTCGCAACATTTGTACTTGACGCAAACACTTAATTCTTGACTTTTTCTCAGAGTGTATGCCATATATAAATGATATGATTTAAAGAATTAGATGAACTGTAGTCATAGAATAGCCTCTTTTAATGCCCTTCCATCTATCAGTTATTACGATATTTAAATCACCATTGAGAGTAAAATCCATTGCTTGCACTTCCTTTAGCGGCTCTATTACCAACCTAATAACAAGTTAAACAGTTTACGTATTCAGCAATTGGCGATTGTGGAAAAAATAAGAAAAGTCAAGAGGGGCTACAGAAGATACCAAAACAAACGGTAAAGCCTGACATGGCAAAGGTCTGTTGGGCGGGATCTGGACCTGGCGACTTTTAATTGAGTTTTGAACGCAAATAAAATGCGTGTGAAAGGCGAAAAAGCGAAAATTAATGCGCTCGGTTGGCTTTTTTCCCCGACTTTTCCTGCGCATTCATTTGCGCCCTTGTCCGTGTCGAGTGTGTGTGTGTGTGTGTGTGTTTGTGTGTGTTTCCGACTTTGACTGTGATTGCGATTGCGATTGTGTCCCTCATTCGGGCGTGTCTGTGAGCTGTGAAAATATTTAAAATTCATTGGCCCTACTTCAGCCTTACATTTGACTCCTGCTAGAATTGGAGCCTGTAGCTCCTGTGCCACATCCTTATGCAAATCGCATTTTAATAAACTTGCGTTGCGTCAATTTTCATTTACAGTTGGTCCACTGGGAGCTGCTTTGCCATACCCCTTGTCCCCTCAATAAGGTCCCCCGCAAAAAAAACAATGCCCAAAAAAGTCCTAATTAAATTTAAATTAACTTTAAGCATTTGGGCTTTGTTAGCTTTGCTTTTCAATCTTCTTATACCCTAAAGCAAGTGGCTTACAGTGGGGTATATAAGGTGTAGGGCTAATACAGACCTAATCTATTATTACAACTGTGCGAGGTGCTTAAGAATATTTTTATTATTACAGCGCTTCTCGTTAGTAGAGGGTATATCACTGTCGAGCTGCCTTCACTCTTGTGTATTCACTTATTTCCTGTTCTGCATGTGGGTTCCATTTTCGTTTATTTATTTATTTTTTTGTTCGCTTTTTTGATGGCTCATTAAAATGTGAAATTTAATTTCTCCGTACTTACATATGGCCATAAAAATTGCAAGCTACGAAATTGAATTGAATTTAATATTAGTTGCCTAATGGCACATGTGCTTAAAGCTCTGCTCACTTCAAAGCTGCGTTTCGCCCAGACGGGAATAGGCGAAAAAACAAGGTCTCGGAGCGTATGTCCCATTTGTAGCAACAGCCCCTCCAGACCGGGACTTAATAAATATGCTAAACATATAGATATGTGTGTGCATGTATTTGGCGTAAGCAGATAAAATGACAAGGTTTGGAAATCAAGGCTAAACGCGTTAAGTGATATTTAAAGTACATTTAACAGCCGCCAACCTGCTGCCGGCTGCGTGCCTCGTTGCCATGCCCCCAACTTGCCCCCGCTCCCGACCCAACCTTCGCCTTCGCCCCGCCCCCGTGACTTTGGCTTTGTTGTGCCTCGCATATTTCGGGGGTTACATATTTTTCCTGCATGCGGCTACGAATGCGAGGCATTTGCGTGCCTTTGCCTTGGGATCACAGAGAAATGCTTGACGCAAGGATAACACAAAGCGGAAAAGGAAGCAGCGACTACGTGTGTATTGACAAATGAGTTGGGTGTAGGCAGCAGGGGCAACAACAACAGCCACATAGAAATATACACACACATGAATACATTCATATATCCATATGAATGCTTACACATGTTTGTAATTTCCTTGCCGATTGTTGCCCGTTTTGGTTGTTGGCTTATTTGTCTCTCATCTCTGCTAGCCTTTAGCCGTTGATAGATGACTTTGGGGAAAAATTGCGACCGAGGGTGGCCCTGGTATGCGGCTTGTGCACGACAAATGTGCTGCAATTTACTTGAGCTCCGGCCAAGTATTTTCTCCAAGTTCCTCAAATGATTAACGGCTGCAATGGGTTAAGCTAAAGATTGCATGAAATTTCATTTGCATACTCAGTATAAAATAGGTGAGCTTTAATTGTACTCCTTATGGATTTGCAGAGCAAACAATTTTTTTTAATTAATTTCAAGCTTAAATTTTTTATATGTAGGCTTAAAATTAATATCAAAATTTGACTTAAAATCGCTTTACAAACAATTTTTAAAGCTCACGCTATCTCAATATTATGACAGCCTCTCTCTCTCTCTATCTATTTTTATTTTACATAAGAAGCTTACTTGCCGACAGGCTTAGAACTCGAGTAGGCAAGACGTGCGCCTAGCATATATATTATATATTAATGTATAGGAATTTTTCACGAGCGCCAGTTATTAAATAATAATATAAATATTTGTAATTATAAAACGTTATTTAAAATTCTTATGATGTTGCTTTTACTTTAGTCGTAATTACTAAATTAGTCTATTTTAATTTATGTGGCACACTTTTGCGGTAGAAGTTTCAGAAAAGCACTCAATTTGTTAATTAAGATAGTTAAATTTAAATGTTTAAAACATCTTTGGTACACAGTATCGATCGATTTAAGCGACATTGTTGCCCGGGTCCGCTTAAGTTAACTCTCCACAATCTGTCAGCCTTGGCTTTGGCGTCACAGCTTACACTGTTTAATGTTACGCGTACGCAGCAGCGTTGGCCGGTCAAAGGCCGGGGGCTATAAATTAGCTGACAAATACTTTGATTACATAATCAGGACGCAGGGCTAAACGGGTTGGCCAATGGCTAACGGCAGCAGATGAAACGAAACGAGCGCTTAAACGAGCTTTAAGTGTGCCCCTGAGTCAGCACGCACTCGGGGGAGCATAGCTGGGTTAGGGTGTGACAATGATGCGGGGTGTGGGGGAGCGGGAGTGGTAGTGGGAGTGGCAGTGGAAGGGCTTGTGTGTAGCAAAAGTGCAGGGCAAGGCAACTGCAACTGCAACTGCAGCGAGTAGCAAATTTAATTGAAATTGAAAGCACTTTAGTGTCCCTCGGCTTGGCCTGGTCTGGTCTGGTTTGGTCTGGGCTAGGACTCGAGTTGGATGCTGCGCTCGGTGCTCGGTGCTTGGTGCACGGTGCCGTTGCATGCAACTAATTTGTGCCACTAATGAATTTATTTGCCACTTGTATGCTGGCAACGTGGGCGTGTGATAAAAACGTACAGAGTGTGCAAAAGGGTGCACAGTGTGTGTGTGTGTGTGTGTGTGTGAAATAAAGCAAAATAAATGAAACTAATATAAAAATGGCGCAGTGGGAGCTAGCTGCAGTAGAAGAGGGAGGGAGCGTAGGGTGTGTGTGTGTGACATTTTACAGGCATTGCCAAGAAAGGCGCCTGAAAGGCTTCAAGGCGGCGACAACTCGCAGCAGCAGCTGCAATGGAAAAGCAGCAAACGAAATCGTTTGAGAATTAATTTTCCATTTCAAAAGCAAAAAGGAAAGCGCGCGCGTGTGTCCTGGCTGAGCTCCTTCCCCAGTTGCAGCTCCCTTTCTCTCACTCTCTCTGCCCCTCCAGCTGCTGTCGCTTGCAGCTCGTGTCGAATTACAATTTATTGGCTGCTAAGTGCCAGCGCCTTGGCACTTTTCACTTACCTCACACCCAGGCGGGGTCATTAGCAGTGCGTCATCGGCTTTGGCCACGCAACGAGCAAATCAGCCAGATAAATAGGCTGCCAGGCAGGGGACAAAAGGATAAAGAGCCTGGGTCGCTAATTAACTCATTATGGGACAATCAATGTTTCAATTATTTAAAGCAGCATTAAAAAAATTGCATTATAAAATATATTAACTATAAAAAGGGTATTTCATGTGCATTGCGCTTGCTGGGACTTTTTTTGAAAGCTGCTGACAGCTACAGAAAATTCTTAACGACTGCACTGTGGCCCAATAAACACAAAGAAAATGTGGAAAAATGTGAAAAATACAAATTGCGTTTATGCTGCACAATTGGGAAATTGAACACTGAAAACGGAAAACTGCAAACGCAAAGTGTAAACAGCAAACGGCAGCTGCTTTAGTTTTTAATTAAACATTGGGGCAGGTAACAAATGTCTGTGGCACGTTGTTCACATTATGAAATGTTGCCTGCATTTTTAGATTTTTTTGTGTACCCTGTACTCGTTGAAAATAGATTGGTGAGGGTCTTTTGTAACTCTATTCATATAGGGTACATTTACTCCATCAGTAAGTATAAAAAGTGTTGTCTTTTATCCTGTCGATTTGTCTGCTTACTTGTCCGTCCGCCTTTTTGAATCCCCGTCTATCTTCAGATTATATCTGTCTTCGATTGCACACGCAAATAAAAATTAGGAAACATATTACTTTAAAGCATTATTCTAATAGTATTATATTATATTATTCAAATATCTTAAATTTTATTAAAATGATTGTTCGTACATGTTGAAGTAAGCACGCATGAATGTTACGGCGGATTGAGCTTACCTACAGGGTGTCTGCCAGTCGGGTATTCTCGACTAGAGAAATTCGTGAAAGTATTTTTTTTGGGCTGATTGCTGCGATTTTAGTTATGGCTCGGAACGTGCATTACATCTAATTGAATAGAGCTGTAAAACATGAGCCGTAATTAGGCTACATTTTGTATTTCTGTGTGTGTATTTGTGTGTGTGTGCATTCACTAAAACAAAAGGAACCAATTGGGTCAGCGGGCTGTGGAGGGAGCGAGAGGGGATTGCAGTTGCACATAAATGGGCACAGTAACTTCTTGTTATTATGCTGTAAGAGAGCTGGCTCGCTGGCAGCACCAATTCATATATTTGACTGGCACTTGGCGTAGGCACAGGCCAGGACAGGACAGGAGTTCGCCGGTGCCATAGGACGGGTGCGGAGGGACAGGTCTCGGCACGTTGTTTTTGTGCAATTTCCATGAGTGGCACTCGGGCAAAATATACTATTTATTTCGCTACTCTCAGTACGCTCACACAGTGGCCCAAATGAACCACATTCCAACCTGACTGACGCTAGCCAACTTTTTGCGTATGAAAATAAAACATCACACACACACATACACACATGCACACTCAAACTGCGACAGAGATGAGAGGCAGCTGTGGCATTGTTGTTGTTGCACTTCTTCACTTTGTTGCCGCTACGTAAAAGCTCGTTGAGTGAAAAACGTCGAGTTAAGTATGTGTGTTTTAAAAAGCGATATGATGCACAGACACACACACACACACACTAACACACACCAAAACACAGCAGTTTGCAGCTCAGGGCTGGCAGCTTCTCGAGTGGCACTCACCTTGCACAGGACGCAGGCTCAGACCCGGACGTCAGTACGACACTACGACAAGTTGCAGTTGTTACACATAGAGAAACTTTCTTGACTCTTGTACTTAGCATGTGTTAATGAAAAGTCACATTTTTGTATACTTCAGTTTAACGTCTAGTAAAAGAAACTGGTTTCTACATCCCCAAACACACATTTTGATTTTGAACCTTTGTTCTTGATATTTTTCTAATATAAAATTGGTTTTACCTATTTAAAATACTTCATGTTTCGAAATAAATTAAATTAACATTTTGCGAACTCTAAAATTCAAATATTGGATTTGGGAACCGATTCGATTCACGGCTCGGTTCATAGCTAAAAATTAATTGAATGTTTTTATTGCATGTTTTCTTAAAATATGAACGTATTTAGATTAAGAGACTTTAATCTTGGCGATGCTTTAACAACCTCAGTTGTGCCTAATTATGGTAGCAAAATTCTCAAATTTTTCGCTTAGTGTAGGTGAAGAAGAGCGTAGCTTGGAGTGGGTAGAGAAGGCATTTTACCTAGCCCAAAAGTATGCTGCTAACATGCCACTACTACACTCGCTGCCTGTCTGCTGTGCAAGTATGTGAGTGTACCTCTCACTGTCCCTCTGTATGTGTGTCTGTATTTGGTTAGTTTTCGTATTCGTTTACGTTTTCGTGTCGTGCTCGCTGCTTTTGTGTGTTGTTTTTAGTTTTAATGAAATGTAAATGTTTAGTTATACACACACAGCGGACAGGCAGTACGAGTGTGTAGCCAGAAATATAGGTGGGCAGCTCTACTAGCTAGCTCGTACTCCCGGCTGCAGCCGTGGAAATTTATGTTAAGCTGCTTTTCCGAGTTGTAATTTTCGGCAGTGAATGCAAATCAGCGCTTGGCTCTAAAAAGCCCAACAAAAAACCTGAAATGAACCAACCGCTTTATGTATGTAAAACCTACCATTTTATATATATATTTTTTTCGTTTTTATACTTAGTTACCAAAAATATTGCAGCATCAGATATCTGCATATTATAGACTAGCGGGTAATTCACGGCCTTTCTTTTTTAGCTATAAATTTTCCACTCATTTGCCGTCCCTGGGAAAATAAAATGCGTTTAAAACCTATGGAACGAAAAACTGAACGCTTTGCTTCAAAATTCATTTACCAAACAGTAGAGTAGATTTTTGGTTTAATAAGGATTCTCGATTGCATGCATGAGAAAAACTTTTCATATACTTTCAGCAGAGGTATTTTTCACAACCCCGTCTTAGTTTTTACTGTGCGATGATCATCAATCAGTCAATCGCAGCCCATACTTTTATATATTCATATACTGTTCAGATACGTGAAATAAAATCTATATGCCTACTGCATACTCTCCGCTGTTAATTGACATTTGCTCTCCAGTTATGTTTGCGGAGGCTTCAATTTTCGTATGCCGTAAAATTACATTTGGCTTATTGTGTTGGGCCCCAGTTTCAATTTCAATAGGCCAAAGTGCGTTTTGTGGTCAGTCCGGCGTATTTATTAAAAATGTTGATAATAAAACGCCAGCCAAAAGAGCCGAACGGGCCAACACAAACAAACAAATAAACAGAGCGACAAACAAGCAGTCGGACAAACATTGCACAATTTGTAAACACTGACAAAGTGGCTGTGGGGTGGAAGGCGGAAGGGTTTAGAGGGGGCAACGCGGCTTAACACGCTTGTCAACGCTGGCCAAATGACCCCGCCGAGAGTGGCAGGGGGGCGGGGTGGCGAGGGGGAAGCTGGAGGTGGGCGCGTGCCAGAGTGCGACAAAATGGCATTTCCTTTGGCTCTTTGGCTATTTGGCTCCTCGTAAGCGTCGCTTGTTCGCATTTTCCGCCGGATTTTGTTTACAAGCCACGCCGCAGTGCCACGAAAACAAATTGAAAATGCGCAGCAGCGAAAACAACAACAACAGCAAACACGACAGCGACAACGACAACAGTAGCTGCAGCAGTAAATGGTGACAACTCTGGTCGCCATTGTTGCATTTGTTTGCTTTTGTGCGGCATTGTTGTCAAATTTATTAAGTTACTCATACGCCACGCTACACCAGCCACCTCCCAGTCCCGGCCTACGCCCACGCCTCGCTGTTCCTGCAGCCGCAAACAAGTGACAAGCGAGGCATTGTGCGAGTGGGCGAAGGGCGGGGGGGGGGGGGGGAGAGGCGGAGGCTCCAAGTGGTCCCAGGCGACTCCACATGTTTGGCATATCAAATGTTGTTTTCGTTTGTCAAAATGACAAACCCAAACTGAAAACCAAACGAAATAAAACGAAAAATTCCATCGGCCAACAAGAACAGCCTCTTTGGCCAAGGTACACTGGTTCCAATTTCACAAGGTAAGATCATATAATATGGTATATGATGTATGATATGGGCTGCTTTTCTAGTGAAGACCAACATCAACAAATTTCAACAGTAATGGGCTTTAGCTCTTTATGAAGAGCATAGACTACATACTTGTTATTCTTCCTATACAAAATCGAATGTAGAATTGTTTACTTTCGAGTTAACGAAGATTTAATACCCTTGCAGACAGAAAACCTCTCTCTCACAGTCATATGCATATTTTGATCAAGATGCAATTTATCGTCTTGACTATTAATGCAGAACAATAATATACATCTATATAATGACGCATAAGTCTTCTTCAGTGCGCTACACATGCGACAAAATGTGCAATAATACCATCTGTAAGGTTTTTAAAAATATTTCATAAAACTGCCATCTCTTTAACGCTATTACTCTTTTCTGTTATCAATTTCTGTTTAAAAGAATCCCATTTGAAGTCTCTTGTGGCATTTTCATTCTGCTCCAATTGAAAGCCCAATTCCACTGGAATCAGTTTGTAATAAGCCAAAATGGATGTTTGTTTGCTCCACTGTGTGGCCGAGTTATGTAACTTGCGAGCTGCTGCTGCCACTTGTCGTGCCACTGGACATGGACTTGGGGCTTGGGGGCAGCCTCCGCTTCGCTGTAAGTAGATCCCATTTGGCAGTCACAGGCTTGGCTGCCGTTTTGGGTCGCTCAGTGTCATTTTTGTCGGTTGTTTGGCTGCTGTTGGTGTTGTTGTTGTTGTTGTTGCTGTTGTTGTTGTGCCGTCAATAAACAGCAGACAGTTGGCAAGTGGAAGTCCTCGATCTGCTCATGTTTGGTCTTGTTCGATGCCGCCTCCACAAAAACACACACACGCTTACACACATGAGCACAGGCAGTCGCACACTCAGAGAAAAAATTAAGAATTTTGTACTCAATACTTAACACTTTGTTTTAAATTGTGAAACTTCCAATTAAAAGACTACAATCTTAAAAATGTCTTTCTCCTATTCAAAACAGTTTACGTTTATTTTAAGTATGCAAATTTTTGTAATAAATGTTTCCTTTAATTCAAAACCCGTTTTACTCATGGTTGCTAAATAAGTAGTACATTTTGCAATCAAGAATGATTTACAATTAATTTTAAAATATTCAAGAAACCAATAAACTTGGAATTTAAGTAACAAAATGTAATAAATTGTATCCTAAGTTTATTATGTTTTTCAAGTGCATTTACTATTGCTAGCTATATGCGTGCATTTGTATTTGTATCTGTAACTGTATTTGTAGCTGTATCTAAGCGTTTGCCAACAAGTCGCGCCGAGTGTCGAATTCTTCGTCCTCGTCGTCGCCTTTGGCCATAAATAATCGCCTAAATATGCTGGCCAGCTGCCCAGCGGCTGCCTAACGCCAAAATCAGTCTTAATATGGTCTCCACTGTTAGCTGTTGCTATGCCCCTGTGTGAGTGTGTGTGTGTGTGTGTATGTGGGTGTATGTTATTTACCGTTTGTTTGTGTTGTTGGGATTTATGTTTGGCCAAGTTGTGAGCGCCAATGTTTTTTATGTTGAACTTAAAGACGTTCTAAGTACGTTTTGTGCACTTTGCGTTGTGCCAGTTTTTCTTTTCCTCTCGCTTGCCGCATACAACCCCCCTCCATGGTATAGGGTATCACACCCCCAACGTCGCTGTTTCTGCTGCTGCTGTTGTTGCTGTTATTGCTGTTGCTGGCGCACTTGAAGTTTGCTTCGGGGACCGTTTCAGGACGTTCAACTTGGTCCGTTCCCGTCTTCCGAATTGTTGTTCTTGGCAACTGTTTTGTTTGTGTTTTATGGTCATTTCTAATGTGCTTCGTTCTTTATGTACGTGTGTGTGTGCGGGGACGTAAGTACTTAGTGTTAATAAACTTTTATAAATATTCTCTTTGACACTTTTAGCACGAAATAAAACTGACAAATAAATCTGATTAATCATTGCACTTTGTGCTTTGTAATAGCATTTTCCACGTATTTTATTTTCACCAAGTTTCACCTGCAACCCTCAGAGGCGTCTACCAACACTGGGCGTGGCAGTGTGGGGCAAGTGTGCGTGACCTCGCTATACAAGGAAGCAAAAAAAGAGGACAACTGATAATTTCATTTTTGTGAATGCGACTGTGGTTGCTCTTAATCCCGAACTCACTCGCTTTTGATGAATGAGTCTTTAATTTCTGATACATGCATGTATAATGAAGTCATAGAGAAATCGTAAAGCTGCTTAGACGAAAAGCTAAATAGCTTTTTAAGAAGACTTTAACCATGCGGGTTTTAAATGCAATCCATATTTTAGTTAGTTGAATTTTTCGTAAGAACTGTTGCTTAACCAACAGTTAGAAGTGCTCTAGCTCTTATTGTGCCTCATTCGAAGATACCCCGTTCTTAACACATCTCCCAAGAAAAAGTAAAGCATATTTGATTGAAGCTGCCTTCTTCTGCCTGTTCCATATTCATTTTTATTGATATTCATATTCAATGCAAGCAGGGTATAGAGACAATTTGGGTGCTCGTAAAGCAACATCCACAGTTGCCATATTTTAGACTGCCCTTCAAATTGGATTACATGGCATTGCGAGGTTTGTGCGAGTTAGTTGCTTATTCACTGGCCAGGCCAATTCGCTTCGGCCGAGCGGCTTTATTACATCTCTGCCAGTGGGGAGTATGCAATATATACATATTTGGCTTTCCGCCAACTGAAACGTTTGATAACTAAAAACGTTTCGCTGGCCAAGCGACGCACTCATCAAATCCAATGAAAAAATCAAAGTGCCCCAAAGGCCAATTGGCGCTGCATCCTGCCCGTTGCGTCCAGCGTGCCAGCCACGCCCACAACGTCAAATACAAATACAATTTTGAACGCATCACAACACGCAAACACAATCACCGACGGGCTAGCGACCAGGCCTAGGGTCGATCCGTAACTGCAAATGGAGTGTCGGAGCGCCACTTGGCAAATGTGTGCGAGTGTGCGAGTGTCCGTCCGTCCGACAGTCCATCCGTCCATCTGTCCGGGCATTGATATGCGCGTTGGATTGCATACTTTTTCCTTGTTTTGCTGGCGCTGTTCACAGCCACGCGAAGAGGTCACACTTAATTTCCGCTTGAAGTTCGCACAATACACCAGCAGCAACAACAACAACAGCATCAAGTAAACGAGGTGCAATCGGTTGCTACTGACTGCGAAATACTCCGTTCGCAGTTTAATGTCAGCTTCAAAAAGTTGGAAAAGACAATATTTTTTTCGATCTTATTACTTACTAACCAACTATAATCAAATTTAAAATATTTATAATAAGAATAAAAGGAATCCCCAAATCTGTATTTTTATTTAGAGATAATTATTATTATTAACTGTATTAACATAATTTATTTAAAATAAGTGGATATCATTAAATTGTGAAATTCGCTTTTAAATGGATGATGTATTGATATATGGATGATAAACATTTTATGCGGCCTTGAAGTGGGCATGGTTACACTATTTTTAGCTGGATCCTTGGTAAACTGTGGTAGACATCGATTTAAGCTATGAACCAAAATATGTTTACATTTTATCTGACTTGGATACACTCGAGTATATATCTTTAGTTGCGTTCACAAAACCAATAAACTCTATTTCACTGTGTAAACAGGGTAAGCAAACAACAGCAGGCAACGTAGCATACTTTTTGGGGCTGACGCTGACGATGTTGCCTCTGCTGCTGTTGCTGCTGCTGTCATTGTTGACGCTGGCGACCTCGGCCTGGCCTGGCGATGTCAGTCGCGCTGAACTTTCAACTTCCGCTTTTCATTTACACGCGCACACACACACGTGTACACGCACACACACAGAGCGAGTGAGATAGGCTGTTTTTCGTCGTGCGCTGTGCTGCTTGTTGTTGTTGTTTGCAACATCTGTTGATTATTTTGGCGTTGCTTGTTTTTTGCACTTCACTTTGGCTGCACAATGTTACCTACTGCATGTGTGTGTGTGTGTCTGTGCGTGCGTGTGTGTGGTTTGTTTATTGCACTCACACACAGCGCACATGGCGCAAGGTGGCCAAAGTTTTTGTGTTTGGCCATGTGCCGCTCACGCTTCTTTTATTTCTAGCCCCTTTTGCATTGGAGAGTAACAAATACACACACACACACACACACAGAGCAGCATGTCAGCGGCAAAATTGATTATGAAATGATTTATTGGCCTCAAAAACTGCTTCAATATTGATTAAAGTTGCTGCCTTTCTCTTCCTCTTTTTTTGTTTGCGTTCAGCCATTTCCTGCTTTTGTACCACACGGCGTATGCACAACGTTGGTGCATTTTCCCAGCCTGTTTTCATATGGCTTTTATTGTCGCGTTGACCATTTAAATGCATTTTTGTTGGCTACCAAATATCCGGCGCGTTGTTTTTGACAATTCCCAGTTATTTATTGAAAACACAAGCGCGTCCAAAAACTATATTTGAAATGTGGGTTAGAGAGACAAAAATAAATACAGAAATTTATATGACATAAACAATATACTATCCAGACGGTTGTAAATTAGCTGCGTCAAAATATTTAACTTGAACGTGAAAACAAGAAGCTGTCATAACATAAAAAATATGTACCTTAAAATGAAAGTGAGCAGTTATTTTTTTAAAATATAAATTTTGCATAGGGCAAATTAACTTTACGTAAAGCGCAAACAATGCGCCATATTTTTTTATGTTATTTTATCTTGTGCTACATTTCAATTTTTATTACATGCCCTTTTTGTGAATTTTTTTTTAGCTACTTGTTTTGCCTTTCAGCACTTGTCAACGCCGAGTGTTGCCCTGAGCTCATACTATGTATCTCTGGCCGTAACTTTGGACAAGTGGAAATGTTTTCGAGTGGGTTGTGTGAAAGTTTTGTGGACTGCATTTGGTGCGTTAAATCATTCATGTTGATTTAATTATTTTACGTTGTTGATACAATAATTTTTTTATTTGATTTATTTGATTTATTTATTTATTTACACGTTTGCAAGTTTACCGCTCAGGCTTAATGTTATTATTTCGAGTATTTCATACGCCATTTTAAGTGACATCATCAATCAATCAATCAATCACGTCATTTGTGACAACACAAACTGTGTTGAAAAGAAACTGAATACAATAGCACAATAGCAATATGAGAAAAAAACAAACTGGGCCGTGAGAGCATGCTATCAACATTAATAAATAAATTACATTTAAATCTGCTTTAATTAAGGTAAAACTGGAATTGGGTAAATAAATAAAGGTATTGTTATACTTAATCGCCTTTGATACAAAAACAAGTAAAATTAAAATTACAGTGAACAAAAAGATCTCATCATAAAAATTTCATACATTGAAAATATCAAAAGGACAAAAGTTTTGGAAAAGTTATGAGATTTTAAAGTCTGGGAAGAGGCTGAATGCTCTTTGGGTCGGGTGTTTGACTTGTTGGCATTTTGTAATGTTTACTTTAAATACGGCTGGAAAAAATTAAGTTAAATGTATTAAATAAATAAAGATCTAGAGGATCGATGATGATAATATTGGCATAGTTTTGCATAGATAAGGTCATTAAAATTGTTGAAAGTGCTTATCACAAGAACCGAGACAGCACATCATATTGCTTCCGTCCTCTCTCTTTCTCATCTAGCCTACTTGTTGTTGCTCCTCTCTCTTGCTCTCATTCACGTGTAATAGCGCCCAAAAGTTTTCGTTGAAAAATTGAAATTCAATATTCCATGGCGGAAAAACTTTGTGCCGCAGCGCAGAAAAGTGTGCTCGGGTTCTTTTTTGTGGGATAATGCCAAAAATTGTGCCGGCTGATTAAAAGTGCAGGGCGTGAAATGCAGCGCACAATAAAATTTAAACGATTTCGGTCATGCAAAACCGAATGGCACTTGGATTTGCGCTTTTCGCATTGTTGTTATTGTTGTTGTTGCACATCTTGTTGTTGGTGCAGTTGTACTAGTAGTAGTCGTTGGTGGCCCATTGCCGGAAGCCCTTTTAGGATTTATTATTATGATTTGAAAGTGCATAAACCACTCGAGGGCGACTCGCGCATTTCGTTTTATAATTGGCACAATCAGCCAAAGGCTGGCGATAAAATCTCGAGACGCGCAGAACTCGGCAGAAGCCCTAAAAACGATGCCACTTCAGACCACTCCGCTTCTCCATTTCTCCGTTTATTTAGCACGCCCCCCTCACCAAAGTTGGTCGAAGCCATAAAGAGGCGCTTCAACTTGAAGTTCTATGGCAGCGAGCGCTGCTTTCAGCTGCTCGTGTTGATTTTCCAACGTTTTAATTAAATGACAGCTCGGGCAGGATAGCGACCAGGGAGGGACTAGGGAGGGACTAGGGAGGGACCAGGGCAACAAGTGCGCGGACAGGGCAATGGCGAAAGCAGACTCACATTATAATGACGGGAAATCGGGCGTAGAAAGTCAACAAACAAGCAAACAAACAAATCGCTGTTACAACAAACAAACAGACAAACAGACTTGTCTAAGGCACAGACACTGCCTGAAAGAAGTCTGCACACGTGTCAGCTAGCTGCACGCCCTCTGTCTGCTGCTGACTGCGCCAGGTGGTGCGTCCGCTCATTAAAATGCAACTGTGTGCGACTGCGGCCAAAGGAATTGTGCAATAAAAACCACCGACGTCAGCGTCAGCAGCCTGGAAATACATTTCGCTTTATGCAAATGCATATCAAAAAAATACCTTAGCCCCCACAAAAAAATTACGCGGTGGCGGCGGCGAAAACAAACTCCTTCAACGAAATGGAGCAGCGCTGCAGCAAAAAGATACTCACGTGAAAATCTTCCCGGCTAGCTGCCTGCCAGCTCGAAAGTGAGCTGTATCTATGGCGGATCCGACAGGGCGAGGGACGCGCGAGTTTTGCATACTCTCTTTACAATGTAGTGAAGAGTACTTTGGTTTAGTGCAATGTTCGTTAAGGCTGAAGAATTTAAATTTGTAATATATGTATGTGATTGATGCTCTACAGGCAGAAAAAGTTGAGGTAAAATCCATATCTCCCAAACATTAAAACGCTTTTAAATTGACTGATAATCACTCTAAGATCGAGGAAGATAACTTATCCAGATATGGTACCTCGATGACAGCTCTTTTTTTTAACTATTTTCGTACTGCAAGAATAGGGTATGGTGCAGCCGATAGCAGCTGACTGCAACTTGTTTACTTTCTTTTATGCTAACGATCCAAAAACCTCTCACTTTTAAGGATATTTAAATGTCTTTAAAATCGGCATCGACCTTTAAAGGCTAAGGCCGCAATTGTTGGCATTGGGGAGCTTTAAAGCCAACGCCTTGGGCAGCCGCATAATTCCCAAAAAAAATGTGTACGCCTTGTTTGTTAATTATCGAAAAAGCTGCTGCTGCTTCTGCTGGCGGTGGCAGCTTTGACAACCAGTTTCTATAGCGAGGTGTGAGCCAGTAATTAGCTTTTGTTTTGCGTCAATTTCTTTTAACCAGAAAGCCGCCGAGATCTAGGCCCTTAGCGCCCAGAGCAATAGCAATTTTTGCGCTTTTCGTGTCGTTTTTTTTCAACTTTTTTTTAAATTTGTTTTTGTTTTGCTTTTTCAAATTTCGCGCTTGAGCGCCGAGCCACAAACAAGAAAGCAGAGCAAAGGCACAATCAAAAGCCAAATGCCATATTTGAAAACAAGTCCTGAAAACTCAATCGCCGACATTTCAATTTGACAGAACAGCATTGGTAATGGCTTTGACGTGCTGTTAATGTGACTCAAAGAAGTTTGATGCCTTCCGAACTTTATGCGGTAAATCATCTTAAGCCAAAAGAGAAATGGAAAGCGAGTATCAAGAGAAAGCTTTATTGGGAACGCCTTCGATTGCTTGAGCTGCTGTTTATGAGCTTGGTACTTGGGGCCTAATCAGCGTAGCATCTGGCGATTGGCAAAGCGTTTTCAGTCTCTACGGCTGTCTGTTGGGTCAGACAAACATCAATAAATTAGAAAATGAATAAATAAATAAGCTGTGAGCATGGCAGACTGATGGACGGACGCGTCGAAGCACAGCAGCACAAACACAAAACCAATGTATATGTATAACTACAGGGAAAATAAGTAATAGACAGGGAAAATAAATCACCACAATAAATCTTTGGGGTCGCAGTTGCGAGCGTTTATGGGCCACCCAAGTCTGCACCCCTCTGGCCCGCTCTCCATGCGCTCCTGGCACATTTTTCTGCTTTGGCATAAATATCTAACTATAAATACTTGTATATTTATGCATGCATGACATACGTTTGCTCTGCATAAGCATCCTAAAATGGATGAGCTGCGCTTTTGCGACATGCAAGGCATGTGAGTGTGTGTGTGTGTGTGTATGTGTGTGTGTATGTGTGTGTGTGTGTGCGGTGTGTATATGTGCCTGTCTGGCCTTGATTCTGGCCAGGCGCCCATAGCAATGCTGCCGAAGCAGCCTAACTGCAAATCTAGAAAACTTTGAGTAACTTAAGGCGCAACCGCCAACAGTCAATAGACATGAGACATGGCTCATGGCACATGCCACAAAGCACAGCTCGAGCCGTATAAAGGATGTACCAGGACGATGCCAAATCGCATTAATTTCACACAAATTTGACTGGCAAAAGTTTGCACTTGAAGTTAAATGCCACTTAAAAACAAAGGACACGCTCCGGAGCACTGGCTCTGAACGGAGCAGAAAACGCGACAAAACTAATAAAAGGACTCGATTGTTGTCGTTACTCGGCAGTTGAGGTAGTTCAACTAGTTGTGGCTGAATGGTGGTCTATGAACTTTTGGATTACACTTATGCAAGGCAAATAATCGAGGGCAGCAATTGAACTGAAAGAAAAGATATCTAATATTAAAACGTAGCTTATCTTAAATGGTTTTTTTTTTGATAAATAACACGAAGAAGTGTATTAACAATATTTATGACGCTTATAATAATAATATTAATAAGAAAAGTGAAAGGGCAACAGAGATTTAAAAAATCCAATAATAAAAAAATACTTGCAATCTATTATAATACGTTCCTGCTTATGTTCTTAACAACTTAATTTTGCTTTCGTTCCTTCATTGTGTAATTGATGTGTTATGCAGCTTAATACAGTGGTCGCTCGATAATTGAAACTACTTCGACTAACATCAGTTTTATAATCGAAAAGTTTCCATTACTCCAATTATTATTTATTTACTTATTAAATTTCGTTTCAATCAAATTACTGTTTTAATGAATTGTACACAAAATATGACCTATTTATTTCAAATTAATTTTTGTATACCAAGCAAACAATTGGCTATAAATTATTTAACCCGTCCATCATCACCCGTTCAAAATCAATCCATTAAATTTCCGCACATGTAAATTGACGACTTAACAAATTAATTTTGTTGAGAAATAATAACAAATATATTCATTATATCATTAACTACAACTATCTTTAACTACAGCTTTAACTCCAAATTTGCGAATGTTTCTGCTGGTTCTTATTACTGAACAGTTCTCATATCGAGCCCCCACTGTATTGTATATGAGACATTTAAATAGGCATTCATCTCGGCAAATAAGTTGTATGACAGCTCGCATTTATTAAGGCGTTGGGCGCACAAAATTAGCCAAATTAATCATACGCAGCGTGGGCGGCAGGCAGTCACGGGGCGTGGCAGCAGCACAAGCAGCAGCCAGTTGACTGCATAGTAAATTTACATTTATTTGCCATAGCTACTCGTAGAATATGCACTCAATTGGAATTTATGTGATTTGTGTGCCCGAGGACCTGTTTGGGTTATCAACAACACGGCAGGCTCCACTTTTGGCTCTGGGCTAGGGCTCTGAATGCCAGTCTGCCAGCCTGCCAGCCTGGCCATGACTTTGGACTTTTGGCCTTTATATGTGTTTACAGAGAAGCAGAGTTTCAGGTCTTTTAATTAGCAGTTGCTCCTTTGTGTGTGTGTGGGTGTGCGTGTATGTGCTTTTGGCAAAGTTTTTTGGTAGCATTTTAATATTGTCATCATAATAATAATTGAAATGAAGCAGCAGCCGCTGCTTTGGCTATATCCTTTAGCTGGGCCAGAGGCGTGACCCAACTGTTTTTATTTGTTTTCCTTTTTTTGGTGTTTTATTTTTTTATATTTATGAATTTTGTGTGCTACATTTTCACTTTGGTGCACAACTTGTTGGGTTTTTATATTTTTCTCCTTTTTTCTGCTGCGCCACTTTGTGTGTTAGTTTTGGCCCAAAAAGTGTTTTGGCCAGCGTTTACCTTTATAAGCGGCTTTGGACAATTTGCGGCCGCAGGGTGCGGGGCGGCATTTCATGACGATGTGTGTGTGTGCGTGCCCACGTGGTTGTGGATTGCGGCTGCTCCGCTCGGTGGCTTCCATTCGCTGCCTGCTGCGTGGCTTTCACCTTTCGACGGGAATTGTTGCCGTGGCCCAATGCCTGCCTAGCAAAGCGGTTTATGCGGTTGCTTGTTATCATTTATGGCTTACACATTTGCGTATTTCTTCTTCTTGTTTTTGGCTGCGACGAGTTGCTGTCAAAATAGCTATTGTTATTGTTGTTGTGCATGCTATTGCTATTGGCTGGCATAATGAAGTTTGTTAATTGTAATTGGGCCTGTGGGCGTAGACTTTAAATGGCTATGCAAACTAAATTTGACAGTTAAACGTCCATTAACCGTTATATAGATAGGTAAAAAAAACAATTGATCTCGATATGAGGAAACTCTATATTTTAACTGTTCAGTAAAAATAATCAGAATCAAAACAACTTAAAGCAGAAAATATAAAAAAATATTCTGTACTTGTTGTTGAATCAAATGCTTTGCTTTTGGGCACACTTCATTAAGAAAATGTAATTGTTATTGTGTATTTTAATAAATCGCCAACATATGCCGTAGAAACAATGAATTTCAATTTGAGCAACTCCGCGCTTAAGAGTACCCTTGCGCGATTATATAAAACGTTTTAATGCATTGGCATAGAATACCAAATTTCGATCTGACCCACAAAAACCAGCAGCCAAGTGGAAAATGTGCGGACGGCGCAAAGTTTTAACGAGTAACGCGCAAAACAACCAAATTTAAATTTGCATAATACACACACACACGCACACGCACACACACATAGACTGTTACACTGGTTGTTAGACTGGGGGGACATGTGAATTTAATAGCTGCAACGACAAACGACAAAACTCAAACTGCGGTTGTTTAGAAAGCAGCGCAGAACGCGGAGCATTTCATGTGCTTTATGCGCAAGCAATGAACTTTTAATACACAACAACAGCAACAACAACAACTAAAAGTGGACTATATATCACAGCTAAGCACTCAGAAGCTCACACACAGACACACAGACAAACAGAGCGATAAGAGCCACACGCCCACATTTAAACACAGAGACAGGAACAAAGAGAGAGAGGGAGAGGGAGATACATATATATACAAACCCACTTCTTCGTAAGTTTTTTGGTTACAATTCGCGCATTGGATTTATGGGCGAAAGTAGTCGGTAAACCGGCAGAAGCTGCACTCAAAAAAAATGTTGTTCTATATTCTCGTATAATTGGTATAGCATTTAAGCCAATTATTTTCTCAAATTTCAAGTGCACTTAAGGAAATACGGCTTTTTAATTCAAGTACGAGTAGCATAGAATTTGCTGAAGGAAGAATTGCAGAACACTTAAAGAAACTTTTAAGGTAAAATCATTTTGGATCTTAAACGAGCTTTCATTTTCCATAAATCAGTGCAAAATTTTTGAATTAAGTACAAAATACTTATTTTAAGTAACTGAACACTGGAAATCAGAAACTACTTTAGGAAGTATGTAGAAAACGATCTTAAAGTAAAAGCTTTGCCAACAGATTAAAAAATGATAACATTAGGTAGATTTACATTCGATTTCTGCATACAATTTTTAATTATTCCCCTGAGTGTGCCACAATATTCGCACATAAAAACATTTGTATACACACTTTCGTGTAGTCAAGTGTAAAATATAAACAATTTAAATATGATAACTTCAACTTTGATATGTGAGCTGGTTGGAGGAGTAGGTCAGAATAATTGGTAGGCTAGGCACTTGGTCCCCCCGTCCTGTTGCACGTTCACAATAATCGTATGGCGGCAGCCCAGAGCTCACAACTCACCGACCACAGCCCGCCTTCCATGTCCCCGGCTTTCTACTTTCATCTTCTGCTTTCTGGCCACATGTGTGCCTGGCATCCATGTCTCACCATGTCTCTGTTTGTGTGGGCGACTAATTAATTGCCGCCACGTTGAAAATATTATTTTTAATTGTGTGTTTATGTGCGGGGCTAGCGGCAAGGGGGAAAATTGCCAACCAACCAGCTGACAGAAGGAGGCATACAGCTTGGTGTACCTAGTAAAAAGCCTGCCTGTTCTCAGCTGCTGCTGCTGGCAGCAAACAAACCTCAGATACACAAAAAGATATCCGCACAGCACACACACTTATATACACACATACACCCGAAAATACACACACAGAGTTGGCAGCATTTGGTTTTTGCACTAAGCTCAACGCGGCGCCCCCGTCGGAACTCTAATATTTATGAAAATTATCCTTTCGCTGTGGCTTTTTAAGATGCTCATAATTTATATTTAAGTTAAGTTTAGTATGTCGCCATGCGAGCGCCCAACAACAACATGTTAAAGTGCTTTATTCGGGAGTGCTGAACATGGAGATACCCTGTTGACAGCGTCGCGCTGGCATAATGGTCTGATCTTTATTAATATTATAGGAACTGAATATGAATTGTATGTTAGTTGAGAGAGAGCGAGGGCGCATATATCCAGAAAGAAATATGCTTGCATTGGTTTTACTATACTATATATACCATATCTGTTGCTGGAATTCTTCTGTATATTTCACAAATCCATTATACCCCTTATCCAGCCATTTGTAATGTGTACAGGGTATAACAACTGCGGCTTGTTTATATACAAATATGCGCCTGAGTTATGAGCCAACGAAAAATATGCGTTCATGTTTAATGGCGGAAGCTGTTTAGTGTCGTGGCATCCACCATAAATCTCATCCGCACGCAGCGAGTGGTAAGTGTCAAAGGGTGTTGCATGGTGTTGCGGGTCTGTGTTGAGGCTGGTGCTAACGCATTTAATTGGCTGCCAAATGGCAAGCAAATAAACCTGGCCTGTTGGATAGTTTCCATTTGCACTCTTCTCGACTCGCTTTTAACAGCTGCTGCTGCAAATATTTGCCCATCGACAGTGACTTTGAGCAGTTAGCTGACCGGCCAAGTCAGCGGCGGGCGAGGCCATTAAAATAAACGCAGCGCGCAGCGTTTCAAGTGGTTTTGCGCCAAATGCAAAGTAATTTCCACTTTGAGCCACCGAAATGGCGGGGTTTGCATCTTTAGTCATGCATAGTGCACAGAACCCTGGTAAAAATGGGGATGGGGGGCAAGTAAAGTGCCTTGGCTGTTATCGTTTCGGGTCTCGCACGCCAGGATATGAGCATTCAAATTTATAGCAGTCGTAGTTGTCGTGTGGAGCACTTCGATGTTTCTACGGCATTCACAGGCTGTGTGTGTACATAAATTAAGCTCGCCAAAGATCCCGACGTCAAAGCAAAACCAAATAATTGAGTGCGGCACCCGTTAAAGCGGTGAAAGGGGCAGGAGGTGTAACCTCAGCAAATGTCGGCACTAACTGCAACTGCGGCCGAAGATGGTTCATATGAAATCCAAAGGTTATGCTTAAGACGTTCATAATAAACCTATATGTATATAAGGATTTGGCAAACTTCTAGTTTCGAATTATGGAGTAGCAAAATAAATTATTTACAGCAGAGAAAATATTCTATGACAGGCTAACCATTAGCATATTGTACATTTTATAATCTCAATAGCTGAATTAATTTACAAATATTGACAGCTAGTAGATGCTAACAGGCAAACGCTATTTTGTTTAAATTAAATCACTCTTTATCCGTCTTAAGAACATAATGTGTTAAACTCGCCGCTTTATGCAATAATGAACTAGCCAACAATGTCGCCGCAAGTCATTTAAGTAAATTATTTGAAAGAAAAAATTAATAAAATTTGATTCAGCCATGTTTTGGGCTTTGGATTTTTCAAAATAACGTATTTAATTCTGTAAATAGTTTCGAAGCCGATCTGACGAAAAATGTAACTTGCAATGAAACTAAGCTCCCATTTTTTCATACATAGGTAAAAGCCTAAAATATGGTTTTTTATTTTAGACAGAAAGATTAAAAAACTATTTCACAAAAATAAAAAGCCACTCTAAGCTCTGGTATATAATTTAAGACCTTTTAGGGGTTCCTAATGTTGTGGACACATCAAACGAATGACACCGCCAACAACAACAACACAAACAACATTTTTGTTTCAAGAGAAATTCAAGCAATCAACACTAAGCGGATCAATTCGTGAGTAGTGGAATGAGTGTGTATTGAGTGTCGAGTGAATATTCCTGTTGTTCAAGTGCTGCGCTTTTTGCTGTGCTCGTGTTTGCTTTGCAGTTGTTGTTTTCTTTAATTTGCATTGCACAAAAGTTTTGCTTAATGAAATAAGCAAAAGCTATCGATGCGATTGTTGTTCTTACTTGAACTGAGCACCTTTCTTTGCTCGCTTTTGTTTGACGCGCTGGTGCCTAACGAAGACCCCTCCAGCGAAGCCCAGCCCCCGTCCCAATCAACCACCTTTGGCACATTACGGCCTGTTGTGTATTTGTTCAAGTGTCGTATCGGTTGCGGCTGTGGCTTAGCTCAGAGTGTAAGTGAGTATCTGTGTGTGTGTGTGGGTGTGTGAGGCAGCTGCGGTTAAAAAACGGCAATTCAATTAATTTCCGTTGCTGTTTAAAGCCGTAATGAGCATTTAAATTGCTTCTGAATGGCGCTTTTGCGGTGCCGACAATTGAACAAAAGGCATTGCAAATGCTTTTCAACTCTTTAGTTTAAACATTAAGTGTATTGAATGCTATTAACAAATGAACTTGAGGTATCAGCGGTTGCTATAGTAAATATTCAATCCGTAACTGCATACACCAATAGAGCAGGTTTGTTATTGACAATGACTGTAGACTCAATAAATATTGTTTGTGGCTTGGCTGAGGATTCGAGCCAATTTCTAGCCTTTAGATGGCATAAGTTTATAAGTTTATCTCGGTTATTCATTAAATCTCCGGTTAGCATTTAGTTACAACACTTTAATATGTACAAAAGCGAGCCTATTTTCACAGTACTTAGAGCTCTTTTAATTAGTCTACATTCGGCCGAGCTGCTGACAAATGAGCTGTGGTCGAGGCCATAACAAATAAAAGCCAAACCCCCGGAAGAAGTCAAGCAACAGAGCACTTGAGGAATTTTATTTCTCACTTACAATCAACTATAATTGTCAATGGCAAACTGTTGATCAGCATAATCAAAGGGACAGGCCACATAAAAGTGGGTACAGGGTGTGTGTGTCCAGTACCATTGCGACACCTGTCAACGGCCGGCATAGAAAAGTAAAAGTTTGCTGTCGGAAGATTTATGGGCGTCAATGCGAAATCCATTAAGTCAAAAGCTGTTGGACGGACGGTGCGTGCATAACCTTTTAACATTTATTGAAGTTTATGGAGGTCCGGCAGGCGGCGGCGGCAGCGGCGCCGACCGCAGGTCTATCTTTAGTTTCCCAGTTCCTGTGGCTCTATTTGGTATGCGGCGGGCAGCGCGTCGCCATTATTCAATAGTCAAAGAGGCGGCAGGCGTTCGAACAGATAAACGCATGCACTGTGCCTTTGAGTAAGCGTGTGTGTGTGTGTGTTTGCCTGTGTGTATTGTCAACAAATTAATCAATGTTTATTTGCTAAGTAAGTTTGCCCTCAAGGCTGGCATCTATCCTGGGAGACTGGCAGACCGAAAGGCAGACTGCAAGGCTGCCTGACAGGCGGCGCGTCGGGCTAATGTTTTGTTTCCTTTTGCCATTTCCTAGTTCCGGTTGTGTGCGTGTGTGTGCGTGTGTTTGTGTGAGTGTGAGTGCTGGTGTGCTGCTTTGTGCCTTTGAATTTGTGTAACTAATCGTGTTAATAGAGTGGATAATACGCCTCAGGTATGTGAGTAGCCGCTGAGTCTTCGAATGCCGTTGGCGCACACAACGCAAAGCTAACCCATTGCAAGTGTTTGACAAGTACATATAGATATGTGCGAGTGTGTGTGCGAGTGTGCCTGTGTGTGCGTGTTTGTGTTGAGGCGAGTATCTGATTAGGCGCTGCTTATAGACACTGTTATTTGGTTGAGGGGCGGCTCAGTTGGCAATGCTTTAAGTGCCCTCTTTGGAATGCTAACGGTGCGTATGCGTAATATTCAATTTAGTCAAATTACAAAGACACGACAACAATTTTCTGTCTTCCTATTTTTTTATTATTGAATTGCGTTGAAAGGTAATTGTATGCGATTAAGACAATTGATTGTTATCGATTTGTGGGGCTAACACAAACTGGGTCAGCTTTGCCGTGAAACAAACAACTTACAAGGAAAAAGAAAAAAATTAATAATTGCCTGTGTGCCTAATTGAGTTATAAACGAAGGTACTAGGTATTCGCAGCTAGAAAATTGGTTTAAATTAACATGTAATACTGCATTAATAATAAGCTGCTGACCAGAACTAACGCTTGCTCCAGTTCCATCTAAATTGACCCCACTTTAATGCCCTCTACTCAGTTGGGTCTGTCTGTTGCTGTGTCCCTGGGATCGGGGGCAAATGGGCATCAAATGACGCAGCAACATTGTCAAAGCAATCGTAACAAATGAAGTCAACAGCAGCGATGACGGCAACATCAATGTCGATGTCTTTCCTTTGCCTGTCCCTTTGCCCTTCTCTTGGGTTTCTGTTTTGTTGGCCATTTTATGCAAGTTTTCCTTGCAGTCCGGCCGTCACGCCCACAGACATGTTCATGGCATCGGGATTGCCTGTTTATACCCTGTAAACGATGCTAAAGGGTTGAAAGGGGTATTTTGCAGTTGCGAAAATGCATGCAAGGGACAGAAAAAGGGCATCTTTGTATCATTTAGCATACATAAGTGTATGTTCTCGATTAGTATCAAGAGCCAAGTCGGTCATATCGTTCCATCTTCCTCCTGCCCTTAGAAACTACAGAAGCTAGAGACTTAAAAGTTTAAATATACGTAGTAGTAAAATTTACAGAAGTTTATGTTTATTTTTATTATTGATAACTCCTAAAATCGACACACACTCTTTTTTTTAGCCATATATGCAGTCGATAAGTAATAAAGACACAAAAGTTGGTATGTAGAGTAGGTATAGGGTTTTTCCAGTCGGACACTCTCCATTAGAGCACTTTTACTTGTTTTGCAGTTGCAATTGCCACATTATTAATATGAAGCGTATGAAGCAATTGCGTCGGCTCCCTTAACCAGCCCGGCATTGGTTTTCTGTGCGTTGGAGCTGCTGCCACCATGCCCCACTCTCCCGCTGACATGTGAATCGGTGTCCGACTACGACAGGCGTTTCATAGCTAGGCTGTGGCTCCAGTTGCCTTCAAGTGGCAAGGCATGTTCGCCTGGCATGTGAATTTATGGCAAACACGGAAATGCGAGCCGCCTGCCAACGTCGCCTTCCATGGCCAGCAGTCAGCTGGCAGCTGGCAGGCAATGCACGCGCTGATTATGAAATGCGGCTCATTAAAAAAATGAAGAGAAGTCGAAAGTCCCAGCTGAACCCATGCAGCTTTGGGCCACTGTCGATGCCAAGCTCTGACCTAATTCGGTGCGGCTGTCAGGGGATGCCGGGGGCGGCGCCTAAAAAAGTTTATCGCATGATATTCATGCTGCGGTAAAAACATCATCAACACTCGCAATTTGGCCTCCAATCTCCGAGTGGGCGACTGTCACACGCCTCACAAATATTTTGATATGCAGCTGCTGCTGTTGCTGCCGTTGGCAAAACCAAAAACACACAAATTGGCAGCACAAAATTTTTGCCACAATATTTTTACAGCTGTGCCCGAGACACCAAATATTTGGTTGGCCCATATAATTGGCACCCGTGCGCTATCAACTAATTTAGGCCGAAAGGGCGCAATGTTTGCAGCAGCACACAAATAGGCTGTATTTCGAATTTTCTCATTTTACCAACAATACAAAATCAGCATAAACTTAGTTGCGACTATTTTTTGCAGGAGCTTTAAGTATCGACACGCTGGGTGAAGTTCTGGTTAGGCGAGCTAATCTAAGCAAGGGGTTAAACGCTAGCAGGCAATGACCCAATTCTGTCAGCAAAATATCAAAAGGCACCACAAATACCGGCCAGGCCACATCTATATATATATGTATATATATATATATAAGTGAGTGTGCGGCAGCTACTTGGCAGAAGCAGGCAGCAGTCACAGGTCTAAGGGTTAAGGGCCAAGGGCCACTCACATGCCAGCGCTGCACAGCACGTCGCCCACTCCCCTGGCAATTTAACACTTTCATATTTCGTCGTCAGGTTGTTTGCCGCCTCGGGACAGCCTTTTACTTTGCTCACCTATACATACTACACATACATATGTATACATATATATATATATATATATATATATATATATATATATATATATATATATATATATAGTATATATATACATATATATATTTATAGAGAGTAGTCCGCAGCCTGAAGCCGTGCGTTTATAAATTTTTGTCTGGCGGCGTCTGGCAAAGCCGCTGCCATATTTGTGACTCCCCGGCGACCATTTTGGGCATGACAGCGACACGGCTAGGGGTTTGCAATAGGGTACAACAGCAGTCGCAGTAGTGGCAGCAGCAGTTGCAGCAGCAGAACAGTTGCGCGCTTGCTTTTGCTAATACCCTGCACACATTGATAAAAGCGGAAAAAGAGTATTTTTCAAATAGGCAAAGGGAAGTTTCACTAATCCAACAAGCCTAAAAAGCAGAGTCATTAAAGCTATATTATGTTATATATTATGTATGAAACCGAAGATTTAAGAGACTATAAAATCTATCGAGCTTTTATTGTAAATACATGATACCATGCAGATTTAGTCAACCTTATGTTATCGATAACTGCTACGGTCTTTATGAAGCTCAAATTATCGATTTTTAGCTCCCATTTTATGAACATATTTTTCAAACTCAAGGCGACAGGCACTATATTCGTTTTGTCAGCTCTTATTTATGGGCATATCGATACTTTTTCACTTTCTCCTCAATCACCAAAAATAGGTATAGGGTATAGAGTATCTTGTAGTCAAGCACTTTCCACTAGAAAACTCTTACTTGTTTCGACTTGGAACGTGGCAAACAATTTATCAAACAAAATATGCACTTGAAATACACGTAACTACAAGTACAACATTGCGCCCAGCACATTGCACGCTGAGTGCATTTTTATTCAATTTTTAGATGCCTTCCGCCCACCCTTTCTCACCCACTCTCTGGTGATAAAGTGCGCCAGTGAAATGAATTCGTAAGTGTCAGAAACTTGGAATGTGGCCGAGTTGCGTCGACGAATTTAGTGCCAGCAATATTTAAAGGGATTTAGTTAAAGCCATGATATAAAGGTATAAAATGTATTTCGATAAACCAAATCGATCCAGGTGCAAATCGCTTGGTTTGGTTAACCAAAAAATGGGGAGCGATCAAAGGAGTTATATATTTCCAAAAGATAAGTATTCAATTTAAAGTTTTTTAGCATGAGAGAAACTTTAAAAACTGGTACCTTTAGTTTAATTAATAATTTGTGGCATAAATTGCATTTTATAAAATGCCATTAACTGCAGTTTGTTGACACATTTTACTTTAGGGGGCGTGGTGCGGATCGTGGAGCTCGTTGCAAAATATTTTTCATGTTTGCAACAAAAGCGTCAACTTTCAGCTCAACGCCAATTAAAAGTTAAATTATTCTAAGTATTTTGATTTTGTCAAATGGCCGCCTGACATGCAATGCGCCCCTGGCGGCCGCCGACGGAACTAGCAACAAGCAGCAACATGAATTATTTTCATTTTCTCCACGTTGCGTATACTTATTTATAATGCGCACTCATTGGGGCACGCTTAAAGTGACGCTCAATCCGCTGGATACATTTGTATCTTTAAGATACATACTATGCGTTACACTCAATTTGCGTGGGTGGTTGCACACATTAATCCTGCCCTGCACACACACCGTTTTATTGATTTCCGCTGCGCTAATGCAAACCAATAAATCTGCCGAATGAGTCGATTTGTAGGTTCGTCTCGCATGCGACTGGGAGTACCCACAATTTGGGCCTAATATCGAGACCAGGCTGTCAGGCAGGCAGGCAGTCAGGCAATAACAATGAACTGTTGCTATTGTTTGTTATTACACTTAGAGAAAAACGCTCTGCAAAATCAATTTCTTTAAGAACATTTCTTTTTTGAATATTTTTTAATTTTGTGTTCATTAGTCTTGATTTTATAATTCATTGTTATTGTTTCATAAATAAAAACGAATGTCCTAAATTAATTGAATTAATTTTAAATAAAGCATTACAAGAATTTTCGTAATTGTAAGTTTTGTATTTGAGAATTTTGGTTTACAAAAAAACACGGTCTCAAAATAACAACTTTCTAGTCAAGCTAAGAGACTTTCGCCCTGACCGAATTCCGATTCAAATGAAACACAAAATTCTTTGATTTATCTCTAAGTGTATTTTTTATGGCTCTCAATGTTGTTTGGGGGCCTGCTTGGTGGCTCTTGGGGCCTGATACTAAATGTAATTTGTCTCCATTTTTATCATTAAAATAACAATTAAAGCTTTTTGTGTATTGTCTGCGTGTGCAGCTTGTGAATGTGTGCAGCATTTGCGGTCTATATATCATTATGAGTGTGTTGGGTGTGTATGTGTGTGTTGTGTGTGTGGGTATCGTTTGTTTTGCTAGTTTTATTGCTTGTAAACATTTATCCTTATTGTTAGCCATTTACACAGATACACAGCCAGGGCAAATGACATGTTTGTGCATTTGTAAAGCGTGTTAAAACTTTGCCAGCAGGCAAATTGTGTCACAGTCGCTATAGTCAATCAATACGTTACTTAATTCATGTGTTTATGGCGCCCTGAATTATGCTAATAGCATTAACGCTAATGAATAGCGAGCAGAGGAAGAAAGAGAGAGAGAGAGAGAGCGAGAGAGAGAGAGATTGGAGTGGAGTAGCACAAGAGCCAAAACTGAAACCTAATGACACCCCAGAGGCACATTTAATTACTGGGCCACTACCAACAAGCCGAGTTGGCAGGCCTCTTTCGTAAGTTTGCATGTTTAAAATGCATAAAACTGTCTATGGTACATAAATATACATATGTGAACAAGCGTATTGTTTTAGTGTGAGTTGGACATGCTTTCAGCAACATGAAAATGCTTTATAGCTATTAAAAACGACAATACATAAATTGTAATCTCAACATATGAACACAAAACAGAACAGAAAAATAGAAAAAAGCTGAAAGAAAGAAAAACAAAAGCCCACAGCATGTTTTCAAGTTTTATTTTATTTTTCATATCTATGCACAAAGAGACAAACAATTCAAAATGGCAAATGACATGTGGCCAATCACATGTGTTCCACAAATCGATTTCGCTGGCTCAAACTAATAGTCAAAGTTTTTGGCTGTGAATAAACATTCAACTGGTATTAAAAATTCAACATATAAAACTTGCTGAAATTGAGCAGAAAACGCTTTGTGGAATGCTTTTCAGTGTATTAGCTGCCATGTTGTGTGTAGCAAAAAATGTCAATTTGTAGGTAAAGGCAATTGGAATTAAACGTCAAACAAAAACACACATACATGGTTAGGGGATAGGTAGTCGGATATATGAAATATATGCTAGACGACATTTAAATGCCGTAAATTTCCCATCTACTTACATATGCAAAAGTATTTGTGTAATGCCCACGATAAGCTCATGTATTGATCCACTCGCATGTGTGTGTGGACAGGGGAGGGGGAGGGCATTAGTGTTTACTATGCTATGTTGCTCCCCTGAGCGCCCTCTCTAGTGATTTTGGTAAACTTTTAGTGAGTCGCGCGACGCCATTTTGGAAAATTTTCATAGACCATTGGACAGAGTCTAAACAAATGAAGCGCTAGTGCTGTGTGTGTGTGTGGGTGTGTGCCTGTTGTATAAATACAAATGCGCTTCACTGCCAATATTGTGGACACTCACACAAAGCCTGGGGGACACAGGGGAAACGTGCTACTTGACAGCTGCAAACACGGCAACAATTGTATGTGAAATACTTTGCATAATTTGACTAACAATTAAGCTCAAGTGCACACACAAAGAACAGCACGTACTGTGCACACACACACAGACACACCCGCTGACACAGTCGACTGGTGTTGTGTTTGCACACACACAAACACATACACACATACAGACACACAAACAACCAGACGACATCGACGAGCTGCGAGTTAATGAAGCGCTGCAAGTTTGTCAATTTGTGTTGCCTACTTTTGAGCGCCAGCGCCAGCGAAGCCACTTTCCATTTGGTAATTTGATAGCTCATTAAAGAGATGCACACACATTGGAAAAACGCACAAAAAAGAAACTAAAACAGGAAAAAAGTTTCTTTTCAGGGTGGCAATAATTAAATATTCTTGCTGATTTACACAGATGTGCGATACACGACGTTGTTCTTTTATAAAAAGTTAATTTCATTTTCGACTGGTTCTACTGCTATAATGATGAATGATAAAGTATTCTAAAGTAAATAAGATTTTAATCTAATTTTAATAGCATTGCGCAGCTTGTTGTTGCTGAATTTGTTAAACGAATAGAATAACTTACCTACAAACACACAGCTAAGCTTATAAACCTATATATATTTGACGGTTGATCCCGCTCAAGAATATATAAATCTTTTAGGTTTAAAGATGTCTCCTTTACATACTGCATTAAAAAATGCAATTCCCTTATGAAGCGTATACAAATATGCGGGCTTTTATAAATATTTTATGAATGTTTTATTAGTAAATTCCTTGTTTTCAAATGGTATTAAATATCCAAATATATTTATTTTGCAGGTTTTCGAGTTCGAGTGCAGGCCAGAAATAAAAACAGGTAAATAACTTGTGAATTAAGCTCATCTTTTGCAATATCAAATATTGTGCAAATCGTTTTTTTTTTAGGATTTTATTTGATTTTCGTGTACTGACCAGTTTCTTTGACAAAACTCATATTACCCTGCAGCCGGCATCCTGCAGCTTGCAGCCTGCTGCTTGCACCCCCCCTGCTGGTTGCAATTTGCCAAGAGTATTTTTGTAGCTTCGAATATGCAGTTCATATTCAATAAATCACACTCAAATGAAGCCTTTTTGTTTTAACATATTTGCATAGAGAAATATTTGCATCCTCTATGCAAGTAACTGCAAGTGCTGTTTGCCTCTTGCCGCCTGCAGTTGCAATTGATTTTACAAATTGCAAATACATTTGCTGAACAAACTAAACAGAGCACTAAATTGCTGTCTACCATGAAATCGGCATCAAAAGATTTTTCATAAATATTTTTCATATTTATTGATACATATACATATACATATACAAATACATATACATGTATGTATGTATGTGGTACTCACATTCGAAATTAACTGAAATTCGAACATTTTTGATGACAAGTTCTTAGAAGCTTTAGACAAATTGCCAGCTTTGTATAAGAAATTGTTGCCCATTTAAAATTTGCTTTTTACGAAGAATTTTCGTGTTTTATTTTTTTGTTAATTAGCCGGCTTACGGAGCAGCAGGCCAATATACGTGGGCGTGGCTTTAGATTTTGTATGCCAATAAAAGGCACAGAGCGCGCAACGTTTGCTTTGTAATGCAAATCCGTACGCAAATGTTGCTGCCAAAGCAAAATATGAAATGAAGTCATCCCGGCCAGACTTTAACGCCAACTCCTATTGCTACGCCCACTATGCCACAGACTCTCAGCTGGCAGGATGACTTTGAGAGGGTTTTTCATACACAGAAAAGGGGTTATGCAAAGTCAAGCAACCTGAAAAAGACACATTTGTGATGCAAATTTGTGAGACTCTCGAGGATGGCACCCGGCTTTCTATGGCAACGTGTAAATCAGGCTAAGTACGTGGCCTTTTTTGGTCTTTTAGCTGCCATGACAGTGCTTTGTAGTTGCGCTTGCTATTGCCACATTGCCCCTGCTGTTCTTGCTGCTGCTGCTGTTGGCCACCCCACAAAATATATATATATATATAAAAAAAACAACCAGAAGAAGAAATATGCAACAATTTTTGCCTTCGCACCGCTGTTTGCCCAACTTTGCAAACGGGTTTTTAATATGTGCCTTGGCAAGCAGGTGAATCGCACTCAAAGCTTGTTTACACGGCGCAAACATTTGGCCGACATATGCTCTGCGAATCGCTTGGAATAATTACATATGCATGACATGACAGTCAAAGCCAAAGCGTGGGTGTTACCAATATCCAGCGAATATTTATATGTGTGTGCGTACATGTAGTGTATATATGTACATACACGGGCAACAATTTTGTAAGCTATTGAAATTGCGCATACGCCCCCGTGTCCGCCCCCGCCCCTCCACCCGCGAGCGTTTACTGTCCGCTCACGTAGCGTGCGGCCAAGCGATCCAATTGTTGTTTTAAATTAATTAATTTCGTTTTCATTAGCAGTTGCAACAACAACAGCAACAACAATGTAAGAGAGAAGCTTTTGTTTTAAATTTTATGTTTTCATTTACCATTATTTTTACACTATTTGGCAATTTGAAGCCGTTGTTTCATTTAAAGCGATTTTCGCACCACTAATTATTATTTAAATTTTGATATGCAATGCACCGACCGGCAAATGGGATTATTTTAATAAATAAATGCATGTGGAAAATCAAGAAGTTAGCAATACACATAAAAAACATTGCGCCCAATTAACGGCTTACAATGGCGCCATATTTATGTAACAGCTGTTGGGTAATTACACTTTCCCAACCCGTTCGTAACATGCCGACAAAAATGTACAGTACATTACCAACTAAAAGAAATTGGAAATGTAAAAATAAAAATGTTTTTCTATTAAATTCTAGCTGTCTTTCAGTATACTCATGAAAACAAAATCTATTATTGTTTAGTTGAATCATTAACAAAGTTAGATTTTTAAAATCTTTGAGTTTAAAAATAACCCTTTGATCCAGTCAAACTAAAATATCGAATTACCTACGAGTTCACAGCTTACTGAAACATTCAATGCATTCATTTAGGGTAGATTTTCTGCAGCTTAATGCAGTCAAAATTAAACTCGGCCATTTTTTGCTGGGCCCAGTCAATTGCAATTATTTTTTATCTCTTTTCCAATTGGCGCTGTCTGCCTCGCATTGTTTATAAACTCATTTCGCATTGTAATCCGCCCAATTGGCAAGCGCCCTCACGCGTGCCTAGTGGGTGTAAAGAGCCTCCCCACCGCACCCTTACCAGAGCTCTCGTTCAGTTTGTGCTAGCATTACAATGTAATTACAGTAAATGCAACTTTGTCTGTGGTGCAGCAAAACTGTATGAAAATTACGTTGAAAATTGGGGGATGAGAAGGGGCGACATGCGGAACTGCTGCTGGTGCTGCTGTTGTTGCTGCGTTGGCGAAAATTTCCACGAGCTTTTCCTCAATTTACGCATCAGTCGCTGAGGGTTGGCAACGTTAGTTTTGTTAGCTGAATGTTTTTAAAGCGCCAAACAACAAAGTGAAATTTTAATGCAAACTAATGCAAAATCTTTCGATATAAAACAGAGCAACAACAGCAGGCAGCAGCAACAACATCAACAAAAAACAGGCCCGAGCGGCAAACAACAAAATAAATTGAAAAGCAAAATGCAAAGTGCGCGACTCGCGTTCGCATCCTGTTCGCATTCGACGCCCCCACACAACACCCTGCACCCCACGTCGCACACCGCGCACGTCCTTGGCGCAGCAAGACAAATGAGTCTGCATCAATCTTAATTAATTATTTAAACGCAGCGGGCATGGAAATGGCTGCTACGGCATTAAAGTAGTGTCTACGCCTCTGCAGCCAGTCAGCCAGCTTGCCAACTCTTGGCTCTGAGCTCTTGGCTCTGACTCTTGGCTCTGACTCTGACTTGGTAGCTGGTTGTGAAGCCGCAGCTTTTGACTGCTGCCTCGTGCCTGCTGCCTTTTGCTGTTGCCTTTTCCATTTGGTGTTTGTGCTCAGCTTTTGTGTTGCGCGTAATTAAAACGAAAGCCTTTTGATATTTAAATTATTTTTCATAAATTGCATTGCAGCAGCTAAAGCAACAGCAACAGCAAAAGCGACAGCGACAGCAGCAGAAGCAACAGGAAACAAACAGGCCAGAACGAACGTCATATACTCTAACTAAGCAGAGATTTCTAAGAAATTGGCTGATTTCGTACAGTAATAAGATATGTGTGTCTATTTTTGCTATTTGCAATCTATGTTTAGTCTGGCTGCAAGCCCAGAAAATTTTGTTGGCTTACGCTAGGAACCAATATCTTGCATCAATTTTGACTCATAAACCTTGTTAAGAGCTTGTTGTGAATTTTGGTTCGTCAATATGTTTATTCAAATTTGTATTATTTCCTATATTTGCACATAAAAGATAGCATATATTCTAAACTATTCTTTCGTATTGTTTTTAAATTGTCTTTTTTCTTCTTTAAAAACCATGTTCGAAGAAATTTGGGTTTACCTTCATCACTTCTAGTTTTCTTCAAGGCTGACAGTTAAAACAAAAAACATTTCTAATTCAAGCTGATTCGCAGCCTTATATTTGAGAAATACGCACTCCAAGTAAGGGTATCAAAAGCCACGTCACTCCGTCAGCTTGGCTGTCGACACTGTTTGCCTCATTTTAAGTCAGGAGCGCGGTCTCAGGACCAACATTAGTTTAATTTGCTGTGGCTTGCGTTTAAATTAACTCTCCCTGCAGTAAAGTTGAGGTCAGCGGCGCACACATGAGGCCACCACATGAGGCAATTGTCAATCAGTGCCAGTGGCAGTTGCCTTTAGCCCCCAACCACTCGCTCGCCAAGGTAAACTGTCACAAAAATGCAGAACATAAAAGCATAAAACCCTCATTCCTCTCCGCATTTTCTTCCTGCTTACTGCCTTACTGCTGCTTAGTAATTATGATTAATCTCATTTAAATTAAATGGCTTAATTGTGTGGCGCGCGTCTTGTCATTAAATGATTTTTATCAGCGCCTCTAAATATAATTTAGCATTTGGCGTTGCCGCTGGTGCGGGTCGCCTTTGTCTAGTTACATTTTGGGGCTGGCGACGGCACCACCTGCGTATTATTTGGATCTAAGCTCATTTAAAGTATTTCGGTCACTAATGAATAGAGTTTTTCCTCTTTGGACAATGTAGTTGCAATGTTGCTGAGATTCCAGCTCAATGTAAGATAAAATGACATTTGTAGCGCTTAAATTCATGCTTTTAGCACTTAATCCTTTAATCACTGGCCACCAAAATGGGCTGCAAGCATGACCACAGAGCAGGGCAACTGGTATGCTCTGCTGTTGCCACAATGCTGTTGTTTTTATTATACCCTTTACCCGCTGATGCGTAATGCAGGGTATTTTGCAGTTGGGCAGATGTATGTAACAGATAAATGTTTGTATTTCCGACCATTTAATGTGTATTTATTCTTGATCAACATTCAAATTTGAGCCAATCTCAGTCTGTTTATTTTCAATTATCGAAATAAATATTGATATAATATAAATATTTAACTTTTAGAATACCTCGCTCTACTCCACGGAAAAATTTAAAAGGTGTGGCTTTGATTTTTGTTATTCTCACATATTTGCATCTTTTACTGTGTTGGAAGAAAAACACAGCCGCTGCTTAAAGTAAATAGAAAAAGGAGCGAATTGGATCCTATGACGCTCGACTAGGGTATCTGCTATTTGTGCATTCTGCAGTTAGAGCTCTCTCCCTCTCTCTTACTAGATCTAGTTCCTGTTGCTGCAACGTACAAAGCCGCATGCAGCGCATACTGGCACGCCGCTCGCGAATAAGTAAATCCGATTTGAAGTACGCGCATTTTACACTAAAACGTGCATTGTCATTGGCCGAGCTGCTCGATTGTTGTTGCTGCTGCTGCTGCTTGGTTGTTGTTTCTGCTGCTGTTGCTGTGGTGAAATGAAGCCATTAGCATGGCAAATATTATTTTATCAGAATTAAAATGCAAAACTTTGCGGTGCGTCACGTAGCCGACGCGTTGCACGCTCGCCAAATCTGTTGCATATTTTCAGGGGCAACCGCTGCTCTTTGGCCTGTTAATACAGCAATTTGCTTATGCATACATTAAATGTGTCACGCCGTTCCGTTTTTATGCGCTTAATTTAATGCAATTGTTGGCGAATGCCAAAAAAAAAACGAGAGAAAAAACAAAAATTGGAATCGCTGAACATGTCAAAAAAGTGGCTGCCAAAAATAAAGGCTGCCAGAAAATACAGTAATTTATTCGAAGTGCGAACACTCTACTCGAGCAAGCTATTTTTAGCAAAGGGCAGCAAACGGGGTTTTAATCGAAAAGGTTTGAAGCTGGGTCTCCTGGCAGTAATATGTAAAATTTGCTAGAAAATATTTCACGAATTTATTAAAAATATTGATGAAACCGAAAACGATGATGTATAGAATTTTTTATATATATAAATTTTAACAGTCTTTTGAGTTAAGTTGTTTTAAACCGAATTCGGCAATGAAAAACTGAGAGAATAATGGAATTAAATGCGACTCAGACCTGCGTTTAGGGCTGTGTAAAACAAGGTTCACTTTGTTCTCGTGCATTTTTGCGGACATCATTTGAATAATTTACCCGCAATTTGTAACTCAGATTATTATAAAATTTAACTTGTTACTTTAATATATTTGTCGTTCGCTTGACTCTGCCATATCACAAAACACTTTTTATAGTTCTAAGAGCTATACAGAAATTTGGCCATAATATGCCGGGGAGCACTCAACATATTGCCATATTTTTATTATGATTACGTTCATAATGAGTTGTTAGTCTGCGTCTAGACCCATTGATGATGTTGTCTGAGCTGCAGAGCCACTCTGGTCGCATTCACACACAGTTCTCGGTAAAATTTATGACGCGACGCAAATCTGCTCGAAATACTCGTAATTGCACAATGCGACGGCTACTGGGCGCTATGTGGCACGGATTCGGCCTAACCACTTGGCTGGGCGACCAACAAAAGTGGATAATATGTGGATATTTTTGGTCACGTTTGAATTTATTTGATTGCTAGCACTTTTAGCATTGTTGTAGCTGACGTTTTATTTAATGCCCTGCCAACAGCAGCAGTTACAGCGACAACAAGGACAGCACCAACTGCGGCCATTCGCCAGTCGCAGTTGGAGGAGGCGGCGGCGTGTGAGGGGGTCTGGGCGGGGGCTGCATGGAAATTGCTCAGGAAACGTACAATTTATTTTAGTTCATTTCTTTTTGCCACCATTTGGCGCCCCGCCCACAATTGATGTTGATGTTGCCTACTTTCGATTTTGGCATGTCGCGCCGCTCACGTTCCCCATTGTCCGTGTCCGTGTCTGTGTCCGTGTCCGTGTCCATGTCCATGCCCAAGTCCATTTCGCTGCTCGTGTGTTTTGTTTGCCTTGGCTGCCATTTGGCGGTCGTCGTCCTCGGCATAATTTGAACAGTCAAAAAGAGGAAAAAAAAATTAAAAAAAAAAAAAGAAAACAACAGAATAGAACACGCAGACAAACACAAGTTGCCAAGTTATCAGCCAGACAGCGGCGACAGCAAAACGAGATCCACCTGGCAAAGGGAAAGCTAAAGCCAAACAAGCCATTTGATGTTTTCATTTGGTTGGCCCCCATCAACTTTGTGGTCGCTCAACGACCAGACCCCCCACTGCGCCGCTGGCGCTGCCGGCTGCGACCCTTTTGTTTTTACCAAATAGCTGCCAAAAGACTAGAAATACTGGGTGCAGCCAAGCACACCGAACCGCATGTGCTCTATGCGTCGCAGAAGTGATTGAAGTACCGGCTCTCTATTTGGTCATATTTCAAAAGGAAGCTTATGAGATTAGCTTGAAAGGAAATTAAATTCTACACTTGGAGAAAAAGTCTGCAATTTTGTAATCGAATCAAGCATAAATGTTGTCGAAATTCGGCCAAAATTCAATTCTTTATTCAAGTATTCTTTATTAAACTTTAAGTATGCAATCTTTACTCGGCGAGTATTATTCGTATGTATTTTAGAAGACCTCGATATGCAGATCAAAATAATAAATAAATACAAAATATGAAAATACGAAATATGAAAACTATTTACATTCCTCAAATAAGTATTTAGTACTTTACTCAAAGTTTTTTTAGAGCAACATTCGATTCAGAAATCACGAATAATTCAGACTGTAGTTGTACGCGATATCAGCACGTGCAATACAAGTACAAAATTACATGAGCATTAAGATATTTAATTTAAGTATATAGATGCAATCGTTATAAATATATTTACATCCGATAGATTTTACAAAAGTACTTAATAAGTATCATGTTGAAATATTATCATGTAATATACTCGATCATTATCATAAGCATTGACCGCAAATACAGTTACACCGAATCTACATTACTTCATTTAAGAGTAACCAATAACAAAATGCACTAGAATTTTTATAAATTTTCTTCGAGTGTATGCTCTTAGAAATAATAAACTGCAATAACTAGCCTTAACAGTCAATTTAATTTACATTTTGGCCAATTGCTTAACTGGCTGTTAAGTTGCACAAGCTCCAGCAAAAGCTTTTGTAAAATCAAAGTATCTTCCATTTCTCCAGGGTATGCTAGGTAGATATTATTATATTTGCTAATATTTCCGACTGGTCTGAGTCTTTTACTCTTACTCGTATTTTTTGGGGCTTCGTTCGTGACAAAACCAAATAAATTGCAGCGTTATTTGCATAAAAATGCGGAACGCCGTAGTGCGAGTGACAATGAAATTTAAATATTTATGCTATACGCTTAATATTATTAGAGAGTTTGCTCAAAACTTTGGGGACTCCCTCAGAGCTGGCTGCTTGGCAGAGTTTTTGCCTGACGGCAGTTTGAGCCACCCCCAAAAACTTATATTAAAACATATTTCACGGATTTTTGTTGTGCGTGACGGGCTGTCGTTGTTGCAGTTGTTGTAGTTGTTGTTGTCTGGCTGGCTTTTGACAATGGCGCATTTTGAGCATGAAACAAGCATAAAAATACCAGGAAATTGAGTCATAATTTGGCCAAGGGAATGTGTTGCAAATGCAACTTTAAACCGAATTGAGTGCGACGTGTCCATTTAATGAGCAGCAGCAGCGAAAACGAAAGCAAAAACTGGCACGCAACTTGGACGAACACACGGTCCTGCATTCCACTACACAGAACACGAAGCAACAACAACTAAGCGCATAAAAGTCAAAGCGTCAAAGCAATGAATCACAAGCCAGCGAGTCAGCCAGCTAGCCGGCGAGTGGGGCACTAACGCTGTTCGCTGCTCGGTGCCCCACTTGGCCCCAGCAAACAAATTCAAGTTGAAGTGAACTCGACTTCGAGTTGACTTTTGACCGTCAAACAAGCGCTGAAACTACGGCGGAGTCCAGGCTCTATCGGCAAGCGGCAACAGGAAAGTGGAAAGTGTGCAAAGTGCATGCAAGCGAAAGTCGAGTTGCAAGACGCCAACTGACCTACAGTTTGATACCTTAGCCCTCAACTCTGACCCCCCGCGCGCACACACAAAAGCAACCGCGTCATTTTAGTTTAGTTTCGCAAAACTTTCGAAAAGTATTTTGCACCGTTTGCCAGGCGAACGAATCTGAAAACTGGAAACTGATAGCAGTCGGTTAATAAATGAACTATGGTCGACTCGAAAGTGGGCGTGGCAAACGCACACAACACAAAAAGTAAGTCGAAATGAAATGAAATCTGTGGGTTGTCTATGATTGCCCTGGGTTAGATTGGCGTCTGCATGGAAAGCCGGCAACGTGAATGCTTGAAAGATGTGTGCATTCTGAAAGTGCAGAAAAAATTGAAAGAAGAAGAAATGGAAGATGGATTTGTGTTGCAACTGCTCCGAATCGAAACTTGTCTCATATGCCCTGAAAATGTTCATCAATTAATTTTTGGGCTCTAATTGCTTGCAATTGCCAAGGATTTTGCACCAAAAAGTAAAAACGCAGGACACAAAAAAGCTGGTGGAAAGTTAAAGGCTGTTGAAGCATGGAACAACAGAGTTCAATCCAATTGACGAGCTTTTGCTTATACTATGTTGATTTTGGGCAGCTGATGAAATTATTTTGCATATGAGACAAAAAATTAATATATGGAATCGAAAAACCCTAAACAATCCATCTTATAGTTTAATAATATTGGTGCTTCAAGGCATGAAAAGGTTTTGGAAATTTCATATTTTCGTAATGTGTGATAACCCAGGAAACAACACTAGTTAAACTAATTTGATAATAATTAAGTTGCCAAAGAAAATAATTATATTTCGAGTGAAATGAAATCCTCTGCTTTAACGGAATTATGAGCATTCAAAGTATTCACTTCACCTCACACTCGGCGCACATTTCTGTGGTAGCTTTTCAAACCCAAAACTCGCGCCACTTTTGTGGTTGGGTTCTATTGTTGATGATTTCCAATCGCAACCGCAGTTATGGCTGTTGCTCAACTAGTTTCACAAACAACAAAGTGCTAACATGTAATTATGCTTATGGCAATTAATTCTGATCACATGAGATATTTACACTATGAAAATATTAAACATTTATATAAAATAACGAAGTTTTTTTAACTCACTTAAATTGGCTGTTAATGCACCTCGTCATCAAGTTATGCTATATATTTTTTTCTGTTGTTTTTATTTTTGTGACTAGATTTTATAATTAACATGGAAGTAAATAGCTATTTAATGGTTTAAATAACTCTTCGTAATTAAAAACAAAAACAAACAGAGGGTACAAAAAAAAATAAAAAAAAAAATAAAAAACGTTTAGGAAAAGGAAAAACTATAAAAAAAGGTTGGCACTGCAGCTGCAAAATAGCTGCCTGAACTTTGAGAGGGCAAAACATTTACATTCACATTTGCACTCACACTCTCACAAACACCCACACACACACAAGCACAAAATGCAAGCCGCAAAAGTCACTCACACAACATAAAAATGCTTTTAAAATGTCAAAGCGCGTAAAAGAAAGCCAAAAGTGCGACAGAGACAGGCTGAGGGCAAGCGTGGGCTGAGGGCTTGAATATGAGGGGGGAACGGAGTCACGTCAGGCAAAGGATTGATGGCAGCGCTTAAATAAGCCACGTTGAGGCCAAAGTTCACATTGCGTATACGCCGCGTGGGCCGTGTGCCCAAAGTCAAACACGAAACGCGCTTCAGAGCAAAGCCTAATCAAAAATGCTTTGCGTGCCGTTTGAAGCTGCATACAACACAGTCCAATAAGCACGCACGCACACATACAAACACACACATACACCACACACACAGTTGGGCTTTGAACTGCGTATATATCTAGAATATGCGGCTTTGTGCGGCGCTTTGACTGCGTTTTATTCGCCTTGTGTTTTTTCATGTTTAGCTCATGATGATTTAACTACTCTATTGATGAACTTGTTTCAACTCTGCAAAGTTAAACAAAGTTTCACGCAGCGCGTAATGTCCTTGGAGCCCGTGCAGTTTATGACTTGGCGAATAAGAAAAGATTTCTTGCTTAACGCTCAACAGTTTGCCTCAAACTTCGTGCAGGCTATCACAAAAACGCGCAAAAAATATTTATACAATGTGAATGCCGCGGACGTAGCTGCCATCAACTCATCAACCCATTATATCAACACTCTCTCCGCTATGTGCTCTCCCTTTTTCCTCTTGACCCCACTCCCATTGCCACTGGCTCAACGTGAATAATTTGGGTCACTTGGCGGCAGTTAGTCAGTCAGCTGCATTGTTGCTGCCTCGGCTGCTGATGCTGCTGCTGGCGCTGCGGTCGCGTTTTTCATTGTCGGCATGCGGCAATGGCATTTTTCAAGAGTCGTCTCTGTTTAAACGCCTTTAAACCGAAAGACGACATAATTAATTAAGCAAGTCGGCCTGACTGATGTCGTAGCGTTCGCATTGTTATGCGTGCCGCGAAAGGGTCGCAAATTTAGTGGGGCGCCTCTTCAAAATGTCCAAATGGTCAGTGTCGCAGTCGCCGCCACACTCAGCGAAAAAGGGTGGTCTGAAGCTAAGAATGTGTATTGAAAATCATTGCGCTTGTACCTAAGATATCTACATTTCCTTCATAAATATTTTAAAATATGCCCAATTTAAAAAGTAATAAATAAGTGAATAATTTAATATTATTACGACAAAAAAATATGCTTGTATCGAGTTCATACAATTTATAAGAAGAATGTGAAATACATTTCGAAATCTCAAAAAAAATTCTTGTAATAAAAACTGAGTCCCCAAATTAAGAAAAAAGGCGTTTTCTCCCGATTTTGAAAAGGCGTCTTACCTATTTCATATAAGTTTTCATTTCTTCTCCAAGTGTAGACTGACCCCAACGACCCGCGTGGCTCATTTGCTGTCGAGACTCCATAGCACTGAAATTTATGCGGCCCAACTGGAGGCGGCTTATGGCCAACGCCCCCCCATAAACCCTTCTGCGCTAAAGTGCCAGTACTGCCAGTGTGTGTAATAATTTAATAAAACGCTCTAACAGCAGCACTGGATGTAAATGTGAAAAGTTTTCAAATGTTTGCCCAGCCAGCAGCCAAAAAAAGAAAGCAGCTGCAGCTCCAAAAAGCCAGTCCGGAAGTGCTTCCAGCGTTCGCTGTGATTGCCAACATGTTGTTGCTCTTCATTTCTATACATGCCTGTACATGTGAGTGTGTGTGCGTGTGTGCTTGTAAGTGTTACTCTTGTTGTGTGTTAATTTTTAAAAACTGCCCAACAGCCAAAAAACTGAAAACTTTGCACTGCAAATGAAATAACACAAAAGCCATTGCTGTGATTACTTTGCCCTTCCCTGCTGGAGCTGCGGAGCTGAAAGCGCCCAAATTTGGAGCTGCCAGCGATTCTACAAAATAACTGGACACAAACTGTTGCAATTTTAATGCATTTCTCGGCTACTTAGCTTTCATGCTGCGGGTGCAATGAACCCTTAACTGAAAAAGCCAGCAGTTCAACATCTAAAATACCTGCTTCATAAAATACGATATGTTCATATTATTTTGGGTATTTCAAATGTCATTGTCAAATGCGCTTTCCAAATGTAAAGTTCTAAAAACTTTGTTAAAACTAAACTGCTTTATATGTTTCATGCCATTTTGTTCATGGTTTATCTAAAAATTTTTTTTTCAAAATTTAGATTCGTGAAATTTTAATTTTAATCGATTGTGGGTGTCAAAATTAGTTCAAAACACAACTTTAAAAGTAATTCTGAGGTGGTCCATTTTGCCGTCAAAAATCATGCCAAAATTGACACAAATTTTGACATGTAACGTTATCATTCCAGATTTAAGCCCCCATAACTTTGTCAAAACTGAACCGATTTTCATGTTTGATGTCATTCTGTTCATGGTTTATCTCCTAGATTGATTGTGCATCTAAGCTTTATCCATTTTGAAAATTTTAATTTTTTGGATATTTTTCGAGAAAAAGCATGTACTCCCCCCTTATCATTTTTCGAAAAAATTTTTTTTTTCAAAATTTAGATTCTTGAGATTTTAATTTTAATCGATTGTGGGTGTCAAAATTAGTTCAAAACACAACTTTAAAAGTAATTCTGAGGTGGTCCATTTTTCCGTCAAAAATCATGCCAAAATTGACACAAATTTTGACATGTAACGTTATCATTCCAGATTTAAGCCCCCATAACTTTGTCAAAACTGAACCGATTTTCATGTTAGATGCCATTCTGTTCATGGTTTATCTCGTTGATTGATTCTGCATCTAAGATTTATCCATTTTGAAAATTTTAATTTTTTGGATATTTTTCGAGAAAAAAGCATGTACTCCTCCTTATCATTTTTGGAAAAAAAAATTTTTTCAAAATTTAGATTCTTGAGATTTTAATTTTAAACGTTATTATTCGAGATTTAAGCCCCCATAACTTTGTCAAAACTGAACCGATTTTCATGTTAGATGTCATTCTGTTCATGGTTTATCTCCTAGATTGATTCTGCATCTAAACTTTATCCATTTTGAAAATTTTAATTTTTTGGACATTTTTCGAGAAAAAAGCATGTACTCCCCCCTTATCATTTTTGGAAAAAATTTTTTTTTTAAAATTTAGATTCTTGAGATTTTAATTTTAATCGATTGTGGGTGTCAAAATTAGTACAAAACACAACCTTAAAAGTAATTCTGAGGTGGTCCATTTTTCCGTCAAAAATCATGCCAAAATTGACACAAATTTTGACATGAAACGTTATCCTTCAAGATTTATGCCAAAATTGACACAAATTTTGACATGAAACGTTATCCTTCAAGATTTAAGCCCCCATAACTTTGTCAAAACTGAACCGATTTTCATGTTTGATGCCATTCTGTTCATGGTTTATCTCGTAGATTGATTCTGCATCTAAAATTTATCCATTTGAAAATTTTAGTTTTTTGGATATTTTTGGAGAAAAAAGCATGTACTCCTCCTTATCATTTTTCGAAAAAATTTTTTTTTTCAAAATTTAGATTCTTGAGATTTTAATTTTAATCGATTGTGGGTGTCAAAATTAGTTCAAAACACAACTTTAAAAGTAATTCTGAGGTGGTCCATTTTGCCGTCAAAAATCATACCAAAATTGACACAAATTTTGACATGAAACGTTATTATTCGAGATTTAAGCCCCCATAACTTTGTCAAAACTGAACCGATTTTCATGTTAGATGTCATTCTGTTCATGGTTTATCTCCTAGATTGATTCTGCATCTAAACTTTATCCATTTTGAAAATTTTAATTTTTTGGACATTTTTCGAGAAAAAAGCATGTACTCCCCCCTTATCATTTTTGGAAAAAATTTTTTTTTTAAAATTTAGATTCTTGAGATTTTAATTTTAATCGATTGTGGGTGTCAAAATTAGTACAAAACACAACTTTAAAAGTAATTCTGAGGTGGTCCATTTTTCCGTCAAAAATCATGCCAAAATTGACACAAATTTTGACATGAAACGTTATCCTTCAAGATTTATGCCAAAATTGACACAAATTTTGACATGAAACGTTATCCTTCAAGATTTAAGCCCCCATAACTTTGTCAAAACTGAACCGATTTTCATGTTTGATGCCATTCTGTTCATGGTTTATCTCCTAGATTGATTCTGCATCTAAACTTTATGCATTTTTGAAAATGTAATTTTTTGGACTTTTTTCGAGGAAAAAAGCATGTACCCCCCCTTATCATTTTTGGAAAAAATTTTTTTTTTAAAATTTAGATTCTTGAGATTTTAATTTTAATCGATTGTGGGTGTCAAAATTAGTACAAAACACAACTTTAAAAGTAATTCTGAGGTGGTCCATTTTTCCGTCAAAAATCATGCCAAAATTGACACAAATTTTGACATGTAACGTTATCATTCCAGATTTAAGCCCCCATAACTTTGTCAAAACTGAACCGATTTTCATGTTAGATGCCATTCTGTTCATGGTTTATCTCGTTGATTGATTCTGCATCTAAGATTTATCCATTTTGAAAATTTTAATTTTTTGGATATTTTTCGAGAAAAAAGCATGTACTCCTCCTTATCATTTTTGGAAAAAAAAATTTTTTCAAAATTTAGATTCTTGAGATTTTAATTTTAATCGATTGTGGGTGTCAAAATTAGTACAAAACACAACTTTAAAAGTAATTCTGAGGTGGTCAATTTTTCCGTCAAAAATCATGCCAAAATTGACACAAATTTTGACATGAAACGTTATCCTTCAAGATTTATGCCAAAATTGACACAAATTTTGACATGAAACGTTATCCTTCAAGATTTATGCCAAAATTGACACAAATTTTGACATGAAACGTTATCCTTCAAGATTTAAGCCCCCATAACTTTGTCAAAACTGAACCGATTTTCATGTTTGATGCCATTCTGTTCATGGTTTATCTCGTAGATTGATTCTGCATCTAAAATTTATCCATTTGAAAATTTTAGTTTTTTGGATATTTTTGGAGAAAAAAGCATGTACTCCTCCTTATCATTTTTCGAAAAAATTTTTTTTTCAAAATTTAGATTCTTGAGATTTTAATTTTAATCGATTGTGGGTGTCAAAATTAGTTCAAAACACAACTTTAAAAGTAATTCTGAGGTGGTCCATTTTGCCGTCAAAAATCATGCCAAAATTGACACAAATTTTGACATGTAACTGTTTTAGTCCCAGACTTCAATCCCTCATAACTTTGTGAAAACTGAACCGATTTTCATATTTGATGTCATTCTGTTCATGGTTTATCTCCTAGATTGATTCTGCATCTAAACTTTATCCATTTTGAAAATTTTAATTTTTTGGACATTTTTCGAGAAAAAAGCATGTACTCCCCCCTTATCATTTTTGGAAAAAATTTTTTTTTCAAAATTTAGATTCTTGAGATTTTAATTTTAATCGATTGTGGGTGTCAAAATTAGTTCAAAACACAACTTTAAAAGTAATTCTGAGGTGGTCCATTTTTCCGTCAAAAATCATGCCAAAATTGACACAAATTTTGACATGAAACGTTATCCTTCAAGATTTATGCCAAAATTGACACAAATTTTGACATGAAACGTTATCCTTCAAGATTTAAGCCCCCATAACTTTGTCAAAACTGAACCGATTTTCATGTTTGATGCCATTCTGTTCATGGTTTATCTCGTAGATTGATTCTGCATCTAAACTTTATCCATTTTGAAAATTTTAATTTTTTGGACATTTTTCGAGAAAAAAGCATGTACTCCCCCCTTATCATTTTTGGAAAAAATTTTTTTTTCAAAATTTAGATTCTTGAGATTTTAATTTTAATCGATTGTGGGTGTCAAAATTAGTTCAAAACACAACTTTAAAAGTAATTCTGAGGTGGTCCATTTTGCCGTCAAAAATCATACCAAAATTGACACAAATTTTGACATGAAACGTTATCATTCGAGATTTAAGCCCCCATAACTTTGTCAAAACTGAACCGATTTTCATGTTTGATGCCATTCTGTTCATGGTTTATCTCGTAGATTGATTCTGCATCTAAAATTTATCCATTTGAAAATTTTAGTTTTTTGGATATTTTTGGAGAAAAAAGCATGTACTCCTCCTTATCATTTTTCGAAAAAATTTTTTTTTCAAAATTTAGATTCTTGAGATTTTAATTTTAATCGATTGTGGGTGTCAAAATTAGTTCAAAACACAACTTTAAAAGTAATTCTGAGGTGGTCCATTTTGCCGTCAAAAATCATGCCAAAATTGACACAAATTTTGACATGAAACGTTATTATTCGAGATTTAAGCCCCCATAACTTTGTCAAAACTGAACCGATTTTCATGTTAGATGTCATTCTGCTCATGGTTTATCTCCTAGATTGATTCTGCATCTAAGATTTATCCATTTTGAAAATTTTAATTTTTTGGATATTTTTCGAGAAAAAAGCATGTACTCCTCCTTATCATTTTTGGAAAAAAAAATTTTTTCAAAATTTAGATTCTTGAGATTTTAATTTTAAACGTTATTATTCGAGATTTAAGCCCCCATAACTTTGTCAAAACTGAACCGATTTTCATGTTAGATGTCATTCTGTTCATGGTTTATCTCCTAGATTGATTCTGCATCTAAACTTTATCCATTTTGAAAATTTTAATTTTTTGGACATTTTTCGAGAAAAAAGCATGTACTCCCCCCTTATCATTTTTGGAAAAAATTTTTTTTTTAAAATTTAGATTCTTGAGATTTTAATTTTAATCGATTGTGGGTGTCAAAATTAGTACAAAACACAACTTTAAAAGTAATTCTGAGGTGGTCCATTTTTCCGTCAAAAATCATGCCAAAATTGACACAAATTTTGACATGAAACGTTATCCTTCAAGATTTATGCCAAAATTGACACAAATTTTGACATGAAACGTTATCCTTCAAGATTTAAGCCCCCATAACTTTGTCAAAACTGAACCGATTTTCATGTTTGATGCCATTCTGTTCATGGTTTATCTCGTAGATTGATTCTGCATCTAAAATTTATCCATTTGAAAATTTTAGTTTTTTGGATATTTTTGGAGAAAAAAGCATGTACTCCTCCTTATCATTTTTCGAAAAAATTTTTTTTTTCAAAATTTAGATTCTTGAGATTTTAATTTTAATCGATTGTGGGTGTCAAAATTAGTTCAAAACACAACTTTAAAAGTAATTCTGAGGTGGTCCATTTTGCCGTCAAAAATCATACCAAAATTGACACAAATTTTGACATGAAACGTTATTATTCGAGATTTAAGCCCCCATAACTTTGTCAAAACTGAACCGATTTTCATGTTAGATGTCATTCTGTTCATGGTTTATCTCCTAGATTGATTCTGCATCTAAACTTTATCCATTTTGAAAATTTTAATTTTTTGGACATTTTTCGAGAAAAAAGCATGTACTCCCCCCTTATCATTTTTGGAAAAAATTTTTTTTTTAAAATTTAGATTCTTGAGATTTTAATTTTAATCGATTGTGGGTGTCAAAATTAGTACAAAACACAACTTTAAAAGTAATTCTGAGGTGGTCCATTTTTCCGTCAAAAATCATGCCAAAATTGACACAAATTTTGACATGAAACGTTATCCTTCAAGATTTATGCCAAAATTGACACAAATTTTGACATGAAACGTTATCCTTCAAGATTTAAGCCCCCATAACTTTGTCAAAACTGAACCGATTTTCATGTTTGATGCCATTCTGTTCATGGTTTATCTCCTAGATTGATTCTGCATCTAAACTTTATGCATTTTTGAAAATGTAATTTTTTGGACTTTTTTCGAGGAAAAAAGCATGTACCCCCCCCCTTATCATTTTTGGAAAAAATTTTTTTTTAAAATTTAGATTCTTGAGATTTTAATTTTAATCGATTGTGGGTGTCAAAATTAGTACAAAACACAACTTTAAAAGTAATTCTGAGGTGGTCCATTTTTCCGTCAAAAATCATGCCAAAATTGACACAAATTTTGACATGTAACGTTATCATTCCAGATTTAAGCCCCCATAACTTTGTCAAAACTGAACCGATTTTCATGTTAGATGCCATTCTGTTCATGGTTTATCTCGTTGATTGATTCTGCATCTAAGATTTATCCATTTTGAAAATTTTAATTTTTTGGATATTTTTCGAGAAAAAAGCATGTACTCCTCCTTATCATTTTTGGAAAAAAAAATTTTTTCAAAATTTAGATTCTTGAGATTTTAATTTTAATCGATTGTGGGTGTCAAAATTAGTACAAAACACAACTTTAAAAGTAATTCTGAGGTGGTCAATTTTTCCGTCAAAAATCATGCCAAAATTGACACAAATTTTGACATGAAACGTTATCCTTCAAGATTTATGCCAAAATTGACACAAATTTTGACATGAAACGTTATCCTTCAAGATTTATGCCAAAATTGACACAAATTTTGACATGAAACGTTATCATTCGAGATTTAAGCCCCCATAACTTTGTCAAAACTGAACCGATTTTCATGTTTGATGCCATTCTGTTCATGGTTTATCTCCTAGATTGATTCTGCATCTAAAATTTATCCATTTTGAAAATTTTAATTTTTTGGATATTTTTCGAGAAAAAAGCATGTACTCCTCCTTATCATTTTTGGAAAAAAAAATTTTTTCAAAATTTAGATTCTTGAGATTTTAATTTTAATCGATTGTGGGTGTCAAAATTAGTTCAAAACACAACTTTAAAAGTAATTCTGAGGTGGTCCATTTTGCCGTCAAAAATCATGCCAAAATTGACACAAATTTTGACATGAAACGTTATTATTCGAGATTTAAGCCCCCATAACTTTGTCAAAACTGAACCGATTTTCATGTTAGATGTCATTCTGTTCATGGTTTATCTCCTAGATTGATTCTGCATCTAAAATTTATCCATTTGAAAATTTTAGTTTTTTGGATATTTTTGGAGAAAAAAGCATGAACTCCTCCTTATCATTTTTCGAAAAAAAATTTTTTTTTCAAAATTTAGATTCTTGAGATTTTAATTTTAATCGATTGTGGGTGTCAAAATTAGTTCAAAACACAACTTTAAAAGTAATTCTGAGGTGGTCCATTTTGCCGTCAAAAATCATGCCAAACTTCAAACTCTCATAACTTTGCCAAAACTAAACCGATTTTCATGTTTGATGCCATTTTGTTCATGGTTTATCTTTTATATTGAGAAAAATCATGTACTTGCCCCCTCACGCATAAATAAGAATTAGTAAAAAATGTTACTTAGAGTTATTCTACGGTGGTACATTTTATCATTAAAAATCATGCTAAAAATAAGACAAAATCGGACTTTAAAAGTTCCCATATTCAAATTGAGTGCTCCACGCAGAATTCAAAGTTTTATTTTTTTATCCTACATTTAAAATGTATTCTACGCTTAAAAAGTATGCAGTTTTATAATATACGCTTTTTTGAAAGGTTTTTCGTACTTTTTGTATTTCTCTACTTGCACTTAAATTTCGAACTGCGAACTACTACTCAGGCAGTTTGGTGCAAGTGACAAAGGCAATCAGCAGGGGTCGAGGCTGCCACTTTGTGTGGCATCTTTTGTTTATTGGCTGTCACCACAGCCTCATCTTGAAATGTCAGACCAACTGTTAACATAACAGTCAATAAGAAGTTTAATTGTATTTATTTAATGCATGCTCGTTTCCCGTGCTGTTGTTGTTTCTGGTGTACTTGTTGTTATTGCTGTCAGCAGCAATTTGAGTATTCCCAAGTGTTGCTGTTGTTGCCTGTTGAACAGTTGGTCAATGCGATTACGAGGCTGTTTGCATTGATTGCACTGACAGCACTTGTCACGGCCGCCGCTGCTCTCTCTTTTATTTTAACGATTCCCGATATTCGGTTTTATGTATATTTATTTTGAGTTGATAATGTGTTGACAGCTCCAAGAGCGCCAGTGGAGTGGGACTCGTGCGGTGATATGCTTAAGTGTAAATTAATTGCATAAATTAAGTCAGTAAAAGCCGCAGCGCATGCGGCGTATGCGTAATGTAATACCGATGCGAGCAACGTATTAAGCGGTATCAAATGCACAAACGCCCTTTGCTGCCAACTTGTAAACGTGCAAATAATTATCTAAATAATTGAAAAGGGATACCTTAAAAGGCAGCGCAACGAAGCGCAAACGCAAACAGGCCATCAACAGCAGCAGCAGGAGCAGGACGAGGTCAAGTCGCTACCCAGGCTAAAAAGTCTTGAGCTAAATGCTAATGCTCGCCACTTTGGGCCCTTTGGCAGCCTGCTGCCAGTCCTTGTCAGTCCTCGTGTTGTTTCCTTTTTAATTATAATACAACAACAGGTCGCGATGGGCAGCCGTCAAGGATTTGCTCCTTTATGCAGTTGTTCCTTTTTTCTTATGTATATATATATATTTTTTTTCATGGTTGTTGCTGTTGTTGGCTCACACCTCTTTGATTTCTTCGAAGAACAATTCATTTTACGGTGTGATCTCTCTGGCTGCTAAGGTTGCGGCAAAGTTTAAAGTGAAACCGGCTTTTAAGTTGCCTTTGCCTGACTTTTATCCTTACTTTTACCTTTAGCCTCGTCACGCGGTGCTCAGCTCTCGCCTCGCCTTTTAATGGCTGCTTTAGGTTCTGTAAGCCAATTAGTTCTTAATTTGCAATTTGTTTTGCTGCAGTTACCGAAAAACGAGAGAGAGTGAGAGAAAGAGAGTGAAGAGAAAGAAAAACCGCCCGCGCCAAAGGAGTTAAAGGCAAAGCCAACGAGCAAACGAGCATATTTAAAAAGTTTTCCCTCAAACTTTGCTACTCTTTTTTTTCCATTGTTGTTTCAGCTTTTTGTTTTTATTTTATTTTATTTTTTTCTTTTTCTCTCTGTTTTAATGCGAAACTTTTAACTGAATTAATTCCTTTGGGCTGGGCTGCTGCTTATCTCTTGCGAAAAAAAATACAACAAAAATGAGCAGCGAGACGTTTCGTTTAATCTTTCAATTTTTTTCTAGCCCCAGCGCCAGAGTTTAGAATTAAAATGCCTGATTGTTCAGCCTTCAATCAATATATATATATATATATATATATATATATATATATATAGTATAGGTTTATACATATATATATTTATACATATATATACATTATTTGTTTGATTTGAAAATTTGAATGTGCGGTGAAAATTGCCGGCTGCAGTCAAATGTCATAAATCATGCAGGGCAACACGCCGCGTATACGCAATAAAATAGAAAATTAATATTTCAGTGGGTTTTCACGCTTGCATACGAAAGAAAAGGGGGACGAAAACACAAATACCTGCCATAAAAGTAAATGTCATAAAACCGACGTGTGGAATGTTTTATGAAGCACAGAAAAAAGCAGGCGGCGTGGCAGCGGACAAGAGACCGATTGTGTGGCGCTGTGCGGCATCTCAAGTTTATCAGAGCGCCGGGCAAAATGTCAGTGTAAGTGAAATATTTCCAAACAAATAAAAAGAAAATGCGCCACAAAACGCAAACGCACCAAAAAACGAAGGCAAACACAAAAGGCAAAAGTGAAATAAAGCACAGGGCACAACAGCAAAGAGAAGGTAACATGACATAAACATGACATTTGACTTTTGTTTTGCGCCTTGCTGGCTGCTGCTGCTTTCACCTTGACTTGGATAGCTCTGACAGGCCTGGCCCAAGCCGGCGCTGGAACTGCTGCTGGGCGCCGTGTGGCACGTGACTGGCCGCGCTAAAAGCTGTGCAAATTATATGCACCTTTGTCAAGAAATTATAAGCCCGTCACCGCCAACTTGGCACGCAAATCAAAAATGCACGAAGCGCTTGCTCTAACTTTTAATCAGGGTATATGTGTCCAATTGCTTAGATTGCTGTCGCAACAAATGTGGTGCATAAATTCTTTACATGAGGCAATTTAATATAGTATTAAAGGGAATAAATGCTTAGTGTGCAGTTAGAGTATATTTTTATTTCGACTCTGCTTCGTTTTTATTACTACTTAATAATAAAAAAGCCTTTTGTAGACTAAAAACAAATATAGGCGTTGGAATCAATTATAACCGACTGCACAATACTCTGTTGCCAATGGCATGAAAGCTTGAAACAGATTGTTTATAGATCGTTGATAAAAAAGTGTTACTGGGTCTAAAGAAAATAATATATATTTCAACGGTTTGTGAAGTAGTTTACTTATAAATTTATCGACCTGCTAAATTTGGTAATCCTAGCTCTGTTAAAATTTTGCTTGATTTGCCCAATCACCGGTAAAGATTCTTATACAATCTCAATTGAATTTATTTATATTTATTTTTAATTTATTCAACATACAAATTCATATCTCAACTTTCAAGGCTACAGCTGCAATATACCCCCTTTCATTTTATGAAGAGAGTATATACAAAAAATAAATAAATAAACCATGGGTAATTTGGCAAATTGTTTGAACAAAAACAAAATGTTATGGCAGCGACATGTGGGCTTGAAATTTATGTGCTCGACAACAGCACCCTCGGGTGGTTCAGGCCAGGATGGGCTAAGAAAATGAGCCGCTTGCCAATATGGCTAAACTTTACAATAAACGCAAACAAGAAAAAAAAACAGAAAAAAGAAAAAGAAGCCAATCAAATGGCCAAGTCGAGGCCCTCAAAACCAATGCCCATTCAACTTGAATGCATTTCGATAAGCAACAAAAACCGCACGCTGATTTTCGACTTGCTGTCCACTGCCCACTCCCCGCGTTACTCCCCGCTGGAACTGTCGACATTTGGCAATCGACAGTTGCCATAATAATTTGCCACATCATTAACAGCTCAGTGCATAAAAAGCGATGGCAATGGCGATGGCGATGGAAATAGCGGCGAAATCCCAGTGGACAGGGGCAAGATCAAAGTGGGCAGCGACTTTATTAAGCCCAGGCAGTCAGAGAAGTCTGGAAAGTAAGTTTTATACATATTTGAGTACAAATTAAAAGGGCGTTAAATGCGCTGGACGGGCCATAGAGTGAGGGGTCAGGAGGGCGGGGTGAGAAAGTTAGTGAAAAGTGAAAGTCGTTCCGTGGCTGACGACGCTTGAGACATTAGCATTTTTAATTTCCAATAAAAATGCAAAAAATAGCCGCACAAGTAGGCGATAAAAAATTAATAAAGCTGCGATTATACAGACTACAGAGAGAGAGAGAGACAAGAGTAGTGAGTGTGAGAGAGAGAAAAGAGAGAGAGAGAGAGTGACTATTAAACGGCCAAGCCATGGCTCAGTGTCAGTCAAGGGGCGTGGCACGCAAAAGCAAGCCGAGTGAGCTGTGAAAATAATTTGAAATTCAATTTTCGACAATGGCACACAAAGGAATCGCCCAGCTATTGAGAGGATGAGAAACAAGCTGGGGCCGCCACGGCTCGTTAGAAAGTGGCAACCAGGCAGCTAGCAACTGGCAGCGGCATGAGGCACCTGTGGCAATAGCCGAGGCAGTAGTCAACCAGGACCGGCACCAGGACCGGGACCACTGCCAGAGCCAGCATTTTTGCGAGCGCTTGTTGAATGGCCAACAATTGCAATGCCCGCGGCTGGAAGGCCCGCCCCTTGCCCGCCATGCCAGTGCGAAGGGCGGCGAAAAAGTGGGAAATGTGGGTAAAGCCAGCGCATTCACTTGTAACATGGCACGGAAAATTTACGATTTTATTACTCAATAAATGCAAAAAACTCGCCACTCGTAAAAACGTTGCCTGCTGCACTTCCTGGCAAAGGGCGCAAGACGCGGGGTGCAGAAGGGGGATGGTGATGGGGGGGGGGGGGGGGGGGTAGCTAGCCCTGTAGCGCTATCTTTAAGTTTCGTTTCTACGAATTTAATTCGCGCAAAGATATTCGAGTCCACCAACCTCACCCTTAGCCCTTGCCCAGCGTTAGGCTGGTTTAATGCTGGCAGGTGAAAATTTCGAAATCCCTGGTGGGTTACCGAGCGAACCGTCACTCTACTTGTTCTTGGTCATGCATAATTTAAAATTAATTTCAGTTTGGGGTTGGTGGGCAGCAGCACCAGCAGCAGCCGGTTCTACTGGGCGTGGCACCCTCTTTGCGAGCGAAACAATAGCGAAATGCTGTGAAATATTATACAAGTACATATATTTTGCCAACAAAACGTTGCCATTGTGCGTTATTAATAGGCACAAATTGAAATTTTATGGCAATACGCGGCAACATTTATGCCGCATTTTTAGAGCGGGCCAGGGGCGTGGAGGGTGAGCATGTTTGATTTTTGATTTGTTATCAAATGGTATGTGAACTCGGCCGCCCTTTGAGATCATTCATCAAATGCCAAGTGCCAAATACCAAAGGTCGCAGGTCGCATTATTAAAGCTGCCAGTTAACCCCTTCCATAAGGAGTATATGAAGTCAAGTTCGCGCAAATATTTGCGCAGCAAGCAAAAGGACAGGTACCTGCTGGAAGGGGAGAGTCTGGCAACATACACACTCACACACACTTACACATATGCAGGAAATAATTATGAAGTTTGCCCAAAAAGTTTGCTCGAAAAATTGCAGTTGGAGCCAGTCTTGAGTTGGCGCTGCGGATCTGCAGCTGCAGCTCGTAAGTTTTACTGTTTTTGGCTCCGATGCCAATGAAATTTTACGACTAGTTGGCAAAGAAACGCAACTGTAAAGCGATCCCCGGCCCGAGAAATTCAAATGCCGACAGTGTCAGGACTTTTAATTGCAACAAAATAATTATGGCGCCCCCTGGCAAATTGCAAATTGCGAATCGCAAATGGCAAATGCCAAAGTCTGCGATGCTAAACAGACGCTCGGTGCTGCACTTAAAAACTTGCTACGCAAAATTAAAAGCAAATAAAACAATAGAACTATAACAAAGCCGGCAAAGGCAAGAAAAACGGCTAAGCAAGAAATCCGCGGCAAGCGCAACGACTACCCAATACCCTTTAAACTATTGAAAAGTATTTTTCAGCTGCTTTCGGATCAAAGGCTAAGCGCAACAAATGCGTAAATAGCCGTCAAATAATATTAATAAAATCAAAAGCAGCTTTTAAAATTCGCTAAGCACCACGATTGCCTAATACCCTTTAAATTCCATTCATATGTTTTTGATATATAGCAAAGACTGAGAAAAATGCTCTTACAGTCACAATAAGTGTCTTTGAATTTAAACAATTTTGGAGTAGCTTTCAAACTTGGCCAAATTCGTTAGAAGCGCCACGACTGCCTTATACCCTTCAAATACTTTTCTAACCGCTCTCGAACAGCTTTCAAACTTGGCCAAATTGTTGTGTGAAAGTCATCAAAACTTAAGAGATTTGCCAAAGAACTTTAAAAGTAGCCAAAAAGTTGCAAATGTCTCGCAGTCTACCCTATGCGCTGCGCATGCAGGGTATACGCACTGAGGACGGCAAACAATGGCCCAAAAGTGGCAAAAAGGGTCCGCAATCGATAGTTGGTTGGCCTTTGTGTGTTTTAGCACAAGCCAAGCCAAGCCATTTGCCAACAGCTTGGCGGGATCTTAAAGCAAACTCAAGGCCGGGCAATTTATTGGCCAAGAGTGGGGCCCAGTTGCCGAGTTCGCCTTCGACTGGCTCAAATGTTGCGTACGAAAATTTAGTAATTTTTAGTGCGCATTTGGGGCCATTGCGGGGAGCGGACGGGTCGAACGAGGGCAGGGCAAACCATTTTGCAGTTAGTTTGCTTTAGGTTTTTACAGTTGTTGCTTATTTTATGCTTTGCCTGCGATATAGTTTTCTGGTTTTTTTCTCCTTTTATGACTGCGCAAAGTGTGGCCAAAGTTTGCACTTGCCTTGAATTTTAAGACACTTGCGTTTGGGTCTAAAACAAAGGCCAAGCTCTGAACGGTCTATTCCATTCCGGCCGCTACTGCGGCTGCTACTGCTGTTCCATTGTGCGTGACGCATGTTGCCATCTGCCATGCACTTCAAAAAGTTGCCCCGATTCTGAGTACTTGTCTATCTGGCCAAAACTACCAAGTGTTGTATAAAGTTTCAGCTCCACTTTGTTGACTTGCCAGACCAAAATGTGTGCTTAACTGTTGTTTCCCACACACACAGAAACCGAAACACACACACAAACACCCAGCCAACTAACCGCTGAGATTTGTGCGTTGTATTTAGTATTTAGTTACAGAGAGTATAGGAATTCCATTATTGAGGCGGTAAAAATTATATGGACAATAAATAGATGGGTTTGCATCCGCAACTCAAACTTATTGAATTATATTTCTAAATTATTTTAAGTAAGAGGAAAAATTAATAAACATTTGCTCTTTTTTGTTTAAAAACGACGAGCGATTTTTCAGTTAAGTTGTCGATGAGACGAAGGATGACATGGATAAAATAAACGTAAAATGGGGAAGAAGTTATATTTGGGATGTCGAACACATCTTAATGGTAAAAAAGAAAAGTTTTCTTATAGATTATAAATTTAAATGTTTAAATTGAAGAGGGAAAAGAGACGCACCAAGGTTCAAACTTGAGCTCAAATAGGTATCTAGAACACCAGATTCGCGAACTAAACCTTAAAGCTAGGCATAACATTAGCGTTTCAGCCATGATAATAATAACAAATGAAGACGCTTAGCGTCTATTGCCTATTCTGTATTTCAAATTAAACATGTTGTTTTGGCTGCGGCTCCACTCTACATGGTCAAGAAGCGGCAAGCACACGAATGAAATAAATTACGTGATCTTATTAACTGTGGCTGGCAGGGGCACACGCACTTTGTGCTGCGGCGCAGTTAGCCAAATATAAGTTTATTTGGCCTGACTAATCGTAACTAAGATTAACTGTTGCGCGGCATATAAATGCTGCACCTTTTTGGGCCTCGAGCACACGTGCACTGCGTGTGTTGTGTGTGTGTGTGTGTGTGTGTGTGTGTGTGTATGCTAAAAGTCAGCGGGGAAGGAAATTAAGTGCTTGGCCAGTAGCTCCAAATTTATATCAAAAAGTTAACGCGACCAGACCCGAAAATCGAGGTGAGCGGGCAGTCAGGGCTCACACACACACACAGCTCAGCTGCTTTGTTCTCTGCGCAGTTGTAGTCCATTTGAAAGTTGCCCAGGAACAGGAGCTTCCGTTAGGACACCTTCTGCTTGTGCTGCTACGGCTCCGGCTACGACTCCGGCTACGGCTACGGTTGTGGCTCAGGGCGCGCGTATAAATCTTGCGCCGGTTTTATTTGGCTTAATGACCAGACGTGCACGGCTCCATAATTTACGGGGCGGCATGTAGATGAGCGCCAGACAAAGTAGGCGATGTCTATGTCTGAGCTCCGTTGGCCATTCTGTGTATGTGTATGTGTGTGTGTGCGCGCGCTACTTGAGGCAACATGTTGCGCTTTTAGTGTCCCGTTACGGTGCGGCAGAGGGTTCTCTACTTTGTCTTACTTTGCGGTACTTTGTTGCGGCTTTTAATAGAAATCCTTTGCACCGTTCTGCTCACCTGAACGCGGCCACGCACTCTGATTATCTCCTACCGACAACTGCTGCTGTATACCAAATTACCCAGGGGGTGGGCGGAAAAGGTTGCCAGCAAAGCGGGCCGCATCCGCTGAGGCTTATTCAAAAAAAGAGAAGATTATAAGAGATGCGTCTGGTGGGTTGAGTAAATCTCATAATTTATTTAATTGTATTTTAGTATGTTCAATAAATTTCTATTAGTGTCGGTGTCACCAACTGGCCGAGTACCAGTTTCAGTCCCAGTCCCGGCTTAAGTCCGAGTAGTGACCCGTATATGGCCAAGCAGGCCGGCGGGCGGGCGGACAGCAAACCGCAGGCAAACGACTATAAAGAAACCAGAACAAGGAGTGTCAACAGGGGGACAAGCAAACAGCCAAACAGACAGGCAGCCGGGCAGGCAGGCAACAACAGAGTCGAAATGAGGACACCAAGCGTAACAATATAATAAAGGCGATGCGGGGCGGGGGTGTGGCCAAGTGCATGTGCGAGTGTGAGTGCGAGTGCGAACAATGACTGACCAAATATTGACATAAATGTCAAACTCAAATTAGGGCTCAGGGTCAAGGGTCAGTCTAGAGATGGACGCATGTCCTTTATTTGTCACGAACGTTACCAAGCGGAACCCAAGCCGCAGTTTTAAAACACGCACGTAGCAAACACGCTCAAATAAATCTCACACACGCACGCACGACTTCTCGATAATAAATCTTGTAATTAGATTTAACTTTTGTTTAGATATTAGAATATATAAAAAAAAAACTTGTTATGGCTGTGCAGAGGGTATTATTATTGTTGCTAAATGTGTAAAACATAGCAGAAGACTTTTCGGGTGGTGTATATGTGTATATTTTTACTCAATAATACATTTATGTATTATATTTTATGTTTTCAAATTCAGTGTTTACTATTTTGCAAGGTCTTGGTGTCATATGAACTTTTTTTCACCAGATTTTTAAATAAAGTTTAACTTAATATATATATGACATATAATATAAGCATATCCTTCTAAATGTTGTATGGTTTCACTGTGAACTATAGATATTTAGTGCACAATCCCTATATATCTGCAGGGCTATTTAATATTCGACAGCCCGATGAAAACTGGTATTTTAAGCGTGTCACGAATGAAAACAAGAGACACGCTCAGCTCTAGTGTGCTCAACCCGTCGGAGCAACCACCAATTTCTTTAATTCGCATTTGGATTGCAGGGGTTGCAACAACAACAAGAACTACCAAAAAGCAAAACCAAAGGCAAACACACGAGTTAAACTTGGACGGCGCCGTCCTCTAATCCTAAACAAACAGATCCACGCACTACGCACAGACACTTGAGCCATTATGCAATAAAACAATGAAAGAGCCGAACAGATATCAACGGAAGGGGGGAGCGAGTGCGGGGGTGGGAAAAGAGATATGCAGGGAAAGCATATTGAAATTGTTTGAAAAATAAATGCAACGCGAACACGCAGAAGACCGGAGAGCGCGCGCATAGGATTAATGCTAAGTATGCGTGCATGTTGGCCGGATTGGTGGTTCGCGGTGGTTGCTGGTGGCTGCTACTGGTGGGTGAGTGGGGCGGACGTAAACTAGCTTGCCTGCAAATGAGCAAATTGCACACTAATGCAGGGCATTATTCTAGCAACGGATCGGTTTGAGTGTTGCTTGGCTCTGGCGGGTGCTTGGTGGGTGGGTGGTTTGCTGGGTGGGGTGGTTTGTTGTTTGGCGTACGCTGCACTGCGTTATTTCACCTTTAATCCGCACTTAGCCCGAGCAGCCACACACACAGATGGCTGCAACAACAACAAAATGCATGCATTCAATATGCGTGGCACCTGAGTTCGCGTTAAGTCGATTTCATTGCCACATGGCTCAAACATTAATGTAAATTGTGAAATATACGACCTGAGCTTATCCGCATCCACATCCGCACTTGCCAGAGCTTTCAGTCACATAATAAACTTATTATTTATGGCATTAGATTTCCGCATCGGTTTAGTTTCTAATTAATTTTTAGCCCAGCATAAATTCCTTAATATTAACTTAGTAACCACAGTGACAAAGTTTATTATATTATGGTTTTGGACAAATGTATTTAATAGGCAAATGGAAACAACGCCAACCACATAAGTATGTACACTTCACACTGGTTAGGGGTCTCGATTGGGACCGAACAAGAAGCCGTAAATCGAAATGTCGCAAACGAATACCGTATATACATTTATATGTTAAAACTTAGATCAGTCTCAAGCCCAAAATAAATGCATATATATTAAGCCTTTGATCTTGGACAACATTATTTATAATTCAATATTTAGTTATAACAAACAAAAATCAATTTAAGAACTTTTCAATTTAGAATATGCTTGATTTGAAATTGAAAAATGTTTAGATGTTGAAATAAAGAAGTTAACTAAACAAATTTGTCCAACAATACTAAAATATTATATTCATTTTTTTTTTTATCAATTTTTAGCAATTGTATTAATTTTAGCTGTTTGACTTTGATACATTATAATTTTTTTGAGGTCGCTATGAATATGTGTGGCTGTAATACGAATTATGAACTGAAACCGAAACTAACCGGTATAGAGGTGTTTCATCTTGATTAGAACGTCGGTCCGTACTAAAGGTATCTTCCAGTTGGGTACTCCTATATAGAGCACTCTTACGAGTTTTAGATTTCTATTGGTTAATGCAATCGACGTCGACGGCCAAGTCAATTGCACTAAATATTTGAAACGACCTGGCTTAAGTATGCCTGCACTGATTGAAATTGAATAAACCTCAAGGTAACCCTAAGCCTGTTTGCCCCAGTCCAACTGACAGACGGACGGACAGCCCGACAGACTGTTGAGCTGTGGGTGGTTGAGCTTCTTCAAGATGCCCGTAATCACAATTGGGCATAGCAAATTAATTGAGTTGTATTATGTGAGCTACTTGTAATATACATAGCGCAAAACCCCAACGAGCAGTAATGACAACAACAACACCAACAACTATGCAGCAGAAGTCGTTAAGTGAAACCCAAAATATTTCACAGCCCCAAAATGCCCAAAATGCAATAATACTATAGCGCCAACAGCTACCATACAAATGCAGATACATATACAGACACAGATACAAAAACCAATTCAGATACAGATAGCTATCAGCATATACTCACAGACATGCTAAATATTGCAAACATGTAAGCATTGCGCCCATGTGCTATATAATTATGGCATTAATATTCCTATGCAAATATATGCACATTGCATTGTTACACCCCCAACCCCCTGACAACACCCATTCCCTCACATTTACCCTTGCCCTGCGCACATTTCATATTTGTGCTCTGCTGCACCCCCAACTGTGCGAGGCAGAGCCTGTAAGCACCTTTGTTGATTAATATAATTATAATCATTGCGGCTAACGTTTACTTCTGCTTTATTTTGTTTTTTCATTTGTATAAGTTCGAGATGATAAGCATTTATTATTCACTAATACTTGCTTAGCACTTGAAATTTCAAGCCTGTAAGCTTTATCAAAACCGAAAAATGTATAAATTGTGTTTGCAAACAACTCAAGAACTTCGATTCTCTGAAATAATATTAGCTGTAAGTGTGGATAATTTTATTTTCTAATAAAATAAAAAAAGAAGTGTTTTCTAACTCATTATGAAAATATTTAGCAAATATTTAAGTATTACCTGATGAAAACTACGTACAAAAGTATGCACACATTTTTAAATTTTTAACAGTCGTTAAATTATGGTAACTATTCGATATTTGAGTCGGAGTTTCAACTGCCAATTAGACCGGCCACTGGCCGCATACCCAATGCTCGAATCGTATCTGAATAACTTTGATATCAAATCTCTTTTGAACTGAATGAGCTCTGGAGCAGCAGATGAGTTCGGATTGAACGGATTCCTGGCCACAAATGAATGACGATGGCCGCTCTCAGATTTCTGTTAGCGCTGTTTTGGGCATTTCATGATTTTGGATCACTCTCAGTTGCAGTTATTGAAGCGTAACACAAACAGTTGCAGCTGCAGCTGCACCTGGCGAATTCTATGCTATTTGCCCACCTTTCCCGAGCTTGCTTTGGCTGGTGCTGTAATTAACCATGTGTCCGTTGCTGTGGTCGTTGCCAACAATTAGTAATAGATATTTGGCAAGTTAACAATGCATTGCGAGCAGCAACTGACTGATGCAGCGGCAGGAGACGAAGCGCGCCTGGGTTATGGATATGGTAAGACGAGTATTATGTGCCTGCTCCGATTGCCGCACTAATAGGACATAGCTGGGCTTGGAGGCAAATCTGATGCAGCAGCCGCTACTTTTGGGTTACCCTGTGTCCGTTCAAAATGTGTAAAAGCAGGGTGTAACAGTGTGCACATGCATGTAAAAAGCTGAAGGAAACATTTGCAACCAGTAGGCTAGACTTTACAAATTGGAAGAATACGTTTTCGAATACAACTAGAACAAGTGTATATAATAAAGAAGAAAAACACATGGATCCAAATTGCAACCGATTTTGACAAAAATATGTTTTAATTTACATCCTTCTTAAGCTTACAGTTCAATTTGTCATCAAAAATGTTAGTTGAATATCATCTTAAAATTGTACTTTAATTTAATTTAGCGAAAGTTTCGAAAGCTACTTTATAATACATTTTAGAGAGCTTAAGTGATGAAAACAGAAGCACAGCCGTTGTTTCCGTGTCTAAAAGTGTTTCAGACTAAATGTATGTTGTAGAGGATACCTCATAGTCGGGTGTGCCCGACAACTCTTACTCCTACTTGTTCTTCTCGTTGTTCCTGTTGCTGCTGTCTGTGTGGAATATAGTAAAATTAGTTGCCCGCGGTAGCTGATGGGCTTTAATTGGAAAACAAATACAAATACAAATGCGAGTAGCTGGCGCAACGAAAATGCATCCACAGTTTGCATTTCACAAAAAAAAAAAAGCGGCCGACGCCAAATTAGAAGCCTATTAGCCGGGCTCTTGCGGCGCCCTTTCCATTATCTGTTGCCGCTGTTGCTGCAATTGTAATTGCAACAGCGAGCAGCGCTAATTTCGCTGCCTGCCCCAAAGCGAGGCAACAAATTATTGCGCCGACTAATGAATAAATATCTACATAAGCCGCTGCGAGCAGCACCTAATTAAATGCATTTTTGTAGCTTGCCAAACCCTGTCGGCAAGTTCTGCTGTATATCTAGAGGATTCTTTATTATATTATTATCCAACACTCGAAGAAAAATATCAAGAATTTTTTATTTAAATCACGCACAGATGTCCAAATTTGATTAAAATAGCAATTTTTTAACCCGCAGTTAAGTGCAGCTACTATTTGAACAAAACAAATACACGAATATTGTGTCCAATCTGACAAAAAGGAATCTTTTTAAAATAAAAATATTTGAAATGAAAAGTACAAAATAGCTTCTTATATTACTCAGTCATAGTAGAATTTAAAAGTGGGGTTTTCTCTAAGTGTAGCATTCTCTGTGTGTATTAGGTTCGATATATCTCGATATTAAATTAAGTTTTCCTCTCCTGTTACCCTCTTTGTTGCTGTTGCTGCTGTTTTTGCGGTGTTGCTGGCGTTGAAGCTGCACTAATAAGAATGCACACACACGCGCACACACGCTAAATTTATAGCAAAAAGGCAGTGTGTGTGTGTGTGTGTGTGTGTGTGTGAGTGTGTGTGCTTTCTGTGTGTGTGGCTGCAGTTTGAGGCATGCCATATAAACTTGCCGCTGTTATTGCAGTTGCTGCTGCTGCCGCTGCTGTTGCTTTTGCCTGATATTTAAGCATTGTGCAGATGCGTTTGTCTGCTGACTGCGATATTTAAATCCATGTCGATGTTGTGGGTGAGTTTGATGATATGCTGAACAAGAGCTGGCAGCGGAGGCTCGGAGAGAGGCAGGTGGCTCGGTGGCTGGGGGGGCTTTGCGCTGTTGGCTTTTGTATGCGCATTAATGCAACGACTCTCATGTTTATTCACACACAAATTTGCAGCAAATGCAACGCACACTAACTGCGGGCGATAGTAAGCGGATGCGGATACATTTGCCAGTCAGATACATACACACACTCACACACACACACCGCACACACACCGCACACATTGACAAGCTGCTTTCTCCCCGGTTGGCAGCTCTGCGGAATCTGCTTCTGTTTCTGTTCCGAGCTTCAGCTGGAAATGCGCTTTACATTTTGCACACGCTAATACAATTTAATGGTCGCATTAATTTGGCGCATCTGTTGCATTTTAAAATACACACACAGACACATACACACACTAGAGTCTCCCCTGTCTGCACACAAAGGGTAACCGCAACTTGGGGCAGTTCGCCTTGTCGCAGGGTGGTTAAAACATTTGCCAACTGCAAATAAAGTTAAATGCATTGAAAAATACAACTAAATATTAATTCCAGCAATGGCCAAAGTACAATACACAACACCCTAATGGCATGGGCGTGGCTGCATCGCCCCCTTCCTGCAAGCAGCTACAAATTGTTTTGCTAATAGCTTCTCCTTAACCATTCACAGAATTGAGACAACTATTTTATAAGTTTTTATTTTATTTGTATGCTACTATCTAATTTTTAGAAACTTTCTAAAAATTGAATGACTGACTGATTGATTGATTGATGATCAACGCTCTGTCTAAGCCGTTACAGCTGGGAAACTGAACTTTTCACACTAGTTAGCGTAAAAAGTTATTTTTAAACGATAGTGTGGAATCTTATTGTTCATCATCCGATAAGTTGAAATCATTATTAAAGAAAATTCATTTAGGCTATCGTTGGTAGAATACGGAATACTAGAAAAAGTTGTATTGTAGTTCAATGGGCCATCAACTCATTTTTAAAGTTTTACAAATTGTAAAATAATTCGAACATTTATTTCCCTTATGCGGTAAATTAAAATTAAATAAAAATACTTTGTTCGCGCAAAGTCGGATATCACATGGTAGCTTATCATATCAATCAATCTGCGTGTTTCCCTAAACGTTAAAATTCTAGTGTAATTTAATCAATGTTTCTATTTGGTTTTCAAATATACCAGGCGACAAGTACGTCTGTATGGACACGTATAATATTTTTTTTTTTTTTTTGATAAAATTATAATTCCGGTTGTGACTGCTGCCAATTAGGCTGTATTTGGGTATTTGTGTTAATGTTTGCATATTACTTTTGCCCAATTTGGCGCTGATGCAACATTTCGGTGACATTATGCAGCGGGTATGATCTGCGGCTCCATCCTGTAGCCCGCTCTCCCGCTCTTCCGCTCGCCCTCGCCATTTACTATCTGTTGTAATGCGCAGTAAATGTCAAAATTAAAATATTAAAAGTGCCAGGGCAACAGCCAACGAACTCGACTTTACCCAACGCTGTGTTGCCCCCCTCCCCCTTCGCACCAAATCCATCTCTCAGTTTGCCTTCCCGCAGCTGCCACAGTGCTGGCAAGTTGCATGCCAGGCGTTGCACTAAGCGGATAAGCGCTTGTTAAATTTTTAATGCGTTGCATAATTTTAGTTTTACGCGCATATTTGCCACAAAATATTTTAATACAAATTTTCGCCAACGTTTTATTGTTGTTGTTGCTATGCGAATCGAGTGAGCGGCATATGCTAAGTGCAGCTGCTTTCCGAAATGAGCTTTATGCATGCCACATGGCATGCCACACTAAGTTTGGTCGTGCAACACATTTGGTTAATCCGTCAATGATGCGTTTATTTGCTGATGGCCAGAATTCGCATAAGAATCGAACATTTTTTTTATCAATTTTTATTTTTGCGTGTTTTTATACTCTGTATTATTGCAGATAAAGCTGCCCCATCTTGTTAAGTATAAACACAGACTCCAATGCCATTTACAAGCCTTGAGAATAGTTTATCCGTAGCAGAATTTTTAAAGAAATAGTTTAAGATACGGCATTTCATATTTTCAAATTATGTAAAGGAGGGGCAGAAAATCGCTAATGAATGTTACGGCAGTGCAAAAGTCAGCACAGGGTAACTTCTAGTCCTAGTAGGCTTTACTAGCGCATTCTTACTTGTTTTTCCCAATTTTCCGTCTCACTCTCAATCTCTGTTGCTGTCCTTGTCGGGCATTCTGCATTTTAATCATAAAGTCCTTGATAAACATTTTTCAATTAATTTTTATTTGCTGCTGACGACATATCTCGATGCGCTCGCACATATATATATACACACACACATAAATATATATATATATATATATATATACATATATGTATATATATATAAAAGCGTCTCTCTCCAACACAGACTACAGGCTGAACTGTGTGCCAGCAACAGCAGCTCCTTTATCTGTTTCACGTATTTCTTTAACGGATTTCCACTTGTCTCGCTTTTTGAGGAAACTTGTCGAGCTGACGTACGCATTGTCAAGCACACTCACACACTCACACACACACTCGCACACATGCCGTAAAAGAGAGTACCATATCAGCAGGAACACATAAATATATTCGACCCACAATAAAACTGAATAACATAACAACATTAAGCCAAGTACGCACCACTTGAATACCCTGTAGAAAAGGTACTTGGTAAAAAAAAGTCGTTTAATTTTGTTTTTCATTTATAATCAAATATAAATTCCAAGCAATTTTCATAATATTTGTGGACCCTTATTCTCATATTTGTTACTCTGTGTACACTTTGAGAAAAATTACGTTCTGAGTTCTATTCTCATATCATTGTTTTTTAAAATTCAAGTACAATTTGTTTTTAAATATTTTGAAACAACTTTTCAAAAAGTCATGTATTTAGAATTTCAGGATGACTAATTTCTTTAAAAAAAGAATCTGCGCCTAGGTTATGAAACTTCGACCTTAGCAGAGTATAAAAGTGTTAGTATTTTTCCAAGTGTAACTGTTATTCATACGTTCGGTGCATACACACGCAAACATGGTCATGGATTTAACATTTTAAGTAATTCCTTAAACAACAGGTCGCCATTGCCAGCGAAGCCCTTGCATTATCCTGCTCCTTCTGTTGCTGCGCAGTCTCCTACTTCTTACGCGCCTACTGACGCTGTAACTGACGCTGAGTGCCACTCAGGCACACACACACACACACACACGCACACATATGCAAATTGAATTTAATGTCTTGTGCCGTTGAATGAGGCAGGCAAACAAAATGAAGGAAACGTCGCGTTGCGTTGCAAGCAGCCGTGGTAAGAAGTGCGACGCACAAATAAATACACAGAAGTACATAAATTTAAATTATTTTTCGTGGTTTCATTTGGCCGCCTGTGTTTTTATTTATGCTTTTTATTTTATTATGCCTGTTGCCCGCGTCTGAGCCCTGTGTGCTCCTTGCCCCCCTTTGCCTCTTGCCTCTCGTCATGCAATTGAACATTCTCGAGGCCACGACGAGACGACACACTTTCTCCGCCAGTATCTGCAGCTATGTAGATGTATTTGTATCTTCAACTGTAACTGTAGCTTTGGCTGTATCTTTAGCTGTTGCTGTCGTTGTATCTGTATCTGTATCTGTAGATGCGTATCTGCGGCTGTCTCTTAGCCAACTATGCGACCACATCAAGAAACACACTCTCACCCATACACTATGACTCGTCCTCAGCCTCTTTCTTGTGCTCTGCATAAAGCATGTTAACTGGGATTTGACAGCTCGTAAATAATATTTCGCTTGTTTGTTGCGTTGCTCTTCGAGAGCAACGACTGGCACAAGGACGGCTGCGTACAGTGGTAACAAGTGCTGAGTCAGCAATCATTAAATTGAATATCACTCTTCATCCCATTTTTCGTCAGTGGACTGAATTTTCCGAAATCATTGAAATACATTTTTATTAATTTTTGATAAAAGGTTTAATGCCGATGGGACACAAATTTAATTTTTCCCATACATCCTAAGTCCCCCGTTTTTTACCCAAGGCGTTGGATTTTCCGAACATAACTTTCATATTTTTGAGTACTATTTTAAGCCTATTCGACTGAAAAATAAACGAGAAAAAAAGTTCTTAAATTATTTTCCATACATTTTTCACACATTCGGTGGCAATTTTTGCCATCTTAGTGAAGCACATAGGATTTCTACAGCAAAAATATTCAGATCAGTAGGAATCTTTTAATATTTACACACATTAAAATACATCCAACATTTATTTCAAAGTAAATTGCTTTGAAACTAATGAAATTATTTTTAAATTACGAAAAATTGTAGAATTCAAATTATTTTTCCCATTGTACGCCAGCCCCCGCACCTGACACTCAAAACCATGAAACGCATTTCATTTTTAAGTTTATTTTTTTCTTTCTTGGTTCTTGTTTAAGAATCTTTTTACATGACACATGTGAGCTCGTTGGACGGGGAGGGGGACGGCTGCTGTTGCTGTGGATGTCTTGACATGTGCCTGTGTGCTGGGAGTCTCATCATCGGCAGCGCCACCCACGCATCCATCCACATTCACATCCACATTGAGTTCCTATAATGGCGTGCTGCTTATTAAATTTTCATGAGCATGTCGCGTGGGTTTCTCATTTGGTCGTTCATTTTGCGGAAGTGGATTAAAATTAAAGCGGTGGTAACTTCAAACGGCGCTTTAATTGCAGCTAACGGGAAATGGCATGAAAACTGGACGGAAAATTCGATTGCCAAACCGAATTAAAACGCGGCCAAGACAAAGCGCAAACCTAAAACAAAAATGCAGCTCAAATGGAAAATGTGAAACCACAAAAGCGATTTCGCCAGACGGCAGGCCAAAAACCCGCAGACGCGCTCAACTGGAACAAGACGACGATGGCGACGATAGCTCTGAGGAGATATCGAAGGTCGTCTCGGGAGCTGCAGGCGGCCCGGGTCGCGCCGGGCAAGGGCATGGGCATGGGCGTGGCCGCTGGCAATCAGACATGAGGCAGCTGGCGCTTGTGCAGTGTGAAAGAAACGAAACGAAGACGATAAAAATAATACGAGAGGCAATTTCGATTTATTGACAGGTGCTCGACTTTATTGAAACGTTTAACTTGAAAGCCGAAACGAGGCGAATACACACACGTACTCGCGCGCACATACACACTCAGAGAAAAGCGCCGTTCTAAATACAAGTACAGGCGGAATAGAATTGGTACTATTTTCTTTTTAACATGTTTAAATATTGAATTAAATAAAATTCAATTGGTAAAAGGGTTAATAGAATACATTTATATATTTATTAATTAAGTTAATTCCCTTGCAAAAATAAGCTCAAAACGTTTTCAATTGCAGTAGAAAAGGGAAGAGGATTTCAATTTTCAATATTCTTAAATTATGTGTTGCATTAGGCTGTATTATTTCATGAAAATAAGAATAAACTATAAGAAGCTTAACATGTTCTTAATTAATAATTATTATATTTTATGAATTTTGAGTTGTTAAAAAATATTTTTAAAATAAAAATTTTGCTGCCAATGCAAGATATTTCCACCTTGGCAACCATTTGACATCGCTCAATTTTAATATCAACTTATTTTTTCCGAGTGTACACACGCAAACTCTCAGGTTTTTCAGGGACATATGCAAAAATTGTGCAAAACGATAAAAATTATGCGAATCTGTTATGATTTATCAATGAAAGTTTAGTGAGCAGGCAGCACCTGAAGGGACGCAATGGAGAGCCGGGGGCGTGTCATAAATTTGATGGCTTTGTTTGCCTGACTAAACAGGAAAGAGTCAGGTTCACTTTTGCCTAAATTTAATTAAGGGCCACGCATCCTGTCTGACGCAAGGACACGCACTATTTGTTATGACTGGACTCGTTTCGTGAGCGCCAAAGTACGTGCACTTCAATTTGCGGCACGTGCCGCAGCCTTATCAAGCTGGCAGGCTGGAAATAGTTGTTGTTGGCTTGCTTTTATCAATTCCCAGGCATTATTAAATAATCAAAATTGAATAGTCCTAATTCGAAGCGATGACAGGGTGCAGCAGGTGAGCAGTCATCACATATGCGAGAGCCACGTGGCGGTCATATACTACACACATCCACAACCAGAGACAAATGTATACCGCACATACACACACAATTGTGGTTTTCCTTTTGTCGCTTCCGTTTCCGCATAATTTTTGCAAACGGAAAGACTTGAGAGCGTCGCGCTAACAAAACATTTGTTAAAGACGGAAAACGACAAACGCAGACAAAAGCACAACCAAAGAGAGAGAAAGAGACACAGAGAGAGAGAGAGAGAGAGAGAGAGAGAGAGAGAGAGAGAGAGAGAGAAAGAGAGAGAGAGAGAGACAGAGACCGAGATAGCGAGAGCGACGAACACTAATTCCGCTTTTAAGCTTACATAATTTTGTACCTTGAGCAGCCCTTGGCCCGCACCTGTCCAATGCGGGCACGTACGAGCACCAAAAATGTGACCCCCACCCTTAAGCCCACCGCCACCATCCCTATGTCACTCTTTAAGCGGTTGGAGCAGAAAAGGTTGCATGTGATTTGTGTCAGCCAGGCCGGGCTGAAACCTATAGTCGTGGATGCCAGGATGTGGCACAGACTATATATTATGGCGCCCGGCGACAGTTACAACAATAAAACATTACGGATGTCTTGTCGCTCTTGTCTTGGCCAGAACCGGAGCCGAAGCGGGCCCCGAAGCCAAGCCACGCACCTGCAAATAGGGCTGGCAACTGGTAATGAAGGATGCCAGGCATTTTCTTGTTATTTTTTCTTCATGCCAGGCGCGCGGAATTATCCTTGTAGTTAATGCGAGTCGGCCGTCGCATCATTTTACAAGCCTTTTTCGCAGGCGACGCACGCACGCACAGTGGCACCAGCACTATTTTAACTGAATAAAACAAGATAAACTTCATTTACAGAAGGGAGGGGCGCTGGCTGAGTTTTCTTTCGTGACACGACACATGGCTTAAAATATGGTATAAAAAAAACATGTAAGTTACGGAAATAAATTCATTTGAATGTTGAAAAAAAAATTGTTTGGAAGTGCAAAACAAAATATAAGTCTAAACCAGTGTGCATGGCTGCTTGGCATCCTGCTAGTTGGGCAGCTACATACAAAGATAAGTAATGCCTTTTGTCCCTTGTGTCCCGTTTCCATCCCCCTCTCGGCTTGGCCCGACGGTTGACTTGCAAATATCGCGCTACGCATACGCAACGTTCGCCAGGTGGAAGTGACAATGACAATGCATTTAAAATTCATTAATTGAGCGCATTTTCATCTGGCCGTTGAGATCGTCGGGCATCCTGGCACATCCTTTGTCCGGAATTTCGCAAGTGTGGCCAACGAAATGGCAGCTCAATGCTGCCTTTTATTACCTTTTTAAATTCGCTAACAAAAGTTTACTTCACGCTGCATAAATTAATTGAGTGCTCAAACAACAGACTCTCTTTCAGTTGTCTGCGCTGCCGTCTAGCCAGGGCTGCGGCAAGCCGCACTATCGAAAACTTCCAGCCTACCACCCCTCCCCCGCTCATGTGCCACACGGCTGGCCAAGTTGAGTCGAGTTGAGTCCTGGCTGATGCGGCGGCCTCTAATGCATTTTTCATGGTAGTCTCGGCGAGCGAAGTGCATTGTGAGGCTCCGTTCGCCACTCCCCCTGCTGCTCTCTCTCTTTCTCTCTCCATTCTGTGATGCAATCGAATTAAAATTTATGACAAAACCATTAACAAAGTTGCCGCCTGTGGGCGCTGCCACGACATTGGCAGCCAGTCAACCATTTGCCAGCCTGATAGAGTCCCCAACTAACGAGGTCACATGCAAAACTTTGCCCTCTTTATGGCCATCCACAGATCTCGAGCCGTAACTGTAACTGAAACCGAGCCAGGCTTTATGTGCGTGCCAGCGGCGCCTCCAGCTGCTGCTCAACTTTATAAATAAATCGATGAACGCAACGATTTAAATGTCGGCTGCAATTAGCTTTGCAGCAGTAGGTGTTGTTGCACTCCCTTTAATAATACCCTGTACCCATTGAAAGTGTGCTCAGAAAAGGTATATTCAGTTGTGCAAACGTATATTAAAGATAGTTGATTATAAATATTCCGAAAAGAAAACAATTGTGCTCTAAGAAATTCCTTGTAAGCTTGGGTTCAATTTTCAAACTGCTATAACTTTGTTAAAACTGAACCAATTCTGATGAGCAATGACTTTTCTTTATGGTTTGAATGTAAGATGAATGCTATAATTAAATGGCAATATCACATTCTTACCTAACCTAATTTGAGATCATCATTCCAACTGCCGCCACTTTTTCGAAACTAGACTGATTTTGATAGGGATTGAAATTTTGTTTATGGTTGAGCCTCTGAATTCATTATATATCAATCGACACACTATTATCGGTCAAAACTTATCACATGAAGTTTTAATGTACGTGTAAAAATAATTACAAATACATATTATAGCAACAAGGAGCTGAGCTACAGGATATCTCTTAGTTGGACACTTTTCTCATCCCAAGCTGGCTCAGGCAAAACTTATGCACTTGTCCGTGCCTGCACCAAAGTTGGCCCAGCAAGAAAGTTAGCTAGATAAAGGCTTCAGCGCTCGATTGGGAATCAATTGGCTGACGATCGTAGGGACTTTGGGGCGGGTTTGTCCAGGAAGATTTGCCGAGACGCCTTCCAAGGATTGCTCATGAATGCGATAAATGTTGAATGGTTTTTAATGCTCGATGTTCTATTTGCGCATACCGCGAATGTCTAGCCACGAGCCGCTCCAGCGGCCAGGTCCAAGCAAGACCAAAGCAAACTGCTCGCGTGTGCTGGCATCTCAGACATCTCGGACTTCGCCTGGAGGTAGAGCTGAAGCTGGAGCTGAAGCTGGAAGTGGGCTTCTGTCGTCTGGCAATTGCGATAAAATGCTTCAATGTTCTCTCTTATTGGCTGAGCGTGAGGAATTTTTATATTAATTTATTGCTGCGACTCTGAAGACGTGCGGCGAAGGATGGGGGCGGCGGCGATTGCGGAGGCGGGGCGTGGCATGTGCGTGGGCTGGGCAATCGGTTCAGGTCTTTAAATTATGAATTGAATTGGCTGTTGGAACTTGGCCTGGCCAGGATCGTCGATGCTTCTGCGGCTGCTTCCTGTGCGCCGCTCCAGCCCAGCAAAAGTTGCAAAAGCGATGAAAAAATTTTTATTATAATTTTTCCCTTTTTTTCTCTTTGTTATTTTTTTATTGCGTTTGTCGGATTCGGTTTTAATGGCTTTTTAAATGCCAGCTGATAAATGGCCAGCTGCATGACAAATGAGATTTCCGCTGTAACGTGTTGCCAGCCAAAGTTGTTCGCATGGTGTTGTTGTTGCTGTTGCTACTGCTGCTGTTCTACAGGGTATTTTTTTATGCTTTGTTGCCCAGCGGATTATTTACTTGTACGCCAAGCAGCTCATTAATAATTTTGGGCATAAAGTGAAACATGTTTAACTCTGAAATTGAAATACCTCTGGAGAGAGCCGCAGCATTTTCATGATATGCATTAAAAATGTGAAAGAGAGAGAGAGAGGGAGAAAGGGGGAGAGTGAAAGAGAATTCTAGAATAAATATGGCAGGTGTTTGTTTTTGGCACCATAGTTCTCACTTCTTTCAATGCCAACCACATGCTAAGGCTAACAATGTTGGGATCGCAACATTGCGCATACGCCTGGTGGCCCATATTCAAGTAGCCCGTTCCCAATGGTGGCACAACCGTTTGGCATCAAAATTAAATGGCATTTGTTTCAGGCGGGCAACTAACAAGCTACCAGGCAGTCAGACAGACAGACACACACAGTCGACTCCCTTTCGTTCCCAGAGGCTTTGGCCAGTGCTCGAGTTGCCTTTGGCGTCGCCTTGACGTAAAAACTTGAACTGAGGGGGACGAGACGCAGAGACACAACGACAGAAAGACGAGACAGAGCCAACTTTTCGCGTAATTTCACGTATTTTGTGCAAATACACTCAAATATGCCACAACAATAACACAAACAACAACAACTTGAGGCAAAAAAAGGAATATAGATATTTTTTTCTGGCGCATTTGCCTGACAACTTGTTATTGTTGTTGCTGTCGCAGTGGCTTGTAGTTGCTGTTGTTGTTTCTAGTTGTCGCACAGCCTGGAACCGACTGGGGACTGTTTGTCAGTTTTTACGTAAAATTAAATTTTATTTATTCATACATTATTTTATTTTATTAATGCGTCTGCTGGGCAATTTGCAAATCAAGCGTGTAGCATAGCACAAAGGGAATATATGTATGTACATATATTCGAATTTTACAGGACTCGAGACAAAGACTTGAGTTATTAGAGCCTTTTGTTAAGGTTGCCAAGATTGTTGAACGAGCCGAGTTTAAATATTTGCAGTAACAATATTGATTGCATGGGAGAGCAAACGAGGGCCATTGAGGAGAGCGATGGAGAGGAGAGAGAGTGCTTTTAAACTAATTGGGTCACTGAGCAGGACAATCACATCCTTCCGTTTGCTTGGCTCAAAGCAAACAGCAAATGTCTTCGATATGACAAAAAGCGCAACTTCATGCGTATTTGTTTGGCTCTAAGCATTGTCCTTCAAAGGCCAACGTTGGCTTTGAGGGGCTCCGACAATGATGCTGCACTTTCAGCCAGCAGACAACAAGGACAACACATACGGAGAGCGAGGAAGGGGGATGGGCGAGTAGACAGCCCTGATTCAATATTGATAATTCAGAAAAGGACGCTCTAATGAACTGCGATTTGCGATTTTTTTTTGTTGAGATATACGATATTAAAAGTCCACGTGACATATATCGAAAAATAACTACAAGGACCAAATTCAAGAAAAACAGGCGTTTTTAAATACCGAAAGGAGTAATATGAAATTCGTATAGTCTCTTACTTAATATTCAGTGTACGAATATTTCTAAAATATTTGATTTTTATTATAGTCTTGATTTTATATGAAATTGTCTCAGCAACATCGGAACACTACAGTAAGTCGGTAAAAATTTTACACTTTATAAATATCTGCTCGTTCTCATTTTGAGAAAAAGTGGGGAAAAAAACTTTCTTAAATTAAGACTTAAACCTTCAAGTTAAGTAGATTCAACGCTTGCACTTTATTTAATTACAAAGTATTAGTATTTTTTCTCAGAGTGTACTATTGCTTAAAGGCTCACCTCACTTAGATTGCTTTTGCTCAAAGGCTCATCTCACTTAAGGTATATCCATCAATACTCTATATATTTCCGTGTCCGCAGAAATAAAATTGTAAAGTCGAAAATGAGTTGCGTTCCTGTTGGCCTTTAAGCCGCATTGCTGTGGCAAAATGAAAGAGTTTCAATTTCGTTTTCTGGTTCGTTGTTGTTGGTATTTTTCTATTGCTGTTGGATAGTCTCTAAGCTGAAAGTGATTTGCCGTAACGATTGTGGCTCTCAATTTACTCGTAAAATTGTTGACAGCAGACAAAAAAAAGAACAAAAAGAAAAACTATAAGGGCAGAGGAAAAACTGTAGCATAAATCCAGGCGCTGCGGCGCACGCTTAAACTGATTTTTATGCCAGGACTGGGCAGCAGGACAACAATAGTGCGTAAAGAAGGGGCAAATTGTCTATTTAGAGGAGGAAAAAAGGATACAAGGTCAGCGCACGTCCTGCGGGTACAACAATAACAACAACAAAAACAACAACAACAGCCAAAGAAAACAAACAGTTCCAGCTCGAAGCCGACTTAACGACCCTCAACATTTTATAGACTATAGACAAACTCTGAATAATTTATGCGCCATAAAAACGAAATCGAATTGGCGCTGGCGCTGCTTTGGTCCGTTTTTAAAGGAGTCATCAGGAGGCAATTTATTGCGACTTGACCGCTCCAGGGCCGCATGGACATATGTGGCTTTTATGGGCCAGGTAACCAAAAACATGCAGACGCTTATTTTATGTAAATTAGTTTTAAATGACAACAGCAGCAGCAACAACAATAATAACAACAACAACAACGGCAACGGCAACGGTCAAAGTTGTTACATAAATTTTGTCACTGCTGAAAAATAAATTAAATTAAATTAAGTTTAAAACTGGTGCGCACAAACCAAGCACCCTTGCACCCACTTGCCCCACCCCGCGGACTGGTCGCCACCGCGATAAATTTCATTATTGGCACATGACCCAAAAATATTTGTTTATTGCTGGAAAATGTATGCAAAATAGCTTAAAATGATACGCGGCCAGCCCGAAAATTCAATCCAAATATTTACACTGCAATTTTGTAATCAAATTAAAGTTGCAAATGTTAACAAAGCGCTTCAGAGCTTGCCAGCTATCCTGGAGTGCGACAATGTTTTGATTATTATTAAAAACAAAAAATTGTTGAGTGCCACCTTTGTGGCAAATTAGTTTTACTTTCTATGTGAAAGTCAAAAATAAATTGGAGTGCTCTAGCTAAGAGTGTCGCTGGCGCAGGTACTCTTAATATTTAGAATTAATTCTTGAGGTAATTTTTAGTTTATTTTGCTATTGAAATAACATTTAAAGAGCTCATATGTGGTAAATAAATATATATACTATATCTATTCTAAGTACTACCTAATTTTAAATTGAATATAAATGTTATTTTTAAAAATCGAATTTTTAAAATGTAAAATTATTGTTTGGTGTAAACTATTTGGGAACCTTCATAAAATAAGTGTTTAGTCTCTTGCTAGGACTTCAATAAATATTTATGGAATTAAAGAAAATTGTTGGATTTATCGGAGAAAAATAGATAACAGTGTATAGTATGCCATATGGTTTTTTCCAAATTTGAAGACTTTGTCTATCTCGATTAAATTAACTTAATTTATCTAGCCGATATAGTTATGTATACCCTTAAATACACTTCATATAGCTCCTGCCTAATTACATTTTACCCAGCCATTTTAAATGGTTGAAGGGTATAAATATGAGTCTGATTGAAATTGAAGCGTCGCGACGCGCTACTCGCAATGGAATTTAATTGAAAGATAGTTTTCCGATACGAAGGCACATGAAACTGCAAAAATCTCGCGGCGCATTACGTGATCTCGTTTCCCAATGCGTTCGCCATTGCTATTGCCATTGTCTTGGCTTGGCTTGCGTCCCGTCCCGGCCCGTCCCGACCCGGCCTGGTTTGGTCTTGACTTCACTCGCTCGCAGTCGCAGTCGCAGTCGCAGACGCAGCCAAAGGTGACGTGACTCGACTTGAACGTGCGCCCCATTAGTGACATCTAGCGCGTTTTTTGGGCCACGGAGCGCTGCGGCAGGAGCGAGGGTAAGGGCAGGGGCAGGCTACAACGTAAACATGATCATCATGCATGCCGTGCGCCATTCACGTTGCCGCATGAAAAGTGGAAAATCGGGTTAACAGTGCCAAAAACGCAGACAATGGCAGCAGCAGCAGCAGCAACAACAACATCGATAAATCAGCAACAAAACATTCCCCAATCCCTTGCCCGCCCCAGTCAAAGCCCGCTCACGCTCCCCTTCACCTATTCTCTCTATCGCTGACTGCGTGGCATGCCACAAAACGAAGCGCGCAGGTCGTTTGGCTAAAATAGATTTAAAATTTATAAATTATGAGCATTTGTTGCAGCAAATTGAAATGTTACGTTGCCAGCGTGCTGATATTTCAATTCGAGCTGCTTTAAAATAATATCATAACTGAGAATTGTCAAGGAAAGGCGTTTTAGCCAAGTCTTTGTAGATGAAACGGGTTTGGATTGTTTGGCCTTTACCAAAAGGAAATGCTCGTAAAAAATTCCGTTTGCTGAACAACGCAGGAGCAGGATAAAATTCTTTCTATAATTACAATCTTTTCTGACTCAGAAGCCTAATATGCAGTTGTTCGTACAGTGTACTCCTCTAGCCCCAAGTAGGAAATTTATCTGTTTAAAACTGAAAACTAAATACCCAAACACAAGTACTTTAATAATTTTCGAGGCATTACGGTGCCTGTGGCTCTTTCTTTCTGGGCCTGTCGATTGCCCATAAAGCATAAAGCTGACTGTAATCTCCTGGCAGGCATATGCAAATACAGGCACATGATGTTGTCAAGTCTCGCAACAGGCTCTGCTCTGCTTTGCTTTTACATACATTATCCTGTCCAAAAAGCAAAAGCCCAACGGCACAAATGAATATGCCATCGACATAGGTAAACGCTTTGGACCGCCGATGCCGGAAATTTTTCGGTTTTTTTGTTGCTGTTGCTTTTTGAAAAAGTATAAAATTCTTGAGATGCCTTGGAGGCAATGCTGCCTCAGCATGGCCAGCGCTGAACTTTACTTAAAGTATGCGCCCACATCCGCTTCACGGCACGTGTTATGATCGGGGGTAAGCTCCACACCCCCTCTAAAATGTGGTGCAGGCAGCAGGTGTCGCTTGGACCGCACACACACATACACACCAAATATTTCAATAGAGCTACGAAAGTTTCAGTCACTTGACAGGTAAATGGGGGGGGCGCATTGGGGGGCGTTTCACAATAACTTGGCCCAAGTGTAATTGTTACCGTTTAAATTTCCATTAAAGGACGCGCATAGGCAAATGGCTCGCACCGCTGAGGCCCGCGGGCTGCCAGGAAGTCGAAGCCGCTATACAAAATATGTCACAACATTTAAGCTGCGTTTTAGACAACCACAACAACAACAGCAGCAACAACAACAATATAAGCGGAAACAATGGCGACGGATACAACAAAAGCGAGCGCTTTGAAAAGGCCGCCCGCTATTAACAAACCATAAAGTAATTTCTTGCTTTCCTGCACGGAAATTAGACATTTTGTCAAGGGAACACTCATCTTGGACGCCGACGACGACGTCGACGTCGACAGCGACTGGGATAACAATAACAAACGGCAGCAGGGTGAAGGCGGGAGGGATTTGGGTGTAGGTTTGAAGCGGGACACTTGCTACCAAGTTAAAAGTGAAAATATTATAATGAAGTATGTTGTTAGCTGTTTCGAGATTTTCAAATGTATCCATCAGTTATGATGAGGGGCGGCGGCTGGAAGGCGGGGGAGGGTTGGTTTGGGAACTCTGCGTATTCGGCTCGTTGGCAAAAAACATTTTATAAGTAAACAAGCAGCGGCAACAAAAGTTTGTCTATTTAAAAAGTTTTGCGCTTCATGCGCAAAAGTTATAAAACATGAAAATATTTCTTAATTATTTTTATAAACAACGGCAGCTACGTCAGCGTAGCCCTGGGCACTCGATACGGCCTAGGGGCGGCCATCCTCCCCACCCCGAAGCAGACCTTGGGTCGATTTCATGTCTTCAAGTTGTTTGTCTTGCCGATTTTTGAGCACATTTTGCCGGAGGTCAGGATTCTGTTTGATTAACATAAATACGACAACAGAAAAAGGGAAAACACCCAAATTTCTGTTTGGATTTTTGTTTTATTTAGAAAAAAAATTAATTAGCTAGCCAAAAAATTCTGAGAATATACAAACTCTGAGCTTTGAAATTCCAGGAAATGTGTTCGTACTCACCTGCAAATAAAGGAGGGTGAAAAAGGGCTTAAGTTATTTTGTTAATTAATTGACCAATATTTGCTGGCAAATATTGAAATATATATAGTATATTTTTAAAGTCTACCCCTCACAAACCAGCTCGTCCCTCGCACCCACACGTTGTACAGTAAATTTGATTGCCGTTATCTGCATTTTATGATGCTTTTGCCACCGCAGAGCATCGCAACGCGGCGGCATTTCCAAATGGTTTTTGATATACGACAGTTGCTGGCCATGGCCATAAAATGTGCCAAATGGATAAGCGGAATGGCGGTTGAATTTGTATTTTCATATTGCAATTTCGAGTTGAAACCAACTGCAACTGTTTGATTTATGCACCCAATGAAAAATAAAATTTAAACAGCCAATGCGGATTGTCAACAATATTTAAGGTGAAGTCCAGTTGGACAGGTTGCGGCCAATTGTCGGACTTTAAACGGAAGGAAGTGTGAATAATTATCTAAGGAGTGTTAATGATTCAATATATGTCTGAAAAATATTAAATCATTAGCAAATGAGCGATATAATTATATACCTGAAATATGTGTAATATCGAATGTTAATAGGACTTTGTTTTTGTTCTTATAATTCCTATGCCATGTATATAATATAGTAGGACCTAAGTAAAGCTCGCAAATACCAAGTTTGCCAAATAAATCTTAAAAACGTTTTCCATGAAATAAGATAGTTTTTGACAGATAGTTCATATGACAGCTGTATGATATAGTTATCCAATGTCAAAAGGAGCTTATCTTATCTGCCGATTCTGTATACGTCAACTATATGCCGGATGTTGACAATAATTATTGTAATATGTTGGCAGCATTAAGAAGCATGTAATTTGTGACTTTTGTTAGGATATCTTGACAAATAGAAAAGGTTTTACACATAAACATAATTTTCGACTGACAGTGGTCTTATCCGGCAAATTATTATACATGTACTGCCAATAGAAATACTAGTATTTATATATAAATACTGTCGTATGCAAATAGATGGATCTGCGGTCACTTTTATTTGGATAGCTTTAAAACAGACAGACAAGGCTTTATTGACACGCCAGCAATAAATCTATAAGCTTTGCGGCCTCGGAGATGTTTTCTACTATGCATTACACATTATTATAATACATTTGCCCTTTCTGTATTGTTTATTTAAATAGGGTTTAGTTTGGGGTTTTTACAAAGCTGAACAGTCTATTTGCATATACGAAGAAGAAAAAAGCAATTGCTGGGCTGAGCGGCTTATTAAACCGCCATCATCTAACGGCCCCCGACCCGCCTCTTCAATTATGGCCAACCAATTCCTTTGTTTAAATGTGTATTTTTTTCTGTCTTGAATTTCTTGTTGTCTGCGAATGTTTGTGGCCTGCATATTTCGCCTTTTACGGCTAACTATACGACTTTTTGCATTGCCATTTTTCGCACACACACAAATTTTTTTATTTTTATTTATTTTTTTTTTTGTTTCGTAAAGGCATTTTCCAGAGCCTAATGCAGACCTCTTTACCCTCCTTATCTCTCTCTCTCTCTCTGTACGCTTGGGTTTTGTTTGTTTGTGTGTTTGCATTTGTCCTCCTTTGGCAGCTTTGCACCCGCAACAACAGAAACAGCAGAAACAACAACAACAACTGAAGTAACAACTAGGACAACGTTCGCCAGAGAAACTAATTTCTTGCCGTTTTCTCCCTTTTTGTGTTTTCGTGTGTAGCTCGCGGCTGTTAAGTTTTGCCCATTGTTGCTGTTGCTGTAGCAGTTGTTGTTGATGTTACTGCTGTTTGGGCTTTTTTCTGCAGTTTTGCGATGGCACGCATTTTGCAGTCACTGCGAGCTCTTCTTATACCCTGTTCGCATTCGAAAATGGTTAAGACGAGGGTATCTTGCAGTTATGTAAGTGAATATAACAGGCAGAGGGATCTTAGAAGATTTCTATAATTTAAACATACCTAATAGACAACCAACATGGAAATTATTGAAGATTGCAGTCTTCATAGTGTGTTTTTATTTATGTGTTCATAGCGCGAAATTTATAAACATTCAATCCCAAAAAATTCATGTGAAATGTGTTCACTTAAGAAATGCTTACTGTAATTTATAAAATATATTATGATTTACTCCTTTCAAAAAAAAATGTAATTAAAGATATGTCATTTTCAATAAAACAATTGGTCGGTCAAAAAAGGGAAAAAGTTCAACATTTTAAAGCGTGTTATTTGAAAATCGTAAAAATGAGGTTTAAAGATTAACGCAACAGAGTACAGAGTAGCTCCTAGTCGACCCCGTACGACTTGAATACCTACTTGTTGTTTTTATTGTCGCTTGGCTTGTTAGTATGCCGTAGTTCAAATGGCATTTCCTGTTGTTGCTCGACTTCGCAAGGGCAAAGTCCGCCGGGGAAGATATTTAAATTATTATTCGGCGTAGACAGAATGAATTTGATTGGGGCAGCTAAGTAACTGTACCCTTAGGGATTTCACGTGTCTGCCCCATGCGGCCTTTGTGCGTTACACCTGACAGCGGCCAGCCCGTTACCCAAAGGGGTGGGGGCGGGGCATGGGACAGCCGAAGAAGGGGCAATCGAGAGAGAGAGAGAGAGAGAGAGAGAGAGAGAGAGAGAGAGAGAGAGAGAGAAAGAGAGAGAGAACGCGTGTTGCATTCAATTTTCGAGTGAATTTCTTGTTAATTAGTTGCAGTCTGTTTATGCTGCGTAATTTGTGGCATCTGTTGCTGCCCCATCGACGCCGTCAACGTCAATTACAGCGTAAAGTTCACAGAAGCGTGCAACATGGCCATGACCGGAGTCAGAATTGGGCACGGGAAAGGGAAAGGGAAGGGGAGCGGCAACGGGAACGGGGTCTGCATCTGGGTCTGGGTGTGTCCTGGCTTTCGAGTGTGTGAGTCTGTTATGAATGTTCAATATAATTCACATTCAATTGCCATATACCAGCTTCTGGCTACGGCCGCAGGCCGGGTGGGGGCAGCGGCACATGTGTGCTGCATCCCAGGCATCAGGCTGATGGACACGACTCACAGCCCCACACACACGCACTCCCCTTGTCTGCGACGCTGCCGTAAACAAAACATTCATCAAAATTTTATACACTCAACATGTGCCTGCCTCACTGCACTGCCTCCCCCGCAGTTCAACCCCCTCTCCGCGGCAGTCTCTGCGGCCACAGCACGCTGCACAGTTCACACACAGCTTCGGGCTGTGTTTATTTGTTTGTGTTTTCGACTCTGCTTCGATTTGAATGTTCTTTGAAAAATCACAACTAATTAACTTTGCCTACGGCTCCAAAAAAAATTATGACGGATCTTTGGATGGTGCGGGGAGGCTTGTAGCTGGAAAAACTGCTGCTGTCGATGCTGTTTGCGGCTTGCCAGCCAGATGTGTTGCATTGTTGCAAGCGTAACATTTGCTGCTGCTATAAATAGACAACATTTTCCCGAAACCGTTTCCGGTATTTGCTAATGTGTAGTTTACGGCCAAACAAAGCGGCGACTGCGCTAAATGAGGCCCATCGCACAACGGTAAATTCAATGTGTGTGACTGTGTGTGTGTGGGACAAACTCAGGTCAAAGGCAGTAAAATATTTCAAGAAATATTCCAATGTCAAATTCGAGTAGAAATCAGTACACGGAAATGTGCGTACCCTGTAACCATTGAAAATAGCCATAGTGGGGTATATTGCTCAATAATATTTTACTATTTTGATACCCGTTAAAATATAAAAAAAAACCCGCGTTATTTAAATACAGTCTTCAAATTTTCATATACAAATTCACCACATGTGCAAATACAACAGCGTACAGAGTATCTGCCAGATTAGAGCACTCTTACTCGTTGGATGTGTAGGTCTGCGGAAAGCAAAAATATAAATCCCCAAACTAAACCCTCATTTGAAACCATAAAACAGTAGCCCGCCGGGCTCAAAAATGTAATTCGAAATTTTTACAACACTTTTGGCCTGCAGCTAATGTTGGCCAAGACAAAAGAAGATTATTAGCCCTGTGCACACAAATTTTTAGTGTCCTAATTGAAAGATACGTATTTTATTTGGAGCCAGGCTGCCAAGCATAAGACGAAGAGCTCGAGAACTTTTGCTTAATTGCAACAACTCGAATGGCAAAGTTCATAAAAATTTGTAATTTTTGCATTTGCCGTCTGCGGCTGTTGATTGTTTCCCGGCGGCTGCCTGGTGGCTCATCTATTGTTCCAAGTTTTCCCGGAATGTCGATGGGCGACTAAATTCTTAAGAAACTTTTCATCATCAACAGTGACAGGCTCTGCCCCCAGCCTCAGCTGGAGGCAGGTGATGCTGCTGCAGCATACAAAATGAAAGTATTTATTAAAACAAACTTGGCTCTATCTCTGTCCGGCTTTCTCTCCGAATATCTCTCTCTCTCTCCCTTTCGCTTCACTGGTCTGCAGCTGCATTGGTGGGCAAAGTTTGGCGCAGTTACTGCCGCTGCCGCCCAGGCGCATAAATGTCACTTACGCGCTCCTTGACGCGCGCCATGCGGCAAGACGCAAGCGTCATTGTTCGCAATTGCCACATCGCACAGTGGTTCTAGTGTATGGGAAAGCGGATTGAAAATAATACCTGTCCTGTGTTTGTGCCGATCTTTGCGTAGATTTAAGAACTGTCAATGTGACCGCGAACAATATTTATATATACTTGAAGGGTATAACCATCAAAGTGATGCAGTGTAATATACATAGGTTAAAACAAATAAAAATTCATTTCAAAAAGAAGTTTTGTCTTCTGGTAGTTTTCAACTTATTTTGAAACTGAGATAAAAATTGGGTAAAGTTTTCTTTTATTTTTGGTGGGGTCGAAGCAGACCTTCGAACTTATATCTAGAATTTTCGTACTCAGGTACTCATTTTAGTAAATCGCGAAATTTACTTAATCAAAAGTATTTTCTTTGACATTAAGATTTGTTGTACTTGTTTCAAGATTTTTTGTGTTCATTTCCAGTAATTCGAACTTATATCAAGTATGGGTTGCACGCATCGCGAATACTTAAATCTTTTTCTCTCTGTTTAATTAATATCACGCCGATAACTAATTTTTGTTCCCCTAAGCTTAGGTTTTGAAGACTTACAAATTCTAATATCAACCTTTGTGTCCTCTTTTCTTTCACTAGGCGCTCCACTGAATATCCACTGTGCAAATTGCGAAAGTGACAATTTCGACAGCCTCACGCAGATACCCTCTCGCTTGGCGACGTCAAAGGAGTGAAAGGCGTCGGTGTCTGGCCAAAGTGTAAGTGCAAATTCAGTTTGGTTTAATTTCGACAGTCTGTGGTCGTTGCAAGGGACGCCGCTGCCGACGTCGCAGCCGCCGTTGACCAAACTCTGTCAACGTTGCCAGACTGTCCTGTGCTTGTGCCCCGACGACTCCTGACGTCGACTGCGGCGTCAGCTGCGATCTTTATTAAGTTTTCGCTTACTTTTCGCCGAGTGCGACAGAAAGTTTGCCCAGCCAAGTTTTGCCTTCAAACAATTTTCCCTTGTTTTTCTACATTTTGGCTTTTGTTTTCTGGTAAAGATTTCACTTGCTGTTTTGGCAACACTCCTTCACACCAATCACACCCGCACACCCCGACACACACACACACACCCACAGTCAGACAGCCAGACAGTCGGACAGACAGATAGAATATCTGGGAACTTTCCTTCTGCCAAGAGTCCTCAGCATATTTGTTGTCTATAGTTTTTCTACAAATATTTCTTTGCTGCTGCACAGTGGCCGCAAAGCTTTTTGCATTGGGTATGCTTAAGAATATTGTAAAGTGAAATATATTTTAAGAGGACATCTGTAGAGCTTGCTATCAAGCTTTCATTTTATAATATTAATTAGGGTTTGTGGAATTTCATTCAGCTAAATCATAGTCAGAAAGTAATTAAAACAATTCAATTCAATTCAAATTCGGTCAAGGTGGAATTTTCTGCAATAAGCACGAAATTCTTATCTTGAAAACATTTGATTTTTAATTGCTTATTATAAGGCTCAAATACAGTTTTCATATCTAATACAATTCCTGCTTCTAATAAATACATTTAACGCATTTTTTAACTATCTGAATACTCGTGAAAAGTATATTCCACTTTATTTAAGCACTTCTTAAACGTTTTAGGAGGGAAGTACAGCTTTGAAACACACAATGTATAACCCATAGAAGGATGTGCACAAGGGTGTCGAATCTTTGATACTCCGAAGAAATCTGTTCTTTATCATTTTAAATATTTTTATACCACTTAAGTAAAATTTTAAAATAAATACTGATTCATGTTTGATTAAAGAATATTTAGAAAAAACATTTTAATAACATTTTAACAACGAAATTTTAGAAATTCCATTCCAATGATACTAAAATATAGAACAGATTTTTCTCTGCTTTTCCTGCACTTTCGTTAGTGTCGTTTGCCTTGGTTCCACTGTACCATATTTGGATATTTTTGTTGTTGTGGATGCCGGTAACTGGGTTTATTTGTTCTGTGCAGCAAATATGCTCGATTGCATTTGAGTTATTGTTCGTGGCGCAGTTGACAGGCCCCCCTCCCCGTTTGCCGTGCCGTGCCCGGATGCTGGACGCTCCGATGGCCCAGTCAGAGCGTCTCCATGGCACCCACTCGGTCTCCGGACTCTGGTTTCTGGCCCCTCGGTGGGCAGCACATTGCACATTGCTTTGGCGCTCCCTTTGGCTGCCTGTGCCTGTGCATATTCAATATTTTGGTATTTATCTTGTCAGACAATAAAATAAAGCAAAGTACGCACATTGTGCCCAGCTCTCGGACATCAAGACCACCAGGCAAATGCGCACCAGCCAGAGAGACAAGCAGAGCTTCACACATGTGAAGGCTGCCTGGGTCTGTTGCAGTCTAGAAATAGGTCACTGGTGTCAGAGTTCCTGTCGGTGTCGGTGTCGGTGTTAGGTTCTCTGCATACCGTTGCATGCCACAGGAATGTAGCATGTTCGAATTTTGCTTGGACTACGGTCTTGGCTTGGCTTAAAGCAGACATAAGCTGCAGCTATTCTCAGTAGGCGAATCTCAGCTTATTCAGATGTGCATTTAAATAAATGCATACACCTTATTCTATTTGTGCACGATAGATACGTTCTCAAAAAATTCGTGTAACAAGATATTGGATATATGGAAAAATAGTAGAATGGTCTCACAGTATTATAATCGATTTAAACAGTCGAAAACGCTTTAATTATAAATGGTTTTTTTTAAAGCGAAAAAAAATGGACGTGGAGTCAGACTGTCTGCCACATTTGGTAACTGTAGTTCCCATGTCTCTAGCTTTAAAATACAGGAAGATATATTGATTTTATCTTATCTCTATGTATTTATCTTTATCTGATACTGGTATACATGAGTATATACTTAAAATTTCAAGTCTCGAGATTCAAAGAAATTGAGTTCATACGAAGAGATGGACTGAGGGACAGCAAAGACGGACATTGCACAAACCCAATCTAGGCTGATCGGTTTTGCATAAAAAGTAAGCATAGCATATTTCAAATCGTGTTGAAACAAATCTTTTCGTATAAAGAGAGAAAAATGTCAACAATTTAGAGCGTGTTATTTCAAATTCGTGTAAAAAGTGAAGCTGCATATAGCTGTGTATATATTTCGTATATTTTCTATATCATTTCTATATATATATATATATATATATTTTGTATAAGAGATAATCATGCTGGAGCAAGGCCAGCAGAAAGTGGCGCGGAGTATGCCGCAGCTGGTGAAACTTTTGCTGGATTCTGGGGAAGAGGACGAGAACTATGCCCACTGCCTGCAGTTCGCCCAGGTTCGGCTGGAGACCTACTCGAAGCCCGTGAGCACTCCGTCGGCTGTCTGGCACAATCTGGCCCACTTTGTGGACCGCTATCAGTGCGAGCAGCTGGAGTCCCTGGCCGAGACCATCCGGGCGCTGGCCAATGTGCTGATCAACGATCCGAACATGACGGACGCTCTGAAGTGGGCGGTGCTCGACTTTCTGCTGTCGGTGAACTTCAAGGCCTTCCGATCGGCCCGCATACACTTGGACGTCTACATGATGCGGCGCCAGGAGATACTGGATGCCCTGGCCGCTGCCCAGGTCTGCTCGCGGCAAGAGACGCGCCGCGAATTCAATTTGGCCTCGTTCAGGCAATCGCTGGACCTGGAGAGCGAACGTTTCAGCTGCGCGCAGGCGGCCTCGTCCGAGCCGGCCGTCTGGCCACTCGGCCCGCAGTCGAGCGTGGAGGCCAGAGTCAGGCTTGCGGAAACGCTCAATAAATACCAGCAGCATCACAGCCAGCCCGGCCACGTCAGCGCCGCCGCGCTGAGCCTGCCACGTGCGCCGTCCCGCTTCGCCCTGGCCTACGGCGAGCACTTGCGCCGGAAGCTCCACCACGTGCCCCTGGCCCTGCAGCAGTACGGCGAGGAGGGCTTCCTCGTACGCGAGATGCTCGCGCTGTTCTTCCACGCCGGCGAGAGCCACTACTTCGAGCTGACCAATCACCTGATCCAGCTGCGTCCGCACGTCCTAAGCGATCCCGCGGCGCGCCAGCAGGTGCTGCAGCAGTTCGTGAAGCCGCTGCAATACATGCAGATGATGCAGCTGTACATCGAGTCCAGTGAGTCGCCCGACGACAACGCCGAAAATCGCATGGAGACGCTCACCGCCCTAACGGGCGCCCTGCGCCGTCTGCTCAAGCCCGTGGTGGAGTCGCTGACGCAGTACGATCGCGCCATCAGCTCGGACAGCTGCCTGGCCACGCTGCACGCCTTTCGCCAAGCCACCAAGGTCAGCTTCCAGCGCCTGGAGCTGCTCTGGAGCCTGGCCGCCGCCAGCTACATCTCCTATCCGAAGCAGTACAGCAATGCGGCGCATTCGCGCAGCCAGCACATACTCTCCAGTCTGCTGGAGCTGACGGCCAGATCGACGTACGACGCGGGCGGGCGCCGGGCGTATGCGGCGTCGCTGCTGTTGCATGTGCTGCAGGTACAGTGCCGCTTCCTGGACAACTGGTGGCAGCTGGGCGAGTTCAACGATTGGCACGACGAGTTCGCCGCCAAGCGGCTGGAGCAGGAGGGCCGCACGACCTACGTGATGCGCGAATTGCAGAAGGGGGAGGCGTTCATGGAGGCGTGCCAGATCCACATGCTCATCAGGCGGCACATCAGCAACGCGGGCATAGCGCTCGCCGCGCTCTACGATGGCAAGCGGTTGGCCGAGTTTGTGGGCGCGCACAAGCACGCGCTGGGCAAGAATCTGCATCACTCGGTTGTGAAGGCCGTCCACGTGCAGCTGAAGGACTACCAGATGAAGGCGCCGCCGCACAGCGACAATACGGCGCTCGACATTTTCTGGCAGCTGAAGACCAGCGATGACGAGCATCTGCGCTGCCTCTACTACGCGTACTACAAGGAGACCATGCTGGACTTCCGGCAGCCCAGCTACTGCACCATCGACGAGGTGCTGCGGCGCTGCCAGAGCTGCGCCGTGTACGCGCCGCTGGGCGAGCTCATCTGCCAGACGCTGGAGCTCTTTTTGGAGCAGCGGGTGCGGCTCGTGAACAGCTATATGGTGCACCTGGCCAGGGAGCAGCTGCAGCTGGCCCAGACGCTGCAGCAGCTGCGTTCGGTTTATCTGCTGCTCAACTTTGACAAGTTAGCGACGGAATACGCCATGGCTTGGCGGCAACTGCAGAGCGGGCAATTTGTGGAGGCAGCTGAGAAGCTGCAGGACCTTGCAAACAGTCAGGAGCCCAAATTGGGAAAAGGCTTCACTGTGGAACTGCCCAGCGCCGATCTAAAGATGCTAGCACTGCACTACACGTGCGACACTACGCTCACCTGCATCATCAGCGAGGAGCAGCTGAAGGTCTACAGCGCCGCGTTCCGCATGCGCCTCCAGCTGCACATGACCATCCACAAGCTGCAGCAGTTGCGGGAACTGCAAGACGAGCCGACCGTCAAGGAGGCGCTGGTGGATCTGCGGACGGCGGTGCTGGGCGCCCTGCGCAAGCACCTCCAGACGGACCAGCTGCTGAACGCGGCCACCCAGTGTGAAGCCAAATTGCACCGCAGCGAGCGGCTCGCACAGCTGCAGGAGCTGCATGACGATTTTGTCCAGGTGGTGTCCAACAGCATTAAACAGTCCGTTTATCGCTCGCCGCACGAGGTCGAGGATCTCTTCACCATCGCACGCATTTGCGAGTGTCTTTGGTACCGCGTGGAGTACCTGTTGGCGCACAACGTCTGCGCCGGCGGCCTCACTGAATTCGATGTACGCTACGATGATGAAAACAGGCATTTTTTGGCCTCCGTGAATGCCGCCTGCAAGGCAATGCGCTGCCTGCATCCGCTGAATTGAGAATCGATTGCGAGCATTTACAGTTCAATTAAGTATGGCGCATTTTCTAGTTTTGGATTAAATTCGTTTTTTAACAACAACAGCAACTACAGCAACGACAACAACAACAACCCTCGCAGCAAATCCGCAAATAAGTTTTTATCAATTTTCGGAACGCGTCGCTTGTGACAAAAACCGCAAATTAAATCGTTTTGGGTGCCAGCAAAATTTATATCCAGCGTGTAGCCAAAGCCGCAAGCGCCACGCCCACACGCGCCCCTGCGACACACAGCAATACACAACAAAAAAGAACACCGTGCACGCTGTCCACGCAGAAATTAGAGCTGGCAGCGCCAAAGCTTTATATATGTATACCAAATCACATGCAGCAAACCAAAATTATTCAACGGATTTTGCGGCCTCGGCGGTTACTGTGCACACACACACACATACACATCGCCATAAATTGCCAGCGCCTTGTTGGCCAATAAATACACACACACACACACACACACACACACACAAAACTTTGATGTGCATTGAACGGCGCCAAGTGCCATAAATTGCCTCGACTTGGTTTGGACCATAATTAAAGTTGAAATTAAAAAATTTGATAATTTGTGTACAATTTGAAATACGGACTCCCACACCCACCCATCCACCCATCATGCGGCTGTGATTCGTAGAGTCTGCCATTTCTTTCTTTATATTTTACGATTTTACCGCCTGAGAGATCGCCTGGTTTATGCGTCTGTCTGGCAACAGACAGCAGCGACGAGCTCGTAAAATCCCTGAAAGCGAGTGAAGTGCGCCGGAGGGGGTGGGGTGGGGGGTTGGCCCTGTCAGGTTTATGTGTCGGAACTAGACGTCGTTTTATGCGTATGCATTTTTCTCATTAACTTGCGGCCATCCAACAAATAGATAAGCGTCCCGTAGCGCTCGTTAAATATCACGAATAAAGCTTCCCATTCAAGTGCCAACAAAACGTTGGCTTTAAAGCCAGAAACTGAGATTGCAAAAGATTTTTATGTACATTTTTACAAATTGCTCAAAATAAAAGCAAGTTAGAGTTATCTACGAGAGCATACCCGAATAGGAGTTACCTTGTATTTAAAAAGGCGTACGAAAATTAAGAATTTATTGTTAACTAACATGAGTGTCATTTTTTCAAACGTTGCATAATTTTCATGGCTTGAAGTTGGGATTTGAGTCTGTGAGCCGGGGAAAGTATCCAAAAAGTTAAGTGTATTGTATATTTATTTATTATTTATATATATATTATAGTATTTTATAGGAAAGCGAACGTGTCACACTTCTTGACTCCTATATTGACTTGCCTGTTGCTGTATTATTGTGGTTTTTTCCATCCCGCGACTTTTTAATATATTTGCACAACTGCACTTTTTACCCTTTTTTAATTTGAAACAAATTTAACGAGCCTTAAACCTTTTATATTGCATATGCCCGAAATAAATAAAGTAACTGTTGTCAGCTCTTATTGGGGATTTTCACACTTTTTAGTACGCGCCCGTTTCTATGACGTAATTTAAATATTTATATCATATTAAACAAATCTTTTTCATCTGATCTCTAACCAAAAATTAGTTTTTTATAGTTTATTATTCGCCATGTTTTGTGTTTGTTTTCTTTTTTTCTCTTATTTTCATTCCATCTGATTTTAATAAATAATGCATTTGATATATCCCATTTTGGTGGCTGGCAAAAAAATGCGAGCCTCTGCGATGCGTGAAAATATTTTCATTTACTTTGTGCCCACATTTCGACCACTGCAACCGCATTTGGAAACATTTTAAATACCTTTTTACATTTTGGCCATTAGTTTTCATTTGATTGTTGTTGCCATTTTGGCGGCCAAAATGGCCTTTTTTGGCAACATTTTTGTGTGGAGAACTTAGCAGAGATTTCGTTTGTTCAGATTTATTTGATTTCATTTGGAGAACTTTTTCAATTTTGCAGCTGTGGGCTGAGCGCTTCATCTCCAGCTCTCTATCTGTATATCAAAATTTCAATTTAGTTTATTTCACTTGTTTTGTTATATTCCTTTCTTTTTTTGTGTCCTTTTTTTTGCTCTTTGTTGTTGCGATTGCTTTTGTCCATGCAACTGTTTGGCGGCATTTTATATAAAAATAAAAATTCTAATTAAATTTTTTATTGTCTGGCCTGGTTTTTTTCTCCTTGCGGTTCATTGGGCGTGGCCCTTTCATGGAAATGATGAACGCGTTTTCCACAGTCTGCTGACGGCCGACGCTTGATTTAATGATTTTCTCACAGCGCCGCAAAGTAAATAGTAAATATTTACTATTTACATCTGCTCTGCCACCTCCACGACGTGGCCCGTGCTGCATTTCAATAAAACAATCAGCTGTCAAAAAAATATAAACACCGGACAGGACAGCACAGGACGACCAGGGCGGATTGAGCGCGGGTTTGGCCGCGGAGCCAGAGGGCCACCAAAGTTGATTTGCATGTCATTAACAGGCAGCAGACAGCAGCCAGCAGCCAGCAGTCGCAATCGAGCCGCATCGGATCGAATCACGTCGAATCGAACAGAAAGAACTGCAGGCAACTAAAAATAAATTCACTGATGGGACACCCACGCGCCTTACAGCAACTGCTGGTGGTTGCTGTGGTTCTGTAAACAAGCCGCCACTAAAAATATCACATATCCGACAGCGGAACAAACTAATTAGTCCCTGAGCAATGATACCAACACAGGCTATACGTGCACTGGGTTCCATATACAATATTCAATTCACGAAATCTGTGGGAAAGACTGTAAACATTTGGGCTGCGCCTCATAAACTGCAACAAGAAATATGATTTTTCCGAACTCTGTTCGTTGCATTTTAATTCGAATGATTTAATTCTCCCATGAAATCGTGGCACGGCTAATTATATGTACATATATATTATTTGACAAACAATGAATACAAATTATAAAACAGGCTCTCAAAACGGGTATAAATTCCCACAAAAAAAGGAGTCTACATATCCATCAAACTTCACGTTTGGTTTAGTTACTGCAACGTTATGGCAGTTTGGTGTGCAGGAAAAGCCCATATTCGAAACTTTAGACGCAGAATCAATTTAGAAAATAAACCATGAAGAAAATGACATCAAACATGAAAATTGGTTTAGTTTTGACAAAGTTATGAGGGATTGAAATCTGGAATTATAACGTCACATGTCAAAATTTTTATCAATTTTTACATGATTTTTGACGGAAAAATGGACCACCTCAGAATTACTTTTAAAGTTGTGTTTTATACTAATTTTGACACCCACAATCGATTAAAATTAAAATTTCACGAATCTAAATTTTGAAAAAAAAATTTTTTCGAAAAATGATAAGGGGGGGGGGGGGTACATGCTTTTTTCTCGAAAAATATCCAAAAAATTAAATTTTAAAAAATGGATAAAGTTTAGATGCAGAATCTAGCAGATAAACCATGAAAAAAATGGTAGAGTAATTTAAGATTTTAAACATAGAAAGGTAGCTTTACGCAAACGCCGTAGGAGTATATCTTTGAAAAATCAGAGCTCGGTCAATAGCACCTAAAAAGAGGAGCATCGGTGAGCCGGCCATCGGAATTTATGGATTTGCTGGCGTTTTCCGTTTTTCGGTTTGCATTGCAAATGTAAGCAGAGCCGCAGACGGTGAGAATGGCAGGCAGCCCCAGAGACGAGTCCGTGGGCAAGTGTAACCAAGGATTAGTTGTGCTCACATTCGTATTTGGTATTTGGGTGTATTATGGGGCTGCAGCTGTCTGCAGTTAAGGTTGTCTGTAGCGGCAGCTGCAACTCAACTGCAAGTTGTTGCGGTTGTGGGGGCCACGACAGCCAAGTTCAAATCCCAACAAAATTATTAATATGACTTTAGGTGCCGAGTTCAGGCGCGACTCCTACTGTTCCTGCTGCTGTTGCTGATGCTGTTGCTGATGCTGTTGCTGATGCTATTGCTGATGTTGCTGCTGTTGTGGTTGCCAAGACAACCGGCAATGCAGCCGACAGACCTCAATGTACGTCTGCTAGATGCATTCTTGGGGCCCCGCTCACAATTGGGCTTACGCCTTTGCCAGCTCCTGGCCAAATTATGCCTAAGCTCTGGCTGCCCCTCCACCCCCGCCGTGCTCCTTGGCTCTTTTAAATAACTGCCTCTCTGTGTGATGGTGTGTGTGCTGCTCGACGAAAAATTATCTTAGCTGGCTGCCATTGCCATGTGCATTTACTGCCAGTTCCCTGCTATCTGCCGGACATTTACACTCAGCGAAAAGGCTATCTAATATAATATATAAGAATCATATTTATGATATGATAAAATAAAAACTAACATACTTAAAATCAGTGTGAAACGTTCTCAAGAAATATCTAACAATTTTAACCCTTGCCAAGGCTTTTTAATTTTGTGAAATATTAAATTTAAGTAGCTGGGCATTACAAATAATATATTTTTTAATCAAAGATTAAGAAATTTTAATCTGATCCTGATTTCAACAATATGTGAAAAATAAGAAGGAACGGATGAATATACCAAAAAAAAAAAGAATTAACATACTTGCGATTAGCGTGAAACGTTTAAAGAATGTATAAAATAAGTTTGCCTTGCAATACATTTTTACCAAATATTGAACTTAGCTAGGGTGGGTTTCCAAAACACGTTCTTGAGAATAAGCTGCACATTAAAAAATTTCAATATGAATCTGATTTCAACCACGATTTTACTTGATTTTATTACAAATTTCTTAATTTTCGTTCAAGTGTAGCCTGCCTGCTATCAAACACTAAATTTTCTGCACATTATTTAGTTGTTTGGGCGGGCGGCGTCTTTGCCTGTGCAGCGATTTGGTTATCTGCTTGTGGTCTCGGATTAAGGCACACAAAAACCAACACAAGCAGGTACACTAACCGCCCCCGGGCACGCCCACAACAGCCTGTGTTCGCTTGTTTTTTGGCTCTATTCGGGTCGCCTAGGTGAATTGCCAAGCCAACTGCAACTGCATGGCGCAGCCCTGCTTGTCCCTATTTCCCCTCGCCCCTTTAGCCAGGTTACGCATTGTGCTGCGAATTTTTTTCTTGTGTTTTTTTAACGTTCTTCACCCTCAACAAGTTTATCGCAGACTCAACTCCAACTCTAATTTACATAACCACGCAAATTAGTTTTGCGTCTGCTGCAGTTTTTATCAGTGAGTAACAGCAACAACAACAACGACAACAGCAACAACTAGAACAACTGGCCCCCAACTTTGTCACGGCTGTTGCCTGCTGCTGGGCACTACATCGCCTGCACCCCGTTGATTCTACTCCCCTCCCCCACCCCCTGCTCACTTTCCCTATGCTAGCAACTTAAATTTAGTTGCCAAAGTTATTTAAACTTTTTTTTAACCGCCACAATTTTTTTCTCATTTTTTATTTCTCTACCTTATTTTGCACTTTTCCAAAAATGAATTTTACTAACTTTTTCGGCCAGCGCTCCACCCTCCATTTGTGTAGACACACACACACATAGAGTGTTTGGGAGAGAAAGAGTGTGTTGCCCCTGCCCCCCACTTGTCTAGTAGTTAAGACAACAATTCATTTAACATTGAAGCGCAGTTTGTGATTTTTTTGTAACAAAGTTTTTGCTAATGGCTCATGTGCACAGTGGTCTGGATATTATTATGAAGTTAAATTAGCATACAATTGGAGAAAAAGTTGTTCTTAATATTACGAGTAAATTACGTTTCTGAATATTCCCTTATTAATCATATATCCCAAATTTATAACAAAAATCACAAAAATTGTATAATTAAAATAATTACAATGAATAGCAGAAAATACGAGATGCAATATATATTTAAAATATTTCTTTGCATTGTGCATTTATTACAATTTTGGTTTGTGCCAAACAAATTCTTGGAAAAATATCGAAAAACTTTTAAGCTTTACTTGTAAAAGTTATTTTTAGGTACAAAGAAGCTAAAGTGTGGGATATCTAACTGTTTTTATAATTTAAATATGTTCATATATCATTGAATATCCTTCGTAAATATATTTGATATCAAATAGTTTTTGCCTTGAATATGTTTTCGCCACTAGTTTGTTACCTCCTGTAGGGATATTTTTATTGTATCAATTATAGACACAAACTAAGAATCTTCAAGCAAGTCGGCAATTCCATAACAAATCCCACACAAAATCAAAAGGAATCTATTTTTCAGCATATGAACTGTTTCCAATTATGGCTAATAGTAGACAATTGTACCACTGTGCCTTGGTGTAAGCATTGTTGTAATGTTTGCCAAGTTTTATGTGGGTTTATTAAAGGCTTCCCTTAACGGGCTGACTGACTGGCTGGCAGACCGTACGAGTAGCTGTACAACTGCCCGTTGGCCGTGCCCGGCTGATTGGCAGCTGAGAAAGTTTATTTTGTTAATGGGACGGTTGGTGGCAACAAACTAAACTATTGGCCGTGTTGGGGCTTCTGTTTTGGACAGCATGGCTAATTGAATTTTTTTATTTTATAAATTATATAAGTATAAACAGATACAAAGCAGAAGGAGGCGCTCCGCTTGTCCAGCGATTCATTTGGGTATGGTGACTCGTAGATACTGTATCTCGTAGATGCTGTATCTTGGAGATGCAAGTGCTGTGCGAATTGCCGCGTAACCTTAACCGAATTCTCGCACTCACATCTGATTTATTATTATTATTATTTTTTGTGTTTTGTGGCAGCGTGGGAGACTTTGTTGGACTTTTGGCAACTTTAAATAGAATCGCTTCCTGCAATTTCGCAGCGAGTTGACTAAGGCGGAAAAAATCAGGCACCAATGTCGGAAGTTATTTTTGGGTACGTGCAACGTGCAACAGAAAATGTTGCAAATTGAAAGAAAAGCCGGCACTCGACAGTCGACAGTCGCGTTGCGGTGGTGCCTGCTTGACTCCCATATGCTTTTGTTCGGGACTTTTTCAATTTTTTTTATTTTTTTTTGCACACATTTTTTCTATCTTCAATTTTTTTCTTTATTTTTTTTTTGGCCGCTGCGTTCTAAGCGATTTTCTGCGATTCACGTGTGTGTGTGTGTGTGTGTGTGTGTGTGTGTGTGTGTGTGAGTGTGTGGCGGGGTTTGTACTTAAAGTTGTCTATTTGCTAGTTGTTGTTAGTGTCCTGATTCCGATTCTGATTCTGTTTCTGGTACGGTTTCTGCTGCTGTCCCTCCCTGTCCCGCTCTCCAATTCGCTGTCTCTGTTTGTGTGCCAAGAGCTGCATTGAAAATGAAAATGTTCGCACAGTTTTCCGCACAGTTGCATTTTCACTATGCAGCCCAGCGCGGCTCAGTTACTTGATACAGTTTCTGCGCCAAGCCGCCCATGTCCCAACCCAACCCCAACTTTCGGGCTCCTCAAACCAGCTTCTAGCTTACCCCGGGCATGTTTTTTAGCTGCAATTCCTTTTTTGCTTTTTGTATGTCGCCCTCTGCAATGTTTTTCTGCCATTCATGTTGCTGTTGTTGTTGTTGTTGTTTCTTCTCATCTACTCAGTCGTGCGCTTTTGTGCTTTCTACTTATTTTAAATGCGTTATCTGATTTTTTGTTCGCCTCATGCAGCATTCAAAAGCATGGGAAAAGAGTTAAAAGTTGAGATTTTAGATTTTCCATGGTTTCGCTTTGGGGCACACACTTGTATCGAGGGGGGCGTGTGTGTGTTTGGGGGCAAGGACATCAAAAATGTCAGCTAAGCTTGCATAAGAGCTTGCACAGCCAGCTACCAAATAATTATGACAAATAACTGAGTAATGCAATAAGTAGTTTTGATAAGCTCTAGGGATATTTCACCCACTTGAATTCAAGCCCCCCTGCACTCATCCCCACTCAGCCCTGGCAATTAGCTCACAAACATGAAGCTGCATCAATCTTATAAAGGAGCCGCTTCCGGAATCTGCAATTGCAACTACTATGGACATATAAATAAGAAGAAGAAGAAGAAGCAAAATACAAGCTGCCATTGATGGCAATGTTGCAGCAGTACCCACCCCTCCTCTCACGCTGCTACTTCCACTTCAACCCCCGTTAATCCGGCAAGCGCATTTGCCAGCGTCATTCAAGCAGCTAATTTGATTTTTTCCCTCCACGGTCTGAGCCTGGCGTTGAATATCCGCTTCGAAGGAAATATTTTCATTAGACATTTTGTAAATATGATCAGCTTACTCCGCGCAGCTCAGGCAACGAGAAATCAAGCCAAGGATGCAGCATGCCAAGCTCCCCATTGATGTTGACTTGACGATGACAAGACTTTGGACTCCCAACTCAACTTTTGAAATGACTGTCGAATGACTTCATGTTCATCCTCAACAACAACAACAACAACATCAACAGCGGAACATATTAAGACTTGAATGCCCTTACTAAATTAACATTCTTCTTTTGGCTGCAAGCGCAAGCTAAAAAATGTTCGAACCCGGCTTGTTAACACTTAAATTATAAACTAAACCAAATTAGAAATTTAAATCAATAAGTAATAAGTATCTTCTGGCTAATTCTGAGATAATGTATATTTCTGCGAAAAAATATTGTAAACATTTTCATACCGAGTTCGAACCCGTCCGAATAAAAAGTGTATTTATTTAAGCTCTTATTAAAGCAACAGTTGTTTATATGTATGTATAAATATAACTGTTACAATACTTTTGTTTACTTAGCTCCAATTAAAATCGACTTTATTTATTTCTACCCATATTGCAAACTGAACAACCCATTCAAAGCATCCTTATAGACTTAATGCCCCTACACAGCTGCAGCAATCTAATTGAAGTACATCAATGTTTTTTCATTGCAGCTCTAACGACACCCAAGCGTGTGTGCGACGTGGGTGTGTGCGAGGAAAGGGTGAGTCTCGGGTGTAAAGATACTGTTGTGATTATACCTTTGCTTCAATTGTTTATCAAGGGCTACTCCACACGCTTTTGGCCAGTGTGTTGAGCGCTCACAACTTGTACTTTTGCTTTTGCTTTAGCTTTTCTTTTAATTAGCACGTGGAAGGCTGTCAAATAATCAACTTGGCAGCTGAGGCTGAATTTTCGGCACAGGCTACGTATTTTCATAATTAAATGAAAATTTTCTGTAATTTTTCGAGCGTAAATACAAAAGGCAAACTTCAGTCTCTCCCTCTCACTCTCTCTCGCTCACACACACTGCTGTACAGGGTGTGTGTGGGAATATTTTTGAGATTTTGCACGTGTTTTGCACTTTGGCGTTGTTTTTACGAATTCGTTAATATTCATTACATTTGTATATTGTTCCAAGACTTTTTATACCCTTGCAGAGGGTTGTTTAATTAAGTTATGAAATTTGTCAAGAATTTAGGGACATATGTACATATTTAATTTTGATACCATAAAGTGCATGTTCTTACTCGGAATGGGAGCTCTGTTTACGAAAGTATAAATATATAATTAATATTCAAAAGATTCGCCATTAAATATATTTCTCTCAAATTTGGTTTCTTTTACCATATTTTAACAACTTTCATAATTTATTTTTGTGTGTTCTTCATGCCTGCAAGAGTATTTGTTCTTCAACAAGTTCAACAGTTATTTTATTCATTTTTATCGCTACGCACTTGAAGATATTTGCATAAGGTTGGCAGCTCGGCAGCGAGAAGTACTTGTACAATAACTTGGTTTTGCATTGTTTACTTTTTAAACAGCGGCTGTTGCATGTTTAATTAGACAACGAGTGACCTTCGGGGCACGAATTCAGTGGATAGTGCCTGCCACTGGCTTATAGATCATGCATGAGCCACATCCTGCTGCTGACGCTGATGCTGCTGCTGATGCTGAGAATGCAGCAGCTGCTTCAGCGCCTCGGCTATTGACTCGACAGCTCAGCTCAAATCTGAGCTCAGCGGCCGCGCTCTTTGAAAGAAGGTCTCATAGAAAGCAGGCATTACAGACACTTGGCCGAAAGGAGGACAACAAGGGCGAGCTAAAAACGGGGAAAGGGCAATGGCAAGGCAAGCAAACGCAGAAGCTGCAGCTTGGCCAGGGCTGTTGCACGCTCATCAATGCTATTAAGCGAACTTAATCCCTTTACATGCTACAGCTGGGCGCGTTTCACAACACTCTGCGACGAGTTGGCCAGCACCAACATCAGCTGGCAGCACTCGTGCACTTGGAGAAAATCTACTAAATATGTACACAAATAAATCACAGTTCTTATTCAAATATAGCCAAAGCCTTAATTAAGCTGTTATCGAATTTATTAGTTGAAGAATAGATTTAGGTGCAGAACTTCCTACCTAAAAAAAATAATTCTTTTTGTAGGTCTTTCTGCTTTAAAAACATTCTCTTAACAATTCTTTTAATTCCTTATGCAGGTTTTTTCTTATACTTGTTACATCCGAGTTAAATTAGAAATTTAAGAATGAATTATATTTTATTCTATAATATTGAAGCCCAAATGTACTTGCAATTTAAGGTACAAAACGGTATGAATTTTTTCTCCAAGTGTAGCTCTTTGCTCTGCTTTGTTTCGAGCTTGCAATGGAGCCGCGACAAACTTACATATTCTTTTGTATGTACGTGTGTGCTTATGTGCATGCGTGTGTGTGTGTGTGTGTGTGATCCACAGCCACTCATAACTTTTTCTCAGCGTCGCCTTTGGTGACTGGCGAATGCGCTTGAAAAACTTTGTACAACTTTAAGCCGCTTACAAGCTTTGCGCTCTTAGCACGCGCCACGCCCGCAACCGCCAGCCCCAACCCCAGCCCTAGCCCCAGACCCAGCGCCTGGCCCACCCACATGCCTACTCGTTTACAGCTAGGGGCATGCATCTTGGCCAGGCAACTGCTCTTTGCCTCACGTTGCATTGGTCAAATTCTTACTCATAGATTTCTGACACTTCCCTTGCAGCGTGTGTGTGAGTGTGTGCTTTTCCATTAATTTTATTGAATTGTGTGTGCGCAGTTTTCTTTATTTTCCTTTCTTTTTTTTGGTTGGTTTATGCACGTGACCATGAACGCGACATAAAGAAATGTGCAAAAAAATTCAATTAACCAGCTCGCTCGACCAGCTCGCAGACCGAAAATGTATTGTGTTTCAGTCCCTTAACTTTAACTGGAATATTTGTAAACAATTTCAGAGTTAAAAGGTTTCCTAAATGAGTTTTTCACATATGAAAACTAATAGCAAATATTTATTATTTATTTATTTGTTGGGCTGCCAAAGCAAGTGAGAATAGATTCAATTTAAGACTTGCGAGCTAAATGCAAGAAATCCTTGAAGAAATTATAAAATGTTTCCGTTGATGGAAATTTAGTTGAATATTCACTGGCCTCTTTAGCTAAATAGAAGAAATTAATAATGGAAAATTAAATTAATGTTAATTTATAAAAAGAAAGAAAAAATAGCATTAAAAAGCCGAAGAGAGAGAGAGAGAGAGAGGGAGAAATGGAGAAAAGGGCAGCAAGAGGGAAATATAAGACCTGGATACAAGTTATGCTTGTTAAGTGATTTCCTGGAATGATATGGAAGCATATTTAAAAGCTAGAAAAGTACGACCGGGCTTTGCATAATTCCAAATAATTAAAAAATAATGAAACAAGAATAATTTTTGTAAAAAATTTAAAGGAATATTCTCCAAATCAGAAAATGAACAGAAAACTGATGACAAATGACAAATGCTTCACCCTCAATTTTAATATAATTTTCTATTTAAATTTTGACTCAGTACTTAAAATGTTTAATTGTTTTCACATGATATTTAAAGACAAGCACCGATTGAAACTCAAACTTCATATTTTTCACACTCGCAATTGTGCCCCAGGAGCGCATAACTCTTTGAGCTGTGTGTGCGTGTGTGTGGTCCAAAAGCAAATTCTACACATGCCGCACATTGTTCGGCAACCTTTTTTCCACTTTGATTTATTGGCATCCTTAGGCCAACCGCCTTAAATATTTTGCCAGGCGCAACTAAATGTCTGTGAGGGGCCAAAGGGGGCTGGGGATGCGCGAGTGAGGCAGAGGAGAAGGTCTGTTGGGCTGCTTGTTGACCGGTTGCTTTGTGGGGTCGTATCGTTTGGCTGTCGAAATCACGCTTATTGAATTTCGTTTTAGATTTGCCCTTTATTATTAATAGCCTCCCACTTCTCTAGGCGCGCCTTTAAAGCCAGGCCCAAAGCTAGCGAAGCATCTAAATACCGGCCAAGCCCTCGAAAATGCTCAAGAGTGGCCAAAACATTTTGCGCCGCTGTCAAAAGAAATATTTTAAATCATTTTCACCGCTCGGCCCTATTTCAACTCACCAGCAAATCCCGCTGTGGCTCATATATAATAATATTCCTGATGCTGCGGCTTAGAGGTGGGAACTGGCCCCAGCCCCTGAAACTGTGCTTGGCAGATGTGTTTTATTAAACATTTTATGATAAGTAAACACACACACACTCATGAGTATTTCTTATACCCTATATCAATTGAAAATAGGCATATAGTTAACAAAGAAGCAGAATCTCTAAGTGAAATGTTTCTGATTCGTATATTAATAAGTGCAAGAAATTTCGAATATATCCTATGGCAGCTGCCAGCTGGATGCAAGGTATCTGCTAGTCGGGCACTCCCGACTAAGGCACACTCCCTTGTTTTCTTTTTTGCTGCCGTGTGGCTGCCCATTGATTTGGATGCCAGCCCCAACCGCAGTTGCTGAGCATAAGCAGCGATTTATTTTATGTTTTTTTTTGGCGGGCCGGGTGGGGACGGGTGGTTGGGGGGCGGTGGGTGGTTCTGTCTTTGAAGATAGCTGGGCTTTGCTTTGAAGTTGCTTTGGCTGAAATATGAGCTTTACTTATGAGCACTCAGTTACTTAGCGGCCAGCGGGCAGCTAAGCCGGCCATAAGACCCGATGTGGGAGCCAGCCCACATGGCTACAACGGTTCGGGAAATTCGAGCCTCTGAAATTCTGACGGGCTACACGCTTCTGCTGATGCTGCTGCTGCTACTGCAGCTGGTGCTGCTTCCTCTTCTTCATACATTTAAGCACTTAAATTGTCGTCAACAGGCGCCGCAAATGCACGCAACTTGTTTTGCAATTAAACGCTGCACAAACACAGCCATCAGCAACAGGTGACACTCCGTTCACCGACGCGACGCGAGGCTTTGGGTTCGAACCCCTCCTCCTCCCCCAACCCCCTTTCCTGCCACGCCCCCTTCACCGCACGCATCACGTCGCCTGCATTTTGAGCGTGTTGCGTGTTTTATGGCGCTGCCTGCGCTGGCTTTTCACTGCCTGCGTTTTAATGCAATAAGCGAACAACCAAACAAGTCAGAGCGCTCTAGTCGGGAGTGCCCGACTTGCAGATACCTTGTACTTAACCGCAACACATAACCGAACCTTCATGTCTTTCTATATATACAAAAACACATTCACAAACACTGTGCTTCTTTTTGGGAATTTTATTCCTGCTAAGTTTACCGAGTGTTTAAGTATGTAGACAACTTAGCAACGAGGATCCGGGATCGACCGGCTAGTGTAAGGATATACTTTAAATAATCATAACATTATACTCTATCTACCGTTACCAACATATGCGCAAAAGCATTATGCCCCTGTTCACACATTTTCAATGGGCGTAGGGTATAAAAAAAGCCTCAAGAAAATGTCGGCGCACGCACACAACGTTGAAAAGTCATTAAGTACAAATGACGTTGCCGACTGCAAAAAGCCGGGCGAACGGCAGGAGAAACGAGGCAGAAGGCAAGACCTGGCCTAAAGCCGCAGTTTGCAGTAATTGCACCACGTTTGAGCGCAGCTAACTGCATATTGAGCCAAACCAAACGTCTGCCCTCCCCTTTCAGTTGCAGGTGTAGTCTGTGTGTGTGTGTGTGTCTGTGTCTGTGTGCGTGTGTGTTTGTTTGTGGGCGTCTGCGTGGGCGCATTGGTTGGATGCCCGTGCAGCGCTCAGTTTGCATTATTTATGACAAAGTGAGCCCGATTAATCCGCACTCAATAGCGAGGCTGCGGTTGCCATTGGCGGCACAAAAACCCAGACGAAAGCCACTTGCTGTTTTAGGAGTGGTGCGTGGTTGGTTCACTTACGCTCAGTTCAATGGGAACTAGTTCTTACAGGCCCATCGCACGGGTTAGCAAACAGGCAGGCAGAGAATACCTTAAAAGGTTTAATTTATCGGAAAAAATACACTCAGCGAATAAGATAATCTTTAATAATACGGTACAAAGAATATAATTCAGACAGCCTTTCTCCCAAATTATATTTAGAAATATATAAATGTATATAAGAAAATAGGCAGGCAGAGAATACCTAAGAAGGTTTATCATATCAGTAATAATACACTCTGAGAAAAATGTTATTTTTAATAATTGTGTACAAAGAATAGAATTCATTCAGTTCTCTTCCCAAATTTTAAGTCTTTTTTGTTTTTTAATATATACTCAAATTAGGAATTTCAGTATTACTTTTTAATTTTTAACATTTAAAAGTTAATATGAATTTAATTTTAGAAATTACCACCTTGAAGAGGTTTTTACTTAGTTAGAGCTAAAATTCTTGAATATTTCTCTGAGTGTAGTTTATTGTATTTATTGCGCATCATTTTTATACTACTCGAGACAGAGTTTCGAGATCATTTCACTATCAATTAGGTTCCTTTTGTTTCTCTAAGCGCAGTTCTGCTCAGAAACTTGACTTTAGTAAACTACTTTAAAGTAAGTTTGTAGTTCATTCAATTTTTAAAGTGTTTCCATTAACAGCTGCTTTGTAGCCCTGAACTTAATTTAAGCTGTAGTAGTTATAGGCGCAACGAGTCTCAGGGTGTGCGTGCGTGTGTGTGTGTGTGTGTGATGTTGTATACTTTGCTCTTATTTACTTTATGCCATTTAATATTGCACGAGCGCTGTGGCAACCTGCTCCCTGCCCCTTCCCCTACCCCTTCTCCGCTTTCGTTGCCGTTGTCGTCGATGTGTTGCGTTTACTGAAGGCATAAATAATCTGTTGCTGTTGCATGTGGCGAGCACTGTATGTGTGTGTGTGGGCGTGGTTGAGTGTCCTTGTTTGCCGCCATTTACTTGATGATAAACCATATTTAATTAATTTAAATTTAAGCAACACGAGCGATAATTTCTTAATGAACATTTATTTTCCTGCCCCGCTCCCCTGAAATTGTTGCCCCCACGTTGGGTCAACTTAAGCCCTAAAACGGGCCGGACATTGGCCGATGATTCGGCTGCCCGAATCAATTAGGCACCTTTAATGTTAATCGCTTCATATATCACGGTTTCAACAGGCAACAAAAGGCGGCCAAAAGGGTCGATGACAGGCCGGAAATGAAAATGGAAATGAAGAAGGCAACAACGACAACAACGAAAGTAAGCAACAACAAACAAAAAAAATGCCAAGAGCCGCACGCGACGTTTTTCGCGCCGCTAATGAAGGACGCCACAGTGGAACAAAAGGCGCAAAAGCCAGACAAACTGAGGCGCAAAGTGTTGGAGTGCGATAAAAAGATTAAAGTGCACACATGCAGACATTAGGAGGGAGAGAGGTGTGTAGCCAGACCTGAGGCAAAAGGGCGATAATACACACGTACACAAACACACACACACACACACACACACACACACACACACACACAGCAGAGAAGATCCACACGCACACACATGAATCCCGCACAGCATGTGGGAGCCCACTCAGAGCAGCCAATTGGTAATAGAAAATCGAATCAGATTAGATTTAATGCGGCGACTGCTAATTTTTGGGTGATTTTTCATTGGCATAGGAAAGTTGTGCGCGCCTTGGCGCCAGCGCTGAATCGCAATCGCCATCGCTCCCAACGAGAGCTGTCAGCGGCAATACGCCGGCAATGACAGCTAAACAAATGACAGAAACGCCGACGGGCTGGGGTGAGAGGTGCGGGGGCGGAGTGCGGGGTAAAAGGGATTGCGATGCGGATTGAGATTGAGATTGGGAGTGGCACTGACAGCAGGCGCGGCAGAAGCTGCAGGCAGCCAAAGACACTGACACATACACCGAGCGAAACTATTCAAGTAAATTCTACAACAGTTTCCAAATCAAGCTGGAATTTGATTAATCTAAACTTGAGCATTTCAATATTATTAAATTCGACATTAGCCATATATTTAGTTGAAACTTAACCCGAGCTGCAGCATATTCTATTTAAAAAGATTTGATATTCTTCGCAACAAAATTAGCATTCATAGATGTGATAAATAAGTAAACCTTAAACCGAACCAAACGTGAATCGAACTAACGAGAATTTCTTTTGGGGCTATACTCAATCCAAGAATATTTGTACTTTTTATTGTCAACGTTTTACACCTATTTACAGCATGCAAAGTCTTTTCATGTCTTTTTGATTGTAATATAAATTAAATAAAGAATATTCAATATACAAATTTAGCTTAAAATTCAACTACAAAGCAGTAGAAATGTCATCCCATTCATAATCTAAATAAATTTGGTGTTTTTCTCCCAGTGTACGCACGCATTGTATATGAGTGGGCGCACAGCGTCATCTACATTTCCGCTTCCGGCTGTTTATGCTAAAAGTATGGCGGATACGTTGATGCCAGGCAGCGCCATTACTGACAACAACCCCCACAGCCCCGACCCCCTCGCCCAGTTTCAGTCACAGTTATTGCCCGGCAGACGCCTCTGCATCCCGCAGTGCTGTCAGACGCCTTGGCGGCCAATTTTTTGTTGTTTTTTTTTGGGTGGGCATTTATCTTGTTCCCCTCCATGGTTGGGCATTAGGGCACTGACATGTTATCGATAACCCTGATTAATCGAATTCGTTAGTGTTGTAAAACAAATATAATATGTTTAGAAATAGCCAGGAAATGCCTCAAAGAGCACTTGGGTAATTCCAGGCGTTTTTTAACCAGTTCGAGCCCATTTTTTAAGCTCGTGAACCGGGTTAATTTCGTTTATTTGCCTGATCTCCGGGAAATGAATATTAATGAGTATTTCATAGAGTACATTCTAGTTCTTATTTCAAAAGAAACGAAATTAATATTATAGTAAAATAAATAATTTAATATTTTCATTAAAAATTGGTTCGCAGCAAAATCTACGTTCCCTTAAACGGAAACAATGAAAGTTTTATTTTTTTGGGTTTGCAGCCATGATTTTGCAGGAAATTGTATATTCGACTATATCCTGCGCACTTGTGCCTGTAACTTTTTTTCACATTACACACCCACACACACACACTCACACCCGCGCACACGCACACATACATACTTATATCCTAATTATGCCTGAGAACCCCGGTACGCACGTCATGCTGCGTTTCCGGCCAAGTTTCCATGGCCAACGTCTCGACTCGTCTTGGTTTCATTTACATGATGATGACATACAACATAAATAATTACACACACGCACAGTGGGCTCCCGTTGTTGTTGTTGTTGTTGCTGGTGTTGGTGTTCGTTTGCGTCGCATATTTTTGATATTTAATTTTCATGTTTTTGTTATCAACCTTCCCATCGGAGCGAAGCGGAGCAAAGTAAAGTAAAGCAAAGTAATGTGATGTAAGTCGTGATGGCGACAGGCGGGCTTAGAGGGGCCACTGAGCTGTATGTGAGCTGAGCATAGAAGCTGGCTCCTCTGTCAAAGCTTTGGTTTCCTTTTGAGTGGGTTTTATTATGCTTTTTGGCAATCTTTACATATTTATGAGTCCGGAATTCAGTGAAATTGCGGTAGCTCAGCTGGGACTTGCCCGAGTATGCTCGTATAGCTCGCTCCTAAGCTGCGCCTCTCAACCAAGCCCCCTCCCACCGTGACACACGCTCAGCTAATTGAAAACTATAATGTCAATGGCAATCACATCACATCCTGACACAGCATGCCAATCACATGTCGCCGAGAGCTATGAAATCTACGCCAGAAATCTGTGCCTGGCCCGCCCATTGAAAAGAACCCCCGTAGCCCGACCCATGTGCATAATTCAATGCACAGATAGCGAATACTGTGGGCCAGACAGCAGAGAACTGAGTGCAGACGCCGGCCAACAACTTTTGCGCCTTGGCAAAGTACATAAAACGGCTTTGGATTCGGAGCATGAATTGTATCGCCATCGCCGGGCAACGGGCAGCACAGGGAGCAACAAGCATCAAAGGGGGTTGGGGAGCTCAGACTAGAGCCGCGGCATATGAGAACCGTAGAACCTTTCATCCGTTTTCCAGTTGATCCTAATGTGCTGCTGTCAGAGCCTGTCTACGTCAAGGCGGACTCTTTAAGCGGCTATTTCGGGGATTAATGTCAATGTGAAAGGATTTCTCTATTTTTTTGTATATACCCTGTATCCATTACAAATGTGCAAAAGCGGGTGTGCTGCAGTCGTGCAATATGTATGTAACAGGCAGAGGGAAGCTTCTTCTTTTGTCTGCTTATATGCGTGCGAATAGAATTCGTTGATTGACGCCTTTTAAAAGCTAGAGACATGTTTGGAAAATGGTTTCTTGATGGTATAAACGGTGATGGGAATATCAAGGATGAAAACACGGTTTTTAACCGAATCGGTTTAAGCCCGGGCTTCGAATACTTTTGAAGTCATAAGCCGAACCATTTAACCGAACCTGAACCATAATCAAACCTTGTCCAATTTTTAGTGCAACGGAAAATATCAATACTAAAATATTATATTCTGAACTGAGATGATGCATTAATGAGCATTCGCAAATGTTATCTGACCCCTTAATTGCAAAAATTTTATTTATTTTGATAGTTAAATAAATTAAAAAAACATATTTTTTATTAAATTATAAATAATATGATGAGCCAATACGCAGTTTCATTGATGTGGGAAACCCGGTTTTTGAACCAAATTTAAAGGCGAGGCAATGGTTTGATCCGAAGCATAGCCAATTTTGTTTGAATTTTCAGCCATGAGGTTATATAAGAATATATATATCACATTTTGGGGCTGAGGGAAGAAGCGCAGCTGTTAGTATTAATTTATTATTCTTATTTCTATGTATATATATGCTTAGCTAACTCAAAGTTGGTACAGGGTATCTCGAAGTCGTGCCATCCTGACTAGAGCGCACTCACTCCCTTCGCCAGTTGGTTTTTGCTTTTTGCATGCATTTATGCGCGCGTCGGCACCAACCAGGAAACACCCCCCCCCCCCCCCTTCCACGCCCTTAAACCCAGCAGCCCAGCAAGGCCATTCCCCCACAGCTCAGTAGACTGAGAGAAATACTCTACACAAAATAGTACATCGGCAGCTAGAAAACAGGGGAGAAAGGAACAAAGAAAAGCTGCAGACATGAAGAATGACGATGGCCTCATGGATGGGCCCAAGCGCATGCAGAACGAGCTGAAGGAGATGATGGAGGACAAGGTGCTGACCCAGCTGCGTCTGCTCGAGCCGGAGAAGAATAACATTTACAAGTGGAACGCGCTGATTATGCCCAACACGCCGCCGTACAACAAGGGCGCCTACAAGCTGGAGATCGACTTTCCCAAGGAATATCCCTTCCGGCCGCCCATACTGCACATCAACACCAAGATCTACCATCCGAATATCAATGAGGGCGGCCAGGTGTGCCTGCCCATCCTGGAGCCGGAACACTGGAAGCCCACGTCGCGCATCATGCACGTGCTGCAAGTGCTCATAGCGACCATCAACGACCCACAGCCCGAGAATGCGTACAATTTGGAAATTGCCGGACAATTTGTCAACGATCCAAAGAAGTACTACAAAATGGCCGAGGCCTGGGTGGAACGCTACAGCGATCGTAGGCCGACGGACCAAGAACTGGCGCGCATCGCACGCAAAAAGAAGCTGGCCGCAATGAAATGAATAAACTAAAGCAAGATATCGCTTAGTGCATTTATTTGTATTCATTATAAGCAGTCGAAATAGAGAGTGACAAGGAAACTAAATAAGTAAAAAAAAGTACAATTAAGAACGTTGCAGTCGGGTAGATATATAGATTTGATCGCCAGTGGGCGTATTCAAGTTCCTGAACGAGTATAAAAAAATATATAAATATATTTCAAGCTAACAGCCTAAAATATTTATAATTATTGCTAATAATATCACCGACACAACGGTAGTCACAGTTAATTGTTGTCTGTGGCTTTCTTAGAACCTACAGCCAAATAAGAAGCAAGAAGAAGTAGAAGTAATATAGTCTTAAAAGTAAAACATTGCTAAGTGCTAGCCAGAAACAGCAATCGGTAAAAAAGAAAACAATATTAACAATACTTAGCATTTGATGTATAGAAATTAGGAAAGCGACTGAGATTAAAAATATGGGAAATCAATGGCCCGATGGGGGAGTTTTTAGCGCGTCCGGCAAGCTGCGCCGGATTGGGTTTCCCAATCAACACTGACGGCTTCGAGTACGCCTCAAGGCAGCTCAGCGGCTGCCACTAATTGGCAGGCTGTGCAGCAAATAGGCCGCATTAAACAAGCTAAGATGCAGCGGCAACAGCTTCAATTCCAGTGACAGTCGCGCTCGCAGTCACAGCCACATTTACAGTCACAGTCACAGCTACAGCTAGCTGCGAGATAAATCATTTGACTCAAAGCGGCGTCCTGCGGCGCCCAGCGGGCAGAGGCGAACGGAGCGCAGGATTAGCTTCATCGTCATTGTCATTGTCAGCGGCATCATCAGCATCCACATCAGCAGCCGCTTTCGCATCAGCAGCAGCAGCAACAGCAGCAGCAGCCGCCGCAGGCCGCTGTAGTTAGTTTTAGTAGTTTTTATACCCTGTATCCATTGAAACTGGCTAAGAAGGGCATATTGCAGTTTTGCATATGTATGTAACTGGCAGAAAGAGATTATACGATATATATTTTTTTGATCAGCAGCAGCAGCAGCTATGTTTGTCTGCAGCTTGATGTCTTAGAGATTTCCAATTTAATTAAATTTTGAGACACCAGATTTGGTATAAAGTTGCATTTTTTACACTAACCAAAAATTGAAATGTAAGCGTGCTTATGCTGCCAACCTGTGAGCAAAGAATCATCGAGCTACTTTATAATATATCCAGCTATAGGAACAATCGGTCAAAAATTGCACTTTTGTGTGGAAACACAGTTAAATACAGATACATCGTCTATATATCTGCAACAGTATTTATTTCTTGGCACTCCGCAGTAAACTCGTTTTACTTGGTTGTCTTCATAACAATAAATGCTTGGCAATTGACAGCTGGTTACAGGGTACTTATAGTCGTGCACTTCGTCAGGAGTACACTTCCTTGTTTTATAGTTGCGCTTAGGCGCCTGCTTAGTAGGAGCCGAGAGTGGGGACACGCACGCGTCAGGGCCATATAAATTTTCTGCTATGAATGAATCAACTTTACGAACTTGGACACATGCGGATCTGGTTTATGGCCCACCCACAGTCCAATCTCTGTGCGGCACTGCGTGTGTTTTATGGTGGTTACTAATGTGCGTGTGTTGGTGTGTGTGTGCGTGCGAGTGTATGTTGGGGCCAAGTTCGGTTGAGTGACTGGCCCAACTTGAGCTTGTCAACGACATGTCCTGTGATGCCACCATAATTACACTAAAGGCCACACACACACACTCACACACACTCAGAGGCAGTCAAACACAAGTACAGTTCGAGCCAAAGATATTTGTATCTAGTTTCTTTTCTGGATTTAGTGTTTAGCACGCCCCGTAGCCGGCCGGAGTCCGGGGCAACCATTGTCCGGGCGAAAAGATGGATTACCATGGCGCCGCCCACCAGCTGGGGGGGGCGTGCGTGTGTCTTGTTAAAACTGCCTGTCTGATTATTATCACCTTCGCAGCGAGAGAGCGGCCAGTGCAGCAGTCATTGACACCAGGGCAGTGCCACGCCCACTGGGGCCGCCTGGAGTCGCCTGTCCCTGACAGACTCCCCGTTGAAAAACGAGGCAAATGAATCGCACTTTTTGATTAGCAACAACAGCGAATGCAGCGCCAGCAGCTGCCACCTCAAACTCAGAGTTGGAGTTGAAGTTTTTCATGGCTCCGGCGAGTTGGCTAGTTGGCAGTTGGCTAGTTGAATGCGGCGGTTGCTTTGGCCTGTTTTTTGGGGCATAACTCATTAGCGCCTAATTACAGTTGGTGGCTGTTTTAAATTAGTTTCACGCAGCTCGGCACAAAATCTTTTACATTTTCCTGATTAGATTTCAGCATTGGTCAGCAAACTAATAAAAGTAGCTTTGAATTTGCATCAAAAATTTCATAGACCTTATTATATTCGAAATTCGTTGATTAAAGCTTGATTCAAGGATTCTGTTAATCCAGCAATTAGTCGTCCAATTTGTCGTCACGTCACGCTCTATGCACTACTCGTGATAATCGCATAATCTTTTGCTATTCTCAGCTCAAATGCCAGATTTTTGCATTGAAGCCAACATAAGCCAAAATATTGATTTTCACTTATGCATTATTTGGTGAGCTCGACACAATTTACGAGCTACATAAAACATGCAGCTTATGAATTGCATAAATTATATAAATTTTATGTATATGTGGCGTATATATAAACAGGCAGGCGCCAATTGTAAATTCATATAAACTCGTTCTGGCCCATCGAAGTGTCTTCTAAGTAAATAAACCAACTGGCCAGAAGAGATAACTCACGCGATAAAATGAGAAATGCGAGGCATTGTTGCCTTTTATTGTTGTTCTTGTTTTTGTTGTTGTGCAAACCAATAAAATCAATTAAAAGGCACTCAACATGCAAACAATTATATGCAAATTCATTTATACACGACTTCACACACACACTCAAGGCAAAGTCAAAGCGTGCAGAAAACGATTTTGTGCTCGTATTTGCATAAAAGTAAAAAAATAAACAAGCAAAAACTGCAAATAAATACGTATATATACATATATATATATAAATACACGCCAACCAAAAGAAGCCCCAAAGTCCCACGAAAGGCCAATGAGGAGCCATGGTCGACGATTGTGCGTCAAAGCCAAAGGCGGCAGCAGGGAGCCTGAAACTGAACCTGTTGCGCGCCACACGAAACAAACAACAACAAGAGAAATAGCAGCAGCAAAAAACAACAATGCGAACACGCAACAACAAAAGGCCACATGAAAAATTTGAAGCCAGGCGAACGCTTTGAAGCGCCAACAGCAACAATGGAAACGAAACGGAAACGAAACGAAAACAGTTCGCCCGGACTCATCAAAGAGCACATCGAAGCGCAGCAACTGCACAAATATTGAAAGCAGCATTCAACTTGTATGTAAGAGCGCAGTGTAAAGAGCACAGCGTATGCGGCGCGCGTGCGCAAAGCGTAACTGGAACAAACCAAACTGAAAGCGAAACGAAAGTCAGCAACAGTTCAGAGTACAAAATTGGCTAACAATATAGGATGAAACTTCAAAATTAGCATAAGAAACAATATTGCAGCCGCGAGTGCAAGAAGGCTGTCCCGGCAGTCAGCGCAACAGTGTGAAATGAAATGAAGAGAATTGAAACGAAACGTTTAATAACTCAATTGTATGGCGGGGGTGGCAGCGCAGCGAACGAATTCCGTTTCGTTTCACCCGCGCTCTCTCTTCACACCCACTCCGCAGGCACGCCAACCCACGCTGAGCCACACTCTCTTAAGTGAATTCGTTGCTGCTTTTTCGTATTGCCGAGCCACACGAGCGCGCTCGTGTGCCGTCGGGTCTTGTCTTGTGCACGAGCATCCGCTCGACACTTGGGCAGCCCAAGCAATCAGTTCGTATTAAACAATTGGCGTGCACGCAACGTTGGCAACGAACAGGAACGCGCAGTTGTCATTAGTCTTCGTTAGGCGGTCTTTGTGTCAACAACGTGTTGCTCCACAGTTTCACACACAAGCGAGTGCGAGTGTGGCAGTGAGTTGTGCGTGTTGCTCATTAGTCTTTGAATATAAACAGATCCAAGTTAAGCGCCCGCTGCTGTTGCTCGTTTATCACGGCAGCAACAACACTAAACTGAACAAAGTGTTGCATACTTAAGCGCGATTGTTTTTTGTGTGCTCGCCGTGCAACACAGTGCAACAAGTTTTAACTTTAAACTGTGCCAAATACAAGTGCAAGTGAGAAGCACACATTACAAGAACTAAAAATTTTTTTTGTGCTACGAGCAGTTCAAAAAATTATTCAGCAAGTAAGTTCGCATTCGCGCAAGTTAAATAAAGCATAAAGAAGTTGCAAATATTTTTGTGCAGCCTTCTTTTTGGCGCATTACGGCTGCGTCCTGCTTTGTGGGTCAATGGACGCTCGGGCAAATAATATTAAATGGGCTAAAAATGTTAGCTTGGCTCAAATGAAAAGCAAACACAAATAAACAGCGAATTTCTTGGTATCTTGGCATTTTCTTCCAAATTGAATAAAAGAAAAGAGATTTCTTTTAGGTATTTGTTCATTTTGTAGCGCAAAGTTCTTTGCAAATTAACTTTGACTCAATTCAATTTGGGCAAATCAAAAACGTAAATAGAAGAATAACAGAGAAGTTGCCACTGCATAAATGTAATTTAATGTGACCCGAACGGGGGCCAACTCCTCAACTGACAAATTACACAAATTCCGTTTTTAAAACTCAACATTAAGCTTCGTGCTGGAGCCCAACTGACAAAAACCCCCATGTAATAGACTGCGTAAGTGAAACGCTCGGAGCCAAAAACTAAATCACTGTCATTGCGGTCGGAGACTCCAAAGCCACACACACACACACAGAAAGGGGGTTAGAGCAGTGTACAAGTGAATCACAGCGGCTGCATTGGCGGACTCGAGCTGAAACTATTGTTAGGCAATGATTTGCAATTTGTTTGAAAAATGCATTTACAACCGCAAAGACAAACAGAAGCAGACCAAACCCAACCAACCCGCTCTTCTCTGCCACAAGCCCCCTCGGTACACACATAGTGTGCCACAGTCTGGCTGGGCTTAGCCGTGAGCAAATAAAAACCATAAACAAACGCACAAGCTACAGCAGCAACAACATCCACAAACAGCAGCATGTTTGCAGTTACAAGTACAGTGAGAGCTCCTATTAACGAACATCTTCTTTCAACAGCCAGCCTCTTTTTGCCCAATCATTCAGCTCACTTTCGATATTATTTTGTGTAATAAAATTATCTGGTTTTGTGCATAAAATATGCCTAAAATTTTTTTGTATGCACACAATTAGAAAATTTTACTTATAACTAAAAATAAATAAATCAAAAATCGCTGCTAACAATTTTGACCAGATAAAAATTTGTCTGCTTGTTTCAAAAAATCTATTCTTCCTACCAAAAAATATTTCTAAAAATAAAAACAAATTATCTGATGCAAAAATATAAAAAATTTGACTTAAAAAAATACCACCAAGTAATCTTTGCCGTACATGAACAAAATTCTCTTTATTTGTATTCAGAAACAGATCTAAAAAGCAAAAGCAATTTTTCCTAATGAAAACAAAAATTATAAAGAATTTTGACCAAAAGATTAAGTGGATGTAAGAAATGTTGATTGCACGTGAAAAATATCTCATAAGCATTTAAACATTCACAATCACTAAATAGGACCATTTTTTTAATTAAAGGAAATACATGAAAATTTGTCCCAAAAATAAAGTGGCAGCAAGAAATCTTGAAACAAATGGCAATTGCGTTTTTTTTTACCAAAAAATAAAAGCGCTGAACTTTTTTACATTAATAAACATATAAATATGTATGAATTTATAAACAGTATAATTACATTGATATAAATATAAATATATATATAAATATATGTGATTCATGTTTTTTTTTAACAAGTTAAATTAAATGTTTGCAGTGATTCTTTTTTTAGTGTTTTATACGATATAATTTTCTGAGCAGAATTTTGATGAACTAAGTAAGTATTATGCGTTGTTTATGTTAATTTTACAACTCATTAAGCTGCCTAAAGAACTTTTTTAGCAATAATAAAATATAAATATAAAAAAGAAAAGTTTCAGCATATTCATTCAATTATGAATAAAGTGGGAGCAATGTTTATTCAGTTTTGCTTATTATTTTTTATTTGTTTATTAAATAAAGTGCTAAAATGTCGTCTACAAAAAATTCAAACAAAATTTTTGCTTATTCACTTAAAGAGTTTTCACTGTAGATGCTGTTACTTTTGCATGCTTTCAGCTGAGAACATCGCTTGTATTTGCAGTTGCAAAGAGCAATAGAAAGCGAAAGCTGCAAAAAGAATAAATATACATGCATATAAATGTACGTATATACGTATATATAAAGCACCGGCCCAATTGCTAGGGAAATGCAATGGAAAATGCAGCCGCAACGTCAATTGCTGGGCAAACCAAGCCAAATGGCCACGCCCGCCGCCCAACGCCCAAGCAGTTGCCTCATCAGCAAGTCGCGACAATTCTTGGCAACTGCTTTTAGCGTGCTCCACTTGCAGAAAGAGAGAGATACCCTCTCCCCCTCCCCGCCACCCTCGACACCCTTCGCAGCTCCCGCTGCACTTTTAGCTGTTGTTTGTCGTATTTGCTTTTGCAGAATAAGACTTCATCTTTTCATGTGCTGCTTCTCCGCCGCCCCCGCCTAATCCACAAAGTTGCGACTGCGGTGAATTGCATGCAATTACAGCGAAATGCAAAATGTGTGCCAAAGTATCTGACAGATACTTAATGGCAGCAGTCGAAGTAGCAGGAGGAATGCCAAAGTGTGTACTTGGAATAGATTAGAAATTGAGCTATTATTAACTGCAAATGTTTCAAACTGCCAGCGAAGCAAAAAATTCAAAGTGTTCTTTAAAGCTTGAAAATGTTATAAAAATAAAGAACGCTTAAAAGCAAATTGAGAATATTTCGCTTATTCATTTATTAAAATCATATTTTCCACTTAGTTTGAAACAAGTGCGCAAGTTTGTGCAACTTTCTGCAAACTATTTATTGAACTAGAAAGTTATTTCTAGAACTTTGCATAAAAAGTAATACAACATAATTCAAATGAAAATTTTAAATGAAATTAAAAACAATTAATTTTAACTACAACTTATGCATTATGGTTTGCCAAGCTAGTGCCAAGTTTAAAGTGAAATAATTATGAAATTTCATGTTTAGTTTGTTAAATATGTATTTAATTATAAATTAATGAAATGCAGAAAAGTCCTGAATAGAAAATTTAAAAAAAAACTCATGTGACTTCATTCAAGTAATGTTATTTGCAACAAGATGAGTAGTTTAAAAAATTGTCAAATTGCTTTTAAACTTTATATTTTATTGCTTTGCCTGTCTCACATTATAATTATTATGAATTATTTTATAAGAAATATTACACTGACTTTAAAAAATATGGTCAGGTATCTTCTATATACATCTTATTCTATATACTATATTCTGACTCTTATCATTTCATATCACACACTAGCTTTAAGTTCGATTCCGCCATCTTTGCTACTATTTTCAACAAAGTATTATTCAAATACAGTTGAACCTCGATTATCCGTGAAATCACAAATTGATCTTGAAAGAGGTCATATTTAAACTAGCATTCGAAAATATAAATTTATTTATGTTTAACAAGAACATGTGAATCTGCACATATAAACATAAATGTTTTAAGTTATTCCATGAAAAACAACTATTTCAAAATAAATCACGGTTAATAATAGTTAATAGATGTGCCCTTTAAATAGATAATACATTTTTAATCAAGATTCAACTGTAGTTTATCTTGCCAATTGCTCAACTGCTTGTCTATTTTGTCTAAGCTCCAGATAGTTGTTTGAAACTCAATTCAATTGTTGTATAAACTTCTGGCAGCTGGCGGCCGTGTTGAAGTGCTGCGTGCAACAAAAGGCGACAAAAGAATGGCCAATCAATCCAAGTGTTTAGGGAGGGAGCCATCATCGAAGTCTCCCCCCGGGGCTGCCTGGCTGTCAATTAACATGTCAGTCGATTGTAATTGCCGCCAAGTCGAGTGCCGGAAGTTTTTGGTCGTGCTCGCGAAAGCTTTTCCGGCGCAGAAACAGCAACAGCAGCTGCAAAGTTTTCTCTGTCGTGGCAAGCGGAGTTTTCCAACGGCCACGCGATAGCTGGCCGCAGTTTTTCCGACACATGTTCAGCAGCGAAAACTTTTGTTTTGCTTAAATCAATTAAAGTCGGGCAACCACCTGGCTGCCCGGCTATCTTGACCGAGCAATTATAAGGAGGATAAGGAATAAGGAATTTCGAAAATGGGAAATGGCGAGTATCTAAAATCTAAAATCTGAGAGCCACACAAATGAAATGTCACGCAAGCAATGAAATGTGAGACAAGTACGAAACGAGAAATGCCAACTCTGCCTGGGAGCGCCAGGAAGCTATTAAATCTACATAAAATTGCAGCAAAACTTGGCATGTTCAGCAATTACAACTCAATGGGGGGAGGGGCGGGAGCGGGAACGGGAGAGAGGGTCCGGGTCATGGGGAGGAAGCTTGGCGCACCTTTCAACTGACATGCTCATCTGAGTGCGAATGCGAATGCTAGTGCGAGTAGATATGTACCCTGTACTCATTCAAGTGCATAAGATAGAGTATGATGAGTTGTGCACATTTCCGGCAAAGCATAAAACATAATTTATGTTCTCGGTAGAGCACAGCTCAACAATATCTTTTATTTTTTATAAATCTAATGCTAAAAATCTAAAAATAAATAAATAAATTTTGAAACTCTGGCACTTAAAGCTTATTCCAGGGTATCTCCCAATCGCGCAGTCGACTAGTGCACACCTACTTGCTGTAGTTGTAGAGTTTGCCAAATGGCTTTGTTGTTGTTGCTACGGTGGCACAACTTAAGAGCCGTTAGAAGATTGCACCCCCCCTTCCCCACCCACCACTCACACCCCTGCACTGAGTACCCCTCCCCCCCAACCCAACCCCCTCAGTGCACGCTCTGCGGTCGCGAAGTGGGCGTGTGAAAAAAGAATTAAAGTCAAGTGAGCGCACTGAGACTGAATACATAAAACGAGGCAGTGAAAAGCGAGCTCAGCCAGCCAAGCGGGCAGTCGATGGGGCGACTGCGGTGGGCGTGGTTGCATACACAACAACGGGAACTACAACAACAACAACAACAACGGCAACATTCACAACGTCAACGTCAACGCGAAGAAAAGCCGGAAAAATGCCCAAGTTGTTTGGCTGGCCACACACAATAAACGAGTGCTGCGGCCAGGATCAGAATCGGGGCCAGGGGGCCCTCGAGGAGCGCGGGGTCGAGGCACACTAGCTGGGTGCATAGAATGTTGGACTTGTGTACACTGTTATTTGCCATTTTTTTAGAGGTATAATTTTCGGCGCGACATTTGACGCGACAGGCAGTACCCAGGGCAGGGGCAGGGACACATGACTAAGACTGAAGAGGGGGAGGCTCTCTACCTACCAGGTGGAAATGTCAAGAATTTTACATAAAATATTTTAGAAGCTAAGGAACCATGTGCGGCGGAGGTGGGGCCTAAATTTAGTAGGGGTGCAATTAATTTGGCATCTCTAGAAGTTGGAGCTTAGTTGAAGAAATATGCAGGGAAAATTATATATTTAATACACAGGTTTTTAGTGAAATTGTGGTATATTGTTAGTTGAACAGCCAGAGTCAACAAATAGTAGGTCGATTATTAAAGGCCCCTTTTTAGGGTTGAAGCAAAAATTAACATTATAATTTCCGTACATATTTTTTTGCTTACAGTTCGAAGCTCAATGCAGTGGGGTTAAAGGTTAACAGGAACATAATTTTAACGTTTTTTCTGAGGTATTACAAAGATTTCCATTATATCTAGCATTGCTTTTAGCTTTTAACTCCCACCTTAATTAGGGCGTGCTTAATAGATTTTCGATATCTTATATACTGAATCGCCACTTAAAACTAAAATTGTCTTAAGCTAATTGGTTTTCGGAAAAAGTGCTAAAGACTTACCCTGTTTCCACTTTTGTTTCTTGAACTCTATGCTGGTTGCTGGAGGCTTTAATCCAAATTTGCGAGCTGCACCTGCAAGTGGAAAGAACTTGTGGCATTACGCTCCATTTAATGGCTCCTCGTGTGCGCTTAACTCATGGTCAAAACTTAAGTGGCCCACTCAGAAACTGCTCCAAGCTCCAACTGCCGCCCCCTCCCCCACCCCTCGATACATTGGGCAGCCCACATCAAAGTAAAATTCCTCGAATGGTTAAACAACAAAATGTTTCGTCGTTCGAGCTACGCATTTTATTTACTCCAACGCAATCTGCGGGCTAAAACTTATATTTAGACGCAGGCAAATAGCCAAGAAAAAAAACAAGCTCTGGGCCAAGTCAAAGCTCGAGTTTAGGCCTAAACTCCACTTGGCCAGTGCAAAATTAATTAACATTAAATACACACAACAACAGAAAGCAGCTGTAAATGCAAACACAACCCAGAGACAGGGACCAAATAAAGGGGCAAATGGAAAATAGAAGCACAAGAGGAAATGGAAAAGCGGCAGGGTCAAAGGGTCAGGATGTGAAATGTAAACCAATTGATAAGAAATCAGTAGCTGATTAGATGAGCAAATGAGAATGCGCAAAGAGCGAACGAAGCAAACAAGTGAGACTGCTCCAGTCGAAAGTGCGCGACTAGCACATACCCCCTATTGCGAACAGTCAGCAAGGTTAGCTGTCAAGAACATGTCAATGTCAAATCCTATCTTCTGGTTATTTGAACAAGTATAGTCTCGTTCAAACTTTTTTAATGACTACAGGGTATACAAAAATATGCAAACCATTTGCAGTTTTCCAGCGCAACTCGCAATCTAATTGAAATGGAATATAGTACACATTGAATCGGGTCCATTTAGTTATGTAAACTTTCGCTGGGGCAACATTTGACCAGCATCTGGATAATTATGATTAAGATTTCAGCTGACAATGTCGAGAGTTTGAATAACAACAACAACAAGGGCCATACTGAAAAGCCGCAGGGCAAATCCTTTCAATTTCCGCTGCTCGAACCACAGCAGAGCGCCCTTTTCGCATTCGAGCTTCACAGAGCTAACCGTTAGTTTAATTTGTTAGATTAGTAAACAAATGAAAATTAATTGAAGCAAACGAAAAACTTAACCTCAGGCACAGACAGTTGAGGAAACTTTTTGCTGCCATAGATAAACGCTTGTCGTCGAGCAACTGTCTGGCTGAGTGTCTGCTGTGTGTGTGCGCGAGTGTGTGTGTGTGTATGGGAGTGTGTGTGAGTGTATGTGTGTTTGTACAAAAGGTAGCAGCAAATTCCTGTTGGCTGTTTAAGAAGTTTTCTTGTGCGTAAAGAGACAAAGCGAGCGAAAGAGAGAGAGGGAGAGCAGGGAAAAGATTGGTAAAGTGCGATAATGGGGCGTATGCGCAATGTCTTCATTGGGAACCGGCTGAATTAAAGCAAAACAGATGTGATTAACTTAATTGTTTGCCATAATCTTCGATTGTTGGACATAGTTGGGCGCTCATGACACGCTTCACGAGGGCTGCGGGGGCGGGGGTGGGGGTGGGCCAGGGCGTGGGCCTTGCCCGTTGCCCGCTGTCCTTGCCACAGTAAATAATGATTAACGGCGCCAGTCGCAAGGTCTAAGCGCATTTTAATGGGGCCGCCTTCTGTCAAATGCGGGTTCAGCGAAAGCGGGGCGGGCGGGGTCAGCAGCAGGTAGGTAAAAAGGCACCCGTAAACAAAAGCGCAATGTCAGCTGCTAAGGGAGCGACAGCATTAGAGTGCACTGCACGAAAAACTCAAGCAAAGTCAAAATTCAAATTCAAAAATGAAAATCTTTTATGTAAGATGCAATGTTCTGATGCTGTTCAAGTTAATATATAATTTATAGTGTATATTGTACTTAATTTAAGTAAATATTTTAATCTTTTTTTATTATCCAGACTTTTTTTAACACCACATTCAATATTTTGATACTGATCAAGAGTATATATGTATATATACTCTGTAAGATCGGAGACGTTTCCTTTTATGCGTTACATTTTTGCTATAAGTATTTTCTACTTAATTTAAACTTTGTAATATTAAAAGTAGATTTTAAAATCAAATATGCTTCGATGTTCACCTTAAAATATTCATCAACAAATTTAAAATTTATTTATTTATTTAAAATTTGAAAAAACAAAACCTTTTGAACGCAAACCCGATGATATTCCAATTTCCATTGGTTGTTTTTTCGAGTGTAATCACGACGAAAGGCTGCAACAAAACAAATAAGCGACAGGCAGCAACAACAAGAACAAAAACAACAAAAGCGATGCAAAACAAAACAAAACAATCGAAAATTATAAAATAACAAAAGGCGCCGGCAATCGATTGGACAAAATCTTTTTATGTATGCGCCAAAGCGAGGATCCTCAGACGCACACGCACACATATACACACACACGCGCACACACACGCTTAGCTTGTCCTTTTTGGCGTACGCGTCACGTATTGCCAATAAAAAAATAATAATAAGACACAATAAATTTTTACCTTTAACGAGTGGCGGCTGTCTCTGGGCCAAAGGGGTGAGTGCCCCGTGGGCCGAGGGCTGCGGGCGAAATAGGGTGCACAGGACGCAGGACATGCTCGACATGCGTGTCCGTGCTCTTTGCTCCGCTTTCGCTTTTGTGTAACTGTAACGCGCGCCATGCTCGAAATATAAAAAAGAAAATAAACACGAAACTGTGATAGGGAGAGGGAGCGACTGAGAGAGAGAGAGCAGGAGAGAGGGGGGGGGGGTGAAAGGCTACAAAGCAAACAAAGGCAATGACACGAAACGGCAGCAACAACAATAACAGAAACAGCAGCAAAAAGCAAACAAATAAAAGGCGCAACAATTGCAGAGGAAATGCTAAAGCAGGGCAGGAGGCAGCAGAAGACGCAGAAGTGGAAACAGGGAGCACATAAAGCGTGTTAGACTAGGGGGCATACTTTATGCGTAAAGCGCGCACTACCCCCTCACCTTCCCCCCCCCCCTTCCAAGCCCCACGCAGCCGTCAAGATATTTGCCAAGTGCGTGTGTAATTGAAACTAGGCGCCCCCTTCTGAATACGCCGGCGTTTGGATTCATTTCCACGCCGGGCCACTGAACTGAGCTAAAAGATATACACATTAGTTGGATAACGGATCGGTTGCCAGAGGGTGAAGGGAGTTACGGAGTTTACTCTTAATTTATGCTAGCGATAGCAAGTATTTGTTCTGGCTTGACTTGACTATTTAAAATAAATTCCTTTTTCCTTTTATTAGTCTATAATGCATTTTTTGTAATTTATGAAACAAGTATTCATTATTTTAAGAATTTAATTTAATTAGAACTCATCTTATAAAAGTTAAAAAATATATATATTACATAAATATATATAAATATAATGAACTTTTTTTGGCAGTTTCAAGTAAAAAGAAACGTGAAATATGCTAAATTTTACAGCCATACCGAAAGCTTAAAGAATCCTTTTTTTAATTTGTGGGTCCATTTATTATTTACAGTTTTTGCTTTTATTATATGTAAGTAAAGACTTAGATATTGTAATGTAATTAGAATGCTATTTTATTTGAAGAGCAAATAAAATTGTCAAACAGTTTTTGGCGTATTTTCCACAATTTGAGCTTTTTAGTTTGCTCAGTATTTAAGCTGATCTGCATTTGAAAATCTTGGCAACATGAAATAATAAAGGGCCCAAAATGTCATCATTCAGTGGCAACAGTTGTTGCAACAGTGCAGTGCAATAGCCTAATAATATCTACTCAAATAAAGAGAGCTCTAAATCTGTCCCTACCGACTTGACCCGCATTGTGGGCGCAATAAAAATTTGGCGGCTGCTGCTCTGCAGGTCAGCGCACTTGGCTCAAATGCTAATTCAAGCGGCCAGCTCTCAGTACACCCACCCCCTCCCACCCTATCGCCTACCTTTTATGCATTTTTAGACAGAGCTATTTGGTCGTTTGCTCCAACTAATTCCACAATGTCTAGACTCTGAGCCAGATCGCAGTTTCTTTTTTTTTTTTTTTTGACTGTGCCACAAAATGTGAGGGATGGGGGTGCGGGTGGGGCAGTGGAGGGTGGTGCAGCTGTAAGCAGCGTATAAATATGCAAAGGAAAAAAAGAAACACAATATTTGTTAAAAGGACTACAGACAATTTGCCTTTAAATAGAGCGTGGCACTTCAAACAAGCGAAACCGAGCGCCGGGTGGGCGGGAAAACAACACGCAAAAGGCAAAAGAAGAAGGGAAAATGCAAAAAAGAAAAGAAAGAAAAACATGATAACAGCAGGGCCAGAAATGGTGGCAAAGTAAAAGCAACGCTTGAAATAAATATAAAAAAAAACAGAAAAAAAGAAAATCAAGAAAATGAAAAGAAAATAATATAACGAGCGCATATTAAAGTGGGTTTATTTATTTTGCGCTCGACGCTGTTGCCACTCGCTGAGCACGGCACACGGATCAGGAGCGGCAACCCCCCACCCCCTTACCCCATAGTCGCAGTAACAGTCCAAGCAATGCGAATGCGGATGCGGATGCGGATGCGAATGCGTCTGTGTTCCCCTTTGTGAGTGCTTTGTGTTTATTAAAAAATAATTTCCATGCTCAACTTGGCACACAGCCTAAGCCCCTTTTTACAAGTGTGTGCGTGTGTATGTGTACAGGCTATCAACAGTTTACATTCTCGAGATTGCGACGGAAACATTTGAAACAATAAGCCTCGAAGCTGTCGCCAGTCTGTACAAATTCAAATTCAAATTCAATAATTCGAATACTTTTTGCCCAGCCGGCCAAGGGGCGGGCAGGGCGTGGCAAGGGGGTGCAGGCGACAACACTAAATAATTCAGCAGGACGAAAGCAAGAAAAAAATGTAAATCTGTGATTTTAATGCGTTTGCCAACTGTAAACATAAACCCGAAATATTACAAAACTTGTGCAAACAAGCGCCGGGCAAAGGGCGGCCCATAAAAAAATGCGACAAGAAACAAGTGAGAGTGTGGGAGTGCCCGACTGCCAGATACCCCGTACCCAACTGCAAACTCGAATCACATATTTAAGCACTTAGATCGAACTTCAAAGCGCATATACATATGTATAACCAAATATACCTATATATATATATAATATAACCAAAGCGCGAGGCTGTACCTCTTAAATATTAAATTTTTGTCGTAAGTAAGGAAGGTAGAAAATCAAGAATAATGTATATATATTATGAATTGGGAATTGTTTCCATCTCCCACTTACATACATTTGCATAGAACCGATATACCCTCATTTACCCATTTTCCATGGGTAGAGGCTATAAAAAGAGTTGGCTTCAAAGAGACCAAAAACAGGCGAATTAATGCATATTTGTGTACATATACTTAATGCAGCCGCGTTACATATTTCATTAGAAATTCATAATACTCTACCCTGTCAAGAGTATTATTAAAAACCGTACGCAACGGGAAGAGGAAATGAATGCGAATGCGAATACGCGTATGTCAATTTAATGGGCGGAAATTTTCAGTCTGAAAAGTGAAATGTGGCAATGGGCGTGGGCGCGGGTGTGGGCGTGGGCGTGGCACAAGCTGCTACAACAATTGTCATTTTGTGGGTGGTTTTGTGTTAAAATATGAAATATTTATATGAGCATTTTCATTTATGATGCGTAACAAATGTGCTGAAAGCAAAAACCAGAGCTGCGAGAAGAAGAAAATGCGCGAAATATGAAAAGCAAAAAGCAGCAAATACAAATACAACGCAGCTCCTGCGTAGGTGAAGGCCATACGGGGCTGCCAGAATCTGGACAGGTGCGTGCAGAGTGGCCATCATTATGAACATCATTGCGCTGGCACACGCCACCTCCGCCCCCACCGCCCCTGGAACGCACCCCATGCAAACTGCGCAGCCCCAAACTTTCATCATAAATACACAAGGCAGCATTTTCTGAGCTTCTGCTTTTTATATATGTATACCCTGCAGCCATTGATAATGGCTGAACAAGCGCGTATTGGTTTTGAGCAAAAATATGTATGCAAGAAAGTTCCAGCTGCGTACAGGGCATCTGCTAGTCGGACACTTTTTCAGTTTCTTTTTTTCTCGCAGTTGTTTTGTTCGCCAAAATTATTATATTTTAATTACACATGCGTTGGCAGCGCCGGCCTGGGCCAAGGCGAAAGCAAACAAGAATAACAGAAACTGTAACAACAACAACAACCACAACCACATCAACGAATAGCGGCAGCAAAATGTAAACGAAAATGGCGTGAAAAATCAGTTTCATGGCTTTTATGCTGCTGTTTATTGTTGTAAATGAGAGGCTCGAAGGGAGGGGCTACTCCACACACACACACACACACACACACAAACAATGTGTAGTAGGTGTGTGTCACACGGAAGTTGTTATGGCCATTTAGCACAGCATTTTTAATAGCCAGCTGACGACACGAAAAAATTTCAAAGTAAACAGAAATGTGACCAGCGCATTGCTAGTGTTGTTGTTTCTAACTAATTAATATTAGCGGCTGTTGCCTGTTTTTTGGAGTAGGAAATGGGCCAACCACCGCAGCTGCACCCCTCCCATTAACGCAAGTTTATTACATAATTACATTAACGCCAATTGACAAATTCTGAGCGTTGGGCAAAGGCAGGGCGGTGAGAGTGCTAAGGTCCGTGTCAGTATTTATACATTGTAATATGTTCAAATGGTTTTTCGTATTTTACTGATCGCCACAATTGGTCACACTATCTGGACAGCCATGGTGAAAAATTGGCGCCAATCGAAAAATAATTTGCAGTTTTTGCAATAAGAATGTATTCTTAAACTAAACTTACCGCATTCTATTAAATAGCATGACGATTGTATATAACCATTCGATAGATTTACTATACACTTAAACTTTCACATTCACATAAATTTTTTTTCACTCACTAAAAAAAAACAAAAAAAACGTTGCGCCAAAAGAGAACCGAATTCATAAGCACATAAGACAGCCTAACGGAACTAATAAAATAACACGCAGGCTGTGTGTATTAGCCGACCTGGTACTTACATTTTCATCAGTTGCGATCTATTTTGGTTGTATTTAATTATATTCAAACAATTTTCGCACTTTACCTGCGCCACCTACGCTTGTAAGAAAACTTAGTGTGGCTGTAAATTGATAATTGATCCGAGGCAAATTCAGAGTAGCCAGATTGATTCTTATTACATTTTTGGCAGCCACAAAATATCCGCCATACATTAAGTATTTTATTGAAGTTAAATAAACAATTTTATATGTGTTAGCTTAGTAAACTAAGAAAAAAAAATCAAATTTGATTTACTAGCATCTAAACAAATTAACAATTCCAGATCAACTCTTGCGAAATTTTGGCGCCAATTGGCAAAAAATGTTGGCAATTGACAATAAGCATGACCGATACCTAACGACCTTATGTAAAATGACATGGAATTAATGTGTAACCACACTAGGGACTACTTTTGCTGGCTCATGTGATATATTTTGACGTTATTTAATTTAATTCACGCACTTGTCGCACTACGAAAGAAAACTGAGTGTGACTGTAAATTTGATAAGGATCTATTGCAAAATGTAGATTAGTCAGATTGATTGTTATTGAATTATGGGTGGCCAGATGACCACAAAACTTGCTGCAAAAAAAAAAGGATTTTATTGAAGTGAAATAAAAATTAAAAACTGTTCAGATAAACCTTAAAAACAATAAACAAAATTTGATAAGCTATAAATGCTAACTATTTGCAACCATCAAAATAAATTTACAAGAGGTCAGCTTTTCAACTGTGGCGAAATTTTGGCGCTAATTAAAAATTGCCAGTTGCGAATGAGCTACATTTTTATATTTTTCTTGTTACATGACATTTTTGTTCACACCAAATTTTAGTCATATCTACGCAGTCTACGAAAGAAAATTGAGTGTGGCTGTAAATTAGTTAAAGCAAAATTTTAGGGTAACCAGATTGTTTCTTATGAAATTTGGACGGCCACAAAAACATGAGGCCATAAAAATGGCCGCCATACTTTAAAGATTAATTGAAGTAGAGAGCATGATAAGAAGATATTCGAATCAGTGAAACAAAATGCAATCCGCTTTGTTAAGAAATCCAACTTATCGAATTGACAACAGGTTAATTGCCAAGTCAGCGCTGTATCGCAAGCAATGTTCATTGCGCGCGTTTTTATTGAGGTACGTTCTATCAAAGATTTTCTCATTTCGCATCAAATAAAAGTTGCGCGTACCTGCGAAGCGTAGAAAATGATCTGATTACATTGGCAGCAGACAAGCGCCACTCAATTTATGGCCTGGCCGTGTAGCACCCACACCCGCGGCGCGTCAAAGGTTAAGTCGCCCAACATATGCCCCGCAGCACCTCAAGCTGCTCCTCGAGCAGCAGCAGCACTCAATATTAAGAAATAACAACTGGCTGCGGGCAAAGGGGGAGAATGCACACGTTCTGGGCGACAGATATGCTCCAGCTTCGGCTTGCCGTCGACTTTGCTTTGGGGTCTTCAATGTAAACAAGCGAAACAGAAACAAATATTTAACTCCTGTGAGTGTGTGTGTGTGTGTAGCGCAGCCACAACACTCAGCTCGGAGCGCCCAACTCCCCACCTTACCCCGGCAACTTGTAAACTTTTCCGCAACGCTTTATTGTCGACTTGCCAGCAGCTTCGAACCCGCCTCCCCCTGCTTACGCTTATTTGTCGCAGCAGTTGAGCTCAAAGCTTTGGCTTGTTACACTTTATGAAATCAGCTGCATGCCCCTCGCCCCTCCCCCCTCGCCGCACCCACTGCTACGCAAGTGTTTATGTTTGTCTTGGCGGCGGACTCATAAACTCCCTGGAAAGTGAGAGCCCAGGAACCCAGCGCTGTCAAAAGTCACTTCAAATCCTCCTCGCCATGCATAAGTGTGTCTGTATGTGACTGTGTGTATGTTTCCCTATAAACTTCAGCTGGAAATTGTGCGTAATTATATTAAATTTTTATTGCTTCACATGAAATGCGAACGTTGCTGCAATTTTCGTAAACTTTTTCTGCTTCTTACATTTTCTGCTCTTTATTCACTTGCAAACTAAGAGATTAAACCGATTGGACTTGCGACTGTTTGACACTGCACCAATCCTTGAGATTGCTTAGCTTCTTCTGCTGCATAAAGTTTTGGTTTTATATACTATATACTTAAATGCGCTACCAGCAAATATTACCCAACTTGGCCAGGCCAAAGTATTTTTCAAAACATTATAAATATGTTTGCTAGCTTGCTAGCTCAGTTTTTATGTGCGACCACAGATATCTAAAGATAAACCCTTAATTCACTTCTTGCATGATACGTTCCAAAAAATTCGTATAAAAAATATATTGGCTAAATGGAGAAATAGTAGATTGTTTCCAGACCTAAAAAAGCAATTAAAAAGTACAATAAACAACATTAAAAAACTCTTGTAAGAGTTCATTTGAAAATTTATTATCCATGCTTACATATTATAATTCATTAAATATATTATTAAAAATAAATTATGATTTACAATAAATAAAATTATACCAGCAATTTATTAATATAAAAAATATTTTTTTAATAAAATTTCACTCTATGAAAATATTTTGCATACGTTAGCGTTTAAATGCTATATCACTGCTACCACTAAATTATTTCTCTATAATGCTTACAAAAATTCGAATAAAAAGAGAATTAAGTGTATAGCATATCTTCTTGTTGTCTATAACGATTTTAAATCTCGTTCAACCTGGCGGAAGGAATTATTCTAAATCTTAAGAGTTCGCTTGCGTTTCAAAAGAGAACTGCTACTAGAAATTCAGCTTACTAATTCATAAAATTTAAGCTTAGTCAATCAATCAGGACAAACAGTTTTATAAACATATGTACTTGATAATAAATTGCCTCAAATTTGAGCTTTGGCTCAACATTTTGTCGAGTTGCCCGTAGCAGCCGCCACTTGCCGAACTTGTTTGACATTCGTTATTTGAATAGTCACAGCAATCAGTTAGATTGGAATGCCTCGATATGGCTGCTCTACATGCCGACTGTTCAGCTATTTTCGTAGGCCCCCGACCCTGGTGCATTTGCCCATATCATTATGAGCATAAAGCTTATTAAACTCCAACTCGAATGTGAACTCCGGCCAAAGTCGGAGCTGCTCTATACAAATAATGCGGGCATAATTAACAACAATGAGTAAAAAATAGGCACGAAAACGCTCAGCGATGGCGGCGATAGCAGCGATTATAATTGCGGACTTATGCAAAGGGGGGCAAAACACATTAAAGCCACATGCACTGAGCGAAAAATGTTGTGCTACATTATTAGGGACTGGGTTCGAATTCATAGTTTGCTGTACAAAGAATTTCAAGAAAATTTCTTAGTTCAATATTTTTATATCGAAAATTAATCATCTGTTATTATAAAAGTGATCTGTTATTGTTACAAAATTCTAGACTAGTCTTTGAATTATGGCAAAATACTTTATAGAAGAATTTCTATACTCACAACAAACATATTTTCTAGATTTTTAGACCACCTTCCAAAATTAGGAGCACAAGCTGAGGAAGAAATCTTAACACTTTATCTGAGGAGCATATATGTATATTTCAAGTTTGCAGCTAACATATAACAAGTTCTCAAAATAAGAATTTCGTTTTTTAGGTGCGAAATTCGTAGCTTTTCTCTTAGTGTCCAAATCGTATACAATGTTTGGGGCTCCAACCCAACCGATTTCAATGAAAGTGGAACCACTTGTAAGTGGGTGTGAGGTGTGTGAGTGAGTGTATGTGTGTGTGTGTGTGTGTGTGTGTGTGTGTCTTCCCTGTGTGTTCTGTTTGCTTTGCTGCCTTTGCTGTTTTTGTAGGCGCAGCAAATGCAATTATTTCGTTTTATGCCCCGACACACAATAGAATCAAGTCCCACATGTGTGTGTGTGGGTGGGTGTGTGTGTCTGCCCCGTGACATTTAAGCTCAGGCTGGGGAATTACTTCGGCTGGTCGTCATTGTCCTCAGCGTTGTGGTTGCCCGCATGGACAATGGACACGCAGAAAATTATGAGGCGCGCGTGGAAAATAAAACTATTTGAATAACGCGCAACTGCCCACGGTCACGCCCACACCCCCGCCCACGCGCACACTTACGTCCAAGCACAGCACATGTGTGCTTGTGGCCCGCCCCGCCCTGCTGCGGTACCCCGCACCGCTGCGTGTTAATAGTTTTTACGTAGTCGCATGTCCTGGGCCCCATTTCGGCGTCTAACAACTCGACGGCGCTACAATTACCTGGAAATTAACGCAATTAGATTTGTGGTGTGCATACTTTTAGCTGGACTTTATCTGGCCACGCCCACCTCCAAAGTTGCCGCAACTGACAGCGCTGCTAATAATATTATTACGACAAAAACGAGGCAGGGGATTAGAGTGGTTTACAGTCATTCCAATAAAAAACCTAGGCTTGATAATGGTTTATGGTTGCAGATATATTTTATTTCTCTAGACTTTTTACGGCGTAAGCGAAATGTGTAAAAGCATATATTACAGAAAATATACATCGCTGTGTAAAATCTATTATATAGGCTAAAATATACAAGAACATGCATTTAATCCTGCAAAGACAGAATATGATTTGCATAGGGTATAAAAACCAGCGAAGAGCACTAATTCAAATTTGAATGATTTCAGATTCTAAATTAATTAATTAGCATATAACTAATTATTTGTTAGTATCTCAGAGACAGTTTCAACTGCGCCCAATTTTTACCTTAAAAATAGTGCTACTAAAATATTACTCTAAGAGATCCAAATCTTTTCCTTGGATTTCTTCATGTTGAAGGCGTATGAACATCACGTGCGTGACCGTAATTGCCCGAATATATATATATATATATATATATATATATATATATATATATATATATATATATATATATATATATATATATATATATATATGCTTATATATACACATATAAGTGAAAGTGCTTCTGAATTTATCACATTAATTCATTTTTCCTTTTTGTTTTTTCTCTCTCTTACAGACTTTTGCATTAGTCAGCGGAAAAATCTACAGTTCTTCAGAGGCCCGCACGTGACGCGGCCCTTTTCATACACTTAATCAAAAGGTGAGCTAGACAGCGGCATAAATATATATAAGTACTATGTCTATATATATATATTTATATATATGTAAGCATTAAAATTTGATGCAAAAAACAGACAACTCGATGCGTAAGCGCAAGTTAGAGAACACAGAACTTAGCTAATTATGTATGGAGTGGGCCGAAAAGAGACCAGAGAGAGAGAGAGAGAGAGACAGACGACGGTACGTGTAAGAAAACGACAGCAGCTTAAGCAGCTCGAAGCAAAGCGCATTTCAAATTCACTTTCAAAATCAACAGCTCAAACATGTGGGCTATAAAAGAGGAAACAAACAGTAATAGAAACAGATATATAGAAGGAGCATGGGGGGGGGGGGGGGAGCGAGAGTGCGCGCTACTTGGCATCTTCATAATGTTTTATGCAAAATTGTTAAAATATTTGACAGTTGAGTTAAAAGTTTTGCCCAGACGACGACTCATTTTCGACGTAAAATCCACCGGCTCATCGGTCTGTATTTATGTTTGTAGTGCTTGTGCTTGTGTTAGTGTTTGTATTTGTATTTTCGGGCTTATGTTTGTCTTCGTGAGCATTTTTGCTAAACTGAAAGAATTTATTATATCAGGCAGCAGCAGCAGCGACAACAACAACTATAACAAGAGGACACATACTTAGCAAAGCTGCTCAACGAGCATGACAAATTTTCACTTTGCGTCTGAAAGTTGCAACAAACTTGCAGTCAACGGCGAAAATAATAATTTCAATCCTCCCTCTCTTGTGCTCTCTTCCTCTCACTCTTGCTGAAAGTCAACACGCAAAAAAGGTGAAGGCGACTTGGCCAAACAACGAAATGGCAAACAAAAAATAGAACCATAAAGAAATTATATCAATCGGTTGGCGAAGTTTAAATACTCTTGCGGAAACTTATATAGTTGAGAAACTTTCCTATAAGAACTAAATGTTACACTTTTCTTATGCTAATTAGATTTTAAAGCATATTAAGGTTTTAAAATAAAGTGTTGAAAATCAAGCAAGTTTTTGACACAAGCAATCAATTTAAAACTTTTTTCTATAAGAAGTCGACCCGACTGTTTTTACTTCACCGCGTTGCAAAAATCATGACAAAAGCACAATACCCATCGCGGAAGGGTATTCAAATAAAGCAGGGAGGAGCTGAAGCCAAGTCAAGGACTACTTATCTGTCGGGACAGTTGAGCCAGCCGCCAACACTTTGCCCAGGTGCTGCCAATTTTAGCATTAAACAGTTGCCAAGCTTAAGCAAAATAACGCAGGGATGGGGACGGTGGCGGTGGCGGTGGCGGCGGGCCACACTGGCAAACAAATTGTGCATCAAAAGTTAAAGCTCTACACTTGAGAGCAAAACCAGCAAAAAGGCAAATAAAAGCCAAGCAACGAATTCTAAGTGAAAAAAATGACAGCAAAAGTAATGGGCTAGCTGGCTCAAGTGCAGTCTGTGCGGCGTTTGGGCCAGCCCAGCCCGAATACCTGGCAGTGGGCGTGGCAGGCGTTTGCATATAGCTTTGCAACGAAAATATGTGTCAACAATATGGCGGCAGGCGACGATGAGCGAAAGTTTGCATTGAAACTACTTTTCATTTTATTTTGCTGACAGGTATGCTAAAAGCCAAAAAAGGAAGAAGATTCAAAAGGGGTAAAGGGCGAGGGGCCAGAGAAAAGTAGTCAAAAGTGCGCAGAGAAAAAGAAGGAGCAGCAACAACGAGAGACTGGCACAATGTGTGCAGATTTGGCATAGCTCAGCTCTTAGAGAGGACGAAACAGGGTACTCATACATACATATATTGACAAATATATGTATATGTAGAGCACTGGCATATATAGCTTTCGGTAGGGGACAGCCCTGTGACAGCTGGCAATGACTTTTCGCATGATAATAACGAACAGCAAAAGGGTTCACAAATGACAGTCGAAACTTGGCGCGTATGTCACATGTAAATGGCAAGCAATTTATGAAATATAAATATATATGCATATTTATAGAGTGCGACATTGCTGACAATAAATATGGCAACAACTAATTTGACTAAAAGTTTAACGCTTCCCACATCTTTCTCATGACGTCCCACTGAGCTGTTATATTAGTATTTTGGCACGCAGGGATATTTGCTTGTTAGGGGTTTGTTATCAAGGCTAAAAATCCAACACAGAACTGTCATTCATTTGATTTACGGTTCGGGCCCGTGCTTAGGGTTAGGTTTAATTCTTTTACATATTTTTCTTCATTTTTAAACCTTATTTTTGGCTTGAGCCCAGGCTTTTACCTTTTTTTTAATATTATCTACAACAATTCAATTAAGAATTTATCCAAATTGATGCCCAGATTCGGTTCAAGGTTTGATTCAAAATACAAAAAAAGCTTAACTCAATTATCTAATAATGAATATGAATATAAAAAGTAATTCCTTTACTGCTTAAAATTATTGAAGATAATTCCTGCATACCATTGAATTTCGTTTCAGAGAGTTGTCATTTCTTTCGTTACTTCTTCAACTTCGACATGAAGTGTTTATTACCCAATATTAATCTATAGAAATTTATTATCGAAGTCGTCAATATTATCATATCAAAAATCAATATCTTACAATATTTACTGTTTCTGTTTTCTATCTTAAATAAATTAAAGATAATTACTGCCCAATATTTTTCTTTTTGGCTAAAGTTGCTTGGTTCTAGTATATTTATCTTTCTAGTAAGTTCCCATGCCTTTGTTTTTCTGGTACAAAATACTAATTTGAATCTAATAAGAGCAGTCAATTTCTCACCGGCTGCTGCTGCTGCTGACATGTGACAATGCCGAATGGCAATCGTAATCCTTTCGAGTGACGCAAGCAAATCAAGTTGAATACGCAACTAAACAAATCAAATAAAAGATTTCAATAAAATAAATAAATACGCACACAAAGTGAGAGGGACGTGCGAATGTCATAACTCGCTTGATTGATGGCCCCCGCTTTGTAGGGCATTTTAGCCTGGCCATTTGTCAGGGTCCCCGGCTCGGATTGAGACATGACTGCGCTTTGCTTATGGAATGCCGCCAACTGTCCGCTCGTTTGTCCCTTTTTATTTGCGGCCAAATAAACTAGAGACAGCGACTGACTTGTCAGCGAGTAGTTTCAGCTCTGGCCAGTCTGCTAGCATTCAGTCAAAGTCAAGCACGTCCGTCTGGCCAGGGCCGGGAAAGGGGTCGGAGCCGGGGGCATGTGTGTCCTGTCACAGCTTAAAGTTATTCACATGGCATGCGGGCAGTGGGCCAGACCAGGATGATGCTCCTCATAATAGTGCGCACTGACGAGCAACAGAGCAATGATGATGAGCAGCCGCTCGGCCACACTCAGAGAAATAGCCAGGCAACTTTGTACTGAAATCGGGTAGAAATGAAAGGAAAGGAAAGGAATTTCTTTCTCAAAAATGTATTTTTCTTTGATGACCAAGTTTTGCAACAAAGGATTTAAATACGGTTTGAGTCTAAGATATTTATTTAAAGTATGCAAATTCTTGAAAAAAGTATTTTGACTTAAGCAAAGGGTTCTCTCTTTTTTCTTATTGTTTAATTTTTAAAACAGAAATGGGTAATTTTTAATGAATATTCACATATAAAGAATATTAAAGAAAACTCAAAGTATAAAATGAAATAAATTTGATGTGGGTCACAGTAATTTGTACTGAAATCAGGTAGAAATGTGGTAGAAATCGGAGGGAAAGGAATTTCTTTTTCAACCATTTCCACCATTCTGTTTGATGGCCGAGCTTTGTAACAAAGGATTTGAATACAGTTTTAGTCTAAGATATTTATTTAAAGTATGCCAGCCAAATTCTTGGAAAAAAGTATTTTGACTTGAAAGAAAGGCTGCTTTTTCTTTCATATTTAATGAAAGAATTATTATTATTTAGTTATAGTAGCTTAGAATTAATTCTAGGTTACAAAAGCTTAGCCAGAGCAACAAAGGCCTTCAGGCATATGAACAATGTTAAAGAAAATTCAAAGTATAAAACGAAATGAATTTTATGCGGGCCATACAAGAATTCATAACGATATTTTTCTCTGACTGCACGGTGCACGGGGCACGGGCACGGGCTTGTCATAAACAACAACGACTCGTCTGACGTATAAACTTATTGTTGACAAAACCTCATGACACACACCAACACACACACGAACGTGCGCGCCCCCAACTGGCAGACATATTGTTAAAGTCCTGCTGGTGCTCGGGCTCTGTCACAGCGGAAGTGTCACCATTTGTCAAATAACGAAAATTGAAAACAATTTCCACACGCAGACAACAGATAAAGGAACAGCAGCAGCGGCAGCGGCAGCGGTAGGAACAGCCATGAGAGCAACGGGATCAGATTTTTGCCCGGCTCTGCTTGCCATTGTCTTCATCAGCAGCTCCTTGCACAACTTCATTTCACACTCACTCACACAGCTACACACACTCCAACCCTGTTATGGCTGTTATGTTTATATTCGATGCGGCCCGATAAGCAAACTTTTCTTGCCTGCACAGCCAAACAGGGCCAGACAACCGAGCGAATAGAGTGTAGGGTATAGAGCGGAGAATTGCCAGCGTTAAAGCCAAGAAAATTTCCATACAAGCAGTTGGCAACAGTTTATGTGCAACGCCGCTCCCTTTCGCTCGCCAGGGCTGAGCTGACAGCTTAGCGGCGGCTTGCTCCAATTTCCTAGTGGGTCGCCGTCAACAAGTTTTATCACACTTCAACGAGGCGCCACAGACGCCTCGCCCCTACCATTATTGTTTACGCTCACACTTTAAACATATGCGTCTTGTTTGCCTGCGTGTGTTTGTGTACTTGTGCCGGTGTGTGTGTGTTTCTCACATTGAAAGTTTAATCGAAATTATAAACGGCAAGACAAATGGCTTCTTGTTGCAAGCAGCAGGGGGGGGGAGGGGGGTTGGGGTTGGAGAGGGGTTGTGTGGCACCAAGGACTTGTGCTCCGCTTTTGCTTTCATGCCTTTAGGATAAATATACCCTGAAACTATTGAAAGTGGGTAAAAAAAAAGTATAATAGTTAATGTATCTCCCATTCGACAAATATATATCTATATCTATGTACATATATTATTTATGAGCCCAATATGCTGGTCTTTCTATCTATATCTCTAGTTTTAAAATTTGGCAGGCTGATCGGCTTCTCTATAAATGAATATAAGATTGAACTAAATGGACACATATGTTGCACAGCTGCGTACAGAGTATTACCTAGTCGTAGCAGCTCGAATAGAGCACTCTTGATCTTACTGTTTGTCGTTGAGATTGTTCCTTATGTATTATTGTAGTTGATGTATCTATATACCTATATCCATATCATTATCTACGAATATGTACTTATCTATCTACATATATCATTATCTTATCCTATATTCATATATATATCTATGTCTACGTCTACATCTTAATCCACATCCAACTGCAACTCTTGCTGTAAATTCTTTTGGCTACCAACTTTGCTTGACTTTTGCCCAAGTTTTTAAGTGTCTTAACCTATTTTATTATGCTTTAAGTGTGGCCCAATCTGTGTCTGTGTCGCGCTTGGCCGCATTTTGTTGTCTGGTTTGTTGTGACACAGAAAACTTTTTGTGCCGTTGATAAATGACTTATGAATACTGTGAGAAGTCGCATAAATCTTATGATTTATGCATAAACAACAAATTGATTTTTCATTTGCTTGCACCGCTTGCCCCCACACCGCCCCCCACCCCGCACACTCCGCTCCCAGCCACGTTATCCTGCTTGGCTTTGAGTAATTGGCTGTGGCTGTCAGCGCCGCTTGCTGCACATGTGCCAATGAATATACATGGATACTTCTGAGTGTGTGTGTGTCTTAAATTCACTCGCTTGAAAATCTAATTACACACACACACACACACAGACCTGCACTCAGAGAAAAAAGTTAAAACTCAAAACTTGAGAAACAATTCTTACATCCTGAAAATTTTAAGATTAATTAATTTAATTTTTAAAATAAGACTCAAGTACAGTACTCATTCTGAGAAACGTTGTAATTTCATTGGGATGTCTTACGCTTACGAAAATTCTTAATATAAGATTTTCGTAATTTATTCTAAGACTTAATTATATTTTGGCAGCATAAACAATTGACAATAAAGTCGAGTATGATGTTTTATGCCATTATTGTACTGTGGGCGAGTATTGCGCAGTCGGTTACACCCGACTGCAACGTTTTTACATCTTTAAATTGCTGGTACAAAACTTAAACTTAGAACGCCGTTTTTCTCAGAGTGTACATGTACCTATACATATTTTTGATTTGCTGCTTGACAACACACTTAAAAATGCCAAGGATATATATCTTAAAAGTGTCTCACCTCACTCGATGCCACATATTCCGTTACATATCACAGATGTGGCACTTGTGGTCGTGTATGTGTGTGTGTGTGTGTGTGTGTGTGCCAGTTTAGTTTTGACTTTGCTTTGATATTTAAATTGAAGTCATCAGGTCCTCTTGTAGAGCTTCTGCAGCTGCTGCTGTTAGCCTGGCAGCTGAAGTTAGCATGCAAGTGTTTTTGAGTAGTTAATCCTGTGGTTTTAGCCACGCCACGCCTTGAACCTTGAACTTTTGGCAGGCGAACAGGATGTTGGCGGCGTTGCTAAGCCAAGTTAAGCACCGCAGCAACAATCAAAACACTTATCATCGTTTTATTTAAAATTTATAACGATAATCAATGTAATGAAGCATGCCAAAGTCAATAACTCAAATGACTTTGAGCTTTCGGGTTCTCGGCTTTCGGCTTTCAGGCCACGGCCATAATCCAGCCAACCTCCCATCCCCGCCTCCTGCCCTGATTTTAAGCGTGAAGACAATATTTTATGCAAATCACTGGCGAACTGCCTGCCTGGCTGCGATAACGATGACTCACTTGACAACTGCCAATAACTTATTTACACTTCATTATGCCAGTGAACAAGGGGGCAGAGGGAGTTGGGGGGCCTGCCAAAAATATGCCCAATGTCAGATGTGACTTATTAATTTATTAAAAATACGAGCATAATTAGAGAGCACTTTGCCAAATGACACTTGAAATGCAATTGAGTTGAGTAGGGACGGTGGGCGGGAGGGGTGCTGGTGGGTGAGGAGGGGAGGCGGAGGGAGGTGGCACTTCATAAAGCCATTGCCAGTGAGCGAACAATCAGCGACAGTGTTGCAGTTATTTATGAGCGCAATAAATTTGTTTATGGGGGTAGTCCAAGCGGTTGACAGGGGGGGGGGGGCGCAGCCAGCAGAGCGTCAAATGAAGGCAGCAAAAAGCCAGCAGGAGGCAGAACAACAGCGACAACAAAAACAACAGCAACGGCAACTGAAAACGGCCATGTCATGAACTTTTCACAAATGCCGCATTCATTGAATATAAGCTGGAAAATCAAAGAAAGAGAAACAGTGAAAGAGAGTGCGGGAAGGAGAGGCAGCGATGAAATATGAGCGAAAAGTAAAAAGTTAACAACATTAATTAGCATTTTTATGGAGCGCTTTAACTTTTGAGGCGGCGGGACTGGGACAAAGGGGTTGCCGAAATGAATTGAAAGACGCATCACTTTTCAGGATAATAAATGAAACCCAAAACCCTCAACTCACACCACTCACAATTGTCGAGGTGTTTTTCCCCAGAATTTGCCGCTTTTAATGTGGCATCAAATTTGATGTTGGCAATTCGAGTTTTAGAGTGCGGCCAATGCCCGAAATAATATCGAGAGTCAAGATTATTTAATAGGTTTTCAGTTCGAAAAACATAAAACAAGTCGTTGTGCAGAGTGCCGAAAATTAAATACTCTAGAGCAAAAGGTTATTGGAAAATAGCAAATCTTTGCGAAGTTTTATTTCATCAAACAATTATATAGAGCTTCTTGAATATTAACAGAAAAAGCTGAAATTTATATATTTTTACACGAATTTTCTTTTTAACACGATTTTAAATAAACATTAAACTGATTCTGGTACTGATTATTTCCCAACATGTTTATTGTACTTTTTAATTGATTTTTAGGCCTGGGACCAATCCACTATTTTTCCATTTCGCCAATATATTTTTTTACACGAAGTTGTTGGGAATTGGGTGTGAGTCAAGGCCATCTCTTATGTGTAACATATTTTACGACACAATTAAAATAACTTTTGGAAGAGTATTTAGGCAGCTACAACTTTTCAATCATTTGCCAGCGCAGCAATTCGAGCCACATTGAGCATTTTGTGAAATGCCCTTTACACTTTTAATTTTATGTCTTAAGCCAGTCCTTCCCCCTATCTGTTTCTATTCCCCACTCGGCGCCAGAAAAACAAATTTTATTGACCAAGTCATTCTGGCTTTTTTTTTCTTGTGCCTTTTCAGCCAAGAACGCAATGTTGCCGCATCATCAGCGCCATAAAATGGGAGCGCTCCTGGGCTTTGGCATTCTGCTGTTGTGCTGTTGCCTCGTGGCGCCCACCGAGGCTCGTTCGCGGGATAAGGAGGAGCGTCGGAATCGTGGACGTGGTAACAATGCAGGCGCCTCGTCCGCCTCCGCCTCTGCCTCGGCAGTGACCAGCAATAGCAATGGCGGCTACTACACCAGCTCCTCGGCCTACGGCGGCAGCAGCAGCATGAGCGGCGGCAACAGCGCTGCGACAGGCGGCACTGGCTATAACGGACCGATCGACAGCACCGGCTTCTGCATGCGGCGTCGTGACATGAAACTCATGTGCTACTGCACCCCGGACGAGAATCACATGCCTGTGCAGAAGGCCGAGTGTTGGGTGTTCTCGGAGGGCTTGCACCAGAACGACACCACCTGGACGCGCTTCTATCAGCAGAAGCGGCTGCGCGAGCTCAAGTTTGTCATACAGAACAATGCGCGACTGGACTATATACCCACCATGATCATTGAGCCGCTGAAGAACCTGAGCAGCATTGTCATCGAGTACTCGCAGGTGGAGATCGTCAAGAGCTACGCCTTCGCCAATCTGCCCTTCCTCGAGCGCATCATACTGAACAACAATCACATCATGGCCCTCGATCAGGATGCCTTCGCCAATCACATTCGTCTGCGCGAGCTGAATCTCGAGCACAATCAGATCTTTGAGATGGATCGCTATGCGTTCCGCAATCTGCCGTTGTGCGAGCGTCTCTTCCTCAACAACAACAACATCAGCACCCTGCACGAGGGCCTTTTTGCGGACATGGCACGGTTGACCTACCTGAATTTGGCCCACAATCAGATCAACGTTCTGACCAGCGAGATCTTCAGAGGATTAGGCAATCTTAATCTTCTCAAACTGACGCGCAATAATCTCAATTTCATTGGCGACACCGTCTTTGCTGAGCTGTGGAGCCTGTCCGAACTCGAGCTGGATGATAATCGCATTGAGGTGAGTTGAAGACAAAATTTCAAAAAATCTAGCCATATTTACCCAATAATTTTTATTAGATTACTAAAGCTAAACAATAGTCGTGAAATTACCTGAATGTAGAACACAAAAGGTAGCGAGCTGACAGCAATAAAGAATGCACAATTTGGCACTTATGTTGAGGTTGCAACCTGCTTATCCACATCAAAAGGCCTTTTTATAGAATCAGGATTTGCTAAAAAAAAAAAAGTTTTCAAACTATAAATACAGCCATAGGGGTTTATTTACACGGCTTCACTTTCCTTGACAAAAGGAGTAAATATTTAAATGCGTCAATGAATTCGCAACTTGATTAGCTGAATTCTGTTTTTCCGAGTTCAGTTAGGTCAAGTTTATTCCATGGCTTACTTAAGTGGCCATAAATTGTCAGCTGACCATAGGAAACAGTGGACAGAGGGGCCGGGACAGGAGATGTGGCAGTGGTCGTGTATCATAAATAGCACATCCTTCGGGGCATCTAGCGCATAAACAACTTTGTTTTCGGGTGTCATAAATTCAATTCGAATGCCCATTTTTGTGGTGATTTAAGTGGTCACTCAGCTCGGTTCGAGGCTTCAGTTCAAGTGGCGGGCAACACTTGCCACATGCCCCACTGTTGGCCCCACTGTTTGGCCCGCCCGCTGTTTGCCGAGTAGGCGCTAATATGATAAATAGATTGGTAAATTATGTTTTGGGGCGCCGCAGCCTAGGCCACACAGCTTAATTCACAGATAGTCCTCGTGGCTGGCCACACGCTGTGGCATTATCCTTTCAGCGCCTTTGGTGGCAAACAAATGTGCGCTGCAAGTTAATCTACTTACAAAATATTGAATAACAAATCATGGCATAATGGATTTATGGCACTCCTTTTTGGCCATCTGATATGCAAGGACCCTTCTGCCGGCAGACATAAAAATGGCCACGGCCAATGTGTCTGTGTGTGTGTGTAAATAGAAAATGTCGCTTAACGCCCGCCCAGGCGCAGGATACGCTGTTTTGTTAGCTAAGTCCATATGCTAGTGTGTATGTGTGTGTGTGCGTGTGTTTGCATGGCGGCAGCTGTAGAAGCGTGGGCCCAACGATAAGCGTAAATCCTGCATATCCTGGCCAACATAGTCGCTCGTCTTTGCTTTTCATTTTGCTGCGTGTTTCATTTTTCCATTTTACAAAGTGCTCGCATATCATGTCACACCCAGACAACTCGCATATGTGTCAGGCCAGTAGGACACACACACACACTCGCACGCACACTTCATCTCAAGTGTTGCTCAAGTGTTTTTGGCCGCCATCTTTGTGCCAGCTCTGCGGCTGACGCGAATGCTGATGCCGACAATCTCCAATCTCCTTCAACTGTAGCTGCTTTTCCTGGTTGGCTGCCAGCTGATGGCCGGCATTGTCATAGTCATAGCCATGGCTATAATGATTGGGCTTGTTATCGCCTCAGTGTCGCATTGTTTTGGCCCAGTCTTCAGATTTGCCTCGACACTGTATTCATTCTCTCTATCATGCCCGTGCATATGTTTTGCTTCCTTCGTAGGAAAAGAAACAAAAATTCCTTTGGCGTCTTACTTTCTTGTCCCTTTCAATAAAAGCAAATTGCGTTGCATGTTTTGCTTGGGTTATCCATTTCATTTTTCCTTTCTTTATTTTTTCTATATATATACTTTTTTCTTTTGTGTGAGTGTGTGTGTGGCCTGCTGTGTACTTCATAAATCATTTGCTGCTAAAAGGTTTAGGTGCCTGGGTTTTGTCTGACACAACATAAAAAGCTAAGCAACTGAGCGGTCACCGAGTCTTCAAACAGATAAATAGATAAACAGCTAAGCAGCTAAGCAAGTGCTTTGGGCTTCAAAGTAAAACTGAAATGGAAAGTGAAACTGAAAGTGAAAGTGTTGTTGCCGCCTTTAAGCTTAATAATCGTTATAAATTGTCCATATGGGCAATTCCTGGGTCACGCACATGATGTTCGTAGTTCTTAAAAATGGAGACAAACAAGCTAACAATGAAATTTGTAAACTTTTGTATAGCACCTACTTTAGAATCACTTTTTTTAGTGTAAGGAGTTGAAGTTATGCATAGGTTGTTTTTTAAATACCATGTAATTTTCAAGTAATTCTATGAAAATGTTAAAGTATTTGAACATATTTTTTATTTAGAAATGTAATTTATTTTTATTTTATCTGGAAAAAATGCTTAATAATTAATCCATAATTATGTCTTAATTATAGCTTTGTTAGTTTAGTTTAGTTTTATTAGATTCTAGTACATTACATGACACACATCACTTGACATATTTCTGCATTATATTTTACTCCAATATTTTGGTATTTGGGTTTGCTCTCTGTGCAAAAATCAGTTTTTTACTTTTTACACAGTTTAAACCTTCCCTCAGAATTTGCCATATTAATTACACTTCTGCATATCTGCTTTAAGTTTGATTTCTTTTACCCTCCGAATACGTCAAGTGGCGGCAATGTTTTTTTCTCGTTATTTTTTGTTTGTTTTGAATCATAACTTTGTTTACGTAGCCGCCACAAAAATCGCACATAAATAACAATTTTTTTGTCGCGAGCCGATAAATTGGCGGCGCCTCGTAAAAACGCCAAGTGCCGCTCATCAAACTAACAAAATATCCCAATAAAATATATTTTTTTATGTCAATCAGCGTGGCAAACAAACAAACGAACTACTTTGATATTATGTGATAGAGTATGGGTATCTTTATGAGCATGTATTTGCCTTTACTTTGCGGATCGGACGCACGTACGCGTATTTTTCAATGTCTTCACTTGGGGAAAAGTGGAAATGGCAAATGGGTGGGAGTGGGATAAATAACGGCACATGTCTCTGTTTGGACTGTTGGCATTTAATATGCATAATTTTTCCATTTCACTAGACAAAGCATATTGAATATTAAATAATGACGAACAGGCAGAAAGAGAGACGCGTTAGAGCACAGACAAAGAGGGAGAGCGAGAGAGAAAAAGAAGCCAACTTTGGGCCATACTCAAACTTTCACTGGCTCTTCCTTCACGAAAATAAACACTTTTTTCGTATAATAAAATTCAAGGCAAACGAATTGGAACATACAAGTTAAAATAATATGCATCTACATATGGTTTATATACGTACATATCCCACACACACACGCATAAATAAATACGCAAACAAAACAGCAACAAAGACAACACAACAATGGCAACGGACAAAGGAGGGCAAAGGGGTTTCCAGGGAGGGGACACCGAAATTGTTGGTAAAAAAATAACAGTGAAAATAATACGCAAAAATGCGGAAAAATGGCAGAAAATATTTTTTGTGTGCTCGGTCGCCCAAGCAAAACACAAACGAGCAGCAAAAGGCGAGAGGCTAGCAGAACGAGGGGCAGACCCCCCTCGCCCCCATGGCATGGGTAGTTGCAGAAAAAATGTTTTTATAGCATAAATACAATTAAACATGATATATATTTAAAACAAATGCCAAACAGAATGGAATATCATATCGAATGACGTCTGACTAAATATTATTATTATTATTATTCAAGACTGCAGTTTGAGTGCGGCACTCCAATATAGTTTTTACTGTAAGGAGAGCTTTGAAACAAATCAGTTATTTAAAAAATAGCCATACTTCAGCCTGAACAGAAACATATTTTTTAACAGAAATGGTCTGGTTGAAGCATTATTCTCTTTTTTGAAAACTTAAAATATTACAATATATTTTTGGTTTCTGATGTTGCGCTAATCTTTTTTATTTCCTTTTGTAAATGTAATATGAATTATTTTCGATAGATTAATGCATGTTATAATAATCAAGTGAATTACATGATTTGTATCTGGAAAAATTGTACCCACACTATATTTGTATGCTTGCTGTAACTTTTATTATAATCAGCTTTTTTTTGTTGATATATTCAAGAAATCCCCTTATTAATTTCCATTTTGATTGGCTGTTTACAGCGCATTTCGGAGCGTGCCCTGGACGGCTTGAACAATTTGAAAACCTTGAATTTGCGCAATAATTTGCTGAAGAAACTCGACAATGGCCTGCTGCGCGGCACACCGGCGCTGCTGTCAATCAATGTTCAGGCGAACAAATTGGAAACCCTCACGTTCTACACATTCCAACCAATTATGGACAATTTGGTCAACAGCACCAGTGAGCTGTTGGTGTCAGGTGAGTCGCCAACGCGATGTCAACTCTTGCACCAATTTGACATGCAGTGACTGCTGCGAAAAAGCTTGCAAGTTATTATAATTACACATACGCCACGTTGGCCAACTTTGGGCAGAGCGGCAAATGAGCTGAGCTTGGCGAACTGTTTGCAGCCGTTAAATTTTATGACAACCCGCCGTGACTTGGGGTCTTGTAGATTTTGTCTAAGCACACAATTAGGCAGGCACACATATATATGTATATATTCAGAGACACAGTTAGATTGTAGTCAGTGTGCGTGTTGGTTGGCTTCATTAAGGAAATGTCGTAACGTCATTGCTCAAGTGTGCGCTTCCGTCGACACTTGCGAGCGTGCGACAAGGCGACAGAGACACAGTTTGCGGCTACAAATAGAGAGGGGGAGAGGTAGATATGATATGAACATGTTGTCTCTCGCTCTGGCACTTTGTTAATTGCATGCACTAGAGCATAGACTGGTCCTGAACTCACTCCAAAGGGCAAACGAGCCAACTAGCAGCTGACAACTGGCAACTGGCTGCCAGCGGCCTGCACAAAAACCAAATTAGTCATTAAAGTGCAATTTTGAAAGCGGCCAACGGCGGCCCGAGCCACTCAACGTGGCCCCTCTCTCACACACACACACACATACACACACACACACTTCCACATGCCGCGCCACTTGACTCGACTGCAAAACTCATAACAATAAAATATGTCCTGCAAATGGCCGTAGGCAGAAACAGGCACACAGCCAAAGGGACACCGTGTGTGTGTTGTGGCCAAGTTAATAGCGTTGGCTATTAGCGTGTTGATTAGCCCAATTAAAAGGTAAATTAAAGTGAAATATTAAGTGCATACGTCCATATTGTTGTCACTGGCATTTTAACGAATGTCACGAGGCGCATTCGCAATAAGTTGACAGCGAATATGAAAGGGTATGATTCATGTCCGCGGACTCCCAATAAGATACGATGCAATGATTTAGTAGATTCGATTCGTAAGCGTAGGTTTCCATATTTCAAATACAAACCAGACTTAAATCTGACAAGTTTGAAAGTTAAATTCGAATATATTTGAAATCATGAACCGAACTAGTTGCACAAAAGATCAGCCGAACCTAAGAATAGAAAAATACATCCTTTGAAAATAATAAATAGAATATATACTTTTTTAATTTTTTTTAAGCAACGAAAAAACTTTAAACCAAAACCTAAAATCCATAAATGTAGAAAACTTGGTTCACAATCCGAACCTAAAGACAAAGCATTGGGCTTATGTTATTATTTTTAACTGAAAAGCACTTAAATAGTCAATACTTTGGTTCAGAGGCAACAAAATCTTTTACACTCGTTCTCTTTTGTCACTTTCTCTCTCTTCTGTCGTCTATAAAAAGCGCTGTCAAGGCTTCTACGAACTGCAGCAAGTGCAACACCTTGAAAGCAGCTCACGCTCTGTAGCAATTTTATTTTTAGCTTACTTGGCAATTAGGCTTTGATGTAAGTGCAGTGTAATCAGTGGCTGCATAAACAACAGCAACAATAAGAACAACAAGAAAAGCAATAGTACAAAATGGTGAGAACGCCTTAGCCCGAGGAATACATTTAAATATTTAATAACAGCCTTCAAAATCGCATTTCTCTTTCATTTAGCAAAGTCGTCGCATACACACACAAACACATTCGCACACACAAAATTACTGCATATGCACATCCAAATGGCAGTTACAAATGCAACTTAATTATTACACACACACTTGCACTCACACGACTCTATACGTGTGAGTGAAATTTTCGCTAATGGTTTGCCATTAGCATGACTTATTTAAGTAGAAACAAAAAAGAAAGCTTTATTGGAGGGGTCTCGGCTAGCGACTACCCTGCAAAATTTGAATGAATATAAATGGAATATTTTTTAATTTGTATATCAACCTATAAATAAAAAAAATAAAAATCATTTTTTTTTAAATTTGACACCCACGATCGATTAAAAAAAAATCTCACATATCTAAATCTAAAGCTTTTTTCTCGAAAAAAAATCCAAAAAATTAAAATTTTAAAAATAGATAAAGTTTAGATGCAGAATCAATCTAGAAGATAAACCAAGAACAAAAATGGCATCAAACGTAAAAATCGGTTCAGTTTTGACAAAGTTATGGGCGCTTTAAATCTGGAATGATAACGTTACATGTCAAAATTTGTGTCAATTTTGGCATGATTTTTGACGAAAAAATGGACCACCTCAGAATAACTTTTAAAGTAGTTTTTTATGCTAATTTTGACACCCACAATCGATTAAAAACAAAATCTCAAGAATCTAAGTTTTTAAAAAAAATTTCCAAAAATGGTAAGGGGGTGTACATGCTTTTTTCTCGAAAAAAAACCAAAAATTAATATTTTAAAAATGGATAAAGTTTAGATGCAGAATCAATCTAGAAGATAAACCATGAACAAAATGACATCAAACATGAAAATCGGTTTATATTTGGTAAAGTTATAGGAGCTTGAGGTCAGGAAAGAGCATTTGCGGGGATTTTGAAACTTTAGTTGGATAAAATGGAAATGGATAAAAGAACATACCTACGAACCGCATTAAATATCTAAATTTGAGTTTGAACTTTTCGGTGTCAAAGTATAGTTTTGTTGTGGCACCATACCCTACATGCTCATGTGTTTTTAAGAACAGGGTATAAAATGACGTTGAACGACAGCAAAGCTGAGCGCATTGGCATACAAAGGCCATGACCACATGTTTGTATGACTGTATGTGTGTGGAGTCGTAATTGCATTTGAGAACATATACACGCACACACACACACACACACACGCAAGCTCTAACACACACACACTTACACTTGCAAAGAACGACAGACATTTGTAAATTGGCTACAAATGACTTCAAATTGCTTTAAACTGCAAAATATTTTCGCATGCCGAAAACTTTTAATTCATGTGCAGTGATTATGCCCACATACATACACACACACACACACACACACACACACACACACACACACACACACACACACACACACACACACACACACACACACACACACACACACACACACACACACACACGTACACTCACCCATACATACACATGTACAATTTGCATATGCAGTGGCAAATGGTTGATTAGAATGCTTCATTATTCGTTGTTTGAGCCATCAGCGCCCATTCAGAAAGTTAAATAGCCAAAATATAAAAAAAATTTAATTTGATTTTTTAACTTTCTGCTGAGATTGCAAAGTTTCCCGAGCTGCTAATGAACCAAACACTTTTCTCCAAATGAAAAGAAAATTGTGCGGTAGTGAATTTAAAGGAAAAGCGATCCGAAACAAGTTTATTAAGAGATATCAAGCCAAATGTGTATTTAAAGATGGGCAAAGTGACTTTCATTCTGTGGAGGCGCATCAATAAATAAATTAACTAAGTGCTTTTTATTTGCTAAATTAAGCCATCAGCAGCTGAAAGCCACAACAAACTTGCACGTCTCCCGAAGAGTCTCTTCAAAATTTGCTCAAATTGCCGTTTGACAAATTTATAAGTTGAGACTCGAAGCAGGCGCCTAAAAGATGCAACACTTCTCGCTCATTGGGTGCAAGTGTTGACGCGTGTGGCAGGCTAGAAGGGCCGGCAGGGGAGAGGCGGGACACTTGACGGTGACGATAGACACAGACTCTACCAGCGTGCGGCCTCAAGTGCATACACAGAAAAAAAAAATACAAAAATTATGTTCTTTAATAAAGTCCAAATCTGGTCAACGTAAACAATTTTTTTTAAAAAATGCACTTTAAAATGTCGCAACGATTAAAGCTATTTTTTTATGCCAACTCTTCTGTTATTGTTTTCAAGACTCTTTTTATTATTTCATCATTGAAATTTTAAATTTTTGGCCATAATGATCAATAATCAAAAGAACAATTCTAAGAATTCAATGAGATTTAAAATTTGTATAAAATTTGTAAAATGGTATAACTCTAATCCTGTTTAACTTTAATTTAAAATATGCAATTTATTCCAATTTATATTTCTCGTCTAAATCAAGCAATTTTTCCTTATTCTTTCTCTTAAATTATAAGCTTTCAAGGCAATTTTAGGTGCACTTTGCTTAAGAATATTTATAAACAATATGTTCCAATAGTTGTCTAAATGTAGTAATAGCGTTTTTCTCTCAGTGTAAAAGCACATAAAAATTGCAACAAAATTGCAGCGAACATGTGAGAAACATTGCCGGATGAGGATGACTCGAAACAGACGTTGACATTTTCGGCTAAGGATAAAGTTGGCGCTGTGGCCATAAAACGTGCAACAGCAGCAGCGGCAGCGGCAGCTACCGGGAGGAGCTCAGCTCAGCTCGTGGCCACATCGCATGCCAGTGACATCCATTTTGGGGCCAAAGTATTTGCCAACTGCCGCTGCTGGTGCTACTGCTGCTGCGCGTCAACTAATCGAACGCCAAGCAGAATTTTGTGCAAATGCCCTGGGAGAAACACACCCACTCACCCCGTTGGGCCAAGAGCGTATGAAGGTGTTCAACGTTTGGCCGTTGGAACCGTGCAACTACTATTTGACAAATGCACATCAGCCAGCACCAAGTGGAGTGGCGCTGGCATCAACTGAGGGATTTCCATTAGCGACAGGACAAATGATGTACATGAACTTTTACAGAACTGAAGCACATGCATCAACTATACCTAGTCCCAGAATCTGCGCATCTCCGAGAGAGCGCCGGGCGCCGTCGAGCGAGCACGTTGTGATTTGTAGAAGACTTGACTTTTACGTAATTGCCATTGACAGCCATCGAATGACGCTAAGCTGTTTGGCACTGCACCAGTTGCTACGCGCTGCGATTTGCTCACTAAATCTCCATTATTCTGAAATTTGCCAAGGATTGCATACTGCTTCTCAACACTCTTGGCGAAGAGGCTATTATGATTTTGTCACAAATTGTGCAGCGCACAGAAGGACACCTCACTGCACCCAAAGATCTTAAGTATTCTTGTTTAAAGTCAGAAGAGTGAAGCTTAGCAAAGATCTGTCTTTTTGTCGAAGTCGTACTAGTGCATTTTTATAGAAAATCCTTTTTGTTCTTTTCAGATATCTTAACCAAACTTACTAATTACCTTCTTCACTATACTCTATCTATTCAATATTGGGTTTTTGTTTGAAATTGCATATTTTTCAAGAACTCCTATTCCGTAAAAAGACACATCCACCTAATAAATGCAAGAGTATTAGAACTTCGTCACAAGTGCACTCTCTCGATTTTCATGGCATGATAGTAGCATAAAAAGTTCATCAGTAGGAGCTCAAATATCATTCAGTTTCTCGAAAATTACTTCAAAACCCATCAGCTTATGCCCCATGGAAATGTTTCACACTCATCAGAGGCTACTTGGGCAGCTGAACTGCTTCAGTTGCACTGGGAATTGGGCTTTGAGGGGGAGTGTGGGAAGCGGGCCGTGTGCAAGCACCTGTAGGCATAAACAGGGAACAGTTGAAGTGCATATAAGCCTTGGACTGGTGCTATGTGCAGCCGCCCCTTTCTCCTACTGCCCCTCTGGAAGTTTGTAGGCGTGTAGAACTTTTGGAACACATGCTGCCTGCATTTAAATGCCATTTGATGTCTGGGACCCAAGCACAGGCACTAAACAATGTTACGGTTTGTCCTTTTGAAGACCTCCTGCAATATGTGTGTGTGTGTGTGTGTGTGTTGTTTGTACTGTGGCTATGTCCAGGCCATGGCTAGGGCAATGCAGCTACTGTTCCAGCTGTAGCTGCACCTATGCCCACGTATTTTGTAAAAAATTTATAGGCACGCCCAGTGCTGTGGCATTTGTTTCAATTCCGACGGTCATCGGTCGACGTTGCTGACCAGCAACCACACACACAGCACGCACCACCCAACCACGCCCACTTACATGGGCCACATGTGATGGCTACGGCCCCGCCTGCCAGATCCTTGTTTATTTGTATGCGGCGCACGTTTTGTTTGTGTCGTCGCGCCTGTGGCCAGGACCTACGACCATTTCAAATGCTTTCACTTTAAAGCCAATGCAAGTTTTTCACATACTATTTGCCCAACAGCAACACTGGTAATAAATGCGACAACAGTCGCACCCAAAAATACCCCAAAGAGACTGGGTACGTGTCCGTGTCTGGCTCAATTGGTTCGTTATAGCCGCTGTAGCCGGGTACGGCCCCAAATCGTTAGCTCGAATTGAATGGTTATTGTTTCCAAATATAAATAGGATTTCTAACAGATTTTTTGCGACGCCTCTTCAATATCCACATTCCACACGCGCTCGCATGACGCTGACAGCTGAAAACTGCAATTTGATTATTTTGCTAAAAGTTTTTTTCTTTTCTTTTTGACTCACCCGTTTTTCCAGTTAATAAAGTTTTTTTTTTGGGTTTTTTGCAGTTTCAACTTCATAAAATTTCATACGCGCTCAGTTCGTATAATAACCATGTGCTGCGCTCTACACTCTGCGAAAAATCAGAGCAAATTGTAAGCAAATTAAACGAAAATGTTTTCAGAGCGAAATTCTAAATTCCAGCACTTTTTCTTAAGGTTAAAACTCCTTAATCAAAGATTTCAGTACTCGCGTATTTCCAGTATGCAATTTCTTGTCATTAGTATTTTTTACTCCATTTATATGGTTGGTTATATGGTTGTCTACTTTTGGTTTGAACTTGGGCTTATCGCATTATTTAAATTTAAATGGATAATATTGTATTCATTATTTGCTTAAGAAAAAAATAATTTTTTTCTATGCTTTTTTTTATGAAAATGTAACAAATAAATTCTTATTGTTGCTGCTTCCGGGCTAAGGCAATATAAATTGTTGTGATTGAAATTTTTCAAAGTACTAAAATAAAACTGAATTATAAATTTTTGGAAGTCTCAATTTCAAGTTTTAAGAACAAACCGATTTGGGCAAGAAATGGAAAGGATTATTCATGTCACAGCCGGCAGCGTCTTAAAATTGAGAGACTGACTAATTACGCTTTTGCATTTATAAACCTTATTAACTTTTCATATGTAGTAGTGAATTAGAACATGTTTTGAATTTAGTTGGGTTCATTTATAATGCATGTAGTGCAAATGTTTGCAGCTTAAAATTGCATTTGCCGAACAACAAAATAGGCAACTGGAAATGCCAACAATAAACAGGTATTAGGCACAACCACGAGCCGGAAGCGAGCAATTTATTGAAAGGCATAAAAGGCGTTGTGTACGCTCGAATGCCCGAAAAATGTTCGAACAAATGATGCTCGGCCATAAACTGGACAAATGAGCATGTGACACGCACCCGAAATTGACTTTCGATAGTCAACGTCAACGTCAGCGTGAGCGTCAGCATTGGGCCATATCCTGGCAGCAGCAAATCCCACTGATTGTGCCCAATAAATCTATGGCTCAACATTGTGTAACATGTGCCTAACACTGAGCGACAGACATATGCGCACACTAATAAGTTTTGGGGCATAGACCCCCCATTCGCCCTGCCCTGATTTGATTGCCTGTTGAGCTTAGCAAACAAATTTATATACATATTGTATATTTTCAGAAACACACACTCACACACACACACGTAGTGGCTTGCATGCATAAGTAGCATTTCATTCGGTTTTAGCTTCATTTCATTGCGTTTCATTTGGCTTTTGTTGCCGAACGCGGCATAAATCACTTGGCCTTGCCCCCTGCTCCAAAATGTATGCTATGCTCAATTGTTGAGACACCCACACACACACACATACTATAAATATTTTAGAATTCAATTTCCGGCAACTTGACAACTCTGCCATGCTTCTTTTGACCATAAAACTCATGCCCGCACACCCTATCATAAATTCAAAGACTGTCTCTGTCGTCGCAATTAAACACACAGCCCATCGTTCATTTTACCGTGCTGGCTCATTGTTCGGCTCGACAGTTGTCTGTGGCATGCGGCATGCGCCTCTGCATGTGGCATGCGTTTAATTGTCTGCAGCAGCAGCCGCGGCATCGTTTTAATTACGCACCTTTTCTATGCAGCTGCAAAAAATTTCAATTGAGTAAAAGCTCAAACTGCATTCACGAGACCCATAAAAAAACAAGCACACAAACACACCCTCGCACACACACACACACACACACACACGTGGAATGCAATTGCGCAATTTGTTTGCGGCCATTTTCCATGTATAATGAGAGCATACAACAATTTCCTTTCATGTCGCCTGACAAGGCCCAACGGCATTAACATCAGCAACAACAAGAGGCGCAGAAAGGAAGACTGCATTTTGTCGGGCCGTTGTTTAAATACCCTTTCGGACAATTAACGATGGTCAATATATTTTTATACCGTGCCAAACAATGTGTTATGTTGAGATATCTAATAAAAAAGCTAAAGTGTGTTTCATACAAGAATTCACTATTAATTGTCATGACAGCTGTATGATATAGTATTTCGATTCGTATATATACAGCCCGCATCATATATCAAGAAGCAAAGATATAGCTGTATTGTATCGATTTTTGAAACAAATACTGAGCTCATATATTTTCTGCTGTCTCCTTCAAAGCGTTGACATTGTCTGTCATTATTGTAGAACTCTCTCTGCCAAGGGCATTAAAACAACAATGATATATCTTTTAGTAATCTCTTCCTCCACCCCTTCCCCCTCTCTTTTCTTTTCTCATTAAGTAGTTCAATTAAAACTTAAATGCATATTATTAATGAGTTTTTATTGTTTAATGTGCAAAACTTTTGTCTGCCTTGCGGCCAACTTTCGTTCGCTTTGTTTGCCAGCACACACGCACACACACATACACACACAGAGCATACATGTGTGTTTATGGGTGCGTGTGTGAACGGGGCTGTGCGTGTATGTTAACTTTCACCTCGCGTCAAGCTGCTGCATATTTTATAATATTTTTCACCGCACGCATCAATTTTGTAGAAAGTCCGTAAGTCTCTGTTGTGGCGCATTTTAAATCGCTTCAAATTAATTGATATCATTATGGCAAACTTGAGATTGTTGTGACTGCGACTGCGAGTGAATTGAACGACGTGATTTCCGTTTCATAAAACGTCAAGAGCTAAGCAAATTGCCACAGATTGAATTCCATAGCATGGGTTGAGCCCAAAGCCCATTTCATTCACGTTTCGAACGCTGCTTTAAATGCCCAAATTGAAACAATTGAGAGTGCTTTACTAAAAGGTGATTAACTAGAAAATACCCTGTATCTGGCTGAGAGCTGCCGTGACAAACATTCGTACTTACTTGCACACATTAAATAAAATTAATTCAAACATCAATTGTATATTTACTTTGTGAATTTTTTTATCAAATTTGTTTTTTGTTGTTATGTATTAGAAATCCATGACTGTAACTCTTAGCCTAAAAGTAAACTATTCTGGAATTCTGAATGTTTTTATCTTTCATATTTCTAAAAAATTTGTGGAATCCTACAAATTTAAAATCTATCTATTTGTCTTTAGAAATCGCGACGAGTTATCGATAGTTAAAAATAGTGCTGTTCTCCGCGAGCATAACTTTAGATAAAGCTCTCCAGCATATATCCAGGCGATAACCTGAATACGAACATATATACATAAAAGTATTTTTTATATATGGTTTACACTTGCCCAACTGCAATGTAACCTCTTCTCCATTTTCAATGCGTACAGGGTATAACAGGCCAATCAAAAACACGCATAACTAGACAGACAAGCAGCTTCTATCGCATTGGCAGCTTAGCAACGTCCTGGCAATAAGAAGTAGTTGCTCTCAAGCCCCGCCCCCTGCCCGGTCCTGCACCTCTTCAGCTGCTTTTGGTGTCATTTGGCTCGGTCGACAATTAAAGCCGCCTCACTTTGCATATGGCGCGCAACAAAGCCAAATTACTTGAAAGCTATGGAGGACAGGCACGCCACGCCCCCCATTCCCCCAACTATGGCCTAGATTTAAGCCGTTTCGCCTGATAGCTGCCTTTTGCCTTTGTCACAGCTAACTGATGGCTGAACATTAACGCGCTTTATTAGTTAAATTTATTATAATCATCAACAGCAACAACAACAAGAACAAGAACTGTAACAACAAGAGCCCTGGAATTATTCGCAGTCAGCGGCTTAACTGGTCTCAATTGCTAGGCAGTTGGGTTTTAGCGGGAAAACCGCGGCATAGTTTTGGGCGCCATTAAAAGTTTACAGCTGATTTTAGGCAGGCAGCTATGGTATTGCGGCCTCTCTATATATATATATACATGCATATATTTAGCCATGGGTATATATAATTTATGCACACCTAAAGGTGTGTTGCCAAAGACAATGCATTAACCGTGTTAATTTCGCCGTGTTAGCCAATACCCTAAACGGATTTGCCAAACTGCGCGTAACTTGAGCTCTTTTGCCGCTGGCTGTGAGCTTTGCTTTGCTTTTAATACAAATTCATGGCTGTCATTCGAGTGTGCGTATGTGTGTGTGTGTTTAGTGTGTGCTGTAATCTATCTTAATATATGCACAGCCTGGCTGGCTGACTGGCAGTTAGCAGCTCCCCGCTGAATTAAACGCCGCTGATGTGTCGCCTGCGGTTTTGAGCAGCGACCGCAAAATGCCTTTGATTATAGTTCATTTCACTCACGACGTTGCTAGTTGCTATTGTTGCTGCTATTTTTGTTATTGTTATTGCTTTTTCGCGTATTACCTTAATTTGACGACGTGTTGTTTGGTTGACGGCCGCGTTGCGTGGCAACTGCCAAAGAACTTCATCAATATGCCTTTTGCCATTCGACGTGAACTGGCTGAGGAATGTTTCTATGCTCTGCTTATTTGTATACCCTTGAAAATTGGTAAACAACAAGCGGTAAACAACAGAAGAAACCTTCGACTGCCTGTTGAGTAAATGCATGTAAATATGTTCATGAATAAGCCGAGGAGCTGAGCTTGTGTTCGTCTATCGAATCTTTAATTTTTAAATTTAGGCTCTTGATTATCACACACAGAATACAGCGCAAAATATATTTTTTGATATTCTTTTGTCCTTGACATACATATTCGTGATTAGGCCGACACTCAGGATAACTTACCATACTAGACAATATTACTTCCTATTTGCTTTAAATTTACGAGTCCCAGGATTTTGTTCGAGTTGGAGTTAATTTGTTGAAGAGATCTCTTCTAGCACTTAAACGTAAATATTTAAGTTCTTTTACCTCCGTTCTCTCTTGCACTTTAAGCGCTTTAGCCTTGATCTTTGCTCTACATTCGCAAAAAAATTCCATAATTAAAAGCTTAAAAATTTATATCGCTTAGTCTGCAAACACAAAAGTAATTTAAAAATCAATTCTCCACAGCATTGGACTAAAAGAAAAAGATGCGCACTGTTTTCATGTGTCTGTGTGCTTTACAGGGTATATATTCTCTAATCGCTTTCATGCAGAGCACTCTTATATGCTGTAATGAGCGCCCGTTAGCTGACCAAAAACTCATTAGACCAACTATCGAAAATAAATTGCAGCTGGCTGCCAAATGACAAACATTTAATTGAATATTTTGGCCAACTTATTGCCGCATTCAATAAAATATATAGAGTGTCGCATAACTCTCAGAGCTCAGGGCTTCGCTCAGCTCTAAGCGGGCGGGCAATCGATTAGTGCAGTGCAGCTGGCCATAAATAAGCAGAGTTCCTGCCTTTCCCTTTGCTCCAAAACTTTACAATATATGTAATAATTTCAATTTACAATATGTCGTGTATCGTATATATAGTGTATATGTTCGCAGCATATCTTGTGTGACAGCCGAGCCGCAGCAGTCGATGCGGATGTAAACGTGTTGGCATTGATGGATGGGATTGCATTGGCAATGGCCAAACCTTGGAGGGATTCGAACATCGCCGCTCAAGCGGACATTTGAGTGCACAATTTATGTCAGTTGGCCATTTGATATATTGCCTGTATATAATGCGCGCTGTTAATAGACTCGCACTTTAGCCAGTCTCGCACCTGAAGGCTGACGCTTTAAGCCAACAAATGGGGTATGGGGGTTGGGGGGCTGCAGCTTATAAGTTGCCACTTGACTTGCCAAATCGCAGCGCAATAACAAAGGCCTCATTATTTATTTATATATAATATTTTGCTCTTGTTGTTGTTTGTTTGTCTCGGGCAACCCTCGCTGGGCGCCCAGGCACAACCCTCGCGGGCCAATGCTCGCATATTTTATTAAATACAATTCAATAAGAGCAAAAATCAAGAGGGCTTTTGAAGATGTTCAGGGGTTGAGTGGATGAGCATGTGGATGATGATGATGCGATGGCTATTTTGGCAAGCATTAAGCGGCGAATTGGGCTCGTCTGCCTTGGGTGTTGGGGAGGGGGAGGGGTAGGGGGAGGGGGCTGGGGTGTTGTTGGCTAACATGTTGCTCCCTTGCTGTGGGGTGCCCTGTTATTATAGCTGTTGTATAGTTGCTTTGCTTGTTATTGTTATGAGCATATATCTATTCGTCTAGCTATATTTTTTATGCGATTTAGCATATAACAAACACATTACTAGCTCACCCTCTTCCTACTTACCCCTGCCCCCATTGAATGCTTCACCCCAACTGTGCAAATATTTTGGCAAAGGCAACTTAATGCTTAGCCGAAGGGCTAATGTTTATGAGTGTGTGTACGTGCGTGTGTGTGTGTGTACTTTAACGCAGTTGAGTGGTCATATTTGATCGGCGCGCTTGATTTTCTTCCTGTTTTTTTTTCGTTTTTCCCCAATTGATTTGGAAAGTGATTTTCCTATTCTTGTTTTTTTCCCTCTCTTTTTTTGGCGGCATTGCCGTCTGTGATTCGTCTTTGATTTGTTTATGCGATTTCATAAAATATTTATCCTCGAGCGTAGTTGTTAAATCGCCTGCAATGACTTTCCCTTTTGCCAGTCGCCCGCCCCGGGGCGACATCCTCGCAGCTGTCTGTCGCCTGTTTGATCTTGGCATTGGGTCTGGTTTTTGCTGGCCTGCTTATTTGACTTTCCGCTCGATTGCCAAAAATAATTTGATATGAAAGAAATAAACTGTAATTGTTTGCTGATTGAATGTTGCCTCTCTCTCTGTGTCTTTCGATTTATTTATGACGTTTCTCATTCGATTTGCCACAGATTTTCTGCAGCAAAAGGCTTCTGAGTTAAATTTTAAAAATCGTACGTCCCATAAAATGTTATTAAAATTACAACTAACTCTCGCCTGGCCAATGCCATGCAAGACCAGCTTGGAGGAAGAAGAGGAAAATCTGTACAAGTGATATAATTTTATGGCTTTTTTCGCAGCGAAAATAAGCGAGCGTGCACAAAACAACAATTGTATCCAGGGGGTCCAGTCCGGTAGATGCCATTCATTTGGCGTAATAAAAACATTCAATGAGCGCCGCTGCCCCCAAAACTGACCCCAACTACGGCATAAAGAAAATTGGCGAGAAAAGCGACGGCCATTGAAATGGCTTTGAATGGCTTCACACAGCAGCAACAGCAGAGGGCGTGGCATACAAAAAAAATAACGAGAAAAAATGAAAAAAAACCCATTTGATTTTGAATAAATTGAGTAAAGTTGCAGGGCGCTGCATGGGACCAGAGGCTCCGTTCCGGCCGGTTCTGCGGTGGCAACAACCGAAGCAGGCAACAAAATTAAATATCCTCTTCTTCTTTACACACGCACTGCGAATGAGCGTGCGAAATCACGCACAGCAATAACAAGCCAAAAAACAAGCTAAAAAAAATAAATAAAAACACTCTAGGAACTGAAGCTCATTAAAAAACGAAGGCGGTTTAAAATAAAAGTGAAGGCTGCCAGTTGAATAAAAAGCAAGCACCAGCTGCAAAATTTGCTTATGAACACAGAAGCCGACAGCTGTATGCTCTGCCACGCTAGTTTCTAAAAGAAGCTAAATAACTATTATTCTTATAAATAAGAATATATAGTTGAAAACGAGGAAACCAACTAGGATAACACCTAATTTATACGCCGGTTGGAGGTTCGAACCCGCTGCCTCAACAGGCTGCTAATTAATCTATATGAATATCTATTAAGAGCGCAAAAGTTATTTCAACAAATTTCGAGAGCTATTATTAAATGAAATGCAGAAGCACTATGACAATATTGTTGTACCCACTTTAAGAGCGCGGCAAGGGGGATAGCAGGGGGCGGCCTCTTCTTCTTTTGCCACCCAGAATGGTGCTCCCAACTGGCCGCAACTACGGCAACTATACAAAGCGAAACTTTCGACTTCATTTGCATACATAGCGCTCTCGAGCAATGTAATAAAAAATGATAAAACTCTCCAGAGAACCAGCAGCCACACACACACCGACACACACACACACACCGACACACACAGACACAGCGCTGGAGCAAGTTGCTAACTGTGCGTGCTGTCCCCTGGTGGCGTTAGCGGGTCACAGGCCCGGCCAAAGGCAGCGTGGCCCCGGCCACAAACGAACCGGCTCCCCAGCTCCCAAGTTGCCCCATTGCCCAGTTGCCACATCTAACCGAGCCACCTAAAAATGAGCTGATTTCACACACAAAGCTGCGTTGGCGTCGGAGTCAGAGTCGGCTGCGGCATTCATTGTGCAGCCAGGCGCTGGTCGGGATCCGGTCAGAAACAAAGGCGGTAACTAGGCCAGCATCTGCGTTGATTTTTGGTGTGGTGGAAGTGAGGGGGCGGGGGTGGTTAAACTTTTGGCGCCTGTGTTGATATTTCAAGCAGCAAACACAAACCCCAGTTCGCGTTTTCTTTGCGCTTTTCAAACTACACGGCGAGAAAAGCTCCGCAGAAAATAAAAAAATGGCAGCCGTGGGTTAATACCAGGGCCTGTAGGAGCGCCAAGAGGAGCAGGTTGCCAAAAAAAAAAAAATGTAAAAAAAACGAAGCAAAGGAGCACAAAATTAAACAAAACGCGCCCCCCGTCAACCAATTAAAGCGGACCTGCAATTTTTTTCTCGGTCTTATTTTCCTTTTCTTTGTTCCTTTGTGCGTGGGTGTGCGTGTGTGTGGTGTAGTGTATTAAATTTAAAATAAATGTTTTTCTTTTAATGCCGCTGGGACGGCAGGCATTGCCCAAGCTAATGAAATGCCATTTAGAGAGCGCGCCAAGGCCGCAACGTGATGTATGACAGCATCTGTGAAGGGGCCCATTAAAGCTAAACGCATCGATTTGCGTGGGAGCCGGCCAGCAGGCGGGGTCCTGCAGGGGGGCATGCAAGGAAGCAACTAAATAAATTTTAATTAAAATTAATTGTGCTCTTTTTTGTTGCCTTAAACAAAATTAGAAGTTGAAATAATGAGTGGCAGCCAGGCAGAGCAGCCGACTGGAATGGAGTTCGAACTGTTTTGCTTTAAACATTATTGGCATAATATTTTTAAAAATAATCAATATTCAATCATACTTGATTCCATAATTAAAAGTTGCTTTGGTAAAAGGAAAAAAATATTCTCGTAAAGTAAAGAATACTTAGTACAAGGATTTGCATATTCGAAATGTTTTCAATGCGAATGCACAATATTTCTTTTATTAAGTACTGTATTTAGGAACGTTGGGATTAAAATACAAATACCAATATGTTTTGTTTTCTGTTCAATGACAACGTTTACACTTTAAATTTAAATTCAAAGTTCAAGTGATATTTTCTCTTTATTTATTATTCTCTTTTTTTAATATTTTATTTAAACGGCTTTCAAGCAAACTTGTGCCTTGTATTTTTTATTATCAACATTTTCATATGTCCTTTAAACAAAATATTGCTGAGTTCATTTCGAGCTAAAATTGTGCATTAATCCATATCATATTAAAGCTGTTAGATTTTGAATTGCAGTTGCAGCAAATGGAAATGATAGTTAATTATGAATATGTTTCGACACATGAACTGCCGTACAAACGGACGGACAGACGGATAGGCGAACGGACAAATTTGCATTAAAACTGACCAAACAAAGTTCAGCCGAGTCTAATTTGGCTAGCTGCCTGTTGGCACAGAATACACACTTAGACACACACACAAACACACACACGCACACACACTTACGTGAACCTATGCAAACAGCCAGAACTTGGAACTTGTTAGCCAAAGTGTTGGGTATCGAGCAGCGGGTGGAGGGAGGGGGAGGGGGCGAACGGACAGCGGGTGCGCTTGGACAGCGCTATGAAAATGACAATAATAAAATTTAATGTACACATAGACGCATATGCATGACTCTTATTGCGTGTGTGTACGTGTGAGTGTGTGTGTGTATGTAAATGTCCTTTGCTAACCGTAAAAACGTTTCCGACTGTTGCAACAGCACCCAAAAAAACGAAGAAGAAAAAAACTGCAACGTCATGTGGCAGGCGGCAGGAGGTAGAGTTGAAAGTCATCTAGTTTAGTAACCAGGGATAACAGAAGCCGTTTGCCCAGCGAGGCTTGGGGGGAGGGAAGAAGACGAAGTTCGTTGCTAGCAAAATGAGGCGGGCGTCATTTCAGTGTGTGTGTGCTGTGGAGTGTGTGCAGCAGACCAAAACACTTCCTACCGCTTTGGCCAAGTATCATTAAAAATATAAAAGTATTTTATGCACCCACACACATACACACACACACACGAATAGTTTGCTGCACATTAAGCCAGTCACATGACGGTCCTATCTATGTGTCAAAGTGTGTGCGTTGTGTGTGTGTAACCTTTTTTCATATAGAAATTCATACATATACTTTTTGAGGGCATTGTCGTTGATATTTTTGTATACCCTTGCAGAGGGTATTATAAGTTTGTTACGAACTTTGCCAATGAAGACAAGTACGATCTATTAATTTTGGATATTCTTGATCAGGAGCAACAATCGAATTTATTGCTAATTGCTTGAATGCAACCTTGGCTTATCAACCTTTCTTAAATTTTTCATATTATTCGACTTATGCGATTCAAATTGTTTTTGTATTGATAAATCAAAACAGACCGATCAGCTGTTTGCCACAACGGAAACTTGTTAATGGAATCGCAAAGTGTAAAATTTGTATAGTTTAAATATGTTGAGCATTGTGGAATCGGATATATATATGAGCATATTTTAAGCACACTCAGCAATGTAAATAAAATTACTTGATAAATATATCAAATAAAATTATATTTACACAAAAATATATAGCACATGACTGTTAAATGCTAGGGTACTTAATCTTTGGCAACCCGTAGATAACTGTTCTTTTTAGCTTTGTTTTTTTTTAGTCAAGCTTTGCGCTCTTGCTGCTTCTCTGGCAAGTCATTGTCATTTGGTCAGCTGAAAACAGCTGCCAGTTTTCATCTAGGACCCGTCTGCAGCACCGCACCTACAGCTGCAGCCACGCTTTGTGGCAGGGGCAGTGGCAGTGGCAGTGCCAGTGCTGCCAGTTCATTATCATGTTAATTTTGTTGTAATTTGCTTGCTAAATGTTGCCAAGTCGTCGTCGTCGCCCATTTGGAACATTTTCCGGAGTCGCTTCTTTGCATATTTAACTTTATTTATGCTTTTTGCATGTTTTCATATGGAAAATTAGAATTTTTGACTTGTCTGCCCCGCTCCACGCTTCGCTTCTCTCCTCTGCTCTATTCTTTATGTCTTGCTGCTTCTTCGACTAATTTGCCAACTATTTTCGCAACGAAAGTTTTCTTTTGTCGTTTGTGGCAACTTTTTGGGCTCTGCCACAAAATATGTCACGAATTATTGTCCCAATCGTTAGAGTCAGAGGCACAGTTACATTTATCGTAGTGCTTCGGCCCCTTTTGTAGACCCACAATTGTTCGCAGCCCCACCGCTCCCTGCCCCCGCAAGAGGCCCACTGACTGCGTCATTGTGTGTTTGCGCTCCTTTGAGCCCTTCTATGTTGTCTGTGTGTGTGTGTGTGTGTGTGTGTGTGTGTGTGTGTGTGTGTGTGTGTGTGTGCAAGGATAATGATGTGCACAGCTCTCGACTGTGTGTGTCAGTCAGTCAGTCAGTCAAAGAGTCAATATTTTGTTTGTAACGTTTATGCTAATTATGCATGTTGACATGGAAAACTGTGTCAACGTACGGGCCTAATTATACTCGAGAGATTTGCCGGAACATTAACTAGCCTGTCCCCCATGCACGAGAGCAGACAGCACACATTTTCGGCCTGTCGATGAACTGGCTCCGGTTCCACACAATTAATTGGAACTTGCGACTTTGTAAGGCTACCCAGTACAATATTCCTAAATATACATATGTTTATATACCATATTTAAATGCAGAGGCGTCTTGTTAGCGAACATTTCAGCGTAAACAAGCATGCCTCAGTTAAGGCTGCTCGCCTACAAAATACCCTACATGTTGTCAGTTGGAAAAGTACAAATTTCTTTATGTGTGAATAAAGGATGTTATCGATAATTTAATATGTATTTTATATGCGTTTGATATTGGAGAATCTACTTTTAAATCAAAACGCAATAATACAAAAAACCTGAGAAATCGATATTTAAAAAATTTTAAGTGCACGCGCTTCTAGAGAAATGCATATTTGGGAATATACATACATATATACATACATATGGGAATATGATTTCTTCTGTTTGTTGCAGACATTTGCTCAACTGCCCTACCCCCTCCACTTACAGGGTATTTAAGATATATTTTAGAATTTCAAAAGTCTGTGAGCTGCAGCTCACAGCCGGGCGGGCAGACAGTTGTTAGACGTTTGTTGAAATTATCGAGAAGAGTCTGTAAATAATTTGCACACTTGATTTAATGAGCATTTCTCTAATGCCTGTGGATTCTCGGTCTCTCCATTTATGCGCTCAATTTGAAGCCAAGCCATTCGAACTTAACTAACCAAACAACAAATTGGTTTGCGCTCGACGGACGAATCAATGAAAATCGATGCAGACGCCGCCGCTGCCGCCGCAGGCCTGCTTCGCCCCCAGGCTGTGGCACGCATGGCCGGAGCCGGAGAAGGAGAAGGAGTACAAAATAATTGACAGCAGCAGCATTTGGGCGTTCAGCTGAGTGACAGACCAACAGACAGGCGCAGTCAAAATCCAGCTGCAGACCTGGAGCTGCACTCCAGGAGCATCCGAAGCTGTGGCGTCCTCTAAATTGGAAATGTCATTGAGGCGTTTAACTTGCGCAGCGTCAACGACATGGACAGCGATTGAAGCCCGGCTACCGGACGGCAAAATCATTTAAAACGCCCTGGCCTGACCTGCTCAGAGATATACGAATCCATATCCGCTCCACAGTCCAAATGCAAGTCTGGCCCTGGCCAGCAAATGACAGCCAATTGTTGCAGGCGGCCACTTAGCAGCTGGCGCCGGCCAGACGAACCACCCACAGAACCGCTCACCTGTGCAAAAGTGGCTAACAATAGGCTGTGGGGCAGTCGTAGTTGGGAGCTCTTTTTTATACTCTTTTACCTTTGAAATCGGGCAGAGAAGTTGTGCATATGTGTGTGAAAAGAATTTCATCAAAAATGAAAAATAAATACAAATATGTGTGGCAGGCAAAAGAAAAGGTATTTAGTGGGGTTGGGTATCTAGAATAGATTATTTGCCACGGGTCTATTAACTTATAAATTTCCAAGCTCTACAAGACAACAGTATAAGTTTCAAATACAAGTTCTCTTTTATAAATCGCAGATATAGTTTATTTGCAGTCATCGACAACATCTTTTATTTGACAGAAGCTGATAAATATAAATTTCTGGTTCAGTTTTTTGAGAATAACGAAAAGACTTTATGAGCTAGATACCGAATATGGCAAATATTTTGTGTTCACATTTAAAGAATATCCTTATTGTACGATAAGGCGATGCATTATAACACACATATACTGATTTTTGGTTTATTCCCATATTTAAAGCCATCTTCAAGCCCTGAAAATAGGAAAACGTACAAAAAATAATATTATTATTATTAAAAAATCAGTATTTCATTATGTGGCGCTGAGAAAAATTTAATTAATCAATTTTTTTCGCCCTTATTGAAGGAAGTGACTTACAATTTTTAAAATATAGTCGTGTATGCGTTAAAGAAAGCGTTAAGATTATCGATAAAATCTATATATCTTACTCAGTTATAAAGCAATTTGAACAGACAGATTACTAATGATCTCCTTTAAAGATCGTAAATTTTTTTTAATACGCCCACAGGGAGCGTAGCAAAGGGATTAAATCTATTTTAAGGGTTGATAAATCGCAAAATTGCCAACAATTTTAGAGTTAGTCATCAAATTTGGTACACAGTTTTTTGATGACCTCCTCTAAAAATCGCGCCGAAAAGTGTTCCGCCCTCACAGAATACAAAAATAGATAAATATTTTTCGAAAGTAACTGTTATCATACTGCGAACGAGTATTGGGCAGTCGGTTACACCCGACTACCACGTTTTCACATGCTTTTTTTTGGTTTGGGAGGCGACAACTTGACAAAAGCAATTTCAGGCCAGCCAGCACACACACTACACTCCGTGCCGTGCTCCGGCTCCGGCTCCAGCTCCGGCGCAGCGGGCTGAGCTGTCAATGTGCCTTTTATTTGTCTGCTCAACTGCAACTTATATATTTTGACTCATGCCCCACTCTCGCTCTGTCTCTCCTCTCTCTCTCCACAGACAACAAATTCATTTGCGACTGTCGTCTACAATGGATCTTTGAATTGAAAAATCGCACACGTCACCTGCAGCTGCGTGACTCTCTCGAGGATTTCATTTGTACGCTGCAGGACCCGAAGCTGTCGCATTTCGTTGACCCGGTGCCGTCGCACATTCTGGATCTGCTCAACATTGGGGGCTTCACGGCCATTGGCAGCAACAGCGCCAGCATGGGCGGCATTGGCAACAGCGTCAGCGTCAGCAGCAACTACGCCAACCTGGACGAGATGGGCGCCGGCTCCAGGAAGCACACCTCGAGCAAGTCACGCCAGGCGCTCCGCGGCCAGCGCCAGTTCACCGATGTCGCCGAAAACGTGGTCGAGTCGAAGCTGCGGCTGCGACGCAAGCGACAGCTGTCGGAGCCGGAGGCCGGGCCAAAGGGCTTGGTGGGCGTGGCTGCGGTGGCTCAGACTCAGAAGCGTTACGACTACTACGACGAAACCAATGGCGGACACGTGTCCGGCCTGGGCCTTGGACATGGCGGCACCCTCGACATGGATGACAACCTCAATCTACAAAAGCAGAGCAGCTTCTACGGCGGCGCCGGCACCAGCACCGGCCATGTCCTGGCCCACAACGATGTGGATCTGATGCTGGGCCAGCACCAGCAGCAGCCCGGCGATGCCCTAGACACTTTGGCCACCAAGAACTCGATCAGTGTGCGGCTGTTCATGCTGAAGCCGGAGTCGCTACCCTGCCACGACGAGCTGAGCGATCCCACCGAACTGCCACTCTCCCGTGATCTAATGGACGTGCGCAGCAATGCTGGCCAGGATCTGCTCATCAATGGCGCCACCGTGCTCCAGCTGACGCTCAGCTGCCTGCTGCTCGTCGGCTCGCTGGCCCTGCTCAGCCAGGGTTGAGCATGCAGCGAGTTTTCACTGTACATACTCGTAAGCATTCAGTTGGTTGTTCTACAGCTAAACTAAACGGCGATAAGAAGCGGCCATTGATCTTTCGTATGGAGTTAGTAGAACTTTTGGAAACGAGCTTCAAAAACCACAAAAAAGAAAATACAAAATAAATACAAAAAAAACACAAGAGAAAAAAACAAGAGAAAAAAACAAAGCATAAACCCTAAACTAAACTCTTGTAAATATGTAAAAATGGAAATTCGATAAACCTACTAATTTAAACCTAGCTGTTAGCTGTAGCATTAGTCTTGACTTCGACAAAACTTGAAAAGCCGAAAAAACAAAAACCCAAAAACCAAACACTAAACAACAACTACAACAACAACAACAATAACAACAACAACAAATTGATGTATGCAAAAGAGAACCTCCGAGCAAACTGGCGTTTCATTTAAACTCAAAACTAAAACCGCAAGAACCGAAAACCGAAAACCGAATACCAAAAAACAAAAAACCAAAAATACAAAACATTACACAAAAACCGTAAGTAAAACAAACAAACAAACCGAAGCAAACAGTGTACACTGTGCTACATAGCTATAGTTTGACTAGCCATAGAGTTGCATTATTTGAGATTCGTTTACTTGAGCAAGGTACACACTACAGTAAAAACTTGGAAAGCGCTAAACGTCTTAGGTACAGAGTCAAAGCTAGCCAACTAGGGTCAACTAGTCTCAAAACTAGATTCAACTAGGGTCAGTTTAAGGTCCAACAGAGGCACGCCTGTATATTCAATGCAGAACACACGACAGCTGAAAAGTTTAATTGATAGCCATTAGATACATAATATAACTAAATAAAAAATATAAAATAAAAAATAAATAAATAGAGTATGCTTAGTCGTCAATCTGGTGCCGCTAAAGGAACCGGATGCTCTATAACAATTAAGATTGTTTTTTTTTTTAGACATAAGTCACACTCTGCACTCACTCTGAGCTGCTCGGCTACTTAAAAAAAAAAAGGAAAGAAAAGAAAGAAAGAGAGAGTATCTTTCAACTGCTGCTAAGGGGCTGTCACGCCCACAACTGTCGCCAAATAAAAATTTCCTTTCCATGCGAACCTGCTTAACTTTTACTTTTACTTTTTGCTGCACTCTAACAAAGAAAATGCAAGAATATTTCAATATAGAAAAAAAAACATATAAATAATTCAACTACATTGCGAATTTAATACTCATTTGAATAGATTCAAATTTTAGCAGATGAATATATATATATATACATATAAATAAATATATATATATATATATATATATATATATATATATATATATATATATATATATATATATATATATATATATATATATATATATATATATATATATATATATATATATATATATATATATATATATATATATATATATATAAATAAAACAAAAGCAGAAATATGCATAACGATTTTTGTAGCTTAAGACTGAATAAATAAAAGTAAAATTATGCTTATATGTATACACACACCATATACATCGTATACACATATATATGAATATGTGTATATGTATATGCATATGAATGTACTATTGTATTTGTATTGTATTGTATGTTTAATTGTATTGTAATGAACGCAAGCTGGGGGAAAGGGTAATGCAATTTATGTAGAGCACGAAAATCGAGAATCGAAAATGAAATCCAAAACTCATAAATACATACGCATATATTCATAATTACATACATAAAGTTAATATACATAAGTGCATATTTCAATTTATTTAAGCCACGTCGATAAATTTATTGCCAATTTAATTATGCACAAAAGATAATTTGCATTTGCAAAACTGAAAGCTGAAACTTTTCCATGTTTGTTTAATGTGTGTATTTTTCAAAAGAAATTCATCAAAAAAGAAAAATACGAAAAATAAATACGAATAAGTGTAAAAAAAACAAAAAGAAAAAATATAATAAAAACTCAAATAGAGCAGAAATAAAACTCCAAAGCATTAGAAGCAAGCATAGTTTTTAGTGGACAATCAGCAGATAAAAGAAGGAAAAGCGCAAAGCAAAAAGCAAGGAGCATAAAGGAAAATTGGTCAATAGCCAAAAAGGAAAAACCAAAGTGAAAAACTCGACATTTAAGCAGAGAAAATTGAGCAGCCTGCAAAAGCAGGAAAGTAGCAAGGAAAATAAAACAAAAAAGAAAAATACAGCAAAACCACTTCAGCAAAGAAATTTAAAAAAAATATATATATACATATATATAAACTAAATTTAATATATTCAAAGAAAATTAGTTTAAGCAAATGGACATAAGCTAAATGTATTTAGAGTTTTCATTAGAACTAAGCGCATAAGAAAGTTTAAAATAAATATGTGCAAAAATAAAAAGCCCAAAGTGAAACTTGAGTTTAGTATTTCTGAGCAAACAGCACATTTTACTGGTGTTGTTTGTGCTCTATAAGCATTTTAAACAAATTTTTATTATGTTCCCAATTCGATAGAAACTAGTGTTATATTTTCATTTGCCACAATCCCAAACTAAGACTCGGTTAACTTGTCTTTACGCAAAATGCCTGTAAAGAAAAATTCATTAGTTTAGTGACTCGAATCTAATGCATTAAATGCTTGTAATAAATTAACTAAACAATTTAATTTAATATTTAACATTAAGCGTTCTTAACTTTTAACCAAAGAGTCTTGAGTTCCTGCTCTCAACTGAAGCTTGCCAGAATTTTGTTTTAAATACGCTTTAAATTGTTCTAACTATGATTTTTAACTATGACTAAAAAGAAAGGCACCGAGTAACGTAATTTTAAATATTTAACAATTTAATGTAGCTTACATAATTATTTTAACTTAAATGTACACAAAAAAAAGAAAAATACACAGATACAGTGAAATATTTACCAGAAAAATGCATTGTAAAACCAAATAAATAAAAGATGAAAACAAAATATGGAAAATAAGAAAATGGCATAAATATAAATGAAAATACTTATATAAATGTACTTGATGTAAGAAGTTTGCTAAAACGATAAAATGTCAAGAAACCACCCCCGCCCCCGAAAAACCCTTCAAAAAACGAAATGCTTGCCCCGCGGTAAATGTGGCTGCCTGTGTAGGCGTGGCGCAATGAGGGCGTGACGCAATAGCGAAACGTAAACAAAGCAAAAACCGAAAACATAACCGAAAAAACATTCCAACTGCAAAATTTTTTTTACCTAGAAATAGTCGAAAGAGGATAAAAAAAACGAGGAAAAGAGAAACAAATCCTTGCGCTCATTGCGCCCCACATTTGCGTGACAAAAACAATTTTGAATGAAAATCGTCTAAATATATTTAATGTAAAAAATATGAAATTGTGTTTTCACTTCCCCCATCGACAAGGACGCGCTGGCAAATTTAAATAAATAAAGGCTTCCTTTCAGCGGCTAGCGCTGCCTGTTTTATCATTTCCGCAATATAATCGCGCACAAAACATTTTTGGCATACGGCTCGCTGGGCGCCAAAGTATGCAAAATATGATAAATATTATGAAAAGGACACAAAGGCGCGGCCGCCTAAACGAAATATGCGCCGCAGGACATGCACCGCAGGACCAAAGTAACGCGCTTTTGCCACTTGCTTTTGTTGTGTGTTTGCGCGAAATATTTCGCTGAATTTCATTATTGATCGATTGTGGGTGAACCCCCGCTCAAAAGGTGGGCGTGTTGCAACGCCGCAGCCGCGTTACGGTTGCATAAGAAATTGCCGCGCACGGGGCGGCTGCTTAATGTGGCGCGCACACACATACATTACTCATACGCCGCGTTGCGAGCGGCGCCTAATGAAGTTGTATTGCACATGGCGCGGATAAGCCACCAATCGGCGACGCCTGTTTGCCACTTCATAAATGGATGATTGCCTGGGCGGGCACCGGGGGCGGCGCGGCATGCATATGTGGGCGTGGCGCTGCTTGTCTGCGGTTCGAAAAATGTGAAAAGTCTGCAAAGTGATAAATTGGATTCAAACAGTGGAGCAGATTTATTGATTTCATGTTCGCCACGTTGCAAGGCTCACACTGCGTGTGGGGGGGGGACGAGGTGAGGTGCAGAGCCCGTCAAATTGAATGTGCGCCATAAGCGACAAAAATCAAAAACAGATATGCAAATACACACACACACGCACATAAGCAAGAAAATGGCGTGCGTCGGGTAGATGTGGAAAATGGGAAAATGGAAAAGGGCAACGCGTTTTTTGCCAAACGCTGTGCGACGTGTCAAATTTTTGCAACTGATTATGCCAAGGGCGACCTAAGAGAAAGAGGGAAAGCAACAGCGACAGCACTGCATGTCTGTGTGTGCGTGTGTGTGAATGTGTGTGTGTGTGCGGTTGCCAGACGCGTTGCTAGACGATAATATCAAACAAAGCGACAACAACAACAGCAATGGCAACAGCCAACGGTGCTTAGTGCGGGCTGCCAAGTGCCCGCGGCTCAAGCTGAAGTGCCTCCGCTTCCTGTTGCCCGCCACCGCGCACTAGCTGGGCCTGACATTCTGGCCTATTATTACGCGATATGCCAGGCAACGACCACGTCTAAAGTCAAACAGCGGCAAACTGCGAAGCAAAAATCAATCAAGCCTCCAAATGCACTGAAAGGAAAAAGAACTAATATCTATGAAATGCCGAGGCTGAAATTCATTTGCAGATGTATTCAACGCCGATTTGGGATATATAACTAATGGGATTTTAAAGGTATAAAATATTTCGAAAAATTAGATTTATTTTTATATATGAACTCGATTGTGCATATTGTAGCTATATTCTATAGTCGTTTTTTTAATACATTAGGAGTGTAGTGAGGAGAGAATTTATGAAGTTTCGTCAAGATATCTTAAAAAACAAAAATGTTGCATGTGTGTTAAGTGCAGAGTAAAGTTTATACAACAAACACAGTGTTTGGGAGAGCTTTCAGCGTAAGAGCTCGGTTTGAAGCCCTTTGTTTAATGGTAATGAGAATTGGCTAGAGTGCCAAAATCTTATTAAAACTTGTAATTACCAAGTTGCAGGTTTTCAATATACCAGCTAATTGCATCCGCGCCGCTAGTTTTTCGCGCAGTGTAGCCTACCGTTTGGCCATGTACTGCCATGTCCATGTGGCTGATGGCGACGACGTTCTCAGGCGGTGAATGTGATTGACATCTGTCTATGCGGCGAGTAGGCGAACATGTCCTGCGACCTGCGTGCCTTTCATACTTGTAACCTGATTGTTATTATAATTCCATATATGCGGCAATCGCAAGGGAACGGGAGCGCATTGGCAGCTCGGGCAAATTGCAAATTGCGAATTGCATTCCATGGCAGTTGAAAGAAACTCGCAAGCTAATCAAATACAACAGACTGTCGTATCGATAGCGTGCCCACTTCCGCTCCTGCAGCACTCCACTTTCTGACTACTTTCCTGTGTCATGTTGTTACCTTTGGCACTAATAAAGTTAACATGGCAAATAGCTTGGCAATGATGTGAACTTTATGCGCAAGCTAAATGTCCTTTGATGCAGCGACCCAAGGATCAAACGATGCACGCTCCGGCGGACACGTCCAGCTAAAAGCTTTTTGCTTTTGCCAAAACGCACAGAAACAACAACTGCAGCTGGAGGAGTGCAGGTAAATATTCGCCAAATGTTGCGAGCCAACTGAAGCGTGTCGTCAAAAAAAAGCTAAATTAAAACTCTAACTGAGCGCGAGACACACAACTAACAAGCTATAATGTAGAACGCCTGTTGCCGGCTACGTAATACTCTGTTCTCACTTTAATAGCACCTATAATCGGGTCGAAAAATATCTAATTGCATTGAGCAAATAGATTCGAACTTTAATTTATATTAAAACTCGACCTTTACAGACTCAAAAAAAGCTAAATTAAATCTCTTACTGAAGCGCAAGACACACAACTAACAAGCTATAACTATGCAGAACGGGTGCTGTCGGCTGCGAAATACTCTGTTCTCAGTTTAATAGCAGCTAAAATCGGGTCGAAAGAGGTTTGAACATTGATTTTGACTATTGTCCATTTTTGCAGGCTTAAAGGTGGTCAACCATAATTAACCAGCCAAATTTGTTGACTATAGCTCTTAAGTTGAGGTTGATATATTCGCCATATGTTTCGCTACAAGGTGGGCGTCTTAACACTATAAGACTGATATGAGAGCATATAACATGCTTAAAGAATCAAGCTTGCATGCAACCAATATACCCCGATTCCTTGAGTTAACAAAGTATTGCTCACAAAATAACCCTTTTTCATTACCCGAAGAGAGTACACAAATTTCAAGTGGAAATGCCGTTTATAGCTGCGTCACGTTTATTATTCAATTACACAAATTCTCGAATAAGGGCTCAAAGGCTCGCTTATAATAGAAAATCGTTTTTCAGGCAATTGCAATGCATGTAATGGACTTATCAGAGATTCAATTATGAGTACTTTCGCTAAAGCGATACACTTTCTATTTACTTTTGGATTAATTTTTTCAAAATTCCACACGGAGTTTATTCAAACTTTTCCCTGCTTTATCTAAAACTTTACCTGTCAATTTTCCACACGTATTCAAGTGCCTGCAAATGTTTACCACTAATATACATTGTTGCAGTTGTTGCTGTTGTTTTCGTAACTTGAAACTTTACTTGTTGGGATTATGTTTTAGTTGCGAGTATAACCCGCTCTGTTTCGAGTGCATTTAAAAGTGCTGCGGTAGGTCCTGAGAGGCAGGACCTTGTTTTGTATAAATTTAAACCACAAAGTGTTTGGCAAAGGCTGAGCTCGGCCTATGCCAATAAGGGACGGACAGACAAAAGCAACTCAAAACGTTTACAAATACCTCAAAAATGCAAAGACGACAAAATACAATTTGACCACAATTCGAAATGTGCCCAAGCAACAAGCCAGACGCACCGCCCCCAGCTCACTGCGGCCAAGGCACAGACAACAAAAGCCGCCCAGCGATCTCTGGCCAAAAGGCTGTCGCATAAATTGCTAACAATGTAAACAAAGTGCTTAGCCACTTTTTGGTCTATATTTATACCCTGTGACCAACAAATTGGTAGGAAGAGGGTTGCTGTTGCCCCATCGCCTCGTCAAAACCAAGCCGATTTTCGTGTTTGATGGCATTTTGTTTTTGGCTTGTCCTCTTAATAAGTTCAAAACTTATGTGTATAAAAAACTAAACTTTTTTCGACTTTTTTACGAAAACAAATACTATATTCCTTTTACAAATTTCAATCCCTAATACTTTGATCATGGTTTACCTTCTAAGCAATTTTATTTTATTTTTGGTTTATCTTCTAGATTGATTCTGCATCTAAACTTTATCCATTTTTGAAAATGTAATTTTTTGGACTTTTTTCGAGGAAAAAAGCATGTACCCCCCCCTTATCATTTTTCGAAAATTTTTTTTTTCAAAAATTTAGAATCTTGAGATTTTGTTTTTAATCGATTGTGGGTGTCAAAATTAGTATAAAAAACTACTTTAAAAGTAATTCTGAGGTGGTAAATTTTTCCGTAAAAAATCATGCCAAAATTGACACAAATTTTGACATGTAACGTTACAATTCCAGACTTCAAGCACCCATAACTTTGCCAAAACTAAACCGATTTCCATGTTTGATGTCATTTTGTTCATGGTTTATCTTCTAGATTGATTCTGCATCTAAACTTTATCCATTTTTGAAAATTTAATTTTTTGGACTTTTTCGAGGAAAAAAGCATGTACCCCCCCCTTATCATTTTTCGAAAATTTTTTTTTTCAAAAATTTAGAATCTTGAGATTTTGTTTTTAATCGATTGTGGGTGTCAAAATTAGTATAAAAAACTACTTTAAAAGTAATTCTGAGGTGGTCAATTTTTCCGTCAAAAATCATGCCAAAATTGACACAAATTTTGACATGTAACGTTACAATTCCAGACTTCAAGCACCCATAACTTTGCCAAAACTAAACCGATTTCCATGTTTGATGTCATTTTGTTCATGGTTTATCTTCTAGATTGATTCTGCATCTAAACTTTATCCATTTTGGAAAATTTAATTTTTTGGACTTTTTTCGAGGAAAAAAGCATGTACCCCCCCTTAACTTTGCCAAAACTAAACCGATTTCCATGTTTGATGTCATTTTGTTCATGGTTTATCTTCTAGATTGATTCTGCATCTAAACTTTATCCATTTTTGAAAATGTAATTTTTTGGACTTTTTCGAGGAAAAAAGCATGTACCCCCCCCTTATCATTTTTCGAAAATTTTTTTTTTCAAAAATTTAGAATCTTGAGATTTTGTTTTTAATCGATTGTGGGTGTCAAAATTAGTATAAAAAACTACTTTAAAAGTAATTCTGAGGTGGTAAATTTTTCCGTAAAAAATCATGCCAAAATTGACACAAATTTTGACATGTAACGTTACAATTCCAGACTTCAAGCACCCATAACTTTGCCAAAACTAAACCGATTTCCATGTTTGATGTCATTTTGTTCATGGTTTATCTTCTAGATTGATTCTGCATCTAAACTTTATCCATTTTTGAAAATTTAATTTTTTGGACTTTTTCGAGGAAAAAAGCATGTACCCCCCCCTTATCATTTTTCGAAAATTTTTTTTTTCAAAAATTTAGAATCTTGAGATTTTGTTTTTAATCGATTGTGGGTGTCAAAATTAGTATAAAAAACTACTTTAAAAGTAATTCTGAGGTGGTCAATTTTTCCGTCAAAAATCATGCTAAAATTGACACAAATTTTGACATGTAACGTTACAATTCCAGACTTCAAGCACCCATAACTTTGCCAAAACTAAACCGATTTCCATGTTTGATGTCATTTTGTTCATGGTTTATCTTCTAGATTGATTCTGCATCTAAACTTTATCCATTTTGGAAAATTTAATTTTTTGGACTTTTTTCGAGGAAAAAAGCATGTACCCCCCCTTAACTTTGCCAAAACTAAACCGATTTCCATGTTTGATGTCATTTTGTTCATGGTTTATCTTCTAGATTGATTCTGCATCTAAACTTTATCCATTTTTGAAAATGTAATTTTTTGGACTTTTTTCGAGGAAAAAAGCATGTACCCCCCCCTTATCATTTTTCGAAAATTTTTTTTTTCAAAAATTTAGAATCTTGAGATTTTGTTTTTAATCGATTGTGGGTGTCAAAATTAGTATAAAAAACTACTTTAAAAGTAATTCTGAGGTGGTCAATTTTTCCGTCAAAAATCATGCCAAAATTGACACAAATTTTGACATGTAACGTTACAATTCCAGACTTCAAGCACCCATAACTTTGCCAAAACTAAACCGATTTCCATGTTTGATGTCATTTTGTTCATGGTTTATCTTCTAGATTGATTCTGCATCTAAACTTTATCCATTTTGGAAAATTTAATTTTTTGGACTTTTTTCGAGGAAAAAAGCATGTACCCCCCCTTAACTTTGCCAAAACTAAACCGATTTCCATGTTTGATGTCATTTTGTTCATGGTTTATCTTCTAGATTGATTCTGCATCTAAACTTTATCCATTTTTGAAAATGTAATTTTTTGGACTTTTTTCGAGGAAAAAAGCATGTACCCCCCCTTAACTTTGCCAAAACTAAACCGATTTCCATGTTTGATGTCATTTTGTTCATGGTTTATCTTCTAGATTGATTCTGCATCTAAACTTTATCCATTTTGGAAAATTTAATTTTTTGGACTTTTTTCGAGGAAAAAAGCATGTACCCCCCCTTAACTTTGCCAAAACTAAACCGATTTCCATGTTTGATGTCATTTTGTTCATGGTTTATCTTCTAGATTGATTCTGCATCTAAACTTTATCCATTTTTGAAAATGTAATTTTTTGGACTTTTTTCGAGGAAAAAAGCATGTACCCCCCCCTTATCATTTTTCGAAAATTTTTTTTTTCAAAAATTTAGAATCTTGAGATTTTGTTTTTAATCGATTGTGGGTGTCAAAATTAGTATAAAAAACTACTTTAAAAGTAATTCTGAGGTGGTAAATTTTTCCGTAAAAAATCATGCCAAAATTGACACAAATTTTGACATGTAACGTTACAATTCCAGACTTCAAGCACCCATAACTTTGCCAAAACTAAACCGATTTCCATGTTTGATGTCATTTTGTTCATGGTTTATCTTCTAGATTGATTCTGCATCTAAACTTTATCCATTTTGGAAAATTTAATTTTTTGGACTTTTTTCGAGGAAAAAAGCATGTACCCCCCCTTAACTTTGCCAAAACTAAACCGATTTCCATGTTTGATGTCATTTTGTTCATGGTTTATCTTCTAGATTGATTCTGCATCTAAACTTTATCCATTTTTGAAAATGTAATTTTTTGGACTTTTTCGAGGAAAAAAGCATGTACCCCCCCCTTATCATTTTTCGAAAATTTTTTTTTTCAAAAATTTAGAATCTTGAGATTTTGTTTTTAATCGATTGTGGGTGTCAAAATTAGTATAAAAAACTACTTTAAAAGTAATTCTGAGGTGGTCAATTTTTCCGTCAAAAATCATGCCAAAATTGACACAAATTTTGACATGTAACGTTACAATTCCAGACTTCAAGCACCCATAACTTTGCCAAAACTAAACCGATTTCCATGTTTGATGTCATTTTGTTCATGGTTTATCTTCTAGATTGATTCTGCATCTAAACTTTATCCATTTTTGAAAATGTAATTTTTTGGACTTTTTTCGAGGAAAAAAGCATGTACCCCCCCCTTATCATTTTTCGAAAATTTTTTTTTTCAAAAATTTAGAATCTTGAGATTTTGTTTTTAATCGATTGTGGGTGTCAAAATTAGTATAAAAAACTACTTTAAAAGTAATTCTGAGGTGGTCAATTTTTCCGTCAAAAATCATGCCAAAATTGACACAAATTTTGACATGTAACGTTACAATTCCAGACTTCAAGCACCCATAACTTTGCCAAAACTAAACCGATTTCCATGTTTGATGTCATTTTGTTCATGGTTTATCTTCTAGATTGATTCTGCATCTAAACTTTATCCATTTTGGAAAATTTAATTTTTTGGACTTTTTTCGAGGAAAAAAGCATGTACCCCCCCTTAACTTTGCCAAAACTAAACCGATTTCCATGTTTGATGTCATTTTGTTCATGGTTTATCTTCTAGATTGATTCTGCATCTAAACTTTATCCATTTTTGAAAATTTAATTTTTTGGACTTTTTCGAGGAAAAAAGCATGTACCCCCCCCTTATCATTTTTCGAAAATTTTTTTTTTCAAAAATTTAGAATCTTGAGATTTTGTTTTTAATCGATTGTGGGTGTCAAAATTAGTATAAAAAACTACTTTAAAAGTAATTCTGAGGTGGTCAATTTTTCCGTCAAAAATCATGCTAAAATTGACACAAATTTTGACATGTAACGTTACAATTCCAGACTTCAAGCACCCATAACTTTGCCAAAACTAAACCGATTTCCATGTTTGATGTCATTTTGTTCATGGTTTATCTTCTAGATTGATTCTGCATCTAAACTTTATCCATTTTGGAAAATTTAATTTTTTGGACTTTTTTCGAGGAAAAAAGCATGTACCCCCCCTTAACTTTGCCAAAACTAAACCGATTTCCATGTTTGATGTCATTTTGTTCATGGTTTATCTTCTAGATTGATTCTGCATCTAAACTTTATCCATTTTTGAAAATGTAATTTTTTGGACTTTTTTCGAGGAAAAAAGCATGTACCCCCCCCTTATCATTTTTCGAAAATTTTTTTTTTCAAAAATTTAGAATCTTGAGATTTTGTTTTTAATCGATTGTGGGTGTCAAAATTAGTATAAAAAACTACTTTAAAAGTAATTCTGAGGTGGTAAATTTTTCCGTAAAAAATCATGCCAAAATTGACACAAATTTTGACATGTAACGTTACAATTCCAGACTTCAAGCACCCATAACTTTGCCAAAACTAAACCGATTTCCATGTTTGATGTCATTTTGTTCATGGTTTATCTTCTAGATTGATTCTGCATCTAAACTTTATCCATTTTTGAAAATTTAATTTTTTGGACTTTTTCGAGGAAAAAAGCATGTACCCCCCCCTTATCATTTTTCGAAAATTTTTTTTTTCAAAAATTTAGAATCTTGAGATTTTGTTTTTAATCGATTGTGGGTGTCAAAATTAGTATAAAAAACTACTTTAAAAGTAATTCTGAGGTGGTCAATTTTTCCGTCAAAAATCATGCTAAAATTGACACAAATTTTGACATGTAACGTTACAATTCCAGACTTCAAGCACCCATAACTTTGCCAAAACTAAACCGATTTCCATGTTTGATGTCATTTTGTTCATGGTTTATCTTCTAGATTGATTCTGCATCTAAACTTTATCCATTTTTGAAAATGTAATTTTTTGGACTTTTTTCGAGGAAAAAAGCATGTACCCCCCCCTTATCATTTTTCGAAAATTTTTTTTTTCAAAAATTTAGAATCTTGAGATTTTGTTTTTAATCGATTGTGGGTGTCAAAATTAGTATAAAAAACTACTTTAAAAGTAATTCTGAGGTGGTCAATTTTTCCGTCAAAAATCATGCCAAAATTGACACAAATTTTGACATGTAACGTTACAATTCCAGACTTCAAGCACCCATAACTTTGCCAAAACTAAACCGATTTCCATGTTTGATGTCATTTTGTTCATGGTTTATCTTCTAGATTGATTCTGCATCTAAACTTTATCCATTTTGGAAAATTTAATTTTTTGGACTTTTTTCGAGGAAAAAAGCATGTACCCCCCCTTAACTTTGCCAAAACTAAACCGATTTCCATGTTTGATGTCATTTTGTTCATGGTTTATCTTCTAGATTGATTCTGCATCTAAACTTTATCCATTTTTGAAAATGTAATTTTTTGGACTTTTTCGAGGAAAAAAGCATGTACCCCCCCCTTATCATTTTTCGAAAATTTTTTTTTTCAAAAATTTAGAATCTTGAGATTTTGTTTTTAATCGATTGTGGGTGTCAAAATTAGTATAAAAAACTACTTTAAAAGTAATTCTGAGGTGGTCAATTTTTCCGTCAAAAATCATGCCAAAATTGACACAAATTTTGACATGTAACGTTACAATTCCAGACTTCAAGCACCCATAACTTTGCCAAAACTAAACCGATTTCCATGTTTGATGTCATTTTGTTCATGGTTTATCTTCTAGATTGATTCTGCATCTAAACTTTATCCATTTTGGAAAATTTAATTTTTTGGACTTTTTTCGAGGAAAAAAGCATGTACCCCCCCTTAACTTTGCCAAAACTAAACCGATTTCCATGTTTGATGTCATTTTGTTCATGGTTTATCTTCTAGATTGATTCTGCATCTAAACTTTATCCATTTTTGAAAATGTAATTTTTTGGACTTTTTTCGAGGAAAAAAGCATGTACCCCCCCCTTATCATTTTTCGAAAATTTTTTTTTTCAAAAATTTAGAATCTTGAGATTTTGTTTTTAATCGATTGTGGGTGTCAAAATTAGTATAAAAAACTACTTTAAAAGTAATTCTGAGGTGGTAAATTTTTCCGTAAAAAATCATGCCAAAATTGACACAAATTTTGACATGTAACGTTACAATTCCAGACTTCAAGCACCCATAACTTTGCCAAAACTAAACCGATTTCCATGTTTGATGTCATTTTGTTCATGGTTTATCTTCTAGATTGATTCTGCATCTAAACTTTATCCATTTTTGAAAATTTAATTTTTTGGACTTTTTCGAGGAAAAAAGCATGTACCCCCCCCTTATCATTTTTCGAAAATTTTTTTTTTCAAAAATTTAGAATCTTGAGATTTTGTTTTTAATCGATTGTGGGTGTCAAAATTAGTATAAAAAACTACTTTAAAAGTAATTCTGAGGTGGTCAATTTTTCCGTCAAAAATCATGCTAAAATTGACACAAATTTTGACATGTAACGTTACAATTCCAGACTTCAAGCACCCATAACTTTGCCAAAACTAAACCGATTTCCATGTTTGATGTCATTTTGTTCATGGTTTATCTTCTAGATTGATTCTGCATCTAAACTTTATCCATTTTGGAAAATTTAATTTTTTGGACTTTTTTCGAGGAAAAAAGCATGTACCCCCCCCTTATCATTTTTCGAAAATTTTTTTTTTCAAAAATTTAGAATCTTGAGATTTTGTTTTTAATCGATTGTGGGTGTCAAAATTAGTATAAAAAACTACTTTAAAAGTAATTCTGAGGTGGTCAATTTTTCCGTCAAAAATCATGCCAAAATTGACACAAATTTTGACATGTAACGTTACAATTCCAGACTTCAAGCACCCATAACTTTGCCAAAACTAAACCGATTTCCATGTTTGATGTCATTTTGTTCATGGTTTATCTTCTAGATTGATTCTGCATCTAAACTTTATCCATTTTTGAAAATGTAATTTTTTGGACTTTTTCGAGGAAAAAAGCATGTACCCCCCCCTTATCATTTTTCGAAAATTTTTTTTTTCAAAAATTTAGAATCTTGAGATTTTGTTTTTAATCGATTGTGGGTGTCAAAATTAGTATAAAAAACTACTTTAAAAGTAATTCTGAGGTGGTCAATTTTTCCGTCAAAAATCATGCCAAAATTGACACAAATTTTGACATGTAACGTTACAATTCCAGACTTCAAGCACCCATAACTTTGCCAAAACTAAACCGATTTCCATGTTTGATGTCATTTTGTTCATGGTTTATCTTCTAGATTGATTCTGCATCTAAACTTTATCCATTTTTGAAAATTTAATTTTTTGGACTTTTTCGAGGAAAAAAGCATGTACCCCCCCCTTATCATTTTTCGAAAATTTTTTTTTTCAAAAATTTAGAATCTTGAGATTTTGTTTTTAATCGATTGTGGGTGTCAAAATTAGTATAAAAAACTACTTTAAAAGTAATTCTGAGGTGGTCAATTTTTCCGTCAAAAATCATGCCAAAATTGACACAAATTTTGACATGTAACGTTACAATTCCAGACTTCAAGCACCCATAACTTTGCCAAAACTAAACCGATTTCCATGTTTGATGTCATTTTGTTCATGGTTTATCTTCTAGATTGATTCTGCATCTAAACTTTATCCATTTTTGAAAATGTAATTTTTTGGACTTTTTTCGAGGAAAAAAGCATGTACCCCCCCTTATCATTTTTGGAAAAAAATTTTTTTTTTAAATTTAGATTCTTGAGATTTTATTTTTAATCGATTTTCAGGTTTGATGCCATTTTGTTCATGTTCTTCTAGATTGATTGATAATTCAGAGGTTGTCTATTTCTCCGTCAGAAATCAACCCACCAAGTAGAAAAAAGCAGACTTTTAAAGTTTTCAAATCCTTTCGACTGCTCCTCCCACTCTTGAAACTGCCATACTTTAGCCAAAACTAAGCCGATTTACGTAATTGATAGCATTTTGGTAATGGTCATTCCTTTCGATTGGTTCCGCATTTAAGACTTATGCATTTTACATGGTATGTTCTAGTCTAGTGTACTTAGTGGTTGCTATACTTATTGGTTGAGCAGGTGGGCCGCCTGGGGCGCCTGAGCGCTCGGCGTTTGTGAAACATATTTAATTATTTGTGCGTTCGTTTGATTTTATGGCTGGCAATCTGCGCCTCCTGCCAATAGGCAATATTAATAACCTTTTTCACAGTTGCCAGGCAGCCAATCGAAACTGGCATCTTAATTAGGCAGCATCTGACAGGACAGGACAGCTGTCCTGCGCATTGGGGGCAAATGGGCGAATGGGAATGCGACAGCGACTTCGACTGCCACTGCAAATGTGTCTAATGAAGTCCTTGGCTGATTGATGGCCAAGCATTTCCGGCAGACCCGAACAGGCTATACGGCTACTCGATTGCCGCAAGACGCCATACGATTAATAGATGTGACTCAATATGTCAGGCGGCCCCATGGAGGCGCCAATTTCCGAAAACTAGCAGCAGAGACATGGCCAAGCAGCGTCCACACGCCTCGGCCAGTTGCCAGTTGGCAGTTTAATGGCCCCGTCTTGATGGCCTGTACATTGGCCAAGTTTATTACTTTAAAATCGCAAAATGCGCCATAGCATTAACATGAGCTGGGGGCGAGTGTCGCGAGGTTGCCAGCTCATAAAATGGCTTTTAAAGGTCATAAATATAAATTGAAATTGCGTTGACGACAAAAAAAAAAGAATGAAATGAACAAGAACAACAAACTTTATCAGTGGTAGAAGCGAGAACGAGTTTGGATCTTTAGAGCGAAGTTTTTCGCTCTTTTTTACTGGCCACTTTATAAGCTCTTTTATGATATACTATATTAAACAAACATGTTTTCATACAATTAATTAACGTTCTCAAACCGAAATCATCTTGTCTTCGGTTTAAAGTTTGAACCAATGCCTGACCTTAAGGTTCGGTTCGTAAACCTGCTTTTCGATTCGCATAAACACATATTTTAGCTTGTCAATTCAATGAATTTATTATTCAAATCTCTTTTATATTAAATAAATATATATGTAGTACAATTGCTCAAAAGAAATAATTGCAAAAAATTATAATAACCCCAACAAAGGATATTATAATTTTATCACAAATTGAAGAAACGTCTAGAATCTAGAAATGGAGACATCACGACCATAGTGTCGACTATATATATTCCTGATCACGACAAGCACGGTCTGACTGTGTCAACTTGTTTCTTTAATATTGAATCATGTAACATCTGATCAATATAATTTAGTTGCCACAGCAACGCTTTACAATATTTGAAGTTTTTCTTCGGAAACGATGCCAACTGCGATGTTGGCTTATCAACTCCGAGGCATTGTGCTATTGGCGGCGCTTTAAGTTGTTTTTCACGCAATTTCCTTTATTAAGTCGGTGGACGGTTTGCAGTTAGATTTTATTTTTAGCAAATAAGCCCAGACAAATAACAACAGCGCTGGCTTACCCAGAGGACCCCCAGCAGTAGCAACCAATGACCCTTGCCGTGACGTTGCCTGGTTACGCAGTTGCCCCGCACCCCGCACCCCCGTTCGACAACCCCGCGCCAGCGATTCGACGAGCAATCATTTCTACGGTCATTTGGCGAGCGCCGTGTGCGCTACTCAGCCTTAAAATTGGAAAAATGTGTTGGCCAAGGCTCTGGCCCAGCTCAGCACCAGCAGCAGCACCAGCATTAACTCCAGCTCCGGCTCCAGCTCCAGCTTCGGCTCCAGCGCCGGCTTACTGCTCGTCGCTTTTTATGACTGGCGTTAAAAATGTGCAGCGCGCCCGTCGGCTCGAGTGCAATAAAAGTAAAACACATTGCCAAAGCAGCTTGCAGCAATATTTGCGCAATATGGCAGCAATCCCCCCCACACCATTCCTATCCAAAGGGTTTTGAATGGTGGCCTGTAGTAGTGTATAGAAGTCTAGCATCCTTCGGTGGCTGCTTTCATTATTTATTTTATTTTATTAGAAATTATTTAGTGCAGCAGCAAATGCTGCCGCCTACTGCCTCAGTGCTTCATTTTGCCATCGCTCGCTGCTGCATCGCCTGGCCGGAATCCTTTTATTGTTATCTCAGCCATTCAACATGGGGCACTGTGGCACGAGCTGGCGTTCAAAGTGCATTAAAGCTGATTAATTTTATTACTAGCCCGGCCAGTTCGTAGTGGAGGGTGGGGGTGGTAACCAAAACAACAAATCTGCCTAAGAGTGAAGATTTAACTAGTCAAAGCTCTTGAATGCTCGACTAGCAGTTGCCCTGGTGGAAAATATTAAATAAATAAGAGATTTTGAAGATATATTTATACCAAAGGAGATAAATGATTCAAAAAATGTAAAATATCTAGAATGATTGGTCTAGTAAATGCCCTGTACTAAACGTATTGAATAAATATGAGAATTTGAAGATATAATTATATCATATGATTTTCAAAATATAAAATACTACCTGACCTTGCTTGGGCAAAGTTGTTTTTTTAAGTAGAGTGGTTGTTATAACTTTTATTTAAAGTCTCGACCTATCTCTTGGCAATAAACAAATCGAGAAATGCTTAGAAGTAAATTAATTGGTTGAGTTCCAGTAAACTCAAACAATATATTTTACTAAGTTTATGTTATTAGTTTACCAACAGGCATGTTTATGTCTTATATATGTAATAATTGTTCAAATACCAAAGACCACCTGTTATTGTTCATATTGTCATTGACTGATATCTCTGCATCTGTATATTTTTGGTTTGATTTTGATGCCAAGTAAGTCTACGGTCCAAGTCCAGTCCCAGATATTTTACTGTCTCATTAACTGTTATGGTGGAGCCATTTAATACTACGGCAGTTTTTATGTCAAATAAAACCATCTGCTGGGACAGTTTATTGACCTGCGTATAGTTTGCTACCTTCATTAATTAAAAACAGAAATAAAAACAGAATAACAAATTTAACGTTAAGTCTTGAATCGCTGGATTTTTCAAAATAACCTAAAGAGGTATTCGAATCGGATTGAAAACTATGCAAATATTTTCCTCCAATTTTCCATAACTTCGCAGCAAGGTATTCGTATATTTAATTTCATAAAAATTAAAATATATATTTATTCGTAAATATGCTTAAATTGAATGCGTATTTCTTTTTTCCCACTCATTTATTGGCGGATGAAACTATGTTTTCAATTATTTCCCGCATTGGCGCTGAGGGCGTGTGTGAAACTGGAGACGTAAGCGGATCAGACCATAAAAATGCCTTTCAGTCAATTTGTTGCCTTTGAGAAATATTTAAAATGCCAGCTCAATTTGCATGTAATTTTCACTTAACAGCCGCAAATCAGTTGCGCTGTGGGAAACCGTGGAAAAGCCCCGTCATAAAAAGCGCATCAAGTAGAGTCGCCGCGACGGCTGCAGTATTATTGTTGCTTTTGTTGTTGTTGTTGTTGTTGTTGCTTTTGTTGCTTTTGTTGTGGCTGTGTGCATTTGGCAAGCCCGATTTGGTGATTGTCATCGATACGGATGCGCATTATGCCGGCTCCGGGTGCGTTGGCATGTCCGTGTTCCCTGTCCGGCGTAGCCAATCAGCCGCCGGAAACGGCAATTGCCAATTGGGCGCCATTTTACACAGCAACAACGACAACAACATCGGCGAAGGGACGTCAGCAGCCAAAAACCTCATCATTTGTTTCCATTTGTCTGCCCGGGGGCTGTGGGGGTCAAGGGGCAACGTTTATGCGCTTGTTTGCGCGCATTTGCGCTGCAATTCTCTCACACCACGCACTCCATTACAGTCGCGCACAAAAGTATGCAACAGTCATTGGCAAACGGCGCCGCTTTGTTATTTAGCCACTGTTCATTTGACGGACGCCGGCGTCGTCTACGGCTCCGATGCCAACTCCAACTATGTATCCGGCTTTGGTTATTCGGGTTTTAGTGGGTGCGCACCTGAAAATGACCATAATTAATTGCATGTACCTGCGGCCATTGGCCCCCATCGGCTGCCAATTAGCGCCAGTTGAACGGATAGCATGAGCTGCAATTCTGGGTCTCTCTCGCAGTGTGTGTGTGTGTGTGTGTGTGTGTGTGTGTGTTCTTTTTATACACTGTTCGTCATGGGGGAAAGCGCATATTGGTTGGGGTATATTATTTGGCTGCATCAATGCTGAGCAAGAAATTTGATACCAGGTATATTTACCTCAAAAAGCAGTTTGCCCTTGGCGCCCTTTTATTTGTATTACTATTTTATTGTTATTTACTAATTATTTTTGAGCTTAGAAATTATTTTTTGTATTTTTCAAGTTAGGTATATTTTAAAAATTAATTTAAATAATTTAAATGTAGAAATTTTTATTTTGAAAGTAAAATGTTATATTTAGAGATAAGTTACTCAGTATTCCAAAAGATCTATATTTTACAATAAGACAATTGGTATTGAAAGAATTTTTAAATTAATAACAAATATTTTAAATGTATATCCATCTTAGACAAGGTGGAAATCTTAGAGCAGAGTTGCGCGCGAATAGAGAATTGCGCAGTCGATGGGAGTTGACTGTCACTCTTCTACTTGTTGTTTATGCCACTTGCTGCATTGATTGATGGCTGCAACATTGGGGAAGGGGAGGGGGAAGGGGGAGGAGGGGACAGAGGAGGAGTCACTGACTGACTGACGAGATAACGGCCACTGTGCGCTGCGACTGGCAGCCCATTCAAATAGCGCGCCTCATTAGCTTGCCACATGCAGAGAAGAGCAGCGCAGCGCAGTTTGTCCTTTGGGGCAGTTAGAGTATTGGCAAGTCGACCACACACACACACACACACACGCGTGTACACACACGCACACTCCTTGGAGTGTTTTCCAATGTTTTACAACTTAACAACACTTCACTTGGCCACACTTCACTAGCCGCATATTTTCATTAACAAAAGTGGCTGCCACTTGGGCACTTTTTTTGCCCATCAGCATCACACAGACACGCACGGACAACACTTGGGCTTGTGTTGAAGCATTATAATCGTAGCTGTAGCAGCAGCAAATCGGTTTCGCATGAAACGCAATTGTCTATAATTACATTATCCCAACTATCAATTAAACCAAATTGTCTGACGGCCGCGCCGGGGCCTAGCCCGGAACTCGGCCAGACACACGCATGGCCCATAAGCAATGCTCATTTCCCACACCCGAAGCACACACTTGCCCACTAACCACACACACACACACACATACACTCTTTCCACACACACCAAACCCATCTGCAGCTGCAGCATAATGGGAGCCTGTTATATGTTTTTGTGATTGTACAACAAGGCCCCTGTGCGTGTGTATCCTTCTGAGTTTCCGAATGTCCCTCTCCCCCTGTCTCTTTGTGTATGTGTGTGTGTGTACACTCGTAATCCCCGCACACAAAAGCATTTAAATAATTTTACTGGCGCTGTCGACGCCGCCGCTGATATCGGAGTATTTTTCAAGTAATTGTTATAATAACAAACGCAAAAACAACAACAACAGACACACAGTCATGGCAATTACATGCTAACACACACAAACACACACACAATTTCGCATTGAAATATGGTAGTCACAATTACATTTAGGCACACACACAAGCACACGCACAGCCAAATTCAAATTTTATGTTTATGCGCCGCCTGAAAGCGAAAATTGAAATTCGCAATACCCAAAAATTTGCTCTTAATCGTATTAGGAATTCGATATGTTCTTTACAAGATTTAATGGGTGTGGCGTGCTCTTTCTCAGGTTTCACACATTTTCTCGAACCCCTACTTGGGTCTATAGAATCATGTTATGCTGATCTTATTACATTTACAAATTACATTCAAGCATTCTGTGGCTTTATTTTCATCTAAATTCGGGTCGTAGGGATATTTAAATTTAACGTTGTTATTTTGAAAATCTGCTCCCACTTAGAGGAATGGATATGTCGCATCGGTTGTATATAAAAGTCTCAATAGATCTTTTGAAATAAGATAAAAATCGTTCCCCAAGGTGAAGGATGATTTTCGTAGTTATTATTTCATTATATTTGCCTTTAAGCTGGGAAAATGAGTTTAGAATTGAGCGTGGATTTTAGGAAAAGTGTAATGCACATCTCCAACACATAGTTTCATGGATCCATTTTGAACATGATTTGGAAACTGATCGGATGAAAAGTTTTGAAACGAAACGTTTTGTATATGCAGTTTTCACCAAATTGTTCAACCCTTCAAACAGCTATTTAGTGAGTCAATCAGTCAGTTTGTCAATTAATTAGTCAGTTAATCAGTCAGCCAATCAGTCAATCAACTAGTTAATCAGGCGGTCAATCATGCCGTCAGTCAATGTTAAAGTCAATCGGACAGTCGAACAGTCAGTCAGGCATTCAGGCAGGGAATCAAGCAGTCAGTCAGTCGAGCAATCAGTGGTCAATCAGTCAATCACAACCTGTTTTACACACAAATATTTAGAGTTGAAATCATTTCAGGACTTTGTGCCGCATAAACTATTTGGCCAAGTGGAGCAGAAGCAGCGGCGCGTTTTTCGTCCAACTCTGGAGCGAAATGCGAGTACTCACACTCAAACTCAAACTCACATTCGCACTCGCACTCGAGTAAAGTTAAAATTTGTTTTGCTTTCACATTTAATTGAAATTTACGCCGCTTTGTCGGCGTCGCGTTGTCGCGACAAGCGGCGACTTTTATCATTTTAAAAGCCGCCCGCCCGCTGTGCCGGCCGCTGCCTCGTCCGGGCGACGCTGGCGGTGGCGTCGCGGCTGGAGCCGTGCCCGGAGCTGTGCCTGGCCATTGTCTGAGGCCCGACAGCCACTTTTGCTGCAAATTAAATGCATTTTGCACGCACGCACACTTATGCACTTATGCCAGTACTAATGTGCGTGTGTGTGTGTGTCGGCTTGTCATTTAATTTTAAAAAGTTTCGCTGCACGAGATTTACAGCGCCCGAATGACTAAAGAGTTTTCACACACACACACACACACACACACACACACACACACACACACACACACACACACACACACACACACACACACACACACACACACACACACACACACACACACACACACACACACACACACACACACACACACACACACACACACACACACACACACACACACACACAGTTTCACTCCTCGACGGGAGCACCCCTCTTTAATTTCACTTAATTGAGAAGTTGTTCGACCGACTCCGCCCCGCCCTCAGGTGAGTAAATTGCTGACAGCGCTGCAATCAATAAGAAATTTGTTTACACAATGGCTTCAGGGCAAAATAAAAAAAAAAATGAAAAGTGACCGGTCAAGGATTAAGTCGAGCAGAGAATGGCTCTTATTACATATTTGGCAATGTGTTTTCTACATAATTAAATTTATGCTCATCTCTCGGAGGAATATGTCTTTCTACTGGGGACCCGAATATATATTATCAGTTCCCTAAGGTTTGGATATAGTATATAATAGTATGAAAAAGTATTTGCAAACTTAGATTAAGTATGGAACCCCTTTAATGCTAAAGCAAAAATGCTTACAGTATTCAAGTCGGGCATAAAGAAAGTTTGGAATTAAAAAAAGAGTTCTCAGCATAAAAATTTCAACTTGTGCAAAATTTTGACAGTGCTTGACTCTTGAATTTAGAAATTTCGGGATTAATAGAATAGTACTTTAACTAAGGATATTTCTAATAGCCATAGAAATGTTGACTTTGGCTAGATGTTGACAAAGTCTGCGCTTGAATTGCACTTATACATATGTCGTAGTGTACATTTTCGTTCAAATTAGGGTCTTTTATGAAGAATTTTATTGAAACTCAGATCTGATGCTGAGCCCAAGCGTCCAAAATGCATGCAATTAAAGTGTAATGTCAGGCCAGCAGGCCGGACAGTTGCACACACACACACACATACACTGGCAGCAGCTACACGCAAATATGCAACAAAGGAAAAGTGCAATGTTGTTTGTGGTCAAATACAAAAGGACATGAACATGGCCAGGACTCCGACTCCGAATTGAGACGCTGAACGGCGGGGGCATGGGTCAAACGTTGCCTGGGGCAATGCTGGCCACATTTTACGCATTTGCACCGGGAATTTATGAAATTGCAAAAGGAGCAGCGATGCAGCAGAGCAAATCAACGTACGAGTCGAAGCCGGGTGGAGGATAAAGGACAATGGACTAGCGGCAATGGCAAAACAAAAATGCCATTTATTTGTTAATTTACCCACGCAGCATCAAAAATATGTGAAGTCAACAAAATGGAAACGAAAACAAAAACAAAGGGTCGCCAGGTGCACCAGACGGACGAATCACGGACTGAAAACCAGGAACCAGGAACCAGAAACCATGGACTCCATGGCAACTGCTGCCCCGCAAGCGTTTTTAAGCCACTTGTTTGTTGGTTTGCTTAATCCGCCTGGACTGGCTCTGGGCCCAGGTGCTGGCCGTATTTACGTCTGGCTGAGACTCTAGCCGGGATCTGCCCAGCCCCCTCTGTGTGTGCTCTCTAGTTTATTAGTCCACAACTGCCAGCCTAATGATGCCTGTCCACAACAGCGGCCTAGGCATCCGTTTGAGTACGTTTGATTCGGTTTGTCCGTCTCTTTGTCCGCCTGTTTGTCTGTCCGAGCAGCCCTTTACTTAACGCTATACTGGCTGCACATGTAATACCCTGCCTTTCCAGCGGACCCATTCAGTTATTGGAAATTGAGATTGTTAGATATATGTGCGCAGGGTGTTTAGAATTCGGTCTGTTTGAAGTTTGCTGTCTTTGGTTAAGGTATGCTAATTTCGATGTTGCGCTTCAGATTTTTCTGGCTTGTTTTTTTAAGCGATACCCAGTGAAAATTGGTATAGAATAGGGAATAATGCATAGTGAATGTTGAAATTCCACAAACTAAGACTTAACAACTTTTATTTAAAATGTAAGTTTTTGTGGTTTTTTTTTCGATGCCATCTCCTATTTTACCATAATCGAAAATATTATTTTTGTGTATTCTATTTTTTTTTAAATATTTTTCGATATCATCTTTCATTTTACCAAAATCGATAAGTTCTGTTTTTTTTTTAAATCTATACATTTTAGATTATTGGCATATATACATTTTTAGATACCTTTCACACTTTAATCAAATTTGTAGATTAAAAGCTTAATTTTTTGTGGGAGATAATAAGACCTATGTAAGACCATTTTCCTCAAATTTGTATATTTTTTGGTTTAATATAATTTATAATCAACTATGAATAATAATTTGGCAAACAAAAATAACTAATATTTCATTGTGTGTGTTTGCTACAGGGTATTTGGTAATCGGTCAAGCTGCTTTGTTTTTCTTGTTGTTATTTTTTTTAGATTCTGTTAACAATGTTTTCAACTTGTTGCCCGTACTCTGTTTTTAATTTACATTGGCATTGTATAAATATTTGGACAAGCTGCCAGGCCAGCGAGCGCAGCTGCTGCCCGCCCCCTTTGGGTGATTTATGCAAAGAGTGCGGGGCGCTGGAGCGGGGTGGTGGATGGCGGATGGTGGGTGTTGTGGTATCAGCCCGCATCTAATGTTGATTTTGCGTCTTTTTACGCTCTCAAGGCGAGTCGTGGCGTCCCGGCGCAAACTGTTTGTGCAAATGCTTTTTCAACAATTGCATGCCAGGACTCGCTGATCCCCCAGAGATTAACGTGACTAGTACAGCGTGTGTGAGTGTGTGCGTGTGCGAGTGGGGCGCATGTTCATGTTAGATAATCCAATTAATATGCACACAAAAACGCAGCTAGACAACAATAACTAAGCACGGCGAGCGCGCTCCAACCTGGACGCCATGTTGAATATCTGGCAAAACCGGAAGCGGACAAAGAGGCTGCGGCGCGACTGCGGCAGCGGTAAAAGCTGTTCAAACATTTATGAGCTCGGCGGCGGTTGCCAGCGACTAGGCAAACAATCTACAGGCAACGATACAGCACTCAGCCCGGCCAACATCCCGGCACGAGGAACCCACGCAGGAGTTACAGCAACAATGCATAAAACTAATTTGCGGCCGGGCAATTATGCACCTCCAGCTACAGCTGCAGCTGAAGTTGTTGCTGAGCCTGCGTGTAGGTGCCCGCCTAGGCGCACATGCCCATCCAGCTGCTAATTTCTTCATTAAGCCACACAAACTTGTTTTCCAAGCAGCTCGCTCGGCGCCAGATTCTGATTCGAAAGCACATAATAATGCGGTCAATGTTGAGAGGCATGCGTGGAAATCTTCAAATTACCCACAAATGAGAATTAACAATTCAACTATGCACTGAGACAAAATTACGCACCGTCTTTGAGAACTCTTTGCTACAAATAACTTTAATCCCACTATGCAGAGGTTCGAGCAGTTCCTTTAGTAAATGTAGAATTTTTGCGATTTCTGGGTATTCGACAGTACAATTATTTTCGGCTCGACCTTAAGTAATTATCATTTATCAACTTGCCTGACCTAAAATGTTGTCGATATTAATTTTCGTCTCTAACTTTATTAGCATCGATATGAACTAAACATTGCAAAAAACAAAATACCCCTTTTCACTTAGTGAACAGGGTAGACAAGCTGATGCACTCTAAATAACATTTTGAACAAAGCTCTAAAACACAATTACACAATTTTATAAACAGAGTATAAAAATCATAGCTTGAAAGTGTGAAATGAAACTCTAATGGACAGCTTATCCTCGGTATCTATAATATACTCCACTTTACTTTTGCATTGTCAGACCAGAGTATTAAAACTTATATGCTTTAAAATGCTGCATATCGAAAATTTGACCTGATACTCTGAATGTGCAGCTTATCCTTTGTATCTATAAAAACTTATATACTCCTCTTTACGTTTGCCCATTTAGAACAAAGTATAAAAACCAATATACCTTACTCAACTTTGCAAACAGTGCATCGATTTCCCAAGTTTAAAGTGCTGCATGTTTAATATTTGAACGAAATCTCTGAATGGGCAGCTTATCCATTGTATCCACACATGAGCCAGTAGGTCTCAATCTTCATGGTTTGCCTTTGTACTCTTTTTCTATGTGATAAGTTCCCTAGCCCCGCACCCTCCGCTCGCCACTCCCCACTCACATGCTCGACTCTTGCATTATCTAGATTATCTTGTCAGAGCATCGCGTTCAAGAAGTTAATTTTTCTTTCATTAGCGCCTGACATCAGCGTCACTTAACCCCCCCGTGGCGCCTTCCGTTCGCTCCCCTTCTCTCGTCTATCCATTTAGCAATGAAACTTTGCTTATTATAACTATGTGAAAGTGTCGCGTCCCGCCCCGCACACCTCCGCCCGGCGCCACCCGGCGTACTCATTCAGGCATATTCTAATATCAAGCTCCCAGCTGAGTGGGGGGCCGTGCAAAGCCGCACACGTATTGGCATCAAAACTTTTTATTAGTGTCGAAAGTGGGCAATTCCTCCCCTACTCCCCCCCACCTCTCATTCTCCACACTCCTGGTGCCAGCCTAGCAGGAAGGAAATCACAGAGCGAACTGTTTAGCACAACGTTGCGTATGATTAATATGCAGCACACGTATAGCCGCAAATATTGATTTTTAAATAAGATGACGCCACGAATGTGGGCCAAGAGCAACCACCCACACACACAAACACACACACACACGCACAGCTAACTAAACATCAAACTTTGTTTGGCCAAGCAAAGCAAAATCAACAACGAAATTATATAATTTGCAGTGTAATCAGGCTAAGTTTAAATGTGAAACGCGAAATGTGAAATGTGGCAAAAAAGGCGTCGTGATTTGAGCTGATGGCTCATGCGGCGTATGAGTAATGCCCGCCTATAAGATTACTCATACGTAAAAGCCGCAAAAAGCGCCAGTCATGGCCGGGCCACACTGCAAAGAGCTCTTCCAAGAGCCGCCAAGCACTTTGACAAATGAAACATGGCTAAAGGAGTGGACGGAGGCGTGGGGTAAGGGCTGGCATTTGGTATTGGAGCTCTGCTAGAGCTGTAAAAGGGCCGCATTGGCGACGCCATCCGCCGAGTTTTAATGCCATTGATGGCTTATTTCAGGTTTACGACTTTATTTTTGCTACCTAGCCAATGTTTGCCTCCTGTTTCAGTCACTCTCCACGTCCGTTTGTCTTTCCGTCTGATCAACGGCATTCACTCACGGCGCGCGCTTTGTAACTTTTGACTATGGCAACCCGTAATGTTGGCATCCCTCAGCCCCACCAGACCCACACAACTGTCGGCAGCGGCTGAAAGTATGCTTGAGTGGTTTTTAGGCGCAGTTGTTTCTATTTTTTATTGCAATGGCGAATGCCACGCTTTTTATTGCAACTCCATTGAAGTCGGGCAGGCATTGAACTGTAAAATGGTTTTTATTCTACCATATGCCCTGTAAAACAATGGGGATTATAGTTGCCCCAGTTGCCGCACACACCGATCGTGCATTATCTTGGTTACCATCCTGATATATGTGGGATTAGCGAAGGCCAGGAAATTAAATTCCGAAATCCTTAAGATTATAATAGGTAATAGAATTTCGGCAATAAAGCGTTGGATCAGTTAAGCGCAGTTCTGCCATTAGCTCGCTTGCCACAAAGTTTTGAAAACACGTCTGCCCGAGTAGAGCGCGTAAGTGTGCGGCTGTTCGACTAGGGGATACCCTGTAGCATTGGCATCATAGAAATATATGGTCTGGACGACATCTTCGCTGGCGTGAGAGGAGCTGCGGCGCATACTTGATGACATTCTTAATGACACATCTTCGAAAGTGTCTTGATTACTGATACACTCAATGACATGTCACTGAGCGCGTCTTGCCTCATATAAAAAATTACGGAGGTTTAAAAAAATATCCCCTAAAAAGTACCTAAATAAATAAGCAAAGGAAAACGAAGTCCCAAATTTTGTGTCTGTAGCTCTTATATTAATTTAGCCTGTTCTTAGCAGATCGCTAAGATCTTCATACAGACTGACAGTCACGCATGCCTGTATTAAATATATATATATGCACTGCATCCTTTGTTTTATATATGAATGTGCACTGCAATATGCCCTCTTTGTCTTCTTTCAATGGGTGTAGAAAGTTTACTATGCAGTCAACTTTCCCCTTCATGAGTTTCATATGAACTCGCAGGCAGGTGAAACTGTATTGACAACTATCTCTGTCTCACTCTCTCTCTCTCTCTCTCTCCCTCTGTCTGTCCGCTCGACTGTGCCGGCGGCCGTGCAACAGCATGTTGCATGCTGCTGAGCCGCTCAGCCGACAACAAATTTTTATTGTCAGCATATTTTTTTATGTTTGAAGCATACCCCGCACCCCCATCGCGACGTGGCAGACGACACTGACTAAAGCGCTTCTGTGTGATGTGATGAACGCGGCCTGCGCATTGACATTGTCTGTACAGCCCCCCCCCCACCCCCGCTCCCCACAATCCCTCCCTTGTTGCCCTCGTCTCCTTGTCTAGCGTCGTCTGCCGTTTGGCGGTAAATAAAATATCGTTTCATATAAAAATACAAGTGCCTCCCTGCACACATCCGCCCTCCCCGCTGCTGCTGCATCGATTAAGCGTGTCTAACCGTTGGGGCATGCCCCTGATTCCAATCCTTTTGCTGCAGCCAACAGCACCGAATATTTGTTGTTTTTATATCTCTTTTTTCAGCTCCCTTTTTTGATTTTTGTTATTTTTGTTGTTTTCCTTTTTTTATCAATTTTTTTGTGTATTTTTTATATTTTTGCTGGGAATGAACGCTACACGTGTTGGTAACATATTTTTGGATATTATTACAATGGTTTCTTTTTGTTAGCCCCAAACGCCGGGCCCTCAACCTTTACCTTAACAAGTGGCCCGCTGTCAGTGTGGATTTTACGAGCGTATGTGTGTGTGTGTGTGGATGTGGGTGGGTGGGGGCATCTTTTTATGGACACTTGAACGTATTCAAGTTCGCAGCGTGCTTTGAATGTGTTTTGGGTGTTCCATACACCCCCACGAATACTTCAACAAGCGATAGCAACAACAATAGCAACAACAACAACAACAACAGCACAGACAAGTGGCAAATGCATTTTATTTACTGCATATTTTATTCAGCAAAATTCCAGCAAAAGGTGAAGTCAAGTGCGCTGCGATGCGATGCCATGAATCAGCTTTGCATTGGCGGTTAGAGGGCAGGAGCATCAGCGAAATTTGGCCCAAAAAATTGAATGCGACGGGACAAAAAAATGTATACGATGGGTATTATTATTATTTTGCATACATTATGACAAACTAAATCATATTACATTTATAAAGATGAAATCAATATTGTTACAGTGAAATATCTGCGAACGAACAGCTTCTCCCTTAGGCGAGAAATGCTTTTGGTTTGAATATTTGTTCTGCCTTTTTGGAAGAGAACTCTCTTTAGATCGCATGCAAATATTACTTTTATGTGCGAAAACTAACTTTTTTTGTAACGAAACTATTCAGTCAAGGCAAAAACTGTAGACGAATTGGCCCGAAAGACAATAAATCTTAAAACAATTGCCAATTTTGGCTTTTTATTTGGTTTGCATGACCTCCTTTACGACAGGTCATCAAGCGCGTCTTGTCCTATATAAGAATTACATACTACACTGAGAGATGGTAAAAATATGTTCCCAAAAACGTGCGTTAAAAGAAAACAACAAAGAAATAAATAAATTTAGATATTAAAGCAACCGAAGTCAAATATAAGTTTTTTCATATATCAATTTTAATTTAATAAAGATTTGCATGAACTATGTTTCGGTTATTTGTTCGATATATATTTTAAGCGAACGTAGGTCGCTCAGCAGGGTTTTCACTGTATTTGGCGAGCCACTCGAGAGGTGAACTGAATTCCCCTTCATGTTTGCTTTCATATGAAAACTGAGCTGGCAAATAAAAAAGATTAAAATGCAGCTATAAAATATACAAATTTATGTGAGCTGCCTTAATGAAAAGCGCTTTCCGAAAGAATCATCATCGTTCCAGAGGGCTGGGCGCAAATGTGCCAACAGCGACATGGGTGGGGGGAGCAGTGGGGAGGGGTAGTCACAACCCAAACCGAATTTCATGCTTAAGCTCTGTAAAATTAACATTTAATTGAAGCCTACATTTCGGCGCCGCTGGCAGTGCGAAACATTAACGAACATTTGGCGCTGTGGCATGCCACGCCCACGCCCGCACCGCAGGCTGCGAGTGCGAGAGTGCAAATCCCCGGATGGAAGACAAATGCAGCCCAGACAGCGGCCAGTGCATGTTTTGATAGCGTAAATTATGTTATAAAATTTATTTAATTTCACTTTTCTGCTGCTCTGCTGATCCCACCAAATGTGCACGGGCCATGCAAGGCCTGAGGGGGGACGAGGTAGTGCAGGGTGCGGCAGCCACCTGATGTGGCATGCACACTCACACACGCACACACACACACACACACACACACACACACACACACACACACACACACACACACACATGAGCATATCAACTGGCAGCGCGCAGAGTCCCCAGAGTATTGCAAATTGTGCAGGGTTCCACAGCGGCAACTTCAACTGTTGTCCCCCTTGCCACAGGCCCCCCTTCCCCTTCCCCCTGTTGCTGCTGGCTGAGCTTTGCGTGCCCAGCGCGCATATTTATGTCTATCTGGCAAGCAAGCCAAGAAACATGCAAACATTTTGTTGCCACTGGCCGGGACAAGTGGCATTGGCCAAAAATGAAATGGAAAGCGCGGCCAGGTGAGCAAACAAGGCACACACACACACACACACACACACACACACACACTTAGCACGTGTGTGTGGCGCAGATATTGGCAATGCTTAACTGCACTCCTTAACCTTTGCGCCACATGCCAGAGATGGCAACGTGTGCCGTTGCTTATGAAGAGTTATTACTGTAGCCCTGTAAATTATGCCATAGAGCCGTCAAGAATAAAAAAAGGAATTTTTTACGCAAATCAAATACACTAAGGTCACAATTTTTTAAACTAGAAACAAAATTCTTATGTTAAGGACATTTTTCAAGCCTGTAATTCGTAAATCAACATTATAAAATAAATAGTTTACTATTTTTACATGAAAATTTTCAAAAAATAAATAACAATTTTAGGATAAACATGAATATGCAAGAATAATAAGAAGAACTTTAAATATTACTTGAAAAGAAACATAATAAAAAGAAGAAAATTAAATATTTTCTAAATTTTTTCTTTTTAAATCTAAAATAATGTGACAATCCAAAGTTCGAATCAATACCTGAAAACTAGCTTCACAAGCCAAACCTATAGACGAGCCGTTGATTCGAACCGTGAGCTGATCATATTGTTAATACGTATTTTGAAAAATGTTTTATTTTTTGTGATTGTTGGTTTTGACTTAATTTAAAAATATTTACAAAGGACGTACAAATCAAATCTTAACACAAAGTTTTTTTATACCTGAACTTAAAGCCGCGTGTTTCTCTAAGTGCATAAACTAAAAACACGCTCGCTATCCTCACGCGTCCATCTCTAAGCCGAGCAATCTTTCATCTCGGCCGAGAAAGAGGGGTGGGGGCGGGGGTTGGGGTGCTCGCAACTTAAACGACCGCTTAAATAATTAAATACCAATGACACTTAAACGTAAATCATGAATTTTGCAAGGGTTTGTTCGGGGCCACGTGCAGGACGCTGCTGCTCCTCGATAAGATATTAAGCAAATGGCGAGGACTTTGGGCCGGGGTCAGCGGGGTGGGGGGTCAGTTGGCACAGTCCGACAGCTCGTCCGTTCGCCTGACCGTTAGTAAAGTCGGAAAAATGTCAACGCCGCCGGAAACAACACCCAAAAAATTACTGTTGCAAAATGCTGTACAAGTTTCCGCTTCGACTTGGAGCTTCCTGCAGCAACAGCAACTGCAGCAAATCCCCAGCTGCTGAGCTCTAACATGCCAGCAACAACAGCAGCAGCAGCAGCAGCAGCAGCAGCAACAACAACAATGACAATGACAAGCGTTACAATAGCAACAACTTTGTATGTGCAACAATTTGTTGCCGTAGACAAAGGCAAAGTCAATGTCGGCAGAGTTGTCAACGCTGTTTAAAGTTGCCTTAATTGCAGTTGTTGCTGCTGCTCTTTTTATGGCTGTCGTGTCGCAGTCGCTGCCTGCAGCACATGCATAAAATATGTTGCATACTTCGTGGCGCACGGCAGACAACAGCCGCCGCCAACAGCCAAAAGGTTGCCACTGCCGCTGGCGTTGCCACCGTGTCTGTTGTGTGCTGCCTTTCATGCTGTTAATTATTATTATAGACGTGTGAGTGTCCATCTGTCTGGGCACCCAGCAGGCAGGCGGCCCACCGACCACATGCAATAAAACAGCACTTAGACATGGCCGAAGACACACACACATACTCACACACACATTCGTCTACACACGTTCATAACTACATAGATGTCTGGTCCGTTTGAGCCACTGCCTGGCCAAATAGTCAAACGGCGCACCGGGGAATACTTTGCCAAATTGCACTACCCAGCCTCCACTAAGCCCTACGTCCTCCCCCTGCCACCCCCATCCCACGCTGGCAGACGTCGCTCGCATCCTTGGCCACTCATTTGACTGCACGCCGTCCTTTGTCGTCCTTTCAGCTCTCTCCTAAATATTTTTGCTCTTTGTCGCCTTGCACGCGTGTGTGTGTGTGTGTGTGTGTGTTCCTTGCTGTCTAGCGCTGCGTGCTGATTTCAGCCATTTAACTACCGTTTTGGCTTTAATATAAGACAAAATGGTGCAGCTATCAATTGAATGCAGAAGCTGAAATACCCTGCTCTATTAGTTAGAGCCGTAAAATATATTGATTCGATACTATGTTATAAGATTACGTTTACATTACATGTTATAATTATGGTTCTCCTAAATTTTGACTTCTGGCAACAATATTTGGAAAAATAAAAAATGTTTCTTATAACAGCTTTTTATTTTAGCACTTGTTTCAATATATAGATTGATAGATAGATAAAAGAGATGTTTATAGTTTCAGAGTTTTGTTAAGATATCTTGTAAAGCAAAAAACTTTTGCAAATTAATATTTATGTTTTGACCAACTGTTCCAATGGGATCTATATCATATAGTAGCCGAAGTTCAATTATTTGTTTCACACAATAGCTTAGTTATTTACCCGTTGGTTCTATAGCCATATGTATGTACTACCTGCATGTCAAGTTTCATAAAAATAGCTAATGGCATTCATTAACATAGTTAAACACCTATTATAGCCCCCTTCAAGGGTATATCGCTAACACTTAACCTATTTCTATAAATAGTTCTCCCCACTTATTTTCTTTGCGCTTCTAACCCTGCCTATTGTTTTGTTTTCTAAGTAACCACCAATATTATTTGATCTACTTCAAGTTGTATCATTGTCTTGTAAGCTTTGGCTGCCTTAAGCCGGCTAAGAACTTGGCTGCCAGCTTATCGTAGTGCAAGACGAACTGGCCGTGAGAGTGGAGGGCGGTGAGGGAGGGAGGGGGTTGCATTTAAAAGACATTATTGGTTTTTTTTGTTTTTCTATTTTTGTTTTATTTTGTCAGGTGCGCTAATCGCCGGCTAAGCTGCGCCCCGGAGCCCGGCCAAGTGGCCATGGCTAAAAGTCAGCTAATTAGTTGACACTTTGTCTTGGGCCACTTAATTAGCCGCCTCTGGATTTTTGCGACTGCGTCCGCGTCTTAATGCAGCACGCCCCGCACATACAAATTGTTGGCGGGGACAATTGCATTCCAGTTGCGTAACAGAAATGGGCGCCAATTAAAGTTGGCAACCGGCTCGGAGCTGGCGCCAGCGAAAAGTTCCAGGGGAATATTTAAACTTTTTGCGATTGTTGTTGGTGTATTATGTGTGTGTGTGTGTATGCGTGTGTGTGTGGATGAATTTAATTCCATTAAAATTTGCGCGCAGCATGCAAAAAACGCATTTACAAAAATAACATCAGAGGGAGAGAGTGGAAGAGAGAAAGAGACAGTTGAGAGTGTTGTCACAATTAAAATATTTTCATTGCTAATACATTTTACTCGCATTTTATTCAGATTTTTCCTTTTATTTATTTTTTTTATGGTGTGCACTGCGCTAATTAAATGTGTAAATTTTGCAACTTTTTTAATTGAATGCGACAAATGTCTACGAAAATTAAGCGAAACATGTTACAGGACAAGCGATTGTCCTGTTGTTGGCTTTGCCCAAACTTTACAACAAAAGCTCGTCAACAATTTCTAGTTCTATTTTCGCAAAAATAAAAGCGAATCAACTGGCCGAAATCTAAATGAGTACAAGCAAATGTGCTGGGTATAATTATTATGTATTCCAAAAAAAAACACAATATAATAAAAATAATATTTAGGCATATTCGCAATGCATATTCGAAACTGAAGGATTTGGCATGTGCAGACAGGGCAGAGAGTAAAGCAAGCACGGTTAGCAGTTGCGCCGTCCAAAACTCAACTATTCCTCTTTGTTCTCCAGCGCCGGCACCTCCCAGTACTGATCGTCCTGGTGCTGTTCGTCCTTTTGCAGATTGCGGAAGCTAGTATACTTCAGGACAACACCTAAGTGTGAAAATATAATAAAATAATATATAGTGGAGTAAAGTGTGGAATACCAATAATTGGCTAAGAATGCCTGGGACTTGAATCCAGAATCTTATTGGTAATCAACACATAAAATTAAATTATTTACATTAGGGTAAGAATTATATACATTAGGTGAAATCGAATCCAGAACATAATTGTTAAGCAATTGAATTATAAATCTGAACGTAAAGTCTATCAACAATTCTGTCTAAATGTATTACAATTAATTTATTTATAGCGGAGTAATGTTTACACTCTCAACACTTGCCGATGGATGCCTGTGATTCAGGCGCAGAATGTTGAGCAGCCTTTAAAATTTAATTATGTATAGCAGACTAAAGTGTAGATTATCAACATTCTGCGTAGCCAGCCTACGATTCGAACCTAAACCCCAATTGTTTAGCAGCCTAATCTGACCGACGAGAAACTCATCTTCCGTGGATTAATTTGACAATTAAACTTTTGCATATATATAGGTTGTAACTCTCGCAACGCACCTGCCAAAATGCCGCCGCCAATGGCGATGAGCAGGGTGAGGGCAATGCCAAAGAGCTGATAGCCCGCCTGTGTGCTGGCGTTGCGGCCGAGACCCTGGAATAGAGCGGGATTAGCGTGTGAACGCACATATCGGCTGCAGCTGCCAACTTACGCCCATAATTTTGCTCGCCGTACTGTTGTTGCCCACCATGGCCGGGAAAATGTCCTGCAGCTCAGATTGATAGTCGTCCGCGGTGACCAGCGAGGCGTAGATGGCCGAAGCGACCGCCGAGATGAGCGCCGGCATGCCGTGCAAATTGTGTACGCCGCAAGTGTCGTGCAGACGCAGGTTGCTGCTCAGCCAGGGCTGCAATTCAAAGGAGATAACATTTTAGAGGGTGTGCATACGGACGTGTACAGTGAAAGCTCTGCTAATGGACAACTTCCTTAATCCAGTTAAAGTCAATCTTTTACCTTGCTTTGTCAGTTTTGTGATAAAAGGGTAAGAACTGTCAAAACTATCAATTATTTGTGTTCTTTATAAAAAAAAAATATAAGGATATTTAATTAACTATTTTGATATATACGAAAATAGGACTTTCACTTTTGATAACATGAAAAATTCGTAAAATAATCAATTGATGATTCTTAAATAAAAATAGAAAACAAAAAATGTTTAATGAAATTGTGAACAGGAAGTTAGCAAAAAAATAGAAATTATCCTGGGAGTATTATTATTAGAAGAATATGTATCGAAACCAGATTTTCATATTTTGCTGGGAATTACTTTGCTCTCCTTCCTTTAACTGAATAAATACATAACTACATAACGTAGGTGTCCGGTCAGCAGAGATTTCACTATATAACCTAAAGTGCTTTTGGAATGGTAAACAAAGTTCTTTGGCCTCGTGCAGCACACATGTCAAAGTTCAAATGCTGCCTGTTTTTTTTTGTTTGTTTGTACGTGTCCACTTTGGCGACTAATTAAACGTTATAGAAGCGCGAAATGCAACTGGACTACGGTTGATGGTCATTTAAAAAAGTGTACATTTATTTACACCTTCGCCGGAATAGCAGCGAATGCTGAACTGTTGGCGAGGGGGGGGGGGGGCGGAGGCCAACTCTACCCCTACGTGTGGCGCGGCCGCCGGGCAACAAACTTTACTCATTAGCGTCACATTTTTGCTAGGCGCACTAATTAAAACGGCAGCAGACACCTCGGTCCAGAATGTGGCTGCAACAGCGCCTAATGTTGGAGGGAGCTGTGCCCAGCTCGGGCTAGAATTGGACGCGAGTCGTGTTTCTATTTTTCGCACGATTTCGTGCGTGTACGTGTTGAGCATGCGAACACTGCATCACGACTTGACACGACTTAGCTCAAAATTTAATAAATATTGTTCAAAATTCTATCTTATCAAATTATCATAACATTATTTTTCAAAATGAAAATTACTTTAAAATTATATAGATAAATTATATAAATTCAGAAAAGAAAAAGACTTATTTGTAACTTTAAGCTGTAACAAAATATGAACTAATAAATATTTATATAATTAAGAATCAAACAAGCTAAAGACCATTTAGATTAAAATTAGGCAAACAAACAAAAACTAAAAAATATTTTAATTATCGCAAATTAAAAAATACGATTAAAAGAAAGCAATTATATATTCTTTGTCTAAAGTAAAAATTTGGAATTTTGATGGCATAAGAAAAATTTAAAAAGATTACATATTACTTTTTTCTAAGTAAAAATATGAAATTAACCAATGAAGATTAAATAAAATATATTTTTATTATTGGGAATTGTTTACTTTCTAAATATGAAGTTAAAATAAACGAAAAAAAATTAATAATATATATTGTATCGGAAAGTCGTCAAAAGTGTCGTGTCGTGTTGGTTATATTTGAAACCGTGCGTATTTCCAAGTAACGTTTCGTGTTAGAAAAAGCTAAGATACGCCCATCTCTAACGCAGAGCCAAGCTGCTTCAATTCCTTTCCCTACCACTGGCCGAGAACTGGGCATTTGAATAACGCCTCGTGTTTGCCCGGATTACATGCATAGCGCCGGGCAGCAATCCGACGGATGTAGCCCCCATTAGTGTGCGTCTGTTTTCTTCCCCTTTTTTTTTTGGGAGAGTTGTTCAACTTACGGTTAAATAGCGATAGCCGAGCACCGAAACCGTGCCGGCGATAATGCCAATTAAGACAGCGCCGTGCGCACCCAGCAGCAGGTTGCAAACGGTGCCAACGGCAACGCCGCCGGCGAGCGTCGAGTTCTGCACGTGCACCATATCCAATTTATTCTCATGGCTGACAAGTGCGGATACAACGAAGGTGGTCACTGCAACAAATGGAAGGAGTATACGATTACAACAGCAACAACAGCAGCACAAACAACGACAACAACAACAAGGGGAGGCCCACTCGCAGTGCACTACTCCAAGTGTTCCAGTTACGCCATCAATGGGCGTCCAATGGCACAGACCGCTGAAACGCAGGAGCTGGTGTAGGTATACCCTGTTCCCGCACTGGGATGGGTATTCGTGTTTACCTGCCAGGTAGACTACTGACAACCTTCTCTAAAAATCAAACACAATAAAATAAAAATATTTGTTTCCGTATTTACAGTTTGTAATAAAATATTTAAAAATATTTTCACCTGTTTGCAGTTATTATTACTCTGTGAACGAAGTATTGCGCAGTCGGTTATACCCGACTGCAAAGTTTCGACTTGTTTTCGTTTTGGTTTATGTTTATATTTGGGGCTGCAAACTAGCCCCGAATTGCACTCGAAGAAGCCAATTTATACTGCATCTTGTTTAGTTTTCCAGCAGCGCATTAATTAGCCACATTTTCACTAACGGCCCTTGCGAGACTTCCCCCTTCCATTAGGCAAGTTTTTGTGGTTTCATTTCAATGGAAACATTTTCAATAAGAATTTTTGGCGGTGCCAAACTGTCAATGCGCAATAAACACTCTTTAGTATTTAACACATATCGATATGTTTGCTTGATCATCGATATTGCCAGATAGCACATTTGGTATTTGTGATAGTTTAGTCAGCCAGTGACTAAAATTTGAGGAAAATATACGGATTTATAAGAATTAAAAGATACAATGAACCTACGGAAATCATTTATATTTTATATGCATAACATTTATATTTTTGTTTCCGTACCTAGTAAAATTTTGTATTAAATCACATTATAAACGAGTTTGAACTATGACTTCTGTCCGTTCCTCGTGATCTTATTTGTGCGCTCTGGTCATACTTTATTTTGTCTACTTTCGCGGAGTTTGGTGTTGCCGCCAAAATGTCTAGTTGAAGCCGAGATTTATTGCGCTTATTGCGTGTGTGAGTTAAGTAAAAAGCATTAAACTCCGATTTAAACTGATTTACAAACTGAAAAGTTGCTAGCTTTATTGGATATTAGTGGAAGCCAGCGCAGGCCTTAGATGTGTTGTGAAATTCATGGAGATATCAGTGCAAATGAAAATCTATAAAGAGTGTTTTCGAGTTTATTTTTGTTGCTTTTTTTCTTGTTTAGAGCAATAATAATACAACTGAAAGTGGCTTATTATCTTATTTGATACATTTGGGAGGCAATTAGGTGTCCTTATGTGAAGTGCAAATCACGAAGTGAAGTTGAGAAAGTGTCTATTTTTTGTTGTGCGCAGTTAATGGAATAACGGCAGTTGTGCAACTGGAAAGCAGCTGCCTCATTGAATTCGGTTGGAAGATGTTGCCTGGCTTGGAAGTGTGTAAGTTATGGAAAAACTATTATAATATGGAAAGTTTTCAGTGTGTGTATGTTGTTATGTGTAGGCGCATTTCCAATTTGAATACGTATAGTAAATTGTAGTTGTAAAATTTCTGAAGGAAACTATTCCAATTAAATGCACTAACATAATATTCATGAATGAAAGCTGTCTGTTTGCTTCATTTTTTTGAGCTAAATTTAACTGAAAATTTATCTTGGATGTACATACATGTGTATGTGTAAAGATTAACGATCTAATAAGACTACTTATCATTTTGCAATTGGAAGCTAATAAAGCTGCCTGCTTGAAAGTTGCTTTAAGAGCGCAAATTCGGAGTGCGTATTTTAGAGGTGTGTGCATGTGCGCGGGGCTGTGTGTATGTGGGTGTTGTTGTGATTGGGTTGGCTGAGCTCCACTTGGTAACGACAGCATTCTCCTAAATCATCCAAGCGGAGCGAATGGGACTCACAGGCCACAGTCTTCCTCGCCCTCGTTCTCGGCCTCGTTGGCCGCAACCGCAGTTCATAAACACAAAACTAATAAAAATGTAAACAAGGCAACGCAGTGCCCAGCTGAAGCTGCCCAGGACGAGTGCTCGGGGCTGTCCTGCTGTCGTCCTGGCAACAGCAAGGGGCAATGCTTCAGTTTATTGCCCTGGCAAAACATAAATCTCGGCAAAAATAACACTAAATACTTAAAAATCTTCATTTTATGGCGAAACATATGTTGCAGCAATAATAATTTGCATAAATTAGTTAATACGGGGCCGCCGCTCGGTTTCTGCGGCAACTGCAAATAAGCAAATCACAACCGGAGCAACAACAACAACAGCGGCAACCGCAACAATTTCTAAAACAGCTTTTGACATTGTCCAGGCGACACAGAATTACGAGTACAGCAAATTCTGGCTTAAAAATCAATTAAACAGTATTTTTACAGCCGGTCCCAGGCCAGAGAGCTAAAGAGCCAAAGCCAAGCCAAACGGAACCGAGATTTGGGACGTCAGTTGTTTCTAGCTTGTTCTGCTACCCTGTAGCCATTGGGAATGAGTAGCGAAGGGTATATTGAAGTATGTCTAGATTTTTGTACATTTGAACGCAATTTTATGCTCTAAAAGTTTCATAACAATCTGACAGTAAACACAGAATTTAATATTTAATATTATATTAAAGACTGAAACTTATACTGTAGATTTAAGTATTTACCATATAACTTATAAGTAGATTTAAGGATTTACCATCCTAAATGCCAAGTTAAAACGCAATGGTCAACTATTAAAAAATGAGCTAATAAATAAATTAAATATATAATATTTGGGGGCAAAGAGAAGAAGAAAAATATATATTTCCTGACGTGAATATTTCTGTGTGTATGCATTAAATTAAGTAGAAACCTATGTAAGAGCGCAGCTGAGTTCAGGGTGTTTACCCGTCGAGCAGTCTCAGCTCGAGCCATCCTTTTGGTGGTGCTGCTGTTGTTGTTGTTGCCTGCACATTTAACAATTTAAATTAACGCCAATGGTGTCACTTGTGACTATAAAATGTGTTTTGTGCTTAACGTTGTTGCCCAATGCGGGCGACGACGTCGACACGACGACTGACCAGGACAGGACCAGGACCAGAAGCAGGACCTCGACTAGAAGCAGGACTAGAACCAGGAGCAGCCAGAGGGGGCCAGCCAGGCTCGTTTTGAACTTGGTGTGAAAACAACAACTGGGGCGTATTTTGCTGTTGGCGCCGCATTTGGACACCAAATGGCGTCGTCTGCTGTGCATGTCGCAGCGCCCGCATGACCAACACACACACACACACACACCCCGACGGACAGACAGACACACATGGGGGACACGCCCAGCAGAACGCCTCTAATTTCAGCATTGAACTGAATCCCAGCTTTAGTTTAATTAAGGCAACAACTAGCGAGCCAAGTAACCAGCCACTGAACGCAGGGACACGGCCCAGAGCGACGGCGGCCCCACGTTGACTCAACTAATCGCACATCCTTCCGCATAAAATGCCCTGCCACGCTTCCTATAGCTGCTTTTTTCTTGCATTGCAATGGGGCATGTTGAATATGCCAAGCCGTTTGTCTATACTTAAACTAAAGCTGGCTTTTCACCCGAAATACAGTGAATGCTCGTCTGAGTGGATATCCACGTCACAGTTTTCATACTCGTGGGCAGTGTCCATCTTCGTGATAACCCGTGTCAGATAAAGTTTAAGATAAGATAAATAGACAAAAATGTTCATTTGTAAAGCTCTCGAATCCATAGCTCGCCATATCTCAAACGCCAATAATTTTGCCAAAACTAAACCGATTTTCATGATTGATGTCATTTTGATCATGGTTTATCTTCTAGATTGATTCTGTATCTAAACTTTACCCATTTTTAATATTTTCATTTTTTGGATTTTTTTTTCGAGAAAAAGCATGTACCCCCCCCCCCCCCTTATCATTTTTCGAAAATTTTTTTTTTCAAAAATTTAGATTCTTGAGATTTTATTTTTAATCGATTGTGGGTGTCCAAATTAGTTTAAAAAACTACTTTAAAAGTAATTCTGAGGTGGTAAATTTTTCTGTCAAAAATCATGCCGAAATTGACACAAATTTTGACATGTAACGTTATTATTCCAACTTCAAGCACCCATAACTTTGCCAAAACTGAACCGATTTTCATGTTTAATGACATTTTGTTCTTGGGTTATCTTCTAGATTGATTCTGCATCTAAACTTTATCCATTTTTGAAAATTTAATTTTTGGACTTTTTTCGAGAAAGAAGCATGGTTTATCTTCTAGATTGATTCTGCAATTTGTGAACAAGTGATAGGGTACAAGTTTTGTTTTATAAGAAAACTTCGCATTTGAGCCAATTAAATGTGTACCATATTATTTAAATCCGGAAAGAGTATGGTCAGTGCGGTGTGCCTTGAACTAGTTGCCCTTGCCTGTTCTCATATGGTCTATTGCGCTGTTTAGGTGTTACCTCCGTTGCCGTAATGTGAGGGCTTTAATATCATGGCAAGGCTCAGGCCACAGACGCCCCAGTGTCGCCGCCAGGACGAGCTACAATCCCAGCACCAGGACCTGCCCATCCCGCTGCCCGAGACCCAGCTCGCCACTTGCAGCTTGGCTTATCTCAGCTGCTGTCCCATTTTGCTGCTGATGTTGTTGTTGCCGTAGTCATTGCCCGTCGCCCTTTGTATACATTTAATTTGTGTTTTGTTATTTACATTAACCGAGGCAACAGCCAGGGCAAAGCCTCCCCCTTCGTCTAAGCCCTCCCGCGCTCTACCCTCTGCTTTCTGGGTTGTTTTTGCTTTTGAGCACATTTTCTATATGTTGTGTACGACATGGCCATGGTCAAACATAGTTGACCCACACACACACACACCCACACACAAACAAATACATACACTCGGAAAAGAAGGTTGCCGAAAGTCCAAGTACGCGGGGATTGGACTTTCTCTCTTTTTGTTCTTTAAATACAAAGATTATTTCCTTTTGAATATTCTTAAACTTATAGGAAGCTAATGTTGCATAAATAGAAACGGAAATCTTAGATTAGAAACAAAATACTTATCAAAGGAATTTTCGTAATTCAAAGCTGCAAACTGGTTGTAAATCCAACGTAATGTCTTTGCCGGAATATTTTTGAAATCACGAACGGATTTAGGAAAATCAAATGAACCGTATCCCTAATCCAGCATTTCACTCTTTTTAAATAGGTTAGTTTAATTTGAGTATAACGAAAAATAAATAAGAATTTAAAGATAATCTCCCTTCTAATTAAAAAAAAAGCAACAACAAAAAAATAGAAAAAATTACACATTTTCCAATGAATAAAAACTAAAAATTTTCCTTCCTTCAGAGTTAAAATAATGCGTTCCATATAAAACTAGGCTGTATTTATGAAAAAACTATGTTCACAATGCAATGCCAACAATTCTTTTGCGGTTTTGAGCCATGTTTTAAATAAGCGCAAAATGTTCTAAAGTGAAGAAAGTTCGTTTCTTAGTTTGAGTTTTATGCTTTTAAATAAGAGCTTTGTTTTCACCTTGCCAAGGTTGTTAGTTTTTTCTCTAAGTGCATAGCTAAAAACTGGACAGGCTGGCCGGCAGTTGCTGCTGCTGCTGCTCCTGCGTCTACTCATGGTGCTCCTTCGGACTCCTAGCTGTACCGTTTTTATGCGCGCTACGTGCTCAAAATAAATTTTCAAATGTGTTAACGAAACTATTTGACATTTAATTAGTTTGTGAGTTGCATGCATAAAGATTTGCAGGAGCAGCAGCAGCCGGACTAAGCTGTAGTCCTTTTTCAATTGTAGACCCAGTTAATAGGTGCGCCAACATTATAATTAACGCAGCTGGCCCAGGAATATACACATCACTACAAGGCAGCCAGTTGGCAAATTCTGGCTAGGCCCGGCCACTTGAGCCAGCTAATTGCCTCGGACTCAGCCACCTCGCCGTCGCACGTGACTCACCTGTTGCCGCGGCTAATGAGAGGAACGTGTTCAAAATGGCGCGTTCGCCGCCGGAGCCCTCGGCCAGCACCGAGTTGAAGCTGGGCCAGTACACCCACAGGAAGGTGGTCCCGATCATTGCGAATATATCAGGGCATAGTTGGCGCCCTCGTGCTTGCCCGCCTCGTTCTGGTCGCTCGACGGGCGCAGCATCATAGCCACGGCCAGCCCGAAGTAGGCGCCAAAGGCGTGCACCGTGATGGAACCTCCGCAGTCGCAGATCTGAAAAGTTTCAAAAATTAGTGGGAGTAGAAGAAGCCGGTTACACTCGACTGTAACGTTCTGACTTGTCTCTTCTTGGTTCACTTACGCTGAGCACATTTAGGGCCAAATATTCGTTGGCCGCAAACAAAGCCACCTCAAAAATGGACATGCACAGCAGCTGAATGGGCGTGGTCCGCCGAGCAGTGCGCCCATGCTGATTAACGGCACGGCGGCTGCAATGTCCGCATCGATGATGTTCTCCAGCGAAAGGCTGCAAGTGAGGGGAATGCGGGAATTAAAGAAGGCGTCAATACTTGGCATTTGCTCACAGACGGCAGGGCAAATGGAATGTAAAGCAAACAATTTAATGTGTTTTTTGTTGCGCTTCACGGCGACCTTTGTATTTGCGCCCCGCTGTGTTTGCTGTGCACTTAGTTTAAGTAGTAGCTGGTGCCACGCCCCTATGCCACTGCAAGCCCATTCACAGCGTGACCTGCTCAGGTTAAAGTAATTGCATTAAATTCATTACATCTTGAGGATATTTTTCTTAATTTCTTTAACTTATTTGTTTGGCGCAGTGGGGCAGACACAAGCTACCCAGGGCATTGTTGTATGTGTGTGTGTGTGTATACACAAATGCAATTAATTAATGGCCATTGCGCAATTATTTAGATTGGCAGGCAACATTTGTTGCTGTTGTTATACCTCACCTGATCTTGCCGCCTTCCATGTGGAGGAATCCCTTCATGAGCACCGCCCACTGCACCACCAAAGCGGACATGAAGAGCGTATAGCCGGTGGCGCTGTATCCATACTTGCGCAGAAAGGTCATCAGAAAGCCAAAGCCGATGAATATCATAACCTGTATATCCTGGAATTCTGCAATGAGAGAGAGAGAGAGGGTCGCTTAGTTCCTGCATTGGCGGCACCTTGGCACGCTTATTAATTGAGTCAAGTCGTTTCAATTAGTTGGCCAATTGTCTGCTGCCAAAAGTCAATTGCATTGAGATTGATGTCAGCATGGCCAGAGCACAGGCTCAGGCACAGGGTAACAACGATCATGTGTGTGATTGTGTGTTTATGTGTGTCTGTGTGTGTGCGGGTGCAATTAGTGTGAAATACGGTTTAATTTATTTATTATGAATTGCAACAAGTTGTTTACAGACGCATTTGCATAAATTGAAATTAATGACTTTAATTATTCATTTGTGTTTGTGCGGCGGCTGCTTCTCGTTTCGTTCGGGGTTTCGCTTTGGGTTTGTCGTTGCGGCCCACTGTGGCAAAAGTAATTAATGCAATTGGTGCCGCGGGACTTTAAGACTATGCGAAAAATAACTTTATTTATTTATGAGCCGCCCACACTTGCCGGCCAAAAAGAGGGGGAAACGCCCAAAAAAAAAACAACTAAGGGTGCTCTAGTCGAGAGCAGATACCCTGTAATCAGTTGTAAGCTGTCTATTATATTTTGATTTGTGTGTGCAAATCTGATGGCTCTAGTTAATATCTCCGTAGGAAAATAAAATCAATATTAATCAATATAATGAAAATGAAGCAAGATATCGAAAGAATAAGACTTGTTCTACGAATTGTATATATGCCAAATTTCATGTTTGAACGTTTAATATTTTATGGAGTCGGTGCTGGCTCTTTTTTGTGCAGCATACAATCGCACAACACCAATATACCCTTGCTTACCCATTTTCTATGCATACCGGGTATAAAAAGAAAATACTCTCAACACATTCGCAATATGCAGCTTGAGTGCTGGAATGAGTGGCTCTCTGTCTGGAATGGGTAATAGCCTTTCCAGACTCACAGCTAATTTAATATGAGGGATTAGCCAAAGCCTTTTCACTAAAGGAGTTTGGGGTTTGTTTATTGCAGCTATAATTAATTTTTAAAATTAATATTGAGCAAAGTTCTTGGCATTCTGAGCAGCTTTTATATATATTTAAATATATGTATATAAATATACAGCTTTTTAGTATGTATCATAAAGTCTTGAATAAGGCGTTTCATATCTTTATTATAAATTATCTAGACTATTGTGTCAGTTGTCTTTATGAAAGCGACTATAAAAGCTTATCAGTTATAGATGTCACGCAATCTCATCAAGACAAGTGTCGTTGTTATTATCATTCCCCTGCCCCTTCATTCGCTGAGCCGAAACTAAAGTCCATGCCACACGCAGATAAAATGCCAATCTAGCTGACAAGTCAACATCAAGTGACCAGGCTTAGTGATTAACGGTCAGTTGATGGGCTTTCCCCTCTAGTTGTCTGCTTGTCAATTAGTTTTCATCATGTGACCCCATTCCTTCTAAAAATAACTAACATTTTGTGCCCTTTATCTATTGCAATTGGAATACGTATAAAAGGGATATGTTTTAGTTGTATAACTGTATTTGACAGGAAGAAGGAGAGTTTTTTAACTAGGCCTAAATCGATTTATAAATATTTAAGTGCTCATATAACGTAGGACATAGGTATAATAATTAGTGCTTGTTCCTAAGCGTATTTTACCGATTATAAGAGCTAAAGATGATATTGATTCTTGTCTTGCACACACAGATAAAGAATATTACACCTTTTCATACCTGTGCCAAACTGTATAGAAGCTCGAACGTGTCTAAGTTTCTGTTACTGACAGGGTATCTTCCAGTCGTGCACGCCCCACTAGAGCACGCTCGCCTGTCATGGCTCGCTAGTCATTTCACGAAGCAACTTTAAAGCGCTGCGTCTAATTTTAGAATCAACGATGGGGGCACAACATGGGCTAAACAATAAGTTTGATAAAGAGGTGCGGGTTAGTGATGGGAAGAGGGGTGGGACAGGAAACGGCGAGGAGCAGCAGGAAATGATAGCTACTCACGCGGATATTTTGAAACGTGTTCGTTCGCTGATCCAGCGTCTTCAGCGTCGAGGGGTGCTGGGAGCGCGGACTTCTCGTAACGCACGAAAAGCCAGAATAGCACCAGGAAAATTATTTGCACAATCATCAGGACAACGTAGCCCGACACTTTGCCAGCCGGCGTATGCATTGTGGAGTCCGTAAAATGTTCGCAACAAAAGTAGCAGAAAAAAAAGGTATACAAAACCAGCAGCAGATGCCGCCGGAGTCGATTGGAGTTGCTGCAAAGTCGTCGGTAGCGGAATGCACTGTGGCTTAAATCCGTCTCGTAGCCGTTGCAGCACGCGTGTGGATACGCCCGGGAATTAGAAGCGTAAGTGCCGCAGACAGGAAGTAGCTCTCTGTCTCTCTCTCTCTCCTATGTCTACTTCGATAAGCGCTTTTTCAGTTTTAACACACACACGCGAGCCGAGGCTATAGGCTGGGGCTCCGAGCGGGACGAGGAGACACGCGTTCACTTGGACGATCTGCTGCCGCTGAACGCAATGCGCGTACTGATGCCCAGCGGCCTGTGCGCGGCTCGTAAGTAGCTGTCGACGGCCGGCGGCAGCGCTGCTTTGCGGTCAACGGGGCGTATGTGCGATATATCCACGGCGATTTATTCGCATGATATAACTATTTGATTTAATTTGCCGCAGTTGCCGCTGCTGCTGCTGCTGTTGCTGCCCCTGCAGTTGCTGCTGTTGCTGAATTATTTAGATCTGTCCACAAACCATTTACATTGAATGGTGCGGCGGGTGGCTTCGTAGTTTCTATTTTATTTAAATTGTTTTGGTACACCCTGTACCCATAACAAATGCCTCAAAGCAGGGGTATATTGCAGTTGGATGTATGTTGAACCAAAAAATATTTTTATGGGCATGGGTCAACACTTTAAACTACCATAAATGTGTGAACACTAGTTCATTTCTTATTGGTTCCACGCCTAAAATAATCTGTATTTAAATCTGCAACACAATTTCATTGTTATTGTTGTACTGTTATTGTGCCCATAAATTCCCATATGGGCATGGGTTAAAATTCATGGTTCATTGTTTGACTTCTAAATTCATTTTGCATTTAAATCACTGATTCTGCTGAGGAATGACATTTTCCTATAGGTTCGACCCAGTGATGAATTATGCACTCAAATTTGGCAATGAATTTTTGTTAAAAGTTTTGCTTCTATATCTGCATTAAAATCCTGCTATGAAAATACACGTTAATATTTGTAATTCACTCTTCCCTTAATTAAATTATATAGGGAATCGCCTAGTCGAGCCTTTTAGTCAAAACCACTCTGGCTTGATTAAATTGTTTTGTTTTAGTTGCAATGTAATTTCAATTTGAAATCGTTGCCTTTCCCCTCAAAAAAGAAAAGTGGTCACGTCTTTTTGGTGCTGCTATTGATTGCTGGATCGTTACTTTTTTATGAGGCATGCAACTTGCAACTGCTTAAAGTTTGATACTTTGATGAGTGTAACGTGCGGCAAATGTCGCGTTTGTCCAGAGTTTAAATGGCCCTGTTATAAAATATATGCTGGCTATGGATATGTATAATCGCATTGTTGTCTTTTGCTGCTCGCCACAAAGCAATTAGCACGCTGTCAGCAACAATTGCCCATAAAGTGCTTTAACTACGGCATAAATGGAGCAGCTGATCGGTCATTGATGATGCGACGCAGCCGCTGGGCTCCCCCAGAGAGTAGCTCCTACCCGCCCCCTAGCCCGGGCAACAATTGGCAGTCATTAACAGTTTTTAGTAGTTTAGTGCGAAATTAATGGGCACAATAAGACCTAACGACTCGCACATCTATGCCAAGAGCCGCAAACTGAAATTGAATTCAGGCTTAAGTGTATTGAAATGCGTTAACGAGCTACAGTTAGGGAAACTCAAATATGTATTACAGTGAATATAATATGAATTTAAGACACGGGACAGACTGAGATGATGTGAATTTTATTTGAACCACTCCCAGTAACAATTACGATTGCCAGATAGTATTAAACAAGTGAAATATAAAAACAAGTTAAACATCATAATTTTTAAATGTGAATTTTATCTACATTTTCGTTTTGTTTATTTTCAGAGTTTGTTTTCCTTACAGTACAAAACGAGTAAAGGCAAAAATAATTTAGTCCACCAAGCTGCGCATGACAATTTAAATGAATCTTTGAGAGAAGACCTCACCAACATAATAGTTAAAGACGCCTTGCCAACGATATCACTGTTAAACTTTGGAAATTTTTATCTGTTTCCAGATGAATCTTAAGTGCAGGTATAATTGTACACTATAATTACATAAAGCATTTTTCCATATAGCATACTTTTTTTAGGATATCTTTTTATTGCGCGAGGTAGTCCCTCCAGTCCCAGTGGATAATTATTTACTAAATACAATCGTATGTGAATAAAGAATGATATAAGCTTATTTCAAGCTAAAGCTGGGAATCTTTTAAGACTTAATCGAGCTAATCGAGTTAACTTGATTCTATACTGTTCCCTTCTTTAAATAAGCTCGTTTGGGCTTAAAAACGGACCAAGATTTTTCGATCTTCAAATGTCAGTCTTGAAATGAGACTTTTGGGCTTGATCTAAGGCAAATGCGTATAACCGTACTTTTGACATCGGTTGGGTTCAAGCTCGAAATTTTTAATTTTTTCTCTCTGTGTAGCTAACTTTCTCATTTTAGTCTGCATATGTTTATTGATAATATATCGAATTGGTATATTTCGAAATATATGTCAATGGAAATGCGTGAAAAATCTACAATAGGGTTGTATTATTTATTCTAGATATAAGTTGAATAAATTAAATACAATAAAAAGAAGCAGCATTTACTAATCCCATCACCCTGACAATCATTTAACATATATAATATCATTTAATCATATAAAAATATAATTAAATAAAGTTCGATTTGTTTCTCATTTCAATTTTCCATATTCATTTCCCAAGTGTTTTACAAGCACCAGTCTACTATTTCATTTTTATATATTATTTTTTTTTATATATGATAAAAATTAACAGCATTTAACTAATTTCCGAAGAAAATATCTACACGTTAATATAAACAAAAAATGTGAAACAAATAACTTCCGAAGTTCCCGCCCCGAATAGGAAGGCAGCTGCTGAGGTTGGGCTGCTCGGGCGTATGATTGATATTTATTTTTTCAACAAACACAAGCACCTGTGTTAAAAATTGAAATTCTCATGGCAGGGCAACAATAAAAAGTAAAGCAAAGTAAAGCAAAGCAAAGCAAAGCAGAGCCGAGCAAACCGAGAAACCGACATAAGAAAATGTGTGAAGTTGGCGCAAAAACCGCAAATGTTGCCAGGCACGCGCTGGTAAATGCTCTCAGATCTGTGAAACCAACAAAAAAAAAAAAAAAACTCTGTATGAAAAAGGAATGGTAGATGTGGGAAGTGGCGTGTGGTGTGCGGGGACTTGGCGTACTATATCAGAGCCATTTGGTTCTTCGTTTTGCTGCTTCCAGCTGCCTACGCTACATACTTGGGAAAATTTGCATCCGCAATCACTTTAAATGTTTCCGTTTGAATACGCAAATAAATCGAAAAGGATTTCCAATGAATGCTTATGAGTGTGTGTCCCCTTCACCTGCCCGGAAAAGCCCTCCCATTGCCCACGTGCTGAAGCTGTAGCAAAACCCTTGTTAATGTTGTTGTTTACAACAAGTGTACATGCCCAAATCCGGGCCAAAGCACAACAACAGCAACAACAGAAAAAATTGATAACATTGTAAAACGGCTGCCAAACTGTCAGCTGCTGCTCTGCTCCAAGATGCAACCGTCTCGGGCACGGGTCCATTCAGCTTGTGGTCAGTTGGGGGCCAGCAAAAATATGTATATGCTTTGGGTTTATGCTGAGCCATAAATAAATATGAGGGACTGCTCCCCGACATTGCAGCGGACGGGGGCAGCAGCAGCAGCAATGTTGACGATATGTTGATAAACTTTAACACTACCAGCTCAGAGACACAAAGCGCTGCACAAACAAGCTTGTTCCGGGCTACAATATCACTTGAAATTAACCAAATTTATAATGCACGTTAAGGAAAATATGAAAAATCTGTTTTCCAGCTTATATATTATTGATCAGTATTAAAATCTGATCAGATATAGCCTTGTATGTCTATCTCCCTATTTCTATGAGAACTAGTCCCCCACTTCTCAGGATATCTTATTGAAAGTTAATTGCAGTCAATAGATATGTCGTATTCAGCCCAATTGGATCACAATAACATATAGCAGTATAGGGAGTGTTACAATGTTCTCCATTGTATCGGCAAAATCCTATTAATAATGGACCGCTATAGCATATAGTTTATATAGAAATTCCTTCGAAAACTTAGTTTTTGTATAAAAGACTTTTATTTTATTGAAATATCGCAAACATTCTCCTAAATTGACGTCATTTCTCATTTCTACACATGTAAACATGGGACTACTTATCAAATAGCGAAAATTGAGTTTTTCTATAATATAGACTTCGTGTGGCTAAGTGTAGAAAAATGTTTTACATCTGAAAGGTTATGTAACATTCAACAAACCAAAAAACCACGCATTCCTTTATCCGTTACCGTCTTGTTACATAGCTGAAAAAGAAATTGTTATACAAGCACTTGTTCGCGAAAGCGATTTCAAAACCCCGTTTGGCTGTTTCTTTAAATCCGCTGCAGCGACAACAACAACAACAACAGCAGCAGCAGCTATAATAAGAAGAAGAGCAGAACAGCAGCAACAACAACAACCACATCGTAGTCATCATCAGCATAGTCATCGTCGTGCAGGACCAAGTCTTTTGTGTGGCTTTGTTATGCCAACCAAAGTATCCTTCAGGCTGGCTGCCTGACTGGCTTTGCCGGCATTTGTATCGCCGGCTTTGCCCTCTTTGGGGGTTTTTCGGGAACTTGGCTCCGTTACACAAATTTCGGCTGGCCCTCAGTCTACCCTCCCCACTGCCTGTCTGCCTGCATGTGTGGAATAGCTGCTATTGCGGCGGCTGCTGCTGCTGCTGCTGCCTCTGATGCTACTGCGGGTGGTTGCGCCTAAACGATTTGCTTTTTGTCTGTTTTGTGTCAATTTGAAATCCGCTTTGGTTATGCGGCTGCAGCGGCAGCTCTTCGCCTCCCAACACCCTCTGCTGCCTCCTGCCCCCTGCCAGTGTCCTCGACGTCGTGTTGCTATAGCAAAGCTTTTCGCTGCGGCAATTGTTGGCATTTACAGCTACTTGGCTGCCATGGCAGCGGGCTCTGCTTCAGCTTTTCAGCTACAGCCTCGACTTCAGCTTCAGCTTCAGCTGTAGCTCAAGTGCCGCTCGGGGATTTATCAATTGCGTTTATAACAAATTTCGATTTGTCAGCGCAAAGCGGGCAACTTGCGTTTCCAGCCAAGTGGCGTCGAGTGGACGCCGCAAGTGGCATCAGTATCGGGAGATGTTGCAGCCGCCGATCAGTTAACCAGTAATACTTTTGACTTGAAAAGAGATGCTTAGCTTTAAAGTGAAAACTAAACGATTGTCTGTGAATTTATACTTTAAGAATTTTTTGAACAGTATTTTCTGTCCAATGGACTGACCTATTAATGCAAGTGAAAACTAAGAGAGAGGTAAAATTAGAATAAACACTTGTGTTGTGCACCCGATTTACCGAAAAATAATTTTTACAAATTTTTTAGTTTTAAATATATTAGGAAATTAATCCTCCAGTGTGGCAATATTCATTTTAAGTCGTTTAAACATCAACTAAATAATGTTTAACAATTGTTGTTTTACCAGTTTTACAAAATCTGAGAGCGGAAAATTTAAGAAAATTTATTTTAAATTTATTCAAAAATAGTTTGTTCAAGTTTAAATTTATATTTATTATTTGTGGTAATAATGAATGCTATCTATGAATCAACCTAACGAGTATACAACAACTAGCCACAAACAAGCTAAAGCGTCATAACTGACATGTAGCTACCTTTTACAGTGGCGCTTAAAAGTCTGCCACAAAATGAATCAAAGTCAATGCAATTTGGCCAGCAGCCTCAACTTATGCCACACTTTGGGCCAGACCAGTCGGGTTAAGACCAGTTTCAGTTGACAACAAAAAACGCCGCGTTTAATAGTTAAGACAACTTTCAGTCTGTCGCTTGGAAGACGACAAACATGCATATACGCGTACATAAAGATTAGAAGACAAACTGGATCAGAAATCGGCGCCGCTAAATAGCATCAATAAAAATATCAAAAGCCAAAAGCGAATGAAGTAGCCCCCCGAACAAACAAAGCGCCAGCCGGATGAGTAGCTGCTGACCACGCGATTTACATTTTATTTGTAACAAATGTTTATTCGATTTATTGATAAAGAACAAAAGAAAATAATAATAATAATCGGCAATCATTTATGTAAAGGGGAGGGCCTGGCACATACATATATATATATATAACTACTTTGGCATTTGAATTTTAATGTTAGTTCAATGACGACAGCTTAAATCGCACTTCCGGCTACTTTAGGCTATGCTCGTGGCATGCGATGGCGCCACCTGTACAGGCTGTACCGGCTGCACGGTCTGTGCTGGCTGCACGGTCTGTGCTGGCTGCACGCTCGGCGTGGGATCGTGTGTCGCCGCTGGTATGTAGGTGCTCGCCTGCTCCGGCTCCTTGTCCAGTATGATCTTATACATGGCAAAGTAGAGGGCGGCGCCCAGCAACAGCTCAGCCACTGCCACGCAGGTGACCACGGCCCAGCCGGGTATGGCTAGTCCATCTGCAAGAGGGTGAACATTAGTCAGGATTTATATAGTTGTTTTTTTCGTTATCGAATCATTCTTTCTTAGGCATGAATCAGACTCGATTTTCAATTTGATTATAAAATTCAAAAAATCATTGAATCAACAATAAAATACTTGTAACAAGCAGTTGAACACTAGAAATAAAGCGTGAAACGTTATTTATAGAGTTAAAACATTTCCTATATAGATTTCTGTGACAACGTTTTTACTTGATTTAATAACACAATTCTTGATTTATGCTTCAAGTAATAAATATGTAGAACCTTTAGCTTGACTTACTGAAGTATCTGCGTGTGAGAGTACGACGTCCACGATTTACGCGTCGTGTGGCCTCTGTTTCTTGCATACAGCATGCCAGCAGAACTGAAAGACAAAAAATAGCAAAAAGTTAAAATAACAATATTTAACACCTTGTCGTTGTGTGGTCCATCAAAAAGAGAATCGAATCGAATCGAACAGCTAGAACGGAACGGAACTCATTGAAAACGACGTTAACCATTCATCAAACAGATGGAGCTGACGTTCTTGTTATGTGTCCAAAGAGTTGTTTAAATATTAATAATTAATTATTGGAAAAACATTTAACAACAAAGCAAAAAGTCAAACAAAATATGCTCAAGAAAACAAACAGAAAAAAGAGGAAAGAAAAGATGTTCGCGCGCGCGCGATGATAAATCAGATAAACACTTGAGCCATCGAGCGGATTGATGATTTAAGGTGGTGGGGCGGGGAAGTGTTACTGATTTGGCATATACTCTGCTATTGTTTCATTGCGGATGTCAGCTTAGATTATTATTATTGTTTTGTCTAATTATACACTTGGCGAGGCTATTATGATTTTCTCAAGAAATACGTGCTGCTTGAAAAATGTTGTCTCTTAGCAGAACATACAGTTAAGTCACTCAGATCGGGCTCAATTTAGATCTGTTGCTGGAGAACTGAACTTTTTCATAGAAATCTTTCTTCTATATTTAAAGTTATCTGTTCTAAATTTGTAAGAGTATTTAAGCTTCTACAATCCGTAGTTGATTGTTCTTTCTAGTTTTTGTTTTCTGAGGGGATTTTATTTGGCATTTGACGTTAGTTGACATTCAGCATTGTGAAATTTGTGCGTTTGCTTCAAACAAATTTAATTATGGAACGAACATTTGAACAGCCAAAACAAATACATCGCTTAGCCAAAAGGAATCGCAGAGACCGCATGGTCAATACAATGGGCGACCGCGAAACCGAAAACTAATTGTTTTTTTCATCCAAATTTCATAATTTATACGGTGTAATAATTATTGAGCTTAGGCCACATCCGGTATTAGTTGCAGAGCGTAGCATTAAGCTTTAAGCAAATCAAATATTTAATAAATCTACTGGAATATGTTCAGCATTAAATTGGCAACCATGGGAAATTGTTATAAATTCACAGAAAAAAAATTTGTTGCGGTAAATAGTTTTACGAGTACCCATTACTCATTACAAGCAAACACGGTTGGGTCAACGATGAGTAAACCAACTTTATCAGCTTTGTTTTTGGCTCGAAAACAAGGCAACTGATAAGCGCACATTTTGTGGAGTCTCCACAAACTGTGGAGACTTTTTATGACACTCACACCACCGTTTGTTACTCATCGGTCTTTAAAAAGATACGCTCTTCCGTTTGGGTTTAGTCATTAAAATTCTACACATTTTGTATGCACTTTGTTTGGATTATTGCACAAGCTCCGCAGTTAAATAGAACTTCGAAGTTCTAAACCAGGTATTCTCTGTTTTTATTGCTGCATATGTAAGATATGCTCATTCATTTGACGCCACTAAAAACTGCAACACAATCTCAAATCACATTCACTGGCAAAAAAAAAACAAAAAAAAGAACTTTACCCAGACATATCACCAAGTAGGTGGATAACTTCTTGGGTAACATCATTTTCGTCGTTGGGTTGGGCCCTGTGTTTTATACTGTGAACGTCTTCAACTGTGAAATAGAACTAAAATATTGTGCGTTGATTTTGCCGAGCGACAGGTGCGCGTTTCTTATCTACCGACCTCTGATTAGATAAGATAAGCTGAGCTGTTTCTCGTCTGAGTTTGCGCAATGCAATCAGAGCAAAGATAAAAGACAGAAATATTTGTTTTAGTATGTTTTTTACACATTTTATTGTTGTTTCATTTTTTACTCGAACTATTCATTACGCGTTCTCATTGACTAATACGTTTATACTTCAAATGAGATTGCAGCTGGTATTCCTAAGCTCAGTTCCTGGGGTGGGGCTTTAGTGGCGACGGTGCTTCAGGCGACGCACAGTCTTGTAGCGGTAGCCATCATCGGCCAGGATGGTGGGTTCGGCGGGCACATCGATCACGGGCTGCTCCAGTGGGGGCAGGTACTCGGAAGACAGCTCGCTGACGTCACGACGACGACGAACCAGACGGCGCACGGTCTTGTAGCGGTAACCATCATCGGCAAGGACGGCGCTCTCCTGGGCGGGAACCTCAATGGCAACAGCCTGGCTGGCCTGCTCAACTGGGGGCAGATATTCGTTGGACAGCTCGTTGACATCACGACGGCGACGGATCACACGGCGAACGGTCTTGTAACGGTAACCATCATCGGCAAGGACGGCGCTCTCCTGGGCGGGAACCTCAATAGCAACAGCCTGGCTGGCCTGCTCAACTGGGGGCAGATACTCGTTGGACAGCTCGTTGACATCACGACGGCGACGGATCACACGGCGAACGGTCTTGTAACGGTAACCATCATCGGCAAGGACGGCGCCTTCCTGAGCGGGAACCTCGACATCGATTTCCTGGGGAGCCTCACCAACAGGGGGCAGATACTCGTTGGGCAATTCATTGACGTCACGACGGCGACGGATCACACGGCGAACGGTCTTGTAACGGTAACCATCATCGGCAAGGACGGCGCTCTCCTGGGCGGGAACCTCAATGGCAACAGCCTGGCTGGCCTGCTCAACTGGGGGCAGATATTCGTTGGACAGCTCGTTGACATCACGACGGCGACGGATCACACGGCGAACGGTCTTGTAACGGTAACCATCATCGGCAAGGACGGCACCCTGCTCAGCGGGAACCTCAATGGCAACAGCCTGGCTGGCCTGCTCAACTGGGGGCAGATATTCGTTGGACAGCTCGTTGACATCACGACGGCGACGGATCACACGGCGAACGGTCTTGTAACGGTAACCATCATCGGCAAGGACGGCGCTCTCCTGGGCGGGAAGCTCAATAGCAACAGCCTGGCTGGCCTGCTCAACTGGGGGCAGATACTCGTTGGACAGCTCGTTGACGTCACGACGGCGACGGATCACACGGCGAACGGTCTTGTAGCGGTAACCATCATCGGCAAGGACGGCACCCTGCTCAGCGGGAACCTCAATGGCAACAGCCTGGCTGGCCTGCTCAACTGGGGGCAGATACTCGTTGGACAGCTCGTTCACATCGCGACGGTGGCGCAACCTGAGGCGACGCACGGTCTTGTAACGGTAGCCATCATCGCTGAGCAGACCCTGTTCTGGGGCATCAAGCGGTTCGGCGACGACTTCGAGGTTATTGTCCACTGGCGGCAGATACTCCGTGGAGAGGGATGTGGCCGCAGCAGCTGCGATCACAGCAAAGGCAATAACGAAGAATTTCTGCAAGAGAGAACGCCACGTGGCAAGGTTAGAATGGGTTAGTCCTGTGTGTTCCAGCAGATCAGCCGACTAAGGCGTTGAAGAATAGGCAGACTAACCATATTCGAAGATGCTTCCAGACGATGCGTGTCTATGAGATTAATCCAAATTTGATTCTGTTTTGAAACCAGACCTTACGACACTATTTATACACGGCACTTTGCAAAAAGTTCTCGCCGGACAGCGGCAGCGCCATTCACTTTAGAGACGAGCCAAAAATGAAACCGGTTACTGATCCATGCGGCAACTACCGCATCATAGTTGGCGGCTGCCGCTGCGATCTCTATGTCGATCGACTTGGCTTCAACTTCATTGATGGCCGGCATTAGCCGCGCTTAGTGGTTTGTCTTGTCTAGTTGCTATTGTCAAAAGTATCTCAAGATGCGCACACATCAATTGTACTCACATAAGCTCGCCGTATATGTATATATACAGGTATATATATATTTGAACAAATGATATGAAACACAAGAAACTAATAATACAAATACATACATATATGGAGCTAGACAAAACGAAAGTCAACAATAGATCGTAGTCGCCATATCTTCTACAGCAACAATATTGTTGAACGTGGCCGCCACACGATTTTTTGGTTAGTCTCAAGACTTTGTTTTGGACAGAATCAACAATGGTCGAGGGCTCTTTGCATTCTTCGTGTGTGCTTTGATAGGTTTCGATTATTTGTATCAAATTATGGACTGTATTGCATATGAATAGCTGGGGTCAGACCAACGATCCGAAGATTCATCGATCGCTCAATGCCTACTAGCCTGGTAATTGCAAGCGGAAGTTGTCGTTGTCGTTGTTGTTCTTCTCATTGTTAATGCTATTGTTGATTGTTGATTATTATTGCTGTTGTTGTTGGCGTTGTTATCGTTATGGACGCTTCTTCAGTTTTATCGGCTGATGGACAGCTGCGCATTTTTTTAGCTTTTTCTTTTAATTTTGGCGACTCTTGATCAACGCTTAAGGCCAAGCTGTGTGTGTTGAAAGTGATGGACACGAGCTCTCGAGTGTTGCTATTTTCGGTTACGCCACATTAGGCGGCTATTAATAGCCAGGTGATATAATGGATCTACGATCGCAACTTTGGCATATTTCAATTTCAGTTTTAAAAAGCAAAATATGCTCTTCAATGCCCCGTGGCAATTTAAATTTAAATTTAAATCTTGTGCTGCTCCAATTGTGCACAAAACACGCAATAAATCTCTCAAATGTTTCAGATGCTAATACCGAAATATCATCATCGTGGTCATTATGACGATCATCGCAACATCTAACCCACTCATGTAGGCGTCTGTTGTCTGTCGCTTAGAATGTGGACTCCATTAGCTTAGAATGCTTTGTATTAGACAATGGAGATTGTCGAGCGCTGAAAAGATCTCGTTTAATGGGATATTTCTGGTGTCGAGACCTTGACAAATCTAACAAATCTACAAATCTATTTTTTGCCCATATATACGCATCTTAACTAAATTAAAGTTATGTAGTGCATATGGGAGTGATTGTATCTACGTTTTGCAACCAGTTTAAAGAAATAACAAAAAACGTGCTCCCAATTTTTTTTACTGTTTTTATTTTGTCATTTATTCATTTGTAAATGGCGCACACATAAAAAATATATTTTCAACCATTGCTATACAGTATTCTGCATATTTAATTTATATCTGGCAATCAACATCATCATCAAAATGCCACTGCCCGCTATCTGCCACCCACCGCAGTGAGACGCGGAAAAACGGACAAAAACAAATAGAATCGCAGCTCGCTTTCGGCATTTCCTGGCAGCGCCCCATCGAGCACAGGACACAAAAAATGAAGAAGAATAAAATAACGCAAGAATCAAGGTATATCTGCATATGCATGGTTCCATACAGGTCAGCCGGTCTCCTTTATGCCACGCTTATATAACAAATAGGCAGTCGCCCCCACTCCAAGCTCAGTTTCAGTTCCCGCTCACGTTGTTCCCCTTGGCCTATATATATGTAATATTTATAACGTATAAAAGTCGTCGCGTGGTGAGGCACATCCGGCACCGGCGCTGGCCCCAGGCGTGCGTCCATTCGTCCGTTCGTCTGCCCGCGGGCCAATTTTCAATCATCCAACTGGCAGAGGCAAGCGGTGCCGCGATTAATCCAATGCATCGGCGTCTGGGAGCATTTCAGCAGCAGATACATCACGAAATTCGTGGAATGGCCGGTGGTGGAGAGAATGCCACGGCGCTCGCTGGTCTTGTACACGGGACAATCGTAAAACTGCGGATTCTCGGCACCGCCGCTGCCACGCTGCAACTCGGCACCGCCGCTGCCACGCGGGATCTCGTCCGGCAGCCTTAGCACCGGACGCAGATAGATTACGGGCAGAGTGTCGAACAAGATTTTGGAGAAGGACTCGTCCACCTCTTTGGTCTTGCGATTCCAACGTGCGCCCTCTATGAAAATGCCCTGTTAACAATATTAAAAGCGGCTGTTAAATATGTGGTTAAAGGTGATATGCAGTGGAATTAACAGATGCTACAGGGTGCTCTTGATAAAAACAAAAACATGTGTGCTGCGTTATGACAACATTGACAGAAAGTTAAAGAAAAACTTAAGAGTTTCAGACAAGCATTAGTTATATAGTTTTTATTTGTTGTAAACATATAGAGAAGTATGTAAAACTGATAAGAATATCATAAAGAAACTCATAATAAAAAAAATGGAAAGAAAACATAAACTGAACATTTTGATTTGGCTAAGGCTTTTCTTTCTTACTTGTATAAACTTAGTCTCATCATTTATCTCTTTCTGTTCCTAAATAGTACACATAAGCAAATTTATATTCAATTGTTTATCAGCAGGTTTTTCTATTTTGAATAAAATGTGGCTAGACAAGAACCTTTCCAACTTACCCTTATATAAGCGCCCACATCGGCAACCTGTGCGGTTTGCGTCTCAAATTTTGTGACCGCAAATTCAATAAAGATCATGTCAATCTGGAAGCGATTCTTACGCGAATAGTTCTGCAATACGCCCGTAATGAACGACTGTGTAAAGTAGAAGCCAGAAATCCAATAGACATTCGGTTCGCCATTCACAATCCAATCCTGAAAAAAGGCCAAGCTGGACACAACCAGAAATGGGCAGATGAGTTATCTTATTTTTCAATTCGTTAATAAATATTAAATATTTGATCACAAAGGACTGGGTATGGCACAAAGCAGTCGCAGGAGCACACACAAACAGCGACGTCCTTTGATGTCAATGGCAAATAAGATTTTCGCCATGAATGGCAGCAGCAGCAGCAGCATTGAACGACAACAACAAGGGGGTAGGGTTGGCAAAATGTTCATATATGCCATACACACATTTATTATATTTGCACAATTGCAGCAAAGGACGCAGCGTCATACAGAGTCCGGGGCATGCCATACAAAGCCATTGATAACTGAAAATAGAAATGTGGCTGCAAAAAAAAAAAAGAAGAAAAACTCACCGCGCCAGAAAGTCGCTCACATAGCTGCCCAAGGGCTTCAACGAGGGATAGCTCTTCTTTAGCCAATCCGCCGGCAGTTTGCCTATAATCATCGAGCTGTGTGTGCGCTCCAGTTCGGGTATCATCGCTATTTGGCCCACCACAGCCTTGCTGACATTCACCAGACTCTTGCGTATATAGGATAGCAGTCGATTGAAGCGTATGAGCTCCTGTCGCAGCACCGTATTCATCGAATTCGTATAGATCACCGGATATACCTTGGACACCTCATCCAGGTCGAACTCGTCCGGCAGACGACTCAACAGCTCCTTGCATATGGCTATGGCAGGATCCTCCTTGGCGCCGCCTGCCGAACTGGCCTTCACCGAGGCCATCAGATCCGTCTGCGTGAGCAGTACACCGCTGATGAGCTGTCGGGCAGGGAAAAGGGAAAAGGGAAAAGGTGCACCCTTACATATATAAGTATATATCGAATTTTATGGTACTCACCGCGTTCGTTTCCTTCACGTTACGATTGATGTCCGCATTCTCATGCAGACCATATACTTCAGGCTGTGGACTGAGCGGGAAAGTAGATATGTACTCGATAGAGTTCAACTTTGTGGGACTGAAAGGCACGCAATAGTTGCCCGACTGCGACAAAGCATAGCTGCGAGGGGTATTGTAAAGGATTAGCCAAAGTAGCAGGCAATAAGCCAACCCGTGCACTCACTTGTCCACCTCAATGGTATTATTGTTGTAAATCATATTCAACAGAGACAATATTAGACGGCGATCCTTATCATCGGTCACACGACCGCCGTAGTTGCACTCGCCGGTAAGGTAGACATGGCCACGGAAGGGAATGCTGTGGCTCTGCGCGATGAACATCTTCAGTTGCAGCAAAGATATTCTGAGAGAAGGGGCCAGCATTAAAGATGAACAAGAAAACACAGTTCTCTTTGGCGTGCAGATGAAGATTAAATACCCTAGCAGACACATGGCAGAGTTGCCAAAGAGTGCATTCCAACTTAAAAACACAAAAGTAGCCAAAATAATGAAATAGAAACACAATATAGCATAGATATTCCTATTAGAGCCATTAGTTCAAGCTAGATTAATTGTATAAGACTCATTCCCTATGTATGACTCGGATATTCATATATACGTATAAGGGAGCTAGACACCCTCCGTGCAATAAAGTTGTTGAAATGGATTTGTGAAAGACATGCGGATTGGGCTTTGTCTAAAGGCGCATTTTAGTCTTCTAAAATATACTACGTCTAGATAACATTAGCTTTAATTCGATATATAAATGCAGCGAGATACTCAGCTCACCGTACTGAACAAAAATATATACTTTATGGGGTCGGAAATGTTTCCTTTCAATATACAATATACCCTTACTAATCCAAGTTCAATGGATACAGTGTGGAGTAGACAACTCACTTGAGATCGGATTCATTAAACTCGTAGGGTATATTCCAGCCCAGGGGACCGAATTCGCGACGCTCCTGAACGACAGCGTGGAAGAAGACCAGGGCAAAGACACCGCGCAGCCAGCACTTGTTGGCCTGATCGGAGAAAAGGAAGGCATTCGTGAAAAACTTGTCGCGCATGAGCGGATCCGAGGTGAACGAGCGATGCATGTTGGCGCGCAGACCCTTGGGCGGTTCGTTTGTCATCTTCACCGAGTTCTGCAGCACGGAGACGGGGAAAACGGAGCTCGGATAGGAGGTGCACCACAGGCGGTAGTCGTTGTTGGCGCCATCCGTAAGCGTTGTGTCATTGCAAATGCGCTCCAGGTCCCCCATCCAGCTGAAGGCGACGTGGCAGTTCTGCAGGACGACCCACTGGCCGTGGCGGGCTGCCTCCGTGATCATCTTTTCCGCACGCGGTCCCTGACCCTGACCCAGCGAGATGGTTTTCAATCTAAACGACAAGAAAAGCAAACCACGCGCTTAGCATAAATTGGCGCTTAAAGCTACCACGGCCAGTTCTCAGCTGCCAACCACCCGCCCGCCCCCTCGCCTCACGCCATCCTCTCTGCCAGCGCCCCCACAGCCAGCCGGAGTACATGGCACATATCCGGTACAAGGCGCACATGTCGCGCTTAATCGAAAACAAGCCAGCCTCAGCGGGGGGCAGCACGGGAGCAGCAGCGGGCAGGACATGGACATGGATATATATGGAAATATGAGGGGCTCTTCGTTAATTAACTTACTTGTCGTACATGTTGCGTTGTTTGGCGAACATAAAGAGGCTGGCCATGGGATCGGAGCCAGCTGAAAGCAGAAACACCAGCGGTATTTTCGGCGAGCTATCCGCGAACGAGGCGCCCAAATCGAACGGCGGCGGCTCAACAAAGGACTTGTCCAGGTTGGACGTGATGTATGCCTGTGCCGAGTGCAAGAGATATGCCAATGGGATATAATACAATAGCAGCCTGGTTGGCTTGCATTAATCCGAATGGTATGTACTTACGCGCACCGCGAGCACCAGCTTGTCTGGCCGCATGCTCTTCAGTACGATCAGGCGCAGCATTTCGTTGACCTGCTCGAAGGGCTCGGGCAGCGGCAAGTCGTGCGGATTGACTGCATCGTAAAAGTCACGCCAATCCTGTTGATTCTTTTGCATTTTCAGATGGATGTTCTTCAGGCTGCAAGCAAGGAGTTGGGCTAATGAATAGATTGCACATGGGGGACGTGCCTCAAAGTCTCCTACCCGTCCAGATCGCTGGCACGATAGATGGCCGCCCAGGCCTTGTCGGGCAACCATTCGGTGAGCGGATTGGGAATGGTGCTCTTGAAGCCAATGCCGCCGGTCAGGAAGAACAACAACTCATCCTTAGCTAGACGACCCTGCGAGACCAGAATGCCCAGGCACATGACCAGCGAGATGACCAGTTTATCCTTCTCGAAGAGCGATCGACAGACGTTCGTATAGATGGATTTGGTGAAGTAATCGTTGAGATTGTTTAAACGCTCGGCAAGCACATTTGATTTGGGCGCCTTCAATATGGTGTTCACGAAGAGATTGAGGAACCATGCCAGCGAATACTGGTACATGGGATCCACATTGGCCAGCTCGCTGATGCAGAAGAACAGAATGGCCGAATGCTTGGACACGGGTATATATTGCTGGCGTGCCGCATCAATTTCTATCTCGGTGGCCACGGCAATAACCTGCTTCTCTTGTATGTCCTCCGACAGGATTTTACTCGAGGAGAGTATGTTGATGGCGTTCTCATCCTCCAGCACATTGCCCTCCGAGGTGGACAGCACCTGTGGGCGATCGGAGGATAAGCATAGAGTACTAAATAAGTTTCAGATTTAAATGCTTCGCTTCCAGTTAATTGAATTGTCATTGGCCAGGCACACAAACATAAATTGTTTGTCCGGCTCTAATTGAATCGCTGTACCAGCAAACCAAAAGGATGCTACAAAAGCGTTCCATTCAAAAACATTTATTATAAAGCAGCCACATGGCAGACTGCACACAGTAAAATGGGAATGGGACTTACCTCTAATATCTTGGATTCAATGGTGTACAATGCATCACGATTCCTTGCGGATTCAATAATCAATTGTTCCTTCTTCTCTTGCAAATCGGGACGCTCGTGTGCCACAACAATCGCCAGCAATTGTTCGCGTAATCCTTGTTCCGTTATCATGAAATTTAATACTGTTACCTAAACAGAGAGCAGGAGCATGAACATGAGTGGAAAGCACGTAAAATGGGTAGAACGAAACTCCAAAATAAACACACAATGTGCCGCAACAGAAAGAAAAAAAACAGGAGTGCTCTAGTCGTAAGTGCTCCGACTAGAGGATATCCTGTAATCAGGACACATGCATTTCCGATATACATAAATATACACCTAACATGACTCAATATTTTTCCTTGATCAGCAACACGGAATTATTACGGTATTTATGTGCTTCTATATAACAAGAATCCTTGCAAGTTCTTATAATTCATGAGAATGTTTAAAAACTCTAAGCAATAAATATATAATTAACGCTGAAGCGGCGAAGGTCTAAAATGAAATGAACTTCATTTGAGCAGGCTAAACCAGATCTTATGGTGTCTCCAGTGTAAATAGTCCTTGAGATCAGATACCTTCCCACTGACAGACATGGCTAGATGGCCTCTATGGCCAATATACCAACAGGGTATTACAAAATAAAGAGAACGACGAAAAACTGCTGACAACAGTTGCAGCATAAAAAGCAATGGAAACGCCACAGAAGCGAAATGCTGGAAAATTTTATAAACACGCCAGCGAGCAGGACTAGGACTAGGAATGGGCTTGGGGTTGGGTTTGGTATTGAGACTGGATCTGGGCTGCTAGTTATGCAGGAGCCAACAGACAGCAGCTAGCCTCGCACGTACATCAATGGAAAGTTCTCAACGTCCTCGTCGTCCTCGTTGTCCTCGTCATCGTCGTCATCGTCAATGCCATCGAAAATTTGCATATTGCGAGCGCCTGCTGTGCTGCAGCGCATTTCCAAATATCAATTTAAGTTCGTCGTTTTATTACACAACACTAACGTCATCATTGGCTTGGCTTGCCACAAAACTCCCCTCCTTTTGGCCCCGCGGCATGCCCCCTCATCCTTATGCCGCTCACTGGCTGCATATGTCAACTTACCATAACCATCACTTCCGGCGGATAGTGCGGATTGCGCAGACAGGTCGTTATGTAAAGACGAAACTCGGGATTGTATTCTATCATTGTGTCGCCACTCCTTATGAACAGTCCGCCCTTGTGCTTGATGATGTTCTTCTCCAGTATGGGCGTCAGATTCGAGTCAAGTTTTTCGCCTACCAAACGGCAATATGATTACAAAATTGCCTTGTTTGGCTGCAGTGTAGCCTAATCGACCCCAGGGACTTACCCACGTTCTCAATGAGCACTGGTTGGCCGTAGGTTATGGCCAATTCGAGCACTTGCATATAATTGGTATCACTTTGCTTAACCACCTTGAGATTATTGTTCTTCTCCATATTCTTGATCCACTTGTTCGCTTGCACTGTAATGTCGGCATGGATATATATAAATCGACAGATACTCAATTTTCACTCTACTCACCCTGCGGATCGATGAGCAACGAGTAGCGGCTGGAGTTGGTCACAATGATGCCGTTCTCCACGGAGAAGTTATCGGCCGGCAGTCCGGCCAGGGACCAGGCACGTATGGTCATCGGATGGCCCAATGTGGTGGCCAGCGAGAATGTCTCGCTGCTGGGTATATGGCGACGTAGGCAGACCGCATTCCAGTCATCCAAAATGTGAACGCGGTACTAAAGATGTTAAAAATAACAACAGAACAAATTGCTTAGCTGGTTCGGTTTGGGTGCAGGGCGGCGGACGAAGTGAGGGGCAGGCGCCACTTGTTTGTTGGAATATTAACATGTCAGCATTTGTGCATTTTATGCGAGCTCCACACACACAACACAAATATAGGTTTATTTGTGTTTATGTATATGTGCACTATATTCATATACTATATACATATATGCATGAACTATGTATAAAAATGTCACGTCAGCCGTAAAACTAAGCGCGGGGAAAATTTAAAAAAGCAACGCGAAAAGCAACAAAATAAAGTGAGAGATAGGCGGATAGGCTAAATGAATTGTGTATACCCTTTAAATTATTTATATAAACTGTTAACATAAAATTATTTGTCCTAACTAAAATTAAGTGAAGCTTTACCTTTTTTGATGTAAGTTAACTGCAGACTGCATCCTACTACTACATCCTTATGATAATTTCAAGCAATATTTGCAAAAATCTAAAACTAAGTTAACAAAAAGACGTTAAGGTGAAAAAAAATAGAAAATGGTTACCTAAATCAAAATATATTTATATCGTAACCTAATTTATAAAGTTTTTGTGAAAATAAACTAAAGACGTGTTTCACCCTTTTCGGGAAATCCCTTCTTTTGCGTTGAAAATGGGGCTTTTATATTTTATGAATGAAACTCAAATATTCGCTCTGACGGTTTTAAACTTAATTTGAAAGCTTGATTGAATACTTGTTTCAGCCGATTTGGGATCGGCCGAAAAATAGACATAACTCTTATTTCAGAGACTCAGACCAGGTCTAGGCCACCAACAACGATTGTGTGTGATATGCTCATCAGTAGAGCTACACTCTGTTGTGGGTTGCCATGTGTTTTTTTTGTATATTCTCCAAGTATAAACAGAAAAAAAAGATAAAAGGAAAAATCAATGCAACGTGCTCATGCATATTAAAATCCGTTATGGAAACACGCTCGGACAGAGCACGGCCATTAGCTGTGCTGCAGAAAGCGCACAGATTTGAGTTTTCCGCGGTAATGGAAAATCGCAGCACTTGCTGCAATGTTTGGCTAACTCACCTCGGTGGTAAAGAAGCCCAGGTAGGCGGTGCAGCCACCGGCGAGCAGACATCGCCCACAATATTGCTGATGGATTCGTGCAGATTCTTCGCCGCTTCGCCCCAGCGGGTCTTCTCACCCCCAGGCCGCCCAGCAGCTTTTCGGCTCTGCGTTAATTGAGGAATTGCAAAATGAAACCGAAGAAAGTGGAACTTAAGTTCTACGCCCACCTGTTTAGCTTTTTCTCACAGTTGTCAATATCGTCCTCCAGACGCTTCTTCTCACGCGATTTCTCCGCAAAGAAATCGTTGAGCTTCTGCAGCTTGTCCAGAATGACCTGCAGCTCGGCGCGCTTTGCATTGAGCTTCTCCATTTGCTGGGACAGATCACCCTCGGCCTCGGCCAGGGCCGCCTTCTTAGGCATAACAATGCGGGCCACCTTGTCGTAGACATCCATGGCGCGCACCCAGCGGCAAATGCCCTCGCAGGCCATGGACGCAGCCTTAATCTTCTCTGGCACAAAGTCGCGATCGGCTATATACCTGCGGAAATATAGAAAGTAAAACTGAGAAATGGGGTTTCTTTTTGCACACTGAATCACGCACTTGTCTCGAATCTTTTTGATGATAGGCGGCGGAATGTTGTCCTTGTCAAAGGTCTTGAGCGACTCAAGGAACTTCATGTCGCTAAGCATACGCATAGAGGGACCCCAGTAATCCTCCACCATATGTCCGCTTGGATCCGGTTTGCGATCAGGCTTAAGGCCTTTGAGAACGCACACCGCCTCCAGGGTTAGCTTGACGCCATATGGCGGATTCTTCATGGACTTGACCACACCGATGTCAGCCGGCTTTAGAGTGTTCAGCGCCTCGAGAGCCGCCTCCATGGCTGGTATGGCCTCGGCCAGATCCGTTTCGCAATCATCCTTAATGGCTTGGGCAGCGGCAGCGGCCTCATTGGCCGCCGCTTCATCGGCGCCCACCACCTCCTTCTTCTTCTCCGCCTCGGCCGTCTCGCGCTCAATGTTCACCATAATACGATCCGTTTCCTCGGACAGCACCTTCAGCTTCGGCTGCAAGTCGTACAGATTGGCCTGCATTTCGCCCACCTGGCTGGCGGCAAAGTCCAACTTCTCCAGACCAGTGGTGTATCGATCGCGCAATCGGGTAATCTCGTCCAGCTTGCGGGCGTAAAATGTGCGAAAGGCTTTCAGCAGCTCCAGATAGGCCGAGGGCGTGACATAGTTGCGTCGACTTAGCTCCAGATAGCACTTTTCGCTAGCCTCCACCACAGATTGATGGAAGTACATGACACAAAAGACCAGGTCTTGCTCCAGCTGGGTCAGTTCGCGCTCTACCTCGCCCATCGTCTCTCGCTTCTCACCCTCCTTTGGTGGTTCCTCAGAAACACGTGGCGTTTCGTCCTCATGGGGCTTATTTAGTTTCATGGAGGTAACGAAATAGGTGCCCACGCGGGAGAGCGCCTCCTCGGGCCACGGCATATACCAGTCGATGGTGCAGCAATTGATTAGCGAGGGATACACACGTATGCGCTCCTTAAAGGATTCGCCAATGGGCGAGAAGGCGAGTGCAATGTGCAATTGTTCCCTAATACGTTCGATATAGTAGGCATGGACCTCGCTCGGCAGCATGTCCAGTACCTTGCCCTGTAGAAATAGAGAGAGACAGAATTGGCACATTAATGAAGCTACATCGAGTACGTCTTCCTTTTTAGATAGCGGGGTAGCGGGCGAATTTGTTGTCAAATCCCTTAGGCCAGCAGACCTTCAAGTGACGTACGCTTTTCAATTGAATTCGGGCCAGATTAAGGCATAGAGGAGTACTCACCACTTGCTTGGCCACATTTGCCATATTCTCCATAATGGTTGCCTTGTCCTCCAGCTGATAGAGATTTGGCAAATCACCGGTATTAAGTATGCCATTGATATCCTCCACGTAGCCCTCATCCGTTGCCTGTAAATATACATGCAAGTATCAGAGTATCAAGAGAATTTCCCATTGTACACAATGCAAATCCAATGAGCTTTGCTTCTGCTGTTGGCGACTCGGTTTTTATGCAGGGGCTGCACCTGCAGCTTCAGTTGCAACATGCATTTTGCATTCGCTCTAAGTGCCATAGGATTTGATTCTGCCAAATATTCCACTTGGAAATTTTACAGCAACAGCCCCGGGGCGGCGTGCGGGGACGGAGTTGGATTGGGAGTCAGAGTTGTAGGCTCTTTGAGGCATTTTAGTGTAATTGTTAATTAATGTGTGCATCGAGATTTGTGTGTGCACAACAGACGAGGCAGGATTGGAAAGGATTGGTCAACGCGAGGGCGGATGGGAAACCTAAATAGAGCATTGATTGATTTGCCAGGGAGTTGAATTTGCTCATCGTTTTAATTTGCACAGTTGCATTCAAAATATTGTTTTTGTTGTTGTAGTTGTTCTAGCCAAGCAAAAGGTATACATAATCACTTTATCATCAGCAAAATGCAGATGAATGCCACAGCGATACCTTCAGCTCGAGGGCCCCGATAGGTACTCATATTTAACATTAAAGTTGCAAACAGCCAGAAGCATTTCTATTCCATATCAAAGTAACTCAAATGAATGCCTGTCTGTGGTGGACACCACCATAACATGGTAGCCCGTTACTATTTGGTTACGCAGCCATATGCAACGGGCCGAGACTCCGAGACTCAATTATATATAATTTCAATCAGCATCAACAGTCGAGTCGTTCAAACTAATTTCGTCTGTCTGTCAGACTCTCTCAACGCTTCTATCTCAGATATGAGCTAGGGAAGCAAATTTGAAATGTATTTGCATATTTATATATTTAACTACTTTATCATATACCTGCAATAGACGCAATCGGGCAAATAATGAGTTTTGTATTAAAAAGCTTTTAAACTTTCGATAGTTTTATTGAGTTTCGACATTTGCACAACTCTCTTATATTTGGCGAGATATTAAAAAAAAATCAATTTTGATGAGTAGGCTCTCAAATAGCCCCGTAATCGTGAATGCATAAAGCTATTTTATTATTTTAAATCTTCAATAACTCTTTCATTTATTGAGTATGATAAATATGTCTATTTTGTTTTTGCAGACTGAAACAGCTGTAGGCATAAAAGCTGCCAGTTTTGGTGTCGAGTATATATAAAATATTTTGGACAACATCCTCCACTCGCTCCAATTCAACATTTTTTTGAGAGGTTTTGCCTTGATTTTAAGTATATACACACAAATTTTAAGCCGTGAATGTTTCATAACGATCGGATTATAACCACAAAACTTGGTAAAGATTAAATGTGTTATGTTGTTCGGAGCAGATGAAAGAAGAAGACGAAGAAACTCTGCGTGTATGTATGTGTACGTAAAACGCTGTGTAACGCCAATTTAAAGCTGTAGCTTTGGTCTCCCTCAGCCAAAACTAGAGTACCCCTACTTGTATTTATGCTTCGTTGGGTTTTTGACTATACAATATGCAACGAACAGCATGCTAATTGTGGCAAAGACCAGCAAGCGGACGTGCATTTTCGTAAGTATTGTTTTAACGTAACGTTCAAGTTTTTGGCCAAGTTAATTTATTGGCTTAAATTTCGATTTTGAGTTATGCTCCAGCCTTGTATGCGACTCAAATGCTCTTCATTTGCCATAATTGATAGCTGCTGCGTATGCAAATTATTTGTGCAATAATCAAGTTACATAGCTCAACAATTAACCTAATTATAAATGTAAATTTTGGCACAAACATTGAGTGTTGCCTTCCGCTTGGCTTACATGCCAGCTAACAATAAGCCAAATTCAATTTTTGCTGCACAACAAGCGTGTGTGTGTGTATAAGTTTACATATGTGTCACGCCTGACTATCAACCATGTCTAGAATATTGAAATTAATTTAGATTATTTTCAAGTTCCAACACTACTAAAATCTTTATGGGTTTGTTGTACCCCGCTGGCATTGATTTGAATTGTGTTGTCTTTCAATGCGGTTTACAACATTATTAAAAAGGTTTTTTATTGACCCAACTGGTTGCTTAATGTTTATGCTGATGGATGGAAGCATAAACAGCTGCTAATGAGCTGAGCCACTCACCTGGGCATCGGAGAAGAGAAACACGGTGTGATTCAAATTGAAACTTGATGCCATCAGTATTTTCTTGAGATCATCACGCCAATCTGTTAGCGTATACGACTTGGACACCTGCACGGTCAACAGGCGACAGTCGGCTATGTGGGCGGCTAGGCGACAGGAGCTGCGACGTCCAGAGCCACCCATGCCCACCATCAGGATGTTGCCTCGGGGCATTTGCAATACACGGGATACCCTGTAAATGGTTCATAAATAGCGTTAAATTTGTTGAAATTCACAATTCAGAAATTTTTTACTTGGATCAGCCGAGGTGGAAGTTTTTTGTCTTGAAAGTAAATTTCTTATTCAAGAACACGAATAAGACAATACGAATTCTATCCCTATCAAGGTGTCTATCATCTAAATATTTACCTGCTGACATGCTCAATGGCAAATCGAAACATGACCAGATCCATGGGCGTGCTGGAGAAGGAATTGTACTCGCGCAGATAGTACTTCATGAGTTTCTCCAGCTTCTGGTAGCTGTCGCATTCGTCATAGTACTTGGGTTCCGCATCCGGTTCCATGTAGTTGCCATAGAAAAGATTGCGCAGATCATTATCACTCAGCTTCTCGCCGGGCTCAATGCGCTCAGCGAAAGCGGACTCCAGCGAGAAACGAAGACAGTTCTTGCAGGCATCGATGGCCATGATAAGGAGACGGTCACGATCCAGCTGGTCGACCAGACTGCAACGGCGACAGCCAGACGACAATAAAAACCGGGACAGCTCATAAATGGCAGGTCGGACAAAAGGTTACGTACCGGTCATAAAACACACGATATGTCTCATGCGCCCACAAACGACCCAGCTTTTCCGGATCCGGCATACGCTTCGGCGGCACCATCACAATGCCCTGAAAGACGCGCGTGATGTCCCGCAAAGAAAAGCTGTAGTGCGACTTGGCCGGGGTCGGCAGGAAGATGCGCATTGCCTCCCGATAGACGCTGACCATTGCCTCCGCCAAGCCCTGCAAGGGTCACATATGAGATTGTTTGTAGGTGCTTCTGCCACTGCAGCAACAACAACGGCTACACACATAGACGCACACACACAGGCATAGACAGGACGTGGCCAGTCGAACTTTTGCGAAATGAAGTTATAAAATTCGCCATTTTAATTTTATTATGCGCCATCGCCTGGAAGCGAGCCAACAGAGGAAAACAGGGGTAGGGACGCCTGGACAGAGATTCCCCAGTGTGTGGTTGGTACTGTTGTTGTTGCTGCTGCGGTGGATTGGTGCAACATACCCGCGATAGCAGTCCCACCTTCTCGGGATAGCCCTTGGCAAAGTGCCACTCACCAATCGTCGTGAATATTCGAATGATGGTTGAATCCTCAAAGGAGTCCACGGCCACAACGAACAAGTGGCGATAGAGACGCGGAAAAATAAAGTTGCTGCCGCCCAATGTGCCCATGGCACACATCAGAGACTGGCAAAATGCAAGAGAGGGAAAGGGATTAAATTATGTTCCGTTCATGGAGACAGGATATTGTCGACATTCATTTATCTTGTGCCGACAAATAGCTGCCAAGTAGAGACCATGAATGCCACTCACCATGTCAACCAGCTCAATTTTGGTCGTATCCACCAGGTCCGACCAGTAGCCATGATCCAGCCAGGTACGCAGCAGTTCCAGAGGCGGCTGTGAACCGTACGTATCCTTCGAGGGCATGGCCACATCATCACAAAAGACAATGCACTAGAAACGAAATTAGAAGCTTACATCCGCTCAACTGGAGCTTAGATATTTGATAGCTACCTTCTTGCCCAGGGCGGGACCAAAAACACCCTTACGCCGGCGATCCAGCTTGCTCATGATCGTATCCTGCACCATTTGGGCCGAGGTGCGCGCCGAGAAGTTGATTACGTTGATTAGGTTCGCATATTTGGGCATGGCTAGCAAATTGCTGGTTATGATGGCGCTCTTGCCGGTGCCCGTCGGGCCAACGACCAGCATGCCGTAGGACTTGGCAATGCAGAACTCCTGCCAGTAGGATATGTAGCCCGTCTCCTTGGTTGGCACAATCAGCTCGCTAATCTGTGCGTTCTCCGGGAAGTGTGCGCTGCCCGATGAGGGATCATCGGAGGACTTTTGCCAAGTCCACCAGTTCTCAGCCTCATCGAAGCGATAGTCCAAAAGAGCTGCTTCTCGGGAAACATTTGCCCACGATTCAGCGAGAAGTACTTCGGCTTGGGGAACTCCTCGCTTGAGCCATAAATGACCTTACGCAGCAGCTGGTCATAGGTGCGCTGGCCGCTGCCCGTCAGGGCAGAGCAATAGGCCCAGGCATAGCAGAAAAGGAACATTTGCTGGAACCAGGTCTGATTAAACACCTTGTGCTTCTCGAGGAAGTGCAGAAAGAAGCGCGAGAAGGTCTGATATTGATAGAGCGGCGACAGTTCAAGCATCTGCTTGCAGCGCGGCAGAAATTCCAGGGCGGCCGGTATCAGCCACTCGACCATGTCCTCGAAGAGCGTCATATAGATGTCATTGAGGCCCACAACATTGATCAGCACATTGCAGAAGCTCTTGTGGAAGGCGCGCCAGCCGAGCTGCGAGGGCTCCATATAGATCATGCCGCAGCGGGAGACGGTGGCCGGCGAGGCCTGCTCGAGATCGGCCGGCTCGAACATCATGTTCATCATTTTGGTCATTTGCATGATCTCGCCGGACATGAGGCACAGCTTCTTGTTGTCGTCCAGCACGGTGTTCAAGTTCTCAATCCACACCGCGTCGACGGGCCCATCAAACATGACCCAAGCCCGCTCATTTTTGGGCCCCTGCACCTGTTCCCGAAACGTTTTGGCCAGCACACCGTCGGACCATTCATGCGAGATGGGATCGAAGCGGCCATAGAGCTGACCCATCGTAATGGCTTTGGGGTTGATAATGCGAAAGGTCACCGGATACTCCTTGAGCGTTGACTCCTCATCGACTGATACGTTGCGCAGCGTCAGGGCGAGCATCTGGCAATTGCAATTGGGGCAATGTTGAATTGTTAATGCCTGCAACCCCTCATTCCCACATCCACTCACCTGATAGGCCGTAGTCTTGCCGCCCATGGAGCCGCCCACAATCATCAGTCCGTGGCGCACCAGCATCATCTCATATATCTGCAATATTTTTTCCAAATACCAAGGCGTTGCCTGCAGATTTCGCTCCGCCAGATTAATACGCAGCCACTTGAGGATGTCACCGCGTTGTGGCTAAAGGAGTAGCGAACGGAGACGACGGACGAAGAGAAGGGTCAGCCAGAAGTGTCGTTAAATGGCAAAGGAAAACAGGTGTAAATGAAATATGAAAAATATGCAATGAAATATGTGCGCAAAGAAAAAAGGTTGAGTGGGCATTTCATTAAAGCCTCCCGCAAGGAGCTAAAGCTACTTTATGCAGTTGGCAACACAAGAGATTATATTGCGGAATATGGAAATATGGGAGTCTAAAGAATTAAATGATCAGGGGATGCGGTCTGGTAATAAAATAAAATTAGATAATGCACAATTATGTTACGCTTGGTACTGTTCCTAATTATTTTAATTGTAAGTGTGGAACATAGTTAAAAACCTTGTACAGGTTTTAAGAACTGCTTATTATTATTATAAAGTTGTATTGTTATATTTAATTTTTTAATTATTACGATATATTATTATTATCTTTTGTTCATTACTGGCCACCTTGGTATAAGCAAACTACTTGTACATCGGGATGGTACCGATTCGATTGACAGCTCCGATTTTTAGTTGCCTGATAATAGAAACATCTCATCTACCAAAGTCGTTGAAAATCTCTATATCACATAACATTTGTTAAAAAGCAGGCAGACCTGAAAGGGTATTTAGTCTTCGCCACGCAGACTTCATTTTAATACGCTCTTATCCCGGCATCTGTCAACCGGTTATCGGTTTAATTTGCTGTTCTTAACAGCGTCGCTTGCGCCTCATTACACCGGCAATTTATGAATTTCTATAAAGGCAGCACTTACCATGGGCAGCTCGACACCTGGAAACAGATCCATGTAGATGCCGATGAAGAGGGAAATGTCCTGCTCCAGGAATTTCGGCAAATTGACATCAACAATAGCGCGCAAAACAATCTCTGGCTCCGGCAGGTCAGCGTAAAGGCGTCGCAGCGATGCGGAGGCCAACAGCACAGATTTCACGGCGCGCATACCTGCCAAATGAAACAAGGGGGCGTGGCATTAGCTTGACAGCTATGCGGCATTTTTGGCGGACGCATAGCTCAGCTCCGGTTCTGTCTCAGGTATTTGTAAGCGGTGGTTATTTTGGACACGGATGCGGTACCCGAACCTAACCAGGCGCTTCATTACTGGCGCCGTGGAAAATTTTAAAGTTTTGCAAACGCTGCCAAGCCAATTGGACAAAGGGGGGCAACAACAATGGGCAAAACAACAAATGCGAGAATTATAAACATTTACTTTCGGCGCGCCGAAGATTGAATATCCTTGCAAACTTATGACTTATTGACTTAAAAATAGAACTTAATTTTTGGAAGATTGTTTCTAAAAGAGAAGAGCAGAGCTTCTTTCTTGCAGTGTGTTTCGTACAAATTCCCAATTTTCGAGCCATAGATATGGATATCCGATTAGGGCGACTCCAACATATATACTGCCTACAGCAAAGTATTACAAGTACAGCTGTAAAACTGAGAGATTGGTTTGCATTGAAACAGACAGACGGACATCCTACTTATATATACCTTATGGGATCGAAATTGTCTTCTTGTATGTCTTCCACATTTCATTCCTAAATTATAATACGTTCTGCAAGGGTATAAAATGCAGCAGCAACTAAACGTACAAATAGTTTTTATTATTACTTTGCAAAACAACGCACACACCCAATGCACACACACACCAATTCACTCGCTCGCCACACACACACACACATAACATTGTGTGTGTGGCATTTGTCTCTCACACACGCAGCACAAAAGCGCTGCAAACTTGCAAGAAAGTTTTTCAATTTAAACTCAAAATAAGATACTGATCAAATGTACTTTGCACATAAACTTGCACAGCTGCCAGCCTGCAATTGCAGTCATCGGCTGGACTTATACACACGCAAACACACTCGCACACTCGCACACACGCACAGCGAGTGAAACTCACAGACATGTTGTAATGTCATATGACATGTTATGTCGTAAAAGAGAGCAATATCTTTGCCTTGAAACAAGAAAGAAAACAAGAGAAAGGAAAATAGACCCACAAACTCTTACACGAGAGCATGCCGGATGCAGGATGCAGTAAAGCAGCAGCAGCAGGATATACAGGATGCAGGACAAGCGCAAAGTTGTTGGCCCCCAATGTTGGGGTTGACTACTTTTGTGCCTTATTAGCCTTGGTCGGAAGAGTTCATCAAATGCTGCGCAGGTACACCCATAGTTAGCTGTAAATACCCTGGCTTATACTCACCGTAATCGTAGTGGGACTGCGACGACAGCTGCTCCGAACATAGCTTGTACGCCTGGACGATCTTCTGGGACAGAACGCGCGCCATATCGAACCCGTTCGAGTAGAGTGTTATCTCGCCGATCATCGCATAGTCCGGCACCATCATGGCCACTGTGCGGAACAGAACCTTCAGATTATCCGGCAGCTCTGTGCGCCCGGCGTAGCTGTTAATGGCGGTGGGTATAAGAAATAGGGAGTATAGGTTGAAACGATTCAAGTGCAACGGCCAATCAAATACATCAGATTGCAAGTGCTAATGGCATAAATAGTAAAAACACTGGCCCGGGCTCGAACCCGGCAATAACCAATATGAGTGACTGCTTTTAGAAATGTCTGGCTGAGTGACAAATTGGCAGCCTTAAGACCAAGCAAGAAACAGAATGCTCGACTAGGAGATACCCTATAACAAACACATAGAAACCTGCAAAATGTATGCTTCTATTTTCTTGAGAGTTAACGTGCAATATCCCAACTCTTTGCTTGTTTCACATTTGGTGTCTCTAGCTCCTACTTCGGAGCTGGCACTCGATAATGTCTTGACGAAACAAAAACATATTTAGACTATATATATTTATCGGGTTATATATAACTCCTTCTGACTGTTATATATATATAGCACACATCCATAATGCCCTTCATAAACTATTTGCAATGGGTGCAGAGAATAGAAAAAAAGGATAAGCTTGCCGGCCAGCATGTCTGTTGGCCGAGCAAAAAGAGCTGGCCAAGCGAAATTAAGACCTTTTCTGAATGGCAGCCGAAACGCTTTGGCACAGTCTGAGTTGCCGTTATGACTGCCAACACAAGTTGCGTACAGGGGCAGGAACAGGGACGGAAACGGAAAGGGGAACGGGAACGGGGCAGGGTATGCACCAGGCTAGGCCTAATATGCATGTTTGTCGCAGCTGTTCCACATGCATGCCAAAGCAATAAATATTCGCAACCGTATGGGGTAAAATCTCCAATAACGCAATAACTACCAATATCGTGACCATGCCCAAAGGCAAAGCCATCCTTTGGTAACTAATAGCCTCACCCGGGTCCGAGTCCGTGTCCGTGTCCGGGCCCGGGTCCCAGTCACAGTCACTGTCCCGGCCCTGTCACTGACAGCGCTCCCGCCGGGCGTGTAGGTGGGCGTGGACATAGGCCGTGTCGGCTTACAAAGTAACTAAATGCATTTTCAAATGCACAGCTGCAAAAAGAGTTGGCCAAAAGGAAAAAACGCGCTGCGTGAAACCGCAGCTGCTGCTACTGTTGGTTGGGCAGCTACTGCTCCCGGCGCAGCTTGCACAGCTTCGCGTCTCACGTACGGGCAGTGCCACTCACCCAGGATTCATGGTTATGAATATGGTACAAGTTGGGTCCAGTTTGAGCATGGTATCCTCGAAAAAGAATTTCACAACCTTGCGTCCAATCGCCCGTTGTATGGTCAGAATCTGTTGCGCGACCACCGACAGCACTTCCAGCTCTATGCGATTGAACTCATCGAAGCAGGCCCAAGCTCCCGACTGTGCCAGGCCCTGAAAAGCAACAAAAAACACAAGGACAACAAGCAAAATATGAATAACAAAGAAAACAAGTAACAAACAAGTCTTAGGCCAAAATGCCCGACTAGACGATAACCTGTAGTCAGCTACAGTTGTAGCTGACTGCGCAATACTCTGTTCACAGTAATAGCAATTTATAATAGTCGAAAAACGGTGTTTATGGTTATTGCAACTTAGGAAACATTTGGACGTAGTAAAAAAATTATGACCTTCATTTGATCCGGGTAAATATGAGTACATATTCGAAGTTTTAGTCTCTAGCCTTACTAGCGGCAAAAGGATTAGCCACAAAATGACAGCTGTCCGTCCGGATATTGCATAGAACCAACGTGCCCCTTTTCTCTACAATATTTACAAAAAATTCTGTTCCAAATTCCAAACGCAGAATCATAAACAAAGAGTTATTCCTCATCAAAATCAAACCAGAAACAAATAATTATTACTTATCAAAATCAGTCGTCTACAATTTGAAAATGAATATGAATCAAAAATTGTGTTGCCAACGGACATTGGTAGATCGACTCGGCTATGTTCCGAAAGGAGATTCCTTCTACCTGTTACATACACTTGCACAACTGCAATAAACTGGTTCTTTTTTTTAGCCATTTTCAATGCTTACAGGGTGTACTAAAATAAAAATGCATATATGGTTGGCCGGCAAGAGCGGGGAAAATTTACAGCAGAACGCATCGAGCAGAGAAATGGCAAAAATGGCAAAAGCAAACAGCAGCATAAACATTATTTTCAGTTTCTCATCGCTCGCTTCGCTGTTTCCGTTCCGTTCTTTTCGGTTTTGGTTCGATTTGGTTCGGGCTGTGTGTGCGGTGTGTGTTGTGTGTGTTGTGTGTAGTTGCCAATGCTTCGACAAACGGCAAAGGCACAAACATTGCAACAGGGTTTACAAGTGTACACGAGTTGTTGCCCCACGGTCTGAGGCTTGGGCGATTGGGTCAGCAGAGTGGACTTGGGGCCAATGCAGCGCCCTTTGATACGCTCTTCTTTTGCATGTAGCAATAAATATGCAGCTTTATGCTGCCAGCATGGGGGAGGAGCGCTAGTGTTCTCCAAGTGCTCGTAACATATGCCAACTGACTGGTTGCTGCGGCTCACTGCGAAGATGCTGGGCGAAGTAGCAGTAAAGAACTTTATAAACAGTTTTGATGGTTCTCGAAAGGGATGAGTACAATAGTGAGCATATTTTAATAAAGAGGATTTCCATTTAAAATACTACTTCAATACTGTTGTCAAATTGACAGTTATTACTATTTATAGTCTAGACTAGTTATTTTAATGTGCACAGATCGAAAGATCAGGGAATAAACTGTAATATAGAGTCTTTATTAGTTTTTATAGCCTTATAGAGTGTATTATAATTTCGTCACGAAATGTGCAAAGCATAGAAGCATCAGTGATCAGCCAGTTCATATTGCGTATATCAGAGACAATCGAGTAAGTGTAATTTGTATATGAAACAAATTGTTTTGTGAAGATATTCTAACCAAATTCAGCATTTTTAATATCCAAGTATAAATATGATATATGTCCGCCCTGAAGGGTATTTAAGCTTTGGCAATCCAGAAATATATCTTTCGCGTGTTGGAGCTTCATTACATATCTTTGGGGTGGGTATGTCGGACATAAACGCACTATGCTAATATAACACCAGGCATGCACCGCCATTTCTCAGTATTGATGTGCTTTTGAGCTAACAGAGCCTACAGCTCTTGGTCCACTGCCCACCCAAACAGCCCTCCACACCTCTTTACATCGTCCATTCGACACACAACAATAGGAACAGTATCGATGTGGCATCGGCTACACTCAAAGCTGTTTTACATGCTGTTGCGCGTTTGCACAGTTTTTCTAGTCACAGACCATGTTGTTGTCATTGTTGTTGTTGTTGTCGTTGTTGTTGCTGTCGCTGTTGTTCCTATTGTGCAATTAGCGCCAGCATCTATGTGTGTGCGTGTGGGTCTTTTTTTTATTTTGTGCAATTCTTTGCCTTTTGCACACAGCGCGTGGCATTTGGATACTTTGAACTCTATCAAAGTGGTTTGTTGCCGTTGGCAGCTGCAATACTCGCGCATCGGATTGGCAGCTCCAGCGAGTGTCCATTTTTTTTTTTTTTTTTTTGTGGGTTGGCAGCCCCTTCCGCCGCTCATAGATTCATAGATATTGAGAAGTTTTGCACATTCATTGGATGTGCCCTTTGTTTTTCGTGGATCTGTGGGGAAGAAGGGGGGAGGGGTTTGATGGGGTTCCCCGAAACTGCTTTGGTAGCGACCATTGTTGCGGGCATTTTATGGGCATTTCCATTACACAGAGAGGACGAGATGCAACCAAAAATGCTGTTGGCGAGCGTGTTTGCCATATCTGGGCAGGCATAAATCGAAATCGAATTCGAAATAGTTTGAATTGTTTGCCAATTGCAAATTATTTTATTGCTTGCAAAATTGTTTTGCCTGACAAACTGCAGACTGCGTGTGGAAAATTTACGACTTCCGAAACATAATGGCAACAGAACAGAAAGACAGAGAGAGAAATAGAGAAAGAGAGAGGGGGCGAGGGGGCATAGCAATCAGCATGGAAACATAGAAACTACTTTCTAAAAACTAGGCAGCTATAAAAAGTCCACAAAAAGATCATCAGCTTAAAGTGAATAAATGGCAATAAATGAATACAGCAACACGCTTGGCACTAAAATAAATAAATTAATCTAAATCGAAACTCGAACGTTGAATTTTCGGGTTCTTGCCTCGAGCTTGTTGTTTTTGCTGTCTGTGCTCGATTTCGCTAGAGTTTGCCATTATTTTCGCATGCAAATTAACGCGAGCCCATCCCCCAGCTGCCCCTCCCAAACACTCTTCGAGTGGGGCTTAAAACCATTATGCAATTAGGCGTGCTACAGAATTAAGCGATTAGAGCCTCAAAACACGCATAAATTTTACTACAAAACTACAACACCCACTTAAGATGTAGGTGCGCTTGTGTGTGTGAGTGTGTGCGAGTGTGTAAACATGCGTGTGCGGTTAACGACCTGCTAATAAAAATTTGCATAGATTTGAAGTGAGCGCTCACGAAAGCTTTTGGCCAAAGTCCCGCACACTTGGCTTAGTTCGTGTAGACCAACTTGTCGCCGCGGCGATTACTTTCACAAACTGCCTAATTAGTCAGCCCATAGAACTGCATAAATTTCAATAATACACGTAAATACATGTATATCTGTATGTATAGAAGACATTTTTAGCCACAGACAATTGGTGAACGGCTCCGCGGTGTCTGGACACGAAAAACGCAAATATCTCTGTATGTAGCGGTACACTCAAAGAAAAACTAAATATTCTCTGAAGAATAAAATAAAATACCTTAATTGTAATTGGATTGTAAATTATCCATTAATATTAAATAATGGAAGACAATTATGTTTATTTTTAAATTGAAAGCAAAATACCTGGTTTTCTGAATACTTGAATTAAATACAAACTATTAAAATTGTTCTAATTTTATTACTGAATTTTAGATTTGCATTTAGAAATTTCAGGTTTAATTCAGTCGCAGTTTAAGTAATTACGGTTTTGAGTAAACTATAAAAAATTTGTATATAAAATTACAACATTTTGAAAATTAAGTATGCGCCTTGATTTGGGTATTTCTGTTTTGAAACAAAAAAATTTTCTTAACTATATTTCGAATTTCAGTATTACCCTACTTGAAATAGAAACTTCGATTTCACCACAAGAATTTTAAATAGAGTAAGAAGTGTCTTGTTTTTTATTTTTTTGAGTGTATCTACAAAAGCGCGTGTGCATGTGTATGTGTGTGTACTGAAAGTCATCATTGCTGCGCGTGCCGTTGGCTGAGACAGGTTCTTTGATTAATGTTGTTGACCAACATTGGGCCATCAATTAGCTGGCAGCCAAACGGGCAACGGGGCAGACAGCGCGTCGCAGTTCTCAGAAACCGAACCAAAACCGATATAGAATCGAAATCCAGAAACCTGTACAGAACCCACTCGCTCGCACGCTCACCCGACCTACTCACCTTGAAGAACTTGCCCAGCGCCTTGTAGTCCAAGCCGTCGGAGCAGTTGAACACCACGCACTTTTTGGCCACAGCCTTGGCCAGATCCTTGCAGGTCTCCGTTTTGCCGGTGCCCGCAGGTCCTTCGGGTGCGCCACCCAGGCACAACTTCAGAGCGCCCATCAAAGTGCTGCAGACGAGAATTAGAAAAGAGGTTTTACAGTCAGCACATGTGGCGGTAAGGGTGCCATAATGGTTGGGTGGTTGTGGGTGCTGCGGAAGGCAACATGCCAAAGTATGTTTTTAATATCTGTTTTGCATTTTTTCGTATTTCTCGATGTTGCAGCTTAAAAAATTGTCATTTATGGGTATTTTTTCCTTTTTTATTTTTTTTTTTGCCAGGCTACGCTAACAGCAGCCAGTTTTTATGCCCTGTACTCATAAAATGGGCAAGAAAAAAGGGTATAATAAAGCTGTGCAAATGTTTGTGACAAACAGAAAAAGACATCCTTGAGCCTATAAAAGGTGTACAGTGGTCGCTCGCTCATCGGAATGCTTTTGATTCAGAGTTGATTTCCTTTTTAAAAGTGAAACATAAATTGCAATATATTTATCTATAAAATTATCAATTTCATTATAAATATAGTTTCTTAAAATATCGATTTTTTGTTATCTATAGACCTTCCAAAATGTCTATATATAGTTTGTGACAACTTAACTTAGGGAATTCTTATTTCTGGAAGTAACAATTTCTGAGGGACCACTGTATTTATATTGAAAAATTCAAGAATTCTTAAAATGTTTGCATTAGCAGACATTAATAAAGCATACAATTTTGATGTCATGAATATGTCGTTAGTATATTTACTGATTAGTCCAATATGTGTTATGGCCATGTAGAATAAATTGAAAAAGGTATTTACAGCTAAGGTTACAGCTTGAAACGTTGTTAGCTTTCGATGTTTATCATACTTTTAACTACTCTTTCGTGGAGTCCCGCAAATTTGTTTGTCACATAGTTGCTAGGGTATTTAATAATCGACACCAGAAAAGCTTCTTTTCCGCTGCTTTGTTTTTTTTTTTTTGCTTATGCAAGTTCATATTTTTATCATATTGGCAGCGCAGCCAGCTTCGCGTTGGTTGGCTGTATATTTTTTAGCATTTCCGGTATGGCCATACAAAAATATCTATACACTCGTTTTTTAACTATGCTGGTGTATGTGTGTGTGAAAAACTGTCCAACATTGATTTATTTGTTTAATATAAAAGTTTTATCGGAAACCCCATTAAAATGTCCTTTCTGCCAGCTTGCCAGCAACGGCCTGGCTGTGTCCTGCTGCTGCTCATGTTGTTTGTCTTGTTGTTGTTGTTTGCGTTTGTCGTAGGCAGCTTAAACATCAAAAAGGTTTTCAGCTCTTTTTGCGTATTTTGTTGAAAAATGAAAATAAATTTAAAATGCACTGAAATAAAATAAACATTTTTCCAATAAACGTTTGCCTTCCATGACTTTTAGACGGCGCCCAGAGCCTGGGCCTACAGGCTCAGCTGTTTTGCAAACGTTTTGTCAATTAATATTTGCACGTGTGTAGGTGTGTGTGTGTGTGCTAGTGTGTATAAATGAACATATGAAATTTGTTACCCACCGGTAGCAGCGATCTGTGAGCGGTGTGACGACCAAGCGCGGCAAATTGCCCAAGTATTCCATGCCATATTTAACCTCTGTGACCACCATGCTAACACATACCCAATCCTCATTCTCTGTTATGTTGGAGGGATACAATTATTGACTATATGGAGCATATGTGGTTACTCTATTACTTACTCTCGTCGACCTTCCAATAGTAGCGCAGCTGTGAGATCCAGTCAAAGTCCTGTGTGCTGGTAACCCTCAAATCCACAAGATACCTGACCACATCACGAGCTGGGAGCAAAAACAAAATACAGTACTTAAGATATATTCTCAGACAAAACTTAAAAAATGATAATTTGAGTTTAGTTGTGAAATTTTCAGGTCTTAAAGATGGTATCAAAAGTATGCAAATGCCATAAGCCAAGGCTGAGTCTTCTTCGTTTTTAGCAATAGTGTGGAAGAGTATGATTATACCAAAACCTATATAGCTATTTATTAATTTTCAAAAAAAACGAGAAAAAAAATATAAAAAAAAACCTGATTATGGTATTCGAAAACATATATAAATTTCATACAGACATGTAGACATGGCTATATTGATTCAACTTGTTATTCTGATTCAAAATTAATTGAAGAGGTTTTCCTCTGCTCTAAGATACAGTTTTTTTCAATCTCTTTTTACCCATTTTTTTGAGTTCAGGGCATAATAGTAGCCAACTAGTAGCCAGACTCGGCCAATCTACTCACCATGCACATCCAGCACAATCAGAGCCTCCACGGCAATGCGCACTCCGGCCTGAAGATCCGTGCGGACGAGCTGAACGAGGTCGCCGATTTGGCCATTAGATTTTTCCAAGTATGTCGGCAGGAACTTCTTCTCGATAGCTTCCTCCACCTGGCAGAAGTAAATAGGATAAGAACAGGAAATGCACTAAAAACTAAAAGGGAACGCGGCGAGCAAATAAATGGCAAAATATGATTTTCAATTTCTGCAGCGCGGGTGCGAAATACGCTCAGACTCAAAGCCCAGAAGGGAAAGCGCTCACAAAGAGCATAAGGCGGAAAAGACAAGGGGGAAAGGCGCGGGGACGCGGGAGGCTAATCGCACTGTCAGCGACAGAGTGACAGCTGCAGTGGCTGCTGGGACAGCTGCAATGCTGAGGGGCGCCTTTGTGGTTGCTTGCCTGGTTGCCTTTGCGGTTGCGGTGGATTAAAAAAAACAAGTAAGAACGTTGCCGTCGGGAGTAACCGACTCGTTCACACTGCACAATTTAAAACAGTCGAAAACGGTCTCGTTGTTACTGTATTTTTGTAATTTGTGGGGGAGCGGTTGCCAAAACTTTGCAGCTCAATTTTTAGAGGAGGTCAGCCGTATCCTTCTTTCTTTCTGCACGATATTTAGAGGAGGTCATTAGTAATCAGTCTGAAAAAATGTAGGCATCTAGCTTTAAAATAGAAATAGATTTTATCGAACTCCCACGAGTATATATTCCAAATTTCAAGTCTCAAGATTGCGTTCTCACGGACAGACGGCCGAGCAACAACACGGATATTGCGCACACCCAATATACTCCTTTCACTTCGTGAACGAGTATGAAAAACAAGAACAAAAATTAAGTTGTGGGCGCTGTTGTTTGCTTACCTCATAGGTCCAAGCGGCGCAGGAAATGCCCAACACAACCTGGCCAGGCCAGGAAACAACCCAGGAAACACGATCGACCAACGCGTAGTCCTCCCAGGACTCTTTCATTTGCTCCATAACGCTATCCAGCATTACATACTCCACCTCTTTCAGCCAGATTTCAACCAAACCCTGCAAAAGAAAATGGGGCCTTAAAAAGGAATTTGTTTTGGAAATTACACATACATTGGCCGCTTGCGGATTGATTTTGCGCACCAGCGAAACGCGCTCATCTTCATCACTAATCATTTGGGTAATCTCCATGTTGTCATCAAAAGTCAGCATGGCAATCTGCAAAAAAATTAAGTAAGTTAAGTATACACTGCCGACGGGGTTCGAATCTGGCGGTGCTTACGCCCTCGAAGCACTTGCGCAAATGTGGCTGCACACGCATGGGATCCTTGGTCTCGGAGAGAATCTCGAGCAGCTCATCGTTGGACAGAAAGAAGAAACGGGCGAAGAACAAACGCTTCTGTTCCAGATACGTGTTCAGGCCCTTCTGCACCGTCTCCAGGTCCTCAATGGCCTTGGTGAAGATCTCCAGCATGTTGGGATATTCGGTGGCGGCCATGACGTGCGTGTCCTTAAGCGTGTGCTTCATGATGCGGCGCCAGATCTTGTCCACCGCCTTAAAGTTGCGCCCCTCCAGCGGCATTTGGCGCATAATGTCCTCCGAGCTGAAAATGGGCTCCAGGTACATCCAGGTGACCTGCACCTGTGTCCACGCATCTATGATATTCTGTATGAGCAGCAGCCGCTCCTCCCAGTCGTCCGCCTTGGAGCCGAGTGCCACAATGAAAGGCGAACGCTTCATGGCCTGCGTGCGCATAATGTGATCATCGAGCTGCGTTTGGATGTCATCGATGGAAGCCAGGAGGTGAGTGTCCGAGTCGCGATACTGCAGCACTTCGAATACGACATCCTTCCAGTCCAACTGCATGTTCTTCAGACCCATGTTCAGATCATATTCCTTACCGGCCGCATTCGCAATCTCCTCCAGCTCCGGCAAGATGCTCATTATATCCGCATCAATCATGTCCTTAAGCGTGGGATACAAACGCGGATTCAGCTGGCGACCCAATATGGCCGATATTTTATCCCAGTGTCGCTTCTCCAGGCCGTGCCGGCATATCGAGTCTAGCACCGGCAAATAGACGCGGAACTTTTCAATTTTGATGCGCATCTGTTCAGCGGCACGTTTCGCAACGGGATTGTAGGACAGCTGTCGCGATAGCTTGTGCATAATCTGATGTTGATGATGAGGATGAGTATAGAGTAGGAAATGGAGATGGAGATGAGTCCGGGAGAGTGAGAGAAACGCACAGAGTCAAGTGTCAAGCATGCGAGTGTGTGTATGTATGTGTGTGTGTGTGTGCTGCTTTGACTCTTTAAAGTCAGCTTGAATGCGACTCCCTTTGTCTGCTAAGCCGGCTAAATGGCTGCCGAGTCCCTTGTTCATTGCTCTCCGCATTCTATTTATACCCTTACCAAGGGGATTATAATTCTGTCACAAAACGTGCAATGCCTCAAAGGACATCAAATGAAGTATATATTTTATTGGTCAGCATTGCGAATTTATTTGCTAAAGGTGCCATGGAAACGCTTGAAAATTAAGTTTTTGTTTGAAAAACTTTTTTCTATGAAATATGTTGATTAAGCTTGGCGATTAGAAGCTTCTTTCTGCTTCTAACACAACAGCAAAATCTTATCAGCATCAGTTCACTATGACATACAGCTGTTATCGCAGGAATTAGTAAAAAAAAATCAGTTTTTGCATGAAAAACATTGTGTCTGTTTTATCTTAAGAAAATAAGAAAACCCTCAAATATAAGCTAAATCCTTTCGAAAACGGAATACATTATCATATAGCTTTCTTAGAAATAATCGGGGGAAATTCACTTTTTGTGATACAAAAACGGTTTCATTTTCAAAAATATCTTAAACTTTCAAAAGAAATAGACTGCACATCGGCTATACGTTTGCTTGTCAGAGTATATGCGCTTCGGTACTCCACAGAAACATATGATTTCCTTTTTTTTTAAGCTGTGCTGGGTCTCCACTTTACTACTTCAGCTGTGCCAAAAAATTCAATTCAACTGCTGTTCCCTCTGTGCTGTGCGGTGCTTTTTGCCCAATGCTATCCGCCTAATACACCCACACAGACACACACACACGCGCTGCCGCTCGCTTAGCTGGCCAAGTTGCCGCCGAATATGTTGGAATTTTTTCGTTGCATACTTTTCGGCCCCAATATTTTTTTGGGCTCAGCTAGTGTAGCCGCCGCCGGAGAAGGCTTGAGGTTTTTAGTTGCATTTTAGTTGCTACATTGGCTTACGACCGGACCCGGGGACATGGTACGGACAGGACGGCACCAGACATGCATGGCCAGTGTTGCAAAAGCGAGCAGCAGAAATCTGACAACAGCTCAAACTTTGCCAGTGCAACTGCTGTGCTTGGAGCTCAGCGCTCAGAGCTCGAGCCGGCTGCTCGTTTTTATTTCCGCCTGGCACTGCAATGACAACTTCAACTTCCGATTCCGACTTCCAACTACTTACCTTGAACATGGTCTCGATCTGCTCCCGCACGCCATCCGCATTAAGGCATTCGAAGCGCTCGAACATCCTGGCAAAAGATGTAAATAGAAATATACAAAACTAGACTAGAAGTGTGCTGCAAAGAGGCTAAGCAGAGTACAAAAAAGAGACAGAAAAAATAACAGGCAGACAGCACAAGTTTTGTGCCACAGAAACAGCAACAGCAACAACAACAACAACTTAAATCTGGCTATTTTCCGCTGCACTTCAAGTCAACTTTCTGTTGGCATTTGCATTGCGGATTTGCCTCCGGCGATGCTAGTGGAAATGCCCAGCAGCAGGTTGGTTAGTCTGTCTGCCTGTCTGTCTGCCTGACTGGCACTTCAATTTCAAATATTTTGTCATTTGCGACAAGTGCCCAAAGGATCTGAGAGGCACTCAGCCTCAGACTTTGGCTGGGACCATGTCGTTGTCCTTGTAAAATAATTGCAGTCGTTTTAAACGTTGCTACTGCCTTACCAAATGAGATAATCCTTTTCGAATTCATACGATGTCTTCCATAGTTTTTCAATTGGTTCCATTTTCTCAATGATTTCGCCCAGCAGCGGAAAGGCGGAGATATCAATTTGCAGCAGACCCTCCTCCACATTAATGGCCTTCGCCTCACGGCTCAGATTCTGCAGAAAACAATCAACAGCGCTTACGATTATTTGCGCGATGTGTATCCCAACTTCCACTTACCTCAATGGTATTGAAAAGCAAGTCCACCGTGTCTACGCGCTCCTTGAGCTCATCCAAAGTGAGCACGTCGCGTATTTCCCGTATGCGAAAACCATCCATGGTGCGCTTTTCCTGGATGAGCAGCTTTTCAAACTGCAAGCGTCGTTCTCTGGAGTATGAGAAGAATATATAAAGTATACATTAAGTATATATTAAATTTATACTAAATATTTATTAAGTATTACATAGTATTCATTTTTAAAATGTAAATCAGGTTTCCCCTGGTACACACTTCAATGGGTTTTCGACCAATCGACAGTGAGCTTTGAAACATAGTTTAAAACCGATTGGATATCGAACTAAACTTGAAGGATAAAAAAGCAACAAAATTCTAGGCAAATCACAGACAAATTCACCCTTGCAGGTGGAAATGATAAAAACTAGAAAGTAAAACAACAATTATAATCAGTTAATGACTTAGGCAGTTGTATATATATGCAATCCTCGGTGGATGAGTTGTCTGAGCCAAAGTTCGAGTCCCAGGCTGCAGTAAGAAAGGTGTTCGGCTAAGACATATCCTACATACACCAGCCATTGTAACCAATAATACCCCTTCCAATAATACTGTTAAATATGTAATATATAGGCTTACCTCAATGCCTGCTCCAGGTTATCCCGCACCACAGACAATCGGGCGGCACTCAGATCGAGCACCTCTTCCAGTTCTCCGGGTAGTATAAATGTGCGGGAATTCAGATGGATTTCATCGCCTGTTGGACAAGTGGAATGAAGTGTGTTCTCTCGCTCTCGATTACGCTTTGACTCTCTCTCTCTCTCTCTCTCTCTCTCTTTGTGCTGTGCATGTTCTTAATTAACTGTGCTTAACTCTTAATTAATTGGCTACGCGCGTTTTTCGGGCAAACTAATTAATTATGTGTGCTGCGAGTATCTTTGACGCGCCCCGCCCCCTCTCTCGCTCCCAGACAAGTTTATCTGACTGCTCGCATTTGGTGTGACAAAGCCACAGACAGATGGACAGATAGCGAGTGAGGGACAGACAGACGGACAGACGAGGAGACGGCTTTGCACACATTGTAGCTATTTGAAAGATACACACGACACTTGACGATAAATCGCAATTGTCTGGCTAGGCAGCTTCAATGAGTTCAAGTGTGTGTATGTGTGTTTGTCAGGGTGGTTTTGTCTGCATTTGTCGGTTGTCAAAGCAACTTTCACACATTCATGAATTTGTTGAGCTCATTAAGCTGCATTTTCGGGGTTTAGCGGAGCTCAATGTTTGGTGTCTCACCGCAAGTAATTATAAAACCAATTAGTAGACTCAGCTTGTTAGTTGAGGTTAATTATGTTAAGCGTGCTCTGTACACGGACCCCTCCTCCCCCTCTCACCTCCCCCCGACCCCCTCTCTCATCCTGTCTCTCGCTATCTTCATCACAAGGCAAACAGCAGGAACTGTCTAAAACAAACTAACGCTGGATGGGCTGCCAGTGCAGCGCGCCACTTGCCAGCTGCACAAACAGCTGAAAACTTTCACAGTGGCCCACACACCCCAACCCCTCGCCCACCCACCTGCCTGTCTCATATAGTCATCATCACTTACTGGTCAGGTATGCATGTGTCAGCAGGAATACGACGCGCTTCAACACGAGCTTGATTTCATCTTTTATGGCAAATATGCGCATCTCTCGGCACTCGGTTATGTAGTTCTGCAGGGCAACCACTTCCGGTGTTTCCTCTGGCCGCTCGCCAGCCTTCATCGACATCTCCTCCAGCTCCTCACAGATGCTGAGGTGGCACAAAAGAGGCAAAAAAATTCAGGTGGTCAGTGCATATTAAAAGTTATCTATTAAGTAGCAGTCATCAGCACAAAAAATGCTTTAAATGAAAGGCTCTTGCACTTCATTTGGCTGCAGCTACACTCAGAGAACAAGTATTTATCCATTTCAATGTGCGATTTTAAAAAATTCTTATTCAAAAGAAAATTCTTACATCAAGAACCTCTTTTTCTCTTCTCGAAATTTAATGTTGTAGTTGTATTAGGATTTCTTTAATTGAAACTTAATATATATACTTAAATTTAGAACAGCATTTTTCTCTGAGTGCATGTACATAGCTAGCTTTACTACTTACGCGCGATTCTCGTTCAGATTGAGCGCCCTATAAAAATCAATTATGAAATCGTAGATATTCTTCACGTACATGCGCAGCGATTCTTTAACATGGCGATTATCCAACAGGAACAAATTTAACGGTATGAAATCACGCAGATAATAGGTCGTATCGCTGATGGCGCTCAATTTTTTCATTAATTCCTGAACTACCTGTTGTCGGCGACGTCGGGGATGCGATGCAATGCGTTGTAAATGAATATGCATTTAATAAAAAAGAAACGCGTATATAAATACATGTATTTGTGCGTGTGTGCGAGTGTGTGTATACTAGCTGCAATAAGTTATACGAAACGTTATCTTTGGAGTACCGAAGATTAAATACCCTTGCATACATCTGATAGTTTTCTACTATTAGATATATATGATATCATTTTCTGATGTCACAAAAGGTTGTGTACAAAGATCTCTTGAAAAAGATAAAGTTTGTTCATAGAAACATATTTGATCCGCCAAATTTAATTTGTATAGATTAAAAACTGAAGCTTGCCCTTACCTTTTTACCCAGTACTTAAGTACTCTGTTATTACTTTATTCCTCGATAATAATACAAAGTGTTTTTCATAATTCCAGATTATATGTGAAGACGCAAAATGTAAGTGTACCGAAAATCTAGTAAACTAAATCTATTTATTATTAGAAATTTCGAATGTCGAGCGTGCATAGCATCAACAATATCTCCCCTTGCCTGTTGCACATTTGAATACATCTTTATAATACCCTTTTTTAGCACATTTTATGAGTGCAGCGCATAAAAATAAAACAGACACAAGCTTGCATTACATGCATGGAAAAACTGCCATTACATTCGCAATCGGAAGCAATTTTTATTTTAAATAAATTGCGCAAAAAAAGATAGTGGGGGAGGTCTGTGGAAAATTGTCGCTCGTTGCATTCAGCTTAATGAATGTGAACTGCAAACGGCTGGCTAGAATGGGTTAATTGAGAACTGCATATGCATGTGTACATATATAGACGTTGTTAATGTACAGCTGCCTAACCAAATATTTTATGTACGACCATCAATTGACATGGCAAGTTTTGTGCACTCGACAGTCTTCGAATTAGCAATCGAACAGAGTTTAATTAACAATGCCAAACGAATTTTGCCAGCCACGTCCCCCTCCCTCTCAGAAACCAACAGCTGGCATCAACAATGCAAAGGTCAGAGCCTACCCCGACCCCAAAAGAGTAACAAGCACAGATACAGATACAGACACTGTTTCATATACGGATACGGATACACGCAGCTGTAGTTGGGCTGCACTCGCATAAATTGTTCAATTACACAAATTGCCAGTCAGTCCAACAGTCATTTAGTCAGTCAGTCAAACTGTCTGTCAGCAGTTTATTAATATTGCATAATGAAATTTTATGTTAATTCTACGCATCATTGCGTATAATCAAATCGAAATAAATAATTAAATTCATTTCAAGGCGAGACGCAGCCAAGCGCCCAAAGGCATTGTGAGCATGCCCAATGTCAGGGATGCAAAACAGGCATCTAATGGTTGTGAATGCAGTACACACACACATACATATATAACCATATGCACTTAGAGCAAAAGAACCAACAAGTATGCACACAATTTAGGTAGAACCCAGTCCGAAGTTTGATTCCCATGCAGAGTGTATTAATATTATATTACGAAATATGTAACGCATAGAAGTAGATGGATCCTAAGAAGTACATCAACTATTGATCAATATTGCCAGCCGATATAACCAAGTCTATATATATATTTATACATATTTTTTTATCCTGACCAAACTTAGCTATAGGACGTGTCACTATAATCCCTACATATTGGTAAAATCTAACCAATATCGGATCTCTATATGTAAAACTTGGATGTTATTCAAAATATCCTGACCAAAGTTGGTAGATGAGAGCGCCATTATGCTTCCAACATATCGAACTACTATAATTATATAGTATATGTGGGGTTGAGCTATTACTGTGTATCTAAATCCCACTGTGCACAATAGGCAGCTTACGATTCCCTAGGCAACAACGAGCTAAGAGGACGTCGAATTCGCAGACGGCGAGTTGGCTAAAGAAGACGACGATCAACGAGGAGTAGTACGAAGCCAGGAGGGCAGAGTGCTGTACGACGCACAGAAGGCAGAAGGCGTTTTCTCTTGATGAAGTGAGGTTCAACGCTAGACCTGTGTGGTATGAAAGCAGCGAACAAACAATGTAAACGATGTGAACTGCCAACGATGTTGTCAAACTTACTTTATACATCACTTTAAGTTGTTAATAAACGTATTTGTATTAAACTATAATATAAAACACCCCACATGTATATATAGTATATAAATAGGTTGTATTAACAAACTCCAATAGGAATTGAGTTTTATTCATTGTATTTTGTATATGTCAAGGGTACTCAATCGTCGGCACCCCTTACTGTTCGTATCCGGTTTAAATTATTTCGTTTACACGCGTTTTTCCCTGAGTGCACAAATAGCTATTAAATTTCATACGCACCACTAACTCCGGCAATGTATTATCAGTCCATATCTTCTCAACCATGGGCATTATCATCTTCTTGAACAGGCCATAGTAGTACTTATAGATGGGCTTCAAATAGACATTTACACCGCGCCAATTGACCTTGACTATCTCCTCGACTTTTTGGCACAGCGTAAGAAAGTCCACATGATCCTCATCGATGAAATGCAGATGTCCATATGACTCAGGCACTATAATTTTATTGATCAAGTATAATGAATAATTATTAATTTGGTGGAACTATCAAGCTTACCACCACCAGACATGATATATTCCAGGCGTGGTATATCGTAACCCACAGACAAAATGGACTTAAATATATCCCTTATGATAGCCGGCAACTCCATCATATAGGGATAAATATAAAGCTTGCAGGCGTTTTCCATTTCGAATAAGGCCACATCATCTATATCGGGTCCCTATTTTGAAATAGATATCAAAAGCGATTCCCATAAAAATGCCATCACAACTTCAACTCACAACTTCTATGAACTGAACTGTCTGGCCCGGCGCCTGAAAGGGATCGGCATCGTCGGCATCAAAAACATAAATATTCTCATCCTCCCTAATGCCGGGGCCAAATTCAATCGGCTCGTTGTCGAAATGGGCGCCGACCACGGACACGGTGAGGGTCATCAGCGGTCTGCGACGCAGCTTTTTATCGAACATGGAATACTCGTCGATTTGATTGCCGTTCTTGTAGCCACACAGGACCTTGAACAGATACGCCAGGCTCTTGTTGATCAGGCTCTCCAAATGGCGCGACATTAGCGCGTGAACGCATTTAAATAGGGTATCTGCGCGCCCACCATACTTGCCCGTCATAGGCACCAAGTCCTTCCAGCTGTTTCGCATGAGATCCATCAGATCTGCGCAGCGTGGCAGCCAATCGTTGATCAGAAGCTGCGAGGCGAAAAGAAATAATTAAGAGAGTCGAGATTGCCCGACTATTAGATACCCTGTAACCAGCTGCGAAGGATAAAATATTCCAAATATACATTCGCCGTTAAGATACTACATTGGGGTCGGAGATGTCTCCTGCTGCACAGCTGCAACATACAACCCATTTCACTGGCTAGAGGATATATATCTATGTATATAGTTTACACTCTCAACAACTTACATCTCTGATTTGGGCACAGCTGTCCTTGACAAAGTTCTGCACGACGTCCGCATCCAAAGGTCGTTGCGTACGCAGCAGCTTGGAGAGGTCGACTATGACTAGGTCGCCGTAGAGCTGATGCCACAGCAGATTGAGGGCCTGCACCGCGGGATGCGAGATCATGAGCATCTCGCCAATGCGGCTCTTGGCGAGCAGCAGACGTGAGCGCCACGGCACGGGCGAGGTTATGGTCAGCGGGGGGAACTCTGGCGGCTCCATCTCCAGCTGCAGACGCTTGCGCTCCATTTTGGACCTGAGAGAGGAATACGAGGTCATTGGGCCAGGGGCAGCTGCAAATAGTGCACCTACTGCAGCAGATAGCGCAGAAAGGAGCGCTTGACGTGGTAGCGAAAATCCTCCTGCAGATCGATGAGACAAACGATGATGAGGATGGCAAAATCCAGGCGTATGCCCCGCTCGCCCACGAACAGATAATCCATTAGTATAACTTCTGGCGGCAGTTTGGGCCAATATTTCTGTAACGAGTTGATTAGGCAGTGAATCAGTGCAGGTAGGACAAACTTTCGATATCAGCCCAAGGCGACGACGGCGGCAAGAAAGGATGAAATATATTTGCAGACAGCTCTGTGCCGGCATCTTATACCCTTTCGACGGGTACTTTTATATGAAATGTGCAACGCATGTCAATCAATCTGTCTCATAGTAAATTAGTGACTTAGTTTGAGAACTTTCTTGACGGTACCTTTACATAGATCCGTCTCCTTGCTGCCGAAACTACACTTACAAAAGTCCAGAGGATCTTCCCAGATTATTCATGGGTCAAAAATAAGACTCTTTAAACAAAAATTGTATTATTTTTTTAAGTATGTCGTAACCAAAATGAGCAGCATCGGCGTACTGTACAATATAGGAATAAAGGTTCTTAGGTATAAGAAAACTTTTTTATTCCCAAATTACCAACTGCGAGCTTAACCTCACTCTGCACATTTAGGAAAATCGCATTGGCAAGAGTATTTAATATTCGGCACACCGAAGATAAGTGCTGCTCATTAACTTGGCTGCACTGATTTGCCAGTTGATGGAAAGTGCTTGACTTGAGCAGCGCTTCCAGCCGAGCCGAAAGTTTCTTTGGAGCACACGTCAAAACATCAACACGCGTTTCTTTAACCATGCCCCTGGCTCACCAGCTACACGCTCCACGCTCCCCGCTGCCTGTTCTAAGACCTCGACATTCTCACGTCCGGGGAGCGTGTTTAATATGTTCTCGTTGCTGACAAACTTTTGGGCCAAAACTTTTTGAGCGCACGTTAAGTTTGCTAATAATGTTGACGCTCACGAGTCCCAGTCGCAGTCAGAGTCGGAGTCGGAGTCGCAGACGCAGTCGGTATATGACTAGTTGGCAACGTGTTGACATGAACTCACCTCTTCCTGGAGTATAAATCTGTAGGCATCCTGCAGCACTGCGTCACGTGAGTTGATGTAGCGTATGGCCTTACGTATCAGACGTGAGGGATACGTTTCCAGCTGCAGCACGGACATCTGAAAAAATTAGTGGCCACCATGGTTAGTTTCTATATTTGCATATATAAAACTTTTTTTCAGTTGATTGACTGATCAACATACAGCGTATAAAAAGGATAAGGTCGTTCTTTTACATTTACTCAAAGCGAGAGTATAATCCAAAAAATCGGAGCTCTTTATCTAACGCGGGTATACACAAGCGGCAAAAAAAATTGCATTCATACGGACATTGCACAACCCCAATATACTCTTTTCACTCAGCTGATTCTTCGGGCAGCTGGTTCGGTGATAATTTCGGATTATTAACCGATTTGCAAACTTGATTCTCAAACACCTGTTAAGAGTCAAGTTATGTCTGCTAGTTATATGCATATATAATTAACTGCATTTCTACCATCTCTATTTCTTTTTGTTATCTGTAAAGTGCAGCAGTTAACAGCTAAGAAAAAAAAACATCAAGCAATAAAAGCTCCATCAAATCGTCACCTTTCACACTCTTGGCCAGTTCCTATGTTTGTTTATCTGTTCATACATATTTTTTTTAACAACTAATCACGTTATTCATAACTTTGGGCCACGCCACAGACGCCCATAATGTTTACGAGCTATGAATTATATAATTTTTATAAGCACGTTTGCCAGCCAAAAGCCAACGCAGCTTAATTTACTCGCACGCTCACGCACACATATTTACTTTGTATTAAGTTTATTATTATCATTTTTTATGTGCGTCTCGGACTCGCACTTCGGACTCGTACACGGACACGGGCCCAGACACGGACACGGACACGGACAGTGCCACGGAGCGCCAACGCATAAAAGTTATTTATGTCTGTCGGTGCTCATTTTTGATGAGCTTTTTATGATGCTGCCAAGAGAGAGAGAGAGAGTCCTCGACGGCAGCATCGAGATCTCGTCAGAGTCAACTTTCTGTATGTCCTTTTTAGCATATGTTGGTCAGCTGCATAATTCAATAGGTTTGACAGGGGGCATCCCCCTGGCGACTTACGCTTTTCAAAAGGCATTTGTAGCGCTTTTGTATGGCCAATGTAAACTTTCCCTCGGCTTCCAAAAGTTGGCGCTTGTATTTCGATATCAATTGCAATTTCTGCTGCTCCGGGTCCACTGGCTGCAGTGGCGCCATATAGGGAAATCGTCTGCGGAAACAAAGTGGCTTATCTTAAATACCCTGCTTTACGCCAACTTAAGCGCCATCTACTTACGTGGCCTCCATTTTCTTTAGGCACTGCAGAAACTCCTCGTTTGTGGCAAAGTTTTTGCGATGAATCCGCTTGCAGATTACCTTGCATTTGGGCTTATTCTGGATTGATTGATAACGTAAAAGCAATTAATAACCTTGAAATAATATTTATCTTTGAGTCACCGAAGAGTTAATACCCTTCGATGCATATTTATAGTTAACTGCTAATGCTAATAAACTAATTTTCTTATAGGACCTATATTATAGTTTGATATTGGTTATAATTGAGACGTTCACAATTGCCTAATTAAATTATGATATTTTTAAAAAGAAAAAATGTATTGTTCTTATGGTATCTATATGCTATAATGGTGCAATATGGATATAAGGTATTTATATATACTTTATGCTGTTGAAAAAGTCCCTTTCCTTGCACTATACACTTTGTGACAAAATTAGTATACACTGAATCGTATGCCCTGCTTACCATCTTGCGGTGCAACTTGTCCTCCTCATAGCAGACCGATTTATCGGTGTAGTGCAAGAGTCCGTGTTCTCTATTGTACTGAGCCTCGTTCAGAACAGGCTCAATCATCTCATCAATGATCTTGCCTACGCGTATCAGCTCGTTGCGGCATTCTGATGAAAATGGTTAGAGTATTTAGGCTGGATTATGTTTCACAATTATTGGCCCACCTTGTGGCGTTCGCAGGGCATAATGATCGCCCGCTTTGAACTGGGTCTTTTTCGGCTTTCGGTTCAAGGTCGTCACGCGCAAATGTCGCGCGGTGGGCGTATTGTAGGCGCCAATCAGCTCCGAGGGCGTGCCATACTGCCGTCGCAATTGGTTTGACCAGAGGGAGGAGCGGGTGCCGCAGTTAAAGTAAAAGATTCGGACACGTCTCTTGCAATAAATGTCCAGAAGTTTGTTGGTCATTTCATAAATTTCCTGTTCACTGGGCACGACTGTGCGAATGCGTGTGTGCGTGCGTGTGTGTGTGTGGTTGTGGGGCGGGGTCAAATTTTTAATAATGCTGTCGCTATGTAAATATAAAGATTTATTTATTACCGCCAGTCATCCATTTGTCAATCCAGGGAAATTGATTACAGGCTGCAAGCAAAAACAAACCAAAGATGCAAAAAAAAATGAAAATGAAAATGAAAATGGCATTTAATATTTGCACATGAACTTGATATGTGTGCACACACACCACATATGCGCGCGTGTGTGTGTGTGAGTGTGCATTTTACATATTTGATTTTCTTGTTATTTTTTATCGCAATTTTTGTTTTTTACGCTCGCTCAAAGGCAACACAAATGAAATTGTTTTAAATAAAAGTCAGTGCAGAAAAGTTCGCTTTTAAAATGATTAAACTCAAATTAATTTTCATTTCCGTTTCCAAGCTCTCGGCCATTCTGTTTGTGCCCATTGCCCAGCAGTAATTTTGCCAATGGATCCCGTCCCCTCATCCCCTCCATTCCCGGCACTGCCCCATTCTGTAGATATCATGATGTTTGTCACATTTTTATGCTAATGTTTATCGACAACATGCTTTTATGCCTCATATTATATACATGTGTAGATATACATACATACATACATATTTGTGAGTGGCGCCCCAACGCTTCGCCCGCGCTCTGTTTGCATTTACATCTATCCATGGCTGATATTAAATATTAAAAAACTATACGTAAAATGAAACATTTTTATCACAGAGTACCGGCAAAGTCACCCTTTTGCCAAACAAGCTAAAATTATAAAAAAAAAAAATACAAAATATGCGACTGCTGTATACACTATTTAGTATTAAAGAGGAAATACTTTTAAGTATATCTCAAATATTTTGTTCAATTCAAATTATATGTCTCTGACATAATATTTATTATTAGCATATATTTCTTTATAATTTGTTCCTTCAAACTTAATCATCTATAATGTGAACTTCACTTTATCCAGAGTACAAGCAAAAAATGTTCCATGTAAATGTTAAATAAAATACTATGATAAACATGTTACAAGGGCCATGGTTGCCATGCAGTTCTCGCATTTTGGAGTCTGGCTGGTCCCTGCCACATTCCCAAAGGATATTCAAATAAATGTCATACGCATTTGTTTTTTGGTTTTTTTGGTTATAAAATTTTATGTTTAAAGGATAATGTTTGAAATTTTTATGTTTACAGGTGAGCAATTTTCCAACAAGCAGCCACCCTGGGGTGCCTGCTAAGCGGGGGGTTAAGGGACATGGTGCATGGTCTGAATGGTGTGCATGTTTTTCTCATTTAATAAAGTATTAGGTGTTATGTTTTTGTGGTAAAGTCCTCGCTTGTTGTTATTGTTTTTTATTTTTTGCTGCTTATTGAATTTTATTAAATGTTGTTAGACAATTTGTTAGGTTGCCTCTCCCCCTACCATTGTTTGACTTGTTTTGTTATACTGTGCGGTATTTACTCACCCATGCCATCAAAGTTATATTCGTGATCCTTGGCATCGCGCAGCATTTCAAACTGTTCGGGCATCACAATGTCCTGCAGCCTCAGGTCCTTCAGTATGTCATCGTCGCATTCCTTGTATTTGTCCTTTACATTCACAAGATCGTACAGATGAAAGTCAAACTCCCGATTGCAGCGGCCAACAATGTTATCGATTTGCATATGGGCTAATAAAAGAGGAGGAATCGAGTGTTTGTTGAGTGTTTATTAGCGATGTTCTTTTTTAAATTATTTAAATATACGAAAAAAGTTTTCTTCAAATTTCAAGAAGAAAATAGTATGAATTCTATAGAACAACGTTTTTCTCTGAACAGTGCACTGTGAAGACTGCAACGTTCTCACATATTCTTATACGCCTGACGGCCACTTACAGATCTTCTCCTGAAGAAACTCCCTGATCGGGTCCAGGGGTAGCTCATCGAATCCGTACTTCAAATCGAAAAAGGGACAGTCGTTGAGGGGCCGCTTGCCGCTCTTCTTGGACACCTCGGTTTGAGGCGCATGTTTGTGGTGCAGAGTGCGCTGTCTGCGAAACTTGACATCGGCCAGACGGGGATCGCAGTAGGGCCGTCGTTCCGGTGCGATCTTCTTTGAAGACATATCGGGGTAATGGGGGGCGGGGTGGCGACCGGCACGTATTCAACGCCTTTTTTGCCGTTTGGTGGCAAAACGAAGAAATAAACTAAAAAATGTTGCTCTTGTTGCTTTTATAGCTCTTGTTTTTCTGACATTGTTCGCCAGACAAAATACATTGAAAAAGCACAGCAACAAAAAACTCTAATAATAAAAGTTTACAGCACGGACATTTGTGTGGCCAGCACACTGCCGCTCGCTGATATACGTGAAATGTTTATAAACAAACTTGGATCGGAGGCAATGGCAACAGCCAGTCCGGAACAAACAACAACGATGCCAGCGCCAGTTGCGACGGTTGCGCTGGCAACCAGCAAACACCCGGCCTCAACCCCGGCCAGAGCCGGCTCCAACTCCAGCTGGCTTGCAAATGTGGTTATTGGAGTTAGACTAACACAGCCGACAAGGAAGGCGGCATTGGTGACGACGTTAGACACGGAGATGTAGCTGGCACTCCATCAATGGCGGCTGCACGGCTCAGCTTACTCTCCATGCTGCTCAATAATATTTGATACTTGTGTGTGTGTGTGAGTGTGTGTGTTTATCTCTGTGCCATGCAAAGGGTAACCAGGCAACTGCTCCAGCTGCAGAGGTAACCAGCTAGGTTTTTCTTGAATTGCGCACATTTTTTAATAAAGCGCAACAAACACGAACTACGACTATATAAAGGATACGTACACGTCCTGCCTCTGCTCTGCATCTGCGGATGTTAACCATTTTATGCCGGGACCTACAACTGTTCTCTTCCTCCCATCAACTTCTACTGGCTCCGTTTTTATTATCCCTTATCGCATTGTAGGGCAACGCACTCACACTTGTCATTCAATCTGATTACATGTTCACAATAGCAAATATCATCATAATAGTCAGCCAAACGCGGGCCAACCCATATATACATAAGGTATAGTTTAGTATATGTATAGCTTGCAGCATATGCAAACTAAGACTTCGCTGTATAAACTAACGGGTTTTTCGCTATAACTCGCTGAAAATTTAAAAGCAACTTAGTAAAAGCAATTTAGTGTTCAAAATGTATCACATTTAGATTGAATCTTAATCCACTTAAAATCGATTAAAAATAAAATGTGTTTAACGAAAAAATATGACACCTCAGAATTACTTATAAAGTAGCTTTTATTGCTAATTTTGACACCCACAATCGATTAAAAACAAAATCTCAAGAATCTAAATTTTTGAAAAAAAAAATTTTCCAAAAATGGTAAGGGGGGGGTACATGCTTTTTTCTCGAAAAATATCCACAAAATTAAAATTTTAAAAATGGATAAAGTTTAGATGCAGAATCAATCTAGAAGAATAACCAAGAACAACATGGCATCAAACGTAAAAATCGGTTCAGTTTTGGTCAAGTTATGGACACTTGAAGACTAGAATTATAACGTTACATGTCAAAATTTGTGTCAATTTTGGCATGATTTTTGGCGGAAAAATGGACCACCTCAGAATTACTTTTAAAGTTGTTTTTTATACTAATTTTGACACCCACAATCGATTAAAAACAAAATCTCAAGATTCTAAATTTTTGAAAAAAAATTTTTTTCAAAAATGGTAAGGGGAAAAAAATCCAAAATATTAAAATTTTAGAAATTGATCAATTTTAGATGAGGAATCAATCTAGAAGATATATCATGAACAAAATGGCATCTATCATGAAAATCGGTTCAGTTTTGGCAAAGTTTTGGGAGCTTAGAGCTTCAACTCATGCCTAAATAGGATTGGTTTCAATTTAAAAATGCATTTTGAAAAAAAAATTTTGTTAACAGAAGTGTGGAAGTGGAATTTACTACGGCTACTATTGGCTGGAATGTGTTTTTATAGTTAGAGCGAAATCAAACTTGAATATTTGTGCATGAGTTATTTTTTGCAATTTAAGTGGGATAAAAGCCGCCCACCTACATCGCACAATTATCACTGCAATTAATTGTGGCAAATTAATTGGAAATTTGATTAATGGTCAAATGCTGTCGGTGCGTTGCGGTGTCCTATTTACCATTTACAAGGCATTCAACTTTGACCAATTCTGTGAGTGCGGTTTAAGGGTGTGAGTGTTTGTGTGTGTGTGTGAGTGTGGTAAGTGCACAATTCGTATCGTAAACACTTGGAGAATTTGTTGTTCTAAATCCAAGAACGATTGATTTCGGTTTATTCATACAATTTTAAGTGTGAATTATTCATGGTTTTAAAAGCGGCAATGTTATTAATGTTCCATACAACAAATTGGAACTGTTGAGTAAGGTTCCGAATACTTAATATAAGAAAGTTTCTAGATTTCTTGGTTGGAGTATTTTTTATTTTGTCAAACATTTATTTTTGATTTAAAAATTACGTTCTTGAAATAAAAAGGTTGCTTTCAAGCTAAGAAATATCTACCTTGGCCGTATTTTGACAATATTTGTACCTAATTCAAGTACAAATTTCAAATAATTTCTCTGAGTGCATGTGCGAGGGTGTATGTGGAAAGTGCTTAGTTCAATGACAGGGCGTGGGAATGGCACATCCTCCCAAACAGGCGACCTGCTCGACCTGCTGTCACGTGCCTAAGCTGCGGACTGCAATTTGCCGCTCGCAGCGGACTTTGCAGGTGTCATGCCGGCAACGGGAAGCGGAAAGGGTAAGGGGAAGGCGACAAGGGGCAACAGGCCACGGACAACGGGAAACGGAACACGGCGTGCCGCTGCAGTGCGTCCAAAGCCATGCGTGACAAATATTTATTAACTGTCAGAGCGGCGAGCCGTTGGGCTCTTAGAAATTTGTTGCAATTCCATTTGGCAGCAGCTTTCCCGAAAGCAGAAAAGAACAAAAAAATTGATTCAGCTCATCAATTGTCACAAATAATGATTACCACGCATTTTCAGCTACAGCGACGGGGCGTGCATGACACGCATCAAATTGCATTTAGTTTAGTTTGTCATTGGGGCAAACAACAAAGGGCTGAACTGCGCCGAGGGAGGGGGTGGCAGCTGTGGCAGTTGTGGAGGCACGCCAGTCACGTGACCTCAATGCTAAAAATAGACAAGTTATGGCCCAGGAGCTGACTGCCGTCTGGGCGGTTTGGCGTAACAGCGATTACAGCTGCAGCAACATCAACATCATTATTAACAAAGTCAACGAGCAGCGGCTTATTGGCAGGGCATAATGCGATGGCGCTGTGTCATGCCACAGACGGGCAGACCAGTTCCCGTATAGCTTTAAGATTAAGTTACAAATACATATGATTGCAACATTAGTAAGCCGAATTTTAGGTGCTCTACCAGGCTGCTTATAACTTCATTCATGAATTGACAATTGCTTAATGCGAACATTTAATCTAAAACAAAATCTTAATCATCGCGAATAGCTTTAAGATTAAGTTACAAGTAGATATATGTAGTACGAACATCATGAAGTCGAATTTTAAGTGCTCTACTAAACTCTTGAAATCTTCATTCTTCAATCTTTTAATGCGGGTGTTTAAGAAAATTGCTATATGCCCAGCTTTAAACCCAAAATTCAGTAGAAGTTGGCTCTCCCAAAGACAATATAAACATTAATCTACAATAAATCAGTAAAAGCCTTCACAGCAGTGGATTCTAGATGCTATAAAGAGTCCCAAAAGACAAATTCTGAAAAAGTTTAAAAATAAACTTTTAATGAATTGTGTTATTATTATTTAATAAGCACCTCAGCTGGAGTTTGGGCCGACTAAGTGATGCTTACAATCACACATGTATCTCTGCTTTAAAGTTTACTGTATCTATTTTTTATTAGGACTCAGCAAAATGGGCTCTTGACAAAAAAAATATTCATTATATATATTTTTTTTATTTCCTTGAAACCTTATTAAAGTCCCAAATACAAAATCTGAAAATATTAAAAAAATAATTTTAATAAATACTTTTTATATTTATAATCATCTAGAAACCTTAACTTCATTGGAAATATCTTTTATAACTTGTAAACGTATTGACGTTGAGAGACAACTGCGTTCGAATCTTCATAACAGCCAGTTGTGAAAAGAGTATAATTAAATACATAAACGGACTATGTTGTTGGCAAAACTTTACCATTCCTTCTGCGTTCTCCATTCTTTATTATTCCTTATTTTGTACTTGTGTTCTGCATGCCGACTCGCATTTCGCCCACGTGATTAATGGCCAACTGTAAAAGACGTCGCGACTTGAAAAATTACACCCAAATAAACGACAGGGGCGTTGTGGGCGGCCTTTTTTAAAACAGCCTGTCACACGTGAGCCAAAGGGGCAGAGGTGGGACGGGGGCAACGCCAGCTGGCGGCTGCTGCCTGACTGCGTATCATGGCCGCAGGATCAACGCGACGGCGGCAGCAGGAGGCAGGCGCACGTAAAAGATGCAACAGGAGCCGGCAGCAAATGCCGTGTGATTTACACGCAACAGCAGTCGGTTGCCCTGGGAGGGGGTTGGTCGTGCAAATTAGGGGTTGACTCTGCGCCGACCCTGGCGCAGTCAGTACTGTCAATTGAAAACGTGCCAACAATTTGCAACGACGATTAATCGTGCGACCAACGGCAAAGCAGCCGCACGGCAGATCCCCAGGCTAAGTAACGCCCAGGCCCAGGGTCCGGACCCAGATCCGGATTGTCCGACTGCTGCTGCGACATTTGTGCATGTCGAGCGCATTTAGCGTTTTGTTTACGAGCCCAAGTTTTAGACGACGAAGCGTTCGACTAATTTGTGTGGACTTTATTATGCGTAGATATGCGACCACGCCCACTGCAGCCCAGTCCAGCTACGCTCACTTGGCAAACGGCTAATGAGCTCTTAATGCCCTGCCGCTAATTGGCTCGAATTGAGGAGTGGGGTCGCTGTCTTTGTGGATTAGGCGTACAGCATTTGAATTCTTTGTCTGTTCCGGAAAACTCATTTCCACATATCAACGATATTATGCTGAAACTAATTTTACATATGTATAGTAAAAGGTCTACTAATGGACAGTTGCCTTTGAGCCGGCATTTTCTTCAGATAGTACATTTTTTTAATCCCAAGCTTTTCTGCTTTTCATTTAGCAAACGCTCTTTTGACTGATAATCCGTTTTTATAAATAGATTTAAAATTGAAATGGAAACGAAAGATCTGGAAACAATTGCCAATTCAAGTTTTGCTTTACACAAAATGGAATAGCTTTAAAATATTCATGTTCCATTTATCATTAAATGCGGCACAATTTCAATACATACAAATAATTTTGATTGCTTGAATTGTTTGTAACATGAGATGTTCTGGCGTTTCTTTGGCATCACTTCAAAGCGCAAATCTCCCTCATCAAAATTTAACAAATAAAAAATTAAAGCCGCAGGTGTCATCTGAAGAGAGCTTTTACTGTAGTAAAAACCATAAATTCAAACAATTTATATCTAATTTGATTTGATTATCATAAATAACAAATTTTTATAATGGTAGGTTAATACCTTGAATAACAAGAGAAAAAATAAATTCATGAACATGAAATAAAATCATTTTAATAAACAGGCACACACACACTAGTACACACAAAAACACACACACACGCACACAAGGGGCCATCATTAAAGGCTTTTGTATGCAATTACATGCCGCATTGAGCAATCATAAATTAGCTTTTGGAAAAGTGCGATACGGAAAAAAATGAATTAAATTAAAATTAACAAAAGGTATTTTCCAGCAAACAATTTAATGCCCATAATGAAAAGTGCGCTCGCTCACACCTGCATTAATAATACAAATTTGCAACTGCAATGCAGTTTTTCATTATGCATATATCATTAAAAAAAAAAAAACACTCGAAAAAAATGAGAAATTCTCGTCTATAAGCTGGAAACTGCCAACTGTATTTATATTTACTTTTAATGTCAACAATCATCAATGCAAATGCACTGCAAATAACTCGAGCAACTCGAGCAGCAATTTATTGACCACCCATCATTCGCCATGTTTTCAAAATTATGAAATTAAACAATGTATATACGTAGAAATTATAACGAATCGAGTGCACATGCACCTATATAACCAGGACTCTGAACAAATTATAAAGGCAATAGAAAATAACAGTTATCTACGGTGTGCCGAACTTATAATACCCTTCGCACAAAAAATCCATTGTTATCAGTTTGTTCGTATTGGAGCTATATTAATATATCAAACGCAAGTTCGAAATACAGTCAAGTGCATTTTTGCTGAATTTAGTTTCGATTACTTGAAAAACTAAAACGATCTTCTAATAAACGCTAAATATGTTAGTGGTTCGATAAGAAACAGGCAGACATAACTATATCGCCTCTTCTGTTGATGCCCATCAAAATTATATATATACTCTATAAGGTCAGAAATATTTCCTCAATTGCATAACAAATTTCGAATACCCCCGCAAGTGTATCAGAAATATTTATTGTAATGAATTTCAGCTAGTTCGAGTATTTTTCGACTGAGACAAAACTTTAAATGTAGCTAACACTGTGCTACGTGCGCATATTTTTGCTTATTTTGACAACAAAAGCCAGCAAATATTTGTGCGAATTTCTTGCAGACTATGTTTGTATTTGTGTGTGCGTGAGTGGGTGTGTGTGTGTGTGGTAAAATTTTGCAGTGCGTAGCTCAAAATTTTCAACGCTAAATTGTTATGGTCTCCGGGCCAGTTGGCCAAATGTTGTGCCAGCTGCCAGGGGCCCGAGAGAAGCGTCGTCAACTTCATTGTAAAGTTTGCCAAAATATGCTTGAAAATATTTACTCATGAGCTTGTTTAGTTAATCCATAAAAACTTGGCATATGCTGTCCGTTGTCCCTACCCACCTCCCACCCTCTGCTGCCGTCCTTTTGGCCACTGCCAAAGACAATGCAACATTTAAGAAAATTTAAGCCGCAAGCGACTTAAAAACGAGATGAGTCCTTTTTTTGGCTGTCGACTCCGGGGCGAGCATATGATTTAGTCGTTGTCTATGCTTTGTTCATGCCAAGGATTTGGCTTGCCTTTGGTTTCTTTTGCTTTTTAGTTGTGTGTGTGCTTATGTGTGCGTGTTTGGGGCTGACAAAAGGCCAAAGCCCCACAGCCAGATGACTGGGCAGCCAGCTAAAGCCTCTGAGATAGATAGACAGGCAAACAATTGCTGTTTGTATCCTGTTAGCTTTGCCGCCCCCCTCTGGCTGCTGTACAAATTAGTTTCTAATACCTTCAAGTCAAACAGTGGAGGCCAAACAGACAAACAAATAAACAGATCTGCCTCAGTCAGAGTCCCAGTTTTAGCCACAGTCTTGAGTTGAAGTCTTTGTGTGTGTGTGTCTGTGGCACGCTTTGCGGCGCAGCGTTGCAGCGACACGCCCCCGCCCTTACCAGGCGCAAACACAAGTTAACAAAATCACTTGAGCGTGCTTATGGCATGTGCAGCATTGTGTGTGTGTGTACGTGTGTGTGTGTGTTGGTTTTCTAATTACAAGCACCCGCCCGATTGATTTGCAGTAAATTGTATTTTAAATAGTTTCATTTAGTTTTGCTTAAAAATTAACTACAAAGCAACTGCTGCTCGCTTCTCCCAAAGTAGTTTTAAAGATTGTGTAATGATGTGGTTAAGGCCGCCCCCCTATCCCCCTTACCCCCAGTAAGCATGTGGTCCCTTAATGAGCTATCTGATAGCGCTAGCACCCCTGCAAAATTTTACCTTCTGTGTGTATTTTAGTTGAAGTTTTTAAATTAAATTTTAATTGTTAATACTACGAAAAGTTAGGCCAAACATTAAGGATAGAAGTCTGTGTGGTAAACATTGTATTTAATGCGTAATGGAAATTTAATGAATGCACTATTAAATACAGCTTGAATTCTAATGAAGTTCAGCTAATACAATTACGATTCCCCTCGAGCTTGACCTTGACTCAAGACCCCGCAGCAGGCTATTAACAGATATATGCACATTTCCATACACAATTTTGACAGCCGACAATAATAAGCTACAAATGACTTGGGGGCTAGGCCGTAAACTACCAGACCTTATGGGTAATACGAGCCACATTTGCATAACATTGGCCAAAGAGTTGATGACGAGGACGCGGACAAGGACGATGAGAACGACGATGACAGGGGAGCTGCGTTTAAATCAAAAAGTTGGCACAATGAAAGCAACGGCAACTGCTTAATAAAAGAAAATTATGCAAATTGCTAATAAATTATAGTGAGCCAGCGAACGACATGTAAAATAATAACCGGCAAGAGCAAGGCACAAGAAACAAGAGCTAACTGCGAACAGCCGACTACTAAATACCCTTACAGATAAATATAATAACTGCCTAATAGTATTTCTATACAAAACTACATTTCCAGGGAGGTATATTATATAGAAACCCGATTAGACTTTTCCCAAATATAGCAGCTAAAATTTCGCAACTGCTGAATGTATGATGCTAATAATATTTTGATTATATGTACGAAACGGTGCTTGTAAACGCCTAATTCTTTAAAGATATCTTTGAAAACTAATAAGTTTCTTTTATAAATATTGAAGTTTCTATGGCTGCTATATCATATAATGAACCGAAAAGCTTTAAGCGTGCGAAACAAATTTGCATAAAATAAAAGCAGAAAAACGACACATAGACATATAGATATGACTCTTGATACTAGTTAAGAACATTTCTACTATATTTAGTCGGAAGATGTCTCCCTGTGCACACTTTGTGAAAAAATGAAAACACCCCCCAGCAAGAGTATAAAAGAGTCCAGAGTCCGACTGCAACTGGAAGTGGAACTGGAACTGGAGCTGGAGCAGCGACTGTCGCGGGCGAGTTGAATTATAAATGTGAGCACAATGCCGTGGCACAGAATAGTGGCTGGTTTGGAGGGATCGGGGGAATATGGAGGTATGGACACAACGGCGCTGAAAAATCATTAAAATAATAAAGCGCTGTATGGCTTGCAAGACGTCAAGTAGAAAGAGGATGTTGTCGCACAGAAGGCAGGACGAAGGAGGAGTCCGCATTAACTGGCGAATGGATAATGGCGAAACTTTCTGACATTTATTGTGTTTGTGTCGAATGTTTATTTATGATTGCATGTCGCGTATTTACATTACAATAACCATAACTAACAATCTACCCAGCATATCCTCGCACAGGAACAGGACTATGCGTACGAGTATGCCTGTGTGTATGCGTATGCGTATTAAATTAATGATACTTTCTAGTTCATAAAATTCGTTATGTGACCGGAGAGTCGCAGTTGAGTTCGAGTCGGGGTCGGGGTCGCTGCTGCGGCGTATGAATGTCAACGTCAAACACACAAATCAAATAATCACATAAATGAGAGCACACACACGCACATGTGTGTGCGAGCGTGTGTTAGTTGTGTCTATTGAATTGTAACAAATTGATTGTCATAAAACATCGTTTATATTATATTAGAATGTGTCATTGGATGTTCATGCTTCAGTTCAGCCGAAAAAAATGAAGCAAAAAAATAACTCTCAGATTTCACAAGTGGCGCTGTGAATGATTGCGATAAAGATGCTTAGGATGCCTCTCGGTGGGGGAGAGACTGTCGGGTCGGGGCAGATAGTTGCCGCCCTGAGCCGAGACTACATAGAATTTATGACTGTTTACAACAGATTGCACACTCCATTTGTTTTGTTTACCACATTCTGGCTGGCACTTGACACACATTTCCCCAAACAAAACCTGGACGAGAGAACTTTTGGTCCAAGCTCTCTGTCTCTGTCTCCGTCTCCGGCTCCGTCTCCTTTAATTAGTTGCCTTTTGGGCCGCTTGGGGGCGCTGCCTCAGCAGCTGTGCCACTGCCAAAGTACCCAACATCATATGCATGATTTGTGAAAAACTTTAACTGTCCCACATGAAGGGGGTAGCGAGGTACTGGCAAGCTGCCGTCAGGCTTCTTGTTTTTGGCCAAGTTTATGAATTTCATAGCAAAAGTTTTTCGCCAGCGCATAAAACATGCGCGCAATTTGCAAGCAGTTGTTGCTGTTGTTCTTTTCCTGCGACTACTTTTTGGTGGAATCTTTTATAACCTTTGGCCCCGACAGGATTTACTACAAGCAAGACATTACCAAGTTAAACTAGTCCCTGGCTCGCTCGATTAGCTGATAATGCGCATGTACGCAGTATTTTTTGGCGTAAATACATACGTCATGATATCATCGAACAAACAGAACCGAACACGAGCCAGCTCCAACCGAAAAGCAAACCATTCACAAGCGACCTTTCAATCAACAATCAGATTTGGCCAGTTCGTTGAACCGCACGTATTCGTAGTACGCAAATTACCGATACCCAAATGTTGAGAACGAACTCTAATATAAGATACTCTCATGACAATGGAGATCACGCCAAAAGACTTTGGTGTCATTAAGATCTTAAATATTATTATTTTTTGCATTAAATCTTATTATATGTGGTATCTTGACCGTGAAACATTCGAACGCGCCAACGAAAGCGAAGCAGCGTATTTAGTTCCGCTCTGCCTAGGCGCGAACCGGCTTCCAAGCCACGAGCAGCAACAGCTGAGATGATAACTGTGGTCGGTGTACGGGCAGTGCCAGCAGCAGAGGCTGAGACAGAGTCAGAAGCAGAGGCAGGGGCACGGGTACTTGAGGCCCTAAGTGGCACCATGTGCGCGCTTTTGGCTTGCAAATGCTCCGACTTGTTTTAATGACCAGAGCTTGGCTTCAGCATCGTTGATGTTACTATCGCTATGGCTGTTACTGTTGCCGGGTGTTGTTGTTGTTGCTATTTTGAGGAGGGCAAACAAAGTGTTGGTCATTGTTTGGTTTATGTGTGTTTATGCGCCGCTTGGCAAACATTAGAGCGTATAAATATGCCGACAAATTGCGACTATTAATCATTCGACCGATAGATTCCATCGATAACACAATTAGCGCTGGAGATCTATACCAAAATGGTAGGTAGCCGAGGATTACACGGGACTACATTACCAATAGCTGTCCTTCTAACCGTTCAATATATTTGCAGAAACTCTTCATTGCGTGCATCTTTATTGCCGCAGCGACGGCTGCAGTGATTCCTGTCGAACAAGCCAGGCACCGTCGAGATGTCTCCGAGATCGTGAATGAGTATATCCCACCACAGGAGGAAGTTGGTGCCGATATTCCCGCTGAGGAAATCGCCCAAGACTCCGCCACTATAGGAGAAGATGGTTACCGCTACAAAACAGTCCGCCGGCTGAAGTACCGCCAGCGTCGTGATGTCTCCGAGATTGCCAACGAGTACTTGCCCCCTTCGGAGGAAGTTGCCACCGAAGCTCCAGTTGAGGAAGTCGCACAGGATTCCGCTGTTCTCGGTGATGATGGATACCAATACAAGACCGTCCGTCGCTTGAAGTACCGCCAACGTCGTGATGTCTCCGAGATTGCCAACGAGTACTTGCCCCCTTCGGAGGAAGTTGCCACCGAAGCTCCAGTTGAGGAAGTCGTCCAGGATTCCGCTGTTCTCGGTGATGATGGATACCAATACAAGACCGTCCGTCGCCTGAAGTACCGCCAACGTCGTGATGTCTCCGAGATTTCCAATGATTACCTGCCCCCTTCGGAGGAAGTTGCCACCGAAGCTCCAGTTGAGGAAGTCGCACAGGATTCCGCTGTTCTCGGTGATGATGGATACCAATACAAGACCGTCCGTCGCTTGAAGTACCGCCAACGTCGTGATGTCTCCGAGATTGCCAACGACTACTTGCCTCCTTCGGAGGAAGTTGCCGCCGAAGCTCCAGTTGAGGAAGTCGCACAGGATTCCGCTGTTCTCGGTGATGATGGATACCAATACAAGACCGTCCGTCGCTTGAAGTACCGCCAACGTCGTGATGTCTCCGAGATTGCCAACGAGTACTTGCCCCCTTCGGAGGAAGTTGCCACCGAAGCTCCAGTTGAGGAAGTCGTCCAGGATTCCGCTGTTCTCGGTGATGATGGATACCAATACAAGACCGTCCGTCGCCTGAAGTACCGCCAACGTCGTGATGTCTCCGAGTTTGCCAATGATTACCTGCCCCCTTCGGAGGAAGTTGCCACCGAAGCTCCAGTTGAGGAAGTCGCCCAGGATTCCGCTGTTCTCGGTGAGGATGGATACCAATACAAGACCGTCCGTCGCCTGAAGTACCGCCAACGTCGTGATGTCTCCGAGATTGCCAATGAATACCTGCCTCCTTCCGAGGAAGTTGCCACCGAAGCTCCAGTTGAGGAAATCGCCCAGGATTCCGCTGTTCTCGGTGAGGATGGCTACCAATACAAGACCGTCCGTCGCCTGAAGTACCGCCAACGTCGTGATGTCTCCGAGATTGCTAATGAATACCTGCCTCCTTCGGAGGAAGTTGCCGCCGAAGCTCCAGTTGAGGAAGTCGCACAGGATTCCGCTGTTCTCGGTGAGGATGGCTACCAATACAAGACCGTCCGTCGCCTGAAGTACCGCCAGCGTCGTGATGTCTCCGAGATTGCCAACGAGTACTTGCCCCCTTCGGAGGAAGTTGCCACCGAAGCTCCAGTTGAGGAAGTCGCACAGGATTCCGCTGTTCTCGGTGATGATGGCTACCAATACAAGACCGTCCGTCGCCTGAAGTACCGCCAACGTCGTGATGTCTCCGAGATTGCCAACGAGTACTTGCCCCCTTCGGAGGAAGTTGCCACCGAAGCTCCAGTTGAGGAAGTCGCACAGGATTCCGCTGTTCTCGGTGATGATGGCTACCAATACAAGACCGTCCGTCGCCTGAAGTACCGCCAACGTCGTGATGTCTCCGAGATTGCCAACGACTACTTGCCCCCTTCGGAGGAAGTTGCCGCCGAAGCTCCAGTTGAGGAAGTCGCCCAGGATTCCGCTGTTCTCGGTGATGATGGATACCAATACAAGACCGTCCGTCGCCTGAAGTACCGCCAACGTCGTGATGTCGCCGAGATTGCCAATGATTACCTGCCCCCTTCCGAGGAAGTTGCCGCCGAAGCTCCAGTTGAGGAAGTCGCCCAGGACTCCGCTGTTCTCGGTGATGATGGCTACCAATACAAGACCGTCCGTCGCCTGAAGTACCGCCAACGTCGTGATGTCTCCGAGATTGCCAATGATTACCTGCCCCCTTCGGAGGAAGTTGCCACCGAAGCTCCAGTTGAGGAAGTCGCCCAGGATTCCGCTGTTCTCGGTGATGATGGATACCAATACAAGACCGTCCGTCGCTTGAAGTACCGCCAGCGTCGTGATGTCGCCGAGATTGCCAATGAATACCTGCCTCCTTCCGAGGAAGTTGCCACTGAGGTGCCAGTTGAAGAAGTCGCCCAAGATTCCGCTGTTCTCAGTGAGGATGGCTACCAATACAAGACCGTCCGTCGCCTGAAGTACCGCCAGCGTCGTGATGTCTCCGAGATTGCCAATGAATACCTGCCCCCTTCGGAGGAAGTAGTTGCTGAAGTCCCAGTTGAGGAGGTTGCCCAGGACTCCGCTGTGCTCGGTGATGATGGCTACCAATACAAGACTGTTCGTCGTCTGAAGCTACGTCATCGTCGTGCCTTGTGAGCGCGCAAGCTGGTACCTGCCTGTATGCGATTAGAACCTTTTACCCCCACCAAGCCCTACTAGGTCGTAAGTAACAATCCTGTTTTGCCATTATTTAGCGATTGAAATCAACGAAATAAATCCAACGAAAATTGTTATAATATACACGCGTCGTGGGGCATTCTTTGTTCTAACGGATATGGCGTCCGCCTGCACACCTGTCGGGCAGGAGTTCTCGACGTTTTCATAAATTGTATACCTTTTCGCTTAGTTATGACAGCAACAGTTAAGCTCACGGCTCAGCGCACAAGAACGCAATTATCCAAAAGCGACGGCACCAAAAAGGACTCAACAGGACTGCGAACGGAGCTCGCCTTACTTGGGGAACTTCAACGAACTCTAACAAATACTTTAAGCTATGCTTTTGAAGATGTTAATCTCATGTCAAGTCCACTTTACACACAACGTTAAGGGTTCGGCCAGTGCAGCGACAGCGGACCCTGAACAACACAACTAGCAAGGACAAAGTCGCCCATTGATTTGTGTGCGGGTGTGTGTGTGTTGCTGTTTGGTGTTGGCAGAAAAAGTTGTTAAGTTAAAAGGCATTTGAACCGCAGCGGCTAGGATTTCGGTCAGTGCGCGTTTCGGGTCTAACAACTTCCTTAGCACGCGCCCCGAACAGCTCGCAACTGCGGACCCAACGGCCGGCCAACTAATAATAATTTATCGATCCCCTAGCTAAAGTAGTCACATACGTGGCCCTCCCTATGATTTATGGCGCCCGCCAACGTGTGTGTGCATTTGTGTGTGGGCGTGCCCAAAAACAAACTCCCAGCTCAGCCAAGGTGCCAGGCAGACGGGCAGCCGGGCAAACGGACTGACGTTCTGTGGGGGAGGGGAGCAGCGAGCGCAGTGCCAAATTGGTTTAATGTGTGGTTAGACAACTTATTTAACGTTTTTCAAGTGGTTAGCAGGGACAAGGGCGCCCACCCAGTCCCGCTCAGGTGGCCCACGGTCACATTTCGCTTTCTGTTTGCTCACATAAATCATGCGATGCCAAAGAAACGGGTTAGTTATTCATAAATGTGTGTACATATCGTGCATGCATACAGATATATGTGACTGTATCTGGCCAGGGGCTAGCCCTGGGGGACAAGGGGGCGAGAGGCATACTCGTAAATTAGGGGGTGCTATCAAGTCGACGTTATGACATCATTAAAACAATTATCAATGCTGAATTATACGCGCCTGATAAGTTGGGAAGTGTGGCGAGCAACTATTTTAATGGCCTTGGGAAAAATATGCGAACTTCAAAGCGGAAATCACATAAAATTTTATGAATTATTTCAAATATTTTCAATTACTCGAACTGAAAGCGCCGACCGAGGGTCGAGTGTCCACAAGTCCACAGTCACCCCAGTTAGACAAATGGAAGAGCATAAAAAACCGCATAAAGAAATTTATGCGCCATTCAAGCGTGGAACATTAACACATCCTCACAGGGAGGAGAAGTGGAAGTGAAGCAACCATCTATGGCTCAAGTTGACTTCATAAACAGCGCAATGAAAGTAAAAATATGAGACTCGTAATGTGCCGAACAGCAACTGCTTCAATATTTAGCTTGATTAAAATTCAAAAGGTCTTCAGATCAAAAACTGAACTGAAGTTGTGTTTTTTTGGGTTATACCCTGTACTTATTGCGAATTGGAGTAGCTTAAATGCACTTAGCAGACTGAAATGTATATTAATGATCATTATTGTTCTCAGCGATTTTGTAATAAGGCTCTCTTTTAACAAGCGCAGATTAAGTTTATTTTATACTATCAATAACGCGCCTCGTATTCCTGGAACTTCTATATTAATCTTGTATATAGAGAAACATAGGATAATTACATTCTCAAATACTATATACAAGTCCTTAAAGAAACAATATATTTCTTTTGAAGTATAGCCTTGCATTTATATATATATATATACAAATACTTTAATAACATCTTAAAGGCCTGAACAATATTTAAATAAGCCAACGAATATAAGAAACCTAAAGAAGTTAGACTTATAGCAAAAATTGCTGTGTGCTCTCGTGCTTTACAGGGTATTCCCAAATGTGCAGCTTTCGGCTTTGGTGTTTGTGTTTTGCCTGGCAACTAAATAAATAAGAAATAAATATACAGGGCATTTTTTAGTGTGTCTTCAATGTAGAAAACGCGAACTTGTTTTTTTTTTCTTGTTGTTTTTCAGTCATAATTCAGCTTTTATGGCGCCATTATCACAAATGCCGAGGGTGATCTAATAAGCAAAACTGTTCAGCCCCTCCACTCGTCTCGGCCCTGCGCCAACCCTCTTGCTGGCCAGCAATTGGGGGGCGGCAAAATCAATTTTGGCCAGCTCAGACGCTGATTAGCCCATGCACATGCAAATAAACAAGGGGGAGGGGGGATCTGCAGCTGGTCAGGAGAAGGATGCGCGGCTGTGAGCACCCAGTTGGCATAACTAAGTAAGCCCGGACGTGGCCAGGACGTAGCTGTGTGGTAAACATGCAGCAACAACTTTATGGCCACAATATAATTTATTCAATGCCATTTGGCGCTCGGGGAGCGCACATGACAAGCAATTGACATTTTTGTGACTTTTGAAAACTATAAAATGTGCAGCTACCACAAAACCGGCCATGCCAAGCCAAGGCAAGGCGTAATGATGACGGCCATAACGACCACAACAGTGTGTGGGACAGACGCGAGGAGGGGCAAAGGCTGGCCAAATAGCTGGTTTGGGGCATAAAAGTAACCCACACGAAACAGTTGTTGTTTGACAAAATAATAAAGTTGCGCTTGATTATGTTTGTGTGTTGGTGCTTTATATATAAATATATATATATAAGTGTGTATGTGTGTGTGTGTGTATGAAGAAGTAAGAAGTAAATACCAAATACGACAACTAAACTAAAATTGTCAGCGTCATATGTAACAGGACTTACAGCACATTACATATCCACCCACGACTACAGGCTGGTCCACGACCAGGACCAGGACCACAAGGACAGCAGCGACGACGACGACGACATTGACGATGTCAGCGACGCCCATTCTTTGCTCCAGTTGCTCCACTTGGCCGCCATTTGTGCTGCTCGTCAACGGCAATGGCCGTATGCCGGATATCCTTTTTGACATGTCATTAAATTTTATATACACAATAATTTTTCACAATTTGCTTTATGGCCATTTTAAGAGTCTGTCCGATGTGTGCGTTGAATATATTATATATACACACATTTATATATAGATATATATAGAGTGCAAAGCGAACAACAGCAATAACAAGTTGAATTTATTGAAAGTAGACACACATGGTCACTTCTCCGACAGACCTCAAACAGGAGCTGGTGCTGCAAAAAAATAATACAAAACAAACAAGAACTGCTGCCATGGCATACCGAAGATTTGATACTCTATTGTAGAAGTGTGATATATATATTTTCCTAAGGTAGGGATGGGATAGTTATAACTAGCAACTTTTCTTAACAATTAAAGCAACAATTAAACAGTTTTGACATTAAATACTCAATAGGTTCGTCTGCTTAAGATAATACAGGAACGGGCAGAATATTCAATCAATATTCAATATATACGTTGTTATACATTGTATTTCCCTCGCAACAATATTATAATACCCTTGGGAAGAGTATAATGGAATAGTTATAGCTGGCCGCTTTTCTATTTATATACCCGATTAAAAGTTCATCAATTTAATTGTATGATAGAAACCATTTAAAGGGTATTAAGGTCTACGAGCTTATGCATAACTCTAACAATAAATTTAAATTTTTATTTATTCCAATTAAACAGATATGCTATTAAGTACTCAATACGTTCGCCAATTAAAGATGCCATTACCATATGCATTTTTATTGGCAGCTCTTTAAGCCCATCGTAGCACCCCTTATATCTCACTGCTAATCAGCTTTAGCAGGCGAATGTTAAACCAACAGACCACAATATGATTATTGCACAAAGTCTGGCCATAAAAACGAAACGTTTGCCCAAAACAATAACAACAACAACAACAACAGTAGAGGCGAAAAACAGAATTCCAATTTAGCATACTATATAATTTTACGGTCATTAAATATTATTTCAAAATCGAAGCCGCACAGATAACGCAGACCGGTTAGGACTTAAGCCTTTGTCTGTTTGTTGGCTCGCTTCGTGTCCGGCAACTGGTGAATTGGTGAAATTAGACGTTTTATTATGATACAGAGACTGCCACTGCTACTGCCACTTCTGGCTGCTGGCTGCTGGCTGAAGTGCCCGCCATGGTTTACAATCGATTTGGCATTATGTGGCATTATAGGAAACCGAGCCAAAGGAACTGAAGCTCCTCCGTTTGCAAGAGCAACGCAATTGTCGAGCGGCATGCAAAGTGAACTTGAAAAGGCTTCGGTGCGGCCACTGATACCAAGTGTGTCACATGATGCCGGGGAAGGGAGCGGACCCCCTGCTATTGAAGCTGCAGTGCCAACGTTAGCATGCCACAAGGATTCAGCCAGCGACTGCTAGGGCCAGTGTTGCCAACTTTTGAGAACCAAAAATCAGCCAGGTGTATAGAAGCAGAACAAAAGCTAGCAGTAGAGTTGGGATTAGGTAATAAGATCAAACATAAATACAAACATTTTTAAAATTCCCTTGACAATTTATTTATAGTATATAACATATTATGTGTATAGTATATAAAATATGAAATAATTTGCGCAACTTGAAGAATTGTTGGTTTAAAATAATTTTTATTTTTTCAAAATGTTTTTTGCATTCTTTTAATAATTTTTTGTTATACTCATTATGATGTACATTGTTTAATTTTATATTTGTCATGCCCAAAACTGTATGCCTGGTCCAAGACATGTTCTAAACATTTAAAGTCCTATCTGATGTATTTTATGTCAGTGCTAAAATGACTAAATAAAAACTAAGTGTTAGATACTAATACTTAAAGCAAGAGTTGTAAAAAAGTGCTAAATATTTGAAAAAGGGATAGCACGGCTCACAGACAGTATGGATAATTCACCCACAAATTTTAACTTTTGGAAAGTTTTGCATTGAAATAATTGGCATGAAGCAAAAAAAGCATCTCAGGATCAAGTAAAATTCCCGCCATTCACAACTTTTACCCGCAAGAGTGCTTCCAAAAAAAGCCAGATTGGCAACACTGGCTAGAAGAGTCATATGTGGTTGTAAACCAGCGACGAGTCGATTCACTCTTTGGCAATAAAGGAAATCTTCTTACAAAACATTCGCTTAAGTTTATTCAAACAAACTTAGATAACACACACACACACACACACACACACACGCACACACACACTCACACTTGAGCACTTCCTGCTTCAGCTTGTGGCTGTGGCAGAGACAAAGACGCTTCAATCAGTCAAGCGGAATAAGCAGCGCCGCACGAGCAATCGTACGGCCTGAGCGAACTTTTCCACCTACATGACCAGCCTATACCCTGCAACTAGCGCCCCCCTCCCGCTGCCCCAATTACAATGTCTTTTGTTTTATATATATATATATATACATCTGACTCGCAGCGAGGGCAAACGCTCACTTTCTCTCTCATTTCGTTGGCCATTTTGTGTTTGCTACGTTTGCTCGGATTAAATGTATGGCCGAGTAGCAGTTCAAAACCATGATTACACTTCAATCTATTTTCCTGGCAGTGTCTCTTTTGGCTTGGCCATTTTGTTTTATGTCTCTGTGTGTGCCTGTGTATGGGTGAAATGAGCAAAAAAAATGGCATTGTGTTAAGAAAAATGCGTTTCAAAGAGATATAAAATGTTAACATGACCAACAGACTATAGGACAGCCCACACGACCGCCCAACGTATTGGATATAAAACATTGAATTTAATCAAAAAGGATTTAGTCGTGTTATATGAGTTTATGTGTGTGTGTGTGTATGTGTGTGTGTGTAGGGCTCCAACACTAGCACACATCCATCGAACTCGCCCACACCGCCTTGACCTTGCGCCTTGAAAAATTCCGCGCTGCCACGTGCCACAGAGTCGTCTACTCTGGCATTGGCTATAAAAATAAAGAAACGCCACTTCGACTATACACATAAGTTGTAATATGTGGTAGTAAAGGATGCTTTTACCGTGACATTACTCGGCTGTAATTTTGTTGTTAAAAAAGTAGGAGACATTCGATTGAATCATTTTGACGTAAATGGGTTAGTCACCACGAACAGAAGAAGATTCTAGCATTATATTTACTCTCAATCTGAGTTAAGATAGTTTTGGGAAATGATTAACTACCGACAGGAGCAGTCAGTAAAAAAAGATATAACAGCTCTATGAAAGACTGAAAAGAAAAACTGCAACGAAAGCACAGGAATTTTCAGAGGTAAAAAAGATTGAATAACCTTCCGCACGTAAATTAGATGTTACGATGTGTTTCCCTATTTAACTATAAATACAACTACATTTAATGATGATTGTGCCTTCATAATTTGGTAGTCTAAAGGTAGGTTTTTAATACGAAAACTCATTTTTCACTGGTGGTTCATATAGGATATTATTCATATTATTATATTATTAAACAAATAGTTTTTTAGAGAACAACTTATTTATCAAGCGATAATTACCTTGACAATTATATAATATTATGGACCGATCCGCCCAATTTAGATATATATGGACTGTCTAGAACAAAAAGACGGAATTATCATAAACTCTCCAACAACTCGGCGTAACTGATGACTATGAGAAGACTCCTTTTGTGCGTTGCACATTGCATGAGAAGGAGTTTTAAAGGCATAACAATTCACATAAAATACGTAGAAGTTTATATTGTCTTTAATTTGAGGCAAAATCGTCTAGTCAAAATGTGTTGCCTGCTTTTAGGCATTCACTAAAAGCTGAAAGGCAGCCATTTTGAAAGTGAGCAAAAATGATTTCGTAGTAATTTGCAGCCAATACATAATGAAATTATTGCAACAACAACAACAAAAGAGTGAATGCTAACAGCATTAACTAAACTTCGAGCTGCAGCGGAAACAGGCAGTCGGTGGCGGCGGCGTCTGGCCAGGGAGCGGGGCGAGGGCAGCGGGCAGCAGAGTTTAGCCAACCAACGGAGCGACAGCCAACCAGTTGCAAGGCCGAGACTCCGTCTGGCCAACCACCACGACGTGGCGATGCGTGCACCAAAATCTGACAACGTTTACGGACGCAGTCGGACTCCTGCAGCCCGCAACCCGCAGCCGGAGTCGTCGTCGCTGCCCGACCCCGTGTCATGGAATTATATTTCCTATGGGCGGTATTTTGAGGCCCGCCTTCTGCACACACAACTGCCGGCGATTGCTCAGGCACAGACGTTATAATTTGTAATCACGTTGAGTGCAGCGGCGGCCCTTGCCAAAAAGGGGGTTGTCCGGCCTAGTGTGGCCCCTCCGCCCTGTCTCCTGCCGCTCAAACTGTGCCTCACGCTGCGGCAAGTGGTTGTTGACTGCCTGATGCTTAGCAAGGTCTTAGCTGTTATTACGCTCATGTGTCACTTTTACAGTGCTGCCAGTGTGTGTGTGCGTGTACGCGGTGTGTGTGTGTGTGTGTGTGTGTGTGTGTGTGTGTGTGTGTGTGTGTGTGTGTGTGTGTGTGTGTGTGTGTGTGTGTGTGTGTGTGTGTGTGTGTGTGTGTGTGTGTGTGTGTGTGTGTGTGTGTGTGTGTGTGTGTGTGTGTGTGTGTGTGTGTGTGTGTGTGTGTGTGTGTGTGTGTGTGTGTGTGTTGACTGCTGCTGCACTGTTCATATTTTATTCAGCATTTGCCTGCTCTAGTGGATTTCCTGCTCCTGCTGTCGCACACGCACTCTCTTTCTGTCTCCCTCGTGCTCGCTCTCTGCCTCTTTCTCCCTGTTCTTTTTTTTATGGCGTCTACAGACATTTTGCCAAGTTAATCTCCGGTTTGTTTTTCTGATAATGGGTTTGTCAACGCTACTTTGTGAGGCCCTCTATTTGAGTACGAGTTCATCTGTCTCTCTGTACGTGTGTGTCTGCCTGTATGTGTGAGTGTGTGTGTGTGTATTTAAATGTGTGTATGTGTGCAATTGTAGTTGATTCTGTCCAACCTGACCGCCTGTTGGCTGCGTTCGTTTTTCATATTTGCTCTGCAATGCCAAAAAAGATGGGAAATTAAGAGTGAAATATCCGAGACTAACCGACTAGGAGATGCCCTGTAACCAACGCTGAGCTGTCTTAAGTGGCCTTATTACTTTCAATTGCCAAACTTAGTGATTTCATTTTTTACAATCGGTAAAATATGTTTAAGAAATAACATAATAGGGAATATAATAAACAATAATTTAGTTATAGATAACAAATATAATAAATTATATAATAATATTATAGTATACATGATTTCGATAATGAATTATGGTATACATTATAACATAAAATGAACTAATTTAAAATATTGAATAATATAAAATGAGAAAAATATTCTCATAAATTTGTTGACAATGTTGTGTCTCTAGCTTTGTTTATGCAGAAAGACATTTGACTCAGCTTGTGTTGATGCTGATATATGTTGACTAGCCTTGGAATTGGCTTCTTCTGTCCGTTCCATACATTTGAACAAGTGCAATATGCCCTTATTTTGCCATTTTCAATGTGTACTGGGTAGAAAAAGAAGCAATTGCTCTGCATGTGTTTATTATCGAACTACAAATACCCTGTAATTTGTAAAATCTGATTTAATTCCACAATACATCCAGCTCAAATTCAGAATTGATTCGATATGGCATTTCCACTAATTTGAATAGCTCATTTAATTTATTTACAGGACAGCTCGCAGCTCGTATCCCCCTTACAATCGCAGAGCTTATTGTCCTGTCGCACTGCCAACTCGTTTATCGCATTGGTATTAAAATGGTGTTGCTTTGCTCAGGACACGCCCACAAATTTAAGAGATGTACCCGCCCTAAAATTAATCAAGCTGCTGTTGAAATTCGGTGGTCTTTTTTTGTGTGGACATTTCCAGTTCTGCCCGCCCCTCTCCGCTGCTGCACTCGGCGGCGCCACCTGCCACGACGCACAATATTTTATTTTTTGTGGGCGGCGCTGTACGTGACATTGCCCGCGGGCTTGGGACACTGTGCAGTGCCACTGTGCAGCTGCTCGAACAGCCACCAACTGCTGTTGTTTGTATGTGTGCACTCTCCTCCGAGCAGCCTTTTAGCCCTGTAACTGTAGCTGATTTTGACAAGCTCAATTAGAGGCGGGCACGTCATAGCTGGATTGCAGCTGAGATTGGATTCGGGCATGGGGTATGGGGCATGGGGCATGGTGCATGGGGCTTGCCACTTTTTGCAACGCATTCAACAATAATAAAACGAAAAAATAACCCTTTAAATTAATTGCAGTTTTAAGCAGATTGCAAGCTGTTAAACAGCTCAGCCAGCCAGAAGCTGAACCACAGCCCTAGTACACTGAGAGAAATACGATATTTAAAGTTTAAGTTTGAGTGGCATTTTTAGTATATTTTTCTACTGGATTTCTCAATTGATTTAAAAATTTAGCGTTAACGTATAAATATTTAGGAACAGCTTCGAATACTTATTTTCAAAGCAATTTTTAACCTGAAATTCCAATTTCTTACTTTATGAAGCGAGCTATGAACCCGAACCGAAGTACATTTTTCTTATGTATACACACTATATCCCTTCACAAAATGTGTAAAAACAAAATATTGCTTACTTTTACAGTGTAAATAAACGAATCAAGGATCTGATTGAAACCAAAGCTTTTGACTGCGAAAAGCGCGCCTTGTGTCCAATCTTGGGTTTTTATTTTTAATAGTTTATAGAAAGGACTTGCAAGAACACTGTATTTCTTTTAGTATGTATTGAAATTTGCGAGTTAAAAAAAGAGCCTAAAGAATTAAAGATTGTATTCTGAGATTACGATATCTATTGACAATTGTGCTTGATTTGACTTCAAAGTTGCTGGCTTTTTTCGCCGAGTGCAACAACTGGCAACAAAGCGAGCGTTAATAGCTCCAGCTTAAGCAGTTGTCGGTGCCAAACTCAGGGCCAGGTGGCAACATCAACCTGGCCAACCGTTGACTTCAATTGCACGCACATGCATAGCGTGGCGACGTGGCAACGGGCAACGGGCAGGGGAGTGGGGAGTGGCGCCCCCAACCCACACGCTGCACTTAAGATGATAATCATGTTTACGTGGCGCAAGTTAAATTGCTAACGTAATGGACTAACAGCAGGTGAGGAGCAGTTACCTTTACCGTTGGCCGTGGCTGCTGCTCATGCAGCTCATGCGTGCCCCGTGCTGTCAGCGGCACATTCGAAGCGGCTGCTGCCGCTGCTCGCAAGTGGCCAACGAGGCTGGCAAAAAACCATTTGTTTGGCCAAACGGATCGGGCGGTGAATGTGGAGATCCCGTGTGTGGCTGTTGTTCGCTTCATTGGACAACTGAATATGCAAATTGAATTGAGCGTATTATCGACGAAGCCAGCGACGATGGCAACTGCAGGTAAGCTGCCCCCATTCGCCTCCAACTGCTCCCAACTGCGTTCCAGTCATCAACATCAACATAATCGCTCAAGCCAAAGGGCTTTGCGTGGGTTTCTGCTCTGCCTGGATGAGGACTTCAGGAAGGAGGCGAGCTAGCCAAGATGGCAGCGCCAAATGGTGCACAAAATTAAAATTTTAATGGCCAGCAGCTGACGCTTGTTTGGCTTGGGCTGGGGCTTTGGCTTTGGCGCAAACAATGGCTAAGCAGAAGCCCTGCTTAGGACCCCCACAATGAGCTGATCAAAAATCATTGCATGCTTTCGGGCTGCACGTGAATATGGAAAGCGTTGCATACTCTTAGGCAGCTCACGAAAAGTACAGTAAACACTCGCACCATAGGAAAATCGCGTTTTTAGCCACTAATGCAGATAGATATTTGAAATTTGGAATATATACTCGTGAATACCCATGTCAGATAATGTATTCAGATTTTTTGGCTACGCCCCAATAATCAAAACTCAATATATTTCGATCAGTTTTAAAGCTATATACATTTTTTTAGACAGATTAGATTAGAAATTTCATATACATATCTTGGGTGTAAACCTAGAAAATCCATATCCCCCACAATCTTAGAGCTATAGTCACCAAAATTTGCAGACTGATTGCCAAAGGCTTCCTCTACCCTGTAAATTGCAAAAAACGATTCAATTTAAAAACGCCTTACCTTATTAATGAAAACGTTAGCTATTAAAAAGGTTAGTCGTCAGTTCAAAAGTTAATCTTGACACGGCTGAGAGAAACAGAGCTAAAGCCAAAATATAATTTTATTTGCTTGCATTATGCATGTTAATTGGCAAATTAACTGAAATTATAGTATACTTTGAGGGCTGTGTATAGAATTAATTTAGTTAGCTAACAAATGAGGCTCTCTCACATTCGCACGCTCTCAAATTCCCACTTACCTTGTGCTTCGCTGAAAATTCTCTCAACGCTCGTGTCGTTGATTGACGCACGTAAACAAAAAGTGCGCCAAGTGCCTCCGGCATGGAACCTACATACCTATACCCAGCTATCCATCCACTCATTCATATGTATATATATTTATATATGTATAAATACGTTTAGCGGTGCTCTTGCCGCTACGCAAACCGCGCTGGCCAGTCAACGCCGAGCGCTGAGCCCGAGCGGCCGCGATTTTCAGTCAACAAAGTGAACACACACACACACATCTTGAAAGCCGCCGCGAACAAGAGCAACAACAGCAATTTTACAAACATAAAATTAGCGCTATGTAAAACTGTGAACTGAACAAATTGGACAACTGCTGGCACAGTGGTTGCAATTATCGTTGCCGCACTGTAAAAAAGAGAGGACACAAAGCAGCGGCTACAGCAGGACAACAATATTGACCATGCCCACACCGCCCACGCCCGCACAGGGCAGCGCCGTGCAGCGACGTCGACAGCCGCTGCGCAGCGTGGAGAGCTTGCGGGGTCGCGTCCGTCAAGTGCTAAATTGTGTTATTAATTTGCACATTGAATTTTTGGTAATTGAAAAAACGAGAACGTACGAAAAAACAGCTTGAAAAAGCGCATTTGAAATTAAACTGTAATTTGTGTCACATGCCGAGTGCATAAGTCAAGAGCCCAAAAGAGAGCGCGGCGGGCAAGAGTGAGGGAGAGCGAGGGAGAGCGAGGTAGAGCGAGGGAGAGCGAGGGAGTGGTGGCAGCGTCAAATAGCATTTGCTGTTGAAAGCCCCCGACAGCTGATATGACACACACCGGCAGACGACTTTAACTCATTATTCGTTTTCATACCCTAGCGGCGGGCATTATAAGTTTGTCACGAACTATGTAACTCATTGCCTGCTTAGAAAGCGTAAGGTTCAGTAAAGATCAGTATCAAAAGTACAGTAAATAATGCCGTGGTTGTCTGTTTATATGTTTCTTTGCTAACTAGTATCTTAGTTGTGAAGCTAACTTGATGAAGCATAGGTCAGTATTTTTTTTTTTGCTTACAGTACTCATGTAGATCTCGGGCGAATCGGAACGTATAGGTAAAAAAAGTTTTTGTACGAAAACTATTGTTTTTTTAAACTGGTAATCATTAGCATCAGTACAGCCTAAACAAAGCATCTACCCATAGATACCGGAGTAATATATCCTATAGCTTGCGTCGGAAAAACCGGTAGAAAATTCTAATTTGGTTTGAATAACTTTCTTCTGTTTCAAAATTTGTTTTTTCAAATTGCGGCATAGTCGGTCAAAAACCGAGTTCGTATATTTTAAACTTTTTTGTTTTTAAAAATACGCTTACTAAGTCTTAACGATAACAACTCTGACTGGCAACACATGTATATGCAAAATTTAATCAACACTGGCATATTATCAAATGTAGCTCTCATGGGAATTTTTCTGTAAAAATCACATCGTTGCGTGACAAAGTCTAGAAAGATATTCCAAATCGAGGGTATTTACACTTCGACAACCCAAAGACAACTATTCTTTTTTATTGTTGTTTACATACAACACTGTTATCGGTCCTTAGGCTCCCTCTGCAGCTATCAGCTATGTGCTGTTATCAGCGACTGCAAACTGTCTTAACTGCTGCCTTGGCCCCTTCTCTCAGCCCTGCCCTGCAGCGGTGCCAGAGTTGGTTACACCGAAATTAGGCACTGCTTTTCAAGTATTTGCATGTCTGTTAACAGTTGCGACACAGATTTCCGACATGTTAATGCAATTATAGCCGGCTATTGGGGGCGGCATTACACTACATGGGACGCTCACCCGCGGCACAGCTGCTTGCATTGATTGCTAGCCAAACAATGGGCCATTATTAAGGAAGCCTGCGCATAAATTGTGCAGTGTCTATCTCGGAAATTTCGAAACTACAAGTGTTAGCTATGAGAACACACACGAGTTATGAAATATTTCATCTGGAAAATATATATGTGTAATCTAGCTGGGGTCACCCCACTGTGTCGGGGCGGGGCGGGGCTGGTGCTAATGTGGACTAACATGCATTCTGACACGGGCTTAGATCGCGTGGTTCATAGCATTTGCTAATTGGTAGCTAATAGGCAGAAACGAATAGACGGCTAATGCACCGATTTCAGTTAACGGATATCTGAGCCGACGTCAACGGCGAATGCACATGTCAAAGTCAAGAGACTGACAGCTAATGCTGCTATTCAATACGGTGTTCGCAAAGTGAAAAGGGGCATTTTAGAGTCGGCCATGTTTGAGGATGAACCTCCAAATGTTAAATCGCACTTAAAGCTTTTACGATTTCATTATTTGCCATAGGTTAAAAACCGAAGTCTCCGATTTTGGCAGTTGGACATCAAGTGAACTTCTTCTTTTTTAAACCAATAATCCAGAAAGCTCTCTTAAAACCAAGCGAGCCGAATCGATTCGAACCCAATAATTTGAAAATCATGAACCGAATCTTCATTCGAACCAGCTGCGCAAATGAATGAGCTGAACTCACGCTTAAATTTAGCCACACTTTAAAAAGTTCAATCCCAAAAAATTAGAACTCGATAAAAGACGTTTTATTCAAAGTTCTAAAATGATGATGTGAAAAACTTGGTTCACGAACCGAACCGAAGGACTAGACTAGATTGGCTCGAACCGTGAACCGAAGCAGTGAAAAGCTTGTTTGGGCTTGCAGCTAGATTCAAACTGCTTTTAGCTATTTTGACACAGTGAACAGAGTATTGGGCAGTCGGTTACAGCCAGCCGCAACGTTCTAACTTGCTTTAGGCCCAAGCCCGGGGGCTATCAGAGAGCGGAACGCTGTCGTTTGAAACCGGCTAACCTCGCCTCGGCAAATCGAGCAAAATAAGCGATTTTTAGCTAATGCGCGCTAAATCTAATTTTCGTTCGCACTTCTGGGACTTTGCAGGTGCTCGAGTCCGATGTGGCCGCGCTGCTGGACGAGGTGAGGTGCCTCAACGATGACTTTGCGGAGGTGCAGCGCCTGGACAGGCTGATCGAAGCGCTGCGGGACTACGGCGGACCCACCATATGCCATGAGTGGCCGTATCCTTTGATATTCAAGGGCACAATCGACGAGGCACACGTCGCACAAATACTCAACACAGCGGAACTAGTTCCGCCCGAAACGGAAGCGAACGGTTCCAAGGATCAGATGCTCAGAGAGCCTGGCATTGGTGCGAGCGAGTTGAGCCGACGTTCCAAGCTACTTCGGTTCCTGCGAACTAGATCCGCTTTAAGGAAAGCAAAAGGATCTATCGCGAGCTGATTTTTGTGTGTGCTTTTTTATGTATGTAAGTAGGTACAATTTAAGTTCTTAATGTTCTCTATATCAAAGAATACCAAAAAGTAAAACATAAATATAAATATCTATACATAGGCTATAAATGTCAAGAATCGTGTTGGCGGTTTTCTGTTTCTGGCCGTTTAATTGACTGCGGTCAATCAGTAGCTTTGCCATTGAGACACTAATAGAACATCCCCCCGCCGACCCATCCCGCTAGCCCCCTTCCACCCACGCCGGGCAACCGCAGGCGTCGCGTTCAAGATTTTTGCGGCATTTGCCGGTCGGCAAGCATTGCTTTTGACATGAGACTGTGGCCGAGTCTGCGATTGAGTTATGCCCGTACAGTTTAAATAAGACACGGCCCCAGGCCCCGCAACAGGTGACCGCATCTAATTAAAATTACCTCACACGCAGATCCTCTGAAAAAGGAGCAGCAGCCGCCGCAGCAGCGAAGGGCGAACGTGTTTATAAAGAGGGTATATCGATTTTGTCAAGAAATGCGTTACGCATGGAAGATGGCATCTTCTACCCTAGAACGCATATATTGTCTAGAAAACTTCCCAGTCTCTCAGTTCTAATTGTATCCTGATGAAACTTGCCAAAAGTTCGTCTTTTTGTTGTGGACAAAGCTAAAGTCGGGCGAATTGGGGCACTTTATTATATAGCTGCCATATTAATATCGGTTAAAAGTACGTTTTTGTATCTAAAACATTTTGGTTTTCAAAGATATTCTGACTATATTTCTAAATCAGACAACCTATCAACAAAGTCTCATCAAACTCAGCATCATCAGATCGATTAAAACAATTATTTTCATATAAGAGACTTTATTCTTTTTCAAGATATCTGGCTCAAACTCCGTAAATATGAATTTTACTATGATCTTAACGCATCGTGAAAATCTTGTTTGCTTCGAATCACTATATCAAATAGCTGCCAACGGAACAATCAGCCAAAATTTAGTTTTCCCAATCAAAACTTCGTAATTTTTCTAGTCCTAACCCAACTAAACAGTTAGTAGCTTAACTATTCACTTAATATGTTAGCAACATCCTATAAATATTATTATTAATAATTTTTAAAGTATTATTATTATTAAAGTATACGGCTAGGGTATTCAATCTTCGGTAACTCTCTTTTTTTGCATTTTGTTTTTGCTGTCGCAGTTGTTATTGTTGTTCATGTTATTGGTTACTGTTTCTGTCGCGTTATTAATTATAAATAAACCCAGAGAAGTAGAACAATATAAAGCGAGTGTGCGTAGGTGTGTGTGAGTGTGTGTGTCTGACTGTGTGTAAATGCTTCTGTTTGGTGTAAATTATTCATAACGGTATTATCAGCTTTTCTGCGCGCTGCCAGGCTGATTAAATTGCTCGTCCGGCGCTGGGGCCAATGAAGAGCGCCAAAAGCTAATGATGACACACAGCCACGCACACACACTCACACACACACTCACAGCCTCCCCTTGAGTGTATGTGTTTGCAGTTTTTCTGCATGCAATTTATCAACTCGTTGCCTCTATGGAGCTGTGTGTGTGAGCTGGTGTGCGTGTGTGTGTGTGTGTGCTTGGTCAGGGACAATTGTAGCGTGCTATAATTATTAAAAAGTAAACAACAACAACAATTGAGATAATGAGCGCCAGAAGACAAGAGCGAAAAGCGAAAGTGAAAATATCACCAAGGTTGACAGACGCTGACAAAGTGCACAGAAAATAGAGCGAGAGGGGGCGGGGGCGTGGGGCAAAGGTTGAGCCGCACTGCAGCCTGTATCTAGAACAGACAACCGGCAACAATTTAACCAACAACGCCAGGCTTTTAACCACGCAAAAGTCTGCAAAATTAATGGCCCAAAAGGATGTCAACAACAAGTGCAAATAGCGCGAAACAGCTTCGGTTAGCCCCGACGGGAAGGGTTGCTGAGGGCGGGGGAGGCCTATCAATGACAATGCCATAAAATACCCGACGAATGCAACGGACAACAATTGGAAACTTTATGCAACTTCTCAACTTTAAACTTGAAATTGTTGCGCAACACTTGGGAAAGTCGGCAGAGGAGCCAGAAAGTGGGTATTTAAACAGTTGTATACCCTGCAGAGGGTATTCTAATTCAGTCACGAAATGTGTAACGCATAGAAGAAGACATCTGCGATTGCACTTTGTCACCGCCATTTACTCAAAATCGATAAATATCGAATTAAAATCCATGTTTCTTCTGCTTATCTTTGAGAGTAGCCAACAAATTTTAAGCGTATGTTCTCGTTTAACATACACAGATTAATGATATTTCATTTTTTTAATGTCTTTAATATCCAATCTCTCTAACAGTGAAAAATGAAACCTCCTTTTAGAAAGAACTAAATATAATTATCACAAAAAATTCCATAGCTTCATTAAAGCTGATGCGATTTTAATGAAAATTGATTTTTGTTCTTAGTTTGGCTCTATGTTTGATTCTCCATTCAAATTTCCATATATGCATGCATATGCCGCACAAGTTAGCGAAAAACGAATTTGACAAGAAAATATGTCTATAATTTGGTCTATGGATTCAATTCTGGATAAAATCTGTCAATATTTCATCTTAAATTTATTGCTATTAATATTTAGGCCAGAAAGAGAAAATATCTGTGCAAGGGTATTTAATATTAGCACACCCAACGATAATTGCTCTTTCTCGTGCTCAACAAAGTTTCCTTCATATCTGAAAGTAATCGTACCATTACGCCGTATTATTATTGTTCAGTGTTGTTTTTTTACGAATCCTTGCACAAACACAATTAGCCTTGCGTTAAATGAAATCCTTGTGGGTCCTTGCACTTGTTGCAGCTCGAGTGGTTTACTGAACGCAGGCAGCCAACAGTAACAGTTATCGTGATCGGCCTTAAACCTGGCTAACTGCCTGGGGGCCAACTGGCCCGCCCGCCCGCTTGACTGCCTTGCCGTGGTTGCCAATCAAAAGTCGAGTTATTGAACCCTTCGGAGCAACTGCAATTAACAGCGCTGGCATTGAGGCAGCTCCTGTTGCTCCGTGCGTTCGGTCCTAGTTGTAGCCCCCCTGCTCCTCCGCTTTCTTTTCGACGAGCACATGAAATGCCCACGCACGGACATTCCTAGCAGCCTTTTGGTTGATGTCAATTTTTTTATGACAACAATTAAACTCAAATTGTTGCTGTGCTTATACTCGTTCACGGTGTGAAAAGAGTATATTGGGCTTGTGAGTGTCCATGTGAACGCAATTTTTGTCGTCGCTAGTGAAGCCAGATACTTGAAACTAGAATTGTGGAGCTAAAGTCACCAATGTGAGCAGGCAGCTTCCTGATGAGCTCCTCTAAATGTCGACCACGCCCACGGCCGCCTCCAAAGATTACAAAACCGTTTTCGACTATTTCAAGCTGTTATTATACTATGAACGAGTATTGCGCGGTCGGTTACATCCGACTGCAACGTTCTTACTTGTTTTGATTTGAGAGTAGCCTGAGTCCAGCCCTCCCCCTTATCTCGTGGCAAGCAGCAATTTCCTACCCACACAGCTTAACTCGCTCTGACTGCCTCTCTCCATCTCCCTCCCCCTCGCGCTCAACCCTTTTGTCTGTCTCAGGCGTAAACTTGACGACGCTGTCGTGCGTGCTAACTGTTGTGAGCCTAAACCTGACGAATGCATATGAAACCGTCTCTCTCTCTCGCTCTCGCTGTCGCTCTGTTGCATGCATGCGTTAGTCGTTTAACTTTTGCATATGCAGAAGAAGAAGAGCAGCAGCAGCCAGAGCTGCCAGACAGTCGACTGGCACGTGAATCCATTATGTTGGCAGCCAATTATGTGCGTGTCCTTCACTGAAAGCCGCTCGGCGCGTGTGGGTGGCGTTGCCATACGCAGCTCAAACCGTTTCCTTCAGCAACAGAAACAAGAAGAAGAAGAAGAAGAACAACAACAACAACAACAACGACGACGACGGCAAAACCACGAAATATGTTTTTAATGCAAAGCGACTTTGGGCCCGACTTGCACGGCCAAGGTGAACGCTGTGAACCCTAATCCACATGCAAGGATATGGAAAATGTACTTTAAGTTATTATTATGATAATTTATTTTAAAGGGTTTTGAGTTCTCTTTTCTTTAGTTTCATCTATTTAATGTCACGAAGTATATAGTGTATGAAAGGAGACACGCTAGTTGACTCTTTTTATACTCATTCCCAGCAGCAACAGTCGCGTCTAGAAAAACATGTCCATCTATATCTTCGTCGGTTTCTACATAATTCTCTCAGTTGTTGATTAATCTTGATGAAACTTGGAATAGGTACGTACATATATGTGCCCATAATTCGAAGTCGGCTAGATCGGGTCACTATAGCTAACTTAGAAACTTACAGTCTAAAAATCAGTTTTTATATGAAAAACTTGTTTGTTTTTTTTTAAATATTAGAAACAAACTTAGCAAATATTAATTCATGCTCCTAAAATGAATGTTAAATTTTATCAACTTCGGACTGCTTTATAATATACCTCTTGAAAAATTTAATCAGAAGGAGAATATATATGAAACTTCCATAGAAACAAAATATCGAAAATTGAGTTTTTAAATAAAGAACTTTTTTGTGCTTCAAGATATTCTGATCAAACTCAACAAATACTAGCTGCAGAATAAATAATACAATAAAGCGCTCATTAAATGGGATATTTCAACTTCGGCGTCACGAAATGTCCAATGAATTGCTTGAATTTCGAATGACAATTTTTTTCGATTGAATTTCCCATTTAAATATTTATTCTGCTGATAGGCCCCACAAAGCAGGCCGTAGCGCTCAGTGAAAATGCAAGCGGCTGAAAAGCATGTTTTGGTATGTTTAGAAGCCAAGTAAAAGCGGATGTCAGTCCAACTGACTGTTCCACTGTCTGTCTGTCTATTTTTCCGACTGTCTGTCTGTCTGTCTGTCTGGTAGTCGCTTAGACTGCCGCCCTAAAAGCGCTTTAAATAAACAAACTAATAGCTGAAATCACGAAGCAATAGGCAAGGCAATAACTGAGCGAGACGGCGACAGCGCAGTGCGAGTGAGAGGGTGCTATCTATTGGCCTGGCTGGGACTGGGACTGGGCTTGGGCCTGGGCCTGGGCCTGTCTTGTGCAGGCCTATGGCAACCGCGCCAACAATTGGTATATGTATAACCCGAATAAACAAACTAATAAAACATGCCCATGCCGAGAACCAACAACAACTCGCAAAAATACCTCAAAAGACTGAAGCAGAGACAGCGACCAGGAGCTGCACAGAGCAGCAGCAGCAGCAGCAGCAGCAACTCAAGTGGAGCAGCAAAGAAATCGAATTGTAATTGAAATCGAAACTGAAACAAAAATTAGATAACTTTGCAGCCAGACCGTTTGCAGTGGGGTAAGTGCGAAAAGGCGTCGGGCAGCGAAGGGGCCAGGATTAAGGCAGGTTTTCTGCGGGATCGCATAGCTATTATGCAACCAGGTGATAGCCAGCAGCTATTGCCAACGACTGCCTGAACCATGTGCGAGCCTGTTGCCGCATCGCTCGCTGGCCAACATCGATTATGAAACACAAAAGTGGAAGCCAAACACACGGCAACGGGCCAGGAGGTGCAGGGCAGGACGGCGCCAGGCACAGCAACAACAACGACAGCGGCAGCGACCATTGCCCGGCGACGCACGCTGATGTCCATGGCGAAATGTCGCGGCAGATCCATGCTAAACGATGAGCCGCCCGAGCCAGCTGCCTGTCCACAACAACAACAACAGCAGCAGCAACAACAGCAGCAACAACAACAGCAGCAGCAGCAACAGCAGCAGCAGCAGCAACAACAAAACTATTTACCTCAAACATCTTTGCTGAAAATCGAACCGTTCGTTCCTAGTTTCAATCATCGCCTGCGCCGGCGTCCCATCGGCCGCTCCCACAGCACCCTCAGCCACAACGTCGTCCAGAAGCGTGTCCAGCAGCCGCTGCAGCCGGAGCTGCTCGTCGGCCAGCAGCAGCTGAAGCGCAGCTATGCGGCGGCCGCCCAGCTGCGCAGCCAGCAGCGCCTACATCGCGGCACCGTCAGCCGCCAGCGCTCCAAGTCCACCTCCTCGTCGGCGGCCTCGAACAGCTGTCGGCCGGCCACCTCAGCTGCGGCGGCTGCGTCGGCGGCAGCCGCTGTTCCCGCTGCTGCCGCTGCGGTCGTTGGGGCCGTTGTCGCGGCGCCCACGCCCCACACGCTGGTGGGCAGCACGGGCGGCACACTCGTCAGCGGCGCCATCGTCACGCCCCAGCCGAACGGCATTTGCCGCATCCAGCGGCTGGCCAAGGAGCGCGAGGAGCTTCCCGACCGCATCAACTACGATCGGCGCGGCCTCACGGCCATTCCCATCTTCGAGCAGGAGCCCAATCTCCGCCTGCTCTCGCTGCAGCACAACCTGATCAACACCTTCCACATACCCAAGGAGCCGCCGGTGGCGCCCCCCGTGCCGCCTACGCCGCGGGAGAGCCAGCAGACCAACAGCAGTAAGTGCAGAGAGTACACTCAGAGAAAAAACCTAGACCTGTTTAGCTGGCCACGAAATTGTCATTGCAAGCACTCTTTTCATAACAAATTTCCTAAATGCGAGACTGAAATCATCTTTCATTGAAACTGTTTTACGCTTATTTCAAGTTTGGAAATGATTGAAAAAAGTATTTGGTTCATAATTTCTTAAGCTGAGCATAAAATTCTTTTGATTATTCATCTTTTAAATCCAGAAATTCTGAATAAAAGACTGAAATACGGCAATTTACCTTTATATGCCTTATTTCATATTCAAAAAAAAACTATAAATTCTAATTACAAACAAATGTGAAAATTTAAGTTGAAAATATCTTAAGGAAATTATTTTTTCAAATTCGAAATATTGAAACAAAATTGTTTTCACTTTTAAACACAAAATACAAAACTTAAATTCGGCTTAATATAAAAAGTATATATATTTTTGCAATTAAAAACAAATGTTTTTAAAATTAAGCTAAAGATATTCTTATGTCAATGTCAAATCATTTAATCTAAATTCCAATCACTAATTTTTTAAATCCCTTAAATTCGAAATATTTAATTTATTGCAAATGCAACTAATATATCTTTGTGAAATGCTTTTTTGAAAGTTCAAATATTTAAACAAATTTCTTATTTTATTTACTTAACTCTGTTTTTAATTTATTTTATTTTCTTAAGAATTTTGTACCACAAATTCTTATTTTAAAAGCGTATTTTTAAAACAAGTATTTTTGAATCTGAAAAAGAATTTGAAAAAGAGAATTATTCTTATTTATAATAATATTGTAAATATCTTCACAATTACATTGACATTATTAACTTTATCTACTTTATATTTGATATAGTAATGAATATTTTGCACTAATTTCATACTTAAAAAATTTTATAATTGATAATAATTGAAATTTAGAAACAGGCTTTTCTCTGAGTGTAGCTTTACATAACCTAGGTGCGTTGATTAACCCATGCTTTCGCCTGCAGATGCGAGCAGCAAGGCCACGCCGGAGCAGCGTGCCGGACTGCGCGGACATCCGGTCGGACAGGCGCACTCGCGCCTCACGCGAACCATGTCGAACGTGGGCAATGCGCAGAACGTGCAGCGCCGCTCGCCGGGATCGGGCAGTCCCTGCTCGGGCAGCCCGCTGACTGCCCAGGCGCTGGCCATCAACGGCGGCGGCGGCGCCCATCGCTCGAAGCTGGCGAAGCGCGGCTTCAACTACGCCCAGGCGCAGCTGACGCCGCCGCCGGCGCTGCGCCTGCGCTACGGCCTGGAGAAGTCGAAGAGCTTTGTGTCCAACAGCCTGCAGGCCATGAAGCAGCAGCACCAGCTCCTCCAGCGCCGCCAGCTGCTCAAGGCCAGCTGCGACGAGAGCAGCGTGCTCAACAACAGCAATCTGTCGCTGTGCGCGGGCGCCGGCGCGGGCGCTGGCGCCGGGGAGGAGGAGGAGCCGGCCAGCTATGCGTCCAGCTCGCAGCTGGAGCAGCTGAGCATCAAGAACAAGCAGCTGAGCCTGAGCGCCTGCTACGGCCTCATCTTCCACCAGCTGGTGTTCCTCGATCTGTACGACAACCAGATCGAGCGCATCGCCAACCTGGACGGTCTGCCGGCGCTGTCCGTGCTGCTGCTGGGCAAGAACCGGATCACGGACATCGGCGGGCTCGGCTCGCTGAAAGCGACGCTGCGCGTCCTCGACCTGCACGGCAACAAGCTGACCAGCCTAGGCAGCCGCATCAACTGCCTGCAGCAGCTGAAGTCGCTCAACCTGGCCGGCAACCAGCTGCGCCAGATCAACCAGCAGGACTTCCACGGGCTGCGCTGCCTGCGCGAGCTCAACCTGAAGCGCAACCGGCTGCGGCGCATCAACGGGTTCCAGCACCTGCTCGCCCTGGAGCGGCTCTGGCTGTGCCACAACGAGCTGCACAAGGTGGACGACATGGCGAGCATCGCGCGCGCCGCCCGCCTGCTCGAGGTGACCATCGAGAACAATCCGGTGTCGCTGGCCGGCGACTGCGTCTCATTCCTGGTCTCGCACCTGCCGCTGCTGCAGTCGCTCAGCCAGATGCCCATCACGGAGCAGGTGCGGCGCGCCGCGCTCGCCTGGCGGCGCCACAAGGAGCAGGCGCTGGCCACGCACGGCAGCTCCGATGCCTACCACAGCAGCCGGCGCGAGGAGGTCATCTCGAATGCGCGCACCAACTGGGAGCTGCTGCGCTCCCAGCAGACGCTCGGCCGGCCGAAGGGCAAGCTGACCAGCGACCTGGCCAAGATCAACGAGTCCAACGAGGCGGAGCAGGAGCCGCCTGCGCCGCAGCCCCGGGACGAGCTGGCCGAGCTGCAGGCGCTGCTCAAGCTGCCGCTCATCGCGCAGAAGCCCAAGGCGGACGAGGAGGACGCCTCCTCGGAAGCCTCCAGCCTGGGCCCCAACGTGGACTCCTGCTCCAGCTGCTACAGCACGGACAACGAGGAGGCCGGCCGGCACAAGTCCCACATGGACGAGAACTGCAATAAGCTGGCTGCTGTGGGTGCCCCGGCTCCTGCTCCGGCTCCTGCTCCGGCTGCTCCTCCTTCTCCCGCTCCTGTCGCTGCTCCTGCTGCCGCTCCCGCTACCGCTCCCGCTTCCCCGACGCCGTCCACGCCGGTGCTGACCTTGACTCCGCCCGCTGCCACGCCTACGCCCACGCCACCGCCACCGCCCACCACAGTGACACTGCCCCTGCCCGCCACCACGCCCGCCAGCGCCCGTCCCGGCAGCAGCAAGCAGCGCCTGCGCCAGACGCCCATCTCGCAGCCGCAGCTGGGCCTGCAGGTGGCAGCTGGCCGCGGCGGCGGCAGCAAGCGCTACATGACCGGCAGCCTGGTGCGCGCCCAGACCATCAGCAGCAGCAGCGCCAGCAACAGCAGCAGCTGCAACAGCGCCGGCCGCGCCAAACAGGCCAACGGCAACGGTAACGGCAACGGCAGCTCGAATCCGGCCGCCGGCAGCGCTGCTGCGCTCAGCAAGGGCAATCCCGGCACGGTGGCTGCGCCGGCCAGCGCAGCCACGCCCACGCCCAGCGCGGCCATGACCGTGTCGAAGCCGAGCGCCGCGGAGCGCGAGCGGGAGCAGGGCGGCGACTACCTGATCGAGATCTGCGGCCGCTACCTGAACATCTACGGGCAGGGCGCGCTGCGCTTCATCGACAAGCAGTGGAATCCGGCCAAGGCGAACGACGTGCACACGCTGAACTTCAGCTACATCAACTTCAACAGCATCGTGTGCATGCTGGCGCGGATCAAGATACGCTTCCCGCACGCCGAGCACTTCGTCTTCCGCGAGACGAACATCGGCGCCCTCGGGCAGCTGAACGCGCTGGCGGAGCTGCAGGGACTCAGCTCGCTGCTGATCGACGCCGAGGGCAACGCCATCGTGGGCAAGCACTCGTGGCGCGCGTACGCCATCTACCGGCTGTCCCACTGGGGCCTCAAGCAGCTCAACGGGCAGGAGGTGAGCGAGGCCGAGACGGAGGCGGCCAATGCGATGTACGCGGGACTGTCCAATCTGGTGCTGTGGTCCATGCCCGACGGCATGCTGCAGCCGCTGCTGGCGCGCCTGCGCCTGGACGAGAGCTGCACGGCCAGCAAGCTGTCGCCCAAGGAGTGGCTGCTGCGCGCCGAGAACAAATCCCTGCGCCTCGTCGTCGGCAAGGAGGCGCTCCAGTGGAAGAAGACGACGACAGCGGGCGCAGCGGAGGCGGGCGGCGGCACGGCGATGGCGCCCAGCGCCCGGGACCGGGGCCGCCAGCACTTTGCCCTGCTGCTGGAGAACACCTGCAACGCCGTCGAGAAGCTGCACAAGCTGGAGACGCTCTGGCCGAGCATGCTCCTGGACATCGTGCGCAACACGCTGCTCGACTACGCCCAGCTGGACGTCTACCTGCGCAACCTGATGGCCGAGCTGATGAAGTGAACTGTGATCCCGAGCGGGAGGTGGAGGGAGTTTCTTTAGCCGCTTTTAGACGAGAGCATCTGCTGCACATCGGCACCCAACAAGTTAACGTAATTCCTATGATCCTAGGCATTTATCCAATTCAACCCCAATGTAACCAACTCTTGTAAAGCAACGAGCCAGCATATATAGTCCAATTTTTATATATATTTAACATTAAACTTAAACAATATAAATACCGAATAACAAATAAAATCAAGACCAGAGACGTGTTTAGCTTCGGCGAGCCGAACATTTGATACCCTTGAAGAAGGCAGATACCAGAAGATAGGAAGAGACAAACTTTCAAATATATATTTAGATGGGGAGCTACCCCCAAAACCTAGGCTGAGGGTCAGCAAGCTTACAAGATATCCTCAACTTAACCGACTGTTCCTATGTCAGCTATATGATATAGTACATTAAATCTGATAAAATATTGCCCATATGTTAGGAGCACTGTGACGCTCAATAATGCTCAATGTGGTTGCGGTATATTTAAAGGAAATGTTTATAGGATTTATTTAAAACTTTTAAAATGCATGAGAGTCTGTGTCGGCTAAACTATTTCACAAAAAAAACCGTTTGTCTTACAAAAGGTAATATTTCGATAGATTCTGATTGGATTGATGTTAATAAGATTTTGCCGATATATTAGAAGCATATTGACACTCTCAATTGTCTATTTTGGGCAAGATATTTTGAAAAACGAAAAAGGTGTTCATACAAAAACGAATTATTCGACCGTGGGCTGATCCGGGCAACCATGGCATATGTACTGCCTGCAACAAGTCTCATAAAGATAGACTTAGTTATATAGAATCATACGGATATGGCTATATAGACTATTCAAATTGTATTTTAACACATTTTTACCCTCTGCAAGGTTAGTAACAAGTCCAGCTTGGGCTTACGGACATATCGTATAATATATAGAAGGAAATGCTCAACTTTAGCACATAATGAGAACCCTGATCTCCACTTAACAACCAGTTGACTGACTAACTGGACTCGGCTACTCGGCCTGGGCCTTGTCCGCATCGCCGCCGCCTGCTGGCTTCTGGGTCTTCTGCAGCTTGTCCACGTAGATGTTGAGGATGGCCTCGATGCCCGGGTAGAGCACAAAGTTGGTGGTGCGTATTTTCTTGTCGATCAGGTATGACGTCACCGACTCCGTGTTGAAGGCAATGTCCATGGCGTCGCTGTGGCTGACCTTGTCCAGCTGGTGGCGCGAGACCTTAATGACGCAGTTCTCGAAGCCGTTGACTTTGATGCTCAGGTCGAGCTGGTAGGCGGGGTCCACGTCGGGCCAGCGCTGCGCCAGCACATCCTGCGTCCACTGCACCTCCTCACTGGCGCCATTCAAGCGACCCGGTACCGCAACGAACTTGGACCACAGCTCCGATGCGAAATGCGGCGCCATGGGCGCTAGCATGATTAGCTGAGCGGCCAAAGCGCGCTCGAACTGTTTGCCCTGCCGCTGGATGTGCTTGGGTGTGCGCTGTCAACAAGACAAGAGTTGATTAACAGGGTATTTAGCAGGCGGTGGCGACTTACCCTCAGCGAGTTGGTCAATCCCTGCATCTTGGATATGGCCACGCTCAGCTGCTGCGCGTGGCGGTAGTTGAACGTGGCGCCCTTCACATAGAAGTTGCGCGCATCGAAGAGCTTCCCATCCTCGGCCAGAAACGCATCGCCGCCCGTATCCACCAGGCCCGCGGAGCTGTCCTCGCGTGCCGCCTGAAAGTCCTCCAAGGTCAGCCACAGGCGCTTCTGCCAGTTGAGAATGCCCGGAAAAGCTGAAGGGGAAGGAAAGTAAATAAGTAGATTATCGATTATAAAGATATAGATTAAGTTAGATAGGTAGACGAATGTATAAATATGGATATAGATAAATATGTAGATGTACATATAAATATAGATAGAGATACATATATAGAAACAAATATTGATATAAATATATATGCAGACATAGATAAAAATACAGACATATAAACAGATATATAGAAGCAAATACAGATGCAGATACAGATACAGATAAAGATATAGGTATAGATATATATAGATAGAGATATCGATAGATATATAGATATCGATACAGATATACATATATACAGTCATAGTTATAGAGAGAGGTATAGATGGCGATCTTGCTACATATACATATAGGTACAGGTACAATTAAATAGATCGATATATATGCAGGCATAGTTATAGAGAGAGATATAGATGGCGATCTTGATAGATTTAGGTACAGATACAGGTACACATATATAAATATATTGATATACTTATAGCTATAGGTATATATGTAGACATAGATATACGTATAGATACATATAAGGATATAGATACATATACGGATGCAGATATAGATATACTTATAGATACAGATACAGATAGATTGCTATGTAGGTAGATTACTCACTGGCGCTGGACCAGTTGCGGTGTGAGGTGGGCGCCACGTCGGCCAGGATGATCAGACGCGTCGTGTCCGTGCCGTACTCGTCGAACATCTCGTCCGGCTCGACGCCGTTCAGCTTCGACTTGGACATCTTCTCCCAGCCCATGACCACCGGCTCTTGGGTGGCCTTGAGCAGCGCCTGGTTCTTTTTGGCATTGACAATCTCCACCTCCGGCTCCCGCACGTAGCGGCCGCTGCCCTTGACGCGAAACGAGCGGCCCATGACCATGCCCTGAACGAGCAGGCGGGAGAAGGGCTCGGAGGTGGGCGACAGGCCGCAGCTGTGCAGGAAGTGGTTCATAAAGCGAGCGTAGTAGAGATGCAGCACGGCGTGCTCCTTGCCGCCGATGTACAGGTCCACGGGCATGAAGTGCTGAGCCAGCGTGGCATCGAAGATGGCATTCTCATTGTGCGCGTCCAGATAGCGCAGATAGTACCAGGAGCTGTCCACGAACGTGTCCATGGTGTCCGTCTCCCGCTGCGCCCGCGGCTCCCCGCACTTGGGGCACTCGCAGCGGAGCGCATCCTTGCCAGCGTCGCGTGGCGGAAGCGTAACCGGCAGCTGCTGCTCCGGCACGGGCACCGCGCCGCACTTGGGACAGTGCACAATGGGAATGGGCGTGCCCCAGTAGCGCTGGCGAGAGATGAGCCAATCCTGCAACTTGGAGGAGACGCGATAGCCGCCCACATTGAGCCGGCTGGCGGCCTGCAGCACCTCCTTGCGCATCTGCTCCCAGTTGCCTGGATTGAAATGCGCCTCGTCCTTGCTAGAAATGGAGAGAGCTAGCCCCAGGCTGTCCCACAGTTCGCGATCCTCGTCGCGAAAACTGGGCGCTGCCAAGTAGACATCACAATATGCGGGAAAGGCGGCCTCGTCGTTGAACACCACCGGCAGCGTTGTCTGCGCAAAGGGATTCTCCACACTCAGCTGATCCGCGTCCGACAGCTGCGACAGGAAGTGTTTGCCGCGCAGCACCAGAAATGCGTGTGGATCCTTGAGGTGCTCCGGCTGGGCAGTCCAAATGCGCAGCAGATTCGAGGCGGAGGTGGGCAGCATGAAAGCGTAGCCATTGCACTCGCCTATCCAGTGCCGCTGTAGATTTATTATATCCCGCCAGTCGCGCAGCGTGGGATCATCCAGGCCTTCCAGCAGGCGCTTGGCGTAGGCGCTGGTCCGTATGAACCACTGTTTGAGCAGTTTCTTCTCCACCTTGGCGCCCGAGCGCCACGAGCAGCCATTGGCGTCTACCTGCTCGTCGGCCAGCACCGTTTTGTCCACCGGATCCCAGTTGACCAGCGCCTCGTTCTGGTAGGCCAGCCCTTGTTTGTGCAGCATGAGGAACAGGCTCTGCGTCCATCGGTAATACTGCGGACTGCTGGTGGACAGCTCGTGCGCCCAGTCGAAGGAGCAGCCCAGCCGCTCCAACTGTTGCTTCATCTGGGCAATGTTCTGCTGCGTCCACGCGGCGGGCGCCACGCCCCGCTGATTGGCCGCGTTCTCGGCGGGCAGGCCAAACGAGTCCCAGCCAACGGGCTGGAACACGTTCTTGCCGCACATGCGCTGGAACCGCGCCACCGCATCGCTGATCGTGTAGACGCGCACGTGGCCCATGTGCAGGTTGCCCGAGGGATAGGGGAACATGGACAGCACGTAGTATTTGTTTGCCGTCTGCTTGGTGTCGAACTGTCCATTACTCACTTCTTTCCGCCAGTGCGCCTCAATGCGGTGTTTCACATCGTGCGTCAGCTCCAGTTGCTAAAAAAAACCAAACACGATTGTTTATTTGATGCAATACATTATTTGTCGGCTTACCGCGCTGCCTGTGCAGCTTTGCGTCAACAAGCGACGGCACCAATTGTATTTAAATCCAAACAAGAGTCGTCTGTGCCTTAAAACTTGCATATTTTATTTGTTTTAATTGATAAATATTACATTAACAGCGCTCAGACCCGCCGAACGTATTAAATAACAAATAGAAGTGCAATGTGTAAAGCTGCGGCAGCTGTTGAGTGCGACAGCGTTGCCACATCGTCTGAACAACAGCTGTTTGCAAGCGCAAAATTTTGGCGGCAAACACTTTTGACGGGCTGGCCCAACGCAGTGTTGTATTTACGGCGAAGCTTTTCGCTTGTTTTATCTATATGGCAACTTTGCCGTTGCACTTTCGCCATTAATTGCAGACGTCATTTTTCACGGGCGTGTTAATTTCCAAGTGGTGTGAAAAAACTAATTTATAAACATTACACTGTTGAAGTGAGTGCAAAAGTAGTGAGAAAAAATGGGCGATTCGCTGGACAACACCGATACATCGGTGGACCCAGCCGTTAATTTGTCCATAGCCAACTACGATGCATTTGCGAATTACTTGCGCAAAGCTGTCACAATTTTGTTGCCGGAAGAGGACGTTGTACCGGAATCCCTGAACAGTGCGCTGGACGATGTCGTCAACCAGGAGACTATTCGCAAGTTTCTGTCCGATCCGCAGGTGCAGGCGCTCTACATTCAGCGCAATTGCATTAAAGGTAAGTTACATTCTTAGCTTTTGTTTGGTAATACAAAATGGCGTCACCCGGCCGCAAAGAAATGCGAAATTCGTTAATTCCAATATTGCTACCGCAAACCACATATTTATACATGTTTTTATTAAAGTGCAGGTTGCATACGCAACAATTTTGTTAAAAATCAATGCCAAAGGGCTTTTCTCATGTTTTTTGCTGCTTGCTTGTGCATGACGTCATCCCAGCTGACTCAGAAGCAGCTTTGATGGCAGCAAAACAGGTTGTTGAGTTGTGAATTCATGTGACGTCACTTTTTCAGCTGTTGTGAACACATGTTGCTATGATTGGTTCTTAAATGATGTTGTTTAAAGTTTGTATGTTGTTGGAGTATTATTATTTTTTATTTTATACAAATAAACCATAGTCAGGAATTTTTCTGTTATATATATTATATATATACATTTCTATTTAATTTCTAACGAACGATAAGATGAACATTAAATTAGATACTTAATGTTTAAATATATTTTGTAGCAATTATAAGTTATATTTTATAGAAACTAACGACACTCTAGCAACTTATATACATATTTAATAAAAATATACCGAGTTAAGCTGACGTCAGCACCAGCGAGCCCAAGTTGCATTTGCAACCCTCGCTGTTTCGACTATGCACAGCCAACAGCAACGCAGTGTGGCCGGCCTGTTGCGCGTTTAATGTGGCCAGCTGCTGCGCTGCTTGCCGGTTGCCGGCATGTAAGCAAAACAAACGACAGCTGTTTTCTGTTTGTTTGCGGAAGCGACCGCGACCGCGACTGCGACCTTGGGCCGTTTGTGTGTACTTTCATTGACTTGCGACTTTGAACGCTGCCTCGCGTCAGGGTCAGGCGATGTGGAGCAACGCACGCTCAAGGTTCAGGCCTTGAGTGTACGAATTTTGAAGGTTTCGCCTTGGCCGATGAAATTTCGAAGGTTATCACCTTGGTAATGAATTGATGTCAGTGCCATTGCGGACGCGTCATTGAACGCCAGGGCCAGATAATGTTTATGCATTGGGTGAAATGTGGGTGAAGGTGAAAGCTTGATAACAGGCAGCGTGTGAACGGGGTGAATTGACTCTCACTCTCTCTGTCTCTTTCGCTCTACAGAGGATGACAGCGAACAGCCGACGGAGGGCGAGGAGGAGAAGGAGCAGGTGTCTTATCAAATCAGTAACGACGTGCACTTCACCAACAGCCGCATGGCGTCGCTGGCCTGCATCAAGCGTGGCGTAGTAGTGGAGGCGGACAAGTCCATTCACTCGCAGCTGCGTTTGATCAATTTCTCCGATGGTTCGCCGTATGAAACATTGCACGCGTTCATTAGCAAATCCCTGGCACCGTACTTCAAGTCGTATGTCAAGGAGTCTGGACGCGCCGATCGCGATGGTGACAAGATGGCACCCTCGGTGGAGAAGAAGCTGGCGGAGCTGGAGATGGGGCTGCTGCATTTGCAGCAGAACATTGACATCCCTGAGATTACGCTGACTGCCCATCCAGTTGTCAACCAGGTCATACGCAAGTGCGCCGATGAAAACCACAAGGCCAAGGTGGTGGACTTTGGCGACAAGGTAGAGGACTCGTCGTTCCTCAATCAGCTGCAGAACGGCGTTAATCGCTGGATAACCGAAATCAAGAAAGTAACCAAACTAAATCGTGATCCTGGCTCCGGCACTGCACTGCAGGTAAACAAATTGTGGGACAACTCGATGTGCGCAGACTTTAATCCGTGTTTTCTCTTTGTAGGAGATCTCATTTTGGCTTAATCTCGAGCGCGCCTTGTATCGCATCCAGGAGAAACGCGAGTCGCCGGAGGTGGCGCTAACACTGGACATACTCAAGCATGGCAAGCGCTTCCATGCAACCGTTTCGTTCGACACGGACACCGGCTTGAAGCAAGCACTGGCCACCGTGGCGGACTACAATCCGCTGATGAAGGATTTCCCCATCAACGATCTGCTGTCGGCAACGGAGCTGGAGAAGATTCGGCCAGCTGTTCAGCAGATTTTCTCGCATCTGCGCAAGGTGCGCAACACCAAGTATCCAATTCAGCGCTGCCTCAAGCTCATCGAGGCCATCTCGCGCGACTTGTCGCAACAACTGCTCAAGGTGCTGGGCACCCGCCGGCTGATGCACATCCCCTTCGACGAGTTCGAGCGCGTGATGAACCAGTGCTTCGAGATCTTTAGCTGCTGGGACGATGAGTACGACAAGTTGCAGGGACTGCTGCGCGACATCGTCAAGAAAAAGCGCGACGAGCATCTGAAGATGGTCTGGCGGGTGTCGCCAGCTCACAAGAAGCTACAGACGCGCATGGAGCACATGCGCAAGTTCCGGCGCCAGCACGAGCAGCTGCGCACCGTTATTTTGCGTGTGCTGCGGCCCACCAAGCAGGCGGCCAACGATGACGGCAGTACCGTGGAAACCAAGCAGCCTTACAGTCTGGATGCAGCCGATGCCAATGCCATCGAAGAGGTCAACTTGGCCTACGAGAATGTCAAGGAGGTGGATTGCTTGGACATCACCAAGGAGGGCTCCGAGGCCTGGGAGGCCGCTGTCAAGCGCTACGAGGAGAAGATTGGTGGGTATAGAGAAATACTAGTTGATTTCATTTAAATTTATATTAAATGAATCTATAGATCGCGTGGAGACCCGCATCACGGCCCATCTGCGCGACCAGCTGGGCACGGCCAAGAACGCCAACGAGATGTTCCGCATCTTCTCGCGCTTCAATGCGCTGTTTGTGCGTCCGCACATTCGCGGCGCCATTCGTGAGTACCAGACGCAACTGATTCAGCGTGTCAAGGATGACATCGAGGCGCTGCACGAGAAATTCAAGGTGCAGTATCCGCAGAGCAAGAGCTGTCGCTTGTCCTCGGTCCGTGACTTGCCGCCTGTGGCGGGCTCTATCATCTGGGCGCGCCAGATAGACAACCAGCTGACCATGTATCTGAAGCGTGTCGAGGATGTGTTGGGCAAAGGCTGGGAGACCCACATCGAGGGACAGAAACTGAAGGCCGACGGCGACAGTTTCCGCGCCAAGTTGTCCATCTCGGATGTGTTCCACGAGTGGGCGCGCAAAGTTCAGGAACGCAACTTTGGCAGCTCCGGACGCATCTTCACCATTGAATCAACTCGCTCCCGCGTTGGACGCGGCAATGTATTGCGTCTGCGCGTCAACTTTTTACCAGAGATCATCACGCTGGCCAAGGAGGTGCGCAACATTAAGAACCTGGGCTTCAGGTGAGTGGATTGCCAGCGCAGATTGTGTTCCGTTTGGTATTCATATGGGGTTTCTTCATTACAGAGTTCCACTCACCATTGTGAACAAAGCTCATCAGGCCAACCAGATTTATCCCTATGCTATATCCCTGATTGAAAGCGTGCGCACCTACGAGCGCACCTTGGAAAAGGTAATATATGCTTATCTGGCTTATACGCAGCACAACCACACCACCATTACCATCACCTCCACCACCACCACACAACCACCATCATCAATGCTGGAGCAATTGCTCTGTTTGCTTTTTTTATGCATATGTCTAATGCGTCTTAGAGAGGCGCTATATAATTATAATATAATGTCACGAATTAGAAGGAGACAACACTCAGCCAAAAGTATATACAGTTTATAGCTCTTATAGGCAACAGCGAAATTAAATAGAAATTGTTGCATAAAAGCAATATTCTCTATTTCCTAAAAAGACAACGAATATGTATTGCATTTATACAATAATTGAATATCAATGGCGCGCCATATAAGCGATATATACTGTATATATTTCTGATCTGTATTAGCAGCTGAATCGATATAGTCATGTCCGCCTGTCTGCAAGCTAGCTTGTTTTTTAAATTATATGTCGACCGGATCTGAAAACTATATAAAATAGTTTACATTTCCATCCATGGACCAATAATGTACTTGCCATCAGATTACTGTACATAACTAATCATACAATTAATGTAGTCGTGAAATCGGACAAAAAAATTGTAGGAAAAATGTTTGTGCTCGTGCCACCGAACGAAAGTCAGAGAGAGAGAGAGAGAGAGAGAGAGAGAGTAAGATGGCCAGCTAAATGCCTCAAGAGGAAAACAGTGCTTATCTCTATAATGTGTCTCGCTCACACCGAGCCATATGGGTGTATGCAAACTTTTGCGTTGTTCAGCTTTCTAAGCAACACCATGCAGTGTGAGCGAGACACTCTATACGGAGTTCGATCTCATACTCTGTATTCTATGATTAGCGATGTAACTAATAACAACCGAACAATCTGCAAAAAAGAAAATAAATTGAGATTGTGTGGCCAAGTGTAGAAAGATATGGCAAACTATTTAATGCTGGACACTCCACAATTTATTGTTCTTTGTTACCTTACTTATTTTAAATAGTCTACAATTTATTTAAGCATTTATGTATTGAAAGCCTTAGACATATGCATAAGATACATTGATTTTCCCACTTGGGACAATTCGGCTTCGTTTTTTTTGCATTGCTTTGCGCCTGGCGTGCAGCTTGAATTTTGTTATTGACACCACTCAAGAAGACACAACCCTCACTCCACCCCACACCACACACCCGACACCGTACATAAGCATAAGCAAAGACAGTACAACCTTTTTTAAATCAACCAAACAACCAACAACCTTTCTTTCATGCAGCTTAATAATAGGAGTCTAGCACTAAATTCAGTATTCAAGGTAGTGTCGTTTGTGGCCCCCAAAGTTATTGCTACCACTGTTTGTTATTGTTCAAATCCCGCATGCATTATATAGACTCCACTTGAAACTCTCACATCATCCTACAGCATATGTACTCATTGCCCTTTAATTCCCCATAGATCGAAGATCGCGCTAGTATTGTGCCCCTGGTCGCGGGTCTGCGCAAGGAGGTATTGAATCTGGTCTCCGAGGGCATTGGCCTAATCTGGGAGTCCTACAAGCTGGATCCCTACGTGCTGCGCCTGTCCGAGTGCGTGACTCAGTTCCAGGAGAAGGTAAGCGACGAAAGTATCACAAAAGGTGATCTCTAAAGAAAAATCTTTTAGGTGGACGACTTGCTCGTGGTGGAGGAGCAGCTGGACGTGGACGTGCGTTCGCTGGAAACATGTCCATATAGCGCAGCCACCTTCGTGGAGATACTCTCCAAGATCCAGCACGCTGTCGACGATCTCTCGCTGCGCCAATACTCCAATCTGAGCGTGTGGGTGACGCGTCTCGACGAGGAGGTGGAGAAGAAGCTGGCCCTGCGACTGCAGGCGGGCATACAGGCCTGGACAGAGGCCTTGACTGGCAACAAGAAGGAGGTGGACACCTCCATGGACACGGATGCACCGGTCCAGCCCACGCATAAGCTGGGTGGCGAGCCCCAAGTGCAGAACGCTGTGCATGAGATACGCATCACCAACCAGCAGATGTATCTGTATCCCTCGATCGAGGAGGCGCGCTTCCAGATCATGCAGCAGTTCTTCGCCTGGCAGGCCATTGTCACCTCACAGGTGCGTCTGCAGAGCACGCGCTACCAGGTGGGCCTGGAGAAGCCCGTCTCGCAAACGTATCGCAATCTGTTGACCAAGCTGCCGGAGGGCAAGATCCTGGAGAACGCCTACGGCGCCATCGAGCACAAGATCAGCGAGGTGCGCAACTATGTGGACGAGTGGCTGCGCTACCAGAGCCTGTGGGATCTGCAGGCGGACACCCTGTACGGCCGCCTCGGCGAGGACGTGAACCTGTGGATCAAGTGCCTCAATGACATCAAACAGTCGCGCACCACCTTCGACACGTCGGACACCCGTCGCGCCTATGGCGCCATCATCATCGACTACGCCAAGGTGCAGGCCAAGGTGACGCTCAAGTACGACTCGTGGCACAAGGAGGCGCTGGGCAAGTTCGGCACACTGCTGGGCACCGAGATGACAACGTTCCACTCGAAGGTGTCCAAGTCGCGCACGGACCTGGAGATGCAGAGCATCGAGGCGGCCAGCACCTCGGACGCTGTGAGCTTCATAACGTATGTGCAGTCGCTGAAGAAGGACATGATTGCCTGGGACAAGCAGGTGGAGGTGTTCCGCGAGGCGCAGCGCATTCTGGAGCGCCAGCGTTTCCAGTTCCCCAACAACTGGCTGCACGTCGACAACATCGAGGGCGAGTGGTCCGCCTTCAACGAGATCATCAAGCGCAAGGACACGGCCATTCAGACCCAGGTGGCCAGCCTGCAGGCCAAGATTGTGGCCGAGGACAAGGCCGTGGAGACGCGCACGGTGGACTTCCTCAACGACTGGGAGAAGACCAAGCCCACGGGCGGCAAGATACGGCCCGATGATGCGCTCCAGCAGCTGCAGATCTTCGAGAGCAAATACTCGCGCCTCAAGGAAGAGCGCGATAATGTGGCCAAGGCCAAGGAGGCGCTGGAGCTGCAGGAGTCGGCTGTGCCCAACAACAGCGCCGAGCGCATGAACGTGGCCCTGGAGGAGCTGCAGGATCTGCGCGGCGTCTGGAGCGAGCTGTCCAAGGTCTGGACCCAGATCGACGAGACACGCGAGAAGCCCTGGCTGTCGGTGCAGCCGCGCAAGCTGCGCCAGCAGCTGGAGGCGATGATGGCACAGCTCAAGGAGCTGCCCGCGCGTCTGCGCATGTACGAGTCGTACGAGTACGTGAAGAAACTCATCCAGAGCTACATCAAGGTGAACATGTTGATCGTGGAGCTCAAGTCGGACGCGCTCAAGGAGCGCCACTGGAAGCAGCTGACCAAGCAGCTGCGCGTCAACTGGGTCATCTCCGATCTGACTCTGGGCCAGGTGTGGGACGTCAATCTGCAGAAGAACGAGGGCATTGTCAAGGACATCATTCTGGTGGCCCAGGGCGAGATGGCCCTGGAGGAGTTCTTGAAGCAGGTGCGCGAATCCTGGCAGAACTACGAACTGGATCTGATCAACTACCAGAACAAGTGCCGCATCATCCGCGGCTGGGACGATCTCTTTAACAAGGTCAAGGAGCACATCAACTCGGTGGCCGCCATGAAGCTCTCGCCCTACTACAAGGTCTTCGAGGAGGAGGCCCTCACCTGGGAGGAGAAGCTGAACCGCATCAATGCCCTGTTCGATGTGTGGATCGATGTGCAGCGTCGCTGGGTCTATCTGGAGGGCATCTTCTCGGGCAGTGCCGACATTAAGACACTGCTGCCCGTGGAGACGTCCCGCTTCCAGAGCATCAGTTCGGAGTTCCTGGGCCTGATGAAGAAGGTGACCAAGTCGCCCAAGGTAATGGATGTGCTGAACATACCGGCCGTGCAGCGCTCGCTGGAGCGCCTGGCCGATCTGCTGGGCAAGATTCAAAAGGCGCTCGGCGAGTATCTGGAACGCGAGCGTACCTCGTTCCCACGCTTCTATTTCGTGGGCGACGAGGATCTGCTGGAGATCATCGGCAACAGCAAGAACATCGCCCGTCTGCAGAAGCACTTCAAGAAGATGTTCGCCGGCGTCGCGGCCATCCTGCTGAACGAGGAGAACAACGTCATACTGGGCATCTCGTCGCGCGAGGGCGAGGAGGTGCACTTCATCAATCCCGTGTCCACGGTGGATCACCCCAAGATCAACGAGTGGCTCTCGCTGGTCGAGAAGCAAATGCGCTTCACGCTCGCCTCGCTGCTGGCCCAGGCCGTGCAGGACATCAAGCAGTTCCGCGATGGCAAGATCGATCCCCAGAAGTACATGGAGTGGTGCGACAAGTACCAGGCCCAGATCGTCGTGCTGGCTGCCCAGATCCTCTGGTCCGAGGACGTGGAGGCCGCCCTCCAGCAGGCCTCCGAGAGCAACGAGGCCAAGCCCATGCAGCGCGTCCTCGGCAACGTGGAGAGCACGCTGAACGTGCTCGCCGACTCGGTGCTCCAGGAACAGCCGCCGCTGCGGCGCCGCAAGCTGGAGCATCTGATCAATGAGTTTGTGCACAAGCGGACGGTCACCCGTCGCTTGATTACGAACGGCGTCACCTCGCCCAAATCATTCCAGTGGCTGTGCGAGATGCGCTTCTACTTCGATCCCCGTCAGACGGAAGTGCTCCAGCAGCTGACCATTCACATGGCCAATGCGCGCTTCTTCTACGGCTTCGAGTATCTGGGCGTGCAGGATAGGCTGGTGCAGACGCCGCTCACGGATCGCTGCTACCTGACCATGACGCAGGCGCTGGAGTCGCGTCTGGGCGGCTCCCCGTTCGGTCCGGCGGGCACGGGCAAAACGGAGTCGGTGAAGGCGCTGGGCAATCAGCTGGGCCGCTTTGTGCTCGTCTTCAACTGCGACGAGACGTTCGACTTCCAGGCCATGGGCCGCATCTTTGTCGGCCTGTGCCAGGTGGGCGCCTGGGGCTGTTTCGATGAGTTCAATCGGCTGGAGGAGCGCATGCTCTCCGCCTGCTCGCAACAGATCCAGACCATCCAGGAGGCGCTCAAGTACGAGATGGACAGCAACAAGGAGAGCATCACCGTGGAGCTGGTGGGCAAGCAGGTGCGCGTCTCGCCGGACATGGCTATCTTCATAACCATGAATCCTGGCTACGCCGGTCGCTCCAATCTGCCGGACAATCTGAAGAAGCTGTTCCGTTCGCTGGCCATGACAACGCCCGATCGCCAGCTCATCGCCGAGGTGATGCTCTTCTCGCAGGGCTTCCGCTCCGCGGAGAAGCTGGCCTGCAAGATTGTGCCCTTCTTCAAGCTCTGCGACGAGCAGCTGTCCAACCAGAGCCACTACGACTTCGGCCTGCGTGCGCTCAAGTCGGTGCTGATCTCGGCGGGCAACGTGAAGCGCGATCGCATCGAAGATCAAGGAGCAGATGCGTCACGCGGCGAGGAGAACATCGACGAGGCCTCGGTGGCCGAGAATCTGCCCGAGCAGGAGATACTCATACAGTCGGTGTGTGAGACCATGGTGCCCAAGCTGGTGGCCGAGGATATTCCGCTGCTCTTCTCGCTCCTGAGCGACGTCTTCCCCAACGTGGGCTATACGCGCGCCGAGATGAAGGGCCTCAAGGAGGAGATACGCAAGGTGTGCCAGGAGGACTACCTGGTCTGCGGCGAGGGTGACGAGCAGGGCGCCGCCTGGATGGAGAAGGTAAGTGTCCGGGCCGGGCCAAGAGCCACCTTTGACCATATTATCATAACATTGATTCGCCTCACGCACACGCCTACTAACCACCAACCAACAGGGACTCGGCTCCACATGGGTCGACAAAGTAACTAATGCCACATCGAGGGTGTCCACTTTGGCCAGTTTATTAATCCCTTGATTCATTCCCGTTCAGGTGCTGCAACTCTACCAGATCTCCAATCTCAATCATGGCCTCATGATGGTGGGTCCCTCGGGCTCCGGCAAGTCGACGGCCTGGCGCACGCTGCTCAAGGCACTGGAACGCTTCGAGGGCGTTGAGGGCGTCGCGCACGTCATCGATCCCAAGGCCATCTCGAAGGAGGCGCTCTACGGCGTGCTCGATCCGAATACGCGCGAGTGGACCGACGGCCTGTTCACACACATTCTGCGCAAGATCATCGACAACGTGCGCGGCGAGATCAACAAGCGCCAATGGATCATCTTCGATGGCGACGTCGATCCCGAGTGGGTGGAGAACCTCAACTCGGTGCTGGACGACAACAAGCTGCTGACGCTGCCCAACGGCGAGCGCCTCTCGCTGCCGCCCAACGTGCGCGTCATGTTCGAGGTGCAGGATCTGAAGTTTGCGACCCTCGCGACGGTCTCGCGTTGCGGCATGGTCTGGTTCTCGGAGGATGTGCTCTCCACGGAGATGATATTCGAGAACTATTTGTCGCGTCTGCGTAGCATTCCGTTGGAGGACGGCGACGAGGACTTCGTGGGCGTCATCAAGCCAGCCAAGGACAAGGAGGAGGAGGTGTCGCCCTCACTCCAAGTGCAGCGCGACATTGCGCTGCTGCTCCAGCCGTTCTTCTCGGCCGATGGCATCGTAGTGCGCACTCTGGAGTACGCCATGGATCAGGAGCACATCATGGACTTCACGCGCCTGCGAGCCCTCAGCTCGCTCTTCTCCATGCTCAACCAGTCGGCGCGCAATGTGCTCAACTTTAACGCACAGCATCCCGATTTCCCCGCTCCGCCGATCAGCTGGAGCACTATATACCCAAGGCACTGGTCTACTCGGTGCTGTGGTCCTTCGCTGGCGATGCCAAGCTCAAGGTTCGCATCGATCTGGGCGACTTTGTGCGCAGCGTGACCACTGTGCCGCTCCCGGGCGCCGCTGGAGCGCCCATCATTGACTTCGAGGTGAGCATGAACGGCGAGTGGGTGCCCTGGAGCAACAAGGTGCCCGTCATCGAGGTGGAAACGCACAAGGTGGCCTCGCCCGACATCGTCGTGCCCACGCTGGACACCGTGCGCCACGAGTCGCTGTTCTACACTTGGCTGGCGGAGCACAAGCCTTTGGGTGAGTTCACCACCAGATCGAAACTGAATATACCCTGAACCCATTCACAATGAGTATATTGGTTTCGTGCAAATGTATGTGACTGGCAGAAGGAGGCATCTTCGACCTCATACACCATATATATTCTTGACCATCGAGGCGATCCAGCCATGCCCGTCCGTCTGCTATTTCATGCAGAAAATCTTGACTTAAAATTGTATGCATTTTTAGCTACACATAAGAAAGAGAAAGAGTCAGAAAAGGACAGACAGAGAAAACGCAACAGAGAGAGAGAGACAGAAAATAGCAGGCAGAGAGAGCGAGGGAGACAGATAGCGACACAGAAACAAAAAGAACGAAGAGAAGAGAATTTTTCAAATGTTTGGACATTGATGATCTTCAAACATTTAAAGGGCTGCCGTTTTTAGAAAAAACAGTAGAAAATTAAAAAATATCGAGTGCTTACCCCCAATGTTTTTCAGTGTGAGCGAGCAGGTTGCAAACAAATCTGCTATCTCGCTCGGTCCTCACAAACGGCAAACGGCACGCTTGCTCTCTCGCTCTTGCTAAAGTCGCCCCACAGATGTTTGTTCTAGATGTCCCTTTAGGTCTATATGTTATTTGGTTATTGGCCTAACTCATGTGCATCTCCTCCACAGTGCTATGCGGCCCGCCTGGCTCTGGCAAGACGATGACGCTGTTCTCGGCGCTGCGCGCGCTGCCTGACATGGAGGTGGTGGGCCTGAACTTCTCGTCGGCCACGACGCCGGAGCTGCTGCTGAAGACCTTCGACCACTACTGCGAGTACCGCAAGACGCCCAACGGCGTGGTGCTGTCGCCCGTGCAGATTGGCAAGTGGCTGGTGCTGTTCTGCGACGAGATCAATTTGCCGGACATGGACTCGTATGGCACGCAGCGCGTGATCTCGTTCCTGCGCCAGCTGGTCGAGCACAAGGGCTTCTATCGGGCCAGCGATCAGGCCTGGGTCTCGTTGGAGCGCATTCAATTCGTGGGCGCTTGCAATCCGCCCACGGATCCCGGCCGCAAGCCGCTCTCGCATCGCTTCCTGCGCCACGTGCCCATCATTTACGTGGACTATCCCGGCGAGACGTCGCTCAAGCAGATCTACGGCACCTTCTCGCGTGCCATGCTGCGCCTGATGCCGGCGCTGCGCGGCTACGCCGAGCCCCTGACCAACGCCATGGTGGAGTTCTACCTGGCCTCGCAGGATCGCTTCACACAGGACATGCAGCCGCATTATGTGTACTCACCCCGTGAGATGACCAGATGGGTGCGCGGCATCTGTGAGGCCATACGGCCCCTGGACTCGCTGCCCGTGGAGGGCCTGGTGCGTCTGTGGGCGCACGAGGCGCTGCGTTTGTTCCAGGACCGGCTGGTGGACGATAACGAGCGCCGCTGGACCAATGAGAACATTGACTTTGTGGGCCACAAGCACTTCCCGGGCATCAATCAGGAGGAGGCGCTGCAGCGACCCATCCTCTACAGCAACTGGCTGTCCAAGGACTATATGCCGGTGAATCGCGAGGAACTGCGTGACTATGTGCGCGCCCGCCTCAAGGTCTTCTACGAGGAGGAGCTGGACGTGCCCCTGGTGCTCTTCGACGAGGTGCTGGACCACGTGCTGCGCATCGATCGAATCTTCCGCCAGCCGCAGGGTCACCTGCTGCTCATTGGCGTCTCCGGGGCGGGCAAGACGACGCTGTCGCGCTTCGTGGCCTGGATGAACGGGTTGTCGATCTTCCAGATCAAGGTGCACAACAAGTACACCAGCGAGGACTTTGACGAGGATCTGCGCTGCGTGCTGCGCCGCTCCGGCTGCAAGGACGAGAAGATCGCCTTCATACTGGACGAGTCGAATGTGCTCGACTCGGGCTTCCTCGAGCGCATGAACACGCTGCTGGCCAACGGCGAGGTGCCCGGCCTCTTCGAGGGCGACGAGTACACAACGCTGATGACCCAGTGTAAGGAGGGCGCGCAGCGCGAGGGCCTCATGCTCGACTCGAGCGACGAGCTGTACAAGTGGTTCACCCAGCAGGTGATGCGCAACCTGCACGTCGTCTTCACCATGAATCCCTCCACCGACGGGCTCAAGGATCGTGCGGCCACCTCGCCGGCGCTGTTCAATCGCTGTGTGCTCAACTGGTTCGGCGACTGGTCGGACTCGGCGTTGTTCCAGGTGGGCAAGGAGTTCACCACGCGTGTGGACCTCGAGAGGCCCAACTGGTCGCCACCGGACTTCTTCCCCTCCGTGTGCCCCCTGGTGCCCGCCAATCCCACGCATCGCGATGCCGTCATCAACAGCTGCGTCTACGTCCACCAGACCTTGCACCAGGCCAACGCTCGCCTGGCCAAGCGCGGCGGACGCACGATGGCGGTCACGCCACGGCACTACCTCGACTTTATCCATCACTTTGTCAAGCTGTACAACGAGAAGCGCAGCGATCTCGAGGAGCAGCAGCTGCACTTGAACGTGGGCCTCAACAAGATCGCCGAGACCGTGGAGCAGGTGGAGGAGATGCAGAAATCGCTGGCGGTCAAGAAGCAGGAGTTGCAGGCCAAGAACGAGGCGGCTAATGCGAAGCTCAAGCAAATGTTCCAGGACCAACAGGAGGCCGAGAAGAAGAAAATACAGTCGCAGGAGATCCAAATCCGGCTGGCCGACCAAACGGTCAAGATCGAGGAGAAGCGCAAGTACGTCATGGCCGACCTGGCCCAGGTGGAACCCGCCGTCATCGAAGCACAGCAAGGTGAGTTTTTCGGGGGCCAATCCGCCAGCGAGGGGAGGAAGGGGTCGTCACACTTAGTTAATATAACTACGTATTGTTGCCTCTAAGTCTAGCTATAAACTGTACTTATGTGATAATATTTAAATCGATACTCCCACACACTCACACACACTTACACGAATTCGCACAACCGTTAGCCGTTAGCTCGATTAAAAAGAAACACCTGGCCGAGGTGCGTTCCATGGCAAATCCGCCGGCCGTGGTGAAGCTGGCGCTGGAATCGGTCTGCGAGCTGCTCAATGAGAGTGCCACAGATTGGAAGGCCATACGCGGCATACTGGTTAAAGACAGTTTCATATCGTCGATCGTTAACTTGGAGACTGACAAGATCACGTACGCAACTCTCTCTTTCTATATCCCACATGAAATCACACGATATATATATATCCATTCTATCCCATCGTATCACACCCCACTCAGCTCAGCGCACACTCCATTCATAACGTCCAATCATCTCAGGTTGTTGTGCCGTAATGTGACACTAATTGGCTAAAACGTACCAATCGCATCATATATATACATATATATATATATATATCTTTATATCTATAACATAACTAAACAACAACTGAAATATATATATAATATTATATCTACTACTACTACTACAACACATATATACCTAAACACACACTCTGCATACGCAATGCACTGGCAAATATCTCAACTTACAATATACATACATATATTAATTATAATATATAACTTTTAACTTACTGTTAAATATCGTGTGAATAGCTGTTAACTGCAGACCCAACTGTTAACGAGTTGTCTAATTTCTAACAAGGTGATAAGGAAATCAGAAGGCAGGCACAGCCATAGGTCAAGACTCCCGGCCAAGTGGCCCTTGCTTGAAATATGGGCATTTCCAGGAAAAACTCTGAAAAGTGCGGTTCAAAGTCTGAAAACTTTGCTAAAATTTAACCGATTTTCATGTTTGATGTCATTTTGTTCATGGTTTTCCATCTAGATTGATTCTGCATCTAAAATATATTCATTTTCATAGTTTTCATTTTTTGCATTTTTTTTTTCGAGAAAAATGCATGTACCCCCACCATTTTGAAAAACAATTTTTTCAAAAATTTAGATGCGTGAGATTTTGTTTTTAATCGATTGTGGGTGTCAAAATTAGGATAAAAAACTACTTTAAAAGTAATTCTGAGGTGGTCCATTTTTTCGTCAAAAATCATGCCAAAATTGATAAAAAATTTTGACATGTAACGTTATCATTCCAGACTTCAGACGCCCATAACTTTGCCAAAACTGAACCGATTTTCATGATTGATGCCATTTTGTTCATGATATATCTTCTAGATTGGTTCCTCATCTAAAACTTATCCATTTTTAAAATTTTAATTTTTTCGATATTTTTCGAGAAAATGCATGTACCCTTTAGATTTTTTTGCAAAAGAATACCAAGTACTCCACCCTTTTTTTTTTTGATTTTTAAGATTTTACATATTGTCGTTCGATGATCGTATAAAACATAATTTGGACAACTGTCACTTTTCACACTAGAGAGATTTCGCCTAAATACAATTCAAAAAACCCAATTTGAATGTTTTTTCTTCATAGTATGGCCCTGGAGTTGCCCATATATATTATATATACAATATTTACGAATACTGTTAAGAGTAATTAACTGTTATAACAATGCTAGGCTAATCATACGAGTATAACGTTTAATTAAGCGCCATATGTTGTACTGTGTATATCGTTTATAATAATTCTGATCCTTCATGTTAACCACTCAACCACCAAACCACCGTCGAACAGCTGTGAAGTCCATACGCAAACAGCAACTCGTTGAGGTGCGAACGATGGCGAATCCACCTTCGGTGGTTAAATTGGCACTCGAGTCGATTTGCCTGCTGCTGGGCGAGAATGCGACCGATTGGAAGTCGATACGCGCCGTGATAATGCGTGAAAATTTCATAAATTCAATTGTATCTAACTTCGGTACCGAGAACATAACGTAAGCATGAAACAAATTATAATTAATATTTTGTTTTTGTTTTTTTTTTTGGTTTTGTTTCTTTTTGTTCTCGAATTGGTTTTCTTTTTGTTGAGTGTAGAAATTTATTTTTATTTGATTTGAGTTTTTTCTTGTAGTGAATGATTAAGCGAGCTGCGTTGTCTGTAAATATAATTTATGTTACTTTTAACTTTAATCCTAAACCTAAAAACTTGGTAAATTGGCTTTTAATTTATACAATTTTCTTATTCCCTATCTGGTTTTGGTAAAATTTTCGCGTTGTTCCATTAATAACCAATTGCTTTGCTTGCTCAATTCATACCAATAACTCCACCAGCCAACCCGTTTCGACCCAGTTATTAATCTTTGCCAAATTCTTGACTCCCACAGCGATGAGGTTAGGGAGAAGATGAAGTCCAAGTATCTCAGCAATCCGGACTACAACTTCGAGAAGGTCAATCGCGCCAGTATGGCCTGCGGTCCCATGGTGAAATGGGCCATTGCTCAGGTAAATTTGGCATAGAGTTCATATTCTAGGTGATTTATAATCTCTGTACACCCCATAGATCGAATACGCCGATATGTTGAAGCGCGTGGAGCCGCTGCGTGAGGAGCTGCGCTCGCTGGAAGAACAGGCCGATGTGAATTTGCATAGCGCCAAGGAGACCAAGGATCTAGTGGAGCAGCTGGAGCGCAGCATCGCCGCCTACAAGGAGGAGTACGCACAGCTCATTTCCCAGGCGCAGGCCATCAAAACCGACCTCGAGAACGTTCAGGCCAAGGTCGACCGCTCGATTGCGCTGCTCAAGAGCTTGAACATTGAACGCGAGCGCTGGGAGTCCACCAGCGAGACGTTCAAGTCCCAAATGTCCACCATTGTGGGCGATGTGCTGCTCTCGGCGGCATTCATTGCCTACGGCGGCTACTTCGATCAGCATTATCGCCTGAATCTGTTCACCACCTGGTCGCAGCATCTCCAGTCGGCGAGCATTCAATACCGCGCCGACATTGCGCGCACCGAGTATCTGTCGAATCCGGACGAGCGTCTGCGCTGGCAGGCGAACGCCCTGCCCTCGGATGATCTGTGCACGGAGAATGCCATCATGCTGAAGCGCTTCAATCGCTATCCGCTGATTATCGATCCCTCGGGCCAGGCCACCACGTTCCTGCTGAACGAGTACGCTGGCAAGAAGATCACGAAGACCTCCTTCCTGGACGATTCGTTCCGGAAGAATCTGGAGTCGGCGCTGCGCTTTGGTAATCCCCTGCTGGTGCAGGATGTGGAGAACTACGATCCCATTCTGAACCCCGTGCTCAATCGCGAGCTGCGTCGCACTGGCGGCCGTGTGCTCATCACGCTGGGCGACCAGGACATCGATTTGTCGCCCTCGTTTGTCATCTTCCTCTCGACGCGCGACCCGACCGTGGAGTTCCCGCCGGATATCTGCTCGAGGGTCACCTTCGTTAACTTCACGGTGACGCGCAGCTCGCTGCAGTCTCAGTGCTTGAACCAAGTGCTGAAGGCGGAGCGTCCGGACATCGATGAGAAGCGCTCCGATCTGCTGAAGCTGCAGGGCGAGTTCCGGCTGCGTCTGCGCCAGCTGGAGAAGAGTCTACTGCAGGCGCTGAACGATGCCAAGGGCAAGATTCTGGACGACGATTCGGTGATCACGACGCTGGAGACGCTCAAGAAGGAGGCCTACGACATCAACCAGAAGGTAGACGAGACGGACAAGGTCATTGGCGAGATCGAGACGGTGTCGCAGCAGTATCTGCCGCTGTCGGTGGCCTGCAGCAACATGTACTTCACCATGGACAGTCTGAACCAGGTGCACTTCCTCTACCAGTACTCGCTGAAGATGTTCCTCGACATCTTCTCCACGGTGCTGTACAACAATCCGCGGCTCGAGGGCCGCAGCGATCACTCGGAGCGCCTGGGCATCGTCACCAGGGACCTGTTCCAGGTGTGCTACGAGCGCGTGGCACGCGGCATGCTGCACAACGATCGCCTGACCTTCGCCCTGCTCATGTGCAAGATCCATCTGAAGGGCACCGGCGAGTCCAATCTGGACGCCGAGTTCAACTTCTTCCTGCGCAGCCGCGAGGGCCTGCTGGCCAATCCCACGCACGTCGAGGGACTCAGCGGCGAGCAGATCGAGGGCGTCAATCGCCTGGCCTCGCGCCTGCCCATCTTCCGCAAGCTGGTGGAGAAGGTGCGCTCCATGCCGGAGCTGGGCGCCTGGCTGCAGCAGAGCTCGCCGGAGCAGTGTGTGCCCCAGCTGTGGGACGAATCGAAGGCACTGAGCGCCATTGCCAGCTCTGTGCACCAGCTGCTGCTCATCCAGGCCTTCCGGCCGGATCGCGTCATCGCCGCCGCCCACAATGTGGTCAACACGGTCCTGGGCGTGGACTTCATGCCCAACGCCGAGCAGGAGCTCGACTTTACGGCCGTCGTGGACAAGCAGCTGAACTGCAATACGCCCGCGCTGCTGTGCTCCGTGCCCGGCTTCGATGCCTCCGGCCGTGTGGATGACTTGGCCGCCGAGCAGAACAAGCAAATCTCGAGCATTGCCATCGGCTCCGCCGAGGGCTTCAACCAGGCCGAGCGGGCCATCAACATGGCCTGCAAGAGCGGTCGCTGGGTGCTGCTCAAGAACGTACACCTGGCGCCGCAGTGGCTCGTCCAGCTGGAGAAGAAGATGCACTCGCTGCAGCCACACTCGGGCTTCCGCCTGTTCCTCACCATGGAGATCAATCCCAAGGTGCCCGTCAATCTGCTGCGCGCCGGACGCATCTTCGTCTTCGAGCCGCCGCCGGGCATCCGCGCCAACCTGTTGCGCACCTTCTCGACGGTGCCGGCGGCACGCATGATGAAGACGCCCAGCGAGCGGGCCCGGCTCTACTTCCTGCTGGCCTGGTTCCACGCCATCGTCCAGGAGCGACTGCGCTACGTGCCCCTCGGCTGGGCCAAGAAGTACGAGTTCAATGAGTCCGATCTGCGCGTGGCCTGCGACACGCTCGACACGTGGATCGACACCACGGCCATGGGACGCACCAATCTGCCGCCCGAGAAGGTGCCCTGGGATGCGCTCGTTACGCTGCTCTCCCAGTCCATCTACGGCGGCAAGATCGACAACGATTTCGACCAGCGCCTGCTGACCTCCTTCCTCAAGAAGCTCTTCACGGCGCGCAGCTTTGAGGCGGACTTTGCCCTGGTGGCGAACGTGGACGGCGCCTCGGGTGGGCTGAGGCACATCACCATGCCGGACGGCACGCGCCGGGATCACTTCCTCAAGTGGATCGAGAACCTGACCGATCGCCAGACGCCCTCCTGGCTGGGCCTGCCCAACAACGCCGAGAAGGTGCTGCTGACAACGCGCGGCACGGACCTGGTGAGCAAGCTGCTGAAGATGCAGCAGCTGGAGGACGACGACGAGCTGGCCTACAGCGTCGAGGAGCAGTCCGAGCAGTCGGCCCTCGCCGTCGGACGCAGCGAGGACGGCCGTCCGTCCTGGATGAAGACGCTGCACAACTCGGCCACCGCCTGGCTGGAGCTGCTCCCGAAGAGTCTGCCGGTGCTGAAGCGCACCGTGGAGAACATCAAGGATCCGCTGTATCGGTACTTCGAGCGCGAGGTGACCAGCGGCGCCCGCCTGCTCCAGACGGTCATCTCGGACCTGCAGGACGTGGTGCTGATCTGCCAGGGCGAGAAGAAGCAAACGAATCACCATCGATCGATGCTCTCCGAGCTGGTGCGCGGCATCATACCCAAGGGCTGGAAGCGGTACACGGTGCCCGCCGGCTGCACCGTCATCCAGTGGATCACCGACTTCAGCACGCGCGTCCAGCAGCTGCAGAAGGTGTCGCAGCTGGTCTCGCAGGCGGGCGCCAAGGAGCTGCAGGGCTTCCCCGTCTGGCTGGGCGGCCTGCTCAATCCCGAGGCGTACATCACGGCCACCAGACAGTGCGTGGCCCAGGCCAACAGCTGGTCGCTGGAGGAGCTCGCCCTCGAGGTGACCATCACCGATGCCGGCCTGAAGACCGACCAGAAGGACAGCAGCTTCGGTGTCACCGGACTCAAGCTCCAGGGCGCCCAGTGCAAGAACAACGAGCTGCTGCTGGCCTCCACCATCATGATGGACCTCCCGCTGACCATACTCAAGTGGGTCAAGTGAGTATACCCACGGGCATTCCCCGAGAGCTGCTAATCTCTAATCTCGCCACTCCCTTCCACAGAATCTCCTCGGAGCCGCGCGTGAGCAAACTCACGTTGCCCGTTTACCTCAACTCGACGCGCACGGAGCTGCTCTTCACGGTGGACTTGGCCGTGGCCGCTGGCCAGGAATCGCACAGCTTCTACGAGCGCGGCGTGGCCGTGCTGACGTCCACCGCTCTGAACTAAGTGGCCGGACGTATGTCCGTATATATACACATATACATATATATATATATAGATATTTAATCAAATAATTGTTTGTAAATCCCAATCCCAATGCCCCCTTCCATTTCCATTCGAACTACTGTCAAACAAATATACGTTTATTCACAACTAACAACCCCAACAACCAGTAGAGCAATCCTGTCCAGAAATTCCAGCAGCATGTGGAGCAAGCGCGGCCAAATGCTGCGCGCAGCCGCCGCCTGGCAACTGCGCCGCCGGCGGCTATCCAACTGCCATCGCAGGCCGCTGGAGAACGCCGTTGAGATGACGCACACCTCGCTGGTGATCGAGGCCGAGGCGCGTCGCTTCATCCACGACTGCCTGCGGCGGGTGGGCGTGCCGTTCGAGAAGCTGCGCTGCATCAGCGACTTTCTGCTGGCGGCCGACTACAGGGGCGTCCACGGCTCGGGCATCAATCGGCTGGAGATGTACCTGCGGGATCTGCAGCAGGGCCATGTGGACATCACGGCGGAGCCGGAGATCATCAGCGAGACGACGGCCTCGGCGCACGTGGACGGCAACTGCGCCATGGGCGTCTTTGTGGGCAACTACTGCATGGACCTGGCCGTGGAGAAGGCTCGCAAGACCGGAATTGGCTTTGTGGTGGCCAAACGATCCCATCATATTGGCATGGCCGCCTGGTACGCGTTCCGGGCCATGGCCAAGGGCTATGTGGGCCTGGTGCTGTCCAATGCGGCGCCCATGATGGTCGCGCCGGGCGCCCAGGTCGCCAGCATCGGCGCCAATTGCCTGGCCTTCGGCGCGGACGCGGTGCGCTCGCACTTCATGCTGGACATGGCCACCACCGTCAAGGAGATCGGCGCCCTGGAGATGGCTGTCATGAAGAACGAGTACGTGCCGAACACCTGGGGGGCCGACGAGTGCGGTCTGCCCACGAGCTTCCCCAGCCTGGCGTTGCGCGCCCAGCGCCTCTATCCGGCCGGCGGGCACAAGGGCTACTGCCTGGCGGCCATGATCGATGTGCTGTGCGGCGTTATGTCCGGCGCCAACTATGCTACGCGCATACCGCGCTGGTGGGCCGAATGCCAGGGGGGAATCCCAATTTGGGCCTCGTCATGCTCGCCCTGGATCCGTGCGTCTTTGTGCCGGACTTCCACGAGCGCCTCGACGAATTCAGGGATTGCATCGCGAAGAGCGTCCCGGCGGATGGGGAGCAGCCCATCAAGATGCCCGGCCAGCCGGAGAAGGAGCACATGCACTACGTGGACGACCTGGGCGCGATGCCCTTCCCCAACATCCTGCTGGCCAAGTATAAGCGCATCGCGGATCTCCTCTGCGTCAAGCCGATGCAGCTGGCTTTCGTCTCCTGCAAGCCCAAGTTCCGCTGCAACTAGGTGGCGCTCGACAACTAAAAACTGGCACCAGGTGGCGCTATAAAACTATAAAAGCGGGCGCCAGGCGGCGCTGCCTGCTGTAACCAGTTTTGTAAGCAGGTGGCGCCCCAACGGATTCGCCACCAATTGTCAGCGCCATCTTTTGAGTTAACTGGATAATATTGGGGATAGTTTATGTGACAATTTATAAAGCGAAAGTGGGAACGATTAATGTGCGAGTGATTACACTGGGTACAGTGCGAAATGGGCTGGGAGCAGTCTGAAATTGGCTGGGAATTGGGGAAAATGTCTGCAGCTGGCGCTGTGCTGCAGTTGTTTTAAGTGTTGATAAATTTGTGCGAGTTCAATTATAATGTTATGCAACACCAATGTTGTTATCGTTACTTTTCAAAAGACGACATTTACAAGTATATATCAAACTGGAAAATTTATAGCATGCCTAGTTTTAATTTAGCTAAGCGCGCGTTTAAAACTTACATTACAAAAATTTAAGAATTTAAAACATAAAATATCAATATAAGTTATTCATAAGGTTACTATATATACTATATATACTATGATATCCCAGCAAAAGTTATAATTTCTAAAGAGATTTCAACCCAACTTCGTTCACTTTTTATATATTTTATATATACAAAATTTAAAAGTTTTTAAAATACTTAGTTAGAAAAATATATAAGAGTGGGTATGAAATTTACATTACAAAAATGTACAGCAAAAATTTAGAGGTTACGATATTGATACCCCAGCAAAGGTATTATAATTTTTAAGACATTGCGATCCAACTTCGCTCATCTTTTAACAATATGTGCAAGGGCTTTTCTTTTATCTTATTTCATGTATATGTATATTACATTAAGTAAAATCCCCATGCTGAATGAGATTTGTTAATCCACACACAGAAAGAAACTTTCGTTTTCCGATTGTCATTAATTTGTCCGATTTTAAATGCAGTGCAATAGAGCTGGTTTATTTGAATTGAACGACTTTGTAATACCCTATAGTATTTTCAGTTGATGTACAAATAGTGTTAGGAACCTCTTTTGAATAATTTCACATATGCTACTTAAAGAAGCTGGCTCAAAGTCTTGAGCTCAACTTAATTTGTTCTCAATATAGATCTGAAGATTGATGGACAGATTTAAGCTAGTTTAACGTAAAGTAAGCATCTGGGAATCCGGCAGTTGTTCCGGCTACGGCGAATTGCGGGCTCAGCTTGAGCTACTTAAGGTAATTGCTGGAACTATGCAAATTTTCTTAAATGACACGAATTATGCGGCACACGAAGGGGCCTATAAATACGCGGCCGCGGACCGCGAGGCGCTTCATTCAGTTGATGCAATGTTGTGCTTGATTCGCGCCCGGATATTCAGCTGGCTGCTGGCGCTGCTGCTGCTATTGTCGGTGGTGCGGGCGCAGCAGGGCAGGGACGCCCAGAGCCTGGACGAGTTCCGACAGAGGTATCTGCTGCCGCTGCTGGCCGCGGGCACTCGCAACTGCACGCTGAACGCCTGCGAGACGCTGCGCATCATCTCGCAGCTACTGCTGCTGATGAAGGCGCTGCCCAATGGAACGCTGACCCCGCGCAGCTTCGGCGCACCCGCGGAGCCGCCTCGGCCGGGTCGCAGGACGGGCGGCAGCCGGGAAGCAGCTGGCGGCGGCGGCGGCGGCGACGTCAGCGGCATGTTCAGCCCGGCCGAGTTCGATAAGCGCGTGCGGCAGATCGAGAGCCGACTGCGCTCCGTGGAGCAGCCCGTGTGGCGGCTGGCCAGCGGCAGCGAGCGGGAGTGGAACCACTGCACGTCCGGGGTGTGCCGCTGCAATCCGGACACGAAGAGCTTCACCTGCTGGAACACGAACCTCAAGGCGGTGCCCGTCACCCAGGTGATACCCATGAACATGGTGGCCATCGATCTGTCGCGCAACGCGCTCTCCACGCTCCACAAGGACACGTTTCGCGGCCTGACGCTGCTCAAGGAGCTGGACCTGTCCAACAACGTGCTCGACTTTCTGCCCTTCGACTTGTTCCAGGACCTGGACAGCCTGCTGCAGCTGTAAGTGTCCGCTCTCTGAGTCCGGCCTATGAAGCTCACTTGAGTTTACTTCCCGCAGGCGCATTCAGAACAACCAGCTGGAGGATGTCGATCCGCGCACCTTCTGGAAGCTGCGCAACCTGAACCTGCTCGACCTGAACAAGAACGAGATCAGTCTGCTGCCCGAGTCGCTCTTCTACCACGCCCAGCGCCTCACCGTGATCAATCTGTGCGACAACCAGATCAAGAACTTCCCGCCCAATCTGCTGCGCGATCAGCTGATGCTCGAGGAGCTCGACATGTCGCGCAACAGGATCGAGGAGCTCGTCTCGGGCAGCATGCGCTACCAGACCAAGCTCAAGGCACTCGACTTTGGCTGGAATCAAATTGGTGAGTCAACTAAATCATTAAATACTTGGTCCGATTGACTGACTGATAGACTGACGGACTGATGACCAATGGACGGTGCAAATAGAAGCAGCCAGGAAGTGGAATTTGGTGATGAAAGTAAAGGCAAAGATAGGTTGTTAAAAAAGATCTCCCGTTAGGCTAGAAAATGATCTTCAAATTTACTTTAATGAATTACTGGAGCTGTGAGGAAAAGGCCGGGCAAAGCCGGTTAACACCGGCTAGTCATATGCATATATTTCGTTGATTCTTTTTGATTAAAATAAAAGTGTATTAGGAAATTGATCGCTCAAACAAAGAAAATAAGTAGGGACTGTATTACTCCTTTATATTATATGTATAGAATATGTTTTTCACGATAGAAAAATGGATGGCTAAAATAAAAAAAACCGTTTTATATCTGCCATATATATATTGGTCTGATTTTGTTTGATAAAGTATGATGGAAAATGTATGAAATTCACGTTTGCCCAGGCTGAAGAAGTCTTTAACGACGGGCACTTGGCCCGAACAAAGCCGGTTAATACCTGCTACTCATAATTATGTATTATTTGTTACTATTACTTAATATATAGGATATAGTAAACACTATCAAGCTAACTATATATATTTACCATTTCGCACTACCATCGTTGTTCAGTTTGAGCGCTTAGACAGCACATCCGAGGACTGTTCACATTTATTTATATTAGTATCTCGTTTATAGCTGCATTAATCTTACAATTCATCTTGCGCCTTCCCTTTAGCCAAGATAGAGGACGATTTCTTTGAGGGGCTAAAGAGTCTGCGCACCCTGATGCTGCACAACAATCGCATCACCTCGATATCGGGTACTATATTCAATAATCTGGTGAATCTGGGCACACTGGACCTCACCATGAACCGCATCAGTCATGTGAGTTGGGCGTTGATCGAAACTGACCCAGGGTATATTTATAGACCTGTTTCCTTTGAAACAGATCGACGGACACGCCTTTGCGGAGCTGAAGAACCTCAACGAGCTGCTGCTGGGCCAGAACTCGATGTGCAGCATTCCGGCGGATCTGTTCCTGCAGGTGAGCGCCCTCACCCGCCTGACGCTCTTCTCGAACAACCTGACGACACTGGAGGCCAACGACTTCCGGGGTCTCGGCAGCCTCAAAATTCTGATGCTGAACAACAACATACTGAAGTACTTCGATGCCCGGGCCTTTCAGCCGCTCACCGAACTGGAGAAACTGTGAGAGTTCAATGGCCGTCAATTAGCGGCAGCTGCTCATCCGCTTACCCCCTCTCCCCCTCCCCTCCACCGCAGGCGCATCGACTCCAACAAGCTGATGTATCTGCCGCACGGAGCGCTGCACGGCCTGGACAAGCTGGTGGCCGTCAAGCTGGACAAGAACCCCTGGCACTGCGACTGCCGCGCCCTCTACCTGGCGCGCTGGATACGCGAGTTCGTGGTCAAGCTGTGGGATGGCCAGCAGCCGATGTGTCGCGGCCCCGGCGACCTTGGCGGGCACGAGGTGGGCCTGCTGCGCTACGACGATCTCTGCGACGGGCAGTGGGCGAGCATGCTGTCCCTGTCGCCGCGTCTGCCGGTGCGCACCCATCGCATTTCCACACCGATGAACTATACCGACTATTTCAATTTGTACTTGAAGCACATCTACAACTCCACCACCGACGAGGAGCTCAAGGAGGCCGAGATAACCAGCGTGGCCATCAAGAAGGTTCACGTCGATTGAGCGCGGAGTTGTGAGAGAGCAACCATTTAATCCTGGCCAGGCAGGCTTTAAAATCCTTGCTGTGGCAATGAGTTAGCTCCAATCCCATAAGATATATATATGTAATCTCAATCAAAATCAAAACCGTGTCCATCGGTCTGTTTCTATATAAACTAGTCTCTGTTTGAAAGTTATCTCGGATACAAACAACATAGCTAAAGATTAGTCAAACTTTAGTTCTTCTATACAAAAGTTTTTCTCTTTTAATACTTCCTAACTAAACATAAACTTAAACTTAACTGCTATATCGGCTAACTATATTGTGTAGCTCCCAAAGGAACAATCTGTGCAAAGTGTGTTATATTAAAAAAATTATTGTGTTGTGCAAAACATTCAAATCAATATTCAATTTAACTAAAAAGTGCTTCTCTGAACTCCCAACATAATTCATAATTACCAACATCATCTCATCAATATCGGAACATCAATATATTCAAAGGCAAACTCAACAAAAAAAAGTGATTCATTACGCTCTTAACATATTTATCAACATCGTCGATATCATTAACATCTTCATTTTCATCATCAACATCAGAAGAATTTGATAGAGAGCTGTGGGGTAAGTGAAAAGTATAAAGTAATATATGTATAAGGCATACAAATTTAATTTACTCTGTTTGCATCTCATAAAAACTTAAGACAGTTCAAAATGGTTTTAATCATTTTTGTTACCTCAAAACAATTTCGTTCAAACTGTAACTTTTGCAAAAATATCGATATTTCTAATTAGTGTAGGCATGGTACAAATTGCCAACCCGCTCGGTCTTCAGAGGAGGTGTTTAGTGTGGTGCTTAGAATAAGATATACATATTTCGAATTTTTCTCAACACATTATTTGCCGCGATACACACGACCAATATACTCTTCGCACCTTGCCAATAAGTAGTATGCAAATCTCTTGTATTAGCGTGTTTCATCTATGGCAACCGGTTTATATCTGTAAGGGTATCTGAACTTCACCGGCCCGAGCATAATTATTTCGTCTTGTTAAGCCTACCCCATGCCCATCGTATAAGCAGTATTGTCTGGTCATAAATGTAACCAGTTGCCTCTTAAATTTTAGCCATAATTGTTGCCTCTGTCGGTTGCCATTTTTGCCGTTTTCTATTAATTCTCAGCCGCATGAGCAAATACCTGGATGTGTGCTTCAAAGGAACTGCAAGTCGTGTGATACCGTTCCCCCTTCTCTCCCCACCCCCTCCCCCTCGATTCCCACTTGCTGCCAGCCCCGCGCCGTACACAAATTACGGCCATGTCTCGCGTGCCGGGTTTTTGCCTATGTGTCTACGTCTAGGACAAGCTTTTTACCTAACCAATTTATTGCTTCCGCCGTTGCAACGCCCCCCAACCGCCCCTCCTGCCCCATCGCCCATTCCTTCCTTTTGCTCCTTGATATCACTATTCCTTTGCTCACTTGCGCGGCACTCGGCTGTTCGTTTTTTGCCGTTGTCCTTGCAATTTCCATGTGTTGACATTGCCCACGCTCTTCATTTTCCATTCACTTTCCCCGCTTTTGTCGGTGCCCCTTCCCCCCTGCTCCTAGCCCGTTTCCTGTTGCCCGTTTGGCGCTTGTTCCTCGATGCTCGTTGCTCGCCTGTCGCCGCGATAGTCGCCAAATGCCGCCTGTCGTCTATCGCTGGCTTTTCCTACATTTCCTTTGGGCGGGGCGAGGCGGGCGGGCGGGCCGGGGCGTGGCTGTGGGCGGCAGGCAGGCGCTCGCATGCAGACAACAAATGCATTTTATACGAAATTTGCAAGGCAAATATTAAAAATTGAATACCGCCATTGTTGTTGGGCTCGGGTGTTGTTGTTGCTGTACCCTGTAACTGTTAATGGGGAGATCCGGTTATGTCGCAACTGTGCAAGCGTATGTAACAGCCATTACATTTAAAATTTGAAAAAATAAAAATTATAGAAAATATTGAATATTAGCTCCAAGCTCTAATAAATAGCCAAAATATCGAAGGTTGAGTATTGGCAGCATTACTAATATGATGTATATTTTATATGAGCAATTATAGTCGAGTCCAACAATATAGGCCAGTCAACAACACATCGATCTCACAGATTACCAAATTAAGTCAAAGCAAAAGTACGCTTACTTTTCCTTAATGTTTACTTAATATTTGTTTTGTAATTTTCTTAACAACTGAGAAGTTAATTATTTGCAAAAATGTACAATTGTCGTTGTGTATTCTATATTTAAATTTACTACTAAGATGAGATCAGAAACACCCTTTAAGATGGGCTTTAGACATTATAAAATCCAAATACAAAATTGCAGATGCAATTTGTATATTATAATATTATAGAAAAACCGGTAAATATAGATTTTAAGGCGTTTTTTGTGTTTTTAAAATATCTAGAAGCATTAACACAGATTAGGATTATTTTCGTCTCTTCTGGCACCTAAAATGAAATACATTTGGCAGCTGAATGCTTGATATTTGGTATATAAACACAATAGAAAGTTGTCCATAAAGGAGTTATTTAAGATTATTAATAGGGTATCTGCCCGTCGAACACTCACGCCTAAGCACTCTAACTTAATGTTGTTGTTCTTGCTTTTTTGTGCGCTGTCTGTTGAGCCTTTTGGCGCTGATTGCCTTAAAAGTGTCTCTGCTTTGTGTGCGGAGGGGCGTGTTGGGGGTGGTTGGGCGCAAAACTGTCAACCCTTTTCCTGCGACAGCCCCATGCATAATATACAATATACAATACACAATAGAGTACAATATGTAATCATTTTTTTAGACGCTACGCACGCATTCCAACTAGAGGAAAGGGGTGTGTGTGTGTGTGTGTGTGCGTACGTGTGTGTGTGTGTGTGTGTGTGTGTGTGTGTGTGTGTGTGTGTGTGTGTGTGTGTGTGTCTGTGTTTGTGTGTGTGGCGAGGGGCGTGTTGTGAATCTCAGCTATCAGCCGCATCTGTCTCAGCCTGCGTCTTATCGTTTGTTCTGCTTAAAGCGGAAGTAAAAGGATTTGAATTGCCTGCTTTCGGGGAGGGTTGACAAAACAACCCCCACGCCCCCTTTCTCCAGCGCTAATGTATGTAAATTCCCTAAAGTTGAAAATCCTTTGGAAGCTAAGCAAACACATTTTATAACGGCATTTATTAAAGCCTATCAAGCCGGGGCGAAAACCCGGCCACTGCTGCGGCCGTGGTGAGAAGCTGCGTTGCACTTTAGTCGAGTCACAAACCCTCCAGTTTCGTTGCTGCTGCCGTCGTCCGCTACGTGGCGATATGGCACTGCTCCGCGAACTTGTCGCTCGCCGCTTGAGTTGCGCTCATCGAGAAAAAAGATTGAGTAATGAGAATAAGGAGTGAAAATTTGGATAACCAGCTTTTGCTCAAAATATTTCCCGAGCGACCCATTGAGCCATTGAGTAATAACATTGAGCCATTGAGTAATAAGCATAAATGTCGATCACAAGCTCTTGCTCAAAATACTTCTCGAGCCACAATGGAGAGAGCCACAGGTTATGCAAAGACTGAGCTCTTAAAATTCTGACGTCACAAGTTTTGAAGTTTTTACCGTTAGTTTCGCTCTTAAAGTAGTACTACGGCTAAGGTAGGCGCTATCTTAATGAAAATTCGCATAGATCCGTATTATTAGCGTATCAATATCGTCCGATCGGACCACTATATAACATAGCTCCCATAGGAATAATCGGATGAGAACTCACCTCTTTATAAAAAATAGTGTAATGGTTTTGTGCAAATGTATGCACCAGCCAGAAGGCTGTATTTCCTATTTTATAAATTATACATATTCTAGTTCAGCATCAATATCGATAACTTGTCTCATTTTCTAATTATCGATAGTTATCGGCATTTTTACACAGTTTTTTGAGCATAGCTCAAACTATAAGAACTAGATCCAGCAAATTTGTTTCAATATGTTCGCGTAGTAGCATACGCAGGTAAGGAATATTTCCGATTTTCAATACCTCTCTACACTTGCCCCATACATATATGTATGTTTGAAAAATTCAAATTCTATGGACTTGATAGATTCGAATGCTCTTGTTAGGCCACGAAAATTTCATTAAAATCATGTTCTTAGCTTAGAAGTTATTCACGAATTTAGTTTCCATAATGGGGACCAAGCGCAGCTGCTGAGTAATGTGCACAACGTGCAGAGTGCGTTTAAATGCGAGTGTGTGTGCTCGTGTGACATCCCCTAGTCGGGTGCTCTCGACTAGAGGTCCTCACTAATTTGTTATTAAAGATGTTATGATCTAATTGTACACATTGGACTTTATTAGGCCCCCATTGTTGTCCAAAAACTTTAAATCAGCGAGTTTTAGCTTTATTTGCATTTTATACAAGCTAAGAAGTTAACGCATGCCAAAGGCTATGCAAAGTAAACAGAGCACAAACCGATTTTGTGACGTCACGCTCTCTTAAATCGCGCTCTTTCGCTTCGGCGCTGAATAACTTTAACTGTTCTTTGCGCAACTTTTAAATATCTCAATCGTGCCGAGTGACCCATTGAGTAATAAGAATAAAGAAACGAAAGTTGTGCTTTACATAGTCACACACAGAAGTCGTCTTCTTTGTGGTTAGGTTTCTAATTGCAGCATCCGGTCAATTTTTATAAATTAAAATTATCGTTCGACCTTTTCCTGCGCCCATTGAAAATGGGTGAAAAAGGGTTTAATTTAAGGAGGCATCTCCGACCCTAAAATATTCGTGATCAGGACGAGCTGAGTCGATTTAGCGCTATCCATCTGGTCGTGTCTGTATGAATGCGGAAACTACAAAACCCAGAGACATAAACTTTTCAATATAATTAATATAATTTGTTGTCGATATTCTGCACCGTTTCAATAATATCGATAAAAGTTGATTTTAGGTTTTGGTTTTCTTAGCATATCTCGGAGACTATAAGAGCTGGAGCCACCGAATCTTCTGGATTTTGGATACCTCCCCACACTTGCCCCATACATAAAAAAAGCAATTGCGCTTTGAAAGTAGATTTGAATGCTTGCTAAGCTAAGCTGATATTTTTATTAAGATCATGCTCTTAGTTTGTAATACAATACATACATTTGCACTAAACCGTTTTACCCTTTTTTACCCATTTTCAATGGGTTCAGCATATGAAAAGCGTACAAAACCGGTATCTATGCGAACTGTTTTTTTTTTAGAGCTTTGTTGTTGCGTCCCATGGTGAATTTACCAGTGTTTGAATTTGCGTTTGCAGACCTGCCTCAATTCATTCTGAACACCTGATGAGTTGCGCTCAGCGCTTCTTACTCAACTCGCCCTCGAGTTTTCCAAGTGCACTCAAGGCAGTGCTCAAGCGCGCGCTTTATTCAGCAGTCGCGCGCTTTATTCAGCAGTCGTGCGCTTTATTCAGCCGCCGCGCTCTTCGGCCGCCGCTCGGCTGCACTCGGCTGGGCTTCGGCTACGCTCAGCAGCCGAAGCCGTTGACACACTGAACTCGGCAATGGCCACGAAGAGAAACGCTGACAACGACGCTGGCGTCGCTTTCGGCTATATTTTGGGCTGCTGTTGTTGTTCTTGTTGTCGTTTTCGGTGTTGTTGCAGCTGCCGAATGTTGGTCAAAATTTGTGATTTATTTGAAAATTTGAAATAATTTGGTTTTTATTGTGTGCGAGCTGAACTAGTTGAATGAATGGAGCAGCAGCGCGCAAATTAATGTAAATTTCATGCAGCTCTCACGCACCAACTGCGGCCGGGCAGCAACCGCAAAGCACCCAAAGGAGCAGTTGCCGCGCCGGCTGCGAATCCGTTGCTGCTGCCCGTGCCTGACCTAAGGCAATGCCGGGCGAGCCGCACAAAATTTGACTAAGGCAAATTCACTTAGACGTCGCCTCGGCGTTGGCCTTTTCCTCGGCGTTTGCATCAAAAGTTTTTGCCACGCTTACGTACACTGGGAGAAAAATATAAATTTGTATATCTTCGATTTGTACTCAAATCAGGCGTTCGAATTGGGCAATGATCGGAAGTTCTTACCTTAAGACACTTTTCTGAATATCGAAATTCCCAAATGCGAGGCTCAAATATTAAAGTCATTTTAAGAGTTGCATTCTGGCAATAATTCTTTTAACTTCATTCAAGCAATTTTTTCTTATTTTCTTCTTAAGGTTAGAAAGCTATTTCAGAATATTCAAGAGTAAAAGTTGTTTTAAATTGTAGCTACAAAAAGATATTCGTTTGCGATGCAACTAAAATTGAAAACTACATAAAACAGCGAGAGAAATTCATATACAAAGGGGTAAAAGATCATACACTGTTGTATTTACCAGGGCTGCAATCAAAAAACAATTCAAACCTATGTTTAACCCTTGGGTTCGGGTCATGAACTCGGATTTTCATATTCGTACCACTAAAAATCAGGGTATACAAAATATATGGTTTGGTTTGGCTGTAAGTTGTGCTATTTTTTTAAACTTCTTCAGGGTTCGGTTTAACATTTAAAAATAATAGAAGTGCTGGGTTTGAACAGGTACCGGTCAAACTCGCTTTGCAGCCTTGGTCCATTCCAATTCAATCTTAAATGTTTTTTCATTTAGTATTGATGAATACACAAAAAAAAATACGATTTCTAAATGAAGTTTTCGTAATTGGAAATAAAAAACGTTTGTTGAAATATAAATTTTATGCTTAAATTTAGAAATTTGATTTAATTTAAGCAATAGATTCATGGTTCTTTTTTTGAGTGTAGGTATATTCAAACTCATACACAAACACACGCGTGTATTTTTGTTAGCATATATATATTTAGCACATGCTGCCAAAGGGAGCATAGGGATTGCGGGTGTGTTTGTGTGTGTTTAGTTGTGTGTGTTTGGCTGCCACTTTGGAGCTGCTACAACGCATAAAAATGCGAGTGTTTGCTTGTCCCTGTGAATATGCGAGTGTGTGCGAATGTGTGTGTGTGTGTATGCAGTTGGTTTTTGTGGCTACGCGTCCATTCAGCTTCCGCCCAGGCTTGTCTGTTAGCTTGTGGCTGCTAGTTGGCTGACTGGCTGGCAAACGTGGCGTATACTTAATTCGCTTTATGCTCGAACGTGTCGCACATTATTCTTATGAGCGGCTCCGTCGACTACGGCTACGATGTGTGAAATATGCTGGATGTGTGTGCGCAGCAATACTGATTAGACACACACACACACACATACACTCGCACACACCCGCACACCCCTAGTTGACAATCGCAGGCAGCGAAAACAATTAAAATTTTGTTGCAATTTGTTTGATTTTCACTACGACGAAATGAAAAAATGCAAATGATGAAAATGGAAATGAAAATCTAAATGGAAATGAAAATGAAAAGTCTGCCCATTGACCTTATTGAGCACTCAGACGGCGCAGAATAAGCGCAAAAAATGAACGGACAACAGAAACCAGGGCTGGTAAAAGAAAAGGAAGCAAAAACGGAACAAGAGCAACAACAAATTATGAGGTTAAGTCGCTTTATTGCTTTTATTATTATTATGTTATATGCCAATCATACGACTGATTTCATATAGAACTTAATATCACCCAGCTATGCGCGGGCAACTCATATTTCTATTTCATTTTAAAAATCAAATAATAAATTCTAAATTACAAATAAGTTTAAAGTCAATCGAACAGGCATTAACTTTTTTGCTCAATTATCTAAACATGACTGAGGAAAGTTTACCAATTACACGACCTATTTGATTTTAAACTAAGTATTAGGCATTTATTTTATTAAATTTCAAAAATGTAAGCTAAATTCTCAATTACAAATTAGTTTAAAGTCAATCGAACAGGAATTAAACTTTGTTCCACACGGCAGTGAGGCAAGTTTAAACACAGTTTTGCTTGTAAGTTCTTCATTATGTCATAAAAGGAAAGTAGTTTCAGAAGTGCATCTTACATATATATATGTATAACAAGTAGCTACATACACAGTTGAGTTAGTGGATCACCTTAATCGAATCACATCCCGAGCTGGAGCTCGTCTTCCATTTGCGTAACCCTAGAACGATGGCCGCCCATTGTTGGGGGCATTTGGAGCGGGCTCCGTTTGTGGCTTTCATAATTTTAACGACCTGTTTCGTGTGAAAAGTGTGTCGCCTGCGCCTCGAGTCGGGTTCTGGTCAAATAGGTGGCAAAGCGCCAGCAGTGGAAGTTTTAATTTCAATTTTTTATTACTTGAAATCTGTTTGGGCAGCAACCTGAGCCACCTTTTTGGTGGCCAGTTTTTTCCATCAGCGTTCTGAATGCAGCAATGAAAATGTTTTTGGCTCCACTTTGTTTTTACCGCTCAACTCTTTGCTAGGGAATTTCGCAACTCTTCACCGGCGACTCTCGGGCTTTCCTGTCCCTGTCCCCGTCCCAGGTTTCGTTTTTGTCTCTGCCCGTGGGCAACATTTATTGGCTTGGCGACAAATTTTTATTGCCCAGTTTTAGTTTTGGTCTGCGGCTGCGGCTGCATATGGCGCTGATTTCTTGTCACCATCTGCGCCCCCCTCGGTCCTCGTCCCTCTGCTGCCTTTCCGTGGGTTTTGTGGGCGACAAAAGTTTCCGTCTGTCGACTCTGCGGGTCTAATCATATTGCCAAGCGCCTTTTGCCAACCTTCGGTTTACGTGATGCATTTTTACAGGACCTGCCCCAGTCAGACACGGGCTCTGGATATATAGTTCGAATGTTCGCCTGACTGCTCACAATTTGACTTCTGATGTGGGTATGTGCGCGGCCGAGCGTGTGTGTGTGTGTGTGTGTGAAGCTAGTGTGTGTTTTGGCACGCCCCGGCGGCACAATGGGTTGTTTAGCAACTTTGTGCTTTATAAAAATACTTTTGAAATTTAGTAAGAGTTGAAATAACTTAAAGAAAATAGCTTAAATGTAGTTTTCACTAAATAATTCCTTTTTTACTGAATATACTGGAGTATATTTGTTTTTGCCAGTGTCTGACTGAAACTTGTGAAAGTGGAATCTGAAAATTTGAAACATTTCCTATATTTGGCTGGATGTAGTTATGTTGATAGTTTGTAACTATATCCTTTACCTTGGATAATAATTAATAAATCCTAAAGTCGCAGCTTAAAGTTGACTGAGTCAATAATGCAATTAACAAGACGGCTTTCACTTCAGCTCCTGCTTTTAGCTATTTTTGCGCAGTCGCGAGCATCTGTTTTTAATTGATTTTATAATATATAATATAAATATGAATACAAAATATATAATATATAAATTTTGTATATGAATACGAATTAACTTGTCTTATATTCCAATACATAGTATAGAGTATATAGAGTACATATTTATAAAGTTCAAAAAGGATTTGTATATTTCAATAGTATTTGCCATTTTGATTGTTTTGTGGCTATTTGTGATCCATTGTGCGAATTTGAGTTGGCATTGCGCCATTCGACATGTCAGAATTTGTGGATATTCTGTTTAAATACCGTAATGAAGTCTGCTTATACAATATAATGTACCGTGTTTGTGCTACGTGCCTTGGTTATGTTATTGCACGCTGATCCCAACTTCCGCTCAGCATCCGCCAGCGGCGTCCCATCGAGGGGGCCACGGAGGGGACGACGAGGGGGCAGCCAGCTTTGGTTGTGTTTTTATTTGTGCGCCCGGCAAATCTTAAACTTGTTTTACTGCTCGTTAGTGCTAGTCGGCAGGCTGGCAGACAGGCCGAGGGGAGAGCGAGGCGATAGGCGGGTGGGGTTTCCCACCATGACACCCTATTGTTATAACACGTTCCAGGACCCAGTCAGCAGTGGCACCAGCGAGACAGAGAGAGAGAGAGGGAGAGATAGAGAGCGAGACTGACACCGAGAGGCTGTTGCTGCTGAACTGAGCTGAAGCCGAAGCCGAAGCCGGAGCCGCGCCTGAAGTCTGTGTTTGGCAAGCAGGCACTGGAGTACACTAAAACTAGTGGGCTCCCCCAGTGGAGCTGGCTGGGTGGCTGTGTGTGTTTATGCGTGTGCCAAGGTGCATGCTAAGTGCCACATCCTGGCAACAGGGCGGCGCAAACGGCGAAGGCGAGTGGGATTGCGATTGGGATTGAGATTGGGGGCGAGCGGGCCAACTGGCTCTGGCCTCATCGTTTGGCTGCCCTGGTAAATGTTTGTCCAGCATAATTGCGCTCAGCATGCAGTTTCCCTTTGCCTAGCGCACACGGTCTCCCTGTCTCCTTTTACTCAGCTGCTGCATATTCCACTTTTATCGTTGCCGACTTTGCTTTTCAATTTTCCATCGCCGCTTCGGCCTGCTTTGGGCTCTGGCGGCTGCTTTAAAGGATTTGGAACTTGTTTACGTGGCGTATTAGTATAATTTATAACGGAAGCCATCAAAGGATCTGACGCGCCGCAGGCGGCGGTGCAAATTATTTTCGTATTGCCTCGGCCAACTAATTTCCAAAACACAACTCGCCACAAATTGTTGTCTCACTTAAGTGTGCGGTGTGTGTGTGTGTGTGTCGACCGCATGAACACGAAAACACAAACCAAATAACATATATACCATATACATATACACCTTTATACATACATATACATGTACAGATAGCTGTGCCTGCTTCTACGCAGTCAGTTGCAGGGTAACTCAATCTATGATAAATGGGATTTTGCTTTTGTGTCTGGCATATCGAACGCCCAGCGTTCAAAGAGTTAATTCCTTTGATCCGTTGGGTTTCTATGTGACACAATTCTCATGTTCGATATCTGCAAACGCTGAGCACAATTCACGAAGGTCCTGCAGCAGAATGTTTACTGTACCTTTTGGTCACTGCGACTTTGTTATGAAATCTGTTAACGAATTCTATTATAAATTTGTGATTTAATGTTACTTGGCATAGATAGGGATAATTCCTCTAGGCAGCTCAACTTTTCAGCAGTTTGACTATATATTATTACCCTATTTATTATGTAATAAAATTACTTATTCTAATAGGTTATCAAGTATTTAAATAGCACTCCACTAGGGCCCTTTGACCTAAACTCGAGTTCGAAGGCTCATTATGCCTAGATATGACTAAATACTATGCCTGATTAATTACAACGTTTATTTCTGAATTCAATAACTGAACTGACGCTTACAATACAATGCTAACATGAGAATCATATCTTTAGTCATGTATTTGATTATCTATCGTGACACGCACATATGTTTACACTTGTGTCCTTTTCCTGAATTTCTTAGTACTGTCAGTTGTTAAACTTTTGCTTTCATATTTGTTTAACAAATGCGTAGCGCTCAGAACTCTATCTAGTACATGTATTCCTGATCCGTGTCAATAGTGGGGTTGCTAAAGGTAAAGCATAAACTTTGTCTATCTGTCTATTTCTATGCATCTTCCAAAGACTCTTATAACTAATAATAATCGGGAAAATATTGGGCATTTTATTTCAAAGTTTTCTTGCGTTTGCTCCTATCACTTAAGAGCCTTTCTATATAACGCGTATTTAAATCTGTATCAGCATGATTTGCAAGAGTATTCAATTTTCGAGAAACCGACGAGAATTATTATTTCTGGTTTTGTCTGACAATTGTCGGAGAGCAATTGCTGTGACTGGCCATGACAATTACAGTTTCGTGTTTAACCATAATAATCTGCTCAGTTATTTGTGTAATTAAACAAACAATAAACCCCAGTGGAAACGCTGTGGAGAGCTGGTGGAAACCGTAAGAGCCCGAAAACCCCAAAGTCGAAACCACTTGGGTGCTGCTCTTGTTTGTTGTTTGTTAAATGTTATTATTGCTATTGCTGTTGCCGCAGTTGTTGTTGTTGTTTGTACACTGGATGAGATTTAAAATGGTTTAATCAACTGTCTATACATATGGACACACACGCGCACACACACAAACATCGACGTGCATACAAAGCACGCGTTTAGCTCTGTAAACATTTGGAATGATGTGCAAAGTGTTTATGGTTTTAGTTTGGAAAACTTGTTTCGGCTAAACCGGGCGCAATTTTGCGGCTGTGCTGTGAAATTGAAAAAGTAATCAACGTTTTCCTCAGTGCAGCACAGAAATGCCCAATAATCGTAAACCCAGAAGCAACATTAACTTTCTTGGAGCCGCCATAAATCTGTGCTGGAATAAAAATATAAAAATAATCATAAAGAGTTTATTCATGGTGACTTTTCTGCCATACAAACAATAGACAAAGTGCGGCGTTTAATGCCAGTGGCTCGTTTCGGTTTACAACTCAATTAAAATGCAATTTAAAGAGTAATTAATATATATATATATATATACATATATATATATAAATATATATATATATATATATAAATATATATATTTTTATTCATTTATTCATTTATTGTGTCGTTATATAGTTATATTGGTATATGTGTGTGTGTATGTTATGTAAACACTACGGTTAAATTGTATATACGTATATCACTTAAATTATAATTATTTAATTGCAGTTTAAATTGTTAATAACGCATCAATACAAATTAAGCGGCCAATTCTTAAATGCATCAATTCTTATTCCCCGTTTTATTGCGTTTGCTGTTATTTGATTTTTGCTCAACGGCCATCGATATGCGTTTGTGGCTAGGTGCGCGTCAGCATCCCGTTGATCATTATGTTGGCCAGCGCGTTGCGCCTCTTGCGCCACGCCCCCATGCCCTGGGCGTGGTACTGCAGCTGGGTGTACCACTGCTTGGTGCGCAGTCCGTCCTCGGCCTGTGAGTTTAGCGGGCGAAAAGAGAAGAGTTGGCAGAAGCGTTAGACATATTTGATTGACTCGCCATTTTGACAGCTGTCACCTGTGCGAGTGCGAGTGCGAGTGTGTGTGTGTGTGCTCTGCTGGCCGTAACTAAACGCTACAATTTATGCGGCGCCAAGCTACGTTCCTGTCCTTTGGCGCTGCCCCATTCTACTTTCTTTTGCTTTGCTTTTCTTTTTTGTCGTTGTTGTTAAATTTCAATAAATGTCATTCATTTTGGCAGGCACTCTACGTGCGCTGCCTCAACGCACTTCAAAAGGGGGAGTGGCAGGGGGCGGTGCCCCGGGGCTAAAAAGTTCGCATGAGTGAGCCGTGGCTGAGGCTGTGCTCGTTTTACATTAGACGTGATTTCAAATGGATTTCTCTGTATGTGTGTGTGTGTGTGTGTGTCTGTTGTCTGTTATTAAACATGAAATCTGTTCCATTTTAAACGAGCATTGTCCGACCCTCAAAGGTATGCCACACAAAATTCCACTGTGCATCAACTCTTTTCCACAGCCTGGTGTGTGTGTGTGTGTGAAATACAGGGTATTCACGCTAGCTGCTCACTGGCTTTTTTGATAGCTGTGCAGTTATTGGCTAAGCAGGCTGTGTTATATGTAGACTAACTCAAATTGCCTCTCAACACTTGATCTGACAGCGGTGTACACGAGTATATATTCCAAGTTTCAAGTCTCTCTCTCATACGAGCGGACGGACATTGCACAAACCCTATATACCTAATTTCACTTCGTAAATTTGACTACATTTTATTACTGCCTTTGCATAAAAAGCTATCAAAGTTGGCAGCCATCTTTAAAATCCGAAATTGTGCAAACTTAATATGTGTATATACGTAGTATTTATATTTCTCTCAGCAAACTTGGCTAACTTTTGGGCTGGAACTCTTGCAGCAGCCCACCTGTTGGCTGTTCATTGTGTTAATTGTCTAGTTGCTGCTCTATTAGCTTGTGAGGATCATCTGGCTTGGCAGGCCCCTCTCTGCCACACTGCGTGTGGCCCACAAAGGGAAGCCCGCCAAACGGCTGGGGCCAAAACTAACGAAGCCCAAACATTTGCCGGTGTGCAGTCAAAAGGCAAACGGGCCAATTCAGAAGCCAAGTCAACTGGCACACGGCCTGAGCCCAACCGAAGCCAACTGTAACGGAACGAAACGAAACGAACCGGATGCGGGGGGGGGGGGGGCAACACAAAGGGAGTGGGTGTGGGTGTGGGGTATTGTATGAGGGTGTGGGCTAGTTCGCCTCGTTCCAGTCTCCACTCTCTACTCACTTTGAATATGAATGTGTCCTTCGATGAAATTTCCTGCACTTCGAAATAATCATCCCAATCCGCTTCGCTGCACACAACACATCTGTCCAGATACAACGGCTCCCGTGTCAGCGAGTACCGTCCGCACTTCTCCTTCACCAGCAGCAGCGAGGCCTCCCGAATCCCAGTGTGCGTCGGGAAATTCAGTTTATCCGACATGGCCTTCTCTGCCCTATAATTGGCACTTGGCTGTTGTTGTTGGTGTTGTTGTTCGAGGAGGAGGGCGAGTGGGCGAACGCAAAACAGACGCAAAAAAATAGAAATAGAAAATTGTGTAAAACGAAACTAAACAAAATTACAACTGGAAAATGGGCAGAGCGTGTGGCCCGCAGGGGGCGTGGCGAGGCGTGTGGAGCACGGAGCGTGGAGCTGCCTGCAGATAACGCGAACACACAAAGCTTGTCAGGCAGGCAGGCAGGCAGCAACTGCCGCAGGAAGCAGGGCAGCAAGAGCAGCGCCAGGACCCAAACTACGGTCCAGAAACGGGCAACAACAAAAAAACGAGGCAAAAAATGCCTCGTTCTTGAATTGAGCAATTGTCGGCTGAGGCTTTTGCAAAAATTTAGAGCAGGGCACAAAAACCAAACAAGTGACATACGCACTGCGTCGCCATCGACGTGCTAGCCCCGCCTCGCCCCAACCAACATTGGCCCCTTGGTTGGGTTATTCTACTTGACGCCATTGGTTTTGCATACCCTGCAATCCTTGATAACGGGCACCGAAGGGTATGCCAAGGCAGAAGACAACTTCCTCGAGCTTGCACAGCCTTCTGACTGTTCGTCTGTCCGAGCATAAAATATCGCTATTTAGGCCGCCTTTAGCTATGTCTCGGAGTTTGTCGGTGCTGAAGACACAGGTTGGCTGCGACAAATACCCTCTCGAAAAATCGCTGGCCACAGGGCATCCCCTAGTCGAGCACTGGCAACTAGTGCACTTTCACATGGTGTTTTTGGCCCGGGCTTCGAATGGAAAGCTCGTTTTGTTTTTAGGCATCAAAAGCAGATAGTTGCTTGGATAAGCACTTTTCATTAGGACAGGCCGGATGCGCTTCCGTTCCACTCGATGCCTCGACGGCCGCTTGCCAGGGACTCGCCTGCACCCTCCGCTGGGTCCTGGGCCGCTTTGGCTTTGCTCTGATTTGTTGAAATCTTCCATCGCACGGCAAACTGTTGCCATGACATCGATTCGGACAGAGAATGGGCTCGAGTGCCGCCCTGGGCGCCCACTTTAGCAGGCGTGATCCCGCCCAGAGCCAGACCCAGACCCAGGGCCGGCTGCTAGGTGCAGGCGCCGCTCGCTAATTGCCCACACCTCATGTCAGGCGCCCGAGCGTCGTTTGTCGTTTGTCGCTTGCCGCTTGTCGCTTCTCGCTTGTCGCTTCTCGCCTGTCGCCGGTCGCCTGTCAAACGTGACCAGCCGCAGCTGAAGGAGCAGCAGCACCTGAAGTGATTCACTCGCACTGCCTGCTAGGGAAGGACTCGTGACGAGCCATCTGCCAATTGGAGGCGTCTCTGTGGAATGTTTGCCAGACCAGCCCGTGACCGGATACGAACGTGGCACTAATTATTCAATTTCTATACCAAAAGGAATCCCGTCGCCAGAGTGTACCTAAAGTATACTTAAAATCAACTCCGTTAGGCCTAAAAACGTACCAAATTGAGCTTGTCATTCTTGAAATAACATTGATTTCGTTCCCCCCATGCAAACTGTGTCGGAGCTTTTTATTATATATATATGTTGTAGAACTGATTGCCTTAACTGTGCCGCAAGGATACTTAATATGCTTGTACCTTGTCGGCGCAGGCGAGTTTCCGCCTTTCTCGGGCACCTCCGCTCGTGACTCACGCAGCCGATCGCCCATCCCTCGGTCAGCCAGTTGGCAGCCGCCCAGCCCTGGCTGCCCTTCTACGTACCTTGCCATTGGTCACGAGGAGCGCGTTGACCGGGTTCAGCTTGATGGTGCGCGCCTTCTTCCAGTTGCTGTCGGTGGGCTGCGTGTAGAGGAGCTTGCCCTCCATGGCGAAGCGGACCTCATCGTGATTCCACTCGAGTATGTCGATGGCCATTTTGCGCAGCTTGATGTTTATCATATCAATTTCGCAGGAGGCGCGCCGGTTGGGACTGGACGAGCTGATGCGGCGCCAGAGCTTGGTGGGCACATCCTTGGCCTCCTGGTTGATGTGATTCAAATGCAATTCAATTTTCTCCTGCGCCTGCTTCAGCAGCTCACGTCCGTCGAGGTGGGCGGGCGTCACCTTAAACAGCCGCGCCAGCAGCAAGGGATACTTGGTGACACGCTGCACGGGCACCTGCGGGGCGGCAACAGGCGGAGATTGCAAAACAGACGTTTAGGGGCTAGTCATGAATATAAACAAGTGAGCGTGTGCTAGTCGGCGGCGCCCGACTGCGAGATACCCTGAACCCAGCAAAGTGAGCGTGATCTTTATTCAAATATTAAAAATTCAATTGGATTGACTGATATCAAGCAATGGTTGGGGAGCATCTACAGTTTATATAGAAAAACCCACGGACAGACAAACAGACGCGTCCTGATCTAGAATGTAAACACTTGCATAAAGTTGTTTTAAAACCAGTTTATATGCATATCGGGCATCTGTAGTCGAACAGTGAGCCCAAGACGGACGGACCTGGCTACGGCTGGGCGTCAGTATACCCCTTTCTAGCCAGCATCAATGGGTGGCTGGGTTAGAGAGGAACGTTACCATGAGAAACGAGTTGAGGTTCATGCGACGCAGCACGGCGTTCTCCATCTGGGACACCTTGAGGAAGATGCGCAGCAGCTCCTTCTCCTTCTCGAGGTTCGCCAGCAGCAGGCTGGCGCCCGCCTGCCGCACGCAGTAGCTCTCGAAGGCGTGCAGCATCTGGGTGAAGTCGAGGAAGATGCGTCCGATGTTGACCGTGAGCAGATCGTCGTCGCCCTGCTCCAGCGCGATGTCGAGGGCGTCGCGCATCCGTTCGGCCAGCGTCTGATTGTTCTCGAGCAAGTCTTCCGTGTTGAGGAAGATTGCGGAGAGCTGCTCCTGGGTGAGCAGGCCGGCCACCAGCATCGGCTGGCAGAACTCCTCGAGTATGATCTGCAGGTCGCGCCCGTATTTCTCCTCCGTCTCGACGATCTCGGTGATGATCTCCTTGCGCTCCACGCGCTTCTTGCCGCACTTGCGGCACACGAGCGGCGCGTAGAGGACGCCCGTCTCGCTCAGCTGCGTCTCGACGGCGCCGTCGCAGTCCTCGCACAGGTGGAGCGGACTCACCGCCGGCTGGTACTTGCTGCGCGAGGCCTGGCTGGTCTCGGAGCCTACGCCCGAGTCCTGGCGCTCGACGTCGCTGCCGCTCCGGCCGCCGCCGCAGATGAAGTTGTGCGGCGGCGGCGACAGGGAGCTCATGTTGCTGTGCCCGTCGTCGCCGGCGCTGCTGACGCTGCTGATCCGCTTGTCCAGCTCGCTGAGCGTGTCGCTGGCCTCCTCCTCGATGATCTTCGGGTTGTTGCCGTAGTCGAAGCTCTCCTCGCGCGCCAGCCCGCGCTCCTTGGCGTCCACGAGGTACGAGAGTATGTCGTACTTGGAGGCGCCCTCGAAGATCGACCGGGCCGCCTTCTTCTCCAGCTCGGCGTCGTTCAGCGGCGGCGCCGTCAGCGGCAGCGGCGGCGGCACCTCGTTGATCTCCTCGTAGATGGGGTCGCCCTGGTGCCGGATCGACTCGTAGTGGTGCTCGGCCTCCGTGTGCGTGCTGTGCTCGATCTCGGCCAGCGTGGCGTCCACCAGCAGCTGGTAGAACTTGGCGCGCGTGGTCGCATCCGCGTCCGCATCCGTGTCCGTCTCTTCGTCTGCATCCTGCTGCTGCTGCACGGCCACGCCCACACCCTCCGGCTCCTCGACCACGCTGGAGCAGCTCTGGTAGCAGTCGGACTCGTTGGCCGCCGCCTCGAAGTCGAACAGCTCGTAGTTGTGGGCGGAGGCGAAGCTGTTGGCGGAGCTGATGCTGCCGCGATTGGACAGGCGATCGTCCTCTTTGGTTGCCGTCGCCGTCGCCGCCGGCTGGCGCTCCTGGCGCACCCGCTGCAAGGAGGCGCTGATCAGGCGGCTCATGTCGTCGTGGTCTTTGGTGCCGCTCATGTCGATCGCCTGGCGCGCCTGTTGCAGCCGCTGCAGCGAGTTCTCGATCAGCTCGGCCACGGTGTCCGTTTCGAGGCCGTCGGCCACCTGGCCCAGCATCGGATCCTGCAGCAGCTTGGCTATGAAGCTCGCCGCCTTCGGGGGCGTCGTCGTCGCCTCCTCCTGCATCTTCTTGGAGCGCGCGCTCTCCGCCGCGGGCACGCGCAGGCCGCACACGTGCGGCACCAGGTTGCGCTTGACGGCCTCGACGGGATTGCGCAGGATCTTCAGCAGCTCCGTCTCGTGCGGCACCAGCGGTGAGGCGGGCGACGCAGGCGGCGGCGGCGGCGGCGGCGTCGGCGGCGTCGAGCATATCGCCGGCGGCGAGGGCGTATTGATGGGCGTGGTCGTGGTGGCCGCCAGCCTCGGCCCCAGCTCCCTGTCAAAGTCGAGCCGGATGAGCGTGCGGCCGCGTCCGCTGGAGCTGCCGCTGCTCGACGTCGAGCTGCTCGAGGTGGACGACACACAGGAGGCGGATCGCTGCAGGTTCACCTCGCTGCCCCGGATCGGTATGATGGCGCCCAGCTGCTGCTGCTGCTGGCCGGGCTGACTGCGCAGCGTGTTGAGCAGGTTGTGCTGCTGGACGCTGATGCAGACGCTGTTGGCCGTCTGGCTATTGACCACCACGGAGGACTGGTAGAGCGGCTGGGCCGCGTCCGCGCTGAGGTTCATCGTGGAGTAGCAATCGTCGCCGCTGATCAGTATCGAGGTCTTCTCGGGCGCGGGGCTGCACTGCGTGCTCACATTGTGCTCCGCCAGCGGCAGCTCGTCCTGCTCGCTGTGCGAGATTTTGAGGCGGTGCACCTCGTGGGCGTTGAAGGGCGCCACGCGCACCACAGTGCGCTGCTGGGGCTGGGGCTGGGTCTGGGGCGGGGCCTGGACCCGGGTCTGGGCCTGGGCCTGGCGAGGAGCCGCAGCAGTTGACTTATTGATTTGCTGCGGCTGCTTCTCTAATCCGTTTGCGGTTGTCGGCGGCGTCTTGGGGGGCGGCGGCGGCGGCGGCGGCTCCGTTGGCCGCCTTTGAAATAAATCTCTCGAGTCGTTGCGGTTGCTTTTTATGCGCAGCGCCATTGTGTCCTTAAAATTTAAAATGACATTCTGCGGCGCGCTGTCCGCGGCCGGGGCGGACGCGACGGACGGGGCGTGGAGTGCCGGGGCCTGGGCCCGGATCTGGTCCCGGGCCTGGCCGGGCTTGGGCACGCCAGACAAATGCCTTTCGCTGTGCGCGCGTCTGATGGGATTTCGCGATTGTGTCGTTTGTGCTGCACGCTTTTGACTTGCCCGCGGCCTGCCCGCCGGCAGCTCCTCGGCCCCGCTCGCCTGCTGCTGCTCGACCAGGTCCTTGTCGTTGTTGTTGTTGTTGCTGCTGCCGCTGTTGCTGCTGCTGTCGTTGTGCTCGTCATCATCGTCATAATCGCGATTTGCTGCTGTCGTCTTTTGGGCTGTCGTCGTGGCTGTGCCTGCAAAGGAGTAGATGGCAAACGTTGAGTGGCAAGTGGAGAGTCGCGTGTCGCAGCTAGCGAAATGTTGCTTTTGCGAAAGTAAACCCAAGACAGCCCCCGACGGAGGAGGCAGCGGCAGGAGCACCATCTGCCAGCTGGGCCAACGTCGGTGTTGTCTGAAGCCAACTTGTGGACACTCTTTCGCTATTGACTGACTGCAGAGATGGCAAATCTCGATGGAAATCCAATTATAGATACTCGATTTGATAAAGCCTAAGAGCAACTTTCTATGCTACTTTGACCGACTCCCAGCGAAATACAAAGCTGCACTGCGAGAAAAAACTACGCTTTTATTTGATATTCACATACACACAGTTGTGTTGCAATATTTTAAAATGATTACAAAATGTGCCACAAAAGTGACAAGAAGAAAAAGGCTAGAATCTAGCACAAAAGCGAAGAATGTTGAATATCGGGTGTAACCGACAGCGTAATACCCGTTCACAGCGTAATCAAAAATATGATATGCGACCTTCAGAGGCGGTCATCAGTAAACATTTGATGGGGCTTTAAAGCTCAAGGAGATATATAGCTTAAATTAAATATAGTATAATATATCAAAATTTCAACTCTCTAGCTTCTATAATGGCTCCATGAACGAGTATAAAAAAGTGGTTCGGTTTCAACTCCGGGCTTGAACCTTCTCAACAACATAACTAAGTTCTATAAATCTTAAGATATTCCCACCTTGAGCCTTTTGGCCTTTTTCTGGCCAAACACGGCGACTTGGCAGCACTGCAGCGCCATGCATGCGGATTTATACGCCGCCGGCAGCGCAATAGTAGCCAGTAGTTAAACCAAACATCAGCCAGCCGGCACAGCACCCAAGCCACCCCACCCAGGCCGGGCCACCACGCGGCAGCTCGCTTTCTTGGCCACGCCCTGCGCCCGGCCACGTTGACAGCCACTTAAAGATGTGCTTGCCAGCGATAAGGTGTTTTGTTTTGGTTTTGGTTTTCGGTTTTTGGTTGTGGCGGCGGTGGCGGTGGCGGCGGCGGCGGCTTTGGCTTCCACTTCCCTCTTGTAAGTCAGCTGCCCCCGCTCTGTGCTGTGGGGCAGCCGTGCCCCATGCTCGCTGACAATATGTACATATCTTTATTTATGGTAAATTGGGTGATTTACGTTGCGGCCGATAAGCGTTTGCTTTTCAGCGGCTGCCGCTTGGTCCTTGTCGCTGTCTTGGGCTGGGGCATGTCCTGCTGCCAGTGCTCGCTGGCATTTGAATTGCCAGGCACAGCTCAAGTCCTTGACTGGGTGCACAAGTCAGCGCTGCCAAATGGCGCTGGCATTATTTGGGGCTTTTATTTCGGTTAGTGGGGTTAAGAGCACCAAATAGGGACAAAAAGACGCGGCTGTCACCGCAGCCCGAAGCAGAAGCTGAATCTGAAGCCGACGCTGACGCTGAGGCTGAACGCGCCAAACAATTTGTGTCGGAATTAAGATAATAGATTACATTTAAATGTTTTCTGCCTCAGCTTTTTTATGCGAGAGTCGCAGCTGGAAAAGGGTTTCGCACGCGTTTCTTTGAAATTTGAGTGGCGCAGCTGACGTCAACCGCTGAAATTGACGTCAGGCGCGACGGGCCGATAAGCAGCCGCCAGGACAGTGGCAGGACACCGCCAGAGTTGGCCACCCATTAGCACCCACTCAAGCACACACCCGCACACACACTCGCGACAAGCCGGCCGTCCTTGAGCAATAGCCGCCTGGTCCTTATCACGCTCGCTCTCGTCCATTTTAATGAGTGTGAAAAGTGAGCTGGTTTTATGGCACTCACTTTCGGCTTGGCTATGAGTTTGGGTTTTGGTTGGGTTGGGTTGGGGTTGGGGTTGGGGCTTGGCTTGAGCTTTGGCCACGTCCAAAGGTGGACGTTTTATGTTAATGAGTGTCATCAACGTGGAGATTTGAGCTGCACCCTGAAGCCCCAGCTAAGCGCACATTAATGATGTACATCTGTCAGATATGGCCTAGTGGCTGCCCCGACTGCCTGACTAGCCGACTGGGCTTTAGCTTTGGCTTTGGCTTTGGCTTTGGCCTGAATCGAATTAATTATTTGTGGCAACCACTTGAATTTCAATCGAACCTTTGTGCGCTAATCGCATTTCGCTAGTTCCTTTTCCATGCAAAATAGCGACAAATTACAACAACAGCAACAACAACTACGAAAGCGAAAGCAGGGATAACAACAGGAATAACAACGAGTAGGAGCAGCAGGACAAAACTACAATTACAGCACAAAAATTGGTTAGACGCCGAGCCAAGGGCGAAAAACAATGCAGACTGCAAAATGAAATCAACTTTTTCAACGCTGTTTGCTACGCTTTTCTTCTCTTGGTGCTTTCTTTTTGCCGTTCTACTCCTTTTTGTTGTTGTTGTTGTTGCTGTTGTTGCTAACACTAAATGCCACCTGCTTAGCGCTACTTCAGTCGGAGCCACTTAATGAGATTTTGTTGAAAATTACGTTTGGGGTTTTTGTTGCTGTTGCTGTTGATGTTGCTGTTGTTGTTGCTACTGCTATTGTAATCGGTTGTCTTTGAGTTGAAATATTTAATTAACACCTTTTGTACTTTTGCCAGATATGTACCCATTGTTCGGCATTCGTTTGCTGCCAAAAAGGAGCTCGGCGCGAGAAGCAGAAAGAATGAGAAACGTAGTCGTATACGTGATATTCGACTAGCTGACAATTGCAAAAGTTGTCCTCAAATTAATTTTCTTGTTGCTACAGCAAAGGCTTTATATCAAGTATAAAACAAGTTAGCACAGATTGCAGGCGGTCCTTACTGACTCTGCTATACTCTGTTCACAGAGACTTAAGCATATTTAAAGATTTATGAGGTGGGAGTTCAATTAAAATCTTCCTGTCAAATTCGCATAGCTGTAGCTTTTTATTTGTGTGATAAATTTCAAGCCAAGAATCTGTGGCCTTCAGAGCATCAAAATGAATGAAGTTAATCAGACAGTCATTTAAACGAGCATTACACAAAAATAACACAAATAGTATAATGTGAAAAGAACATTATAATCAACTGAAAAGCAACTCAAGCTTCTCTATTTCAATTGATTTTCAAATATTTTCTATATGCAGACGCACTTCTAGTTAGCTTTGTTTGATTTGATTGATTGGTATCTACAAAAATATTTTTGGATTTATTAAAAAGAAATAGAGAAACAACAAAATTGATTTGTCAACGAATTGAACAGTTTTATAACAAGCTTATTTGCAGCTGGGAAAATACAATGCAATTGTTAGATGAAAATGTTTTTCAAATTAAATGGCAACATTGTTTTCAGCTCGACTCGATATTTGTAGAAAGAATTTTCAGTTTATTTTGCATTTTTAATTAAATTAAATGCCAAAAAGATTACAGAAATTTTACAGCAATATTGCAAAGCTAAAAATCAATCTCTATCTCTCATTTCTCTCATTTTTGCTGCCCATCTCTGTGAAATAGAAATATTGTAGTTTACTCTATTATTATTGTTATTATAAAACACACACGAACGGACAGGAGCTGAAAGGATAAGCACTGTATCAAGCTGGGCCTAGGGACAGTTAGAGGGGCGGAGGGGGCGTGGTCGTGGACGTGGGCGTTGGTCCATTACAAATGTGGCTGTGTGTGCATTTGAGAAGAAAAAGTAATTAAAAGCGTTACTTGTCGGGATTAGTAAAACATTTTAATTTAGTTGTTGCACAAAGCAAGCGGACAGTAGAAGGGGGCAGCAAGAGTTGAGAGGGACGCGGAGGGGGGGGGGGGGGATTGCATAGCGAGTCAAACTGAAATGGGTCAATAAATCCGAGCTTAATTTTATTGCTCTGCGCGTGCTCTCTTTTCACTATTTTGCCGGAGCGAAAACGAAAACGAAGAAATATAAATCGCAATGGTAAACAAATCAAAATAAATGAGTAACAAAAGCAGCTGCCTCCCCCTCCCCTCCCGCTCCCGCTCCCCAGTCCCCCGCCACTTCTCTGCCACTCCACTTTCAACTTGCTGACAAGCTGACAAACTGACTCCGAGAGTCTTTGAGCGTCTGGCAAACTGCCGAGCAGCGATTGCGATTGGGTTTGAGTTTGGTCTTGGTCTTGGTCTTGGGATTGCGATTGCGATTGGAATTGGGTCTCGGAATGGGTCTCGGGATTGCTATCGGACGCGCTGGCAATGTAATAATATTGCTCAAGAGTTTCGGGCTCCAAACATTGTGTACATTTTTGCTCATTTCAATAAGAAAATAGCAAGGCGAGGAAAAAATTTACTAGCCATAAAAGCCAGAACATGTCAGTAGCCGCCAGGGGGCGTGGCAAAACTGCTGCTGCTCCTGTTGTTGCTGTTGTTGTTGTTGTTGTTTCTGCTGATGAGAATTCCTGGGATAAAGCATATAAACTCGCATTAGAAATGCACGAGTTGATTTGAGTTTCATTTTGTCAGTGAAATAAGCAAACAATGCCCATTGCAAGTGCCAGCAACAACGATAACAGCAACTGAGACGACAACAACACCAACTATTGAGACAACAGCAGCAACAAAGTGCAGCATCAAACAGGAAAGAAGAACCTCCTTCGGGGTGCCGAAGCTAGAATACCCTTGCAGAAAAAGCACGAATTACGATACCTAATTCTCTTTTTACATGCCTAAAATAACCCGCCCTAAAAAGTAACCATTTGTCTGTTTTTACCTGAATTGAATAAATACGTATTAAAACGTGTAAGCACGGAAAACAAATTCTCAGGTGATTTCTAATAAGAATGTCTTAACATTGTTTATTGTACTTTTAAGTTATTTGTTAGGTCTGGAATCAATTCATAAGTTTTTCATTTAGCCAATAGTTTTTCTTTCATGAACGTATCTATTGTGTAAAATTTGCGACAGGTTATTCCTATGAGTACTATATGATTTAGTAGTATTGATGAGAATCGGATTTTGATTATTTTGGGCGTAGTTGAAAAAATAAATAATAATAATTTGAGAGCGACAGCCTTATATACTACCTGTAGCGAAAAAGACGACACTTTTTGTTCAGATGGCCATAAAACGGGCAGATAAAAGACGAATGGACAAAACTATATATATGCTAGCATACTTATACTTATATATGTGCTGAACGATGTCTGCTTAGAGGGTATAACAGCAACACAATAACTGTTGTCTCGACTGCTCTTTATTGCTGTTGTCCTGGCACGTTCTGCCCGGCCTGCGCAACATTCATTTCCTGCTGCTAGGTCTGAGCCCTGGACTGCAGCAGCAGCAGTAGCAGCAGCAGCAGCAGCAGCTGCTGCAGACTTGGCCACTGGGTCGTGCTTTGTCTTGGCTCGGGGCTGCTTCTTTTTAAATGCGCGTAAACTACTTACAGGGCGCTTCCGACGTTGCGATGTCGACGCCAACGCCGCCTATATTATATTTTGCCATTTTGTGAGCAAAAAGAGAGAAAAGCAAATAAAAAGTGAAAGCAACAACAACAGCTAGCTGGAAAACATATTGCCAAAGTGCAAAACAGCGAGCATAAGATGCGTTGAAAATCTTTTATCAGTGAAATTATTTGCCCAGGGACAACGTGCAGAATGAATGCGCCCAAATGGCAAAAAGAAATAATGCCAAGGCAAACGACTGCGAAAATGGACGAAGCGGTGCATGAGGGGGAGGGTGGGCCAACACAAAAGCAAACTGGCCAAAACAAGTCTGGCCCCAAGTTGCAGGCCAAATGTGTTGGAAAATTTCTTACTGCACGGTTATAACAACGTTGGCGAAAAGCGTTTTTCCTTGGCAGAAATCTGCGCCGGCCCCAAGAAGTATGCTACACTTTTCTTTAATGGCAGTCGCGTCGCTTTTATGTCGCACTACCAAAAAAAAGATTGAGAGAAAAGCAGCAACAAAAGAAAATAGTTCGCCAACGGCACAACGAACTAGCAATACCCTAACTTTAAGTGCAAGAAACATTTAAGTTGACGTTGAGTTGAAGCCAGAAGAGGCCAGCAAAAATTGAGCGCAACTTGTCTGCTCGATATTAAGGTGGGTACATAGGGTATATAATCTGCACCATAAAATGGCTTTTTTCCGCTAGGGTATTGCCTGATGTGGGCAAAAAGCAGCCGTAAAAAGGCTAAGTTACTTTGGCGAGCTGCTGCTTTTATGGCTGGCCAGCATTTTTTTGCTTTTTTGAGGGGGCGTGGCTGCTCACCTGGCTGCTGCAGACAATGCGCTGCATTATTTAAAGAAGAAGAGCCAAAAGAGGAAGAATAAGCAGCAGCAGCAGCCCAAGAGCAGCGGCAAAAGGCAACGCGCAAAATGCAATTAAAGCGCCGCTGCAACGGCGGAACCTTTCAGAAATCTACTCGTAAAATTTGCGCATGCATTGGCAGACAACAGAGACATAGACAGGACAGCAGCAACAACAGCAACAACAGCAGCAACAACAGCAGCAACAACAGCAGGAACAACAGCAACAACGACAGCAACAACAGCAACAACAACAGCTGTAGCTGTGGCACGCGCTGTGCACAAGTTTCAGACAACTTCTAAAAATACTAAAAATACTTAATTTAGCTAGAAAATGTCGCTGGCTTTTGTTTTTCCGAGCGCGTAGCAACCTTCCAGGTAACAGCCACCCCCTCAGCAGCCTCCCCTCCCGCCCCTCCCTCCCCCTCTGCCAACCCCTTCGACGAGCGCCTTTTCCTGCCTGCTCTTTCGGCTGCTGCTGTACGTGCAAGCCCAAGAGCTCCGAGCATGTGTATGGCAGTGTGTGTGCGTACGTGTGTGTGTACTAAGTGCAGCCAGGGCTGCTCTCTCTCTCTCTGTGTGTGTGTGCATTAGAAACGCTTATGACAAACGGATATTAAGTTCAGCAGTCACGTAGCTCAGGTAAAATTCTTTTACGATAATTTTTTGCGAACAGCAACAACATCATGGTGAAGAAGAAGTAGTAGTAGAAGAAGAAGAACAGCAAACATTTCCAACTGCGAAATGAGCGCTGACTTTTTGAAGTTGTCTAGAAAACCTTTTCGAGTTTTTAAGAAGCCTGCAAAAGTCAGCTATAAGCAGTATAAGCATTTTCTATACCCTGTAAACAGTGAAAATGGGTAAATGGGTAAGTGGGATGAACTGAAATAACTCAGATGCCATTAAGTATATAAGTTCTTGATCAGGAAAATGCTCAATTCAATTTGTGCCCGTGTGTCTGATTATTTGTCTGTTTAGTATAGAATTGGACTACTAAAGAATATAATAAAAAGCTACTCTGGCTAAACTTACGATACAATAAATTAATAATAAACTAATAATTTTTATTTGATTATCGTAAATGTACCCAATTTGCATGAAATATATATTAATATAGTATATTCTCCTTTCTTACAGATGTTTTAAATAATGCGAAAGCTGGATACACTTGGTATGTAGACTTTTTATTGCCTACACAGATCGCGAATATTTAATTATTTTATTACCTATTCAGACTGTTTGCTGAACTAGTAAAAAATTTAGAAGATATATATGTGATTAGCACAGAAAACACTGTTCACATTGTGGAGAGAAGGAAAACTTGTGTGCATTTAAAGCATAAGTACAGGGCGTCTCCTAGTCGGGCATTTTCAATGGGGCCACTTTTACTGGCTTTAAATTAGCCAAAACCCGAGCTCCAGTGTTAAAGCAGAGTAAGAAGTAACGATTAGAAGATATTTCTCTGCATAATTGAATTGCGAGTCCACTCGACTTTTCATATACACAAATTTAAATCTAAAGCAACGTTTAGTTTTGAGTGTGTTGTTGTTGTTGCTGGTGTTGTTGTTGCCGGTGTTGTTGCTGCTGCTGCTGCCCTGTGCTTTGCTTTGCTCAATTATTTGCGATTTACATGATTACATTTTAAGCACAATTTATGCAGGCAAGTGTAAAATGTTGTTTAGTGCACACGAGCTCTATATACAGACGAGCAATTGTTACGTATACGAACCGTTGCCAGTCGCCAGCAGCAGCAGCAGCAGAACGAGGGCAACAGTTTTCGAGTGTCGTGTTCATTTGCAATTTGTGCAGGGCGAAACAATTAAAGTGCCCTAAATGCTACACATGTTGTTGTTATCCTTGCTGCTGCCCACACTCTACAACATCGCTCTCTCTCTCTCTATATATATATATATAGGTAAGAGTGCCGTATATATCTATTTAGCCATACACTGCAGTTAACAATTAAGCTAACAGCTGTGAGTTTTAATTGTTGACGGCTCTTGCCATACGTTCGTTCACCTTGCCACGAGGTGATGTTCCGGTTGCAGCTGTTTAATAAATTCTTGCTACGTATAAATATTATTTAATTAATTTGCGAACACTGGCAACTCTGGCAACATTCAACTGATTTCAGTTGGAAGTTTTCAGTTTGTGGCTGCATTTTGTTGTTCGGTTGCGCACTGTGGCTCTGTGGTCAGTGAGGACGCCCCTTTGGGTCCTTTTCGGTTTACGCTTTTTTGATACCCTGAGACCCGTTGTCAATCGGGTAAGTGAGGGTATATTGCAGGTTTGGACAGGTATGTAACGGGCGCAAAACACATTTCTGACCTCAGCAAGTATTTGAGTTCTTCCATCACTCAAACCCATCGAGACCTAGACCAGGTTTATTTGAAGTAAATTGTCAAAAACGATCTCTGTTTGCTCGAAATCGATCAATTTTGGGCATATCTAAAAATTTTAAAAGCTGGTTTGTGGGATTGTGAATACTTATTTCTTTCTTACCTCAAGCACACAGAAACAGAGTATCTCCTAGTCAGGCACTTTCAACTAGGACCCTCGTTTGGTTTGGGATTTGGCATCAAGGTGCAGAGCTGCACTCTCGTTCACTTGTCAGAGGTAAGTGTGCGTGTGTGTGTGTGTGTGTGTGTGTGTGCTAGTGCGTGTGGTTTTAGTTGGTTTTTGGCTTTATTATTGTTGCAGTGCATTGGGTAATACGATTATTGCTGCCGCTTTGGCCAAGCTGGAACGATAGTTTTCACTTGTGTTTGCGCAGCTCACATTTGCCGAATGTTTATTAAATTACACATTTGCTGCTGCTTTTAAAGTGACCCAAGGACTCGACCACTTGAGCAGAGCTTTCCGCAAATTGTCGGCAATTAGATGCCTCCAATAAAAAAGCAGCAGCAGCACACACACACTTATACACACACTGGCACACACACAGCAAGTGCTGTGGTTGCTGCCTACAGTTCTTCTTTTTTGTGAGTGTTCTTCTTGAATTGCCAGCAATTATTTAATGGCCGTCTAATAGCTAACATCCGAGTGGGGTGGTGAGGGGAGGGCCATAACAACAAGCCGACATTAACCTGGTAATAACAAAGCAACTGGACGCAGCATGAGCGGGGGTGGGGGTTCTTGCCCTGTTTGATATCCAAGTACAAATAAAAGCACACAAATTATTACAAAACGCCCTTGGGCAATGCCGCCCCCCTCCCCACCCCCTGCGGAAGAGGGGCATCCCACTTACGGCCCCCGCATGTGCCCTTCTCTAATTGCCAAGTGCCATAAAAATGCGTTTTTTCTTTTGCGGGCAGCCCCTCCCCTCCCTCTCCGCCTCCGCCTCCGCATCCGCATCCCCCTCCTGTGTGTGCTTTATGTATCTTTGAGTGGCTCTTGGGGGTGGGGGTGTAGCGTACGGGGGCGCATCCACAAACGTCGCGCTGTCTGTTTATATTTTTTAATTTCTGGCGGCAACAATAACGCGTCGAAAATACATAAATTCACGTCAATTAATAAGGAATTGTGGAGCGTGGCAAAGCGAAACAAAATGGCGCGCCGCACAGATTATTACACGTGTGTGTCTGTCCTGCGGGGGGTGGTTGGGGGGCAAGTGAGATTGTTGCGTACTTCGCCTTAATTGTGCACTAAAGAGCGCTGCGAGGACACGAGTCGAGCGCCGTTCGCCGGAGCTAAATTACGATGCATTTAATTGCTCGGATTTGGCGCACAGATTTATGTCTGTGCCACTAAGTGGCCTGCTTAAGGCTTAAATGGCCGACGACGTGAGCGCGCACTAAAAGTGAAAGCGTCGCTAGAGCAGGAGCCGTAGTCGTAGCCGTAGCCGTAACCGGAGCTGGAGCCAGCGACGGCGCTGCCTGCCTGCTGCCAGCAGCGCGATATGAGGCATATGGCACCCGCATGCGGCATGCCAAAAGCCAGCAACAGAAACAGAACCCGAACCCGGAACACAACCACAGGCCAAGCACCTGGCCGGCCGACTTTGATGTACGTGCTCGACATGGTCGTGGCTGTGGCTGCGGCTGCGACTGCGACTGTGACTGCGACTGTGACTAGAACTGTGACTGGGACTGCCCTTGCGCTGGCCAAAGTTCTGCTTAACCCACTGAGAATGCATTGCATAAAAGTGCCCAAACTGGGGGGCAACAAATACTATAATAACAAGGTATCGTTCCTTCAATTAAATAACAATGGTAAACCTTGCAAGGTTACTGAAACATATTCATTGTTTTTTTAAGCAGGAATTTAAGGCCGTGCGAAGAAAAATTTCTTTTCACCCATACAACCTTGAATTTGCCACATTCCACGCAGAAAGTTGGTTTTGCGAAAAGTGTGAAAAATATTTGTAATAAACTTCCGCAAAGTTCTTCAAAAATACCTCCTAAGTCGATAGGATGAAAAGCAAGGAAGATTAATATTTTGTATTTGTTATTTAATATTTAATACGGTTTAATTGCATTTTTTTGTCGACATGAATTTCTCAATTCAATGTAACAGTAAACAGAGTTCTATGCAAGTTTACTAAACTTTGAAATGGAAACGGGACCTAAAAGGGGGAAAATTAACATAGGACGGATAAAAAGCAATCCTCGTATTCATTACTTATTTTTTGTATATATTATGATTCGTCTTATTCTTATGATTGAGGCTATGCATTGATCATCAGTCAGTCAATCAGCCAGACAGATAAGAATGAAATTCCGACTAGTCTATTCGGAGCAATACTCACGGGAATCTACCGTTGGAGGCAGACATATGTTACTTCTGCCGGAACCCTCAGTGGGTTAAAGGGAGAATGTGCCTGGTGCGTAGTCTGTGTGCTGCCTGGACTGCCTGGCTGCCTGGACTGCCTGGACTGCCTGGCTGACTGGGCTTGGAGCAGGGCAAAGTGTCGCGCAGGATTTTAATTGGAGAGCGTGAAGGAAGCGTTGCATGCAGCAACATAATTTTAATTTAATAATTTCCCGTGTGCATTCGCGTGGAGTGGCCGACTAGATGGCTATTACATATGCAGGACGGAAAATCAGTTTAGGAATGTAAATTGATTTTGTGGTAATATGCAATTTGTGGCCGTTGCCGTAGCAGGGAGCGCATAGAGGACACACAGGAGCTGGCTACAACTATGCGGCCAATGGTGCGTATGCGTAATGTTGGGTCAGCATTTTATTGCGCAAACTTTAAGTTAAGCGACGGTCGGGCCAAGTAAATGTTAACAGGCGGGGCAACGGGAAGGAGGCACGTAAATAGCGGACAGGACATTGGGCAGCAAATTTAAACAACTTGAGGCAAGGCATGGCTAAGGCAAAAAAATATTAAAAAAGGAATTTCAACTACCAAAGACATTTTCGGGGCTGCAGTCGTAAAAACTTGCTAAGAATAAACAGAAATTACCAGGCCGCAAGTAAATAAAAATGTTGAAGCAGAAAAGCTGCTCACAGGCAGCGGCGAGGACGGGGGAGGATGGTGGGGGTGGGGGGAGTCGTGTGGGGGTAGACAGGGTAAGGCACACGCACAGGACCCTTGCGGGATGCTTGTCGCTTTGCGCATGAGAAATTTTTGCTTTTTAAATTCTTTAAGTAATGCAAATTAAATTTAAATAGCAAATAGGCAAGAGGCAAACAACAGCAGCAACAACAAGAACAACAGCAGCAGCAAATTAAATGCCCAAGTGGTCCATGGAGCATGGACCATGGTCCAAAAGCATTTCTCTGCCGTTCAAGAAACAAATTTCAAAGACAAATAAGCGCCGAAAACAGCAGTAATTAATTTGCGCCGCGTGTGTGAGGGACGCTGTGTGCGTGCGCGTGTGTGTGTGTGTGCGTGTGTGTGTGTGTGTGTGTGTGTGTGTGTGTGTGTGTTTACTTGCAGAACTTTGGGCACAACAATGGCAGCAACAACAGCAAGAAATGGTAGGGACTTTTAGTGGAGACAATTGCTTGGCGTTGGCAACGTGGCAAGTTCTGAGCTGCCCGAGGAGGCACCGCAGCAACTTTTGGCCAGCGCTGCGAGAATCGAGCAGTTAGCAAACTGCACGGCTAACTGTAAAGCGACAGCAACAGCAACAACAACAACAAGCGACAGCCACAACAGCTACAAGCAACTTGAGCTCAACAACTTCAAGTTGTTTCCTAGGCCAACAAACGCACCCACACGCCAAAGACAACAAGTAAGTGTGGTAGGTGCGAGTGTGCGCGACTGGAGCATACCCTGTATGCAGTTTTGAGCTGTTGTAGCATAAAGTTCTAAAATTTGCAGAGCTCCAAAATAGCATTTGTAAGATATACACAAATAATCTGGCTTTATCTGCTTCACTTTTACGCTTTGACGATATTGCTGTTAACTCAAATATTCTAAAAAGAGAAAAAATGTTTTAGTGTTCGAGAATTTTAAAATGCTCAGAGATCGAAGCAATTCTAAACGTAGACAACGTTGTCTCCAAAGTTTGATCAAGCACATATGCACTTGATAGAGTCCAAAATGCTTCCTTTCGCCTTTGACATGCACACATGCAATATACCCGCCTTCACCCACTTTCAATGGGTATAGAGTATTAAAAGAAGCAGGACAAGCAGCAGCAACAGCAGCGGGGACTGCGACGGGCGGGGAGGGCAACGTCTTTGCTTCGTTAGTTGCCGCTGAACATTTTCACACATTTTGCCGGCGTACATGCGGTTTAAATTCAAATTTGTTAGCAACAAACAGACAATTAATTTCGCATATTCCAAAGGACGCGCCAAAGTCGCAACTTCTTCGGCTTGTGTCCTGCAAGACATTCGCTGCGCGCCCCCTTAAACACCCCGCCCCCCATCGCTGGGCGCGCCGTCTGGCTCGTTCGGCCTCAGGCACAATGGGCTTCTAAGTGCCGACTGCCTGCGCCGCAGGACGACGCACGGACGGGCGGACGGACAGGCAGGCGCTTAGCTGCTCCTTTTACATATGTGCCTGCCTGCCTGTAGCCGTGGCTGTAACTGCGCCCCGCCCCCTATTATAGGCGTAAATAACTTCTTTCTTTTTTGGCATTTGAATTTTAAATGTTATTACTTTGTTGCAAATTGATCAGTGCGAACATCAGAGGAACGCCTGCTGCTAATTTATTCATTGCGCATAATTGTTTTGCTAAAAGGCGCGAACGTGCACTTGGAGAAAAACTTCTGCGTTACATCTAAGTACAAATCTCAAAATTCAGCGATCATCAAAATTCCTTAACCTGAGTCGAAAATTCTCTATTTGAAAAACTTTTTTTTTCAAAAACATTTTGAGCTTATTTGAAATATTATTATTTCAAGCATTTCTTTATTTTTGTAACATTCAAAAACAAGTTTGATATTCAATTTATTTACATCATTTAGGTAGATTTAGGAGCAAAATCAAGTAAAAATGTTATTGAAATTCGAGCAAGAGAAAAGTTTTTCAATCTGAACTTTTGCATTAAGCTCAAAATATTCTAAATAACAGTCCCAAATACAGAACCTAATCTGAGCAATATTTACTGTTAAATCTGTTTTCGAAACATTAGGAATCCATTTTGATATTAAGCTTAATTTATGTATATTCAGTAACAACATTTATCTATGGCACTCCCACTAAGCATCAATACAGCCCTTTCCGCAAAGTGTACTCCAACTTTAAGCACAAAGCAGCTTCTACCAAGCAAGGCTTTAAGCCAACTTTGTGCCGTCCAAATATACCGATTGCCTTGACAGTTAGATAGATTTAGCAGTTGGCGGCAGCCCACTTGCCAGGCGTATTAAATTTCTCAATTAATCGACAATGTTTGCTGGCGCCTCAGTTTGCATAATTGGTGTGGGAATATGTGCAGCTGTTGGGGTGGGGAGGGGAGGAGGGGGATGCTCATCAGTAGTCGTGGTTTATTGTGGTGGCTACAAAGCCAGCTTGGGGTCATTTGGTGCTTAGTTGGCGCCCGTTGATTTCCATTAGCAAGTACATAACTTAAAGCCAAGCCAAAGTGCTGCAAGTGCGAGAGAGAGAGAGACTCAAGGACTCAGGAACCGGGGGCTCAAGGACTCAGGACTCGGGAAGTATTCGTGAATTCGCATAACTATAGCAATTGGGGCAGCTGCCTCAGCTTGGCGCGTTCAATTTCAGTGCAAACAAACCTAAGGACATGTCAAGCGCAGCACGCGTGCACAAACAAAAACAGGAAACCCACAAGCACAAGCACACACAGACAAACTGGGGCAGCAGAGGGCGGAAGGGGGCGGAGGGGGGGGGTCGCAGAAGCAGGACTCGACAAACGTTTATATGTTGGAGGTGTTGGAGCCATAGACAAAGATTAAATGACGCTCATCATTCATATGCCAGCGACAGGGCGGAGTAAGAGAGAGAAAGAGAGAGGGAGGGGGGGGGCTGTATGCGGGCAGAGGTCCTGTAATGTAGTGCCATAATCCTTGGCGCAATTTTTGTGTGCACAAACGTTGTTGGAGCAATATGTCGTAATATCCGCAGCCTGTTTTTATTTGCGCCGCATACATTTGTATGGCCTACACACACACACACACACACACACTGGCACACTCGCAGGACACATGAGTCGGCTGACAGGACTCGTTCAGAACGCACTTGGGCCAGAAACGCAAAGACCCAGTGAAAAGTACTAAACGTGGCTATGATTTAGCGTTTTATTATTTGCCTTGGCATCGAGCAGGCAGCTGCTTGGTTGGCCAGGTTAGGCAGCTTGGCCAGGTGCGGCCAGGTGTAACGAGCCCGGCTCGTTGCGAACGTGACCGTTTGCGGGCCATGTTTTGCGCCAAAGGGGCCAAAAACAGTTGGCAGCACGAGTCGCTGGCATTGTAGCCACTTCATCAATTATTCTTAAGCATAAAATATTTGTCACTTTTAGTAAATTTATTGTGACAAGCGTTCCACACCTATCCACACACACACACACACACACACGCACGCACACACAGAAAGAGAGAAAAACGACTCTGCATATGAATCACGTGCGTAATGGCAAACAAGTCCTTTTTGGCCTGCCTGCCCGCCCGTGCCTTCGCCTCCTCTCTGAGCCTGCCTCAAGTGGACAGCATTTTGTTTTCAGACGTATTTCTAGTTTGTTGCCACTTCCTTTATATACAAATGTACGTATATATATTTTATGTTTGCTGCGTATTTGTTGCTTTATTTATGCTTTGACTTCCACTCGAGTTGGTTTTTGTGCTCGGCTCACGCCACGTATACGCAATACAAAGGCCGCTCGCATTGAATTAAAAGTGGAAGTCGGTGTCAAGCGCCGCCCCAGCGGAAGCTTTCAGGCACTTCGTCAACTCTGGCGGCGGCCACCTCTGAAGTTGAAGTTGCAGCCGAAGCCGAAGCTGAAGCTGCCGCGCCCACAAATCAGATAAGAGGCGCCTGATTATATACATATATATTTTCTTTCTTTCGCTATTTTTTGTGTGTGTGCCAAATCAGAAAACTGGCGCTGCTTGAAGTTTGCCGACATGTTGCTTTCCAATTTTCATCATCATATGCAAGGGCGAGTGGGAGGAGGAGGAGCAGGAGGGAGAGGGAGCGGGAGCGGGGCTGGGGTCAAAAGCAGTTACAAAAACCCATTTAATCCCACGCTAAATGGGCGCAATGTAAACTGTTGACATTTCAGCCTTCGCTGCATGACACTACTCGAGCTGGGCGTGTACCCAGGCAGGCAGAGGGGGTGGGCGTGGCATGTTGCGTTACACAATTGTTGTTGTCGCAGGACATGCTGCCGCCGCCGCTGCTTCGGCTCCTGTTGACGTTGTTGCTGCTGGCTGAAGTGCACTCGCCTCTAAACAGCAATGTAGTCGTCGCTCGCAGTGTGTTTGTTAAACACCTACACAAATGGCGCCTACCCCCCACATCCGGGCAACAGCAGCAGGAGCAGCAGGAATAGCAGCGGCAGCAGCAGCATCAGCAGCTTGACAAATATTTTTGAGTCCTGTGTGGAAAACAAGGAGAGCGCTAGGGCAACTAAATGAAATGCCAGCACATGAGAATTGCACTGCGAGGGCTGGGAGGGAAGGGGGCTGGCGGGCACTAGCTGGGACAACATAAGAAGGAGCAGGAGTCGTGGGGTGGGGCCCGTTAGGGGGGCGACATGGCCGCAATCACGTGCCAACATGCAGGTGAAATGCAAATAATTTTTGTTTTCCCCTGTTACGTGGGCATTTTTTCCCTTTGCTTCTCGTTGTCGCTGCTGCTGCTGTTAGCTGCTCTCATCGTTGCTGCTGCTGTTGTTTGTTGCACACACACACACACTAGAGAAATATCTAAACAGGCAAACATGAGACAAGAAATACAAAAAATAGCAAAATACTCGACTTTACGTGGCAAAATAAAAAAGTTTTATATACAGCCGAACAACGAAATATTAATGCTCTTTTAAGCCACTTGGAAAGTGACATTTTTGTCACTAATTCGAGTAGTCATTATAGTCATTTTACATAGGAGTATTGTTGATAAAGGATATTCTATATTGCTGACGAAGGTATTTAGTATATAAAGACAAGCTTATGATAAAATAGAATTGGGAATTTTTTAGAAATAAAATTGATTTTCTCCATGATTATTTGCTTCTTATTATGTACAATGAATTGAGGCAGAAAGCATTTTCAATTATAAATCTGGCTGTTTAAGCTACCAAAAAAGATTAAATTACGCTCACAATTTATAAAAACATCTGTTTGGTTGAGTGCTGCTTTTGATTCTTGCATTTGGAAATTTACGATTGCAAAAGAAAATTTCATAAAATAAGAATTTTTCGCTCTGGTTAAGAAATGTCTACCTTGCCCGACTTTTGACAATATTTGCACTGGATGCGAGTACAATTTTCTTGGTATTTTGTTTGAGCTTTGAGCTTACACTTATCTCTTAGATTATGGATTCCAATCCATTGCCCATCAATACGAATATACAAATTTTTGCTGCATTGTGTGGGTTTATCATAGACTTCTTTGAAATGCCTTTGTCTCTGTTGCATGCCCCGCTGCGTTGCCGTGGCATCTTTTTAAGCTGCAGTTATGTGCTCGTTTGGGGCAGTTGCGTATTTGTAAAATGGGGCTTTTGCAACAGCCCTGGCAACCCTGGCAGACATGCCCACTTGTTTTTATAACTTTGTGTATGCGCAAATACCTAACGCGTGGGTCGCGCCCATCACTGTATAGGTGTGCGTGGGCGTGTGTGTGTGCGTGTGTGCAACGGGGCTTCAAGTGAAGTGCTGTAGTTGTTGCAGTTGTTGTTGCTGCTGCTGCTGCTGCTGCTGCTGATGCTGTCGCTGTCGCTGCTGTTAAAGTCAGCCAGGCATCCTCATCCGAACGGGTCCCCTGGACCCGTGCACTTTTATGCCGGGAACTAGTTGCATTTTTATAAACGCAGTGCCAAGTTTTTTCCGCAATTTTATTTTGCACAACACCAGCCGACCCCTGCCCCCTGGCCCCTGCCCTCGGCCTGCTGCGTGTCTGCCGCTGTTATATTTACTGACGGCTTTGCCACACCCCCCAGCCCCGACCGCGTCCCGCCGGAGTGCTGTCAAGTGCACTTGTCGACGTCATGGCTATTTTGCGCGGCACAAAACCCAAAAACGAAATCATGTCAAAACTGATTTTTTGTTTGGCATGGCTCCCGCTTGGGGTCGACGCGGCTAAATGAAAGGGGGCGGGGAGGCGGGTCGGAGTGCGCGGGGCGTTGGGGCGCACCACCGCCGTTGACTGAGCCGATTTACTAAATATTTGCGCTGCCTCCGCCGCGGCCGCTTGTCGGTGATTTTCATTTATTTGCTGCGGCTCCTGCGGAATTTCAATATTAGTTGCAAAAGATATTTGCGAGTGCGAACAAGCAACAGTTTTTAATGGTGCTGCGGTCGTGACCGGGGCAGGGGTCGGCCGGAGATTGGGCGGGGCGACGTGTCTCTGTGGGTGATGCTGCCGCTGCTCACGTAACATTTCAAAGTGCAGTTAATTGATTTTTCAGCACAATGCGCCGGCAATTGACGTCAACGACGAAATTTTCAACTCTCAAATTTTGACGTGCAGCTGCGAAAATTGACAACGTCGGGCCCCGCTTTGTATGCAACACAAAAATATTTTACTGCTTGATTTTTGTATACTCGTAAATGCCATAAATTTCGTGATTTTGTTCTTGTTGTCAGTTTTAATAATTCCCTGGAAATACTGGCAGTGCACGAGGTATATTAACCACACATGGGAATACGAAATATCTAGCAATTTATGTTTTTTCGTAAATTTATAAAGGCGGGGAATGCGTTATTTAAGAAAATATTAAAAAAAAACAAACACAAAATGGACCACCGCAGAATAAGAGTGGAGAATATGAGAAATGTAAATATATATTAAAAAAAAGCATACATTTTAGATGCAAAGTTCAAAAAAGTTTTGTGCGTTTCAGTAGACAAATTGCTGTAGGATGTAAAATTGGATATATGTGAGGTACTTGTAAGATTCGATATAGAATTTCAACAGCAAAGATAGGGTAACTGCCTGTTAAGGAGTCTTAAACTGTAACTTTTCTTTTGGTTTTGTAAGGGAATCGCAAGAGTGCGAAAAATGCCACGGTTGATAAAGCCGATGAAAGGGGCAGAAAAACAAGAAGAAAAACAAGCTTGTTCCTGAATAAATATTTGACTATGCTGTGTGGCTTTTGGCGATGATTTTCCCAGTTGCGACTGTCACAAACTGCAGCAGCAGCAACAGGAGCAACAACAGTTTTAATGTGTGCGTCGCTTAGGTTGAGGCGAGCTCATGTGGTGAGCAGACAGATGGACTGACTGGCTGACTGGCTGACTCATTGAATGAGCGACGTTACGCACGGGCATACAGTTGTCAGTCAGATTGACTGACTGACTGACGGACTGCCGGCGCGAGTGACAGGCACAGCTTGCGAGCAAAGGGCAAACAGAACTGCAGATGGCATCGAAACTCTTTTTGGCAAATTGTTAAAGCGAATTGTCACCGCTCTATAAAGATAGTCGTCAGCTGCAGTTGATTGATTGACAGCCAGTTGCAGCTAGAACCAGCTGGCAGCATGTGATCGGCCTTTATCTGTGCTCTGGCTAATTTTTTGGCTGCGCAAACACAAGTCAGTTATGGAGATCAAATTAAACTGCAAACTCTGCTGAATAATGACTTTTGCTCAGCTTTCTCAGACGACATGCCGTCTGCGTCTGTGTCTGCGTCTGCGTCTGACCGGCGGCGGGGTCACTTCCTGTGACCTCAGACAGCAGCAGCAGCAAAATAACCCCAACATGTTCGCGTTGGCCACTCAAAGCCAAAACCGCAATAAAGAAAAGCGGCAGAAGTAAGCAACTAATATGCAAGCACTTTATACACTTGGACAAATGTTCGAGTATCAATGCCGGGCCATGTATTTTATAATTCCTACTTCACAGCCACAGTCACAGCCTCGGCCACCTCGTCCGGTCGGTCACTGGCCCTGGGCCACTGCTGGGCCACCGCTGGGCCACTGTTCCGGCCACATCAAGATGAACATGTTCGGGCACTCACGTGGCGCATGCTTTGATTTGTTTCGTTACGTTTCATTACAACAATCGTGCTGTCAGCCGGCTGCCACCCGTTCCCCCTCCCCTTCCCCCTGCCCTGGTCATGGCCCTGGCCCTGGCAGCCTGCTCTTTCTGTCCCTTGCCTTGCCGTTGCTTTCATTACAAGTGGCATTAGATGCCAGATTTTTATACTCTACCAGGGGGTAATATATTGATATATATTGATATAATATATTCTAGAGCTAGGGTCATCAAATTTGACAGTGTTCGGATAACTTCCTCAAAATTTACAAAAGCCAATATTGTTCCAAAAAGTATTAATTTAGATAGTTTCCATTGTTTCGACTGTGAGAAGATTTGCGCCCCCTGCAACGTTCTTGTTTAGTATTAAAGCCAAGTTAATGAATCTTGGCATAGGTGGGAATTTTTGCGTTTCAGGTTTTTTCTTGTATGTATATGTGTGTGTCATGAAAATGTGTAAGGGTATTAAATTTACGGCATCCCGCTGTTTAGCTCTTCATTCTTGTTGTTGCTGCTGCTGGCAGGCCATTGTAAAATGACCATACATAAACCAAGAAGAAGAAGAAGAAGGAGTAGCAGCAGCTGCTGCTGCAGACGTAGACAACGTTGTGGTTTCGATTTGCTTGGGCCTGGGCTTTGTCGCAAAAATCCTCAAGAGATGCTGCAAATTTCATTTTGCTCTCGCTTGAAATGCCGCAAAACAAAAGGCAACTTTTGCATGCGGCGACAACAACAACTGCAACAACAAATGCCACAGCAACAACGAAGCGCATAAAAAATTGTTATAGCAATCAGAAAATTGCAACTGGCCCATGGGCCGTCGGGTTCGCTTTGGGTTGGGCTTGTGTCGCCTGCATCAAGCACTTTGATTATGATGCCAAATATTTTGCTACCTTTTGCTAGGCAACTAGTCAGAGGCCAGCTGGGCTTGGGACAGTTTTAGTGCAGGACACACACACACACACGCACACACACACTCACAAAATACACACATGGACAACATCAACTTGCACATGGCTGCAACATTGATAGATTTTTACTTGTGGCCCACTTGGAGAGCATCTTTGTGCGCTTGACATGCACTGCGAGAAATTGAGAGTGACACTCGATATTTTAGCGCCGCACTCAGCTGGCAGGCGCTGCAGCATCCTTAATGGCAGTGCATTTGTCTTCTCCTGTCCGCCTGCGCTTGCAACTCTTGCCCCAACATTGGCAACTTTGTGGTTTTTCTCTCGCTCTCTTTCGTCCAGAAATTTAATTTATTTTCCAACTAAATCGATGGCAGACACAGCAAAAACAACATGGAACTATGGTTATACGAATAGTTGACGAAGATTAAATACTCTTGCCATTATATATATATTTTTGGACTTGAGAGAATTGTCAGTTTGATACGGATCAGGAATATATGTGTGCATGCATCTATCCTTTATGTTGTCTGTTCGTAACAAAGTCATGCGACCCTTTCTTTCTCAGCGCACAATAACAAAATATAAATTGAATCGACAACAGTTGCCCGTCAACTTTGGCTCTGGGTCCGAGTCAAGCATTTTGCTTTTGGGATGTTTCTACCTGCATTTAAGCAGCAATCTAGGCGAGGAGTGCAGCATTATGAAATGGAAGCCAGTGAAAGTTGGGGGAGCACCTGCGAATTAGTTTTGCTTTTTCCCGTCTCGAGTGCTGTTGCGCAAAATGGCCGCTTTCAGCGCCCCTCCCCCTCCCCATCCACCTACCTGCCTGCCCAGCATGCCCCTTGCGCCTAATTGCCAACGCTTTGGCATATGTTTTCCATAAATTGCAACGCTCGAGTCGTCTCGACCTCAACTCGACTCGACTCGACTTGCGGGCCGACTCTTCAGAAAGCAACACACGAGTCTTCACTTGACTTAAACGTCTGAAAAGAGATTTGTTTGTTTGCCTGCCTGTTGGCCGGGCCAAGTGGCATATTATGTCAAGACTTAATTCTGTTTTTTGGCTTTGCCCAAAAATCTTGCGATGGCTTAAGATTTTTGAATGCCAAGTTGAATGCGATCCAGTCGAATGAATGTTTTATAAGCAACACGACACGATTCGGTTTTTGTAATGCAAAGTGCGCATCAGGCATTTGTATGCATTAGTCGAGTAAAACGAACATTTTACGGCATTAACTTGCAGCAGCAGCACTGGGGCCTAGTGGGCGGGTGGGCGTGGCCGTGGCTTTAACACAAATATGCATGTCGGCACAGGCAGATTCTTGCATAGAATTGCACTTAAATGCAGAAAATGGCACAAGCATAAAAGTGCAGCTGGGGCAGGGGCAAGAGCACAGCAAGGATAAGCAGAGACAGCCAGAGAGAGAGAGAGAGGGGTAGAGGGGGACAGGGGAGCTGGCAACTGTGGCAAGCAGCAGCAGCAGCGCTTACGGGGCAATCCAAAGTACGTCATGAAAATCAGGAAACAGGATATATTAAGTTTGAGGAATGGGCGCTGGGCACACAAACACATGCACACACGCACACATACATATGCAAATGTTGTCGCAGCAATTGGACAACTAGCCCCAAAGCCAGCAACAACAGCGGCAACAGCAACAGCAGCAGCCGCCGCAGCAGCAACGCCGGCAGCGCAGTCGTAAAAACTGGCCTTTGGCCTGTCGCCTGCGACAGTTTTTATTGCAGCACATAAAACAGGAGCAGCAGCAGCAGCAACAATGCCAACAACAAGGACATGACAAAGTTTTGCATGCGCCTTGTTATACACTGCTCGCGAACTGCACAAGGGGTATACTCATTCTGCAAATGTTATTCAAAGCCACACTCAAATGCCATTGCTAGTAAAAGTGCTTATCATCTTCTTGGCCTCTCACTGCCTAAGAGCAACTTTTACCTACTTTTTCGGCAATTTATTAAATGAAGCCAGAAATATACCACAATGAAACCGCCAAAAAATCGTATAGAGATAATTTTCTATGAAAAATAAAGTTTAAAGGTCACAGCTTAGGTGCTTCTTACAGTTAAAGAAGACGGTTTTCAAACTGTTTTTCCGCTGATTCTCCCACTCTGAACAGGGCATGGCGCAGTCGATCGCATGCGAGTGCAATGTGTTCGCTTGTTTTTCATGATTTTCTTTTCAATTGGCAACCACATTTTCTATTAGTGTAAATATGCAAAGTACATGAAGACATGAGGCTCCACTTCCGTTATGAGCGTAAGCGAGAAATAACCATAAAAATGTTGAATGCTGAATGTAAAATGCAAAGTGTAACTTTGTTGCGCCCCCTGAATAAGGGGGGATTTGGTGGGGGCCGGATCAGGCGAGAACTGGCCAGCTGCATTAGCCAGAAAGGGAAATGACACTCGAAGAAACGGGGACTGCTGCTGCTTCTGGCATTTTAAATTACATTTGTGGGTCATATTTAAAATCTCTTTATTGCGTTTTGTGTGCGCCTCCTATTTTTCATTCACACTTCATTTGATGAGCGCTGAAATTTAAAGCGAGTGCCATTAAATGAAAATGAAAATGAAAATGCGAAAGAGACCAACAAGAAAATCACATTTAAGAGCAAACAAGAAATATTAGCTCCGCAATTTGCAAGCTAGAAAAATCACTGGGCCTGGCAAGCGAAAAACAAAAGCGAAAATGCGAAAATTTAATTAATTTATCATTTTAAGCGAAATTTTCATTTAAAATTAGCCATTTCTGTGTTGAATAAAAAGTGGGGATTGAATTTTTGGCATGTAAAACTGAAACAAAAGTCAGTATTTAATGTGTTTTTTGATCATTTTTAATTTATTAAATTATCAATTGTGGTCAAAAGTAATTATGCAAAGTACAGTGGAATTTTATAAATGCTTTTTCTAAATTCTTCAAACAGTTGTTGCCAATAATAATTTGGCGAATGCCACAAATTCAATTTAAGCATCTGCGATAAATATTGTAAAGCATTAAATGAATTAAGTGTAATGTAAGCTCCTGTTGAAACTAATTTGTAAAACGCAGAAAATTCAACTATTTCAAACAGAAGCTTCTGCCAATAATCAGCAAAGTTGGGTGGGGTGGGGCAGAGGGGCAGAGGGGGGGGCTTTCTTTCTTTTTTTGCTGGTCGTTTCTGCCATTTCAATTTGCAGGCTTATTCAAATGAGGCTCGTCTCGCGCTGCCGCAACATTTCTGCTTATCAAAGACAAATATGAAATATTAATAATGCTTGGCAGCACGAGGGGGCGGCGGGTGGCGGCATCTAGGACATTAAATATGATGGCGTTCGCATTCGCGTTGGCGACGGGGGCAAGTTCGTGTGGCACACAAAAATGCAAATTTCGGCCAGACGGACGGACAGACTCTATCACTTTAATGCCTTTCACTTTGATTCGGAACGCAGGCTGGCGACCCACGGCTGCCAGGCGAATGCAACACGTGCGCCATAAATCAACTCGAAACGTAGACGTCTGCACGGGGCATGCAGAGTGAAAAGGGGGCGAGGGTAGGGGGCCAACTGCGCCTCGAGCGCACCCATTTCAGAAATCAAATCAAAAATAGTTTTCAAAAGTTCCAAGTGCTCAACTCTTGGCCAAGGCGCAGAACGCGCCACTCGTGCCCCATAGACCCCCATCACACCCCCCCTCTCAACGGGGCGACAAACAATGCAACAAATTGCAGTCAGTGCCACAACTCGGGCGGTTAACGCCAACGCGACCAACAGCGCAGCAAAGGAGCAACTTTGTAATTGTCTAGCGTAGACGCGTGGGCGCCACGAGCAGCACCACAAGAAGCACCACCACCACCAACACTCTCCCGGTGGCCATCACCTGCACATATCCAAGAGCGGCCCAGACACGAGACGCGACGCCAAGGCGAAGGTATCGCGTCGAATAGAGTATGGCTTGGCATGTTGCCGGTAATGGGCGGCCATAATCATCATCAACGCCATTGTGGTTGCTCCCCAGAAGTGGTGCGCCTTTCGCCAACGTCTCGTGTGCTCACTGGAGACGTGAGCGCGTGTCGTGACACGAGCAAAATGTGTTGGCAACACAATGAATTAAGTTTAAGCAAGCACAATTCGTGTGTCATTTTTATCATTTTTATACAACATTTGTTGTGTCTACCTTTAAAACTGAGGGAGATAAAGCATAATTCCAATTGCCACGCCTCCAATGGGCGTAGCCAAACAATCTTCTCACAAGTCTGTAGCTTGAACAGCAGCTAAAACAATTGCATTCATGCGAACACAGAGAAAGAGTAAAGTTAAATATGAAATAGATTGATTTAACACAAAAAGCTAAGAAATAAAAGGAACTTTTTAGAGGAAAACAAAATTGGGATTATTTAGTGATTTCTAAGAAAGTAATCATAGAACAATAGTGCTGCACGTCGTGCTGTCTGAGCGAGTCGCACACGCGCCCAGCTCTAGAGTTGAGTGCTTGGCATTGTCTTGTGCTGAAATAGCAGAAATAGCATTAGATGTGCCAGCCAGGCCGAGTCGCAGCACTGCGCAGCACGGGACGGGCACTTGGGGCGGCATGGCAGTGGGAAGGGGCTGTGCTCGCCGGCTACATTGCCAATAATTTTGCAGGACGGTGTAATTGGCGACTCAGTCGCGGGCTCAATACGCGGTTCATGTTTTTTGCTGTGTTTGACGTTGCCGCAGTCAAAATTTAATTGAACGAAAACTTTTTGTGTCGTTTGTTAATTTGCTTTGGATGAAGTTGAGCATGTGTGTGACACGCCCTACAGGCGTTGGCCATGCCCACTCTTACACACACACACACACACACTCGCAGCCAGGCAGACAGGTCGCCTGCATATATAAGTATATAGTTCGGGAGTTATCGCTGTGGGTTTGCCATTTGCGGGTGCAAATGTCAAGTTGACTTTGCCTGCGACTCGACAGTTGTGTGTGTTTGCCGCGAAGCTACGTGCCTCGTATAAGTGTGTGTGCGCGCGTGTGTGTGTGTGTGTGTCTGGGGGAAGTGTGTCAAAGGCTCTGGCTGTGGATTTAGCCCGGCCCTGCGCTTGATTATAGTGTTAACCCTCTGAACTTGCAGCAGGTGCGCCAATGTCAACGTCGACATTTAAATGTCGCCATTTCAATTGCCCGACTGTGTGTGCGAGTGTGTCTGTGTGTGAGTGTGTGTGGGTGTTGCAATTGTTTGCTTAACCATTTCATAGTTGTTAGAAATTTGTTTAATGCATGAACTGGCGGTTACTTGGCGTATACGTAATGTGTGGCACACAGCTGCATGAAAAGACAGAGCGGGACAGAGACAGAGGGAGAGAGAGCGAGACGGCTAATGTTGATGAGCAATTAACAAACAATTGCAACGTTTTTAGTCAAAAATAAACAGTGCGGCAATTGTGGACAGACGGACGGACGACAGATGGACGAATACGGACAGAGCCAAAGAATGACACTCGGTGGAACAGAAAAGCGGAAAGCACTTGGAAAGGGAAAGCAAAAGTCACTTGGCTAAACAAAACAGTTTGCAAGCCCCATAGATAGATCAGTGCAATATGGCCTAATGGTTAAAAACTCTCTATAAACATATTTAAGCTGACTGATTGACTGACTGATTGACTGATGTGATGTAAGTAGTATATATGTCAGGGTTTTCAATGGGCAAATGGTTAAGTACGAACTATTTTCCCTTAATTAATTGTCAAAGAGCTTTGGGACAAGATATGCGTAAAGGTTAAATTTGTTCTTTTCAAGTGTTATTATTTGCAGCAAGAGTATTAATTGTAATAGGAGTATCTATGCATCAATCAACAACCAAACGTTCACCTTGTGCCCTCGTTCAAATATTCCAAACGAACTGTGAATGCGTTCTGATTATGCTTAGTTGGCAGTTCCACCAAGGCCTTGACATAGTTCATATGCTCGATTTGTGAGTGCCGCACGGAAAAACTGCTCACATTGCATTCTTTTCAGATGCAGCGCGCGAATTTTTGCTCATAATTAAAAGCTAACAAAAGGCAAAGTTGCCGCATCGCAAATGCTGTAACTAGTGGTTGGCAAAGGGGCCGGAGAACGAGCGGTGGGGGGAGCTGCAACAGCAGTTGTTGGTTCTGTACTTACCCGCTGCTAAAGCGCTAACAACATTTGCAGTGACATGCGGTGATGTTGCTGGTGTTGCTGTTGGTGCTGCTGCTGTTGGTGCTGCTGCTGGTGCTGCTGCTGTTGACCCAGCATGGCTCGGACTCGACGCTGACAATAATAATTTGGTGCCAGCAGTTGTTGAGTTTGGCAAAATTTTAGCTACTTGGCTAACATCGGGCTGGTTGCTGCTGCTGCTGCTGCTGCTGCTGCTACAACTATTGTCAAATATTTGATGCACGGGCAGCAGCACATCTTCATAATGCAAACTATCTGGCATAATATGCGTGGCTAGCGTTGTTGTTGGCTCAGCGGAAGTTGTAAAGTTAAGCTCGTCATCAACGTCAGATTCAAGCGCTGACAATGTCAGTTGTTGTTGCTGTTGCTGCTGCTGCTGTTGCTGTGTTGCTTGTTCTTGCTGCTGTGCTGTCGCCTGCTGTGCGGCTGCGTTGCGCTTGCGATTATAGTACTCATAGTTTGCTGTTGTTGTCGTTGCTGCTGCTGCTGCTGCAGCTGTTGTCTCATCAGCAGCAACGGCAACAGCTGTTGTTGCTGCTGCCGCATTTTCGCTGTCATCAGTTGTCGTGGTCGTGTCTATGATTTTGTCCTCGACCATAAATTGCACTTTTTTGCGCGTCGGCGTGGGCGTCAGCGCCAGCGTGGGCGTGCCATTTGTCGCCGCCGCCGTCGTTGGCGTCGGGATATAGAACTGCGACTTGCCCGGCGTTGCGGGCGCCGTGGCATTGTCTGCGGACGCCGGCGGCGCCGCCAGCTCCAGCGTGGACGGACGCTTCAGTATGGACTTGATGGGCGTCGTGGGCGTGACTGTGAGCACTGTGAACTCCTCCGCGCTCGCCAGCTCATCAGCAGGCGTTGCAGTTGCAGTCGTGCTGGCAGCAGTTGCAGCTGTCTGCGCCTCCAGCGCCAAGCTTAACGACTCTTCCGGCTTTTTGTTGCGCGGCGGACGTCGTGGATTAGTTTTCGTTTCTGCTGCTGCTGATGCTGCTGCTGCTGCTGGCAGCTCGCTGGCTATGAGAATGCGCTCGTAGCTGTCGCTGGAGTCGGCCGAATCGTTCGACTTGTCGCCCAGGCTAATGCGCTGGCCCGCAATCGCGGCCACATTGTTGTTGTAGAACTTGCGCTGCTCCCGCTGCTGTTGTTGCTGCTGCTCCCGTTCCCGCTCCCGCTCCCGTTCCCGTTCCCTCTCCCGGTCCCGTTCCCGCTGCTGCTCGTGCTCATCCTCGTGCAGCTGCGCATCGGCCACGTCAAAGTCATCGTTCGGGGCCGCCGGCAGGCACTTGGCCTTGGCCGTCGTCTGGGCCTGGCTTTCGACTGAGATCAGGTCGTAGGGATTCACGTTGCAGCGCAGGATGGAGCGCCGTGCGCTGCTCGGCCGCTTGCTGCTGCTGCTGCTGCTGCCGCTCCTGGCGACCAGGCCGCTGCTCTGCAGCAGCGACTCGTTGTCCTCCATCAGCCAGCAGTCAGCGGGATCTGGCGGCGGCGCGGGCGCTCGGCTCGTCGGCAGCGGCGCTCGCGTCCGAGTGCGTCCGCGCTGCATGGCTGTGGCTGTGGCTGAGGCTCCGCCTCCGCCTCCGCTTCCGCCGCCGGCTCCGACTGTGGAGGCTGTGGCACTGGCTCCAGCTGGGGCACTACGTGACTTGGCGTCCTTGGGGCTGGCGCTGTGGGGCTCGGCGCTGGGCTCCGGCGACAGCAGGCGCGTGCGTCGCATCAGGTCGTAGGGATCCTTCTGCGGATCCAGAATCGTGGGACGTGACTTCTTCGTGGCGCTCACCACGCGCATCGTCGCCGCCATGGGTCGCCGGGCGCTGGCAGCTGGCGCCGGCAGGCGGACGGTGCCGCCGCCGCTGATGGTGGCCAGGGGCAGGCGCGAACCTTTGCACTTCTTGCACACGCTCGCCTTCTTCACGTCACGTTTGGTCCCGTTCAGATACTCTGCGCACGAACAGATCACAACTGCCAGCGCGGTGGCGCCCGACTCCGCGCCGTCGCTGGCGAAAATCGCGGCCGCATGCGGATGCCCGTAGCCGTAGGAGGGGCGCGCCGGAATGCCGCGCACGGTGCCGTAGATCCAGGGCTCCGCGTACTTCATCGAGCGCGACAGCGCGCTGGGCAGGAACTCGTAGCCGGGCGGCGGAGCGGCGGGCGGCGGCGGCAGCTGATAGCCGAGGTGCTGCAAGTGATGATGATGCTGATGGGAGAGATGTTGCTGCTGCTGCTGGTGTTGCTGCAGGTACTGCAGCTGCTGTTGCTGGTGCTGGTGCTGCTGCTGCTGCAGCTGCTGCTGTTGCTGCTGCATGTGCAGCAGTTGCAGGGTCTGCATGCCGCCGGCTGTGGCTAGAGAGGCGTTTTTGTTGTCGCTGCTAATCTTGAGCCGCTGACTCCAGGTTTTCTTTGATTTGTCATACATCGGCGTGGGCGTGAGCTGCTGCGGGATGGAGAGCGGATTGGGGAGGGGTTGCTGATAAAATTGAAAATAAGTTTGTTGTTCAACTTTCAGTTGGGGCAGAGTTCGTGGCAAACTCACCTCTCAGTAGTTGTTGCTGTTGTTGTTGCTGCTGCTGCTGTTGTTGTTGCCCTTGTTGCCGCTGCGCTCATAATCCCCAATTTGAATTAATGGCTTTGATGTAGTTTGCCTCTCGCAGCTGAGAGCTGGGTCTGCTCCGGTTGGGCTCCTGGTTATCAACTGTTGCCTGCCTGTAAGAGATATGACAGAAAATTATTATTAAAGCGCAACGTCCAGCGGGAAATCCGTTTAGAAAAGTTTATTATTGAAAAAGTTTAAAATGCGATTATATGTGAAAGGCGCGCAGGAGGGGGATGGGCCGGAGGGGTGGGCATGGCTGGGTCGGCCTGGAAGCAGCTGCATTAATATTTTGAGTAATTTAATGAGACGACCCGGCGGCTGCCTTCCTTGTTGACAAATAGCCGAGATTAACAATGCCCAAGGGCCACAGCCAAGCTTACAAATCTAGCTACTAAAAGGGCGCAGGTTCTTCCGCAAAATCATTTGCTAGATATTCGCAAAACTGTATCAAGACTTTTAATCCTTTTCAGCACTCTTTTAAGTCCATACAATCGAGTTGTTTAGGTAATTAGCAAGCCTGTGCCTGTGCCGGGCTTTTTGAATGCCAATCGAAAGTCCTGATCTGAACGACTCTAAAGAGGTATATCTTTCAAAGATATAGCCTTATTTTGCAGAGATATGTGGTTTTTAATTTTGTAAGTGATTATATCTTGGCCACATGTAGCCTGATCTTAGAAAGATAATTCTCTTTAGAATCGACTGTCATTATTGTTTGGCTCCATGCTGGGTACAGGATATTTTCTAGTCTGGCAGTCTTGCATTCTGACACTTACATGTTTTATTTTATATGTTTTCAGATTGGAGAAGTCTTTTAAGGCGAAATGCAATTGGCAAGAGCAGAGAGGCGACGAAACACATTGGAAAGAATACATTTATTTAAACAATATAAAAAAAATAATTTACTTATATGTAAAAAGTTGTATTCCAGGTTTCCGAGATGAATTTGTACAAAATAGTGCATAAGAATAATAATATTTTTAAAAATTATAAAAAGTGCGTAATAAATGAAAAAATTTAATAAATATAAGACGTATGTAAAGCACTATAGTTTTAAATTAAATTCAAATAACAACAATTATAAGGACATAAGCAACATTTAATAAACACATTTTGAAACGTACACAAATGTTTTTTTACTGTTAGAAGAAACTTTTTGGGTAATTTTTTGAAAAGCGGTTTACAAGATTTTTCAAAATCCTACCCAAAATACCAGGCCAACATAATCGTCAGGAAGACAACAACAAAAAATAATAAAAATGTGCAAAATTCCATTGCATACTTTTAAGGTAACAATTTTGGGCCACCGATGTGCAAGATTCTAAATGGAAATTTGAACTAAAAAACCAGGCCAACAGAATCAACAGAGGCTAGACAGAAAATAATGAAAATGTGCAAAATTCCATTGCATACTTTTAAGGTAACGATTTTGAGCCACCGATGTGCAAGATTCTAAATGGAAATTTGAACTAAAAAACCAGGCCAACAGAATCAACAGAGGCTAGACAGAAAATAATGAAAATGTGCAAAATTCCATTGCATACTTTTAAGGTAACGATTTTGAGCCACCGATGTGCAAGATTCTAAATGCAAATTTAAACTAAAATACCAGGCCAACAGAATCAACAGAGGGTCGACAGAAAATATTAAAAATGTGCACAATTTCACAGCATACTTTTAAGGTAACGATATTGGGCCACCGATGTGCAAGATTCTTAATGCAAATTTGAGCTAAAGTATCAGGCCAACAGAATCGTCAGGAGGTAGACAGAAAATATTAAAAATATGCAATATTCTATTGCATACTTCGAAGGTAAACATTTTTTTTTATTTTTTTAATTTTACATATTTCATGGACAAAAATTGGGAATCTCACAATTCTACTGCATACTTTGAAGGGCGCCAATTGCAATTAATGCATTTGTTCTCCAAATTCACGTCTCATCCAGCGCAACAGCAGATGCAGCTTGAGAAAAGGTATGGGCGGGGAGGGGAAGGGACAGCTGAAAAAAGCGTACATATTCGTTGACCACATTCTTGCGCATTCTAAGAATTGGACACTTTAGGTTCACCAGGACTATATATTTGGTATGATAACCACAGATATCGGGTCATCTGGGAACCCGTCGTAATTTGACCAGGGGCACCTGAAAAAAACATATGTACGTATTTCTTCACTTTATATAGGTTTACTAGGACTATCCCTTTGGTAAGATTACCAAAGTCATGGGGTCATCTAGGAACAAATACTTTCGATATTTCCCGTATGGAGGCCATTATGGAATTTTTAAATGAACATATCTCGACCATATGAAACCCGATCTCCGAAAGATATATCTCTTACGACTCGTATAAGTCTATACAACGAATCGCCATTTAAAGTTTTTCATTTTAAAATTTTCACGATTGTGGACGCTATAGAGTTTAAAGACAATAAGCTGCAATAAAGTATGTAAATATGTATTAAAAAACCCCTACCATTTTTGTCGAATTTGATCAAAATTTGGGATGGGATTTTTTGTTTGGCAGTCGATAGTCCTGATCCGTACGAGTCTATGAAGGTACAGATATGACCTTATTTGCCCGAGGTATGCTGGTTCGTAAACGACTATAGCGCAGCTATATAATGTAAATACTCCATCTATTGTACTTTAGGATATCAAATATGTCGCCTTGCAAATACCGCCCTAATTGCGTTACACATTAAATAACAATATCATAAAACCCTGTAAGTGAATAATAATAATTTCCTTTATTTTCTGCTTTTGCCTTTCGCAGTCTCCCTTGTATTAATTACAGTCTTGTTGTTGTTGCAGCTGCTGCTGCTCTTTCGAACTTGTATCCAATCAACTTTAAAACTCAATTTGCCCCCTAAATAGACAAGAAGTGCCACACAAATCCTAAGTAATTTTTTACAATTTTCACAGCCCCGCGCTGACCTGACCCGACCACTGCCAAAAAAGGAACGAAATCAAATAAAGCAGTCAAAAGCATATAAACCGCACTCATCTGCCCTGCCCCCCATCGCATACTGCCATCCTCCCCCAGATTTGCCGTGAAAGTTCTTTTTGAAGCTGCTTTCACTGGGCGACAGGAGCACAACCACGGGGAGAGGGGTAAGCGGAAGGGGCGGAATGTGTGGAGACGGGCGCGTGGGAAAATGGTGATTGTTGGCGCACATTTGGTCAACGCTCCTACGCGCATTCGCGTCTGTTGTTTTTATACCCTTGCAGAGGGCATTACGGAATGTATAACGAAGAGAAGAAGGCATATCTGATTCCTAAAGCATATATATGCTTCAAACAGTCTGCTTGTTTATATGCAAATTATTTTTAAAGCTAAACTCTTAGTCGCTGGCAGTGCATATATGTATATCAAATATTTATGTCACATAGCTGACAATATATATGTTCCAAAAGAATGAACAAAATATGATCTATACCAGACTACTATCTGATATAGACACAATAAGTAAAATTGTGTTTTTGCACTATTACATATAATTAATATCAGACAATTTTAGAAGGCACAATCGGTAACAGTTCTCCAGAATATTCTTATTCTAGCTTAGCTTTCAAGCATATGGTTAAAATATTATCCATGTCTTTGTAGATATATCATTACATATGTATATATATTAATTTTCAACGTATGTTGTAAAAAAATCACATTTTTGTGAACCCAGTTTTGTGTCGAAATATGTTCCACATTTGCTGTGTCTGTGAGGGTGTTAAATATTCGGCACTACGAAGATAGCAGTAATTTCTTGCTGCTGCTGCTGTTGTTGTTGCGCCGCTCAACTTTATTTTCATTTTCGCGAGTGAATTTTTGTCGTCATCGTGACCACTTTTCACAATCAAGCGACTGCCCACAAAATCTTTGCAAGCCGCTTACAGTTCAGTTGCACCCGCTTCAAGTTGTTGTTGTCTGGGTTGTTGCTCTTGCTCTTGCTCTTGTTGCTGTTGCTGTTGTTGGTGAGCATCTCAACAGCGTTTCCTGCAAGCCGTTGGTCGCTTGCGGATATTAATCAAAATGCGCTGAACGCAACCGCAAGTGGGCCTCGTCCTCGTCTCCAGCTTCAGATTCAGCTTCAGCTGCAGCTCCATCTCCGGCAGCTTCTTGGACGCACACCGGTCACTGGGGCTGTGTTCCTGGCCAGACGTTGGCATACTTTGGGCTTAGTTACCGCTACAATTGTTGTTGTTGTTGCTGTTGTCGCTGTTGTTCTTTTTCTTGAGGTGCTGCTGCTGCTGCAATGCTGGCCAAACACGTCGCCGCGCGTTGAAAAATGTTGATAAATGTTGACAATTTTTCCGGCAACCACTCGTGATAAATCTAATTTTTCTCTTGCTCGCCTTCCATTGCGTTCTTTTAGTTGGCACCCACGGCCATTGTTGCCAGTTGCCAGTTGTTGTTCGTTGTTGCTGTTGTTGTTGTTGTGACTGTTGCTCTGTTGCAGTTTTGATTACATGGCCTGCTCCTTGTTGTTGTCAAGTTGTTGTGTAGGTGTGAAGTAAAATTAAAAACGTGTCATTTTTTGCTTTATCGCGTGACGCCCATTTGGGCAAAATGTTGCCATGACCCAGCGCCGTTGGCGGCTCAAACGCAACAGCAACAAACGAGCAACAAGGCATGCACTTACCATACTCTATTTGCAGCCATTCAAAGTAGTTTTAAATTTGGGCTTGATGATTCTAAAAATGCAATCCCAAAGAGATTTCCTTTCAACTAAACTGGATCTAAGTGAAACATTAATTATAGTGAAACATTAATTTTACGCACAACCGATATACCCTCTATCACTTTGTAAAGAGCGTATAAAAACAAAACGAAAACAACAGCTGTATACAAAATGTTTGAGTGAAATTTTAGCCACTTTGTTTGATGCTAGACAAGTCGGATATTGTGTGGTTGAGGCTCTGCTTCGGATTGCGGCTAGAACTGTGTAGGTGTGGGTGCGTGTGTGTGTGTGTGTGGGGGGGGGGCAATGCGCCCACTATAGAGCAAACATAGTGTATTACCATGTGGTGCAGTGGTTAAATACCTTTTGCAAACAGCTCATGTGATAAGCTGGGCCAAGTGAAGCGAGTTTCTTGGCCCGACTGTGGATTCGTTCTAATACCCTGATGAACTGGCTGTAATTACACTAATTGCAGGCGAGTATTCAGTATTAGTTGCCCACTAATTGTATTTAATCTTGTTAGTTGTCTTTCCTCTCTCCTGCACATAACTCGTAATCGCTTGAAACTGTTAAATTACACGTACACGTATTTGCATAACGTATAAATTTGAATTTAAGCGGATTTAGCACACTTCTTACTCAACCCTCCAAGCCCCCACGATGACACTCAGTCCATAATTAAGCGCTCTGATTGTCTTCGGCCAAGTCGAAGTCGTTTTTCTTGTCTTTTTTTTTTTTTGGTTAAGTCGACTCGACCGCACGGTGCATCATAATTTTTCACGCTCAATTGGCTGCAGCGCCCCACGAGAGTTGCCCATTTCCTGTTTCCTTTGGCCAGCGGTTCGTTTTCTCTTGGATACCCTGTACGTATTGACAGAGGGTATATTTCAGTTGTGCATTTCTGTCTTTAGCTTCTTCAACATCGATGGATATCGATTCCAAGTCAAGTCTTTATTCGGCATATCTCTAAGATTATGAAAGCAATTGCTACAAAATTGAGGTTCTGGTGAAAGGAGTCTTCTTTTCCTTTTTTCAAAAAAAAGATCCATTTAAGAGGTATATCTTTATTCTTTGGTACAGGCACCTGCCCGTTTACAGGGCATCTGCTAGTCGCGCAGACTCCACTAAGGAACCCTAACTTGTTTTTTCTACTTATTTTTGCGCTGCATTTGCGCCAAATGCAATTTGTCATTATAAATTTACGTCAGTTTAGGCAAAGGCAAAGCCAGTCGCGAAACGAGGTGAAGCGAATAGAAAAAAACTTTTGGTCAAACTGGGAGAAACTTCTGCATTTTTCAATGTATTTTCAACTTGACTCTTCGAACAAAAGTTCTGCGCGTTACAAAAAAAAATTAAAAATACAAAGAAGAGGAAAATACTGCAGTTGTTTTTGCAGCTATCGTTCTTGTTGTTGTCTGGTTTCACCCGCAAAACTTGGCCGCAGATTGATGGTCATATAAAAAAGTAGTTAACGCAATGCCACACTGGCTAAAACAAATGACAGCCAGTTGGCCACCTCGGCGGAGTTGTCGCGGCCGCAGCTAATTAAGTGGCTGCAGGTTAAAGTTTAATACAAATGCAACGAATCATTTGTCAATTAACAGCGCCCGCGCCCCCTCACCCAACAGCTGAAGCATTTAAAATGCAATTAGAGCTATGACACACACGCACACACACACATACACGCAGCAGCCGAAGATGCAGCATGCTCTGCTAAGCAGTTGTGGTTGGAGCTGCAGCTCATACAATAAGCGGCTTAAAAACGAGCGCCAACCTAATGAGCTAACAACCAAGCAGGGCAAGCGGCAAAGCGGGGTCTTAAGGTGGGGGGATTGGTTGGCAGACGCTGCTGGTGACTCGGAGATCAAGGCTAACCGATGGCAGCAGTCGCAGCGCGTTAGGTAACTAAAGACACATCAAGTGTACTGCTGTAAAGAAGTAAAGAGCGCCCGAGTCTGCTGTCTGATTATAAATACCCTGTAGCTAACTAGCACATGCGAGGCATACGCTTGCACTTGTCTATCACATTATGAAAAAATAACTTTTAACTTTTAACTTTTTGTTTCTTGTAATGTGTGAAAGTACCAAAAATCAAAACATTACTGCAAAAATACTCTTTATAAATACATATCCCAAGTCATCGATCACTTAAAATATACTTGATCTGCATAGGATAAACGAAAGTCTATATATTTGTTGGCTCCAACTACATAGGTCTCTAAAATTAAGCCGGCAAATCGACCTGCCTGTTGTTTATTCTTCTGTCTATATACCCTCTGGTATCGAGAATGCCCGTTTCATACATTTTCTAAACCCGCTTTTAGCCATTCAGTTTTCAAATTCGAACAGGGTATCGAGAAATTAACAGTTTCATTTAGTTGCCTGCAGAGCATCTTAATTTATTCAACTGGCGCCAGCGAGAAAAATTGCGCGTGAAGAGTGGAGCGTGGAGCGTGGAGCAGAGACGACATAATCACCGCTGTGGGCCGCCCAATTCGCAGGCAGCAGCAGCAGCTAAGCACGGCTCAGGCTAAGTAAGCAGCGGGCTGAGCTTGCGTAGGTGTGCAGGGGGCTGGGGCCAGGGGGCAGGGGGAGGGGTGGGTAAGAGCTCCTGTAAGGCCATGTGTAGAGCGTTGAGTGAAACGCAGCAGCTGCTTAAAGTGCCAACATTGAAGCTGCCGCCAGACGGTTGCCAAGGACACGCCGAGAAATGCAGCGGAGCCAAAGATGGAGATGAAGATGAAGACGCAGATGAAGATGAAGATGAAGTGGCGCTAGGATTGGCAGCCTGACAGACTGACGGACTGACAACTGTTCGCCGAGCGTTCAGCACTTTATTTATATTGAAATTAATTTATTGAAAATTCTAATGAGTTTTTTGCCAGGCTGTTGCATTTGCTGCATGCTGCATGCGGCAGGCTGCCTCAAGTGTCTGCAGCATCGTTAAATTGCCATCAGTTGGCAAATGTTGGCACTGGGCGCCCGCAAACAGTCAACAGATTTATGTTTAGACATATTAATTTATGCGCTTAGACCAAAATTGCTAAGTAAATTGCGAGCGCAGTCGACAAAGATTTATCACACGACCAACTGCAGCAGCAACTTTAAGTAATTTACTAAAGCACACAAGCTGCAGAGCGAGAGTGAGAGAGAGAGAGGGGGGGGGGATAGATAAAGTGAGACAGAAGGTACGGCTTATACTCTGTTCACGAAATATAAAAAGAGTGCAAGTTCTCTTTTAATCGAACACCTTGAGTTTCAGTTTCTTATTCGGCTTAGTTCAAATACATTTCAGCCATATGCCGAGCAAACTAAATAAAAAAACCGATATACTCTTTTTTCATTTTGTCAACGAGTATAAATATGGGAAAGACTTGTTCTTGATTTCAATGGTAAATATGTGACTAATGTCGTTTGTACCAGTGCATTTTCAAAACTCTGGATTTAAATTTCATAAAGGTTTTTGGAAAATCAACACCACAAGCAAAAAAACCAAAAAAAAAAAAAAATAACAGAAAATGCAATTTAAATTTAATTTGCAATACTTCCAATGTATCTTAATGATAAATAGAAATAACGGACTAACACAAAAATTACCCTTAATTATAGACATATTTTCTATCATTAAGAAATATATTTCTAAAAATATTTTTTATTACCAAGAAATGTTTGTCTTATATTTAGAAAGCCATAGTCTAAAAGTATTAATAATTGCAGAGTTTTCACCGTATTAATACTATGTAAAGTCTGTCTTCTAGTTGGTTTTGAAAGCTAGTCTTTAAAATGAACAAACTTGTGTAAGCCCGCGTTAAATGTTATTAAAATGTGTTGAGCTGCTTTGACCTTTGGCTCGGTTTTAGCTCGTTTTAGAAACTGCACTAGCCGCATTCTGGGAAAACATTGCTCGGGCTATTTGTACACTGCAAACAGAGTATTGTGTAGTCGTTAACATGCGATGGCAACTTGTCTACATGGAAACTAATTGAATTTGCTGCTTTGTGAAATGTTAACAAGTTTTGCGGGTGCTGCTCGTAGGCATGCAAAACTTTGAGAGCAACACACATTAAAGTGCAGTGACAAATGCAGCAACAACAGTTGCAGCAACAACAGTTGCAGCAGCATCAGCAGCCATTAAATTCGTGTAATTAACCAGACGTCGACTGAGGCTTCGTTTAGCTCAGCTCGGCAGGGCGCGGACTAGGCCAAGTCTGAGGGTAGCGGCAACTTTGCTAAACTAATTAAAATGCATATTCTGGCTGCGCATAAATGTGAAAAGTTTCGCCATATAGTCGTGGAGTCGTTGAGTCGTATAGTCGCATAGTCGTATAGTTGTATAGTCTCGTCTCGTCCGTATAGCTGTCTGGTAAACAGTTACAATGCGACTTTACCTGGGGTTAAACAAATAGCTGACAGTGGCTCAGCCAGGACAGGGCACACGTTGTGCTCGGCCCGGACGGACAGGCCGGGAGGGGGGTCGGGAGTCGGGGGATGGGATAGGACACGTTGATGACAGTTTTGCCGGGGAAGCGAAGGAGCTTACGACTCTGCAATTTGTATAACATGCTGGGCAGCCAGCAGCAGTTGGCCAAGCCTTAACCGAACCCCGTTCCCGTCCCCGTTCTCGCCCCTGTGCCCTTGCATTTGTTAAAGCAAAACTTTTTGTAAACTCATTAGAGCAGTCGGCCAAGCAAGCAGCCAGCCAGCCAAGCAACTGCGCTAACCAAACAGGCGTTCTGGCCGTGTGGTGGGCGGGGTGGGGGCGGGTCACAAGTTTGCTTTTTTTCTTATGTTTTTTATTTAAAAGAAAACAGCCAGGTCGGTGGCAACAGAAACAACAGAAACGGGTCAGGGACAGAGCAGAGACCAGACGGGGTAGGACAACGGCGGGCAGGGGGAGGGGCAGGGGCAGGGCAAACAAAAGGCAGGCCCGGCTAAGATAAACAGGCAACTTCTTATGCAGGCAGGGCTTACTGTCGCTTTTCATGCGGCTAAACATGCCCGACGGTGCAGTTGAAATTTTATTTATTGCATTAACTTGAAACCGCTCGGCAAGGACGCGCCCAAAGTGGGCGAGGAGCGCGTTGTGGCTGCCTAGCTGCTCATAATAAACATAATGAAAATGATGTTCATAATGAAGCGCACTAATCGACTCTGCTTCTTGCCGCTTCTGCCGTCTGCCAAGGCGCAGCTGTCGCCCCAAGTTTACGAGCCGAGCTGCCAAGTTGAAAACTATGCCGTTTACAGCCGGTGGCTTCAACTAGACACTGTCTGTACTATATACATTTATGAATATGTATATCTGTTAGTTCCAGCTGATTGATTGATGATCAACCAGAAAAGCTAGAAAACTAAATTTGCACAGTAATTTTCTTATCTGATGAAAGTGGATTCTAAGACGGTATTGTGGAAACAATTCACTCAAAAGCGTGGAAAATCTGTGCAATCAACTGCATCAAACAGATTAAGTTATAAGTACCAATATACTTTTGTCTCATTCTGAACGAATAAAAATATCATAAAGACTTGGTAAATATGTGACTAAGGTTTTATGCACAAAAGTTTAATATACAATAGCATATTCAAGGCTTTGTATTTCAATTTGATGAAGGTTTTTGGATAATCAACGAAATTAAAATTTAATGTCGAATACTCTGAACGGGCAAGGCCAAATAATGCTTGCTAAGAAAGCTGTGCTTTATATTGCAAATGCGATTGCTTACACTTGAAAAAACTTGGCAAACAGCACTTCATATGCATCATAATTGACAGCAGGAAGTTTGGGCGATTAAGCCGATGCCTGAACATGTGTGTGTGTGTGTGTGTGTGTGTGTGTGTGTGTGTGTGCGTGTGTGTGTAGTTGCATAAATAAATATATTTTGTAGAAATTAACATATGTCCTTCAGCGCCTCTGACGGAGGAATAAGCGAATAAGAGTGTGTGTGGCAAGAAATTGATTGTGTGGAAAATTTAATGTGTGCAACATTTTTCATAGCATACTTTTGAGTGTTTTGCAAATTGCAATAATTGCAGGCAAATGTAACGCCAGGCATATGTCCGTGTGTACGTGTGTGTATTGGCAATTAAAAGGCGCCTACATACATGCATACATACACATTTAAATACAGCACTCACTTATTGTTTGAACTTTGTATCGCTGGCCATTTCAATAATAAAATTGACTTACTGCCACGCATTATGCGCACCACATTTATTTATTATGCCGCATTTATTTACAAACACATATGTGCGTGTGTGTGTGTGTGTTTGGGGTGTGGGTGGCGCAGGTATTTATTAATATTGTTCAAGTGAAAATAATTATGTTGGTGTTAACTTAAGCGTAAAGCACTTTGCCAAAATGATGTGCAATTTAATTGCAGTCACACAGTAAAAAACATTTGGCTGCAACTTTATATTATATTTGATTTTTTACAAAGCAATTACATGAAAGGATTTTAAATAAAAAAATGTCTTGTATCAAATGATGAAATTGACTTTAGTGCAAGTGATATATGAAAACCAAAAAGTATGGCATTTAAATAAATGTTTTTTGCTGTGCAGCATTTAAATACATATGTGACACGCCCACATTTGCGGGCAGCGCCTTGCAATTTTTCAAAAAATGTTTAACGCTACATGTTGGCCAGTCAAAGTACTGATGCAAAATGCATTTGCAGTTGATGCAAAAGCTCAAAGCACACGAGTTGTGCATAAATTAAGTGGGGAGAGAGGCGGCTGGGTGGTTGGGTGGTTGCCTGGTGGCGCTGTGGAAGAGCAGCACAAGTTCACTCGACATTTCTTGGCAGTTTTGCGACTTTCATTTGACACATGTCAAAATGTTGGGGAACTCAATTAGTTGCCGCCGCAAATGGCCTTCGGCGGTTGGTGGACTAGTTTGAGGTTTGCATTGACGGCGGTGTGAGTGTGGTTTGCGTGGTGTCTTGTCAGGTTTATTTAAGTCAAATGTATGAGACATTTCAGATGCTTGAGAGTATATTTATTTGATGTGGTAACAGCCATTAGGCATGACTTTTAGGTAGATAAAAGAGCATACAACTGCTCTCGATTCAATTACAGGTTGATTTAAAACGGAAGTTATTTAAAAATTTACTTTAGTTTATTTTATTTTGTTCTTACTTTCTAAAAATTAAAACAGACAATGCCCCAAACCGACGTGGGCTATGCTCGGGTCATAGTCTTGACATGGGGCGCCACGTGTTGCTCCTCGGCTGCTCCTGGTTCCTTCCCTTACAGCTCGGTGCTCAAATGCGGATTGGCATTGCGAATGCCCAGACTTTGCAGCTTGCGCAATCGATGTATCTGATGCCTGAGCTTGTGCTTGAACACAATCTGATTGTTGACTATCTTCAGGTCCTCCACGCTGCAGCCCTTCAGATTGCGCAGCGTTTTGGCCAGCAGCGTCTCGGTAATAAAGTACTTGGCTTTGGACAGACGAATGTACTCGACCTTGCGCCGGCCCAGCTGCTCGCGATACATATACAGATGATAGCCAACATTGAGCGGTGGCTGCTCCTGCTGCTGGTGTTGGCGCTGCTGCTGGTGTTGGTGTTGGTGCTGCTGCTGGAGTTGGTATTGGTGCTGCTGGTAATGTTGGTGCTGCAGCTGGTGTTGGTATTGGTGCTGGTGTTGGTATTGGTATTGGTGCTGGTGCTGCTGCTGGTGTTGGTATTGGTGCTGGTATTGGTGTTGGTATTGGTGTTGCCGTTGCTGCTGCTGGTGTTGGTATTGGCGATGGTGCTGCTGCTGGCGTTGGTATTGGTGCTGGTGTTGGTATTGGTGCTGGTGTTGCCATTGCCGCTGCTGCTGTGGCTGGCTGCAGCTGGTGTTGCTGCTCTCGTTAACAAGTTGCTGATAGCGTGACATGTTGCTGTTGCAAATGTGCTTGCTGTGACACTTGAATTGATTGCCGTCGATTTAGATGCTGTTTGCGATATAGCTGAGGATCGCCGAAAGCTGTTGTTGCCGTTGTCGTCGTTGCTGCTCCTGTAAAGATATTGCTGATGTGCAGCGAAATGTTGTTCCTGTTGTAATAGGCGATGTTGCTGCCGCTTCACGGCTGTCACTGAAGATGCTGTTGCAAAGTAAATTGTTGCTGCTGCACTGGAAACTGTTGCTCCTGTAGGTGTTGCTGCCACGGTGATTGCTCTGCGTTTGATGGCATCAACAAGGCTTGCACTGCTTTATATACAGCCCAAGAACCACTTGCTGCACTACCTGGCCGGATTCTGGCCGGGCCCGTAAAGCCTGCACGGACAGGCCCCGGCTTTGCCTAGTCCGTGTGGATCAACCACGCTACACACATCTTGCGCTAGTCCTACCTGTTTGTCCCGAGTTTGACTTGTGCGGCAATAAAAACAATTCATTCTTAATCTGCTTGCGCGCCATAAAGTGGACGTATTTTGCAAACATGTTCATTCTTAATCCAATCACTAATCCGCCCTGGCGGCCAGCTACTGTCAGCTAGAGCCAGCTTCTGCTGTTGGTTTTTAGGAGCCGATGTAAAAATCACTTGGCCTATAAAAAGATTAGACGTAATCATCGTGCAAGTATTTTCCCAAGCAGCTGATAATCCACGACATGTCCTGCCAAAAGGGTAACGGTAGCGCCGGCTGTCAGGATTAGTCTTAGCCCGTGCCGAGCAGCTGGCTTTCATTAATGATCGCTGTGCCAGGAGCTGAACAGATGCGCTCGGCTCGAACACCGGCCGTGCATGGCTAACTATGCAATCGACTATAAATTCAATTCAATTCAATTCCGGCAGAAATATATATGGAGAATATCACTTTTATTTCATACCGGGGAGCTTGGCTTGTGCTAAGCTCTGTAATCCCCTAGATTTATGTCCTTGCCCCATTCTCTTTAGTTTTGTATGACACAGCTAGTTTTCAGTTTTAAGTTTTCCGTTTTTAAATCGCAAGATAAACTTTTCAAACTGTGTGTCTGGTGAGAGTGGGCCAAAGAAAAATATATGAATCAAAAGTGTCGCGTATATTTCAAGCCAAGTTTTTCATCGTCTCATATTTACTTTTATTTTTTCTCGCCTCCTTCCAATTTTGTTTTTTGCTTTTTTTGCATAAACAATCATGTCAATTTCTAGATCAAATAAAACAAAGTTCAACCTACTTTTTCGCACAAAATAAATATGAGCGAAAAGTGGCAAAAGTAAGAGTAAAAAAAAGCACAGAAAAGCCAGACTAGCAGGAAGAAGAAGAAAGTGATAGACCTCTTACAAAATTATGGCAAACTTTTGCTTTTTAAATCTAACGAAACGAAACGAAACGAGGCGAAGCGAACTTTTCAAACTTCAATGTTGAAATAAGCAATTTTCGCGTTCAACTACACACACACACAAACACACACACACACACACACACACACATAAAACAGTGTCTGCGTCTGAGACTGCGAAGGGCAAAAAGATTGAAAAGTAATTGCATTCAAGAGCTTGTAGTTAAAAATTTATAGATGTAGTGCACAAGAATCTGGACAAAACGTAAAAAAAATGATGATGCTGAAAATATTGAAAATGCAATTGCCTGTCTGCTGTCTGCGCCCCGTTCGCCTGCCCCCAGGCCACGCCCCGCCCCCGCAACGCAACGGTAATTGCAGAAATTTGAGCGCGCACGGCAAAAAAATAACAAGAAAGAACTGTTGTCTTTTGGGCTGTCGAAGATTCAAATACTCTTTGTATCAATATCTATACTTTATGTTGTTTTACACACAACAACTTTATTTTTGGGTGAATTTTCCTATGGAAGCTATATGATTGTTGTCAAGGTCTTTCTACGTAAGTTTGAATATAATATCTTAAGATACAAAAAAGTTATTTCCGAAAGAAATAATAGATAAAAATAATTAGTATTCCGATGTTGATAGGATACCATAGAGATGCTTTCCATTTAAAGTTCGGTTGGGAAATCTTTAAACACAAGAAAACTAATTGAAACTAACTTAAAACTAATCTTTAGAGAGAGAGAGAGAGAGAGAGCAATTGCTCATATGATTGCTATATGATATACTGATGCAATATTGAAAATAACTTATTTGTAAGTGATAAGCAGAGTAAAGGCTAAAGTTTGGCTAAGATAACTTACAGCACAAAGAGATTTTCACACACATGTTCCATTTTCGATGGATAACGCTCACTGCTCATCCCGATCAATTACATATATATATATAGCTTATTATTCCACACTTTGCTTTACACATATCGCAGCAAAATGATGATACCCCTGGCAAGGGCATGGAAAACAGCGAGAAGCGCTTGCATTCGGCATTCAAATAAAAGTAAGTTAAATTGCAAATGAAATGAAATCAGCTCTTTAGCCCATTGCTTCATTTGTGCAGCTTGTACGTCTCCCACTTCCATTACCATTCGCATTCGCATTCACGTTCGCATTCGCATTGGCATTCACATTTGGCATTTCCATGGCCATTTCCATTTGCATTATTAACGGCACGAGTGAAATTTTAGCCATGTGAAGCAGCATTTAATTTTCTTTTCCTAGTTTTTATTTTATCTTCTTTTTTCTTTTTGGCAATTGTAAATTGAGTTTGAAAGATGCACATCTCAATTGCTAATTTTTATTGTTGCAATTTGTGCAAATTTGTTGGCTCATTTGGCCATCGTTCGATGCCACTGCCCCTTTAACAGCTGCCCCCCTCTCCACACCCCTCGCAGTCCAATAATTTTCACTACTTACTCGCACAAAACTCATCGACAGCACAATAAAATTTTCATTAATTGCACTCAACACGCTCGCACACATACGCTCCGGCGGCGGGGGGTGAGGGCGAGAGACGAGGGGCGGGCTAGGGGCATTTGGATTGTGGCAGTTTACTGCACAAGCCGAGCCCATGCCCCAGCCACGCCCCCACTTTTGGCACTTTTGGCCATCTAAATTTGGCAGAGGGAAAATATGATTGCAAAACAGATTCAACACAATTTTCATATCCCTGGCTTTGCCTTTTGGCCTCATTTAATGGCTTAATTTCAAAGAAAATTGTTTGGATTTGCCTTACGTATGCAGCATATGTGTGCGTGTGTGAGTGTGTCTGTGTGTGTGTTATGTGTGTGCTTAGCAGATGAGAGTTGAGTTGAGCACAGAATGAAATTAAAACATTTCAAGTCGGATTTACATAGGTGGAAAGTGTAGTTTTAAACCAGTAAAAATGCTAGAGTCAAGCGTGACATACTCGGGGTTATCCTGTATACTATTTAAAATAGCGACAACATACATAACATATGTATATATATATATATATATATATATACACATATTACACACATATTCCCATCAAGCTATCTATAAAGAAATTGACAGGGCTAAATCTACTCTGAGCTGCTTCCTTTGGCTGATCAAAATACCCATTTTCAAAATTTGCACAGGGTGCAAGAGAAAAAGTTTATCTGAATGTTGCCATTTGAAAGCAATATGGAAACAATAAGCTTATATGGATTTTAAATGTATATCAATTTGTGAGCCTGTAGCTTTCAGGATTGTACATTTATTTTTGAGTGTGGCATTTAGCTTTTGTTTTTATTGTTTCTCCTTGGTCTCTGGACTTGCGAGAACCTATTTGGTCTTCAGCCTGGACACGAATGAATATTCTGTGTTCTGGCGTGCAACATCTGCCATCATTCACTTAACTCTGCTGTCAGAGCTCATCGACTTGGACTTGGACTCTTTGCCCGGCTGTCACTTTCAATTAGCAGCTATTGAGCCAACTACTGGCCACAACATAGCGCAGAATGTGGCACAACAAAACACACACAAATGCACACTTAACGCATCATCAAAATGCCGTAAATCAGGAAATTTGATATGCAGTGTCCGACAAGTTGATTTGACAGCCTCGCGCCTAGATACATTGTTCGGGCCCGAGGGCGACGAGCGCTTTCCCGGCTTTCCCAGCCGTGGTGTTAATTGCACAATGCAGGCGGAGGGCGCGAGGGGGCGGGGCCACCGTCAAGGAGACGTAAATCAAATCAAATGGCAATTAAAGTGCCATTCGATGCTGAAGCACTTTAAAATGCAGGCGGCATGCGAAAAATGCAGCTGCCAGGCGACAAATGGCGATTGGCAGGAGGGGAAGGCAAAGGGCGAAGGGAAAAGGTTACTGAGAACGCAATTGAAAGTAACGGCGATTTGGTGGCGTGGGGAATGGGGAGACAATTAATTAAGGCAAACCTCAGCGCCGCTCGAAAGTATGCAACACACGAACCGCAAAGGCAATGAAATATTGCAATCAGCAAAAGAATGAAAAGCCACTAAATGCACAGAAACCGGCAAAAACACCCCCCGGCAAGCAAAAGCAGCCAGGAGCCAGCAGCCAGGAGCCAGCAGCAGCCAGGAGCCAGCAGCCAGCAGCTAGGAGCAGTCCTCGCTCGACTGCTCGCTCGGTGGCACCCGCTTGCCAAAATTAGTTTCTGTGTCAAAAGTTTGAAATGAGCAAGCGCCTGGCTCGGTCCTGGACCGAAGCAGCTAGCTAAGAGCTCCAAGCTGAGCACTGGCAAAAAGTGCTAGCGCCGTGAAGCCGAAAGAAAAACAAGAAAAAATTGTTTGGCTGCGGCTCGCCGAAGATTAAATACCCTTGCCAAAGTACAGAAAGTGTGCGATGTTTTTGCTACTTACGTGCCTAAAGGCTTTTTCGCGGATATGGATATAATTGTTAAATAATAATACGTTTTTATTCCTATGTTAGAAGCGATGTTAACTAGTATTTGCCGAGTTTCGTTGGATGTTCTTGAAAAACAAGATATCTTTAAACATATATTTAAACATTTGGTGCATACTAAAGCTAATCGCTTCCAAAATTAGTTGGAATATTAAATACAGAAAAATTTAAAAAAGAATCTTATATCAACTGACACTTGATTTATTAGAAAAGATTACGAATATTCTAAAAGTTTAGAGCTCGGAACTTACTTTTTAAGCTTATAGACACTGAATTAATAAAATACTTAAATTCTCGACCTTAGCAATCGTAGTTGACATTAAATCGAACTTCTTGACTTTAGTAATTTCAATCTAAGCGAGAAATCAAGTCTGAAATGTGGGGTTTCATACTTGATTTTATGCTACGTGAGAAGTGTCTTATTCCAACCGTTACACATCCCATGATAAACTAACAATACCCTTTCCTTCCCGTAAAAACTCGTTGAGAAGGACACACAGACAGCGGCAGCGTCGACGAGGACGAGGACAAAGTTTGTCGCTGATGTAGTTAAGAATTGGCAGCAAATGCTGCTTAATTTCAAAAGAAACTTTACGTATTTGTCATGCGGCGCACATTCATTGCGGTGTTCATTTGAGCGCTCATTCAGGCAACCCACGAGCTGCAACTGCCACTGCAGCAGCAGCAGCAGTAACTGCAACAGCAACTGCAACAGAGGCGACATTGACAAACTTGGCCCGGTTGTCGTCTTGGTCCGCTGCAACAAGCGGGTTTTCGTTTTTCGGCTTTTTCTGCTTCGGTCATATTTTAATAATTCATCAAGATTTGGGGCCAACGAAGAAGAAGAAGCAAAAGAAATCTTTGAGCGTGGCGTTGCACGCTAATTTGTGGCCGCTTTGCTAGCGCTGGCCACTTGTGCGCTTCATTTCCTGCGGCCGACTGCCATTTGACTTGCAGTTTCCGTTTCCGTTTCAATGACGCTTTGATTGGCCTTGCGGTCTGCGACGGACGTTAGCCACGCACCCCTGCTGCCCCCCTCCTCCCCTCGCCCCCTGCAGCAACCGGCCGCCCGCAATGAACTTCGTGTTAAGCGTTAATTATTATGTAGGACAGCTCGTGGCCAACCACAGCGCCAACTTTGCAGCCCTCGAACATTTTGGAGTTGCCCCCAAGTAACAGCCGGGCTGCAGTCGCCTTTCCACCTGCCAAATCAATATTCAATCTCCAACGGCTAGTCAAGCGCTCGAAAGTACTTGAAATAACTATAAAGTCTTAATTACTTGTGCATATTGTTATTATTGCTATTATTATAATATCTCAAACATGATTAAGCTCAAAAAGCAGCTTTATGGTTTCGACAGCTCTTAATGAACAGTGTAATTAATTATGAGTGTACACTGGGAGAAACGCCAAGCAGTCTGTACATATGTTAATAGATATAGACAGGGTCAAAATATCCGCAACTAAGAACTGAATGCGTATTTAAAGTACATTTTGATACTCCCAAATTCCTTAAAATCCAGAGCCAAATATAAAACTTAATCTCAGAAATTTCTTACTTCAATTAAAAATGTTTTACACTTCTTTCCAGTACACAAAATCTTGTAACAATTACTTTGTACAGAGGTTAGTTAAAGAATTTGCAAGAACAAAATGTATTTCAAAATAAACCCAGTCACACTAAACTTACGTGATATTTCTTCAAGTGTGGGCAGTTGGCATAGTTTTTTTTTTTGCAAGTGTAGCCAGTTAATCGTTGTAATCAAGTACAAGTATTTAAAAAAATTAGCTGCTAATGCGCTTAAGTGCTAACCAGTGGAAACAATGCATTACGTGAGATTATTGCAGTTTTTGCTTACCTCAGAGATTTTTGGCTACTGCTGCTGTTGCTGCTCCAACGAACGTAGATATTTAGCTGTAATAAAGTAACAATAATATATTATTATTGTTGCTGTGTCGGCACTCGATAGTTGGCTTTATAATAAATATATTTATTTATTTATTTGTGGAGCATTGCGATTTGCGCACGTTTATGCAGCACATTTTAATCTTTGCACAATCGAATAGCAATGCACACGCAAACGATTATTTTGTGTTATATTTTTCCTGTTTTTTCTTTTTTCGTTTTGTTGGGGAGGAGCGGGTTGGGAAAGATAAACAAACGCTGCTTGATTTCACGCCTATTGGCGGCTTCATTATCGCTTGACTGAGGACTGCGAACTGCGGACGGGGGCGCGGGCGGGCGGGCCATTACTTTTGGCCAAAAACATTTCCGGACTGAAAATACGAAATGCGAAATGCACTCGTGTGTGAAAATGATTTTAAAATTGGGCAGAGAGCGACAATCAAAGCCATTTGAGATTTCAAATCTCAAAAGCTGATGCGGGGAAACTCAAGGCGCGGCAAGACGTAATACAATTTTGACAGCTTTTAATTGTGCAGCGGTCTGTGCAAATCTTGTGTAAAACACTCCAACAACAATAGCAACATCTATGCAATTACAAAACGCAGCACGTCAGGGCCAGATTCAGATTCAGATGCTGGCCGATAAGGCCTCAGCAGCTCAAGCGGTCGCCAGTTTTATGGCTCAGCGGGCAAAGGCGGCGAAATTGCGTTTTGCCTTGAAACAGGTGCAATTAGCGCGGCATAATTTCCACCACAAAACACCCAAAGGGGCTGCCGTGTGAATTATCATTAATAGACCAAAGTGAGAGTTTGTTTTATGCTCGTTCAGGAAGTGAGAAGAGTATATTGGGTTAGTGCAACGTCCGTCTGTCCGTATGAACGAAATTTTGACAATTTTTAATGACATTTTAAGTTGCAAGGCTCTCGGACCCATAGCTTTCATATTTCACACTCCCATAACTTTGTCGATCTTCATGCCTGATGGCATTTTGGTCATCGTTTGACAACTTGATTAATTCTGTATTTACATATTACAGAAAATATCATGTACTCCCCCCCTTACTCATTTTCGAAAAAAATTTTTTTTTCAAAATTTAGAATTGCAATTTTCTATTTTTATTCGATTGTAGTTGTCACAATTACTATAAAAACAACATTAAAATTGATTCTGAAGTCAAATTTTTTGTCGAAAATCATGCAAAAATTGACAAAAAATTTTAACATGCAAAGCTCTCGTATCCAAAGTTCCCATATTTCAAACTCCCATCACTTTGAAAAAAAGTGAACTGATTTTCATGTTTGTTTGATAAAATGAAATTTGCTTACTTGTTTTTGAAAAGTGTTTTTGTTATCATTACACTGTGAAAGCGTATTGCTCCGTCGGTTGCACCCGACTGACACGTTCCTACTTGCTTTTTATTTTCTCTAGTTGCAGCCAACCACAGTCATCGCCCAAGGCATGCAGAAAGTGCGCCACGATTTACGAGACTTGAGCACTTTTCTCACATGCGGCTTGTCAGCAGTTCATCAGCGTTGCCACGAGATGTGGCAGCCAGACTTGGCATCAAGACGTTGCGTCTATGCGAAAAACTTAATTAAAATAAAATTAAATCCGAGCGAGTTCCTTTTGGCAGGCAGAGAGCATTATGCAAATGCTCGGCATTTGAACTAGCTCGGCAAACTGTCAGCTGTGTGCAATTGCACTAAAAAGTTAACGATGCATAAATCGTGGTTGTTGCCTCAGTTGTTGTTGCTGTTGCTTTAGTTGTTGTGGCTGTGCCTTGCTATCTGATAAGCTACAATCAAATGCAATCAAACTAAATTCAATTTTATGGCCAGCAAACCAAAGCGAAGCCGCCGTCGACTGCTTAGAAGATCAACTCAAGTGAAGTGAGCTGGAAAACAGCAACAAACAGCAAACAACAAATAACAACAACAACAAACAAGCAACAGCCACTAGAGACAGGCAAATCCAGCAAAGATTTTGCTTAGCAGCTGCGTCTAAATGCGAATTAAAATCCAACTGGGCCACGAAGCGAGACTCTAAAGCCAAAGCCAAAAACTGCGGCCCAAACGGAGGCTGCAACCAGAGCAAAGCAGCTGCTTACCAAATAATTTGCAAATTCGATTAGATAGAAAAGCAGAGCAGCATCGGCACAGGCAGTGGCGGCGAGGAGGAGCAACGAGGCGGGGCCTTGCAAATCAAATCGTACAGCAAAAATCTGTAAATCAAGCAGATGCGGCTGGCAAGCGTTAAGAAAAATCACAAGAAGTTCAGAAGGCGTCACAGTGATGCCAATGTAGCCTTTATATGCCTATTGAAAATAGACAGAAAAGGGTAGCTTGCGGCTGTGCAAATGTGTGCAACAGGCAGGAGCAAGGAACCGACTCTTACCCCATTAAGCATATATTTTCTTGAGCAATATCAAGTCAGACACGTCCGTTCGGCTGTCCGTTCGCCAGTGAGAGAATTTAAACAGAAGCTCATTAAAAGGATGCGCAGATCACGTTTTACTTTAAATTTAAATAAATAAATGAATTCGATAAACGTTGAATTTCAATCCATGTTGTTTTGAAAGCATATTAATCAGATCATAAGAGCTACACTTGAATATGGTAAACTTTGAGAAATGTTTTTCTGAATTACAAAACTGTTGCCCTAAAATCAGAATTGAATTAAACATTTTTAAAATTAGAAATTTTGTGACTTAAAACAGATGAAAACTTGCCGCTAGCACTTTTTAAAGGGTTTTTTTTTTATATATGTTGGTAGTATAGACTGCAAATTTGGCATGCAAGTTTTTGTATAGCACAAATATAAATCAAGCGTATTTCAATTTTTGGAAACCTTTCCCAGCCTGCCTAAAGTTGTTCTGAATTTTTGGTGTACATTTAAATAAGAATGTCTCTCTAATTCCTAAATATTTGTTGATGATCGGAGATAATTTGAAAAGAATTTGAGTGGTGCTACGTGAATTTATATAGAGAAAGTAAGTACTTATGTGCGCTGTGACAGCTCAGGAATAAATAGAGATCTCTCGACTGGACCACACTCGCTAGTCTTAAGTACTGGAACTTTAAACCTAAAAGTCAACTGTGGAGCTATTAGTGGCGTCAGCTACCACGTGCTGGCAGCTCTGACAAGAATCAAAAGCCACGAACCAGATTAGGCCAGGCGAGGGGTTGGCTGCAATGAAAAGCCAGCGAATTGTGACGCCGAGATTGCCAGCCAAAGTTGCGGAAATGAAGATGACGACGTTGACGGCGACTGTTGCTGTCTGCGCCATAAAATCTGGCTGTGAATGTGATTGTGAATGTGACTGTGACTGTGCTTTGGCCCAGGCCCCTTAGCAATTCAATTCAAGCGTGGCGAAAACGCTTTGCACTGCATTCGATTCATGCAGTTTCGGGCGCCCCAGCGACCTCTTTGCCGGCTCCTGTCCGCGCCCCTGCCCGCCGTTGCCCCTCCGCCGCTTATTGGCATCATTGACTTCGACAACTGGCGGCAACACCGCAGAACTGAGCCGCCAACCGCCAGACGCTTTGTCTGTTTGATCTGCCATTTTTTTCGCTCTGCATTTTCTTCTTCTTTTTTTTCTCTCGGCTTGCCTCCATTTCTTGCGCAAGCGGAAACACAACTTGTGTGTGTGCGAGAGTGTGTGTGTTTGAGTGTTTGCTTAACATTGTTCGATATTTGGTTCAGCATCCATCTCCGCCTACCCACTGCCGGCTGTTTTCTTCTTCTGTTCATTTCTTGACTTCGATGTTTATCTCCAATGATTTGCGATTTTCCGGCAATTTACGCAAAAATATGTGACGAAATTTCAGCTTTAGCTTCTGCTTGCCAGTGTTTGTGTGTGTGTATGCTCAACTGCAACAATTTGGTTTTTTATTTTGAAATGTCTATCGAGCCACGGCAACCCCCAGCAGCCAGCCACCCACACCTACCCCCCCCCCACAGCTCTTTATGCGTTGCGCGCGTGATGTCAGCTCGAAATTTACCAAGGAAATTAGCGTACAAAAATGTTGATGGCAAATATTTGCGTAGCAGCAACAACAGCAACAACGACAACTAAAACAACAACGGGAAGAGCATCCCACGCTTTGCAATTCGTTTTACAAATTTGGGTGATTGGCTTTGCCATTTGCCTGCAGTTAATTGAATTTGAAAGGTGAAAGGCAACCAGACCCGAGCCGCATCTCAAACTGAACCAAAAGTGAATTTCGTTGCGATAACAATGAGGCAGTTTATTTTCTGATTTATGTGGCTGCTGCTGAAGCGGAGACTGAGCCTCAGACTGTTGCTGGGGCTTAATCCATCGATAGTCGGGTAAAAGGGCTGCAATTCGATTAGTGCATAGCCGGAGATTGTGTCCATTAGCCGCGGCTCGCGTTCGGGAGAAAACGTAATCTGAACTGAGACAAATTGCATGGAAAAGCCGTCGGTGTTGTGAAATGGGCAACAACAAAACTGCAGCGCGAAATGTACGGCTTTAAATATGCCACACTGGAGAATACCCTGTACCCAACCATTCCTAATTTCAGGCTCTAGCTCTTATAGCTTCTGACTAAGAAAAGCGTAAACAGAAGAACTGAGCGAGATTTTCTTGGCTGACTGTGCCGATTAAGAAAATATATATTTTATTGGCCCCTCTTTTTTTACCACTTTTAATTGGCAGCGGCCTATCATAATTCACAGCTCAAACGAATTTTATAAAGTCATAAATACATCCGGTCAATTTTATAGCTTTAATAACCTTGTTTTTATTCACAACATTTAAGAATAAATTATCATTTTTATTTAATAACCATTGCAATTGGCTTTAATGCAAAGTCAAAAATGCTGTGTAAATCTGCGGGCAAAAACAAAAAATTGAAATGTAAAAATTAATTACTTTAAACAACAGCAACAAATGGCCAAAAGGGAAATGCACGCAGCTTGGAAGCGGCAACAACAACATCATCAGCAACATTACCAGCATCAACATCATCATTGTCAGTTTTGTCAGTTTTGTAATGATCATGTGATGATTTGATAATTAAAAGCAAACATAAAGCGAAAGAGAAAACAAGATGAAATGTTCAAGTAATGAATGCCATAAAAATACGACACACACACATACACAGACACAGAGACACACATATATTACATTTACATTTACATTTACATTTACATTTGCATTTACATACAAATATAAATGTCAGTCGCACAATTATTAACTGCCCCAAGCCACACGACCAAAGCAGAAGCAGACCAAACGCAGGCCCAGATTCGGGTCCGGGTCCAGGTCCAGGTCCAGGTCCAGGCTCAGCTTTGGCTACTGACCGATAGAGCGAGCAGCTTCTGTGCTGCTGCTCTAGTCCTACCTTTTAGTCGGGGCTAACAGTAGCCAAGGCAACGATAACAACTTTCAACAGACACGCAGCGGGAGGGGGTGGGGCAGGGGGAGGGGAAGTGAACACGTTTGCTGCCTGCTGGCGACAAGGTTTCGCAGTTGATGAACTCGAAGCCGGAGTCGAATTCGAAGTCGATGTCGCAGTCGGACTCTGCCGGCCAACGCATATTTCAACGAAAAGCGGCTGATCCGCTTTGCGAGGCGCCCGTTACACCTACACTCAGAGAAAAAACAAAAGGATTGTGTGCGTAACTTGGTATTAAATATATAGATATCTATATATATGGATGCATGTATATATATATATATTACAAATAACAGATGAATACGCTCAGAGGAAAAGAAAGTTATGTACTTTTATTAAAAATAAGCACCAAGTTTGAATTTAAAGAATTTTTCTAAATATGTTATATAGATAGATAAATAGTATTTTTATCGATCAAACACGGTAAAAATAAAAAAAAATTTCAGTACAATGGAGAAGATGTTATTTTGCGCTCAATTCCAAGATTTATAGTTTAATAAAATATAAAGAATATTTAAGAGGCAAATGTACTCGGAATTTTACGATGTCTATCTCACTTGGATTAAGAACTCCGAATTTCTTCGCGTGTAAATCTTATTATAAGCGTATCTGTAGTTGTAGCTGTTTCTGTATCTCAAGTTGTATCTGTATCTGTATCTGCTCATGTATCTGGCAGATGCGGGCGCGCACGCAACCGCAACGAAACCAGACCTTGTGCCAGTTTACGATTGCGCGCAAGAATATAAAACAACAGCAGCAGCCAAAACAACAAAAAGCGACTGGCAAATTGATAAAACGCTAATCGCCGCCATTTTGCGCAATTATGTGAGTGGGAAGGGTGCAGGCGGAGGCGGATGCGGAGTGGAGCGGTCAGCTGGCTAAGCTTTTAGGCAAGTTTTGGCTGCCGCTCTTGTTGTTGTTGTCGCCGCTTGAGCAATTACGTTGGCGGTGGCGTCGTTCATTGCCTCGTGCTGAGGTGCGCTGCGTGTGCAACTGTTAATTGAGTGATGGCCGCGACTGCAGCAGCCTCAGCTTATGGCAGCTGGCCAAGCTGCTCGGAGCGATAAGAGCAGCAGCAAAAACAGCGACAGCTTCAAACAAGTGAGAACGGTGCAGACGGGTGCAACCGACAGCACAATACTCGCTCACAGTGTAGTAACAACCTAAGCATATACCCTATGATATTTAGCCCAAAACAATTTTTTTCATTATTGCATATAATTGCAATAATATAATGCAGAATCAACGTATAGGACAAATCATGACCAAAGTGCCATCAAACATGAAAATCGGTTCAGTTTTGCCAAAGTTATGGGAGTATGAATTATGGATTTAAGAGCTTTACTTGTCAAAATTTTAGTCAATTTTGGCATGATTTTTGACAAAAAATTTTACCCCTCAGAAATAATTTTAATGTTGTTTTTTATGCTAATTATGACAACCACAATCGATTAAAAATAAAAATTCTGGATTCTAAATTTTGAAAAAAAAAATTTTCGAAAATGAGTAAGGGGGGGGGGTACATGATATTTTTACCAAAAAATTAAAAAACAAAATATTTTTAATAATGCATATACTTTAAATGTTAAATCAATCTAGAGGACAAAACATGACTAAACTACTATTAAACTTGAAAATCGGTTCAGTTTGGCCAAAGTTATGGGGGTTTGAATTATCAACTTGTTCACACGAACGGACAGCTAGACGGCCACTGAACAAACCCAATATGCTCGTTTCACTTCGTGAGCGAGTATACAAATCTTGTTTGCCTAATAGCCGAGTTCAAGTTGAATGGCTCAATCTCTCAATCTGCCAATTGACGTGTTTGCGTTTGCGTCGACGTTGTTAATTAACAAACTGCCAAATAAATTAATCACACAAATTACCAAAAATGCTTTCGAATTTATGTAGGTGCGTATGCATATGGGGGATATATGTATATATATATATATATATATATATATATATATATATATATATATATATATATATATATATATATATATATATATATATATATATATATATATATATATATATATATATATATATGTCAGCAAAATGAAACAAAAACAGGAAAGTACAGTTATTTTGGAAGTGCCGCGGATAAAATACCCTGGAAGACATATAGAAAAACTGCAGGATATTGCAAAACTCAGCCAAATAATATTTTTTTCAAATGAAAGTGAAATTTCAAAGAAATTGTTTCCATCGGATTTAATAAAGAAATGTTTGTACCAAAAGTGAAATATATAATTGCTACAACAAAAATGTGTATCTATGCTAGATTCAATTGAGATAGTTTAAGCGAATAATTGGCTTTCAAATTGATAGACAGGCTCTATCGACTTGACTGTTGATACTGATTAAATATATATATGTTTTCTGGCATCGAAGATGTTTTCTTCAATGCATTATAGATAACCTGTGCAAGTGCTTAATCGAACAAAGCTGTGACAACCTGCAAATAGAATTGGTAAAATACCAAAATTCCAACCAGTCAACAGCCAAGTTGAAACTGCGCAACATATCCGTTCATTAATCTACACATAAACATATTACCCGGAAAAGTTTAGAACTCAACTTTTGATGAAGATTGCCACAAGACACAATAGAAAAGCGAAGCTGCCGCTGTGATTGTCAGCCTCGGCTCTGGGAAATCGCATAAGCCGTGGCACACACGCAGCTACAGATACAAAATGTTTATGGCCACTTAGGTTCACACTAAATGTTTATTATTTTGTTGTTGTTGTTTTGTATTTTTTTTTGCTACCGATTTTCACTGGTTGCTACTAAAAATCACTCACAAAGCGAGCGCGTCCTAAAACTTTAATGAGCTGGCGCACATTTGAAGAGGCGGCAAAGTTCATGAACCCCACCCGAAAATGGGCAAGAAGAGGAATTTCTCACACAGAACGCGACGGCGTCAATTACATGCGAGGCGCTGGCGTTGCTGATGGTCATGATAATGCTGACGGGAAGGAGGTGTGAAGGGGTGGGGCGTGGCGCTGGCCACTTACAACTGGCCGAAACCCGACAGGCTTAACTTTTAACCGCACAGCAAGACGCCGACATGGACGCCGACATCGACATAGACGTCAGGGTTTCGGCCACTTGACTTGACTTTGGTCGTACGGCGAACCAAGTAATTAAAAACCAGCAGTACCAAGAACAAAATGCGGCCGGCTAGCGAAAAGCGTAAAGAAAATGGAAAATTACAGCATGGCGTTGAATTTTTCTCGCCATCGTATCTTAAGGCTCGCCCGGCAGCTGCTGTAGCCGTCTTTGGCTCAGACGTTGCTCATTTCGTCGTTTCGTAATTAATTAGTCTTAAAAGTTAAATAGCCCAAATGATTTCGGACAAGTTACAAAGGCCGATGCGACAGCAACTGCTACGGCCGGCAGCTAATAGAAAGAATGCCAGGCTGCGGATACAGATACAGCTATAGATACAGATACAGATACAGCTACAGCTTCTGCTTCAGATACAAGCAACAGCTACAGCTACACTCCGCGCAAAAAGGAAAGGATTGTGTACTTTAATTAAGTACAAACATTGTTAGGTTTAAGCCATAAATATTTCGGAGTCAATTATCAATAATACTTTAGCCCCAAATTTTAAAAACAAAGAAAAAGTTAAAGTTCTAGTTCAAAGAAGAAGTTAAGTCAAAATACGTTCAAAGTGAAAATTTCTTAGCTTAAGAAAAAAGTCATATACGTCAACACGTTTTTTCAATGCATGATTTAAATATAATAAATAAATAAATAAAATAATAATATGATTCAGTTCAAACCAGATTTTCAGCATTGTTTAAAAGCGTTTTGTTCTTCAAGTATTTTATTCATATTTAAGCAAAATAAACATAAAACAATATTATGAAATGAAGAATAAGAATTTTATTCTTATTAAGCAAAATAAACATAATTTGTTTGTGGTAAAACAAAAATAAACAACATTATGAAATTGAGAATAATTAATTTTTAATTAAAAAATAATATAATTACAAGAAAGTAATTTACTTGTTATTTTAAGCATAATAAGTTGTGATTTCTATACCAGGTGAGCAGTGTAGTTTTCGCGGAGTGTACTACAGATACAGATACAGCTGCGAGTGGAGCAGTTGCGACTAACAGCAACATATTTACGAGTAGTTTGAGTTCAATGCGGCTGGTCGCTCGCTCGGTTGGCAAATGAAGATAAGATACGCGTTTGACAGGCCAACATAGCCACGGCCAATAGCCAGAGGCGGGTCGGTGGAAAGAGAGCGTGGGGAGCGGGGCGCTGTAGCTGGAGACGCAGCGCATATTTGTGTAAATTTCGTATTTTTATACCAATTGAGTTGGCTGTCAGTTTGGCACACCATTTGCTACACACGCATTGCACGTGTGCGAGAGTGTGTGCATTGGCTGCTGGCAAAGAATTTATCTAACGCCAACGTCAGAGTGAGAGTCAGAGTCAGAGTCAGAGTTAGAGTCAGAGTCAGCGACAGAGCCGATGCCCGGGCAGATGTGTGCATCTGTATCTGTCGGATACGTGCTGTGAGTCCTGCTCCCACCTCGGTCCCGCTGCCACAGCTCCCACTGCTGCTGCCTTATTGATTGAGACAGAATTTATTGGCAGTGCTTAACGTTTTAAGCAAACATCGTTGTGACTTTTTGACATTTGCCAGCCACTAAAAATGGCTCTTGATTCTGAATATGAAATGGCAGGCGCTTTAAGCTGCCGCAGCAAAAGTATAAGTGCAGCTGTGTGCGTGTGTGTGCTTCTGCATGTGCTTGTGCTTGTGTGTGTGTGTGTGTTGTTTGTGTGCCATCTCGTTAGCTGTGCGCACTTTTAGCATATTTAAATATTATGTTGCAACATTCTCAACTGGCACAAATTGGCAAAAATCAGCTCAAAAATCAACTCTCGCACAAAAGGCGACCCACCCACAGCCCAACCTGGCCATCAGCCCTCCGCCCGCCTGCTGGCAATAGCTGCATATCAATTTCATTTTGCTTTCATACTCGCATAATATTTGCCAATTTATTTTACACTTTTGCTGAAATTGCCGAGCGCTTTAAGTGCCGCCCCCTTGCCTCCTCCAACCTCACACTTTTCTCTCAAAATGCACCTGCCACAAAAATTTAAATAAAACAAGAAAGTTTGGCCAGGCGTATCAAAACGAAGCATAGATACCCTTGAGCACTAAAAACTAAACTGGGCAGTGCATGCCCTTTATGTGTTCAAACCAGGGCTGCAAACCCGAACAGAAAATGGGTGGGTTGCTTGCAAACCCGAAAAAACTTTAACTGATTTGGCTAACATTTCAATCCAAAGTTTACCACATAAATCAAAGCTGGTATTGGCTTAATTAATTGGGTTTTGGTTACGAACAATTTCTTTTTCCAGATTTACTTTAAGCTAAAAAATAAAACAATATAATTCCAGCATAAAACGTATTCGAATCAAAACTTATTAGCAGTCTAGACCCAAAACCAGGTTCGACCTTAAAAGCTTACAGCTCGCCCCATTCGCTTTGCCAAGGGTATTTATAGCGCTGAATATGGCCAATACATTTGTACATGGGCAAAACGCACACTTAACGCATTTGAATCGTTCCGTTGTCGAACTGGGCCAAGTGCATGGAGGGTGCTCCATAAAATCGCCACATTGCCAATGGGGCGGGACAGAAGTCGCCTTTTCAGGCGGTGCGCTTGACCGCCGCATGCAATTTGCAACTGATTCAACATTCAAGTGGCCCGAGTGCTTTGCGAAATGGCTGCAAAAATCGTTGCCTAACAGCAGGCGCCTCGACCCGGAGGCCCGAAAATTCGAAGCCCGGAGCTGAAGCCACTGATCCAGTGCATGCTGCACACACTCCACAGTGCACAGTGGGCAGCGCACAGTGGGTCAGCGAGCAGTTGGCAAGCTGTTGCTGGCTTATATTATTAATGGTCATGTCTAGACCAATGTGACATCCACACACACACACACTTTTAATTGCCCAAGAGAGAGTGAGATGGAGCCAGGTTATTGGCCGGCCAACAATTTGTTGATGATGCGAATTTTTGGCATTTTATTTTTGGGCATAAATTTGCCAGCCATAATATTTTTGTGTGCGCATTTTACGTAAATATTTGGCCAAGACAAATTGCAGTAAACAATTTGCAACAATTTTATGCGGTGCCAAGACATGAAACCGGCCAATCCACCACACCGACAAAAGGATGGCCCACTGAACTGGGCCTGCGGGCGAGCACTGGGCAGCAATTATAGTTCGAAAGTTGGACATTTTTGAGGCTAAACTAAATCTTGGCTCAGCATGCATTTTGGCCCTGGGTGTATGCGGGTGTGTTCGGGTGTGTGTGTGACTGCTGCCGTTCCTGCACTTGACCAAAACAGAGATGCAAAGTTCATGATAAAATTACCAACTTAATTGCCGAGACGGGGCCATAAGTCAAAGCCGTAAGGCAGCCAGCACTTGGCTAATTGGTGCAATATGAGCGACGTCATTAGATGGCAGCAATAATAACAACAACAGCTACAACAACCATAACCTGTAGTTGAGTCAGCGGCTGACTTTTTGCTATGCTGCAATCGAACGAAAATAGATGAAAACAGATACAAAACAACAACGCAGTAGCGTGGACTGCCAACTGTTTGACAAACTTTTGAACTGGTTTCGTTTTGGCCAGCGAAAGCAAAAGTTGCAACCTGTCTCCGTGCCACAATGCCAAAAAGCGAGACACCAAAGTTGCATTTGCATGGCGCTTGCCCAAATGCTTTCAAATTGGGTTAACGACACTTCAACTTGGCTGCAAAATGCGAAAACGCAAAAAACTCAACAACACATTTTTAAAAAAGAAACAACAACAACTAAGCGAAACAAGTAAGAGTGCTCTAGTCGAGAATGTCCGTTAGTGAGATACCCTTTACTCTACATTCAAAAAACAAATATAATAACAAAAATTTTCAAGGAAACACGAAAAGCGAAAACTACTTAAATTATATATTTTTATATTTTTCTTATTAAGTTTATTATAAATATTTTTTATAATATATAAGAAAGTGGTACCCATTTTGCTTTGCAAATAAGTAACAATAATACACCCCCTTTACCCAGTTCGGGTGCAGGGTATGACAACAACCAAACGAAAGAAATTCACTTTCATAGCAAGTGTCGCCCCGGCAACTTGGGAGCTGCATAGAAAGTGAAACTGCAATTGTAAAGTTGTTACAGATACAACAAAAGTAACAGCAACAATTACATGAGCACAGATTTGGTTTAGTTTTGGCCAAAGAAAGTGAAGCCAAAGCATTTTTGATAGCATGTGCCGGAGCGTATTTAACGCAGCCACACAAGTGTCAATTAGCCAAGTTAATAGAGTTGACTGCTGCTGCAACGCCGAAAATGATGTCAAAGATTTGATTATGCTACTTGGCCAAACAAAAACAAAAAGACCTCGGGCCTTTAGCTAAACAGTTTCGTTAGCTGCCTATGCTGAGGCAAGCATTACAAGCTCATTAGAAGCGCAAAACTAAAAAGAAAAAAAAATGGGAAAAGCTTGGCATAATTCAGCAGAATGCGGATGCCATAGAGCTCACACATGTACTTAAGAGTGCGGTAGAGCAACTGATGCTGATTGCATAATACGACAGAGATGGAAACAGTCGGAGACAGATATAGTCGAGTCGAGATGCATCTGCTTGACGGAACACAAATCAGTGGGAATCGGCACATCGCTGCTTGGCTGGCAAAGTGAAATTAAATGAACTAAGGCCGCTGCCGCTGCCGCTGCCAACAACTGCAACAGCAACTGCGACGGCGACTGCAAAGCTGAAGACATCATAGAGTCGAGTCAAGGAACCCATAAGCATAAGCATTGACAATATGTTGAGAGTTGGATGGAGTGGAAGCTGTGCGTGCGAGTGTGAGTGCGAGAGGGAGAGAACGACATGCTAATTATGCTACATTTATGCTTGTACACACTCACACACACACACACATACAAACTGAAACACAGTTAGGTTGCATTAGTCAAAAACGTTCGACTAGGAGCTACCCTGTGTACATATCTTCACCTTGATCTTGACAATGCGTTTACATAATAAATTGTATATTCAAATAAATTTAAATTAAATTTTACGCTCATATAAATGTTCAAAGTTCGCCCAAAGGCAAAATGATAATCTCTAAATGTTGAAAATATTTCTAACAGAAATGTAATGTTAGGATAAGAATATGATATCATACTAATTAATTTTAATTATTCTATTAAGGGGGGACGCTAGCCACTACAACAACACTACTTCACAGGAATCGACATGCCCAGCATGGATATTAATAATAAATGTTTTCTAGGGAATTAACGTTGATTAAAAATTGATACCTTATTCCGTCTGTAAATTCATTGTAGCCAGTTTGCATATTATAAACTTGTACAGGGTATCAAAACAACCGGAACTGTGGTTGTGCATTGAAGTGCATGAAACTGCCGGCCTGCCCGACTGCAGGCGAGGCTTAAACCTTTGCCCCGGCGCCCGTGCCTCACGCCCCTTGATGTTGCCATTTTGCGTTGACTTTGACAAGAACGCGACCATCATGGGCCATTATCGTGCGCCTCATCAGCAACCTCAACAACAGCAACAGCAACAACAGCCACGTCTAACGCCAAAGTCATTAAACTCGCGCACAGCATCAAGAGTTCCAAACGTCGACTAACGACTAATTTGCGCATATGACAGAGCGGCATGCAAGTCGTTCTGGGATAGCACATGGCATGTGGGCCGGCCTGGGCTGGGCTGGGCTGTGTGCTATCAGCAGGAATGGGTCGTGGGTCTGGGGACTGGGGACTGGAGACTGAAGACTGGGAACTGTGCGCTGTGCGCTGTCAACGATGTCGCTGTGCATTGCGGCCGTCTATTGGCAGCTCTCTTGACTGAGGCTGGGATTGCGTTGTGCGTCTGTTTCCCAGTGCTCTTCGCTCTGTCTGGGTATTTGCCCTCTCGACTGGGCTTTAAGCGGCCATAAATGCCGGCTAAGCCCGTCAGCCACTTATGCGTTTTAAATGATAAGAAATGTTGCGTTGGCCCATTAGGCCGTGTGATTGTCATCGCGATGCCGAAAAATAAAGAAACGAATAAAAAAGAAAAGTACAAAATGTGCACTTTAAAGCCAACTGGATGGGCGCACGCGACGTATGCGCAACGCCCGAGGCGTTAGTCAAACAAATCACGCCACTTACGAGCCGTGTAATTCGTTAATAAACATATGCACGCCCCTTGCTGGCAGCACATTTTGTTAGTTTAATCATATCAGGCACTGCCGCACGCAACGGTAAATCAATGCCAACAGACTACACTCGGAAAAAATCAACAAAAAGTGTGTAAACTGCAGCAAGTGCGTGGCAACTACAAAGCGCACTTAATTGCTGTGAAATCACGCGTCAACCTTTACCATACGCCGTATGTTACATGCACATACATATACATATCACGTGTACGTCATATAGGTGTAGCTACTGCCACATCGGGTGCCCTCAACACAGAGAGTCGCCAGTGATTATGTGCCTTTGCTCGGTAAATACGCGTCGAGCAAAACAAGAAGGAAAGGCGCGTTCGCGGTGCCGAAAACTAAATACCCTTGCAGCCAGTTGGAGAAAGTGCAGCTGGCAATTAAATAATAGTCACAGGAGGCGATAACAAAATACGAGAAGCAGAAGCACACTGATGGCTCCCAAAAATATGTACTATTTTTATTTTTAAAAGTCGAATTCATGCGATTACTTTACATATAAATTGACAAGCAGACAAAAATGGCTTGATTGACTTGGGTGTTGATCCTGATCAGGATTGTGCCATTTAAAAACTCCTTACTAAACTTAAAAGATATTTGAAAATAGATAAGTGAATTATATTTTATTGTTCAGGTGTGAGCTCCGTAATTTTCAATGCGCTGCAATATTGAAATGCCTCCGTGTAGGGTATACAAATGTTTATGCGAGCACTATATGCAGGTCGAGTGCCATGAATAACGGAGCTGTTGCAAATGGCGCTGGCTGTGCACCTTGGGGGCAGTCTAATTAAACACGACACTGAAAATGTGTCCTCTGCTGTCATTGACACGTGTGCACAGCAGCAACAAAAGCAACAACAACAATAATAATAATAAAACTGAAGCCGGTGTCCAGTCGGATATGCAGCAGCCGATAGGCCGTTAATACACAGCACACACGCACACACACACTGGCACAGCAAGGCACACACAGAAGCCAGAAGCTGCGTCTGCTGATTTTCCGTTTACCAACAGTTGCCGGAATACACACACACACACGCCGCACACACACACACACAGCTGCAGAGATTCACGCACGTGATTTATGTGCGTGGGCGCGCATTTTAACGCGGCAACAACGGCGCTGCACGAGGAAGACTGCGGTGCAGGGGGGAAGCCATGTCCGCTGCTCGTTGCCAAAGCCGGCGAACTGTGCTGCCGACAGCAACAACAAGAGCAGCAACAACACTTTGGCAACTTTATTGGAATTCGCATATTTTACGTGCGCTCGCGACTCGATGCTGGTCAATTCAATCAGGATATAATTTTATGCGTTACTTAAACACGCAGGATATGTTAATATTGCGGCGCTAGCCCAGCGGCCGCATCGGCAACTCCAACAACAACAAGTTTAAATGCTTGCCGTGGGCTGCAATCAACTAAGCAATACTCTGTTTACAACGTAAAATAGCGAAAACAGAAATAAAACAGATCAAAGGAAGTCTTTTTGAATATTTGTTTGGTGACTCTGCGACTGAAAGCCGTAGGCAGTGCGCTTTGAACTGCGACTTTATAATTTGAATTTGTTTGTTATTCTAATTAGCATATTAAGCTCTTAAAAAATAAATTTCATAACATTCCAAGGAGCTTTGCTTAAGTTATTTTGTTATTTACTTAATTTACCTTTCTGTCTTACAGATTTTTGTGATTTTTTAGAATAAAATATATTACATTCTGTTTATTCAAAATACCCAAAAACCTAGTATACCCCTTGCATAGGTTACGAGTAGCGCATAAAAGCAGCAACAAAAAAGCTACACTGTACGCTTGAAATAACAGCATAGTTGCTCTGGATAAATAACTGTGTGCGGGCGTGTGTGTGCATGTGCACGTGCGTCTGCATGTGTGTGTGTGGTTGTGTTTGTTTGTGTTTTCATGATTAATTAATTGTATTTAAAGCATAATTGCCTCTAGCTTTCATTTGATTAAATTTCCGTGCGACATAATCAGGCAGGTCAATTGGCTTTCTGCCTTTTAAATGCAGCTGCAAAATGTTGGCTCCCTTATAAATTTAAATTTAATGCGAGCCATCGTCAAAGCGACGCTCGAAAGTATGCAATGGACAATTTATTGAAATACTTTAAGAGCCCAAATGCCTGTTTAATATTCTACTAAGCACATAAATGTATTAATGTTTTAAGTAGTGTATAATTTAATTTGTATCCAATTATTACTAAAGGATTTACGGAAATAGTTTTAAATTTTCTCTAGTATTTATCATAATGTTGGCGTAACAATTAATTCACAGATAAGTAATTATGGGCCCTGAGTGCGGTTTAGTCGGACTAAGTACCAGAAGTATTTCAGTAGTAGAGAACTTTTTAAAATTATTAAAAACCAATAAATACATTTTAAATCCTCGAGTTAGGTTGGGATGATGACCTATCGCAGCGCTACTGCTTTTGTGCCCTTGATGGACGTTTATGATGATATATATCCTAATTTGAAAGATTGCTCGATGAAACGAGTATTAAGTGTGTATGAGTTTTCAATCGGTGGCCTGCCTGGAGTATTGGTCGATGTTGAAGTCACCTGGGATCAGACCTTCATCAATAGGCTGACAACAAGGCTCAATGTTTCCAGCACATATAACAAGGACGGTATTTAATAATAAAGAAGCTTTGAAACTGGTTTGCATAGACAGATATACAATATAAATGAGGGATATATGTACTTTAAGGGATCGAAGATGCCCATTCAATGCGTTAAATGATTCGTGATTCAAATACCCTCTTTACACTTCATGAGGCTGCCTCGCTTTTCCTGTTACATACATGTGCCAATCAATACCAAAAAATTATAGCCCTTACACATGGTTATAGGGTTTAAATATTTCACTCGATGAATATCTTTCCAAGTATAAGAATAATCACTTTTAATGCATTTTTGGCATTTAAACACCCATTGAAATGTTACGTTTTTATTGTGATAGGGTATGTCCTACGCAGGCACTTGACAATCATTTTTTTGTAGTTTTTATTGCAAATAATTAATGTTCTGTTTTGTTTGGTTTGGTATTTATTTTTTACAGCTCGATGGTTCTTTATAAAACTTTGGTAATTGATTAATTGCGTTTTTTAATTGTTTCATAATTTTTTGCGCTACGTTTCTTTTATTCAATACACATATATTTGATTAATTTTGCAGCTAATTTGGTTAATTAAATTCGCTATTTCTGTTACGTGACGCGCCTAGCATGATGGTTTAATTATTAATATTTTCTACATATATATGTTTCTCTGTTGTTGTTGTTGTTGTTGTTGTTTTTTCACGCCCCAAAGTTGACGTGCCAACTGTCGCTGTCCGTTCATCCGGCCGTCCATCTGGGCTGTCCACATTCTCTGCATAAATATAATCGATGCCAGACAACAGCTTTTTGGCAGAGACAGAGTCCCACACGCACAGGCTCCGGGCCAGGGCCCGGCGCTGCGTCCGTCGCCGGCTCCGACTCCGTCTCTGACTCCTACTCTCTGCCAGACTCTGTTGCTGGTCCCGATTTAGGTTGCGGGCGAAACAACATTTTGGCAGCACCGGGCAAAGTTATGAAACAAAATACGTAAATCTCTTTAGTTGGCTCATAATTATGACATTAAGCGGCGATGCGACTTGAATTTTAATTGGCATGCCGTCAGCTAGAAGGGGCTGTACAGGGGAGGGCAGGGTTGCGCTGTATTTATTATAGTAGTATGCGCAGTGTTCCTACTTTATGTTTATTAATAAATAATTCTTCTGTCCGGGCTTGAACTCGGCCAGCGGCTCGTTTCTGTTGGCTGTCGGGCAATTTGTGGCCATTCATTGAGCGTTTTATGGCCAGATACATATGTTTTGTTCCACCCCGAAAATGGCATAACCGTTAACAATGATGGCCTGTTGATTGCCTGCCAGCGACAAGCATTAGAATTTAATTAAACTGTTTCAAAAACTCGGCGTCTTTTTCAATGTCCATTGTTTTTGGAGTTGATATTTCTAGCATGTGGGAGCTTTGAACATAATTGGACGTGAATAGAAACTGTTTAAATGAATTGCATTGAATTTTAGTTAACAAGAATTAATACGGCTTCTTTGAATCTTATTGATTTCGATACAATAGACACATAACATGAGCATTTGGTTTTAATAAATTTGAATGGAATTCGATTTAAAGTTAATTAAACTTTCATTGACCTTCTTATGTGGATAATCTTGTAATGCATTGAAGGATACATTTTCGCTCGCATAAAGTGTACTCTATATTTTCGCTCTGTCTCTTTCTTTGCAAACGGGTCTGCAGGTAGTGTGTATAAAATGTCGAAGTTAGCCATAGTGTATTTCTACATCATGTATTATTGATTACAAATTTATTTCTTCTTATTGCCAAAACTTGTCAAACCTTTTTAAAATCAAAAATTAATCAAGTGAATAAAATGAAGTATTCATATAAGAAACGTTCCCATTCTTAACAACATCTTAACCCAACTCACAATTTACAAAAGTTTGCTTGATTTTTTTGTGACTAAAAATAAATATACAATGCACACAATAATAAATTATAATATATGTATATAATTTTCGGCACATGAAAGCTTACTGTTATTTCCTGTCAGCGTCATCAAAACATTTGTTTACTTCCCGTTGTTGACCCGAATTGGTAACCGCTTTTCTGTTGACAATTGCATAAAACCAAATGAGGCCTAAATGGGTTTTACTACGGGTAAAAGCAATTTGATTGGCACTTTGCTCCAAACTTTATATGCCAACGAATTTAAAACGTATTACCAACAATCTTTGGGCAACTTTACGCCTAGCACGCACCGCGCCCCGCCCCGCCCCGTTCCGTTCCCTCTGTGACAGCAAATAGACACTTTTATGACATTTGCTGTTGTTTACACTTGAAACTAAATTAAAGCGCCATGAAAATGCAATAATTTTCGCTTTTTATTTTTTTTGGCTGGCCATCGTCAGTGTCATTGCCATTGTTGTTGTTGTTGTTGTCGTCACATGCTGTAAAATTCACAGCAATTCAAAGTGCGAGCGAGTATTAGATAAGAGCTGCTTTGTTGTTGCCCTTCGCACGCATGAACTTTGCGTGGCGAGTGACGTATAAATTTATTTAGTTGCTGCATAAAAGTAAACTTATTCAGTTGCTCTTTGGCTGTTGTTGCCGGCAATAAAAGTAATGTTTGATAATAAGCGACAACAACAGCAATATCAACATCAACATCAGCAACAACAACTTCATTTGCAATTTCCGTGCGATTGTCTCGAGTTGGTTGCTGCCGCTGATAGAAATCAGAGGCAAAATGTTGCAATGCCAGCAGCAACAGCAGCAGCAGCAGCGGCAGCAACACCGACAACAACTGAATAAAGTTATTAGCGCATTTAACCGAGCCAACGGCTGGCAACTGCCTCCGCCTCCCCCTTTAGCTCCCCTGTCTCGCAGCATCCTCGGCGTTCGTTATGCGAATATTCGCACATCGCACATCGCATTGTTTGTCTGGCCAACTGCGAGTGCAATTTCCATTTTAATTACTTCCAAATGACAACAACAGCGGCAGCAACAGCAACAAGCACAGAGTATTGAGGCTGAGCCGATGGCCAGACATTCGGCAGACAACCAACGGCAACAACAACACGCCAATTGCTGGCGGTGGCGCATGCGCCGTAACAGCAACAACAATCCACAACAACAATTGAAATAGAGGCGAAAATTAGTCACACAATTCATGCAACGTTTAAACTACAAATGCACGCGGCTTGCATAAAGAGTTTCGCAAGCAACAGAATTTAGATACAGCAATGAAGAACAATTAACTCCGTAGTGCCGAGGCTTAAATACCCTAGCAAACACATACAGTATAATTTGTATATTTTTATATATTCTATACACTGACAATTTTCTATAGCAGCTAAATAATATGATAGTCGTAAATTAATAAAATTACGATTTTCTGTTTAGGGCATAATCAGGTGAAAAGGTTTGGTCAATTTTAATCTGTGAAATAACTTATGCTTTTATTGAATTTTATGTTTATTATTAGGACGTTCTGTAAATGTATGTAACACAAAAAATATAATTTATTTGATTGGACTTTGTGTAAAAGTAAGCTGCAGCCGCTTAACTTTATACAAGTATCTCTAAGTGCAATTAATTATGTTAGCACTGTCTTAAGCTTTTTTGCATTACAAACTGAGACAAACATTTCGAGCAGCCCTCGCAGATAGAAAACTTAACACTCCGCGCGTAGCTGCTATTAAAAATGCGAATTAAAATTCGACTTGTTGTTGCTTGAATTGGATATCGCTGTCGTTGTTGTTGTTATGATTGTTGTTGTTGCTGGTGACACTTGTCGTTTGCTACCTTTGCTGTTTCGTTGTTGTTGTTGTTGCTGTTGGTTTCTGGTCGCGTTCGCTTTTTTTTTTCTTTATTTGTGCATTTTCTGCATAAATATTTCAACACTTTCGCTTTTGTTTTGTGTCACACAGAAAACGAACAAAAAAATGTTTTTAATTATTCCCAACGTGAGCGCAGAGCCCCCTTTTAGCGCCCCTTACTTCCACGCCCCTCTTCGTTGGCCGCCTCTTGTGAATGGTACGTCCTCTGCACAGGTAGCTGTGCATTTTAATTGCATTTTTATTTAATTCCAGTGTGTGCTGCATCTAATTTGTTGTCACCGTGTTGTTATTGTAATTTTGTAATATTTTTTTGTTTTTATTTTATTTGTTTAATTTTTTTTTTATTTGCGCTGCTGTTTTCGCGTTTTTGTTTTGCCTTTTGCTCGCCTTTTTTGATACTTCTTCCCACGCACTTTGCGGCGTCTGTCTGCAATAGTTTTGTCCCATTGTTGTCGTCGTCGTCGTCGTTGTTGTTGTTGTTGTTGTTTTTGTTGTCGCTGTCGTCGTGCATTTGTTTGCGTAATTGTTAAAAGGCAAACGCAAAACAAAAGAAATGAAGTAAAATAATAAAAATAATGATAATTTCGTCATAGCGATCGTCTACTGTTTGCAAATTGATTAGCACGATCTGTTTTGTATTCGCCTTAGGATTGATAAGGTCTTTTTGCTAGGGTATTCCATTAAACTGAATTATAGAGTTTGTATCAACTAATAGAAATTCTGAAATATAAAGCTATACTTGCTAGAACTACTTTTAATCAACTTAACTAATTTATAATTTAATTACTTTTTGTATCCACTGTTTTGTATCCACTGTTTTTGTTCCACTGTTCCATTTTCAATGCACCTGACAAATTTAATTATACAAAACAATTTTAAAATAGATTTTGATATCGATTTCAAAATAAAATTAAAGAGTTGATTAAACCTATTTCCATAACCTTTTCAGTTTTTCGAAAAAGTTATCTGTATATATTTTATTGAAGGGCATACCCCATTGGTTTTTCTTAAAATGTATTTCATTTTATTGTGCTTTTCGAATCGGTTTTTTCGCACTTTATTTCCGCTGGCGTTGCGTCTGCGCAATTCTAGTGACCCGGTTTCGAAAAGATTTCCACATTTTATTTATTATTTGGCTTTTAGGGTTGTCCGATTTAATTTATGACCGCCTCTGCTTGTTATGTGGGCGTTGCTGATGTTGTTGTTTTTGATGCATATTCATGTGGAAGCATTCATATGGTTCAATAGACTCATTCATTTCAATTTTACATATTTGCTTAGCTTCTTGTCAGCGCAGTTGTTGTTGTTGGTGCTTTTGTTGTTGTTGTTGCTGTTGCGGTGGCTGTTGACCGACGTCTAAGCGGCTTACGAAATTTACATATGGCAATTATGGCTAGCAATTATGTTGCCATTTTGAAACAATATTGCCAAATGACCCGGCAAAAGATCAATCACTGCGTTAGTTTAAACAAATGCGTTGGCCATCAATTCTCGCCGGCGAGTGGGGTGAAAAGTGTTGTTCGTTTCACTGATTGCATAAGTCCAAATTAATATGCAAAATGTACACAAAATGTTATTAGTAAGACATCAAAAGCTGACATCGATATCATAAATTAATTAAAATGATATCAAAGCGAAAGTCGCCATCTCGCCCCAGGCGAGAATCGAATGAATCTCGGATGGCCGCGAGCGTTGCCCGCCAAGTAACAGTAACAAATAATTAGCTTGTAAACTAAAAGTCATCATTAATAATGATTACCGTTGGGTTCTCCACGCGCGTCGCGTCGCGCCACGCTTCCCTTGCCCCCTGGCCCCCATTCCAGGCCCCGGGTGCGTGGGCGCCTTAGCCATAGCCGGGTCGTCTTTGGCATAAACGTCAACATAATTAAGTGAACGATTTCTTCTTCTTCTTGTGCTTATGCTCCTCCACACCATTTCTTTAGCCTCTTCTTTTACTTTTTCTAGAACTGCGGCAGACTTTTTCTTCAGCTGATTTGGCTGCTGCGATTTATTTCGCATTAACGCTCAATATTGCTAGCTAATTAACCACAGTCAAGTTTGCCGAAAAACTGCCACATGCAAACAAACAGAGGGAGCGGAGCTTTAACAAGGAGGGGTCTAAAGGGCAATAATGACGGCCGATACGTACACTTAAGAAAAGATCTCAGCACCAAATTCTTATCCAAACAATTTGTTTAAGCCCGCATTTTGTAAACATTTCAAATTAGAAACAATAATCAAATTAATCTAGAAAATGTTTTACTTCTATTAAAAATTGTTTAACTAGTATTTTAAATGAGCGAATTCTATTAGATTAGATTTTGTATTCATTTGAAGATTTTGTGACTTTTTTTAAAATTATAAGTCCACCGTGTTATTAAACGCGTTTTTAGTTAAAGAATATACAAAAAAAAATAAATAAAGTTTTATGAAAGAAACATCAAAATTCATTTGAGAATGAAATTCTTGCCATATTCAACTAGAAAGAAATACAATACACTGTTCAATAAATATACAATAAATCTAAGAAATTGTATGCTTCTATTAAAAAAGGATTTGTAAAATTTGAGATCCACTTACACCCACTTAATTGAAAAATATACAAAATCAAAATATGCTTAAAACTTTAGAAAATAAAATCTAAGAATTCCATTCTAGTCAAACTAGCCGGAGAACTGCTCATTTCTCCAAGTGTATATATATATATGTATGTATATTTGTAATGGCAGCCAATACTCCAAGTGTAAATATATATATATTTTTGCCAGAGCAGCCAATGATGAGCATGATGCGTCAATTTTGCGGTTGCTAATTAGCGGCGGGCAAAAAGGAAAAAAGAACAGGAAAACTTCTTTAGCCGATCCGCTTAGTGTTTACAGTTACAGCCAAAAGTCTGCTCCAAATATTTGGCACTGGCACTAACTACAGTTTGGCGTGCCGAAAAGCCGTTACACACTCAGCTCTACTTAGACTACTATTTATAAAAAGTAAATTCCCCAAACTATTCGAGAATGCTCAATACGCAATTTAAAGTAAATTCACCAATAATTGAGTCAACAGTTAAATGGCTTAAAGAGCAGCGGGATCTGTGAAGCAATTATGGGATTGACAGGTCATCTGGCTGGAATGGAACGTGGCTGGAACTGTTTGCAGATGGCTTACAACTCATTACATACTCGAGCTGGCCGCTTATTTGGGCCCTCTTCTGTATTTTATGTCTGCGTTTTAATGAGGCAGCGACTATTTTTCACTTTACGTCGTCCTGCGGCGTAATTTGCATGTGCAAACATATTTATATACAGTCATATTGCCGTCATCGTCGACGTCGCCGTCGTTGTCGCGGGCTTACAAACGGAGGCATAAATAATCGAACAAAGTATGGCAAGCCATAAATATTTAAGCCCGGTTGGGTGTTGCTGCCGCCTTTCAAGATGCACAGCATACGCTGCTGCGATGTTGGAGACGCTGAGTTCACACAAATTTCGTGCAGCCAACAATAAAGCGCAATAATATAGGCAACAGCAGCAATGTAGCAGCAGCAACAACAGCACCAACAATAAACAAGCAGCACAATTTCACTGACTACTGAGAACTTTACGAACTGTGACGAGGCGAACGCGGCTCAGACGCAGCTCTGGGCAAACTTCAGCTGCCGCTGCCGCTGCCGCTGCACTGCACGAAATTCCGAAATGAAAACGAAAATAGAGCTGAAAACTTCTACAGCAACAGCAACTGCAACTGCAACTAAAACTGAAACTGTAACTTAAACTGAAATTGCAGTATGCGTTGCGTGCGCTAATGGTGCGTAGGCGTATACGCAATATGCACGCATATCACAACTTACAAAGTCGAAGCCGGCAGTGAAGCAAATAGTTAAGACCAACAGTGCGTTTTATAGATTCGTGCTTATATAAATTAGTTGGGCTGCTTACCTGCAAAGAAAAGAAGAAATACTGCATTAGTTAAGTGTTGCAGGCGAAAAAGCAATTAATTCACTCAAATAAAGTTGGTATATGCAGGCCTTGCCTGGGCAAATAATATTTTTCTACAATTTCTCCCTTTAAGGGGTCAGTATTCATTTACCATTTTATTCACTTATTTATTTATTTATCCACTCGAAGGTGTGTATTTTTTAAAATCGCCGACGCGAGCATTCAGTTATACATTTCATTTTATTTTTTTATTCATTTTATTTTAGCTCTAAAATCGAGATTAAATGTAATCGGATGAAAAAGTTTATATTGGTACGTTAAAGCACACAAGCTATATCCCCTATTTTCCAGCCAAGCTGGTGAAACAGTTTCCCAATTTTCATAAAAATCCTTGTCGCGAATATAGAAAAAAAACTTATAAATGTCAGACAACAGTTTTTTTGTACAATGATTATGCCTGCATTTTCCAACTGGAAGGTGATCAGGTGGTGGTGAAAAGTTTGAAAACTGATCAAATATAAAAATTGCAGCTTGGCCCCTGTATATATACATGCTATATGCTCATCTATAAATATATATATTTTTATTGCAATTTTAATCATGTGTAAAATAAAAACTTTTATTTCGGAGCAATAAAATATATTTATCAATTGGCTCTTGTCTCATCTTGACTTTTTGCACAGTGTGTGCCATGTCCTTGTGTCTATTGTTGTTGTTCTTGCTGCTGCCGCTGCTCCTGTTGCTTTCATTTATATTACCCTGGCCCCGGCCCCGGCTCCAATCCCAATCCCAATCCCTCCTTGCCGCCCGCCCGTGCACCGTTTTTCATTCATGCGCCTCACGCTGTGCACTCATTTACCCTTTAACCAAACGTTCAACTGCTCTTGCCTGCTCCAATGGCCAGCTCCCCCCCCCCCCCTCCCTCCCATTGCCAGTCACTTTTGCATATCATTTGCGCGCATCTTGGCAAGTCGCTGCTCCAGTGCCCGCTCCCAGTTAAGTGCATTACAATGAACTACGTAGGAGCCCGGCCGCCCCGCCGTGACTCGTAAATAAGTTTTATTGTGTTTTCTGCAAACGCCCACGTACCCTGCCGCCCCCCCCCCCCTCCTCGCGGACTGCGTTAAGCAACAACGACAGGCAGTGCTTGTCCTCGTCCTTCGCCTCCTGCCCCTCCGCCCCCTCGACTGTTGCAAGTTATCGCTTCCTTTGTTTTGGTAATTTAGCAAGCGCGCCAACGACGTCGTCTAAATTGCTGGCATACATTTGCTCTGTGCTGCCCACTGTGCCATGTGTAGTTGTTGTTGTTGTTGCTGCAGTTGCTGCTGCTGCTGCTGCTGCAGTTGTTGCTGCTGCTGCCAGGCAAATGACTACAAAGTGGGTTTAGCGCAAGTCTCGCCTCGACTCGACTCGAGCTGCTTTCGGAGCGCTTTTCGGCTGCCGTCGTCTGAATTATGGCGATTCTAATATGGAGGATAGCTACACCCCTGCCACCCCCTTCCCCACCACCTCTCCTGCTGTTGTTGCATATTTAAGCGCGGACTGGCGCAATTGTTGCGCGTTTTATTGTTTTGGGAATAAGTGCGGATTTATAGAAAATTTTTAGCTTTTCGCTGCATTGCACGCTAAGCTTTTACTCCAGAGAGCAGCGCCTGTTGTTGTTTGGGGGCTGGGGAGGGGGGACAGCAATATTTTAAGTGCTGCACTCTGCATATAGATATACATATATATATATATATACACGTATATATATGTGTACAGTTAGAGGCCATCGGCAGGCGCAATCTTTTGCTGATAATAAAGCCAAGATTCAGACATGACATGAACTCAATTAGCCCCCCCCCTAATGCAATGCCAATGTCCATGGGCAAATGGGGGCGTGGCATGGCAACACACACACATTGGGCCAAGACAGTCGGAAAGATACTTGGCTAAGAGTCCACAAATTAGAGACGCGCCCGCCGATGCCCGGGCCCGCATTGCATGTAAATGTGCAGTTTGCTGTTGGCTCTTAGAGCTGGCTGTGGTTGTGGCCAGGCCAGCATCAAAATTAATATGCATACAACTGAGTCAGCAGCGGTCCGGCTGGGAGTAGGAGGAGTAGCTGGCAGAGGCTGGCTGCCAGCTTGAAAGCGGCGCAATAATAACAATGAAAATGCACAGAATGCGCCTTATAACGACAACAAATTGCCCATTTGGCATAGAAGATGATGAGACAGTTAAAAGCAGAACGCCAGAAGGGCAGCAGGAGTAGCAGGAGGAGCGACTGCGGAGGGATGGGCAAGGGGCTTCACCACGACATGGGCGACATTAATTGGCTGCCATGTCATTTTGTTTATGCAGAGCGTACTCATCGTACTCGCTGTCAACGCCAGACAATTGAGTTGGGAAATTAGAAATAGACCAACCGGCAATGTCATCGTTAGCGTTGACCCCTCCTTCCTTTCCCGCCCCCACACAAGCAATAAAAGGTTTTAGAAAAAAACAGAAAACGGCTTCAACTGAATGGAACGAGAGTCTGTTAATGGCCATTATGAGCCACTAAATAGTTAGTGAAATGAACAGACTGCGAAGCTTATTTCAAATTGAATTTAAAGCAGACAAACCCTCAAGTTTATTTAAATTTAAATTTTTCAATTAAATGTAAGCTAGGTGAAACAAGTGCAAACAAAAAATCATTTTTTGTTGCAACTGCAAGGCGAGTTTGAACCTAAGCGGCTTGAATCCGCTAGTAGAATTCAGCTTTCGCTGTAAACCATGACCAATAACCAAAACCACTATTGAATGTAAACACTGCTACAGAATATTCATTTGGAAAATTGTGAATAAACTTGAACAGAAATTGTTTTTGATAAATAAAAAGTATGATTGTTTCATTTACAATTTGAGAAAATGTAAAATATCTAAATTAAATTGTAGGAATTACATTTTTTATATATTAAAGCAGTTGCGGAAAATATAGCTGAACTTACACCCCTACTTATTTTTAGTATTAGGAGACGTTATCTTTTTGTTGAACATAGCTTAATATTATAAATAAATGCAGATTATGAATAATAATTATAAATAAGGTTGGAACTTGCAGCCAAGCTCTAAGCCAACGAACTTTCGAAACAAAAACTAACAAGCTAAATTCCTGAAACGTAGTTTCCTGATAGAGAGTCAGTCTTTAATCCAAAAAAAAAACTTGTTTTTGAATGAAGTTAATTGAATCATTTGAACTGAACACAAAAAGAATATCAAATTGAGAAGAACCAAGGTATGCAACCAAACCAGGTTCACAAATCGCATTGAATGAATAGCTTTTGGTTCAAACTGTGAACCGAACTAGCGATAAATTTGTTGTGGAGACTTTAGCCAGCACAGATTGAAGCAGACAGCCATGAAAAGAACTAGGCACAAATAACAGATGGCAATGAAGTTTGGATTTGAAGAGGAGTCGAGTCGTCTGCCCAACTCGACTGCCAAGCGGCAGCAGTTGCAGCCGTTGGAGCTAAAGTTTTGCACACGCATTACGCATACGCCACATAAGCCGCATATGTTGCGCTCGAGGCTGTGGAAGTCAAGCACATTTGCGTATGTCAGGCTAGGTAGCTGCCGGCTAGACAGGCGTATCATTAACGTAGCAGCAGCAACAGCAGCAGCAGCAGTTGCAGTTGCAGTTGCTGCTGGTGCTGCTGCTGTCGGCATTTGCAATTTTATGGCGCGCATGTGCCACTTATTTTGCAACAACTTCGCTTGGCTGGCTCGGCGCACTAAGCTGCTATCATGTTCAAGTGCTTGGCCCCAAAAGAACAGCACGAAACCATTGCGAGCGCTGGCAATGTGTAGGGCTTCAACGTGCCGCTTGCAACTTGCAGCTATGCAACTGCAACGCCATTTCCACTTCAGCTAACCGGGGGTGTCGCATTCGTCGTCGCCGTCACTCACAGTCAACAGTCAGCAGTCAACTCCATTCCGCTGGCTGTTGCAATTCTTGTGGTATTTGTGGCATAAAATTTGCAAATAAAACGAAATGAGCTGCACGACGAAGCTGCGAAGCAGGCGCACACACACACACACACACACAATCAGACACCACCCCGCACTGCGCACACCACACACCATTCCTATTCTTATTCTCATTTGGGCTGCGTATTGAATTCAATGCATTATGCACCACCGCAGCCACCTTGAGGTGTTCATTTTCATGCCAAAAGAAAATGCGCGTAATTATGCCGCTGCCACTGCTGCCACAGTGGTGCAAATGTCGTTGCTCATTCGGTTCTCTTTTATTTCTGCTGTTTTTTGGAGGCCATTTACAAGATGTCTTCAGTTGCCTGGGTGCCTTGTGCAACTGGAGCGTGTGGCGGCGAGGCCGTCGCAAATGTCTCAAATGTTGCACTTATTGTTGCATTAATAACAAAGCGAAACTGCTGCAAAGAGCTTTATGCAACCCAAGAACGCCAATGCCAACTGTGCGAAGCATTTCCACTAACAAAAATTGTAATAATAACAAGTTAGAATATTTAAGTGGCGGCTGTATGGCATGGAGATACACTGTACAAAAAAATAAATTTGTACAAATACATTTTCTATTTAAGGTCTTATCTTTATCTTAATTTTAGCCAAATATGCAACTACACGAATAAATTGCCTTAGCTTTTGTAACTTTGCAAAGTGACGGAAAATAATGCCGAAAAGTTATATATTCTTCATATGTGAGCGCTATCCGACAACCCATATATAAAATTTCGTGTCGTGCTTATATCGATATTCTAACAAAGTAATTAATTTTTACAAAATTTAAAATATCCAGCTGTTCAAAAGCAAATGCAGATGCTTTCATCTGCCTGTAACAAATGTACGCACCAACATTTTAAGGGGTACAGGGTATATGAATGTAAAAACTGTTGCGAGTGAAACTATTGCTTCCATTGGTAGAAATATGAATGAATACTTTATTGAATGCTGTGCAACGTATGCGGCATGATGGTCTGCAACGCCCCTCTGGCATTTCCCTTGGTGCCACCGCCTGCGAGGCTGTTGCGGGTTAACCGAGAAGACCGCAACTGACAGGAAACCATTTAAACTGACCTCAAATGACAACGGCAGCGACAGGACCCACAGTGCGGCACATACATAAACATATACTATACATATACATAGCAAATGAAAAGCGTAGTTGCAAAAAAAAATCATTTGTATATATATAAATATATATATATACCCTAGATGGAAATTGCAAAAGCAGCAGCAATAACAACAACATGAACGAGCAGCTAGCCACAAACAAATTGGCAGCAATTGGAGCCAGCCGAAAGGCGACAAAAGCCCGCGTCGAGACCCAAAAGCGAGCAGCTGCAGCGGATTTTATGGCTAGATTCGGAGCAGGGGACACTGCGTAGAGGACCCGGACTCATGACGGATGCTGTTGGGCAACACAAAAATAAAAGAAAAAAATGTTATTCAAAAACTATATATGCATACAATATAGCCCCATGCAAACACAATGCAAATGGACAACAAAGCGATAAGCAGCTGAAGAGTGTATACCCTGGCTGTGCCGCCAATTAAATAGAGTGTATATTAAATCAAACTTCTATTGGAAAATTCCAAAAAAAAATTGAATGCAAATTGCCGTGCCGCCAAATTTCAAACCAAAACCGAAGACAATCTGAATGAGTATTAAGTTATTGTCCGACCCGTAATTGCCGTCTCTCCACAGTAGCTCATTGGGTTTTGGCTTAGTCGGCAGCTCATTGAATGCCAAACAAATTGCATGCCCAAGTCATAATGCCATCTTACGCAAGGGCACATCATCAGGTAACTGTTGGGCTCTCTCAGACGGCAACGAGCGTGCCTCTGACTGGACCTGGCCCCGTCCGTCTGTCTGCGCCCGGCCGAGACGCCAACTCGAATGCGGCCACAAGCCGCGACTGGGGAGCGCAGACACAAAATGCAATTTTAGCTTTCAATTGGCCGTGGAAGCGCTGGACGTGGATCGACAAACCAGCAGCCAGAGCAGGCCAGTTCAACCAAGCAACCAGCCAACCAAACTGGCCAAAGTTGTTGTTGCACTTCTTTTTTAGAATACCCTGTAACCACTGGAGATGGGCTTAATGATTTTGTGTACGGGCAGCTTTGACTTTACAAAGAATCAGAAGAACAGGTTTATTTAAAGTCAACATCCAGTTTCTGCTAAATCGATAAATATCGAATTCCAGCGCTGCTTTCTTCAAATAGATCACTTTGATTATTAAAAATTGGGAATTAACATTAGAAAACTATGTTCCTCTATCAGATATCAAATTTGGTACATTACTTTTTACATAGCTTCTAAGACTCAGAAATATTTCGCGGTCAGTTCTGACTTTGTTACAGGGTGTCTTCTCGACAATCAATTTTCGACTAGTGCTCTCTTAGTTGGTGTTTGGTTTGGTTTGGGTCATTTTTGTTGGTGGACTGCATTCGTTGGCCGCACAATAGCAACGATAACTTGGCATTACATTAGTATATTTGCAACAGAGTGCGCACTAGTATGTGTGTGTGTGGGAAAGACACAGTTCTGCAGACAATGGCAAAACGGGTTTGGAGTCCGCTCCTTTTGGCCAGGCATTTGCAACAATTGCAACAGTTGCTGCAGCGTTTGCTATTTTTATTTATTATTTGCCAAAAGACAAAATCAATACATTTATTTTTATGTCTGCTTTTCTCCCTCTGTGTGTGTGTGTGTGCGTGTGTGTGGGGGTGACACTGTCCAACTTTGAATGGCTGCCATTTTGAGCGCCGTTTTTGGTCGCATATGCGAACGGACAAAACTTTACATTTAGCTGTCAGCAAAAGGCCAACAAACTGCTGTCAAAGTAAATGCAGTAAATGCATTTCAATGCAAATCAATGTGAACTTTTGCAACTGCTTCTGCTCCTGTACGAGACGATGCCCCCTGCTCATCGACCTCTGCCATTGCCAGAAATGTGCGACAGCTGCTTGTTGTTATTTTCTTTATTATCAAATTGTCATGAGTTGACCATTTGGCTCAATTTGGGTCATCTGGCAACGCTGCCACGTGCCAGCTCACCAGTAAATAAATCACTTTCGCCACAAGTATCAATCTCTGACTTTACACACGCACACACCGCGTTCCTTTCTGGTGGGTTCTGTGGCTCCTCATCAGCATCGCCATCGTCTTTGACTGGGCAAAAAGAAAGCACGCAAAAGCGAACGTCGCGGCGTGTGACACTGAAATGCGGATACAATAAAACTTTATTATACCCTGCACCCATTAAAAATGCCTCACAGAAGGGTATAATGCAGTTGCGCCAAGGAATGCAACAGCCAAGAGGAGGTATCTGCAATCCCGTGATGTTTATATATTCCAGAAATATGTCAAAATTTGAACGGAGTTATATTCGACGCTACAAACGGAAATTTGCATTTATCATTTCGATATATATCGATAATGAGCCGATCTTATCCCGTTTTTCGCTATTTGATATTAAATATTTTTCTCTGCTTTTTGAACATTTCATCAAGATCAATTTTAGGATACACCTTTTGTATACATCCTTTCCCCAAAATTCTTTGAAAAGTAAGCCGTCAAATTTTAAAAGCAATAAACACACAGAAATGATTTGAAAATGTTTTTTTCATATTGTAAAGCTGAGGCAAGTGGGGAAGCCAACTCGCAGCTGGGTAGAGGATATCTCCTAGTCGAAAACTCTCCACTAGAGCACTTTTACTTGGTTTTTTTTTCAGTTCGTCTCGCGCTTTCAAAGTGCACCCTGTGGAGCAATCACTCGATGCCAGCAACAACAACAACAACAATAACAACAGCAACGGTGGCAGCGAAGAAAGGAAGAACCCATCAAGAATATTGAATGGGGCGGGGTGGGGGTTTAGGGAGTGCAGGAGCAGAGGGCTAAAGGCAGGCCACGACGCATTAATGGCAGCTGCTGTTGCTCAGGATTCGTCTCCTTTGTCAGCGCTGTCGTTTTTGTTGTTGTTGTTGCTGTTGTTGTTGGCGACCCGACACACGCATCTATAAAAGTTTATTAAATTTACAAGGAACTTTTATGCAGTTACTTTTTGACATGGTCGCTTTCTTTCGTTTGGCTTTCATACTTTGGCTCATTCATGCCTCGGCTGGGCCATAAAATTGACAACGACTATGTAAATATGCCACACACAGACACACACATGGACATACACACGGGCACTGAAAGCCAAGTCGGGGTCGGGGTTGTCCTGTGTGCAGGATTTCAATTTAAATGAACTTTCTGACGAGCGTTTTATTTTCTTACGCATTCAATAATTTTGCGTGTGTGTGTGTGTGTGTATGTGCGAGTGTGTGCTTTAGCAGCTCATATGGAAAATTACGGTTACAAGGCGGCGGCAGCAACAACACTGCAAAGGTATGCAAATAAAAGGCTGAAATGAAAAAGCAACAACAACAATAATATGACATTGAAATACAACGCGCCACTTGTCACATGTCACATTTTGTGGCTGATTTTGCTTTTGTTTTTGTTTTTTTGAGAATTTCTCGAACCGGTGGCGAGCGGGTGCAGGAATTTCGAGATTGAAACTGAGACTGGAACTGAGACTGAGACTGGACCGTTATCATGACAACGTCGACGCCAACGCGTCGCCAGTGAAAGGAAGTTGACCTCTAAAGTTTAATGCATTTAAATAAATCTCGTACTGCCCCGGCACGACGAAAAAAACACATTAAGCGCGCCGAATCTGAAAGCGAAAACAGAAACAACAAGAGCAACATACACGCATGTATAGAGGGCAGTGTTGCCAACTTGACTTGTTTTTAGCCACATCTGGCCTTTTTTAAGCACAACGGAAACTGTTAATGCTGGATCCATACTTCAACGCGCTTTGTTTTTCAGCTTTACGTTAATTTCACAAAAGTTCTTTTCATATAATTCCAATACAAACTTTAAGTTGACATTTCTTATAAAATTTTTCATACACAATGAACTTGTCATAATTACATTGTTTATTGTATTATTAAATTATGCCCTCAGCAAAGGCTCTAAAATAGTTAAGGGGTTTAGGAAAGAAACTCGATTCCACCATATCACAGTTAAAAGCCAAATGGGCATTGCAAATATTACACTCATTTAATTATAATTGATAATTAGCAATGGCTAAATAAATATTTTCATTCTGCTGCACACTTTTCCTGGCCAGCTTTCAGATTTCAACTTCTTTCTATTTCGTTCTCTTCTTACAGCTTTTCCATCTATCGATAGCTTTCTACATCGCTGACTTTGTGTCGATATATAACTAGCCTTTTTTCTGCTGCTCAAAGATTGACAACTCTGAAAGAGACTTCGACTTCGATTTCGACTGCGCTCTCAACTCACGCACGACACGACATTGGCGTCGATTTTTTTTGTTTTTTTTTTTGTAAAATACATTTAAATTTTTTGCAATTTTTAGTCAACGGCAATTAAATTGGCGACGCGTGCAGCCTAGCCGTAAAAATAAAAAATAATAAAAATAACTGGAACCAGTCAAAGCGACGTGGCTGACTCAGATTTGAGCTGAACCGGTTTTGCGGAGCGATTCGAACTTTAACTGTAATGGTAATGGTTATTGTTATGCTGCTGGAGTCTTTCGAACTTTGGGACAAAGCAATAATTTATATGAATTTCCTTGAATTTTCCAGAATTTCCTTCAGATTTCCAACTTGTGCAGCCAATTGTCAAATTTCTATTTGATTCTTCTTCCTGTTACATGTCAAATGTCAAGCAGAACTTTGCATATCTCTTGCCCAATGTCCGGCCATGACCTTCCCGGCCACAGATACAGCTAAATTTGCATACGTGTGTGTGTGTCTGTGAATGTGTGAGTGTGACTGTGGGTACTCGTTTATCATCCACTTATCGAGCGGCAGCATCGAATGCTCGGTGTGGCTATAAAAACATAACACTTCCGTTCTACCTTGTTTTTGTTGCCAGACAAAATGTATATACGGCTTTGTTAACTGTCACAGTTCAGGCCCTAAGACCTGAGCGAAATGTGCATGTGTATGTGTGTTTGTGTGTCTCTGTGTGTGAGCACAAGCAAAGCTATCAAATGACAACGAACACCTGCCAAGGTGGCTACCATTTCGCTTTTTGGTGTCATATTTCAAATTGCGAGTTATGTATCTGTGGCCCGGTCAGTTAGTGTAAATGTAAATGTATCTGTATCTGCAACTGTGTATCTTTTGCAGTGTCCGTAAGTGTTATTTTCCAAAGAGATCAAAAATTATGCGCGCAATTAAGTTCAATTTTCAATAGCTAACCACAATGTGCAGATTCGTTGAGCTGTCAAAATGTATTTCAGATCTGTTTTCTTTTTTTTCTTTTCGTGCACTAATTGTCGTTAATGAACAAATTATTGGACACAACACCAACACACAGCACTCAGCACAACAACACCAACAACAACACAAGAGGCCATAAAACGCCAGACAAATTTGCTTAATAGAGCAAAAAGCAAAACCACTCGAAATGTCAATCAAAATTTGATCAATGAGCTGAGCTGAGCTCGTTTTCGTTTTGAATTTGGATTCGGATTTGTCTATCGTTTGTCTATGCTACATTACATAGAGTGTGCGTGTGTGTGTGTGTGAGTGTGTGTCAGTTTGGGGCAAGGCTATTTGACGCCTCTGATTGAGTGATGTAATGCAAATTACTTTCAATTTTTCTGTTGTTGCATATCGATAATTACAAGCCAAACAGTTGCTAAATGGCGATTAACTAACCTTAAATATCATTTAAAATTTAATTTTCAATATAACAGCAGAGCATTACCTTGGCTTACATGGCGGTTGATTAATTTATGCACACTCGGCGAAAATGCCATTTAAATATCTAGTTTATACGTTCATATCGTTTTGTTCCTAAACGCTGAAGTACATACATATCTTGATTGCTCTAAAATGTAATATGAATCATTCTTGATTTCATAATCGTATGTTATAATTACAAGAAAAAAATGGTTTTAATTAATGAAAAACTACTTATTACAAGAATTTGCATACTTGAAAGCAGCACAAGAGACAAGAGACTCTCAATGCAAGTAAAGCATTTATTAGATTGAGTAAAACTTTTCAGTCGTGTGTATAAGAATTTTTGGCTGAACTAAAGCATTTAAAATAATAAATTTTATGTGTGTTCTTGTTGACTTGATTTAAGTACATTTTTTCCTCAAAGCATTTCTCATAAAAAATAATTTCAATAAGAACTAATAAGAAAGGAAATTTCGTGCAAACAATTTTTTTCACTGAGTGAAATGCCATGAAAAATAATAACAATCTGATTAAAAAATTTAATACATTGTTCAACCTCACACCAAGAAATATTTAGAATACAAACTTTTTTACTCAAAAGCTTTTTGTTAGAGGACTTGTATTTGTTTTTCTTGCCTTCGTTTTGTCAATAATTTTTTTGTTGCTTCGCACTTTATCATTAGTTTAAGCAAATATCATAAAAAAGTGAACCTACTGCTAATTTGTATTTGCATAAATTAAAATGTAATTATAAAACTGCGCTAAAGTGCAACAACAAAACGGAAATGATTTATGCATGAAATAAGCCCAAAGATACGGCGACTATAAAACAAAATGTCAAACTCAGCCTCTTTCCCGCTCAATGTATATATATGGCATATATAATAAAATATATATTGTTTGCATTAATAATTGCTGCAAATAAATTAACAAGTTATTACAAAAAAAATAAAATATATATATATATATATTTATATATATACATGTATATATATAACTTGGCAGTAAAAAAAACACAATTATTTTTTACAAACTTTGGCAGTCGCTTTTTAATTTTCAATGTTTAACTTTTAATTGTTGGCAATCAATTCTGAGTGCGTTTCGCTGCGTCCATGGTGCAAAATGTATCAAAAATAGTTATGATTTTTTACATGTGCATACGCGCACCCGAGCGCCCGGATCATTTATCAAAAAATTATTTTCGTGTCAGATAAAAATATATATAAAAAAAAGTGAACAAAAATTGCTGTTGCCTGAACTCATTTTAGAAAGTGAACTGAAATTGAAGTTAAAGCTGAAACTGTGCACTCATCGTTTATTGCTTTAATATATAAGCCACGACTCGATACTGGCTACTGTATGCGAAAACGAAAACTCAATAAATTGAATTTCAAGAACGCACTTAACTCTCGAACAAAAAAAACTGAATTGAATAAATATAAAAATACACTTAATGTTTGATTTGTTTATTTATGGCACAAATTTGCCCAATCATGGCCAAAAGAGTTTTGTGCCTTGTCATAGCCAAATCCTACGCACATTTTTTACTTTCATTTCTAATTATTATGATATTCATTAAGTGATCTTTAACAACAGAGCATGGCCAACACAAGCCTGGGGGCGCACTTTCGGTTATAAACGTACATATGAGTGTGTGTGTGTGTGTGTGTGTGTGTGTGTGTATACCCTGTAGGCGTGGGGTTGCTTGATTTATTGTGTGACAAATTTTACAATCTTTTTTTGTTAGAAGGTCTTCAGGTTTCAGTTTTCACATGATTGTGTGGCGCGTGTTTTGTTTAGTATTTAATGAGACTTGTTTCTATCGCTTTTTGCTTTTTTCTGCTTCATGTTCTATGCAAAGTTCAAACTACTTAAGACAATTATTTCCGGCACTTTTCCTTTACTTTTTCACTACAATAAAAACTGGAGCACTGTTGCGGCGCGTGTGCTGTGTGATTTGCCGTGCTTGGTTCTGGTAATTTACCAGTACTAAATTTCACAGCAAATCGTCGTATAATTCCAATTATAAACAATTGGCCCACAGTGAACTTGGACTCAGACGCCAAACAATTGTCAAGTCGAGTCAAGTCAAAGTTAGTGGGGCAAATGTCTTTTGCCTACAATTTTGCTTAGCCCACTAACCTGAAAAGCTGGAAAGCTGGCGGAGAAAATGTTGAAGACACTTATATCACAGTCAATAGTCGCTGTTAAAGTTTTTAGCATAAACACGCGAATTGACAGGTTTGTGATATTTTTGGGGGATGACTCAGGCCTCGTGATTGGTGAATATGTAACAGCCTACTAGGCGTATGAGCAATCAACGCTGGGCTGACGGGGGCAGTTCAATGACACCCAAGTGGATCAGCAGCCGCAACAGTCGCACTTACTGTGCGAGTGTCCACATTAAATGCTAATTTATTAATGATTTGTAATCGCTTGCAACACTTTTCGCCTGCTGCTCCACATCGGCGACAATTGTGGCCGCTTTTAATTGCAAAGCATTTCGAAAGAAAAAAAAATATAAAAAAGAGCAGCAACTAAACCATTCTCATCCGGTTCGACACCCCGTTGTGGGGCTGCCAGCTTCGGGCAATTCATTAACGCTCCACATATGAAAGAGACGCCAAACGTGTTCAAATCAAATCCAGCTCAGACTTGGCTCAAAGAAAAAGTTGCTGTGCCAGTTTTGCAGCAGCGGCAGCAGCAGCAATGCAGCAGCAGCAGAGACCACAACGAGTACCCGTTTTGTACTCACAGTCGTGTACTCGTGCGAGTCATACTTGAGCGTCTGACCGCCCGTCTATATGTGCAGCTGTCCGTGCGTCCGTCCGTCCGCCCGGCGCTGCTTTAATTATTTAATGCTGCAGCAAGCCGCCTCTCGCCGTCGATTTGCATCAAAACGTGATCCGCGATACACCCACACCCCCGACCACACCCCAGCCTCCACTCCGGACCAGATGCAGCCGCAGATACAAGAAAAAGGTGCACGAACCGTAAACTGTTTTGAGCTGTGTTGTTGCCTGATGTCTTAAAGATACTTTCAAGCGGCGCGTCGGACAGGAGTCTGATTTTAGCTCAGTTAAATTTAGCTCATTTTTGATTCACAATTTTGTTTGAAATTTATTTTATTATGGTGGTTATTACCATGCCTGGTTTTGGTACATGGCCCAAATGCTGTCTACCCAATATGCAAATTTTACACAAAATGTAAGCCAAAAATAAAATAAAATTTAAAAAAACAAAAATAAGCTTTAGAATGTCGAAAACTAAATACCCTTGCAGATGTAAAAGAAGCGCGCGCTTAGTTTCTATATTTAAGACCGGTTTTAAAAAAAATATTTTTTGATTAATTGATTATTTTGAAAATCAAAAAAGTTGTTTCTACTATAAAGCAATAGTTTATCGATAATTTCTATGGATGTTATATGATGTAGTAGTTAGATTGAAGAGTTTGGTTGTGAAATCTTGAAAAATAAAAAATGTATTATAAAAAAAATGCATTTCCTGACCATTTAATCCTACAGTAGCAATATGATATAGGGAGCCATTTCGAGCAATGGCGATATGCCAATGCCAAGTTTAATAATTTCAAATTTGAGACTTATTTAGAAGACAATCAGATTAACTTGACTTGTTGTTGGACAAGAATACATAGACTTTATGGCATCGTAGCTGTCTTCTTCAGTGCGTTACACATCTCGTGACGAGCTGATAACGCCCTTTAGGGGTAAACAAAGGGTACACAAAGATAAATTCAAATTTTTATGAATCAGCTTAAAGAGGTGCTCACACAGGCGAAACGAGGCGCAGCGTGGCGGGGCGAGGCGGGGCCAGGTGGGGCGTGGCGAGTTGAGGCGGCGCGACGCCAAGTGCGTGACTGACCAAGATACGGTCCAAGATGACGTAGCCGTTGCCTAGTTATGCTGACCGTTGCCCACGTCGTTTTGGGCAGCGTCTAAGACTGCAAACGGCTTTTAATAATTTATGCGTGGGCGGTTCCAAAAGCCGAGACGACAACAAAGACGAAGACGACGGCCACGACACACTGACATACACAAGCTGCTGAAAAATTAATGAAAATGCTGTACCAAATTGAAAACAATAACGGCCAGAGATAGACTGGAAGCAAAAAAGAGACGCAGAGAGAGGGAGAAGAAATGCAGTTGACCAAATATGCGCAAATGTTGTGGTTTGTTTTTGGTAAAGAAAGAAGAAACAGGCCCAAGCCGGCTGCGGTGTGGCGAGAAGTGAAGCGTGGCAGAGGCCGTTTGCTGACAATAATGATGATAATCATTGAGTTGATGAACACGATGATGAGCTTGGCGAAGAAGTCTCAGCCAGCATCTTTGGCTAAAATAAAAAAATGGAAAGAAAGAAACACAAACACAAACAAGCTGCTTGAAAACTTGATGTAGGTCAAATATATATCTTAAAGTTTTTTCGCTTTGTTTTTTCTGCTGACGACGCCAACATCAACATCAACGTCAACGCCGGGTCCGGTCCGGTCCGGCTGTACATTTGTGTGTTGAGTGTTGTGTGTGTGTGTGTGTGTGTGTGAGTGTGTGTGTGTGCGTGTGTGCGTGGCTGGATGTGTTACTTTTAGTTTATAGGCCAATGCAAGCGAGCAAGTTTATAAAGCATACGGAAGCTGGAGCTAAAACTGGAAGAAAACAGAAACCGAAGAAGAAGACGCAGACGAAGCCAATGCACCCCCAACGGCCAATGACCAATGGCCATGATGAAGTTTCTGACGTTGATGAGGCCTCCGCCTGTTAGTTGGCAACAAGCACAAGTTGTTGCTTCTGCCCGTTTAATTGTCGTGGCTAAAACGAAAGCTGCTGCAAAAAAAAAAAGAAAAACGAGAAGGAACTGTCAAGTTCGGGATGAAGAAGATCAAATACCCTTGCAGCCATATAGAAGATGTGCTCTATATATAGTTACCACAATAACATAACTTTTGTAGAAGGTAACATTATATAATATAAGATTGTATTTTTATAATATAACTGTCAAGTTTGGTTAAGAACAAAAACTCATTTTTCGTCTGATTGTTGCTACAGCAACTATATGATATAGTGATTCAGGCCGAGTCCGATATATGAACTGCCAGTAACAAAAAGACGGATATATGTCAAGTTTCATACCGACAGCTTTAAAATTGAGACTCAAGTATTAAATAATTCAAGAATATATATACTTTATAAGGTCTAAGTGATGTCTACGTGTTGCGCATATCGTGTTAAAAATAATAATACCCTCTGCAAGGGTATGCAAGAAAAAGTTCTGACAAGGCGCAGCCTGAGCAAAAAATTATTTACCATGCCCCTGAAATGTAGCTCAAATTGGACCATGAACGTGATCAATTATGGTTCATTGTGGCGCATTTTCAAAATCAATAACAAAAGCAAAAAAGCGTTGGCCAAGCCGCAACGCACAAATGCCAAGAAAACAATAAGACGGCCAAAAGCAACAGCAACAACAAAAGCAACAACAACAACAGCAGCAGCAGCCGCTCTCTAGCCAAGCCAAGAGTCAAGGCTAAACGCGTTTAAGTTGACTTGACTTGATTTGAGTTATAGTCGAGTTTTATACATGAAACTAAAAATAAATAATAACTGTGCATAAGCCGTAACATATACGCAATTATGGCTCAAACACACACACAGCCACAAATAAAAATGCATACAAAATCACATCAAAATATCAATGTCAGACTTTTCATTATTTGTGGCGAGTCATATGTCAAAAATATCTATACATATATATATATATATATTGTACAATATATTGCATTGAAAGACTGTAGCTTGGGGCAGTTGAACAATTATAGAAATCGTATATGGGGAACGTGCACTTTGGCCAAGACAATGAAACGGCTGAAAACTGATACATTTGTTTGCTTTCAATCAGCTGCAAGTGGCTTCCGCTTTGGTTTTCAAAAGCTCCAAATGGCACAGCGTTCAGTTGGTCAACCGGTCAGCCATTGATACGCTTGACCATTATTTTCGGCCAAAATGGACTTGGCTGCTGCAGAGTACTCGACCAGCGTTAGCGTCAATACAGCTGCACTCAGAGAAAAAAGCCATTGACGGCTCTAAAAGATACTTCAAAATGAACAACATTGCGTTTTTGAATATTTTTAAGTTCCTATTGACAAGAAAAACGTCAAACGTTTTTAATGCAGTTAAAACATTTCCTAGATTTAGTGTTATATATAGCTTAATATCTTTATATATCTTATATATCTTAGATCGGAGAATTCAATATTTATTTAAGTACTAACCCGAACCCGATTTAAGCTTTTAATAAAATGTTAAAAGTTCGACGCTAATTACAATAAGAAATCAAATGTTTAGTAGGGTAAACTTACGCCTGAATACCGTGTCAAGAAATTATTAAACAAACAAAAAATATTTGGCGCAACAAGTTTTTTTTACTGGTCATTCTTTAATATATTGTCTCACCTAGGAAACTCCATTGCGTTATAAATTCTAATATAAATGTTTTACTTGAAAGCAAAGTGGAAAAAATAGAAAGAATGGAAAGCCAGGAAAAGGAATCAAACCTTAAGGCAAGGCATTCATATTGCAAATGAAAGCAGCGACAATTTTCTTTTCTTTTTTGGGTTTAGAGTCATGCTATTGCCAGTCTTGAATTTAAACTTGATATAAATAATGCAATTAAATTCAAGTAAGTTTTCTTACAGCCAAATGAAATTTCACACAAAATCGGCTAGCTCAAGCTTTAATATTTGTCCAATATAAACATGTTTGGCCAGCTTGGCTCTGGCCGCATTCTCTTAGCTGCTGCTGCCTTTTGTTTAGTCTTCAGTTTTAATTTCGTTAATGGATTCGCTTTGTTGTTGCTTTGGCTTTGTACTTGTGCTGTGCTGTGCCCATTTGCAATTAAATGCATTAAACCGAGTCATAAAAAAACAAATAAAAATGAAAATCATAATGGTTGTCTAGTTAATGCGACAGGGTCTATTTCTATGCACACAAAAAAAAAAAAGTGAAATGTTCTGCGGCCATTTCGAGGTTAATGTGCATTTTGCCCCACTGTTGCCTGGTCAGGAGTTCGCGGCGATTATTCGACAAGTTTGCACTTGGATTGAATTTATGCTACACACTGAATATTGGCCATAATCGCATTCAAAAGCGACGGCAATTGCATCATTTCCCTTGACGCTAATTGACGGCTTTTATTTCTACTTAAACCCTATAGCCGTAGCAAATGTGAGATAGAATATTATGTTTTTGTGAATGGGTTTTACGACCCCATAAATTTGGAATAAAAGTTCTCTTAAGTCAAACGCGGATCAAGTTGATTATTTATCGATAGCTTTCTCTGCTGGTCTCAGATTGATAAATATTGATTTTTGGCCCAGATTTGTTGAGCATATCTCGAAGATTTAATTACCAGAGTTACCAAATGTCATGTCTGTGTTCTATTTACAATACTAATTAAAAATTATACAAGACAAACACGCACATATAAATGCCATCTATTATAGAAATATAATTGAATATAGATAGATTTTGAATATATTAAATAAATTAATTATCATGGGGCTTGAGGAAAGAAGAACAGAAGAAGAAAAATGCAATAGAATTTTTCTGGAAACCATTTCGAATGTTTGTTGCGCAACTGTGAATAGGATATCTCTAGTCAGACTTAAACGACTAAGCCACTCTCAGTTGTTATGTGTAACTACCGCTGTTGTTGTTGCTGCTGCTGTTGTTTGGGCCATAGCCAATGATATATAATTAGGCAGGCAAAAAGGCAAATTGGCTGGCCCCAGTCCGCTTTTTTAAATGACCCAACGAACATGAAAGCAGTTCCACATTATGTTACATGGCTAACATACAAATTGCACGCCCCGGACAACTAATTTCGTAAGCGCCACAAGTAAAGGGCTCCACTTGATGGGGGGTGCCAGTGTAACTTACGGGCCTCCATATAATAGTAAATGTGTATATGTATATATCGTATGTTATGTGGAAAGGCTGGCTGGCAGTTGCACATTTGCTTTTAAAAGTTATTAGCGTGTTGAACGCTTTTTTATTTTGATTTTACTCTCTTTTTCATTTTCATTAAAAGACATAAATTGTGCAGAAAAATGCGCTCGCTGCGAAGAGAAGAATATGCTTGTGTCTGTCTGTGTGTGTGTATGTGGACTGGGTGCCTTGTCCGTGTCCATGTCCGTGTCCATGTCTGCTTCTAGCAAATGCTAGCAGTCAGCCAAAGGCTTGTGTGTGTGTGCGCCGTGCTTTATTTCAGCCTTTGCGCTCTTATTTACGATTTTTTCATTTTCATTTTGCACATATTTCCCCCACTTATTTTCACTGGCATCGCATTCATGACTGCGACGCTGGCAGTTTGTATGAATGAAAGTTGCATGAGTGTCTGAATAAGCAACTGAATGAATGAATGAATGGACGGGTGGACGGCACCCTGCCCCATCCCCCAGAGGTTGCGCCAGGGCACGCAACAAGAATGTTGCAAATGGCGCCCGACGCGGCCGCCGCACATTAAAACATTTGGTAATGGGCCGCAATACAGCTAAGAAGGGGGGTTGCGGTGCGGGCGTGGCTGCTGTGAAAGCTAATGCAATGCAAATGCAGCACAAATGCTGCTGCAGCTGAAGCTAAAGTTGACAAAATAATCGCAATGGCAAACAACTTTGTGGATGAGACAAACGGGCGTATACTTAACATTTGCAATTCTTTGCATTGCATAAAAGGGAAATTAGAGAAGTGCCCAACGACAAATTGAAAGCGAAATGGAATACAAATACGCGTTCGTCCATTAGTCTGTCTGTCAATGTCCGCTGAAACAGAGAGAACTGTGAAAATGTCGTATCTATGTCCAACATGAAATTGAAAATTGAAAACTCGCAGCTTTTATTTTCATTTTACCGTCCCACTTCAATCATTCCAGTAATCTCCTCTGCTCACTTGTATATTTATCTACAATATTAAATTCTCATCCATTGTCAAATAAAATTTTTCCATTCCGTCAACCATCTCAAATATGCACAACCCTTTTTTCAAAAATTCTTGTAGGCAACCCACGCGCCCCTCCCATTTTCGCTTTTAGTTTCAACGTCGTTTTCGTTTTCGCTTTCCTTTTTCACTGCACTTAAAGATAATAAACAAGTTAGAATGCTTGAGTAGATAGTGATGGACTAGACTATACCCAGTAAAGAAATTTTGTCGAAGTAATGGGAATTTGGAATCCGTACAAGCGCAAGTTTTTTGCCAATTTTGGAATGCGATTACAGTATCGTTGTATACTAATTTTTATACCAGTAATCAACTAAAAATAAAATTGCAAGAATTTAAATTTTGTACAAAAAATTTAGTATGCGGTTTTATCGCGAAAATATTCTAAAATTGTGGTATTTGAAAACCGTTTTAGATGCCGAATTTAACTTAAAAAAAAGAAAAGGGAAATCCTTATAGAAAATTATTTGAAACATGTAATTTTTTGTTTTTTTTTTGTTTGCTTTTATTTACAAATGATAATAAGTAAATTGTGTGGAAACATGAAAATGAGTTTAAGAAATACCCAAAACATATGTATACCCTTTTCATAGTTTTTGATAGAGGGTATAAGTAATAATGCGCCAAACAATTTTTGCCGGCGCCGTAAACTTTCATGTGCCGCCTCCGACATCGTCGTTAAGTTGGACGTTGTTGTTGTAGTTGTTGTTGCTGCTGCTGCTGCTGGCAACGCTGCCAACTTTTTGGTCGTGATCTTTCACTCGAAGCGACCAGTGCGACCAACTGTCTGGTCTGGGCAAACACGCGGCATTTAAATTAGCTGTCGTTGTGGGCGCCGCTGTCTACCTGCAGTTGTTGTTGGTGTTTGTGTTGTTGCTGTTGTCGTTGTCGCTGTTGCCGCTGCTGCTGTCGCTTTTCTAATTGCTGGCAACGCACGTTCGTGCGCGGGGTGGCAAGGGCTGTGGCAAGGCTTAGGGCTTAGGGTCTGGGGCCTGGGTTTGGGCTTGGGCTTGGGTTTGGGCCTCGTTCTGCGTCTGCGTCTGGTTTTCACTGCGGCTCACGCATAAATCTCGCAACTATGTCAATCGCATCAAAGTCACGTAATCTGTGTGACATTTTCAGCGAATCGTTAAAATTGGAAAATTTATCGGCCGTGCGGCAAATGCACTAGCCGAATATTTATTTAGCCGGCAAATGCAGTCTGTCGCATTTTGGCAAATTTGTTTACAGCTCGCCAGGTAATGCTCAGGCAACTAGCAAACGGGCAAACAGGCCAACTGGCCAACTGGCAGTTCATCATTAACACTTCACGGCCAGCGCAAACAGCGGCTGATTAATGTCAAAGTCGCAAATTGCAGCGTGCGGGCACATTTTGTGCAAGTGGCCAACGCGCCATGAAAATTGTAATTAAATTTTGATAGCCCGGTCATTATGTAAAGGCAAATTAAGAGCTGCATTAAACAAAAAATAAAATAAAAACCTTTAATCAAATTTCTCACATGAACATAGTTACAAAGCCGGCCAACAACAACGACAACAACCAACGCGACACTCACAGGAAACAAAACGCAACACAAAAGCCACACACAAAACGAAGATTGCGAAGAAAAAACATGGCTAAAACGCCACATGAATCGTCATGGATTTTGTTGCTGTTGTTGTTGCCCCTGTGAGTTTTGTTGTCTTTTTTTTTGTTTTTGTAGTTGCAGCCTGCAAGAAGCAAACACCACAAATCGTGTTCATTGTCAGCGTTTGTTAGTGGCAAACTTGAAGCGTCGTCTAGCGATAGTCGCGTGAGAACAAGGCGATGAATCGTGGAATATGCAAGTCTAAAGACTGGGAATAATATGATGAGAATTAGACTATATAACATCGAGATTTGTAGGTATGTAACATGACTGGTTGGCTTACCTGCTAAGTGTGCTAACTTTTATTTATTTATAGTTGGACAGGGAAGCCCTAATACTCTCCAGTTGTGAGCAGCGTAATAAATTACGTTTAATGTGAATACGATGTGTGCCTTTGCTTAAAAGTTCTCTGAATATCTTTTATGGCTTTTTTGTTTAACTGAAGAAACTAATTTATTTTATTGAATTGATTTGCAAGGTCTCGCTGACTTATGAAGAATTGGTTTCGTTGAACTTATTTTTTTCCAGGTTTTTAAATTTAAGTTACAAACTTAGCTTTTTTGGCTTTAATACTAAAGATAATGTTAATAAAGAACTACAAAGCTGACAGGATTAACGTTTAAGTTTGGTTGAGATACTGATTTCAGATTCTTTAAATTAATATAACTACAAATTTTGTTAAATATGTATGTTCAAATAAGAGTATCTTTTTAGACAAGCTTTACACACAGTCTAGTCTGTCTGGCTTAGACTTTTGTTTGTTTATTTATTTAACAGTTTGGGCAGAAGCTGCTTTTTGATTTGTTTATAAAAATATAGACAACAACTTTATAATCTTACACACATTTATTTAATATTTAAACACATTTCACGCTTGCAACAATGCAAATTTAGAATATGTTGCAACAATGAACTCACGTCAATCTCTTTTGTATTTGTTTTCGTTGCTGCTGTTCGCAACTGGAAATTAAAAACGCTTAATATGCACTTCCGGTGAGGGTGATGATGGAAAAAACTAAGCTGAAGAAGCAGGCGACAAAGGCAAAAGCTAAAGCTGAAGCAATGGCGGCTGTCGGCGCTCGACTTTACAGTCAGCCCAACTTATCAACGCCATCAACAGCAGCAGCAACAGCAACAACTACAGCAGCAACAATGGGAGGGGAAGTGAGGGGGTGTAACATTTCAAGTTGATATGCTTGTTTTGTTTGTCTTTTGTTTTTGGCGACTGTTGTTGCTTTTCTTGTTGTTGGCTGTGTAACCCTTTTGCACGTTATTTTATTTTTTTGTGTGCGTTGTTTTCAGCATTTGCGCTAAATGTTGTTTACTCTTCGTCATTGTTAGAGCTGTTGTTGTTGTCGTTTTTCTTTTGTTTTTCGCCTGCTAGTCCAACATTGTTGTCGTTGTCGTTGCTGTTGTTGTTGTTGTCGGCCGCTGCTTAACATTCACCTACTTTTCACCTTGTTGCCCGTTGCCACTTTTGAAAGCAGAATTCAACGCTTGGCCGTGGCATCAAAGCGGACGCGAAGGCTTCAAATGAAATTAGAAGTTGACGCAGTGCAAAGTAACAGCAACAACAACAACGACGAGCCAAGAAAAACCAACAAACAATGCAAAATGCACACACACACAGAAAGAAGAGACTGGGCTGCTGAAGATTCATTTACTACAACAAAAGTGAGCACTAAGTAGAAAGTTAATTAGGCTTAAATGTGCGAGACGCCAACGCTAACAACAACAAGAACAGCAACAATAACAAGTAAGAGTGATCCAGTTGAGAGTGCACGACTAGCAGATATCCTCAGCGAGCTTACTTTAGTCAGCTGATGTGCTTCTTTATCTCAGCTGTACATCATAGAAAACATTATTTGAAATAACCGTTCTATCAATTGATCAATTGGTTTTTAAATTAATATAATGTAATAACAAAAATCTAGGAAATTATTATCTTTTATTTTCGCAAATAAATTTTATTTTTTGGAAAGGTTTTAGTATATCTAAAATACTCTTGTCATGTGTAAGTTATACAATCTGTAATTTGAGTTCTTGGCTCTTATTATCTCCAATACATGTGAAAAATAACCGAAAAGCTAGATAACCGCAGTTTATCGATTTGATATCGAGTGATGTAAGAAATGTAAAGTTAGTAAGATCGACGTGTTCATACTGATATAGAATACACATATACTAAAATATACTTATTATATTCACTTGCACAACGAAAACAATTCTTCTATCCAATCTCAACTGCGGCAGGGTATTTAAAGCGAGTTGGCCGGCAAATCATCTGCGCGAAAAGCCAATTAAAAATTCTGATGCTTTTGCTTTGTTGATTTTTTCCTCTTATTACATCTAATAATTCTTCAGCTTCAGTCGGCAGCTGAGAATCCAGTCCATTCTGCAGCCAGCTGAGACTCGTTAATTAATTTTTATGCATTTCGACAAATGTGCAATCCGAAAACTTTGCTTTGCTTTGTTCGCATGCAGCGAAGCGCGCCAATCAATGGCCAAAAAACTTTCGTTTCGCTATGGCCAAAGCAAAAAAAAACCAAAAAAACAACAAAATTTCACTTGGCCCAAAGGCGACATCAGCGACGCAGTTGACATTAATTGAGCCTATTAAACTGTGCGCTAATAAGTTGCAGAGCCAACTTATCGTATTGTTGTTTCCCGTTGCCTTTAACCAAAAACTGTAACTGCTGCTGTTGTTGTAGCCCCTGAAGTTGTTGTTGTTATCATGCTTGTTCGCCTGTCAGCTGGCTGAATCAGAACGATTAACACTTGGATTGTTTCAAGAGCGTGTGGAACATTAATAACGCCCCTTTGGGCACTTTCCACAGCTTGCGCACCAAGTTGGCGCCAGAGGGAAGAGATGGCCGAACTCTTGAATGCCCTAGCAGACCATATTATATTATATAATGTAGACGCGAGTAAAAGACTCAAATTTACTTTTAATAATGTTTGCTAATCGATTATCATTGTCACCAATTAATATTAAAATTTCTATCAAAAACAATTACTTTTTATTTTGCTAAATTATTTATATTTTTATTATTTATTTACAATTTGATAATTTAATTAAATTACAATTTGCATGTTTTGCAAAATCTTGTTCTGGCGATAGCAAAAATTATAATCGATTGTGCTAATGTAGCACAGATATAATCTATATAATATAGATTATTAGTGTATAGATAAGAATAGAGAGCTGATAAAATTCTTATAACTATGCTAATCGAATTGAATTATCATCATATACAACTGCGTTGTGCTAGAAACTAAATCAAGACATCTCGACATGCTAATTATGAATTTACGATTAATTGTGTGTGTGTGTGTGTGTGTGTGTGTGTGTGTGTGTGTGTGTGTGTGTGTGTGTGTGTGTGTGTGTGTGTGTGTGTGCATGCGATGCAAACTTCATGACTTTATTATTATGCCCCACAACAAAAGGTACACAATAGCGTATATGTATATACTATATAACTATACGCATAGAGACGGCACGGTGGCTTTGGGCCTAAAGGTCGCCAGCCAATGTCCAACAGCGGCAACTAATTTAGGGCTTAACTCTAATCAAAGTTGAGCAGCGGCAGCCAAGCCGTCCACATAGATTCTCACGGCCCGCACATGCGCCTGTGTGTGTGTGCCTGTGTGTGTGTGTGCGAGTGTGTGTGAGCACAATTTAATGACAGCCACTGTGGCTGTGGGCAACTCTCAACTAGAACTGAAACTGGAACTAAAACTAAAGTGGAACCTCAAAACCGAATGCATCGATGTGCTGTGCGAGACAACACACTAATCCTCTGGCTGACCAGAAATTACACTCACAGAAATATTTGTTTACATTAAATGTAGCTTAATAAAGTATAAGCGCCGGTAAAAGGTCAGAAAATGCATTATATGCAAACGAAATTCTTATTTCCAGAGGTTTTTTGCACTCTTGAACCATCTAAATACAAGACGCAAAGCCAGATTTCATGCGAACAAAATATTGTACTTTTATTTAAAACGTTTAACGCACATTTCAAGTGCACAAAGTTTTGTTTAAATTAAGCAATCAATTTATTATTAGCGTCCACTTTCAAGTGTACAAAGACTTGTTTGGGGAAATAAATATTGTGCTGTATTGCAATAATTCAATGTCTTTGTTTTAATCATTTTAGTGCCTCAAAAATTTCTAAATGAATTCCACTTAACATTTTGAGAAACACATGCAACAAATTCCATTTAGATAATTAAAATTCCATTGCAGTTAAACTCGAATTTAGAACAATGTTTTTCGCAGTGTGCACACATATAGTCCAACTGGCAAGTTGCAATGGGTGACTGTCTAACTTTTGGTATTCTGGTCAATTTACATATTGCAGCCACTGTTGCATAATTAAAATTTGAAATTAATTTCATAATTTTGCAGCGCTCTGTTTTATTATTAACAGTTTTTCGAGTTGTCGAAACAAAGGCTTTTGCCCAATTCCTCTCTGTTCTCTGCCATTCGGTTCTCTTCTTCTGCTTTTCGCTCCTTTTCGTTATGTTGTGTTGTTTTGTGTCCCGGTTCCTGTTGCTAGTCCTTCGCTTGGTTATTTTTATTATTTATGTGCATTTTGATGTGGCCAGTTTTATGTAGTTGTTGCCCCCTTTTCCACAACCTCGCGCCCAACACCCCTTTCGACCACCCGCCCCTGTGCATATTTTGTTGCTCCATGTAGTTTTGTAGCTGCAATTTTCTGTTATGTTTCGAAAAATACAATTTTTCGTGCCGGACCAAAAAGTTTGTGTCGGTTCGGGTAGGGTGTCCCGGGTAGGGTGTGTGCGGGGGCTACCAGTTAAATTTTGCGTATTGTCGGATATAAAATTGTAATGCAACAGCAGCTGACAAAGTTTTGAGCATCAGCTGACTGCAAAAGTACATGAATAACAATTTTTCTCGTTTGTGTTTCTTTTTTTGTTGTTTTGTTATTGGTTTTTTGGATTTTCATTCATTTCGGTTGTATTTTCCTTTTATTTATTTCTTATATTTATTTCCACTTCACACTCTGCGTGTGGGTTAATTAGCAAAAGATCTGCGCTTGAGCCCAGACACAATCGCAATAAATGGAAATCGCTCTCGACATGCAAACTAGCGCAGCGAACACTTGCAGATACATTTGTATCTGCGTATCTCGTTGTATCTTTCAACTGTAACTGTGCGCGCTGCGAGCCCATTAGGGGCGCTTTAATTTCCGCATCGCATATGGCGGACTATATAGTATATATATGTACACTCAGTTCCGATTTACGTGGCGACGCGCTGGCCCGCCTTAATGAGGCGTCTGATGCTGACGCAATGCACGCACCGCCAGAAGGCCACCTCCCTGCCCCTCGGACACACCGTTGCGCCCTGGATCTGGGGCCCGCTTGGCCAAGTGCTCATTGTGTGTAAATTTGTTACCATTTTTTTTTGTGTGTGTGTGTGAGTGTGTGTGTGAGTGCGAGTGTGTGTTTCCCTCGTATTGCACATAAAAGGTAATTTCTAATTTGCTGGTGTTTTATTGTTTCTTGTGCGCAGTTTTATGGAGGTGCTGCCATCAGCAGCAGCAGCAACAACAACAGCAACAGAAAAAGGCAGCAACTCCGACTTATGCAACAGCTCGAGCTTAGGCCCAGACCCCGCGCACCGACAGCGACTGCGACTGCGGCAGAGGCAGAGGCAGCGACGCATGCGCTCAAATTACATGGCAGCTGCTGAAGACTCGCTGCTCGTAAAAGCATAACGGCGTTCATTAATCATGCAATCCACGTCCAAACGAAGCGTTACCAAAACGAAAACCAGGCTAGAACCAGAGCAAGAAAACTCTTCCATCGACAACTGTTGCCAATTAGCAGCAACATGCAAAGCGCATTTGCAAATGGCAAATTGCAACTGCAACAGCAACAGCAACAACGACAACAACAACGAGCGCCAGCCGCGAGGCAACATAAAAACCCAGAGCCCGAGCACAGCTCGAAGAGCGCTAGTTTTTCCCGCTAGCCTCAGATTTGTCTGTGTATATTGTAAACAGCGGAGATTAGATTATAAAAAGAGCTTAGGATTTAAGCAAGTCCAAAAGAGAGGCATAAACTTGATTAACAGCTGTCCTGGCCGAGAGGATTCCAAACAACAGCGGCAATATTCTAAAAACAATTATTAACACAGCCCAGACTCAATTGCAACTCCTGTCTAAATATCGTCATCCTTATAAAATTGTATTATTAATAAAAATATCAAACGCAAATAAACATTTTAATATAAAAATTCTTGGAGAGCACATAATAAATATATATTCTGCATATACAAAACCTATTATTTTTTCTTTTTATGAATTGGTAAAAGTTATTTTATATATATATATTTATTTTTGCATTTTGTATATATTCTGTATATTATTTACCTAAAAGTGAACGCAATTTCTTCCGGGTTTCCTGGCATGCTGCTGCTAGCTAAAATACATAACTACCTACTTTATATATAGACTGGTTAACGCTTTGCGAAATCTATGTAAATAGTCCATAGTTGTTTTTGCCTGCCAAAAATTGCTGACCTGTTGATGCTTGGGGTATGTTTAAGTGCTGCTACCTGCTACCAGAAGTTCTCCCTGCATGTGAACACGTATGCCTTAGATAGTCGAATCCTGACAGGCTGCCGAGTGTCTACCTGAGATCATTTAAATTGCGGGTGCTGTGGCAGAGATTGCATCATTTGCCCTGAGGCACGCGGCGGAAGTGTTTCAAACGATTTGATTTGCATAGAAAACTGGAGAAATGTCGGACGGCAGCAGCGTGAAGTGTGGCAAGGGCATCGTTGGCCAGTCCGTTAGTTATGCGCTCTTTTTGCATCGCCAGGAGCTGGGGCGCCCGAGGCGCTACCGGCGCCTGATGCGCCTGGCCACCACCAAGCTGCAGCTGACAGATGAGCTGATCTCGCTGGCGCGACGCCAATGGGAGACGGAGCCGCCCACCTATCAGCAGCGCTGCGCACTGAATCGTGAGTGCCAATATCGAGACAGATTGGAGTGCAACATGCAACAGCAGCTGGAGAAGCAGCAGAGCAAGCGGCGGCAGCTGCTGCAGGCAACACTCGACAAACCCAGACACAGACCCAGTCCCGGTTCAAGATAGATTGCGTTAAGTCCGTCCCGGCGAAAGGCAGACGGCGGCGGGACTCTAAGCAGTTTAGTTTTAAGTCCAAGTTTAAGCGATAAGCAATAAAGGCGCATAAATCATCAAAGAGCTGCTGTTGCTGTTGCTGCTGCTGTTGCTGATGTTGCTGCTGTTGTTGCTGCTGCTGCTTCACTTTGGTGTGAACGCAAAACAAGCCAAGTGTTTGGCTTCTGACACCCAACACGTACCGGGGGAGTTTTTGGCCAATGCCAGCCTGACAGGCCCGATGCGAAAGAAACTACAGCAACAACAATGAAAACGCAGAGCAGCAACAACTGGCAAGTTTTTCAATTTCCTGCAGCCATTACGCAGCGAATGCGAGAGTTGCGTCGTGCACTGTGTCGTGACACGAAAAGGCACGACAACAATTTTATGCTTATATATAGATAAGATATATTAATATTATATTATATTATATTATATGTTAGATTTTAAATAAAACCAAATATTCAATAAAAGCAAAATAAAAATTAAAACTGGAAAATGTTTTCTTTGAGATACTATTGGGATTTTAAAAAACAGGTTTGGCTGAATCAGTTAAAAGAATTGGTTAAAATGAAAAATATTTTTCATAGAAAAACTAAAATTGAAAAAAAAAACCTAAACATTTTATATAAAGACTATATATATATAGATGGATTCTTGCCTAATTTCATATAATTATAAAATTATAAAATACAAAGCCACTGGTGTACGCAGCTTTTGATACTAATCAAGAATATATATATACTTCAATGGATCCGAAATTTCACTTTCAAGTGCATAACACAGATTATGTCTGTACATGGTTGTCAAAATACCTATATATTATCCGCAATTATCATATACTAAATGCCAAAAAGTCGTGCGTGTCGTGTCTAGCTGCAAGGAGTTTATTACGCGCCCATCTCTAACGCGTACTATTTAGTTGCAGTCGGTTCCGGTAGTTCCAGCTGCTCTTCTGGCCATTGACGTCTCGCGCGGTTCTCGCACGGGCTTTTTTCTCGCTTGATTTGTCACACACAACACTACACACACACACACGCACACACAGAGCGTACCCAACGGAAAAGTAAACCTGCCTGTCCGTCCATCTGGCTGTCGGAGAACCGGTAACTGTTTTGCCAGGCCTTGCGGCGCTTTCTTTTTGCCCAATGCCAATGGCAAGCGGAGCGGGGCATGCAGAGTAGAGAACGGGGCGAGGTGTGAGGGGGCAATGACGCTACGCTTTGCGTCTCATCTTGTATTTTGTTGAAATACCTTTACCCCCTTGAGTCAACCCCCACCCCCTCGCATTGCCCCAGCGCTCTTCTAATCCTGCCACAGACTTTGTCTCTGTCGCTTGTTTGTTTGCTGTTCTAAGTGCTGGGCTGCAGTTTTCCGAGTTTCGTTTGCGTTTTCTTGCTTTTCTTCGTACTCTCTATCTATCTGCTGGCATGTTGGTTATTTATGCGTCTTGTTGTCCCAATTCTGGTTAAAAAAAAGAAATATTCAACTGCAGCGTCGTGTGTGCATGCGGTTTTCCATTTTAAAAGTGCCTGCCAACTTTTTAATAAGCACCGGGGAAAAAGTAGAGAAAAATAACATCGCTTTGTTTTACTTACCTATTGATCGAACGGGCTTTAAACGCTGTGCGCAATGCTAAAAAGAGACAAAAAAAGACAAAAGAATAAAACTTTATAGTTTATTATTTAAAACCAAAATCAATATGGAATATTGCGCTGACAGCGACAAACGCATAAAAGTCAACAATGGCCAACAGGGTGACATAAATTTAATGCTTTCAAAATGCGCTTTCAAAACCCCATTCTCGTATATATGTGCATATATACTAAATAAATGCCGTACGACCTGTGCGACAACAGATAAAACATAATGCAAATATTATGTGTTTTTTTTTTCGTTTTTATTTTCTGATTTTTTTTGTTTTTTTTTTTTGTAATCATTGCCAAGTCTAAAACAAACACACACCGTGACAGTTTTGCTGTGGTGAACGTCCGCCGCTCTTTGCGATTCTCATGACTTCTGCTTAGCAGTTGCTGTCTCTCTCTCTCTCTGATTTGCAGCATGCAATTTGCTAAAACCAAACTCAAGTTTTTCCGAAAAGCCAAAGGAAAAAAACAGATTAAAGTTGTGAAAGTCCGACGACTACTGTTACCTTTCTAGGCAATTGCCAAAAGGCCTCAAAGTAAATGGTAAACAGCTCTCAGCTTTATTTCTGTTGTGGGCTTAAAGCGCACTTAAAAGTATTTTCAGAAAGTCACAGTCATTTTAATGTCAGAATCTTTGGTGTACGTTTAATTGAAAGTAATTAGGACATGTATAAATTGTACCTTTCTAATGTGCACTCTTTACAACCTATGATTGCACTTATTGTGTCCACTGTAGTAGCCCATTTCTGTTTATGCACCTGAGCCCCGCTTAAACTAGCCAGCCCAGCCCACCCAAAACTCACTCAGCCATAGAACAAAGGCAGCCCATTTTTCTCGCTATGATAAATTGAATATATAAATACGTACATTTCTTTATATATATAGATATATACACTCGGAGAAGAGGAAGGAAATGAATTAAATACTTTCAAATTATGTATAAATCATCTTTAGTGCAAATTAGTTATTTAAAGGATTAGTTATTTAAGGATCGAAGTTAAACATTTATTAATTTCAGTACTCAATGTTGAAATGTGATATTCAAGAATTTAAAGATTTAATATTGTCATGCTGAAAAGTTTTCTAATTATCTAATATTACCCTCAATTATTAACTTACAAGTATAACAAGAAGAAGTGAGAAAACAGTAAATGAAATAAATATGTCTGTAAGCACTAAGTACAAAGTTTTTAGTTTTTTTCGCTAAGTGTAACTCTCGCATTTTTCGCACTTGAGTTTTTGTGTATTGTTGCATTCGAAATTTTGTGCGTGTCAGCAGCAGCTGTGTTGGCCACTAAACAAAAACAACAAAATCAACAGCAGCAGCAACAACAACAACTGTAATAATAGTAACAATAACAGCCAACAAACAAAAACACAAACAAAATTGTATAAACAACAAAAACAAGAAACAAAACAGCAACAACAACAAAAACACTTTTTATTGCTTGCCAAAAGTGCCAGTGAAGTGGAGTAACAAAGAGATGAAGGGCTAAAAGGGGGCGGGCCATGGCGGGAGAGGGGTGCGGCAAAAACACAAATAAACAATTGCAATTGTGAGCTGGTTGTAATTCGGCGAGCGGCTAAATCGCCTGTAAATACTTTTGTACAAGTTAACAGTTATAAATGGGCTTTTTATGAGTTGTGTTTCGGTGTGTGTGCGACAATATTTGGGAGCCAGTGTTGCGCGGGACGCCGCTCGAGTGTTGTAATATCAAATAAATGGGCTTTTTGCGTAGCAATGTGCTACCCAAAATGATAACATTGAGCAGCGGCTCCGCATTTCTCATGTTGTTGGAAATTGTACAGTGAACACTGGCCGATTGATGCTTAGAAAGTCACTCGAGGGAAATGGTCGCCCGGCCGGAGAAGTAAAGCCCAAAAACACTTTGCTTATGTCTCTCACCAGTCGCTTCTCTCTGCCAACAGCCCGCTGTGGCCTGTCAGGTGAAATCGCCTGCCGCCCGTCCATGTCCAGCCTCAGCTTCAGCTTTAGCTCCATCTCTTGCACCAGCTGCTGCTGCTGCTGCTGCTGCTGCGGGCTTGTCTGCCAGTTGTCTGCCCAAGTGGCCAAGTGTTGTTATTGTTATTGTTACGATTTATGGCATACGCACATAGATCACTGTTGCGTAGTGCCGTGAGCTCACCCACCAGCTCACCTGTCTCACCGGGCTTAGCTCACTTTAGAGATGCGCTTTATTTATATATGTACACGATATAGTGTTCCGATTTTGGCAAGTCTTGTAAACCAAAAAAGTTTAACGCTTGGAGCAAATTTCCAATGCGAAGAGATACAAGATACAAGTTTGCATTCAAACAGACAGAGAGGTAGACGGACAAGCAAAAAACTAATTTTATAATTAATTATTTTTTTTTAGTCTTAGAATTAATTCTAGCTTACAAAAGTTAAGGCAGAGCAACAAAGGTCTTCAGACTAATATATATAAATTAATATATGTTGATCAAGAATATATACTTTGAGTTACTAAAACTATTCGATTTGGTTTTTTAATATTTTCAAATATTTTCATACAGATTTTTAATTTTACTAAACTGTTTTAGTTATTTTATAATTTATTTAGCTTGATTTGAAACCAATATTTTTTAAACTTCATTCCGATAGCGTGCCACACGAACACTTCTTAATTTAATTCTTTCTTTTCAACACTCAGATGTCGTGTCACGAGAAGAAAAAACCCGACACGCGCCCCACTCTAGCTTCAACTTCATTTACAGCTTGTAAGTTGTGGGGGATTTTCTATTGATTTTCTCGTTTTGCTGGCGTGTTTTCTATTTGCTGTCCATAATAATGCTATGCAATGGAAATCATAAAAGTCAACAGCTACAACAACTGCAGCTGAGCTGGCCATGGCCATATTGCAGTTAGCTGCCGTTGCATTTGCTGGCTTCATTAGGGAAAATTTTTGCGCTTTCGTCTGAGCAGAAATCCAATAGCATAATGATTATAATTATGCTCATGAGCTTGACGCTGCATTTGGTCGCATTCGGCTGACAGGTGAAAGATGCAACCCGCTGGCAGCCCAAAAGCCAGCTTCAAATTTGGCCAGCTGCCCGCCCTGTGGGTGGGCGGCCAGTTAGGACCATTAAAACATTTGTTGCACTTTTTAACGAGCAGTGAAAGTACACAAAGAAAAGCACAACAGAAAAAATTGGACAAAACCAACTCAAAACTTTGCATGAATAAACAAAGCGCCGGACAAAAATACATTCGAAATGGGGGCGAGACACGCCCTATTTGTTTTTCTCTTTCTTTTCTTTTTTTTTTGCTCGCTGGCATCAGAAATCAAAACTGCAACATCGCAACAAAAGTAATGCGAAATTAAATGCAAAAAACAATCAACAAGCAGCGAAAGGGACAGCGGGACAGCGAGCGATAGAGACAGCTAAATAGACGCAGACAGGGCGTCAGACAAAGAGGGAGACAAACAGGCAGCAAATGTTGACAGCCGCAGAATGCAACAAGCAAATTTGCAGCAATACAAGAACAACAAAAGCAATAAACTAAAAAAAGGGGCTGTTGTGAAGACTGCACGACTGACGCTACCCTGCACTCAGCAACACAATCTATTTGTTTAATTATTTAATTCAAAGACCAATCGAATCAGAAGCAACAAATATTTTGCGAAGGATGAATATAAATAATAAATATATTAATAAGCAAAAAAGGTTAAGTTTTAAAAAATATATAAAACTCAATAACTTCTGTATTATGCGATCGTTATAGAATTGTATTTATGCACCAAAAATTTCATATTTGTTATGTTTTTACAAAAGTCTACAGCCAGCTTGATTTATCTTCATTATACCCTCTTTCATCCACTTGCAATGGGCACAGGGCATACAAATAAAACACAACAAAAAATATATACAAAAAAACACTGCGCTACAAAAGCCAACAAATATTTATTATTACATTTACATGGCTACATAGCAATGCGCATTTCTTTTGTGTTGCGGCATTCAAATGCCCTAACTTGGTGCGCATTCGACGGGGTCCATGCGCCAGGTTTAGTATAATGGGCCCATGCAGTTCGAGAGATCGCCGGATTGTTCAGCAATTCGGATGCTATGCAAATCAGATGCTCAGCATGGACATAACTGTCTGGACAGATCATCATGCGAGCGTATATAAGGCCCATCAACGGTATGCGCAGAAATGTAAATGTCTCTTAATGTCAGCTAATGGCAGCAATCGGCCATAAAACCCAACCATAATCAAGAAGAAGAAGAAGACGATGAAGCTGAAGAAGAAGCAGAAGAATCAGCAGAAGCAGCAACAACAGCAGCAGCTCAGCTATCAGGGAATCAACGAACTTCTCTCAATTTAGCAAATTAGAAACAAAGAATGGAACCTGTTTTTGGTTCATTAGTTAATAAAGCAAATGATGATGTTTATAGTTGAATATGCATTTTGATTAGCTCATCTAATACAATGCAAATAAATAACTTTGAGATATATGTTAATAAACATATACATACAAAATACATGAGTATATAATATGCATACACACGAACAAAAATGGTAATCTTCTAGAAATGCCTGCAACTCATAACGCCTTATTCTTCACATATCAAGTAAAGACAATTTCAAAATGTATGGTTAAAAATATGTAATTGACAGTCTAAAATTAGCAATAGATTTGAAACTAATTTTAAGTGCTGTATTTACGAATTCCGGAATAAAAAAACGTTGTTCAGATAAGAATTTATTTCTCAGCTTAAAAAATTTCAAACTTGGCTGAATTTTGTCATATATTTCTACTTGAGTTGAGTACAAATCTTTTAATGCGAATATTGAACTTCGAGTCAAGTCAATTGCGGAAAGAGTATTCAATGCTTTGCTATTATTTGCGACAATTCCGTTAGATTACGCTTGCATTGATTTTCTGCTGTTGTTTGTTGTTGGCTTTTCAATTTGTTGTTAAATGCAATAAAAGTACATTTCGCATTTTGTCTGCAATTCATTGATTGAATGCGTCGCATGCAGAGGCAGCCCATGACACATATTTCAAGGGGCCAGGGGGTGAACTCTGTGCGTCTGGCTCGCCTTTTTTTTGTCGCCCCCATCTGCGCCCTCAGCCGTGCTTTGCGTACGCGCAATTTTAATTATATTTTACGTCAATTGTAAAACGCGCGCAACAAGAAAACCATTTTTCATTTAATTAATTGAAAAATGTGTGTGGAAATGCCAAAAGTGGCAATTGGACAGGGGGTGGCAGCGTTAAATACCTGAAAAAAGCGACCGGCCCAAAAGGTAACCATGGCGGGTCTTTGGCCAGATATGCGCCGGGCGATAAGACGGCAGCCCTTTCGAAAATTGGTGCCCAAGACAAAGGCGAATGGAATATTTTTCGCAAAAGTTCATTACGCCCAACGAACGACGACGACGACATCGTCATAATAATTGTATGAATATCTTTCGACATTTTGCGAGCCGAGTCAACGCCCATTTGGTGATTTTTTTTTAAACTTTTTTCATAATTTTGTTTTTTAGCCCGAGTCATTTGGCGAAGATTTCGATTTCGCAAGCCGCAAACGAGACGCCTGCCATGCAAATGAGTTGCGGCAATCTGTAATTCACCAATTCATCTAATTCACCTGCCGCATTGTTTTCAGCCGTGGCAAACTAAGCAGGAGCGAGACAATGGCTGCAACAATCTATTGAACTTGCAACACCGGCAGCAGTTGCAAGTACTTAAAAACACACGGATAGATACACTCTAAGAAAATTACAAGAATTTTTGGTACGCAAAGCGCTTTTCTCTCACAGTGTATAAGTATATAGATAGTTTATGATTTGTTCTTTGCGAATTTTGGAATCCAAATGGAAAATATACAAGAAAAATAAAAAAAATTATTTTAAGCTGCATTTACTTCAGAAACCATCTTTTGATAATTAATTAAATGCGAATTTAAGAATTTAAAGAGAAATTTACAAGAAAAAATGTTTTAAAGTACATTCCAACTCTTTTCTCTTAGTGTAGAGGAAATTTATAATCCATTGAAGGCAATTTCAGAAACTAATTTCAATACAACCGACATTTTCTTTCAGTGCATAGGTATTATAGATATATAGATACGCTGACACTTTGTCCAGTCGCGCGTTACATTCTTGAGTGCATTTCTTAGCAAAGTGCATCGAGATCGAGCAGCAGGCATTACAAGTTAATAAAACTTTGAGCTTGGACACACAAGTTGTTGTTGTTGCTGTTGTTGTTGGTGCTGCTGCCTTGGCTAGTTAGCCCTCCAATGTCCGTCCATTGCTCTAGTGGGACAGCTCTGATGGGGCTTCATAAATTTGTACTTGAGCGGCCAAGTGTGACGAACGAGATTACTGAAATCTTCTGGAGCAGATCCATTTTTCATAGCCGACAACTTTGCGCCAAGCGGCGAGCAGCGTGCATTGAGTTGTCTTCCAGCAACATTTGTATCTTTGTGTCTATTCTAGCCAAGCGTGTGTATGTGTATGTGTGTGTGTGTGCAACAAATTGCTCTTGTCTTGGTTATTTGCTGTCATAATAGTTGCTGCTGATGCCTTTGTACTTTTTTGCATTGTTGCTGCCATGCTTTGCTGCTCTAGTTATCGGTCTCGTTGTTGTTGCCTGCTTGTAATCGGACATCAAAATGCGAAAATGATATTCTTACTGCCCCGACCATTGTTGACCAATAGCAAAATAGGCGAGCAGACAAAACAGAAGGCAAACCTATTGAATTATTCTTTACGTATTGCAACAATGCAAAGTAGCTGCAAAAAGCACAACAGCAGCTAAATACAGGCAGCCGGTGGGGGCCGAGGGCTCCCTAAAAACAATATGGAGTATGAAATAAGAGTAATTAAGAGATATAAAATAGTTGGAAGTTGGTATACTGGCAACAATGACTATTGAGATATCTGTGATTATCGATATATCGATATTGATAGAAAGAGCTAAAGATACAAAACAATATTCACTAGAAAGGGGTAAGCAATTAAGAAATGTTTAGACTTTCTAAATTTGTAATATAAGCTCACGCTGTAATGCTGTACATTGAGCATTATCGATTACTGTGATATCGATAGCGAATCCTTTATTCACAAGAGAAAATTTTTAGATATAGATAAAAAAACAAATTTACAGCACTCTAAATTACTAAATTTTTTATTTTATCTTATACCAAAGTATTGTAATATGTAAAATCTAATATATTTATAAAGAACTTATTTGGTAGCATGCCAATCATTGGACATTAGATGTGATTAAAGAGTTTTTGAATAAAAAGCCTGCTAAATCCGGAATACTCACTACAGCTTGTGTTATTATATAATATATTCTATCAATGACATTCGACATATTTCAAGTTTGCCCCTAGTTCAGCAAACGCTGAACACTGGCTTATAAAGTGCACTTGAGAGGCTTCCCCCACGGCGGAAAGACCATAATTTTAACAGGGTGACTCAATTGCAAGCACAACCAAATATGGCTAATAAATGTTTTTTGCAAATTTCTTGCACAATTTAAAGGCATAAATTACAAGTAAACAATCAAAATTAAAAAGAAAAAAGAAACAGACAGAGAAACGGGACGAGAAATAAGGCAAAGAGAAATAATAAGATACAGAAAAAATGTATGTATAACGAACAAAAAGCAATTGTCACATAAACAAAGTGTCTCACGTAACGGCTATAAATACGGGCGCAGAGCGCAGAGCCAGAAAGCGCGAGGTTAACGCTGCGTATGAGTTATATTCGGTGTTGTAATGCGGCGCGAGAAATGCGACAGCCAACAGCAAACAACAAACGGCAACAACCACAATAAATAAAGTGTAACATATGCAAATGATGATGAGAACCGCTGCGATATCGTTTGCCGTTGCCGTTGCCGTTGCCGTTGCTGTTGCTGTTTGCTGACGACTTCGATGATGTCCTTGGTTTGGCAGAAATGAATATGCAAACACAGTCAGCAGGTTGCAGTCGGAGGGTGGCAGCCAGCTCAACCGATGACAGGCGATAACGATAACGATAGCCCAGCGCATTGCAGGCATTGTCCATAGCAAACACAACGAACAAGAACTTTGCAGTCGGCTCCTAGCGAACTGCATAATACTCTGTTCGAGGGCGTAAGAAATGCTTTAAAATACGTTTAAAAGGGTCTTCTGATTATTAAAATGTTTACTTTGCAACCGAAAGAAACAAACAAACTTTTTGACTCCAAGGCTTAAGTTGTGAAAAGCAAAGGCAATTGTTATTGTTACCACCTGCTAGGCTTACAAATCTCATTACTCTATTTGAAGCAGGCATACACAACTGTATATTTTAAGTTCTTGACCTCTCGCTTTCACAGCGTAAATACATTGCCTCCTCACCAATGATGAGGACATTGTATATAAACGATATACTCATGATTATTTTTCCAAAACGTAATGAAAAACTAATAATAATAAGGCATATATTTTAAACGCATATACAATATAGGGGAAATCCTGACTAACACCCCAACAAAAAAAATTTTATTTTAAAAATGCATATATTTTAATTGCAGAGTCAATATTCAGGGCAAACCATAATCAAAATGCTATCAATCATGAAAATCGGTTGAGTTTTGACAAAGTTATAGGAGTATGAATTATGGGAGCTATGGATTCGAGAGCTTTACTTGTCAAAATTTTAGTCAATTTTGGCATGATTTTTGACAAAAAATTTTACCCCCTCAAAAACACTTTTAATGTTGTTTTTTATGCTAATTATGACAACCAGAATCGATTAAAAATAGAAATTCCGGATTCTAAATTTTGAAAAAAAAAATTTTCGAAAATGAGTAAGGGGGGGGTACATGATATTTTTACCAAAAAATTCAAAAAAAAATTATTTTCAATAATCTATATATTTTGAATGTAAAATTAATCTAGAGGTTAAATCATGACCAAAATGCCGTCGAACATGAAAATCGGTTGAGTTTTGACAAAGTTATGGGAGTATGAATTATGGGAGCTATGGATTCGAGAGCTTTACTTGTCAAAATTTTAGTCAATTTTGGCATGATTTTTGACAAAAAATTTTACCCCTCAAAAGCACTTTTAATGTTGTTTTTTATGCTAATTATGACAACCAGAATCGATTAAAAATAGAAATTCCGGATTCTAAATTTTGAAAAAAAAAATTTCGAAAATGAGTAAGGGGGTACATGATATTTTTACCAAAAAATTCAAAAAAAAATTATTTTCAATAATCTATATATTTTGAATGTAAAATTAATCTAGAGGTTAAATCATGACCAAAATGCCGTCGAACATGAAAATCGGTTGAGTTTTGACAAAGTTATGGGAGTATGAATTGTGGGAGCTATGGATTCGAGAGCTTTACATATTAAAATTTTTAAATTTTTCCATGATTTTGCAATTTTAATTAATCTTGAGGTAAAGTCCTGACCAAAATGCCATCGAACACAAAAATCAGCTCAATTTTGGCAAAGATAAGGGCGATTCAAATAAGTATGCTATGGCACCGAAAGCAAAAATTTGGCCCATCTGGCTTTAAGGTTTGTGGACATATATAGAAAATAATTTTTGTTTCCAAGTTTCAAAAGCGGCGAAAAAACTTGCCTTCATACGGACAGACGGGCGGACGACAAGACGGACATTGCACAAACCCAATATGCTCTTTTCACTAGGTGAACGAGTAAAAAAAGTACAAGTATGCGTAATTGTTACCAATTTCAGTCTCGTTGCCAGCACTCGACGACAACAGCAACTGAAAACTGAAAACTTTATCGAGCGTCATTGTCATCAAAGCAAGCAGCGAAGCTCGACACGCCCGCACAGGGCGCCATAAAACAAAAGCGAGCAGCAGCAACAGCGGCAGCAGCAGCAGCAGCAGCAGCAACAATGGCAACGGCAGCAACATGCACGTCAACAACATGCGGCGACAACGACAGCGACAACAGCATGCAGCAGCACCAGCAGCAGCAGCAACTCGCTCATGTTGTCAATTGTACAATTCCCAGGCAACACTCGCACACCCACAACACACACACACACACACAACGCAGATACATGTGTGGCTGCAAAAAGTTTTTTAATAAAATTAAATTTAATGCTGCCAAATGCTCAGCGCTTGGTTTGTTCGGTTTCATTTTGCAGCAAATTGCATTACTGACGACGACGACGGCAACGTGAAGCCAGCAGCAGCAGCAGCAACAACAACAACCACGCATGCAAATGAGCTACAAACGCTATGCAATGCATGCATAAAAAATGAAAACGCTTAAATTGCAGCCTGTGCATGCCGCATGCCACATGCCGCATGCCGCACGCTGCTTGCTGCCAGGCAACACCAACAACCTCCGAGTCAAACAGGCCGCAAGCAACTGGCATTAAGCATCCACAGGTTGTGCCAAGCAGAGGGCGACATTTTAGCCCACCCTCGCGAAATATGATTAAATATTGTAAATGCCAAAGTTATGAACAACCGCAGCAACCACTTGAAGTCAGCCAGTTCCAGTTCCAGTTTGCTAGCCAGCTTCACTTGCACCTCGAGACGGCCAAAGACAAGCGCCCACGCCCACGAAAGAGCCCAAAATGGGCCAAGAAAAAGTGGTTTGCAGCAGCAGCGGCCACACCTTAAAGCCTTTTGCCTTCTGCATTCGAGCTGTGCTCGCTGGTTCAGTTCACTGTTCAGTTAAGTTTTTATAGCACCAAGTCCTAAATTCATTTGAGCTAGTTTATTAGTTCTTTTATTACTGAACGAACGCAACCCCCTGCTAAAATATTTATGTTCCAGATTAAAGTGTATTTGAGAATTCCCAGATAATTCAGTTGTTCATTTAAAGTTAATTTTTTCAATAGTCATTAAGTAGTTCATTTGAGTCCAATTATTGAAGCGCACTAAACGACGTTCATGCTCAAGTGAACTACCAAACGATGATGAGTTTTAAATGATGAACTAAACAATTATGCAACTCTTGAAATTTATGAACTACTGAAGTGAGCTGCTTAACGATATTGGGAAACAAATGAACTACTGAAAGATGTTGAGAATTCAATGAACATATATAATATTAAATAATTTATAAACAGTTGAAAAAGAATTTAATACAATATTAATTAAAATAAAAACACCCAAAAAATTCGAAGGGATTTAAATGAACTACTGAACACTATGATGGGACTCAAATGAACTACTAAATGTGTATGGGACTAAACGACGAGAATGACTGTTAGAAGCTGAATAAAAAGGGACTCAAATAAACTTTAATCCGAAACGTAGTTCCATAGTGGACTTTAAAGATTAGTTCATTTTAGCCAATTCAGAATAATTCGTTTCAAGCCATGTCTGACTTTTACGATGCCAACGACAACAACAGGTTAGCCACAAAGTTCAAGCCAAAGGCACGACTGAAATACCACACGCTCCAGATGGTCTCTCTTGTGGCCTTCCTTTTGGCCAGTTGCAATTATGGCCAAATTAGATATACCTTCAAGTACGCATTATTTATGGCTGTCAGACGCAGGTTCTGTTTGCATTTGCCTTGATTTATTGGCTAGCCGCTTCCCATGGATGTTAGCCTGGCCAACAACCTGGTCAGCTGTTTGCCTGCAGAAAATAATTTTCAATTTTAATTGCCAGCAACACCTTGGAAAAAAGTGCGCATATTTTAATTATAACAAGTTTCATTTCGAACAACGATAGAGGGGCACGAGGGGTGGGCTGGACTGGGCTGGGCAGACCAAAATGTCGCAGCAACAACAACAACTGCACGTAGCAGGCAAAACCAATGAAAGACCACTAAAAAGTAATTGTAGTTAAATGTCAAAGCGACAATTGTTGCTGTTGTTGCTGGCGTTGGCAACTGAAATGTTCATAAAGTGAATGGCATAAGCAGCACAACAGCAACAGACACCGCAGCAACAGCTACAACAGCAACCACAACAACAACTGAAAGGTGGGCGGCTGGTCGCTTGGCCGCTTGTTATAACTTGTGCTCTTTAAAAATGTGTAAAAAGGGTATCTTGCAGCTGAGCAAATGCATCTTGCAGGCAGGCCTATAAGATATATATATTCTTAATCAGTACACAGATATGAATCGAAGCAGGCAATGCTTTGATCCCAGAGTTTATAAGAGCTACAAGAATATAAATTAATTAGCTTCCGTTTATCAAAAGGCGATAAGATCTCGATATCAAGTCAGAGCATATCCCATAAATAAAAAGCTTGTTTTGTATCATACTTCTCTTATCGCAGACACAAATCAAGTATTCTTTTAATATATCAATAACTCTTGCCATTAAAAAATTTGCTTTTTAATATAATTTTGCGCTGAAAACCACACAACAATCAAAAAATACCCACAATTAATTAAAAATGTGTTTTCTCCAGTATACGGACTAAGGGAACAGCTGAAATTCGAATATTTCTACAGCAGCTTGGCTACAGGGTGTCAGCTGGTCGAACACTCTCAACTGCTCACTTTAGCCATTGGTTCAAGCAAATAGAGTGCTGCAACTAAATGAGGCTTAACTCGCAATGACCACGAACGGACGCAGATGGTAACAGAGCCGAAGATGAAGTCAGAGGAGGAGGCAGACACAAAGGCAAGGGGGGGACACAAGGGGGGACTCAATTCGTAACTGCTCAAAATTGTGTGACAAATCGACAAATTGCAGGCAATGTCAACGAGGCGGCACAAGTTGTGTACAGCCCAGGGGCGGGTAGCTGTTGGGCGGGGGATTGGACAGTTATTTTTCAGACCTGTGCGACAGCTTGGGGGCGCAATCTTAGACCAAGACTAAATATGCTAATTATGCGTTAATAAGCAGGCTGTGCTCTGCTGCTGCCTCTATCGCTGACGCTGCCGCTGCCTCAGCTGCCGTCTCTGCCGCTGCCTCTGTCCCTGCTTTCCGGGCCGTGACATGCGGCTTAAAGTTGTCGCCGTTTTCTACGTATCTGTTGCATGTATTTGTTGTTGTCTACATATAAATATAGATACATGCATACACTCCGAGAAAATAAATTAATGTACTAAAATCTAAAGCAAAAACTGTCCAAAATCAAGTCGAGGTTAACAACTTTTACGTTAATTCTTACACTAAATAATCCTTTTTACATTCCTAAATTCTTAAGTGCAGTGATGTATCACTTCAATATAATTCAATCTAATATTAATTATACTTGTTTTGAAATAAGTATACAAATTTTAATACATATGTTTAATTTTGAAAATAAATGTATACATATATTTTAACTTATTTCAATTCAATAATAATCAAATTTAACACTGACTTTCCATTTTAAAGTCAAGAATGATTTATACCTTATTCAAAAATATTCTATAGGAATAGCCAAGGCTAAGCTGCCTTATTGTATAAACAAATATATATTTTTTTAAATTTAACTAAATAATTCAAGCTTTCTACAATACAAGAAAAAAGTTTCCATGTGAAGAGTTTTAACTTTCATTTTTATTCAGGGGCAATTCTTTAATATTTTTCACATTTACGTGTACTTGAATTTGTAAACTAGTCAAACTTGAAGAAAGATCTATTTTTTTCTCTGAGTGTATATACGAACGAGTAGGTACTGTTACTGGTCTAAGATAATTTGCTGCTCGGTTAGCTCTTTGCCTTTTGCCATTTGCCGCGGCGGCCCACAGAATCATTGCGAAAATTTATTGCCGCGGGCCATTTTTTTAGCTTTAATTATGAACAATCAGTTGTTGCTGTTGCTATTGCTGTTCTGGTTGTTGTTGTTCTTGTTGCTGTTGTTGTTATTGCTATCGATGTTGCTGTTGTTGTTTTTTGTGCCTAGCTGCATGTCAATCAAAGGCGCTCAAGTCGTGAGTTGATGATTTTGTTACGCGATGTTGTTGTTTTTATTGCTGTTATTTTTGTTGTCTTTCTATGGCCATTTGTCAAGCAGAACAGCTCTAAGCTGAACTGTCCTTCAATATCGTATCTCGGACGGGTCGAGACGTCGAAAAGTTTGTTCGAGTTGCGACTTTTATAATGCCATGAAATGAAAACAAAGCATTTAATGATATATAAATACACGGATTATGGGCGGATTTGGGCGTTGAGAGCAGTCCAATTGCTGAATCAATCAAAAGCTTCACGAGAAATGTCGAATCAAATTGTTGGTGTTGCCAACTGAATGAATAAACTCATAAAGATTAATTAAAGTCCAATTTTCGTATTTTTCTTGTTTTTTTTTTTTTTTTATTTGTTGTGGTTAACAAAAGTTTCTTATTTACTTTTGCCAGAGGTTCAACAAGTTCAAAATGTATGCCCACAGTCGAAAAGAATCTCAAGTATTCTGTGGCCCAAAAGCGAGAGCGAATTACCAATGTCTAATGTCTAATGGTTATATGTATGCACATATATAATTAAGTCAATTATTGAATCGGGCATGATATTTGCAATTATTTTAAGCACTGGCGCCAGCCTCACAGCCAAACGGAGCCAAAAGAGCCTGGGCCCAGCTACGAATGTGTTGAAGCTCAAGTTTTATTACAACATTTTGGCCACATAAATTTAACAATGTCACGTTATAAATTTTGCAGCTCCAAGAGGCCAACAACAAATTCAGCGAAAAAAACAAAAAAAATAAATTGCTCGCTGTTAACGTTGACTGCTCTTTATTTATATCGTGACTTTGTTGTTAGTTGCTAACTTTTTTGATACCCTGTCTGGGAGTACCATGATTTTCTAACAGCAACCGTAACTTATTTGAGGTGTGATATATGTATATTATTAGGAACATAAACTTTAAAGTTTTATATATAGTTTTAACAGGCGTGTTTTTTATACCATTTGAAATGAGATTAAATGTAATTAAAAATACATTGTAACTTTAGGATTACTTTATATAAATAAAAAAGTTGTATCTGAAACGATTTTTTACATTTCAACTCAAATTAAATAATAAAATAATTTAAAAAATCAAAATTCATGAGTCGAAATAATGTATTTATGTAAAACTTGTAGTTAGCAATTATCCGATTAACTCATAAATAGACTAACTAACAGCTTTTAGTTAAGAAATACAATATACATACTCCAGTTAAGGATTTCAGTTACCCTTAGAAGTTTATAGATACAATTAGGCTTTTCGAAAAATACTTTTTAATTAAAAAAATGATTTCTTTTGAGACATTCTCTTTAAGTTTATCAAACTTTAATTGCATTGCTTGCCTTTAAGTGCATTAAATCTTCGTCTTAATGTGGCTAACTGTTCTTTCTTGTTTTACAGTGGGCTTAAATCAACTCTGATCTTTGCGCTCTCTTCGGTTGCTGCTGCTTGGCACTTTGATTTGGTTGCTTTGGCTTTGGTTAATTTATGCAGCGAACTTGTTTCGGTTTCTCATGGCGCTAAAAAAAACTGCTACAAGCACTCGTTTTTAGCAATTTAGTTATATATATAAAATACCTATATAAATGTGTATACATATTTATTTATTTAAATTTGATTAAATAAAATTGGCAGCAGCATTTGTTGCGCTGCGTTTTTTAATTGCATTTGCAATTTCTAATTAAGTTGTTTGTCCAAAACGAAATAAAAAGAAACCAAAAATATTTGCAACTGCTCGACTGCCAGGGTACAAGGGGGATTCCCTCTCAGGCCAGCTGTAGCTTCAGTTTTTTTATTTATTGTTGCTTTTGGCTTTGCCGTTAACATGAAATTCATTTTGCTCAGCTTTTTAGCCGTTTACTTTTTTCAATGCAAACGACTTTTTCATCTGCTTCTTCTTCAGTTTTCGTTTTGCGTTTTGGCCAAGTCTAAATCTGCGTCTGAGAAATTTACATTTTGGCTTTGTGCGGCGCATTTGCTGATTCAGCTACCAGTTTTTTCTACTGTGGCTTAAAGCATCTTCCCCTACTTTGTGTTGTGTTGATAGACCATAAAATTAACAAGTTTTTGAATATAACATGCAAGAACCTTATCAAAGTGTTTATTTACAAAATGTACAATTTTTTGTTTGCTATATCTTTAGCTTTCGTCGTTCAGTCTCCTCCGCCTGCTCAAGATTGCTGCTGCTGCTTGGCCTGCTTCTTCAGCTTGGAGACGTTGTGGCGCAACTTGCGCTTGAAGAGCAGCTCCCGGTTGACCGCCTTCAGATCCTCCATGCTGCAGTTCTTGATGTTGCGCACGGTGCGCGAGATCAGCTCGTCCGTGATGTCGATTTTGGTTCTGGACAGGCGCAGCTGGCGGGCATTCCGGCGTGCCAGCTCCTCGCGGTACAGGAACAAATGGTACGAGACGGTCGGCTTCGTTACTTTGTCTTGCTCCATTTTTTTTTTTTTTTGTCGGATAGTTGTTGCTGTTGTTGGGTGTTGTTGCTCTGGCTGTAGTTGGCCAAGTGATGCTGCTGCAGCATTCGACCAGGCTTATATGGTAAGGTGGGGGGAGCGAAGGGTGGCGCCGCGGTGCCTACCTGGAGCGAGTACTACCTGTAGCCGTACCTGCTGTCGCTGCACCCAGGTCGGGGAACTGTAAATATTTGTGCCAAAATATTTCGTGGCTTAATCCGGCCTAATCCACTTTGGATGCTAACCGTTTGGTTTACCAGCCATAATATATATCCCAATACATTTACAAATAATTGCAAAAAAAAAAAACGCTAATGCGCCAGCTGCGACTTCAGACTTCAGCGAAGCATGAACGAACCTGTCGACCAGATGAGAGAGGGAGGGGCATCTGTGACAGGTCAGTAGCCCAGATGACATATCATCTCGGAAAAAAATCAGAACGTTGAAAGCGGCATTTGTGCAACTGTATTTAATGCCGCAGCAAAATCAGATACAGCGAATGCTCTCAACTTTTACACAAATATTTAATATTTGGGAAAAAATACAAAAATTGAACGCTATATTATAATTTGGTTTCGGCATATGAGAAAAGATAGATGTAATCCCATAAAGTATACATATATGTATGTACTTGATTGCTTGCACAATATATATTTGACCCCATTAGGTACATATACATAAATTTATGTATGATTAATCAACAATATATATACATATATAGGACTCTTTATAAGTAATTTTTTTTGTCAGTAATAAATCTTTTAACTCTGCATTATAATTTTTGATAGTAAGCGAAGACTTTGAATGTGAGCAATGTATTTGTCTTATCATGATATCATAATCAAACACAGCTATTTTTGTTTTATATATTATATATGAATAAATATGAATTAGTTTCTCAGGAAATAACATAGCATAGAATTTAATTAATATATTAACACATGTTACTTTTTATAATTTCTATAATAATAATATATAATATTAATAATAATATTATGGGAATTTCAAGAAAACTATTATTTCAGTTTATTAGATCTAAACACTACATCATAAAGTCATATATTTATCTTAGATTCCTCTTCTATATTATATAACCACAGTCACTTGCAAATTAAAACACAATCAAAAATATATACATATGTATGTACTTCCAAACTAAATAGTTTAGGAATAAATAGCATATTTAGTATATAATTAATATGCACCTTATATATATTATATATAATAAATATAAAATATAATAAATATATAATATCTTATAATTTTTATAAACCAATTTATTGGAAATTTCGAAAATAACATATACATATATATAAAATATTTTCGCAAATACCAAAAATTATTTTATTAAAATTATTTAATTGTGTACATACTTTATATATTTTGATAACAGATTTTTACACTTCTACTGAGGTCGCTAAAATCAATTTATAAGATAATAAAAATCTATTTCATTTTTGACTTCTGTTTTATAAATTCTTCCAATTCTATTTTGAGCATGTTTTTGTGAATTCGAGTCATCACTGTACTAACATGACCTAAGAAGATTGTCGGCTATACTTTGAGTGCTTGTTCCTCTCTTTGGTTAAACTTCGAACAATTTCTGGAAATTTGTTTGCTTAGGCTCTCCGTTGTCTATTTCCCTTTGTTCAGATGTGTTTGCATATGTCGCATCTTGCGGCTCATTAGCATAGCTGCAGGCATTGTTAGAGTCAGAAAATTTCTAGAACTTGCACAGACCTTGGGCACATGTCAGAAATACCCGTTGCCCATTTGCACTTAACAACTTCCAGGTAATTCATTAAAGTGCGTCATAATGAAATATGCAAGTGGCCGCGTCAGAGGACAGTCGGTTGGTCAGCCAGGTCACAAATGGCATAATCCTTTTATAATTGCTTCTAGTAGCGGGAATGTAGAAAAACAAAAGGATTTTGTAGCCGGATTAAGAACTTGGGAAAGACCACGCGCCGGATTAGGCAAATGCGCTGCATCAGCGCTTTATGAGCGGTTGCGCAGCGGGGACCGCACACTTGCGTTAAGGCCAGGTAACAAAGGTCAGAGGCGATATTGAAGTGCGGCCAGGGGCTAGCTACCGATGCGGGCAGCGCTGGCTGCATTTGACAGCTTGCAGACAGCTTCCAATTCAACGCGCTCGCCTCTCCAAGCTCAACAAGTCGAGACACGATGAGGCAGGGCAAAGGTAGGGCAGGGGCGGGGAGCACAGCTGTGCGTGTCCAGGCATATAAATTTATCGGTCAGCCAACAATCACAATAATCAAGTTAACAACAACAAAATGATTATTGTATCGTGCGATGAGCCAATGTCTCGACAGCTCTTTTCACATTTTCTTATATACATTTTCATATTTTCATTATTTGGGTTTTGTCCGATTTTTGTGGGGCGCTCATCGTCATCGTCTTCGCCTTTGTCTGCGTCTCCATCTTCGCCTGTGTCTTCATTTGCCCCGAGGGCCCCGTATTTAGCACCACAAAATGAGCAGTGTATTATAATAGATGTATTTATTTCTACATATATGGGCATTACGGGGCAGGCAGAGCAGCGGAGGCATTAGCATCAAAAATGAATAACAATTGTTAACTTCGAAATTCCGAATATGAAATACCCTAGCACATATGCAGACATAAATTATGTAAGATATTTTATTGATCTTAGCCAATGCAGAACCTTAATTTTAAGTGCTCTATTATCTTAGGAACCGTATGCTACATATAGTTTAAATATATACATAAAGTTGTTAAATTTGAATTTAGTCAAAAAATCATTAAGAATTATATAAACAAAATATATTAATAAGATAATTATTTATTTAATGTTGGTTTAGTCCACAAGATATTTAAATAAAGTGCATTTAAAATAAAATGCCAAAGAAAACATTACAACAGCATAATTATTAATTGAAATAATATATTCAAATAATATTAAAATATTTTGTTAAAATAATTTGGGTACTGTTTAGATATCTTTACGTTTTAATTAGATGCAGTCAAGACATTAATATATATTATTATTTGTTTATTTTCATTTATAATCATTTAATATGAGCATAGCACATACATGTTTATATTTATGTTTTCTGTTATTTATGTGTTATTTATTTAGCTAGCTTTAAAATTGAGATACAGATAGTCTTGATCAACAGTATTTATATACTCTTTCTTCTTATCCCCTTTAATGCATTGCACATTTCGTAACAAAATTATGAGACCCACTGAAAAAGGGCATTCAAATTATTAAATATCTGAAGCTTAAGGGCCCCGACGAACTTTCACTGGAAGTGCTCAATGTGGGCTATGCGTTGCTATAATTGTTATTGTTGTTACGGTTGTCGTTGTTGTTGCTGTTGTCGTTGTTCCCGGCTTAATGCAGCTAAGCATATTTAAAAGAATTTTGACAAGTCGCAACGCTTAGTGTTTTGAGTGAAAGACAAACAATAGAGAAGGAATTTTCACTTTTCTTTGGCACACATTTCATCATAATTAAGTTAAAATTTAGTTAAAATGCGCATTTAGAGCACTTGCTACATCGGCGGCGGCTCAATTAAATTAAGTGAAAATAATAATTATGTGCAAAGTAATTTTAAAATGTGTTAGATAGAGAGAGAGAGAGAGGGGGGGGATGTGGCAGCCAATGCCTTGGCCACTGGTTCATTTACGAGCTCACAATTCGCGCGTGGCTCAGAGATTCGTTCATAAATAAATATTTAATAAGCACTTCTAAGACGAGGGTCAGCTGGGCGAGCGTGAATTATATCCCAGCGAAAATTTGCCATATTTATTAGGCCAAGGGCCTGAGTCTGGCATACAGTTTAAAGGAATTCATTAAAGTTGCGAATACGAACAAGTTTGGGGCAAATGAAAAATTCAGTGCATTTAATTACTCATGCTATGCAACAAATCTAATGCCCTGTACACATTACAAATGCGTAAAAGAAAGGGTATAATGTGTGTACACACAGAGATGAGCTCGTTGCAAACCAAATTTAAACAATGTTTAACTATATACTAAAAATAGCAACTTATAAATAAAATAAATGCACGCATTTTCTCGAAATAAATAAAGACCAATTTCCAGCCTTGATTTTCTTAAACATATCTCGCCAGATGTTGAAGATTAAGCATACACTTAATTCGCTTTTAACACGATAAATACTAAAATAATATATGGAAAAATAGAAGATTTGTTCCAGACCTAAAAATGCAACTTAAAAGTGCAATAAACAAAATTTAAAATATCTTGATAGAGTTCACTTGAGAATTTATTTTGCGTGCTTGAATATTTTAACTCATTAAACATATTATTAGAAATAAAAAGATATAAAAAAAAGTAGAACTAATATAAAAATACAAAAATTTTATTCGTTTTCTGACAATAAACGCAACTTTCCGTACAGCTGCAATATCACTACAATCTTTTGAATTATTTTGTCCATCATTTTTGCAAATTATTTCCCTATTATTACTCTTTTCCATTGTTGATAATTCAGTATGTTTACAATGCAAGTTAAAATGTAATGTAATTCGAGCAAGGTTAAAAGAAATTCATAGAACATCAAAAAAACAATATGCATAAAATGAATTCATAGAAAATTTACAATCGTGTTAAATCAAATCAATTCGTGTAAAAAGAGAAAAATTTAAAATGTTTGCAGCGTGTTATTGCATATTTCTGTGAAAAAATTCGTGTAAAAAGAGAATTAGGGTTATATAAATTCTTTTTTCCAGTTCTCAAACAACTGAAAAATTATAGGGAAAAATCCTGATTTTTCAAATGCACTCTTAACGCTCTAATTGCATTAACATCAGGCAAAAGTTATATAAAATTATTTTAATTTAAAAAAATGTATGTTTTTATTATTCTTTTACAAATTTAAGAAAAACTTTCTAGAAAATCGCATTTTTGGTTTAATCTTTTCTTAGTACAAAAAATATATTCGCTAACAGTAGAAAAATGTAAAATGTTTTTAATGTAAATTTTTTTGTTATTAAAACAAAAATTTGTAAGCTTGTTAAAATGTTTTCTGTATAAAAAAATTCAGTTCATAACAGTCGAAAATGGTTCGTTCCTTTAGCGTAAATGTTGATTTTGTTAAGTTAATAAATGCAAGTTGTGGCAGCTGTGGTATCTACTAAAAAAAACACTCCACACTAAAGTACTTTTACTTTTTTCACAACCTAATTTCAGTGTATTTAACAGATACTTTAACTCTAAGGTAGCTTGGCATATTTATGCATAGGTCAAATCATAAATTGCTGCTGCTGTGCACAACGCAAACAAATCAAAGGCGACCCACACACAAGCACACACACGCACACACACGCACTTACAGTTATATAGAGACCTTTGCGAGGGCTGTCAAATTTTAAACAACATTTGCAACAGACTCGGAGACAAAACGAGAGCAAAAGTGGGTTTTACCCAGCCAACAACAACGACACAGAGACGCGACGCCGACTCTGTAAACCGCGCACTTTCACGCCAGGTAATTACGCGACCTGCGAACAGGTCAACATGGCCACTGTTTGGGTCAACAGGTAGTTGGTTTAACTGCAGGCGCTAGGCGCCCTGCCCGGATATAAATAATCCTGGCAAACTACAACAGGACATCATTCACAGTTCACACTGCCAAGCAGACACATCCGCTCGAAGCCAAATTGAGAACAACGATTTACCAAAGTAATCAGCCCAGCCATGGAAGACCAGCCCAGGAACAATCAGCGTCGTGGTGCCCGTCCCAGCGTGGGTTACTTGCTGTTCCAGTACCAGAGCGAGCTGACCCGCCGGCACGCGGAGCCCACGCGTCTCTCGCGCACCAAGATCCACATTATCGACGGCCTCGTCTCGCGCACCATCCGCCAGCTGAAGTACTGCAGCGTCGAGGAGCTGCAGGCGTGCAAGCGGGAACTGGTATACAAGGAGCAATTGCGCGATGAGCTGCGCACCATGCGGCGTCGCAGGAGCAACAGTTTTAGTTCCAGTTCCGTTTCGAATATCAATTCCCGTTTCGGTTCTAGTTCCGCATCCGGCTCTACCCCGGTCGTGAAGCCGCCCAGCACGCCGCCCAGCACGCCGCCCAAGCCCCGCGCTTTTAGCCAGACGAAGGTGGTTATCTACGGACCGGAAATATTTGTCTAGAGTTGCGAACTCACTTCAAAAAATCCTTTAAATAATTTTAATTCATCATTTTCATTTCATTTCATTTTTTTTTCTTTTTTTTCCTAAGTTCGACTTTTGTACATTGACCTTAATTGTTGACGATTAAAAATCAAAGAATTTCCAGTTTTCAAAGAAAATCACTAAAATAAACATTTGCAATTACTCAAAAATGTCAAATTACTGCGCTTTGTTGTTGTTGCTGGTGTTGCCGCAGTTGTTGTTGTAGGAGTGGAAATTCCTGTTCTGAAAGCCAGTTTCGTCTAGGCTAACTGAAAATGTGTGCCGCACAGGCAAATGCCAGACGAGAGCCGAAGAGTCGCAGAGTTCCCACGAAGCGGCAGCCTCTGCCCAAGCAAGTAAGAGTGCTCCAGTCGAGAGTGCACGAGTGTCTGATACCCTCTAGTTAACTATATCACGTATATGCATACTGCTTAAATTCGTTTTACTGAATTTTGTGAAATGTTCTTTGGTTTATATAGATTTATATTTACATATCTAAAATCTCAATATACGCTTATAAAACATCTGTATTTATTGATATTACAAATAAAATAAATTAAAAGTTTTCGAAAAAGTAACTCAACCTTTTTTCAACGGAAATAAAGCATACAGATTTCTCAAATATTCTTTAATCTATGGTATAGGAAAAACAGACGTTCAAGTCTCCAGATCTTTTATTCTCAGAAATATGCTCATGTAACAAAAGCATAAATGCGATATTTCTTGATCAGAATGAAAAACGGGAGTTCTTGAAAAAATTGTGTGTATGTATGAGATGAGTTGATTTCATGATCAATTCATTGTACTGATCAAGAATATATGAATATATATGGAATCAAGGCTACTTTTTTCTGCCTGTTACATACATTTGCACAGAACGATTATACCACCTTTCAATGATTACAGGGCATGAAAAATTGGCCAGTTTCAGCTTGAACTCGACTCTGATAGACGCGTTTGCAGACAGCGAAGAATGCGGCTTAAAGTTCAATCAAATCGTGCAGCAAGTGTTATTTTCGGTTGCAAGAGATCCATTCACAGAGCAAACTTTATGGCCGGGCTCAATCGAAAGATGAATCGAACTTGGACGCCGACTGGGCTGTCGGTTAAATTATGAAGCTGGATGAATGCGATATGCAAATCGTCAGCAAAGAGAAATGTATTAATGAATATATTAAGTGGAAAACGCGCACACAAATCGAGAGAAATGAAACAACAATTTGGCTCATTAGACGAGCCGATTTAGCCACAGCTGCAGGTTCTTCCTGTAGCGCCGCTTGTCAATTAACTAATCAAACAGTTATGCAGTCGGTCTACAGTGAGTGCTCGTTAGAACGACACCGTTGCAACAGAAGTGAGAACAAACATTTATTGTAAGATTTATAATTAATTTCAATATAAAATTCAAATGATCTAAAAAAATTTATTGTTTGGCTTATAACTAAGTTGAAAATTTTCAAATGATTTATATAAAAAGTATGTTATGCAGATTTAAAATAATCTTTATAAGAATGTTTTTTAACATTTAAAATTTTGTGATTTATAAAGATAATTTTTAAGTCGATTATATATTACATATTGTAAAGAAAGTATCAGAACGAAAAGAACGACACTGAAATTTCTATTAACAATCTTACATACATATGTGGATCGTAAGACCGAGTCAAAATAATAAAAGAAGAAATAATTGAACTAAATATTTTTCAAACATTTTATTTATTTTCACTTCTTAAGTAAATATAAAACATGTTAAAAAAAATAACTGGAAAGCTTATTATTAGCGTTGCAAAGTAAATAATTTAAGAATTTAATCAAAAAAGGGCATTTGTTGTCGTGCACAAAATAATTTTATTTTAATATATATGAAAAGGTATTCTTGTAGCTAGTGTAGTGCTTGAATTTCTAGTTTTTTCTTTTTAGTTTTTTTTTAGATTAAAAAAAAACAACTAAAAACAATTGCTTTTTTCATGAATATCAGTTCCTTATTGCGAACATCCACTGTATTTCTGTTCTAGTTCCACACGGTTCCAGCCAAAGAAATGAATTTACATACCTCGTTTAGTTAACTTATTCCGCTAGTTTACTCTGAATGTTGTTGTTGTGGTTGTGTTTGCTGTAGTTGTTTGTTGCTTTCTATTTGAGGTTGCATTTATATATAAATATATATATCGATATTTGTACATACAGTGAAATTATGAACACAATGTTAATAACATGGCAAACAGAACTTGTGCCGTTTTCTTATTTTCTTTTCGAACACTTTTTCGAGAACTTTTCGAAGTGAAATTTCGTCTGTGTTTCGGAGCAGCTGCTGCACTTTTCGTGTAAACACGCGCTTCGAGAATAGCAACAAGTCGACGCTGCCGTTTAGTAAATAATTTAAAGGCTTTTTCCAAGCCGAACCACTCCGAACTGAACTGAACCAAAGTGAGCCGAACGAGAAATGCAAAACGAGCGCTAAAAACGCAGCAGTGCAAAGCGACGCGACGTCAATTTGGAGCACACAGCGAAAAATGAAAAGACGAAAAAACGAGATCGAAATCCCAAAAAAACTAAACAAACCAAAAGCCGAAAATGCAAATGGTAACACGCAAACAACAAAAAAAATAGAAAAAAAACACACCGAAACCGATAAGCGGAGCTATGAAAACAAAATGCACAGAGAGCAACGCTTTTGTGGTTATTGCTTTGCTGGCTTGTAAAACGTTCGTTCTTCGGCGAAGAAGAAGACGCTACGTAGCGGTACGAGATCAGAGCTACTAACGCCGCTTGCGAGCCACACGACGTTTCACTGACGAATGACCAAAGTTTTCGGCTGCAGCTGCTGCTGCTGCTCTGAGTCGCAGCTTTCTTGTTTCGAAAAGCGTCGAGTTCGAAAAGCGCTGCTTTAGCGAAAGAGCGCAGAAGAGCGCGCGAGAGCGCTGCGATGATCGCAAGTTTGTTGCTTGAGTCTTTTGCTTAGAATATTTTTGTCTTTCGTTTTTTTCTTAGCTATTGATTTATTGTTTAACTATAACTGTTTATTACATTGTGCGTTCAGTCTGCTGCTGCTGCTCTTCTTCTTCTCAGTCTTTTACAATAGTCCAGAGCTGAGTTTCGGTTGAGTATGAAAACCGGAATCGGGTTGACACACTTTTGAGTGCTTTTGTTTGATTCTAAGTGGCGTTAAATATTTTTTGATAACGCGCACATATATTTGAAATACATATACATATATTAAATTTACATTTTTCACATGCTTTTTGTTTTTTATGCAGCTTTCGCTGCGCTCTCGCTGCCAACTTTTACTCTCAAGCTTGCCGCAATTACGCTCTCACTGTTTTCTGCTTCTTCTTCTTAATCTTGCACTCTCCCGTAGTTTGCTCTGTTTACTTCGGCAATTGCGGCATTAAGTTTTCCTGCACTGCGACAACGTCGACGCTGCCGCTGCCGCTGACGTTTACGTAGACGCTGGCGTCGCTTTATTGCTGTTTCAGGTTTTAGTCTACCCAATGACTTCTTAACGGTTCGCCACTTAATGCCTCGTTTTTATTTTGATACCCTGTACGCATTGAAAATGGATAAACAGGGCATGCTGCTCCTGCAGACGAAGACATCTGCGAGCCTATGAACTACAATCAGCTTGACTTATCGATTTATCTGGCCGTCTGTTTCTCTCTGAAAGTTTAGGCGATTATCACTTGAAATTTGGAATATATACCGTACGAAGAATCAGTTTATAATTTTTTCTATCGAAAACTCGTTCCATATTCTTAGTATCGATTTAAAGATATGTTTTCTTTTAGCATATAGCAACCAAATTTGTTATGTTTGCTCTCGTAAAGCATTCGGAGATATAATATATCACTTTTTTGTATACCAATGCAAAAGTTAAGAGGTTATCAAAAGCATTTGGATGGTGTTTTCAAACCCATAAAAGTTATATTTATATTATTTAGTTATATTTATTATATTTAGTTATATTTGTAAACGTAAAAGTTCTGGTGCTGGATACAGGGTATCTGCTAGTCGCGCACTCGCGCCAAGAACACTCTTACTTGTTTTTGTGTACTTTTGCAGTCGCTTTTTGTCGCTCGCTGGCCGCTCACACGCTGCCCCCCGCCCCCTTCCCCCACACTTTTGAATTGCAGCTGTTATTGTCATTTTGCTTTTGGTCTCAGCTTCAGCTCGCTTCGGCGTCGCCTGAGCGCACATTTTGCGGTTTCCACGCGATTCTTCTGCCGCTCGCCAGCTGCCGGCTCCCCACAGCTCCTTTATCGCCCTTATCGACAACATCTCGTTGTCAACATGCGTTGTTGTTGTTGCCGCTCGTTTTCCACGGCAAGTTTTTCATGCCACGCTTGTAGGGCTGCTCGGCAGCGGCTGCGGTCGCGGTCGCTGCCGATATGATCTGATTTATAGACACGTAAATAGTTTGCCGGCTTGTTGTCATTTGTTGAAATATTTATTTACAATTTTCACAATTGGCATTTGCCCGTTGGCCGCTGTTGTTGGCCCACTTTTACTTGGCGCAACTGGCGTTGTCCCATCCGCCCCATACTCTAGCACACCTCATTTACTGCCAGCACAAATTATTTCCAATTTGAATTCTCGCATTTTGTGCGCTCAGCCTGAAAGTATGCTAACGAGTTGTCTACGTTTAGCAGAGACTTCAACCATTGCCACTAATTACCCGACACTTTCGACTGCTGCATGCGATTTTTGTTTGAAGCACGCGAAAATCAACAACGTTGCAAGTTGCTGTTGTTGTTGTGGAGTGTTGTTGCTGCCGCATGAGTTCTTAATTAGTCCGCAATGAGTTGCCAATATCGTAAGCACATATTTTTGGCTTCTTTATACCCTAAAAACATTGAAAATGGGTAAAATGGGTATACAGGCAGAAAAAGGCATCTCCGACCTCTTGAGACATCTATATTCTTGGTAATAATATTTGAATGTATGACAACGGAAACTATACGATCTTGCCGCGCAGATAAAGTTCATTTTTAAATGATCGACCTTCTACCAAAATCGATAAGAATCTACAACTGACTCAGATTTGTTCTGCTTATCTCCCATGACATGAAAGCTAGAGCCAATAATTTTTTTTCATAAGATCATTTAAATTTACTTTACCACTTAAATAATATATTTCGAAAAGTTTCATAAAAATCGGTGAAGAAACACAGAAGTTATCAAAGGAAGCGTGTGTTAAAATTTTCTAATCTTTGGCATGAATTTTGATTCCAGCACTAAATTTTGAAGAAATTCTGGAAACATTGAGCTTGCCGTGTTACAGTTTTTTCCATTTTTGGTTTGAATTTTGACCGCCATTTTTACTAATGATGATACCTGCAATCAATTAAGAATAAAGCTTCAATAATCAACATTTTGAAAGGAAAACGTGTTCAAAAATGATCAAAATTTGACCAATAGCAATGCGAAGCAAAAAAATGTGCACACATATACACACACACTTGCGTTTTATGTGTGCACAGCCTGAAGGGTATCTCCTAGTCGAGGGCCCTCGACTAGAGTATACTTGCTGGTTTTTTGCTGCCATCGCTGACATAACAATTTTGGCCTGTCTAATTACCAACGCACCCCCTCCCCCCCTGTGCCCCACCCTTGCTGTAAAGTGTGTGTTGTGTGGGTGTTGGAACTTCTTCTAATTGCAGTTCGAACGCTGGCAAACAATTTCGGTGTACTCATTTAATGATGACAGCCGGGCCAAAACAGATAATGAGCCATTTGACTGGGCGGTGTTAATTTGTGGGTTCAGGCCTGGCCTGGCCGGGGAAGCAGGGCAGGGCCAAAGACAAAGTTCAACAATTATCTGACATGTGCGGAAAATTATACGGACCCGTTAATTGATCTGTTGGTGTTGGCCTGTTAACTGCCACAATTAAAATCAATGCTGCAGCGACCCGATTTCCACAAGGCAAACAATTACGAAACCAAGGATCTAGTGCATATATGCCCTGCATAATTGGTTTGCAGAGGGTATTTGCCATGCCATGTGTGCCATGCATTCAAGGAGACATTTTCAACGCCATTACAGCTTTTTTGCTTTAACAGCATTTTGATGAAGCTCTTTAGAAACGAGGCTTGTTATGGCCCTAACATATATGTTAAATATTATCATCGTGCTACTATAGCGTATAGCTGTCATTTTTGTATGAAAACCTTTTGTTTTTGAAGACATCCCAACCAAAAGTAACAACAACAACACGATTTCTTAATCAAAATCAGCAACACTCTGCGCCCAATGTGTAGGCCAAAAATTCCCAATATATATCATATATACCCCTTAATTTAACTTTTATCAACATATACAAGAAAAGCTGACATGACTGGCTGCTCTTTAATTATTATAAAATATTTGAAAAATGTTTCAAAAATAAATGGTCATATTTGATAGGTTGAAACATTGGACTGCATTTAAACAATTTAAATATATATGTATTTCAGCTTAGTTATTAAAGCTGCTTTTGTCAGTAGGAGCGAAAAAAAGAACAGATTATTACAAGTAAAAATCTTAAAAAATAAAAATAAAAATACAGACAGAATGTCTCAATGTTGCGATACTGAGATATACTGAGATATAATATACTCTGTGTATATTTAACTATAATTGCGACTTGAGCATATATATTCTTTTCCTCTGCACATATTTCTTCTTCAAATTTAATAAAAATTTATGAACCAATTTAAAACAAGTGAGAGGCTCTAGTCGGGAGCGCCCGACTAGGGATACCCTAAACCCTGTGTTTGCATACATCGAATTGTTCTTAATCGGCGTATGCTTCACTCGAACATATTGAACCAAATTTGATGGCTCTAGCTCCTAAAGTCTCTGAGATACACTAAGAAAACCAAGTCGCAAAATCGATTTTTATCGATATTTATGGTATAGCAGAATCTACAGTCGAAAAGTTTATGTCTCTAGCTGTTGTAGCTTCCGAGATCGTTAGATTTTCCAAAAGTATTATACTCTTTTTGCCCATTTTCAATGGGTTGAGGGTGTGGAAATAAATAGAAGCAGCCTTGATATTTAATTCGCTTTAAGAAATCGACGGCGGTTTGGAAAAGTAGGCTACGGCAGAGACATTCCGGCTTGAACAGGTTCACAAAGCACACACCTCATTCTAATCCAACATTCAACAACAGTCACATCTTTAGAAATATAATATATACGAATATATACAAAATTTGAACGATTTCCACAAATAAACGTACACGCTGTGTTTAACTAGAATACGAAATGGAAAAGAAGATTCCAAATTATATGAAATATGTTTTTGGCGGCCTAGCGGGCATGATGGGTACGTGTATTGTACAGCCACTTGATTTGGTGAAGACGCGCATGCAGGTCTCGGGCGTCAGTGGGAAGCCGGAGTTCACCAGCTCGTTCGACTGCATAGCCAAGGTCCTGAAGGCCGAGGGATTCCTCGCGTTCTACAACGGGCTCAGCGCCGGGCTGTTGCGGCAGGCGACCTACACAACGGCCCGCATGGGCTTCTATCAGATGGAGGTCGAAGCTTATCGGGATCAGTACAAGAAGGCGCCCAGTGTGCTGGCCAGCATGGGCATGGGCATATTGGCTGGCGCCTTCGGCGCCATGATCGGAAATCCCTCGGAGATCTCGCTGATTCGGATGATGGCCGACAACCGATTGCCGGTGGACCAGCGACGCAACTATAAGAATGTCGGTGACGCCCTCGTACGGATCACGCGCGAGGAGGGCGTCCTGGCGCTCTGGCGCGGCTGCATGCCGACGGTGGCGCGCGCCATGATTGTCAATATGGTGCAACTGGCATCGTACTCGCAGTTCAAGGGGGCTTTAAAGAAATACATGAACGAGGGCCTGCCCCTGCACACCATGGCCAGCATGTGCTCCGGCCTGTTAACAACAATTGCATCGATGCCGCTGGACATCGCCAAGACGCGCATCCAGAACATGAAGGTGACCGATGGCAAGGCCGAATATAGCGGCACCGCTGATGTCGTTCTCAAGGTGATCAAGAACGAGGGCTTCGGCTCCCTATGGAAGGGCTTCACGCCCTACTTGTGCCGTTTGGGACCCCACACGGTGTTCGCGTTTGTGTTCCTCGAGCAGCTTAACAAAGCATATTCCAAGTTCGTGCTCGGTCAAGAAAGCTCTGGATCGGGACTGTAAATGATTGCTCCAGAAGGTGGCCAAATGGAAATGGATCCTTTGATCATTCTTAGTCAGAGTTAATCACAGATCATTGACAACGACTTTTTTTCATTATTTTCACTTTGTCTAACTGCATATGTAGGAAAATGAAAGGGATCAGGTGAAATTTTTGTGATCGAAGAGCACTTAACAAAGGCTTGATGACTAAATCACAAATCACTATAAAATATGTATATTTATACAATAATATATATGTACATTATTGATGAACATTGAAAGAAAAAACTTTGCTTTGTTTTTACTCACAGGTTAGCCCAAAAGAGATAATTATCGATTATCTTTATACAGGGACTTTTAATTAGGTGGATTCTTTTTACTCTGCATTATGTAGATCGAATCGGGTCTGATTTTGATGGCTACATCTACATCTCTACATCATTTATGCACTTACGTTTTTGATTAAAACACTTTTGAAATTGTATCAAAAATAATCCTTTGTGGACTTGGATACAAATTGTACGAGGTACCACAACTCTGAACTAAATTCAATTCCTTTATAATAATTTTACACTGTTTTCATATTCATTATTCGATATTCAAAATTCATTATTTATTTTTCAAAATATTTAAAAGAAAACTAAACTTTTCTTCTGACTTCATTATATTCAAAATTAAACTGGTGTCATTTATTGTTTACTCTTCTCTACTCTTATTAAAAATTGCGATATATTTTTATGAATAGTTTTCATGACTATTTTATTTTTACAATTTACGTTACGTGATTGGAAATGTATTTAACATAATTTGGAATCAACTTGTTTCATTTATCGCTTGACATTTTAAATATATTTTTACTAAAATTCCGTTTGTATTTTCAACTTTTCTTTTGAGTTTATCCGCGCTAAAATTAATTTCTTGATGACTCTCTATATTATGTTATATCTTTAATTAAATTTATTTAGAGCGGGATTTAAAGGTTTTCTATGAAAATTAATTTAATTTAAAATCAACTTGTTTCATTTGTCTCAAGCTATATATTTTTTTATGTAACTTTTTAACTTCCCTAATGAATTTAAAGTCATTAAAAGTCAACTTGTGCCACTTATCGCATGCGATATATTTATCGACACACAGAAACACTTCTCTCAGAGCTCTCGCTCAGCTCGAAGCTCGTGTATATACATAGATCGAGGGGTCTTATCAGTCGGACGGTTCAGATGCCGTCAGTTGGGCTTGTGCAGCTCGATCGTGCGGTTCGTGTGGCGTGTGGCGCCTTCCTGTGATCGTGTTTGGCTGCGAGACGGTGCTAAATTGATGCCACTTAAGTTGAAGTAGCCGTCAGTGCAGTTTGTCAGATTTTTTTTTTTTTTTAAGATCTTCAACCTGCAGCTCGAGCGTTGCGGAAGTGTTAATTTAAAGCCTAAATAAGGCATAAATAAATCAGTGTTGGCATTGTAAAGCTAAACAAGTGGCAGCCATAATATCTAGTAGCGTATCTGGATTTGTACCCACCCCCCTGCCTATCCGCCCACCCTCTATCAGTCTCATAAATTGTGGCACTGTGTCATCGTTTCTAATTGATAAATTAATAATTAAGTGCGATTTATTTATTGTGCGCAGATAGCATTTTAAATTCAACGGATAACAGGCCTCTGAATAAGGTAAGTTTTTTGCTTCCCAAAATTAAAATTATGACTAGTACTCGGCCAGTTTAATAGATTAGCAAAACACAGATCAATTGATTGATTGGGACTGGGTTTATTTAACGGCCATAAAGTTGAATGACTTGGGTAGTGTTTTTTCTTTCTTTATTATTTTTTATTTTTATAGTATTAGTGTATGCCATAAAATGTGAATGATTACATTGTATAATTCAAATTTAAATACCAATATTGTTTATATGTATACATGAAAAATGATTGCATTTATCGTATCTATCCAATTGCAATAACAAGCGCTTTAACTGTGAGAGCTCAACTGACATCATAAATAAACGCACAACACTCAGCGAAAAAATGCCAGAAAAATGTACTTAGGAAATGTGTGCAACAATTATTAAAACAAATGCTTCTACGTTTCAATGACGGAGAAATAAATTATTTCCAGTCATTTTTCAAGTACTTTCTTTTTTAACTACGAAGTACGAATACTACAATATAGCACTTTGAGTACATTTTACCTTACCTTTCTATTAATGAATACTTATTAAGCATTTTCAAATCATGCATCAAATCGAAATACAAATTATTTCTCTCAGTGTGTCAGTTGACAAATACAGCTTCCTCTACGAAAAGCCCCCCATTGGCACATGCCAAACGCCTACATTGTGAGCTGTTGTCTCGACACTTCGATTAACATTCAGCAGCTTTCCGCCCGACTTCTCTCCCTGCTCGTAATTGCTGGCAGTCAGGTGGGAAATAAAAAAAAATAAAAAAATTGTGCAGCACACTGGGAAAACCGTTGGCTCGAGAAGTGCGAGGCTGGCAACAATTAGATATTTGCTTATAGTATTTGGTTGTCGCTGATAATGAGAAAAGCTCTGTCAATAACGCCTAGAACAGTAGAGACTATTTGGCCACAGATAATGCCGGAGATTAGAAGGGCCGACAAATTTACTTTGCCTCTGTTTCGTAATACCCTAACAACTGCTTAAGCAGAGTTGATAGAGATAAAAAGTATGAGAGTAGAGCAAGGCAGAATAGAATTCACATATTTCGCAAATATACCTTTTAATTAGTTTCTTTACCATATATATAGCTACTAAGAGCTATTCACGCAGAGTATCTCGCAGTCGTTCATTTACATTTAACGTTCTCACTTGTTTGTTGTGGCAATTAAATTTTTTGTTGTTTACATATGATTTATAATGGAAATATATAAGCGGCAGAGTTGGAAACCAAATTTGGCCAAGATCTTTTCGGCATTTGTTGCTCTTGTTGTTGTTGTTATCAGCTGACTTGATTACAGTGCTGCGAGGTAAACAAAGCTAAGCAGCAAAATTGCCACAACATTTGCCCACGTGCCGTAAGCGTGTGTGTGTGTGTGTGCATTGACCCAGATGGAAATCTGCTTCTTTATGCTCACTCAATGCAACCTGAATGACGAGTTCGCAGACATGTCATCGGTTGTGTCACGACTAGAGACTTAATTGATGACTTTTCATTGAGCTCGTGTTACATAATAAAAAAAACTTTCATAGTTGAGAACAGGGTAGCGTAAAATAAAGAGACTGCCTAATGAACGAAATGCAATTAATTATTTAAGTAAATAACAATTTTAAAATATCTTTAGAATTATATTCGCTGTACACACCATCGCCATACAAGAGAGTCTTGCATTATTGACGCAACAATAATATACATTTTAATTTTGGCTATGGCAGCATGATGTCACAGAATAAAACGCCGTGTCTTTGACAAATTTCCAAGTGGGTATTGAATTACATAATTGTGCATTTGTCTGTGTGAAGGATACATTTAATTTGGCAGTTTGCAAATTCAATTTTAATTAAATTTAACTGCAGTTTTGTTTCACATTTAATCATAGTTTTGGTCCCATTGGATTACAGACATTGGATTAGAGTACATTTTTCGGCATTTACAACAATTGAGCTGCTAATTTGATACACTTGATGCTTGATGTACCAATTTACATATTTCAAACAACTATCTCGTTTCTATGCTCTGACAAGTTTCCAATTAGGCGAGCTGTCTATTCATTTGTCAACAAATAAATATAAGCAACAATAACAAATAATATATGTGTGCAATAATAATGACAACAATAATAATCAACTGGCCGCGTGCTATTTGTTGATTATTTAAATATATAATTGCAAATCAAAATAGGGGGCAAAAAATCCAATTAAATTACAATCGCGCTATAGATTCATGCGAAGTAAGCCCCCTAATTGAGTAAATGCTTGGTTCGACCATTTAATAAGCCGTCAATTGGCAGGGCAAACAAAAAGTTCAAGTCAACAGCCTGATCAAAATATCCAAAATATGTTTTCGCTCAAAGTTGTTTTCATAACTGCCAAACACAGGTTTTTGACTCATACATATGTATATATATATATATATTGTACCCAAAACTGAGTAACAAACAGTTGAGTGAGCTACAGGAAATCTCTAAATCGAGGATACATATTCTATAAAATGGTAAGTTAAAATGCCAATAATATCAGCTGGTGGATCGGTTGAAGGCTTGAACCAATGTCTCGCCTTTTGTTACGGTTTGTAAGCCAGTTTTGCACATCAATGAACCCTGGGTTTAGTTTGAAACTTGGTTCGTCACATTCTTTTAAATTGAATAAGAAATTAATCTTCCTTTCCTTGCGTAATTTTAAAATTTTAATGTTATTTAAATAAACAAACATCGGAATGCTGAGTTTGAATCGGTTTGGTTTAAAACCAGCAGTCATGCTCCGCATACAGAAACAAAATTGCTAGCATCAGACAACTATTTTATATAGCTTTTGCGGACATAATCGGTCAATTTTGAGATTGAATTTAAAATTGTATTCCTATCTGCTATTATTTTACACAATACATTTTTGGATTAGCCTTGCTTGTCTTATTAGTATTTTGTATACCCAGCTGTACCTTTTCACTTTGTACTGGGTATCATCAAGTCAAGCTTTATACACATTGCATTGCGTTTAGTTACCTTTTTTTGGTGACTGACAGTCGCTGACTGTGGGACAAACAAACCGCACGTGATGTCAGCTCAGAGGCTGCCAGACTGTCTGCGATGTTGTTTTTGCTGTTGTTGTTCTGATTGTTGCTGTCGCTAATGTTGTTGTTCGCAAATGCAATACACAACTGGTTTAATGGACGCCTATTTAGTCGCTGCGTTTCAGGCAGCGTTCTGCGGTTGGGTCACATGACAAAAGGCGACGCAAAGTCAAATTTGGAAAGCTTCATACCAAATATATTAGCACATAAAACAATTGTGCACATATCAAAATAAACATTAAATGCAATTAACTAATAACATTAAAAATCGTAAAAGCTTAGGGCCAATTAAGTAAGAGAGAGAGTAAAACAAGTAAGTTCGTTCGCATCATTTTAAGAAATATATTTTTTTCGAAAATGAGTAAGGGGGGGGGGTACATGCTTTTTTTTTACCAAAAAATTCAAAAATTTTATTTTCAATAATGAATATATTTGAAATGCAGAATCAATCGCGAGGGTAAATCATGAAAAAATGTCATCAACCATGAAAATCGGTTGAGTTTTGACAAAGTTATGAGCATTTGAAGTATGGGAGCTATGGATTCGAGAGCTTTACATGTCAAAATTTTTGTAAATTTTTGCACGATTTTTGACAAAAAATTTGACCCCTTCAGAATCGGCTTTACTGTTGTTTTTTATACTAATTGGGACAACCACAATTGAATAAAAATAAAAATTTGCATTTCTAAATTTTGAAAAAAAAATTTTTCGAAAATGAGTAAGGGGGGGTACATGCTTTTTTTACCAAAAAATCCAAAAATTTTATTTTCAATAATGAATATATTTGAAATGCAGAATCAATCGCGAGGGTATATCATGAAAAAATGCCATCAACCATGAAAATCGGTTGAGTTTTGACAAAGTTATGAGCATTTGAAGTATGGGAGCTATGGATTCGAGAGCTTTACATGTCAAAATTTTTGTAAATTTTTGCACGATTTTTGACAAAAAATTTGACCCCTTCAGAATCGGCTTTAATGATGTTTTTTATACTAATTGGGACAACCACAATTGAATAAAATAAAAATTTGCATTTCTAAATTTTGAAAAAAAAATTTTTCGAAAATGAGTAAGGGGGGGACATGCTTTTTTTTTACCAAAAAATTCAAAAAATTTTATTTTCAATAATGAATATATTTGAAATGCAGAATCAATCGCGAGGGTAAATCATGAAAAAAATGCCATCAACTATGAAAATCGGTTGAGTTTTGACAAAGTTATGAGCATTTGAAGTATGGGAGCTATGGATCCGAGAGCCTTACATGTCAAAATTTTTGTAAATTTTTGCACGATTTTTGACAAAAAATTTGACCCCCTCAGAATCGGCTTTAATGTTGTTTTTTATACTAATTGGGACAACCACAATTGAAAAAAAATAAAAATTTGCATTTCTAAATTTTGAAAAAAAAATTTTTCGAAAATGAGTAAGGGGGGGGTACATGCTTTTTTTTACCAAAAAATTCAAAAAATTTTATTTTCAATAATGAATATATTTAAAATGCAGAATCAATCGCGAGGGTAAATCATGAAAAAATGCCATCAACCATGAAAATCGGTTGAGTTTTGACAAAGTTGTGGGAGTCAGAAATATTTATGTGCTCATAAGAAGAAGACGGGCATTGCACAAACCCAATATACTCTTTTCACTTCGTGAACGACTATAAAGATGCCAAATTGAACTGAATTTAATGTCGCATTGCAATGCGTTGATGTGTTGTGCTTTATTAGACTGGGGCACGCAAGCGGCCAGGGTCAAAGGTCAAGCGTCAAGTTGCAGCTTAGCCGGCGCGCCGCAGATGTCACATGGCTTACAGTTGCGCGACAGAGAGCAACAAATTTACGAGTGTTTTTTGTTTTTGTGTTTCAGCTTGCAAATTGTTTGCACCGATAAGCAAAACAGCAGCGTCGACGTCGTCATCGACGTCGACGTCAAAGTCGGCGTCACTCTCGCTGTCTTCTTCTGTCATCTTTCAGATACAGATACACGATTATCATTGCCAGATGCGTGCTCGTGCATGGCTACAATTTGTCTACGAGCTGCGAAGCTGCAATTTACGAATTAAGACAATTGCGCCATGAATTATAAAAGTTCTGAGTAAACCGCAGCCGACACCACGCCCCTAGCCCCTCTGTCATCTCTTTACGCCCTCTGCCCAGTGCGTAACCGAAGCTTGCTAGAGCTAGAGCCAAACAAATTCTCGTCTCGGTTGCGCACATCAATGCCAAATGTAATGCAAATTCGTATATTTCATGACGTTCCGCCCTCCCTCTCTCTCTCTCTCTCTCTCTGGTTCTCTTACGCTTTGCCAAAAAAATAAATTGAATTTTTAATGAGCCACACACAAAGAAAAAAGTGCACACAAGCACAGCCGTACAGCCGAAAGAAATGTCATCAAATATTTACTTAAGACTGAAGTCAGTGTCAAATAAAGCACAAAGAGTTCAAAAGAGTTGAGTGCAGAGCGACGAGGTCTTTCCCTACTTCGACAAGAGTACAAAGATGTCATATTAAGAGTAATACAAATTAAATTTTAAATATATACAATTTTCTAAATTAATAATTTACAAAGTTATAAAACATTTTTGAAAAACACAAGAACAACACTTATCTTTGTGCAAACTCATTGAATACAGGTTTCGTCTTGTAAATATTATAAAAAAAAGTTAAAAATGGCGTTTAAGATAACAAAGAACAAAAATTGAATGAAAAATGAATTGCCTATATTTAAAGAAAAATACTATAAACACACATAAAGAATAAAACGTGCAAACAAGAAATAAATTAAAAAGCTTATATTTTTAAGAAATTCGCTTGAACTTTTAGATATATATTTAAATTCCACTAGACTCAGACTTTAGTTATTTGCAATATTTTTAAATTAAACTTGTTTGTTTATTTATTTATTTAAAAGTCATTGCTAATAATATTACGCTATATATGTAACACAAAAATATAATAATGTTGCACCTCTTTATAAATGTTTTCATATCTTGCGGTTGGCTTTCCATCTGGCAGATCTTCTTTAAGCCTTGTCCAAGCTCAGGGTTCCACTGGAGTGGTGTCTAAATAAATACTTATGCACAGATATATACATATGTGTATATATATTATATGTATATATATACTAGGCAAGTATACACCTCTGGTTCTCGTTGGCTGTCTCAAACTTTGGCTCCGTTGTGCGGCATATCAGTGGCAATTTTCCAATTGACGCCTATTACGGTTAATCGTAGCAGTGACCCAAGTCCAGACGAACCTAAACTAATAACGTGCACAGTTTAATGGCTAAGCCGCAGCAAATCGGACTGCCAATCCCAGATACACCCATACACCCATACAAGTACACCGCAACAAGACCACAGAATAGTGTTGTCTTCACATGGGGACGCGACTGTAGCTGGGCAGGGGCTTATATATTTGTGGGTGAGTGTGTGCGTGATACCGTTGTTGCTGTTGTTGTTGTTGTTGTTGGTGTTGCTCTTGTTGTAGCTGTTGTTACTGCTTAGCACGCTAACTAGCTATGTCGCTGCCAGCGCTGGCGTCGCCGTCGCCGCTGCGTCGTCGCCATCGCACGCAGTTGCTTTAAGTTAAATATTTGCGTTGGCTTTAGTCGCGTCGCGTGGGTCAAAGCAAGTGGATTAAATGCAAACCTGAAAACTGTGAAAGTAGTAGAAAAAGCCGAACAGACTGCGCTCGTTATCCTGTACAAGCAATTAGCACTAAAAGGTTCAATGCCGCCTCAAAGGATTCAATGAGGCAGCTGCCGCTGTTGCTGCTGTGCAGGCATTGCGTATACGTCACGTTGGCCAGCCGAAAGCCCCGGGGCTCAGGCACTCGGCTGACTCGTTTAATCAAGCGACATTGCGGCTTTTATGGCATAAGGACCCGTGTCCAAAGGGAAAACCAGCAAAAACAAAGAAAAACATTGGCAGTTGTGCTCAATTGTGTCTGATTTTCACGCAAATGTAAGCCTCGACTTTGGCGCTGTCTCCTTTTTGGTTTTCGGTGCGTTTCGTTTCGTTTGTGTTTCGTGACTTGAGTGAAGGCAAAAGTTGATTCATCAGCCGCAGGATACACCCACACACACACACACACACACACATACACACCCGCACACACAACCAAGCGAATGGGCTGCTTTCGTATGCGTCAGCAGAAAATAAAATAGTGAAAATATAAAACGCAATACTACTGCAACGGCATATCCTTGAAGAGCGTGTGCACACTTTGACCTCATTTTGGGCAAATGTTTTGCCCCCCTCCCCCCACCCCCTCACGTGCAGCCAGTGCCCCCTTTTTTGAGTGTGTGTATCGTGTTCGACGTCTACGTGTGTTTGCACAAGTTTCCTTTTTGGTGCCGCGCCATAATGATTTAAGCGTGTTAGTGTGTTAAACACACACACACACACACATGTATTATCAGTGTGTCACAGGAAGTGACTTAAATCAATAAGCTGGCATATCATCAGTTAAACAGTTCAACAGGATAAAGAGCGTAAAACTCTACTTGGCCATATTTTTTTAAGCTCCACCAATTTTGATTTTTTTACACTGCGCTTCAATTAGTATAAATTGCAAATAATTAAGCCATTTGCAGTCAGTTAATAAAAATAATTAAAATAAATAAATAAAATAGTGTAAATTTTCAATTAAATTAACATATATTTACAAAACGTGCGTGCAGCTGTTGAAATTGCATACAATTTTAAAAGAGAAAATTAAAATGGAATTTCGTTTTTGACGTGTTGAATGGAAATTAGCCTAAAAAATATGCAAATATTATATGTTTTTTAAATGCTAATTTTCAGCTAATAAAAATCAAATATATGTTACACACAAGTAAAAGCATTTTGATATTATTAAAAAAAGCCCAAAAACAAAACCAAATAAACAAAAAACAACTCAAAAGGAAAATTAAATGCAAATGGTTTTAAATTCAACAAAATATATGTAAATAAAACAAATGTAAATAAGGGCAATTAATGGATATTTTGTGGGCCTTATTTGTGTGTGTACGGAGTTACAGAGTGCATAAATTAAATATACATAACAAAGCCAACAATTATATAATAACATGCTAAAACCTTTTAAATATTTAAAGAATCAATTTTAATTTAATAAAGTTTAAGTAAATAACAACAAGAAAGCGTGCAAATAAAAGTCGAATATTGTTAATATTTGCCATTGTGCAGCTGAGCTGTTCATATTTTCAGTGCATAAATGGAAATACAATTGTAATATTTGGCAGTAAAAACAAATAATAGATTCATTTTAAGCAATTGCCAAGTGCAAAGCAATTACAAAATTGCTTTTGATATTGTGCGTGCGTGCGTATGTGCGTGCGTGCGTGTGTGTGTGTGTGTGTGAGCATGTTGTGAGTGCATTAAAACACACACTTGTGCACATATACAAAGTGAGTTATAAGTTAAGAGCAGCAACAGGCCCAGTCAATGGCCAAGTTATGACATGACACGCGCTGACAGCCAGGGTAAGGCAACGTATAATTATTTATGCTTACAAGAATATAAATATATATCTATATATATATATATATATATATATATAATAATAATAATAAAGTCAGTTAAAACACTGAGCTTCATTAAAATCCATGGCACGCCAGCAACATTAAAAACTGCTCAACTGCATTTGCATAATTCGTTGGGAGAGCTGCCATTTAGGCCGTTGCACTCGGCTGTCGGCCGTCTGCTGGCAAACAAACAACTTCATTACAAAGTATGTAGAGCAGGCAAGCAAATTAAACAATAATTATTTATGCAATAACAAAAGAAGACACACACACACGCACACATACACACATGTTGCTGCCGACAGGCGCACAAAGTCAAGAGCTCAGCGAGCCGTGTAAATTACGTTTAAATTCTAATATTCTATCTATAGATGCATATGTGTGTGTGCACGTGTGCATATGTGCAAACTTTTGGCAAAATTCAAGCACTTATTGCTTAATTTAATGAAATAGTTTCTGACTTTGACGGCGGCGGCAACATTAATGCCATTAAATCATTTTTTAAGTGCTTGAAAATCATTCAATTTATTAGTGCACAATGTGCATAAAGTGAAGCTTAACTAAGTCGAATTAAATCTACAAAACAATAAGAAAGGGAAGAACGAAGCTTTTTCTTTGGGCTGTCATTTAATCATTTACTCTTGGTGATATATTGCATATTTGCGCTGTATATAAAAAGCTTTCAAAATACATAATTATACATAAATGAGCGATTATTCCTTAAGGAGGCTACTTAAGTAATATTATACTTGTTTGTTCGGCGTATATTGCAAAGTTTGGTTCTAATATCTTTGAAAAGAAAACAATTTATCATACAGAAATTAATTTATTATTATATGTTACATGTTAGTGGTCTGATATTTATGAAAATGTACTTAAATATTTTGCCGATTGGGAGCATAGTGATACTCTTAATTACATAGTTTGCTTCGATATCTTAAAAACAAAAAGTTTTTCACACGGCTATATTACTGGTGTATATAGTGTTCCGATTCGGCTGCCTCCAACATATATGCTGCCTGTAAAAAAAAGGCGGAGCTATGCAAAGTTTCTCTATAATAGTCTTAAAACCGAGACACTAGTTTGCAGACAAATTATATACTGTATAAAGTCGAAGACGTCTTTATCTATGCGATAAACATTTCATAACATTTTTATAATACTTTCTACAAGAGCATAGAAATGAGTCAATCTACTTTTAAACTAAGACAATATTTACAGAGTTTTGAGCTTTTATAGAGAAATAAAAAGCGAGCCAGTTCAATTTTCAAAAATTAGTTCTGAGTGGATTAAATATTATTTGTTCAAAATGAATTAAGTAATATGAAGGATATAACGAGAAACGTTAGTTTACCTATTTGCGAGTTTCTTAAACAAGAAAGTCATTAAAAACAGTGCGACAAGTTTGTGAACAAGTTCTGAGAGCAAAAACTTATAATTGAAGCCCGCCTTCAAATATATTGACAAATGCTCGTAAAATATATTGCTTGCAACGGCAACCATCTTAAGCAATGCAGACTGTCTATATAATATTTATCTGTCGTATAGCTGTGTAGAAGCGTAATGCCTGGAGCGCTCTGCTCGTATGTCTTACCAGATCCCCACCCCGCCCCTACCACCCACCGTCGCCTTACACGCCCACGCAGTTAGCCGCGCTCTTTATGCGTTCATTCATGCATCGTGACTTCTATTATAGCACACACACACATATACACATGAACTGCGTATGACTTCACGCTGCTGATGCCATTGCTAACTACAACTACAAGTAAGAGGTTGCAGTCGGGTGGAACCGACTGCCCAATACTCGTTTAAAGGATAATAACAGCTTAAAATAGCCGAAAACAGTAGGCTGGGCTGGGAAGGGCGTCTAAAATTGTGGGAGATGTGCATTTTTATCGATATAAATAATTTCTGTACGAACTTAAAAAGAGGTCATTATTAATGTGTCTGAATAAATTGTATGTAACTAGCATTAAAACTGAGGGAGATATAGAGTTTTAATTTGGAAAAAATTCGGAAATGAGTAAGGAAAGAATACATAATTTTTGATACCAATAAATCAATCAATAATGCATACATTTTAAGTGCATAATCAATGAGGTAAAACCCTGATCAAAATGTCATTAAACATGGGCGCTACGGATGCGAGAGCTTTACGAGTCAAAATGTTTATCAACTTTAATCTTTCCATAAAATTCTTAACACTTTGTCCGACGGGTATACACGATATTGGAAGATTCAAATCTTCAGCTTCCATAGCATCGAAAAAATAATAATGTTCATACTGACAGAAAGGTGGGCATAGTACAAACCTAATATACCCTATTCACTTTGCGCACGAGTATAAAAATAACGACAGAAGCAGCAGCAACTGGCGCCGCTTTCAACGTCACTTAATATACAAATTTCAGTAAATATTTATACACTCCAAACACACACACACACACAAAAGGCATCCGCTGCATTCGCTTAGAGCTGTCATCCTAGTGCCAGACCAAGGCGGGACCCCGCTGCCCCCTTTCCACCCCCTTTCTGCCCCTCTGCTGTCTCTGCTGCACAACAATTCGTTCAATTTCAAGCAATCAAGTTATTTTAATTCATTACGCTTACGCGGGCAACACTTTGGAGACATGCAACAACAACAACAATAGCAGCAATAGCAGCAACAACAACACAATGTCAGGCCACGCCCCCTGCGCCCAGCGATTGCATTGGGGGCAAGTGCATGTGCATTTTGCCTTGCGACGCCTGACACCAGCACTTGTTCCATGTGTGTGTGTCTGTATTATTTGCATGTGTTACGCACACACACTCTCTCGCACACACACTCGCACTCAAAATGTCAGACATCTGTCATTTAATTTAATTTGACTTCACTTGCTTTCATTTGTTCGCCTTCGCCTTTGCCTTCGCGTTTCCGTTTCGTTTTTCCTTTGCCTTTTCTTCTGCACTGGGGGATCCCCTCCGCCCCCCTCCGCCTCCCCCTCCCCCGACCCCTTGGCACAACTTTCGCGCGCTTTTTTCCCAAGCGAAGGCGTCAACGCCTGGCTTAAAACGTGCAATTTTCTGGGAGCAGCAGGGGGCGGGGCCACAGCTGTTTCTGTTGTTATAGCTGTTATTACAGTTATTGCTGCTGTTGTTGCTGTTGTTTCTGTTGCTGTTGTTGTTGGCGTTGTTGTTATTGCGAGACACATACGCGCATAATTTAAAACGTTTTTCGTAGTCACTGATAGGAGGGGGCAAGGGAGCGGGAAAATTTTTGAGACCACAAACTATGCATACGCTTAAGAGTAAATTGTTCTTGAAGTTTGTCAGGGTTTATATACATAAAGAATTTGTTACTTTAGCTATTGCAAATGTTTTTATAAATATGTATTATATTTATAGCAGAGAATATTGTCATTATAAATATAAAAATATATATTATATTTAATATTAATATTATTATATTATTATTCTCACATAAGCAACAACTGCCAACTACCAACAACTGCAGTTGCTAGACGCTAGCTACGCGATCCCGCTATAAAGATAATCATAATTTACAAAGCCAAATTACACACAAGTGAGCACCTTGAAGTGAGTAATTTGAATTATTTATGCCTTTGTGTAATACTTAATAAGGACTACAAGCTAATTGATATAGTCATAAAGTCGTATCCGCCCGTTCATCTATCTGTGTGTTATTGCAGTTTATTTCTTGCATTTTAATGAGATTGCATAGATTTAGCCGGCTGCACAATGTACACTAAACATAGGATCATTTTTTGAAATAACTTCCATTAAAATAAAAATTAAAAATTAGTTGTTAGATTTTAATTTAGAAAAAAAAAATTCCAGGAAATGCACTCTTAAATTGTCATTTAATTTAAATTGTAATTTAATTTAAAATTTAAATAACTTTTTAAATTAAATTAATATTAAATCATTAAAAAATTAGTATTTCTTTTTAAATATCTTAAGTAAATATTTTATGCTTTTAACATACATGACAAATCGTACTATTTTACCTTATATAACAAATAATTTTTAAAAAAAATTTTTTTGTTTCAAAACTTTTTTGATTTTGTATAACATTAGGAATTTTCATATAAACATAAACTTATGAACTAGCATTAGATGTAGCTCTCGTAAAAACAAACAGTTTAATATCGAGATTTGGCATACAAATCCCGTTTGATCAAATTAATTAAATATTTGTGAGATGTCCTGAAAGTAATTTAACCTATGGCTCCCCAAAGTATTATTTTTATCTTCGGCATAAAAATGTTTTAAAAGAAATAGATGTTTCTTTCATTATTATAATATTTTAGATTTATTGGATATCAAAAATAAAACGTATACATAATTTTCTTTCAAACTTATGGTAATTTTTTATTTGCATAGCAAACATAGTCAGATAGCTAATATTGTTGCTTATATACTAATTATATAGGAATGAGAAATTACATTTCTTTGATTTTAAGGCAAAGGCGTTAAATATACTGTAAGTTGAACGAATTGTGGACTGAATGATTCATTGCAGTGCAGGCGGCTCCTCCTCTCTTCCTCTTGCATGTCCATTACTTGAGTCGCTTCAACTTCAGTATTCTCTTATGCAGAGCCTTCAGCTGCTTGGCGCGGTGTTTGAGCTGCTTCTCGAGCATACGCTTGAACTCCTCCTCTCGAAGGAGTATCGCGAGATCCTCGAAGCTGCAGGTGCACATGCGCTCCTTCGTATTGGCAATCAGTTCGTCGGTCAGCAGAATTTTCGTCTCCGCCATATTGGCAAAGTGTTTGCGGCGACGTTGCAACTCGGAGCGGTGCAGGAATAGAGCGTAGGCGGTCTTGGATGACGATGTTGACTTCATGACGACGGCGTTGCGAAGAATGTGTGCTGATTTCCTGGCGACAGCTCCTTTATATGTGCGGGACACCCTGACCTGCCCTGCTAGATGTTCTGACCTGCAGTTACCTGCTCCCCCAATCCGCTGTCCCGCTAACCCTTTCGCTGCCAGCAGCGCGTGTTGCTGATTTTTCATGTTCAATTCTTGGGGCGCTGTTACCTGCTGTCAACGTTAGGAATTTTCATATTTACATAAATTTAAAGGCTACTATAAGATGTACCTTGCATAAAAACAATTGAATATCGAGTTCTTGTACAAAAATTCCGTTAACCTCTGGCTCTTCGAAGTAATATTTTTATCTTCGGCATAAAACATAACAAAATAAATCGATTTTTCCAATATATAAATATTTCATATTTATTATATTTATTTAATAATCAAAATCTCTTAAATGTCTTGAAATAAATTTAACCTCTGGCTCTCCGATGTAATATTTTTATCTTCGGCATAAGACATTATAAAAAATAGATATTTTTCAATATATAACTATTTAATATTTATTAATTAATGAATATCTCTTAAATGTCTTGAAATGAATTTAATCCCTAGCTTTCCGAAGAAATATTTGTATCTTCGGCATAAAACATACTAAAAGAAATCGATTTTTATTTATTTATTATTCAATATCTCTTAAATGTCTTGCAATGAATTTTATCCTTAGCTCTCCAAAGTAATATTTTTATCTTCGGCATAAAAAGTTTTAAAAGAAATAGATGTTTCTTTCATTATTATAATATTTTAGATTTATTGGATAAAAAAAATAAAACGTATACATAATTTTCTTTCAAACTTATGGTAATTTTTCATTTGCATAGCAAACATAGTCAGATAGCTAATATTGTTGCTTATATACTAAATATCCAGGACTGAGAAATTACATTTCTTTGATTTTAAGGCAAAGGCGTTAGATATGCCATTAGTTGAACGAATTGTGGACTAAATGATTCATTGCAGTCCAGGCGGCTTCTCCTCTCTTACTCTTGCATGTCCATTACTTGAGTCGCTTCAACTTCAGTATTCTCTTATGTAGAGCCTTCAGCTGCTTGGCGCGGTGTTTGAGCTGCTTCTCGAGCATACGCTTGAACTCCTCCTCTCGAAGGAGTATCGCGAGATCCTCGAAGCTGCAGGTGCACATGCGCTGCTTCGTATTGGCAATAAGTTCGTTGGTCAGCAGAATCTTCGTCTCCGCCATATTGGCAAAGTGTTTGCGGCGACGTTGCAACTCGGAGCGGTGCAGGAACAGAGCGTAGGCGGTCTTGGATGACGATGTTGGCTTCATGACGACGGCGTTGCGAAGAATGTGTGCTGATTTCCTGGCGACAGCTCCTTTATATGTGCGGGACACCCTGACCTGCCCTGCTAGATGTTCTGACCTGCAGTTACCTGCTCCTCCAATCCGCTGTCCCGCTGACCCTTTCAATTCTTGGGGGCGCTGTTACCTGCTGTCAACGTTAGGAATTTTCATATTTACATAAATTTAAAGGCTATTATAAGATGTACCTTGCATAAAAACAATTGAATATCGAGTTCTTGTACAAAAATTCCGTTAACCTCTGGCTCTTCGAAGTAATATTTTTATCTTCGGCATAAAACATAACAAAATAAATCGATTTTTCCAATATATAAATATTTCATATTTATTATATTTATTTAATAATCAAAATCTCTTAAATGTCTTGAAATAAATTTAACCTCTGGCTCTCCGATGTAATATTTTTATCTTCGGCATAAGACATTATAAAAAATAGATATTTTTCAATATATAACTATTTAATATTTATTAATTAATGAATATCTCTTAAATGTCTTGAATTGAATTTAATCCCTAGCTTTCCGAAGAAATATTTGTATCTTCGGCATAAAACATACTAAAAGAAATCGATTTTTATTTATTTAGTATTCAATATCTCTTAAATGTCTTGCAAAGAATTTTATCCTTAGCTCTCCAAAGTAATATTTTTATCTTCGGCATAAAAAGTTTTAAAAGAAATAGATGTTTCTTTCATTATTATAATATTTTAGATTTATTGGATAAAAAAAATAAAACGTATACATAATTTTCTTTCAAACTTATGGTAATTTTTCATTTGCATAGCAAACATAGTCAGATAGCTAATATTGTTGCTTATATACTAAATATCCAGGACTGAGAAATTACATTTCTTTGATTTTAAGGCAAAGGCGTTAGATATGCCATTAGTTGAACGAATTGTGGACTAAATGATTCATTGCAGTCCAGGCGGATTCTCCTCTCTTACTCTTGCATGTCCATTACTTGAGTCGCTTCAACTTCAGTATTCTCTTATGTAGAGCCTTCAGCTGCTTGGCGCGGTGTTTGAGCTGCTTCTCGAGCATACGCTTGAACTCCTCCTCTCGAAGGAGTATCGCGAGATCCTCGAAGCTGCAGGTGCACATGCGCTGCTTCGTATTGGCAATAAGTTCGTTGGTCAGCAGAATCTTCGTCTCCGCCATATTGGCAAAGTGTTTGCGGCGACGTTGCAACTCGGAGCGGTGCAGGAACAGAGCGTAGGCGGTCTTGGATGACGATGTTGGCTTCATGACGACGGCGTTGCGAAGAATGTGTGCTGATTTCCTGGCGACAGCTCCTTTATATGTGCGGGACACCCTGACCTGCCCTGCTAGATGTTCTGACCTGCAGTTACCTGCTCCCCCAATCCGCTGTCCCGCTGACCCTTTCGCTGCCAGCAGCGCGTGTTGCTGATTTTTCATGTTCAATTCTTGGGGCGCTGTTACCTGCTGTCAACGTTAGGAATTTTCATATTTACATAAATTTAAAGGCTACTATAAGATGTACCTTGCATAAAAACAATTGAATATCGAGTTCTTGTACAAAAATTCCGTTAACCTCTGGCTCTTCGAAGTAATATTTTTATCTTCGGCATAAAACATAACAAAATAAATCGATTTTTCCAATATATAAATATTTCATATTTATTATATTTATTTAATAATCAAAATCTCTTAAATGTCTTGAAATAAATTTAACCTCTGGCTCTCCGATGTAATATTTTTATCTTCGGCATAAGACATTATAAAAAATAGATATTTTTCAATATATAACTATTTAATATTTATTAATTAATGAATATCTCTTAAATGTCTTGAATTGAATTTAATCCCTAGCTTTCCGAAGAAATATTTGTATCTTCGGCATAAAACATACTAAAAGAAATCGATTTTTATTTATTTAGTATTCAATATCTCTTAAATGTCTTGCAAAGAATTTTATCCTTAGCTCTCCAAAGTAATATTTTTATCTTCGGCATAAAAAGTTTTAAAAGAAATAGATGTTTCTTTCATTATTATAATATTTTAGATTTATTGGATAAAAAAAATAAAACGTATACATAATTTTCTTTCAAACTTATGGTAATTTTTCATTTGCATAGCAAACATAGTCAGATAGCTAATATTGTTGCTTATATACTAAATATCCAGGACTGAGAAATTACATTACTTTGATTTTAAGGCAAAGGCGTTAGATATGCCATTAGTTGAACGAATTGTGGACTAAATGATTCATTGCAGTCCAGTCGGCTTCTCCTCTCTTACTCTTGCATGTCCATTACTTGAGTCGCTTCAACTTCAGTATTCTCTTATGTAGAGCCTTCAGCTGCTTGGCGCGGTGTTTGAGCTGCTTCTCGAGCATACGCTTGAACTCCTCCTCTCGAAGGAGTATCGCGAGATCCTCGAAGCTGCAGGTGCACATGCGCTGCTTCGTATTGGCAATAAGTTCGTTGGTCAGCAGAATCTTCGTCTCCGCCATATTGGCAAAGTGTTTGCGGCGACGTTGCAACTCGGAGCGGTGCAGGAACAGAGCGTAGGCGGTCTTGGATGACGATGTTGGCTTCATGACGACGGCGTTGCGAAGAATGTGTGCTGATTTCCTGGCGACAGCTCCTTTATATGTGCGGGACACCCTGACCTGCCCTGCTAGATGTTCTGACCTGCAGTTACCTGCTCCTCCAATCCGCTGTCCCGCTGACCCTTTCGCTGCCAGCAGCGCGTGTTGCTGATTTTTCATGTTCAATTCTTGGGGCGCTGTTACCTGCTGTCAACGTTAGGTATTTTCATATTTACATAAATTTAAAGGCTACTATAAGATGTACCTTGCATAAAAACAATTGAATATCGAGTTCTTGTACAAAAATTCCGTTAACCTCTGGCTCTTCGAAGTAATATTTTTATCTTCGGCATAAAACATAACAAAATAAATCGATTTTTCCAATATATAAATATTTCATATTTATTTAATAATTAAAATCTTTTAAATGTCTTCAATTGAATTTTACCTCTGACTCTCCGAAATATTACTTGTATCTTCGGCATAAAACATTATAAAAAAAAATAGATATTTTTCAGTATATAAATATTTCACATTTATTATATATATTTTTTAATGAATATTTCTTAAATGTCTTGCAATGAATTCAATACCTAGCTTTCCGAAGTAATATTTGTATCTTCGGCATACAAAATTTTAAAAGAAATAGATGTTTTTTAATTATTATAATATTTTAGTTTTATTGGATATCAAAAATAAAACGTATACATAATTTTCTATCAAACTTATGGTAATTTTGTTGCTTATATACTAATTATATAGGAATGAGAAATTACATTTCTTTGATTTTAAGGCAAAGGCGTTAAATACGCCATTAGTTGAACGAATTGTGGACTAAATAATTAATTGCAGTGCAGGCGGCTCCCCCTCTCTTCCTCTTGCATGTCCATTACTGGAGTCGCTTCAACTTCAGTTTGCTCTTTTGCAGAGCCTTCAGCTGCTTGGCGCGGTCTTCGAGCCACTTTTCGAGCATACGCTTGAACTCATCCTGTCGGAGGAGTATCGCGAGATCCTCGAAGCTGCAGGTGCACAAGCGCTCCTTCGTATTGGCAATCAGTTCGTCGGTCAGCAGAATCTTCGTCTCCGCCATATTGGCAAAGTGTTTGCGGCGACGTTGCAACTCGGAGCGGTGCAGGAACAGAGCGTAGGCGGTCTTGGATGACGATGTTGGCTTCATGACGACGGCGTTGCGAAGAATGTGTGCTGATTTCCTGGCGACAGCTCCTTTATATGTGCGGGACACCCTGACCTGCCCTGCTAGATGTTCTGACCTGCAGTTACCTGCTCCCCCAATCCGCTGTCCCGCTGACCCTTTCAATTCTTGGGGGCGCTGTTACCTGCTGTCAACGTTAGGAATTTTCATATTTACATAAATTTAAAGGCTATTATAAGATGTACCTTGCATAAAAACAATTGAATATCGAGTTCTTGTACAAAAATTCCGTTAACCTCTGGCTCTTCGAAGTAATATTTTTATCTTCGGCATAAAACATAACAAAATAAATCGATTTTTCCAATATATAAATATTTCATATTTATTATATTTATTTAAAAAATCTCTTATTTATCAAAATCTCTTAAATATCGTGAAATAAATTTAACCTCTGGCTCTCCGATGTAATATTTTTATCTTCGGCGTAAAACATTATAAAAAATAGATATTTTTCAATATATAAATATTTCATATTTATTACATTTTTTTATTATTGAATATCTCTTAAATGTCTTAAAATGAATTTAATCCCTAGCTTTCCGAAGTAATATTTGTATCTTCGGCATAAAACATTCTAAAATAAATCAATATTTTTCAATGTTTACATATTTCATATTTATTATATTTATTGAATAATCAAAATATCTTAAATGTCTTGAAATGAATTTAACCTCTGGCTCTCCAAAGTAATATTTTTATCTTCGGCATAGAACATTTTAAAGAAATCGATTTTTTTCAATATATAAATATTTCCAATTTAGTAGATTTATTTATTAATGAATATCTCTTAAATGTCTTGAAATGAATTTGATCCCTAGCTTTCCGAAGTAATATTTGTATCTTCGGCATAAAACATACTAAAAGAAATCGATTTTTATTTATTTATTATTCAATATCTCTTAAATGTCTTGCAATGAATTTCATCCCTAGCTCTCCAAAGTAATACTTTTACCTTCGGCTTAACACATTTTAAAAGAAATAGATTATTGTATTATTGTAATATTTTAGATTTATTGGATGTCAAAAATAAAACGTATACATAATTTTCTATCAAACTTATGGTAATATTGTTGCTTATATACTAATTATATAGGAATGAGAAATTACATTTCTGTGATTTTAAGGCAAAGGCGTTAAATACGCCATTAGTTGAACGAATTGTGGACTAAATGATTAATTGCAGTCCAGGCGGCTTCTCCTCTCTTCCTCTTGCATGTCCATTACTTGAGTCGCTTCAACTTCAGTATTCTCTTATGCAGAGCCTTCAGCTGCTTGGCGCGGTGTTTGAGCTGCTTCTCGAGCATACGCTTGAACTCCTCCTCTCGAAGGAGTATCGCGAGATCCTCGAAGCTGCAGGTGCACATGCGCTGCTTCGTATTGGCAATAAGTTCGTTGGTCAGCAGAATCTTCGTCTCCGCCATATTGGCAAAGTGTTTGCGGCGACGTTGCAACTCGGAGCGGTGCAGGAACAGAGCGTAGGCGGTCTTGGATGACGATGTTGGCTTCATGACGACGGCGTTGCGAAGAATGTGTGCTGATTTCCTGGCGACAGCTCCTTTATATCTGCGGGACACCCTGACCTGCCCTGCTAGATGTTCTGACCTGCAGTACCTGCTCCTCCAATCCGCTGTCCCGCTGACCCTTTCGCTGCCAACAGCGCGTGTTCGTGATTTTTCATGTCCAATTCTTGGGGGTGCTGTTACCTGCCGCCCGCTGCCTGGCTTATCGCCCGGCCAAAAGGGACTAGGTAGCAGCTGTTATCTTTAGCGCATTTTGGACGCAAATCCTCGCGGCTACGTGTTGTGGCATTAATGCACTTTAGGCAAAGCCCGCACATATGGCCGACACTCGCAGGATAAAAGCGGCGTCGACGTCATCCTTCGGGCAGGCAGGCAGAGAATTGTTGAGCAGGCGCGCATGAAACCAAAAGTTAGGTAAACTTTCACGCTTGGTTGACCCAAAAAAAACCCGGCAAATGCCATCAACGCGCCAACTTTTGCGTTGAATGCACTGGAAATTTTTGCTGAGCTGAGCCGAGCGGGGCGGGCGAAACACGCACGTTCTATAAACCCGACGCAGGCATGCATCAATAACTTGGCCAACGACGCATCCTTGACATGACCATCCAGCCTTGATGGGTAATGCTCGTTCACTCTCTCTCTCTCTCTCTCTCTCTCTCTCTCTCTCTCTCTCTCGCTCTCTCTCTCTCTATCTGCTTCCCTTACTCACTTTGCGGTTTATTAATTTGCATGAACTTTGCCAATGCTCATTTTTCATGCTTCTCGACGTAGCTGGGTTTTTGGTCCGGGCAGCTAAAGCCGCAATTAAAAATTGCTTATGAAACGGAAATGGCTGCAAAGACATGACAAAGGGGTGGGGCAAGGAGCAGGTTGCAAGTCAAACAAGTAAGAATGTTGCAGGCGGCTGTAACCGACTACGCAATACATCACAATGCAATAACAAAAATAATAAAACACTCGATAAAGGTCATAACTGATGTTATTTTGGGAAAATATAAACATTTTAATGTTTGGGGGCGCCCAAATCTGATCTAAAACTAAAAGTTACGGACTTTCGTAGTTTATTTGTTCCCAAGAAATCATTTACTAAAATTGATTGAAAATTACTTAAAATTGAGTTACAGAAATTAAATCGAATTGGCGCCATTTAGCAGGTCATCAGTAATCTGTCTGAGCAAGATTGCTATATCTATCTTTTAAATTGAGGGAATTATATGGATTTAATCGATTTACCACTCCGCCAGTGGGTGTAGCCAAGAAATATTCATATTTTATTAGACACTAGTATTCACGAGTATTTATTTCAAAATTCAAGCTTCTAGCAAAAATCATTTGGATATTGCAAAAAGCCAATATGCTCTTTTCGATTCGTCAACGAGTATTAAGCCCCCTTCATTACCCCATTTGGATCGTTATGCAAAAACTCGCAAAGTTTTCGGGCAACAAACTTAATTTCCCCTTTTTATGCCATTTCCCTTCGACGCTTAGGAGCAGGGAGCAGCGGCCACGCCCACTCACACCTACGCCCCAGCTGGGCATTTAGTGTAAACTCCTGCGCATCATTATTTTTGGATTTTTGACAGTTTTTTCCACGACGATAAGCTACTTGTAAATCAGCTCGAGCTCTCAACTTAAACACACGCATCTTCAGAGCAACTGCTCTGAGTGTTGGTGTGTATATGTGTGTGTCTTGTCACATTTCCGGCGGAAGTGTAAGCACAAAAGTTCGTTTTCGTTAAATGCCAGCAAGAAATGCAACGTCGCTTCATTTTCCAGCCAGACATTGACTGATGATGATGAGCATGATGATGTAAATGGGATTTATAGTGCGCCATGACAATAGTAAACGGCTCCAGCACACACATATACACACACCAACACACACACACACGCGCATATACCAAGACATTGCGGGTAACAAGTAGCTGAAATCATAAGCTGTGATAGCTTCTTTGTGCGGCTGCTGTGACGAGCCAGTAAATTGCCTCACTGAATTTATAGTACAATTACCACAAATCTAATGAGCACGCAGAGGCGTGGCCAGAGGCGGGGCCAGGGGCCAGGGGCAGGGGCAGGCGCTAGGGCAGGAGCATAAAGACAGCGGCATCTTTCTTGTGCGTATAGCATACTTAATAGGATTCCCAGTAAAATGAAACTAATGAAACGAGCAATGGGAAATAAAAAGCAAGCAGGTATATTAATTATACAATGTAGTCAAATGATCTCTGCGAAGACTTCGTCAAAGGGAAGAGAAACACTGCGACAAAGATTAAGTACCCTTGCAGACATATAAGTAGGATATAGGTTATCGGAATAACTGTAATCTCACACAAGAAATTCACTTTGAAAATATTGTTTAATAGACACAATATGTTTATAGAATTGTGCACCAATGGTGTAAAAATATAAATATTGCATTTGTTAAAAATGCTTTAAAAAAACAAGACAGTTATTCATTAGCAACTATTTGTTAACCGATTGATCCTATAAGAGCTATATAATTTATTACTCCAATATAATTGACATTTTTTAAGAAGCTTTTAAATAGCGAGTTACGATATCTTCAAAAAGGAGTTTTTTAAAAAATCTTTTTAAATTGGGTTTGTGTATTTTCCTCCTCTAAAAATCACCACAAATTACAAAAATCTATATATTTCCGAAAAAAACAATAATAGGTTAAAACAGTTTCGACTGTTTTAAGTGATTTTATTATGCTGTGAACGAGTATTGCGTTCTTATTTGTTGAAATAGGAAATGGGAATAAATTGAAATTTTGCACAAATATACTTTTGGGCCAAAAACCTAGGCGTTTTATTTTCCGAGCATCCACTCCAGCTGCTTTATCTGCAGTATGCTCCAGGGCTGTATATGTTCTATAGATATCGCAACTGCATAACATAATGCATATATGTAAGTTAGTGCAATTGCATGAGGAAATGCAGGAAAATATATTTTTAGCTTTTTGAGAAGTTCTCATTTATTTAGACTAACATGAAATTCCATTTATTTTTACTTGCAGTGACCAGCAATATACACAAACACACACAGACACACTGCGAGCAGTCCTGCAACATGAAACTCGAAATGCGGCAAGTGGTAATCCTGCTGCTGCCCCTGCTGCTGCTCTGCCCGTGCCCCGCGACGGCGATGAGCCTGTTGAACGGCACAATTGTGGCGGGCTTGGGCGACGGCAGCGTTGCAGGTAGCGCCAATCTGCCGGCAATTGGCGCTGGCGCCGGCGCGGGCGGCAACAGCAGCAGCAGCAGCGTCGGTGGCGGCGGCGTGGGCGGCGGTGGCGGCAGCGGCGGCGGTGGCAGCGGCGCTGTTGGCGGCGGCGGTGCGAACAGTGGTGCCAGCCTGCAGGGCGGTGCCGCTGGCGGCGGTGCTCAGGCCAACGGCGAGCCAAGCGGCAGCGTCGGCGGCAGCGCCGGCAACGTGGGCAGCAGCGCCGGCAGCAACATGGGCAACAGCTCGGCGCCGTTGCAGGAGAAGGCCAAGGAGAAGCTGTACGACAAGTGCACGGGCCCGGGCGATCCCGGGCCGTGCAAGCAGTACATATACAAGTGGCGCCACGAGCCGACAACCGGCGAGTGCACCACATTCATTTGGGGCGGCTGCGATGGCAATCCGCACAATCGCTTCAACACCGAGGCCGAGTGCCTGTTCCACTGCATCGGTGGACCACGTAAGCGAATTACCAGCTTGCCTGCTTGTCCCCCGTTCACGTCACTCACAGTTATGAACTTCTCCCCCTTTGTCGCCCCCGCGCAGACACTTTGCCACCATTTCTGCTGTCGACCACCCGCGAACCGAGCACCACAGAATCCTCGCTGGCGAGCTACACGCAGAGCCCCGCACAGACGCCACCTGGCTACAGTGGCAATGTGGGCGGCACCACGCCCGTGCCCATCGAGCAGCGCGGTCCCGAGTTGACGTTTGCGGAAACGGGTCAGGGCAAGACCTTCGTGTTTGCCAAAAACAACACGTTCATCCAAATGGACGGCGACATCATACAGACATTTCAATTACGGTGAGTGGGTGGTGGCCCCCAAAACAGGCCACGAGTCCAGCTTGGCCAGCCCCGTCCAGCCAGGATATTGACGGCACGCTCGGCACACTTACCTCAATTTCATTGTGCACCATTTTTGAAGTCTTTTGCATATTTCATGCCCCGTAGGAGCGCCGCGAATCGCGCGTCATTTGCCAGATTGTTGGCCTTTCAGCTCCAAATGTGTTTGCTATTAACACCAGAAAGCCAACAATTCTACCCAAATAGTATTGGCAACATGCAAATTAACAAAACTTTATATTTTTTTTAACTCAACTCCTAAGTTTGTAATCTTAGCCGATTATTCCCAGTAAAAAGGTTTCTTTCTTTCAACTCAAATTCACCCATTCCTGGACCCTAAATTTCACACAGTTGGGTGAATTCTCTGCAAACTGTGAAACACTTCTTAAATTACATATATATCATTTATTGATAAAAATGAGTTTAAAATTGATTAAATGAAAATCGAAAAAAATTTGTAATTAACAATTTCCGCTAATTTTCCCAATGTGTTTAGAATATGAGCTTAAATCGATCGGTGATACTCATTAATAAAATAATAGTCATTTAAAAAAAAACATTTTCAATTCATGTTCAAATAGCTTTCTGAATAAAATTTAGAAGTAGATTAAATGAAAATAAACGTTTCCTAAAATTTACCATTCATTTGCTCTGGTCACTATTAAATATTATGATTTCTGCTTAACACTGTATTCAGTGGTGTCAGGTCGTGTAAAATTGCTTAAGGTCGCGTTGAGTAGTGGGAAATTTTAATTATATGCCTAAAAAGGATATAAAATTAAGTACTACATAATGTGCGGAATACCCAAACAAATAATCTCGCTGCCATAAAGTACGAGGCAGATATGTTTGAATATTACAGAGGTGGCTTCAAGTCGTTGACATTCGTGTTAGGTCGTGTTGACTCGTGTTAAGTCGTGTCTACCTGCCTTTTAACACGAACACGTCCTACAGGAAACACGACAAACGCTCAGCTCTAGTCCCGAACAGAATAAAAATACTGGTACCGAATGGGTTAAGTTTGACGTGTTGCAGGTGCAATTAGTTGACATGACGCAGCTTTAACGTAGTTTGGCTTTAACAGTTTGTGGCAATTAAATGTTTTAGTGGCTGGAGCTGCTTGAAATTTGATTTTCAGCTCAATTGCAGGACCTTTGTCTGCGTTGACAGCACAATTCAGTGGACTTTTGTGAGCTTTAAAATTTAATTTGTGCAAACATTTAACATTTGCATATTAAATTAAGATAAAAAAAATGTTATTTAAATAGAAGCCACACACTGAAGATATTTGGACTTGTGCAGAGTCAAATAAAATTCAACAAAAACTTGGTTGTTGCACAAAAGTTGTTATCATAGTTGTTGTTGTCCTTGTTGTTGTTGTTCCTGTTGTTGTTTTTGCTGTTGCCAGTTGCTGCCTTGGCCTGGCTGGCAATTTGGACTGTAGTTTTAATTGTAACTCATGTTGTCGCCTGCAGACAGTCAAGAGCTCAGAGCAAATAAATTTAAAAGTCTGCCATCTCACTCTACCGTTTCTCTCTCTTTGTCTCTCTTTCTCATTTACAGACTTTGCCGTGAGATTTCATTTCAATTTCGCACACGACTGCCGCACGGCCTGCTCGTCTATCACAACGTTAAGAATCCGGATCGCATTAATTTGGACCCCTATGCACTCTATGTGATTGTCGAGAAGGGTCAGCTAAAGGTTGTACATGTCTTTGGCAAGCATTCAACGAGTGTCACCGTGGGCGAGAGTCTCAATCGAGATGAATGGCACAGCGTAATGGTGAGTATGGGAATGGCTTCTCTAACTAGATGCCCCCCAGATACAAGCTCCAGCCTCAGCTCCAGCTTCAGCCGCAGCTCCTGTTTCTACTTCAGCTCCAGTTTTGCCTTTGACTTTGACTGCAGCTGCCGAGAATTGCCTGCCTTTCAAGTTGTTCTCAACTCTCTGCCTGCAATTGAAGTTTCATGTGCTCAACCTTGTTACAGTAATTGCTTCAGCTGAAGCTGCTGCTCTAACAGCGGCCACATCAGCTATTTCAAGTGGTTTGTCCGACAGTTTTGGCTCGTACGCCTCCCTATTTTTTTTTTCTTTTTGCAGATTATATTTATTTTTGTTCAACAATTTAACCGTTCTGATGCCAGCAATTATTTTTTTGGCCAAAAGTAAAGAGTTTCTTGAGTGTCTTGTTTTTTTCAGCCATTTCTTATAACGGGCAACTTTAAAAGAAGCAGCAGGGCATGATTATAAGCCTTGGAAAGTGTTTAAAACCAGTTTATGTGAGGTTCGAAGCTCGACGTCATTATGTAAAAATTTTTTTTTGTTCTGCTTAGAAGCCAGCGTGCTCTTAAATTAAATATAAAAGAAGAAAAAAACGAGAGTATTGAACAAAGCAATCAAATCGTTATTTTATTTTCATTATTTTAAAAAAGTATAATGAGGATTATAAGTAAAATAGAATGCATGGGAAAATTATTAATGTTATTAATTAAATAAAAAGTAAATGTTCCTGAATCTAAATTGATATCAAACAGAAAGCAGGATCGGGCATTGTTGTGTAAATCGTATTATATAAAACAGGGCATTTTATTACATTTACATGACTTTGTTAGGGTATATACAGTAGCTGCATAGATGTTTTGGGCATATTAGCATACACATGCGTTCATCAAGCAATTAGCAAGATTGCAATGCGTGTGGACATGTGTGTGGTGTCTGTGTTGTTGCTGTTGCTATTTTTGCGTGTTTTGTTGGTGTAAAACGCTTTATCAAAGTTTTATAACAAAGCGACCAGGTTGATTTATGAACGCTCAACTTTGTTAACTCACCTACGGACGTGGCTAGTGAATGTTAAGGACCGCCCTTGGTCCAGCAGGACCAGCATCATCATCAATAACCGGCATCATCATCATCAGCAGCAGCAGTGCGTTGCGTGTTTTCATATTTAAAACAAACATATCCACTACTAATCACACCCATGCAGATGCCGGCACACACATGCGCTCATAAATAACACGCAAATTCCTAATGAATTTCAGCTGATCCCTGCAATGTGCGCGCAGCAGTTGCAATTCATTTTCGTAGATTTTTCATGCGCAACAAACAACAACAACAACAACCGGAGCAGCAGCAGCAGCAACAACAACAATTTATCGCCCAGCGCTTGCAACTTCAACTCTGGGCCAAAACGCATAAATTCATAAATTTTTATCATTTGTCTGTGTGTGTGTGTGCGCGACTGCCACGCCCCTAACAGCAGCAGCTAGCTAGCTGGTTTATTGGTTTTATGCTCCATATCTTTCACATCCAACTCCCCTTCTCTTTCGCTCTCTCTCTCTCTCTCTCTCTCGCTCTCTCTCTCTCTCTCTCTCTCTTTCATGTGCTGTCGCGGTGGCGGCGCACAGGTGCGCATCGATGTCCATGGGGCAAGATTAATTGCACGCGTCGACAATAGTCAGGAGGAGGTCTATCTGAAAGGTCTGAATCACGAGTACAACTACGGCGTCTCCACGAATCTGACATCGGTGGTGCTGGTCGGAGGTGAGTGCCAAATCAATTGTGTGTGTGTGTGCGTGTGTGTGTACGTGTGTGTGTGTGGTGTGTGCGTGGGTTTGCCTGCAAATCAAGCTCGGTATACGCTCGCCCCCTATTAAAGCCGGTGCCTGACTCTATGCAACGATTTTGTGGCAAGTGCAGCAACAATTGAAATATAAAAGTTGATCAAATAAAAATAACAAGCATGAACAGTTATCGTGGACGTACCGAATATTATATACCCTTGCGGCAACAAAGCAGATTTATTATATACACAAATCGTTTTTTAATTTGCAACATTATCAGGGAAATTATCATTCTAATATTCTTCTACTTAAGCACAAAATACTACAAAATTATATTAATAGCAATATGTTGTTGAGAATTTGGTTGCACAAGGTTATATTGACTCGGCCGTTGATGCTGATTAGGAATATATATAAACTCTATGGAGTCGGAGGATATTTTGTGACAGTATTAAAATACCCTCTGCAAGAGTATTTAAAAAAAAACTATTTGATACGGCAAATCTAAAAATGAAAATTGAAAATCGAATTTGGCATTCAGCAGGGGACACACTCGCAGATGCACACACACACGCGCGCACACACACACACTTCTGCACTTGCTCATTTGCCATTGAATTTAGAGCACATTTTGCAGGTGCTGTGCCAGTGTGTGTGCGTGCGTGTGTGTGTATGTGACTTTGAAAGCTGCTTTTGTATGCCATGTGAAAATTTAATTATTTGGTCTTCTAAAAGCTACACACACGCAGACAAACTCACAACGAAACATGAAGAGCTCACAGAATGCGCCATTGATTGCACCACTCGGCTTTAGGGGGCGGGGTGGAGGGCAGCGGTGCCAAGCGGGGCTGAGCGCTTCAACAATTGAAAATGTTTAGAAATAAATTGTTCATAAATGTTCCTTGTGCTGCCTGGCCAGCGGAGCATTAAAGCAATAGAGAAAAAAATAATAAATAAACCATTTGAAATTCGGGTTGAACAAAAATTTCTTTTAAGCCAAATTAAATGATGCAATCAAATATGTTTTTAAGCAGATTTTAGGCTTACCAAAATTTTGAACATTTCCAATGAAATTTTCAATTAGTTTTCATGTAATTTGAGCAGTCAACTAACTAGTTCAATCCGCTGGCTTAAATAAGCATAAATACTGTTAAACCGGCCCCCCCATTTGGGCCAGCAACTTTTTTAATTAAACAATATTTAAAGCATCCCATCAAAACTTTTGAGCTGTAAACAAAATGTTTTAAAATTGTATATATCCATATATGAAAATGTGTGTTTTTTGGTCAGACCAACTTAAATCCGCTTGCAAATATTTCGCCCATGTTAATTAATCTTGTTTGTGTGTGTGAGTGTGTTGTTGACCAACTATTAAGCCATCAACCCAGACCCCACTCTAATACCAATTCCAATTTCACTTCGAAATCGGCAGGCCTCTCGTCCGAGGAGAAGCTGCACGGCGTCAAATATATCACCGAATCGTTTGTCGGCTGCATACGGAATGTGGTGCTCAGCTCCGGCAAAGCGGCCTCCGATCTGCTGCCAATTGCACCGCTGGTGGCTACCAAGCACGAGAACGTCAACGAGGGCTGCTCCGATATGTGCGATTCCCGGCACAATCTGTGCTTCGTCGGCTCCCGTTGCATCAACCACTACGCGGACCTCTCCTGCGATTGCTTTGGCACCCACTACGAGGGCGAGCACTGTGACATCTACAGTGAGTACACTTGGAGAAAACCGTCTCTATCAATTTCTTGTATAGCATTTTTATCGCTTGGCACTTCTAATTTCAAGGACAATTATACTTGAGTAAAAAATACTCCTTAGGGCCTTAAATAGATCCAAATTTTGTATACAAAAGATTGTCATACTTAAAAAAATGAATTGGATTAGGTACAGCTGAGCAAAAGTTTTTCAAATAAGAATTTTTTCAAAGATTAAACTATTTGACCTCAGCTACAGTTTGGTATCTTTTGCATTGAATTTAACATTATGTTAGATTTCTTTTCTCCCAGTGCACACATCAAAATTTCTGATTTAGAAATTTTTAATAAATAACGAAGCTCTTGAAATTAAAATGTTATTCTTATGTTATTCTTATTACAACTTTTAAATTGTTTGGATATACAAAATTGTATTCTCAGTTAAAGAAATTTCTATTTCTTGTCTGAGTCTTGACAACATTTCTATTTATTATGTGTAAAAAGCTCTTACGTTTTTTTTTTGTAGTGTATAAGTGTGCGTTGAGTTTGCGCCAGACAATGTGGCCGCATGGAGCATAGGGGCCTGACAGCGCCATTTTGTTTTAATTATAAACTATGTTTGTTTGCTTGCGGTTAACCGCCTGGCCCCTGGGCCCGACCATCCGTCTGGATCGACCAACCCCCCCACCCCATCCTCCCCCTCCCCCCTGACAGCAGTTTTAAACACGCTAATGACCTGACCATAAATTATGCAAAATAGTGTTTGACTTTTTGACTGCCGGGCAAAATGTGCGCAAAATTAGTTTGTTGAGCTCCAAATATACTAACTGGCCTTACCCACACTTTCAGAGCCAGCTTGCCCCCTGACCGCTGCCCTCTGTCATTCGGCTGTTTGGCAGGCATTTAGTTAATGACATAAAGCCAATTCCATGCCGCCATAATTCCAATTAAGTCACGCGAGCCCATTAAAAATGCCAAAGCCATTAAAAATTGAGCAGCTCGTTTACGTTACGTATTTTTTTAGACCCTGTAGGATTAGAGGTCACGCGAAGGCGACTTTAATAATACACTACACATTTGAGCTAAGCGACAATAAACTTTGGTAACTTAACTTATCAAAGTAATGTTGACTTAAATCTAGTTTACAATGTTAGGCAATTAATTAACAAATATCGCAATTAACAAATAACATTAGCATTTTATGGGATATAAAAATGACTATCAAGCTAACATTTAGATTTAAGTAGCACTAGGTACCTATGGAATTCGGGTAGGCTGAGATTCGAACTTGCATCCTTATTGTTTAGTAAGTTCATACAACTAATCTTTATATTCTAAATATTAAAATTACCCAAAGTCTTAAGTTTAGGTTTTGCTCTGGCGTCATATATAAAAACGTTAAAGATGCTTTTAAATTTGTATTTAAAAGTTCCCTTATCTAGATGAAAGGGTATTACAATAAGCTACTTAGTCACGTTCAGTTCGTTTAGCTCAAATTTCCATGCAAATATTGTACAAAAACGTGACAGCAACAACAACAGCAAAAGCAACAACAATAACCAAAATATAGAAAACCATTCGAATGCTTAACAAACACAAGAACGTTGCAGGCGGGTGCAACCGACTGCCCAATGCTCTGTGCGGACTACAATAAAAGCAAGACAAAATTAATTTAAATTATGAAAGTTAAACAAAATAAATCTGTGCGATTCTTGGGATTGTGGCAAAAATATTTTTATGTCGTCTTACTAAAGGAGTATTTAAATCGAAAGTTTGAAGACGAACTAACACTAGTTATTAAGGTATTGAAAATAATATAAATAAATAAATAAACATAATTATGTTAATTGATATATTCAAGTAAATTTAAGTTATTTGAGAAGGCAGAAAAGATATTAAAAAGTATTTATAGTTCTAAACATGATTGCTTATCGAAAGCTTTAAGGCAGAAGCAAATACGCTCTCTCTGAAAATTGCGAACAGAGTATGGGCAAAAACTAATGAAAGCGCGAGCGCTCGAATCGAGGCAATGGACAGCTGCAAATTGCACAATTGCTGGCAGGTCTAACGGCATGTGGCAGCCATTTTGGAAATACGCTCTCTAAATGGCGCCTGTCAAGGACAAATGGCGCCGTGACGTGCGAGTTTGTCGAGCATTTACACTCGCTGCCACTGATCACAATTACAAGCAGACCGAGAAAGAAAGAGAGAGAGAGAGAGTGAGAAAGAGAGAGAGAAGGTTGGCAAGTGCAAGCAAATTGCACAGATGTTGTCTACGAGCATGACCCCGCCGCCGCCCTCCTGGACCGGTTGTCGTTAGTTGCATGTTGCAGTTGTCGACATTTCGGTTGTTCTTGCTGCTGCCGCTGCCGCTGCTGCTGCTGCAACGGAAACAGTGGCAGGCCATTAAAAGCGTTGCGCAGCGTGGGCCACAGCTGGGCAGGCATTCAGCTGCCTTGTAGGTAGAACATGAATGTGCGACATAATCAAACGCAGACGGTTCCTGTAATGCAATAACTAAAATGACAACCGACTGTCTGTGCAATGCCCCCACCCCCTGTAAACCCCCTTCCAATCTGTGTTCAAGTGTCAACGAAATGCGAACAGCGTGAAAATCATTAGCCCGGCCATGAAATTCTCTGAAAGAGTCTGCCAGATTTTCCTTTTGTTTCCTTTTTTTGGCAACGTCCGACATAAACGAACGAACGAACGAAATCGCGTACCCAGCGTGCTGTGGCGGTGCTGTCAAACGTGGTTTGGCCAACGCTCAGTCCAACTCAACTTGGGTTCAGCTGTCAGCCAACTGACAGACCGGAGAGAGAGCAGCCAACATAAGGCCAACAACAAAATTCAGCTTTAAGTGAGTTTTTAGCTGTTGGCAAGCAAGCGAAAATTAGGATCAAGTGTGAATTGTTGTACGTATAGTAAGTGCGGAGTATTTGAAGACATTCATGTTCAGCGAATACTAAGAAGATTATAATGTATCTGCTTTGTGTAAAGAAATTAATTAACAGTTCATTTCACAAATCGAATTCAATTTACAGTTAGTAAAATGGACTACATAAAATGATGTACTTATCGAAACCATTTATGAAATTATTGGCATTCAAATTTTGTTTTCAATTTCAGACTTACTTAATTCAAATTTAAAGCCAAAACTCCGACTGTAAATGTTACAGGCACAATTTTAATTTCCTTTCCCCACATTTCACATAAGAAGTTCAGAAGTAATGAACGACATTTGATAACAGCTTACTCGAAATGCTTTTCTAAATTTGCTGCTAAATTGTTATTGTGCGAATTGTTTTATAGGAACAGAATTTTAGTTTTTATGGCCATCTAGTAAAGTTGCTCGACAACTCTGTTTGTGTGGGTTGCCCCTGTAGAGAATGGCAAGTCAAAGTTGGCCAGTTGTGTGTCAACTATTCGTAGTAGTTACACTGTGATTGTCGATTCTTTTAATTTAATTGAAAATCAAAGATTTCGCATATTTCAAAGATGGCGTTAAACTTACGCCAGATAACCTATTCGGAATTTGCGCTAAACGCGCCCTCTGCGTGGAGCTGTCGACTGCAGGCCAACAAAATAGCCAGCGAGCTGTTGCGACACGGCGAACAGGTGAAGCGGTGCCTGCCCGAGCGGCGTCTGCCCCGATACGATGAGTTCAAGCAGCTGGTGTACGCGGTGCACGGCCATAGCGGCGAGGCGAGCAAGGCGACGCACGAGCACGTCTATAAGACCCTGAAGGAGCTGCGGAAAAGGCAGCTGGATCGGAATATATTGAAGAGCATTAAGTCGACGCTGAATACGCGTCTGTCGGACGGAAATCGGACCACCCTAATGGACTATACGAACATGACCAGCATGGTGCTGCACAAGCAGGCCATGTTGCGCAACAATCTGACGCTGCTGCGTCGCATGAACGAGATCCAGCTGGTGCAGGGCCAGGTGGACAGCTACAATCGCAGCTTCCAACTGCCGCGACCCAATTACCTCAAGATCAAGGCGGAGGCAGCGGAGCTTGCCAAGGAGAATAGACGGCTCGGCTGCCGGCTGTTGCGCGTCAAGTCCAAGGTGGACTCTCATAATCCGTGGCGTCGAAATTTATCCTCGCGTAGGCGCGATGCCACCGAGGAGTTGGTGCGCAGATATAGTCCTATATGCCCCTGAACATGTCCCAAAACTACATGCAAACGGCCCGGGAGCTCCTGCGTCCGGTCATTTACTTTGATCTGGCCGTGCACAGGAGCCAGCACTTGGGCCGCATTTGTATTCAGCTGTACACCGAGGTCAGTCCGGAGGTTGTACTGGAATTTGTACGCCTGGCCACCGAGAACGATGTCCAGGCGCACAGATTCACGTACATCTTCCCCGATCTGTGGATGGAGGGCGAGCTGCAGCCGCAATCGCGCGACGCTCTCAAAAATCACCACGACCATCCGTCGCCGCTGGATGCAAGGCAGTTGAAGGGCGTGCTCTCCTATTCGTGGAGCCATCGCCAGCGATTTCCCAACGGCCTGCTGCTCTACACCATTAGCTTCAAGACGCTGTCGGTGGAGCCCCTGGAGCGGGTTATCTTTGGGCGTGTGGTGCGCGGCGTGCGCCTGCTCGAGGTCTGTCGGGACTTTGGCACCAAGGCTGGCAAGCCCAAGAAGAGCATTGGGATAGTCAAATGTGGACTGCTCTAGCAATCACAGCGACAGCAGCAGCAGCAACACCAGCGAAAAGTGTCCACTGAGATTACAAAATCTGTAGCATACTTTTCTGCGACACTGCGCAAACATTTCCGCCAAAATTCCCGCCATAAAAATTATAGTATGCCTGCATTGCGTTATCGACTGGGCGTGGCCGCCCCTCACGTGTGTGGGCGTGCGCGCGAATATGTGTCAGATAAGCGCCCAGCATTTTCCTGTCACTGCGACCCAAAAATACCGAAAAAAAATACGAAAAAAATACAAACAAAAACGTTGCTGGCGGGCGTAACCGAGTGTGCAATACTCATTCACAGTTAAAGGCTGCTCAAAACAGTCCTAATTATGATTGTTACTTAGCAAAAATATAGATTTTTGTAATTTGTGAAATTTTAGAGATTTCGATTTTATCGACTTACCTCGGACCCCTTTCATCTGACACGTGTATACACGAGTATATATTCCATGTTTTAGGTCTCTAGCTTAGCGTCGCACAAAGTTGCGTTCACTCACACATACGGACTTTGCACAAACCCAATATACCCTATTCACTTTGTGAATGCGTTGAAAAAGTGCTACACGATTTGCACTTTCGCACTTGCCGCGAGGCTGTTGTGTGCCATGGGGAATGAGAGGGGGAGGGCGAGGGGAGTGGGGGGTGCGCTGTGGTGTAGAGGCGAGCATAAACGCCTAGAGGCCACAGTCATGGTCCGAACAATATAATCTATTTCTGTGCCTCTCGACGCTTTTTTTGCGCCATGCAGATAATGCAGCGAGTATTTCGCCACACCACCGAGCACCACTGCAACATGGCACCACCGAGCAAACAAAAAAAGTGAATCAAACAAATAGAGTAACTGAAAAAAGTTGTTGAAATTTGCTTGGGTTTTTGTGGTAAGCTTCCGAACTGCAACTGCAAATATGCGAACAGCTACATTAGGCGTGAGCCTGACAAAGCTCAAAAGATTTTCTACCCAAAAAAATATATTTATGCTTTAAATCAATGTGAGAAAGTTAGCTGATTACTCGAATTCGAAGAATAAATATTTACTCACCTTTAAAAATAATGTCCCACAAATCTTGGCTAGCTTTTCACTTAAATAAAAGTTGTGGAACATTTGAAAAAAATGTCAGTATAATGATAATTATATTAGGTTTGAATATGTTTATAGCTATATAAATATATTGTAAGTAGTAAGTAGTCAGTAAGTAAATAGAAGCCTTAAATCATTAACTTCATTTTAAATGAATAGCCCAATAGTCAGACTTGTTTTCTCTATGTTTATTGTATTGATTACAAATGTGCTATTTATAGTAGTATGTAGTAAGTAGTCTGTAAGTTTATTGTGCTCTTATTCTATTAACTAATTGAACTCAATTGCATGTCAATATGTCAATAGTTAGGTAACTTTTTTATATTTAGGCCTATTTTTAAATGAATTAAAATATGCAAAAGTTAGGGAAATGGAAGAGTGCTAATTGTACGATTATAGAATTGTCAAGAGGTATGTAGTCTCATAGTAAAGTACATAATATGCGATATTAGCATTTTCTAGTTTTATTTAGGACCTTTTTAATACTCTCGCATGCTCTGGTATAATAATTTTAAACAAACCTCCATCTCCCTGCTTAGCTGCCACAATTATCACGCTGCGCGGCGCCAGCTATGTTTCGTACCGCATCTATGACTGGAAGGATCGGGTGCACTCCTCGACGATACGCATCAGCCTGATGTTCCGCACCAACTTCGATGACTCGGCGCTGTTCTACGCGAGCGGGGAGTCGCTGAAGCATCAGTATATCGCGGCCGCCATCAAGAACCAGTCGGTGCATGTGGAGATGGACTTTGGCGACAATGTCATGACCACGGTGCTAACGGATGACCTCACTCGCGGCTACTGGCACAATCTGACCATATTGCATGAACAGCGCTCGGTGCGCATCATACTCGATCAGCAGCAAAAGATTTTGGAACTGCCGGCTACGGTTAGCGGAAATCTGCTGTTCGATCCGGAAATCTATTTCGGCGGCGGCCCCGAGCTGAACAAGAAGAAGGGCCTCATCTCGCACAACAACTTCGTGGGCAGCCTGAAGTATGTCTACTACAATGACATTTCCATATTGTACGAGCTGCAGCGTGGCAATCCCAAGGTGCACTATCATGGTGAGTATGGCAAAGGACAGGGAACAGGCATCGAAAAGGATGCGAGAAATTCTGTATTTGAGCACAGGCACACTGATAAACTGTTGTGATTTGTCTGTGACATTGTATTTGTATACCCATTTTGCCGGGGGTCGCATGAATATGGCAACTTTTTGGTTTTTCAATTACGAACTTTATTACGCTCTCGACAAATCGGATAAATCTTATCAATAGCGCACAACTATACGCAACTCACATAGGAACAATGTAAAGGCAATTCAATTTTCCATAGTATTGAAATATTTCATAAATCTGCCACATGTCGGCAAGTGTATTAAATCTTCGGCAAGCTGCAGCTATATATTCCATCTAGTTTCATTTCTTTTCTTTCTTTTTTGAGTCTTTATGGCCAAGAATTTGAGAGAGTTAACATTTCCATTTGGTCGTTGCAGGTGTCCTGGAGGCTGAATTCGTTGAGAACGAAGTGAATGTCATACCCATCACCTATCCCTTTGCGACATCGCACATTTGGTGGCCCATAAATCACGCCCAAGAATTTAATATTAAATTCGATTTCCGCAGCAGTCGACCCGGCGCAGTCCTGGCCTATAGTGACGTCACGACCAGCGCCGGAAATGGCTTCTGGGAGGTAAGTGTGCGTTGAAGCATTCAAGCATATATTCGCCAGCTTATGAAATGCACAAACACACACACACAAACACACACACACTTGTGTGTGTTAGTGTGTGTGTCTGGACTCAGGCAAAGACTTGAGCGTTGACGTTGACGTCGACGTCGACAGCGACAGCAATGTGCAGCGTGTGCTTAAGACGACTTAGCAAACGATGTTTTGGGGCCAAGCGGAATGCAAATCAAATGTACATACGCCGTGTATGTGTGTGTGTGTGTGAATGCACTTGTGTATGTGCGTGGACGTGTGAACGAGCTAAGCATGCGAAATTGCAACAGGGACATTCCCCAAAGCAGTTTCTCCTCAGAGAATAAAGAAATGTGAAAGGCGAAAGAATGTGATTTGAGAAAGTTGTGTGTACGTGAGCGCAGGAGTATATACACAGCAAGAAATGTTAGTTGAGATCCAATTTCAGATTTAAATAAAATTGATGTTTTGAATAACGCCTTTTCATAATTTTAGCAAAATGTGTATTTGGTTTAAAAACCCACATAGTTATTTGAATTATAATTTCTTTGCACGCAACAACAAACAACAATGCTATACTTAAAATTACTCTCTGTACATTTTTCATAATCTCCCAGCTTAAATTTTACTTCTGATTGATTGTAAAAAATGCCAATTTTTAACAGTTTAAATTGTTTTTCATTATAATTTTTCTATATCTCTCTTTCTCACTACTCTGTTATGTTGATGTCATAAGGGCTTATCATTTCTAGTTTTTGTTTTCTTTTTTCATGAATAGATTTATGACATTGGTGCAACAATTTGTAGAAAAATATGATGCATTTCTTATGATTGCGCAATCGAAATTGCGCAAAGCCAACGATTGCGTTGCATAGAAAAGTGCGTTAGAAACAGCCCTCAACAGCTTAATGCCACTCAACATGGGCCCCACCCCATCCCTTCCCCACATTCCCACACACACATGCACACACTAAATTCCCCACTTTAACAGCTCTGAGCTACTTGCCACACTCAAACATACAGACACTTGATTATGCAACTGACGTGTGCATGTGTGTGTGTGTATTTGTATAAATGTCAGTGGCATTTATCTATATTTAAACAAACAAACGTCCTGGCCTCGAACGTTTATTTGGTTACTTGACATTTTGGAAATTCACTAAGGGAATAAACATATACACACAAAAACACACACACACATGCACCCACACACTTATACAATACAAATGCATGCAGTGTGTGCAATATTTATTTGCATTTTATTGTTGACTTTCTTGCTTTTGATTGCAAAGACCCCGAAAATAAACTCAAATGTCAATATAGAAATGCCCTAAGAGAAAGTGAGAGAGAACGAGATACAGAGAGGGGGAGAGTTGAATGGGGATTGTGGAAAAACAAATTGCTGGCCATCTCGTAAAATGTTGTAATAGCAATGAATATTTATGCTTGAAAGCCGTTTAATTTTCCATTTGGCTTTTTGGCTTATTGAAATTGCCTGGCGATTTATGTGTGTGGTCGCAAAATTAATACGAAATTGATTGCACATATGCCAGAAAATGTTAATAATATTTTTATTTGCTGTTTTTTTTTTTTGTTTTTGGCACAAATTGCAATTGCCAAAATTGTTGTGATTAGCACATTAAACATGCTCCAAGTTTGCCACAGAAATCCATAAAATTCGGTGTGTGTACATTTGAAGAACGCATCAGTTAGCATTGGCATTTTATTTATTTATTTATTTATTTACTGTTTGTCGCTCTGGCCACAAAATTACCACCTGCGATTTGCGCAGCGCTTAGCAAACTAATAAATTGTGTAGCCCAAAAAAGTAGGCAACGGAAAATGTCAACTCGGGTAATTGACAATGGGACAGGGTGGTAAATAAAAACTATTACGCCCGCACGAATCACAAATCGCAGATCGCAAATCACAAATCGAAATTCGCAAATCGAAAATCGAATTTATTGACAGTCGCGCAAATGGTCGAAAAAGTCAAATAACAACAAAAACGCGCGCAGCGAAAAATAAAAATCATTTGCAATATTGTCAGTATATGCAAGAGTGTTTGTGTGTGCGATGTTTGCTTTAAAATATAACACGCTGCCAAAAGTCTAATGAAATATGCAATAAAATTTTAGTGTTTGGCATTTTGTATAAGCGCGACAGGCGCTCAGCGCAAAAGCGCAATTCACAATGAGCCGCGCATAAATAAAGGAAAATAAATACAGTATATCTACAGAGTATATAAACACATGTGCATGTATGTATATGTCTGTGTTGATGCTGCAGCATTGGCTGTCAACTAACGCCAACTGACAGCAATTTAAAGATATAAATATAAATTGTCTCATATAAAAATTATGGCACCAAGCCCAACAACAATTTTTCGTTAGTTTACAGTTTGAACCCGATACAGTTTGGGTTCGATATGTGAACATAGCTTTTTTCTTTCATTTGTAAAGCAACATTTTACTTCGATGCTTTCTGTCACACTTTTGCCAATTTTAAATAAATCAAGGTAATTTAAAAAATACAACTCATCTACTTTAAAAATAAAATATAGAAGAAAAATATGTTCTAAATTAAATTACAATTTTCTAAAAGTTGGATATTGCAAGGGTTTTAAATCTATGTTTTCCTTCGAAGGTACATTACATTTGAAAATATAATATAGTAGACTTAAAACTGGCTTCATATAAATAAATAAATATTTCAAAATGTTTTGAAAAGCATTTTCTTCAGCCAAACAGTTTTCGATTGTTTTCAATTTGAAATTTTTTTAGCTTCCGCATCTAATTCGACTTGAAGCCTCATTTAAAATGATTTTAAAATACCTGTAGATATTATTGTTTCGGCTTTGGAACTTGGTTGGTGGTGATGATATTAGAAGAGACTTCTAAACATGACTAAACTGCTAATGCCAGGGCTTAAATAATGCTAAACACACACACATAAATTAAACACAATTATACAGCTGCACATAAATACACATAAACAGCAGAGCGAGAGTGGGAGTGCACTCTCCCTGTCTCCCTTGCACGTTAAATCCAATGGGCATTGGGCGTGTCATAAATGGCGCCAGCTAACTGCCCCTCCCCGCTGTGAGCTGCGCAAATATTCAATTTTGTTGTTGGCTAACAATTTAACAGGCCCGCATGTTGGCTGATGCCGCTTTGATGCATTCAATGCAAATCGAAAGCGCGAGTACGCGGCGTATGCGTAATATGATTTAAGCGATGCTAATGCACAAAGGCATTTCAAAATTGAAATATGTGCGCGAGTGTGTGTGTGTGTGTGTGTGTGTGTGTGTGTGTGTGTGTGTGTGTGTGTGTGTGTGTGTGTGTGTGTGTGTATGTGTGAACTCTTGCAGACTTGTGCACATTGTGGATTTTGTGGGCATTTGGCAATTTTGATTTATTTTCAACGCAGACACGCGAAGTTTGAACTGCAAATACTAACAGAGTTTTGTATTTTTCCTGTGTGTATTTTACATGTGCTGCGATTGCGATTGCGATGACAAAACTAATATTTGGCAACACGCTAATGCTGGGGCTTCACCTGCACAACGTGCAACTTCCGTCGATGACAACTGCAACGAAACGAAACCCTTGTCGATAACGCAACAACAACAACAACGAAAACACCGAAAATAACACCAACTGCAACTACAACGTGCGCCGGAAATGTAAAACTAACGGAAATTACAAAATGGCTGCCGCTGGCCAACCAAACGACTCCCCTCAGATACGCTTAAGCTCAGACAAGCTGAGCTTCGATCTGGTGCCCGATGTCAACAACAACGTGACCCACTCGACAACCATCAAAATCAACCGCGCCACCTCGTGGCACAGCGTCGAGCTGGACTATAAAATGGGCGAAATACGTTTTACGGTCGACTACCGGCACACGCTGAGCCAACTGTTCGGGCTGACCTTTAACATTGGCGACAAGCTGATCATCGGCAGCAGCTTAAAGTCGGCGGCGATGGGCCTGGTTGGCTGCATCCGTGACATTGAGATCAATGGGCATCTGATCGAGCCGCGGCACGTGGTCAAAACGGAGCGCGTGGTGGGCGAGGTGGCGCTGGATAATTGTAACTACATCGATCCCTGCAAGCGGCCCAACACCTGCGAGCATGGCGGCAAGTGTTTCGTCAAGGACGATCGCGTCACCTGCGACTGCAAGCACACGGGCTACATTGGCAAGAATTGCCACTTCACCAAGTACCGAAAGACCTGCGAGGAGCTGGCCCTGCTGGGCTTCACCAAGTCGGACGTCTATCTGATTGATATCGACGGCAACGGCGTCTTTCCGCCCGCCCACGTCAAGTGCGATTTTCAGAGCTTGGAGAATGCGACCAAAACGATCGTGGTGCACAATCTGCCCAGCCAGGTGGATGTGCGCAGTGTGCGCGAAACAGACTTCAGCTTCAATATACGCTACAGAGAGTTCTCGCCGACCATGCTGCAGGAGCTGATCTCGCACTCGCTCTACTGCACCCAGTACATCAAATATGATTGCTATCGCGCCCAGCTGGAACTCCACTCGGCCACGTGGTTCACATCCTCGGCCAAGAATCTCACTGTCGACTTTCTCGGCAATGTCAAGAGGTAAGCGATTCCAGCCACTCAACTGTCATTGTGTGGCATTTGTGATTTACTGGCGGTCGCGTCCCACCAAATAGCCAAACAGTGCACAGTGGAGCGAATGCAAAAAATAAGAGTGAACAACAATTATTTGCAATTTCAAAAAAAAATCCTCGATCTATCTTTTAGCAACATTCTTAATACTTGCTATATATTTTCCAAAGTGGGCCAAAAAACTAAAATACTGGTAAAAATAATTGTATTACAAAATTTATTGCCATAGCCAGAAATGTCTTCTAGAACTCATCACTTTTCTTATCTGCTATATATTACCAAAAGTGTGTGCACAGTGGGCCAGATAGAGTGAATAAAGCAACTCAAATTGCATTTCCCAATAATTTCATCGAAATATTGAATAATTTAGCCCGTTTTGATGATTGGCCTTTTTAAATGCCTTTTAAAACTCATTTATATATAACATTTACAAAAGTGCGTACTCAGTGAACCGAAAAGGTAAAAGTGTTGAAAACTAAATTAATTATTGGTTATCAAAAGATTTTAAATGCATTTTTGTTCAATATAAAAATTAACTTTACTATCACGATAATATTTTGCAGTCATTATTTGTATTTTCTATATAAACAACAAAATTGAAAATCATTGAACAACAATTTTCGTTTAGTTATTATTTTTGTGGGTCTATTTGTGTAAGCTTTAAAAGCTCAATAGACCGGCCCCCAATGCGAATTTAATGCTGCTGGCCATAAATATTTCATTTAACGTTTTATTTTCCACACTTGCATTGCTTGCCCACTGTCCTAGCTCGGCCTATGTCCAGTTCTATGCACAAGTTGCTGTTGGAATGCGCCACGCCGCCTTCACCCGCTCCCCGGTGCGGCCCCTACAGCTGCTGCTGGTGCTCTACTCCCCCTCGGTGCGCCGCATGCCACACAATTAATGTTGCAGTCTATTTGCTTAACTTGTTGGTGTGGCACAGTGCATTGTGTGGCCCGTTCTGCTCCAGTGGACGGCTCTGCGCCCACTCTGCGTACGTGCGGTAATCCAACAGTATAAATCCTTCATTTCAAACGACGAGTCGGGCAACTGGCCAGTTGCTTAGTTGATAGTTTGGCTGTTGGGGCAGCTCCCCCACGCCGTGCCTCGCTCGGCATTTCAAATGTAAACGAAACTTAAATTAATTGCTCGAACATGCATAATATAGGCGCTTGGGCCTACACTTAATGCTAACTGACATATTTATTCGCACGGGAAGGCATGCCACAGACCTGTGGCACACACACACGCACACACACACACACACACACTGACGCAAAGCAACTCCCTTTCATAATGCTTCGATTTGCGTACATTTGTGTCAGCTGCAACAACAACTGCAACGGCAATTGCAACCAGGGGTCAATTCTCAAGCCACGTCTACAATTGTCATCTTTATGCCACTGGCTCTTGCATCAATTGTGCGTGTGTGTGCGTGTGTGTGTGGATGGCGGGGGTGAGTTTGTGTGTGTGTGTCAGATGCGTAATTTGTCATGCTGCTCGGCCTGCTGCTGGCCAACAGCATCGTGTGGCCGCCTGCTGTTGGCTTAGCTCTTCAAATTTGATTTTTCATGTGTGCACGCACAAAACTGTTGCCTACTTCTTGGCGCCACTGCCCAGACCCCCACTCCCCACCCACTACCCCTTGACTAAGTTATATGTGTGCGGCATTTGTTTCTATTCATTGGAGCATAACATTTTATGACGCTGAAAACCCAAGCGAATGTTGCATAAGAAGAAAACAATGTTGAACTTATGAAAACCGAATTTTAAATACCCTTATCGAACTTCAAGCAGAAGTGCAATTTGTTCAATTCATTTTGAACTGCCACTTAATAACTGATAACAGGAGATTAAGACCATAATCTGAAAACATCTTTTTGCATTTTTTAATCCAATACTAATACCATATTAAAATTGTAAATAATTGCAAAATGGAGTTCCTTTTTTACTTTCAGTAATTTTTTTTATATCTTTCCATTAAGCCATTACAATTAATGCAAGTTATTGTTAATTGAAACAGAAACAACAGCTAGGTATTTATTTCTACTAAAAGCTGGTTCAGTTACGAGTTTCAGCTTATCCATATTAATATCCATAATGTTTTTATTAAAAACCAAGCCTGAATAAAAACGGTTAATAGTGCCAACCTCATCAATACCATCTGAACAACACGCTGCTTATGCCCGACGCATTGGGAATTGTATATAAAAGGCAAAAAAAGAAAAAAAATATTTATGGCAAATACCAAAGTAAAACATATGAAGCAAAAAACAAAATTGCAAAAGTGCAAAACAAGAGCAAAGCATAAACACACACAGTTATACACTTATGTGTGCTGCGTGTGTGTGTGTGTGTGCGGGCATAAAAGGCTGAGTTGTATTTATGTCGGGCAAATATGTTTCCGGCTCAGCGCTAATAAGGTTTATGACAGAGCCTCGCTCATGTGTAGCCCTATCTGTGTGGCCATGGGTGTGCTTGTGTGTGGTGCTGCCGCCATATTGTCGAACAACTCTTTTTCAACTTTTGCTCGGTAATTTTTCTTATGGCTGCCTTTTTAAAATGAATGGCTTTGTGCACAAATTTAGTCTTTACGCCTAATTTCTTGCGCCGCTGCCAAAGCTCAAACAGATGAAAGAGTGAAAGAATGATAGAGGGCTAGGGGTATTGGGGCAGGAGGCAGGGGGGCAGGGGGGTAGGGGGTAGGGAGAAGGGATCCTGGCTGGCTGTTCTGTAGGACTTTGACAATACATCATGCGCAGCAAAGTAGGCAACAGCTGCTGCCAGCAATTTAAACTTGAATTTTTCGCCTCTCTTTCCAGTTGTTCTTTTTGTTGTTGTTGCTTCTGTTCGGTCTGCGTCACTAATTTCCGCTTTCACTAAATCAATTCTGGTGCCTAAACAGCACTCGATGCCCCTCTCTTGGCCTTTTTCTTTTTTGTTTGTATGTGTTGTTGCTGCTATTGTTGTTGTTGTTGTTGTTTTTGTGCAACTGCTTTGAACGAATGGCGTTCTGCTTCGCTACAGCCAGAAATATCAAAATGCGTTTTAGCACAATTCCAAAATTCGTTAGTGTGTGTGTGTGCGAGAGTGTGTGTTTATACAGTCAAGCCAAAGTCTGACCAAGGGAGCAGCAAAAAAAGCCACGTTAGAACGCTGCAGTCGGGTGCAGCCAACGAAGCTATGCCCTGTTCCGACTGTTAATAGAAACACAAATTGAAAAAGAGTCTTTCCGGTGCAACAGTACAGCGTGAGGACTAAAAAACTAAGTTAGAAAAGTGTACACATGATGCATTCCTCTCTCACAGTGTAAAAATTACTAAATAAAGCTGGCAAAACATTCTCATTATATTAATTTTTAAAAGATGGCATATATTCCCTTCTATATTTTCTTAAAATCATCACACAAAAAAAAATTATCTCATTTTAAATATATCGATTTAAAACGAATATTACCCAATTTATATTATTTTACATTTGTACACTTGTTTAAATTTATACATTTTTATTTTATAAAATAGCACAATTTCCCTTTTTCACTTTTTCAGTGTATATAAAAATGTTCCTTAGGTATATCTACCAAATTTGTATAAACTTTAGCTCCAACGCTGTGGAAGATACATATGCTCGCAATTTACCCACTGGGTGTGTGGGCCTTTATCTGTCGGGAATATATCCCAACTATTTCCAACGTTTAATGTTAGCTTCAAAGCCAATATCAAATAGACGTTATAGAAACCAACAGATATTGCCCAATACACCAATACACCCCTATTTCAGTTTGTGAACAGAGCATTTAAATGAAACTACAAAACAAAAAAGAGAGTTAGCTCTCGTTTTTTTTCTCTGTTTTTGCTCGACGTGTGCGTTTGCGGCGAGGCAACCCATTGAGCCATCCATCATTGGATCGTAGTTTGGTCTTTACTCATTCAAAATTTGACAGCATCGTTTGTTTGTTTGTTGCTGCTGGTTTGGTTAGCTGTGGTCCGCACCGGACCAGGCGCTGCCTGTGGAGCCCGCTTAGCCTTCTGTGTGCCTGCAAAACGCTAAAGCGGAAACGGATGTGGCACATGCATTGCAAAACCGCACGAGCTGAAAACTGAAACCTGGTAAAAAGACGGCATGGCAGCAGAAATGCAATACTCTTTAGTTTCGGAATAAAGCCCAACAATTGATCAAAGAAGAACCACCAACTAGTTGCTTACAAAATTTCAAGTATTTAAAGAGCTGCATTTCTATTCCGGCAATTATTCAGTTACAAACGGAGCCTAGCCAACAATATACCCTCTATGCGCGGCTACTCATTGCCACTTATAAATGGCAAAACAAAAATGCCGACAATAAATCGCCCAAAAGAAATGCCCCCCGTTCCGGCGCCCTTTCATTTAAAGTGGACTCTCGTCAAATTGCCGGCAGCTCTGTCGACAGAAGCGTCTCAAAAATACATGCAAATGTATGCGGCGGGCTATTTTTTTTTTTTGTTTTTTTTTGAATACCTTTCTCCTTTTTTGCTTCATTCTTTATTCTATATTTTTTTGGTTTCTCTTTTGTTGTTGCTCTTGCACCCTGGCCGATCGGCTAACAGAGGCGCCTGCCCGTGCTCCGTCAACAAGACGTGCGTGGACCCGAATCAATCATGCAACTGCGATGTGAAGGAGAACAAATGGAATTCGGACGAGGGCTACTACCAGGAACCGCACAGCTTGGGCATCACCAACATGTACTTCCTGCAGCAAAAGGATTTGGACGATGAGGCCCAGGGTCGCATCACCCTCGGCCCCCTCGAGTGCGTCGAGACAAGTGAGTTGTGGGGCATACGGCCGGACCAAGGCCACAAACTAACTAACTTTGCGGCCATCAATAGATACCCAAAAGTATGTGGTCACCTTCACCACATCGCAGTCGTACATTGAGGTGCCCGGCTGGCGCAAGGGCGACATTGCCTTCTCCTTCCGCACCACCGGCGAGAAGGCCATACTGCTGTTCCAGCCGCCAATCCGTGCGCACTATCCCTCGTTCATGGTCGCCCTGACCGGGGACTATCAGCTGACGTTCAATTTCACCCTCAGCACGGGCACCACACGGGAGCTGGTGATAAACTCGCATCGCAGGTGAGCGTACCCAAAATAAGGCCAGCTATATATCGAAAATTGTTTGTCTCGATTGACTGACTGATTGATTGATGATCAATGCACAGACTCAACCTTTAGAGTAGATTATCGTTGTGTTATAAATACACAATTAGACATTTTAACATTTAACATTTTAACAATTAATATTTCATTCTATTATTTATTATTTTTCTAACAGTTTCTAAGTTTTCTAAGATCTTTGCAAAATTGCATTAAATACATATTTAATTCGGTTTGAAGAATCCTCCATCTTACTTGAAATTGAAGTATTTTGGGATTCTAGCTCATTTTCAAGCTCAATTTTAATTTGAAAAATCCCACCCATTAGCATTTAAGGGCAACCAAACAAATTGAATATTTAATGACAAATACTTAAGCCGGACAAAGCGGGCTAATGCCTGCTAGTCGTGTATTATATCGATTACCAACCGTATGATATATATATCTATTCGTGTTAATTGTTTCAGGTTGAATGGCGGCGAATGGCATAAAATATGGATAGACTATAACCAATATCATGTGCGCTTCATGATAAACACCGATTACCAGATGCTCGATTTGCTGCCCGAGGAGGAGTTTGGCCCGTTCGAGGGCAGCATGTACATCGGTGGCGCCACATTGTAAGTACAGCTTTGATATAGGGGCTAGACGGTTATATGTAATCAGCCCTGGAATGGGCCAATCGCATTCCCAATCGTTTTTATGGCTGCTTGCAACGCAGCAGCAGCAGCAGCAATAGCGGCAGCTGTAATAATAACCGCAGTGCAAAAACTCGCGGGTGCGCTCCAATGGTCGCCATTCGCTGGCCATTGGCCATTGCGGTCTGTGCAATTTATTGCGGCAATTACGTTTTAATTATAAACGCGCAACTAACTGCCAACCAGCAGCAGCGACAGCAGCCCATTGAGCCAACAAAGATACTCAAAGGCGGCCAAAGTGTAGCCCAAGGGCAACTAACTGTCTCTCTGCTGACGAGTGTAACACACCCAGGGGCTCATTGCTTAGCGTGGCCAGTGATTATATCAGCAGCTGACTACACAGCTGAACAAAAATGGCGGGAATTGAATTCAATTGCATAATTTTCACTCTGTTTTCAAATTAAAACCAACATTGACAGCTAGAATTTTTTATACACACATTCTAAATCCTTTTTGATGCATAATTCAAAAAATAATTTAATAATGGTTGTAAACCCAAAAAGTGTTCGCACCAATGTCTTCCCTTTAGGGTCTGAGAAGTGCTTCCCATTCCATTCCCCCACTTGTGAACTGATCCCTGCTAGGAGTGCTAAATTAAAAATGTTTGATGAAGTGGGTTCCACGAATTTAGGGTCTACTCCAACATTTGCAATTCTTATACCAGATTGTAATAAAACCCACATCGGCGGGCCCTTGACACAGGTCTAGAACTTCAGCTGGAGAACTTGATTAGATGCTCGACTACCATATCGACATTCTCTTTCGATTCGATTCCAGTCAGTAAATTATAAAAAAAGTAAAAGAAAATTTTGAATTAAATTGTTAGCATATTAATTTTTAAATAAAATGTTGTACTGTGCACCCACATAAGGTTCTTTCCTCGACCCATATATTGCCACATAGATTAAATGTTCGCAACAAGTTTATATTGTGTAATCATTAATCACAGCATTGTTTGTACAACATTTTTAATTATGTTATCCAGCAGGCACTTGTGTTCATGTTGCCAGGCAGCCGTACGCAGCAATTCATTTGCAGCACATAGATGCTGTTTTATCCGCAAAGTACTCGCATCAAAAGAATTGCCATAATTAAATTAACTTCCCGCTGGAAATTCATTTCAAAGTCATTATCAATAATCAAGCCAGGGCACGCCAGAGGGCCAAGTGCGGTAAAGGGCGGGCCAAAGTCGCCCCCAACTCGCGCACAATTCGCGAACAGTTTTTTTTTTATACCCCAGTCGAGAAACGTCGCGTTTTCCCCCTTTGGCAGTTGGCGCACTTAAAACGCGCTTATGCTTGATTGGCATAATTTATAAAGTTTTTTTTTGCTCCGCACACACAGACACACACACACACATCCATACCGAGAGACAGATGTGCACACTCATAGATAGAATGGAGACGAAGTTGCAGGCAAGTGGGAAGGATAGGGATTTCGGTCTGGGGCACTCAACGAGCCGTGAGCATTTCGAGTGTGTGTCTGTGTTTAATTATTAAAAATGTGCAAAATCAAATTGAAAAATAAAAAATTACAGAAAATGTGTACACATTTGCACTTAACCCCAAACCAGCGAAAGCCACCGCAACACCCCGCGACCCGAGCCATTCATAAAATTTCGATGAGCGGTAAACACGCAGAGTAATTAACGGTAAAGTGCTGCACTTTATATACCCCAACCAACCAACCAAGCAAACCAAACCATCACCAAACCAAACCGAGTCCCGTCGCAACGACCCAAGCTGCTTTCAGCCGGCCAATTATGGAGTTCAATTTATTTATCCAAAATAAAAAGAAAAAGGGAAACGGCTACAGAAAAACACAGGGAAATTACAAGCCCGACTACATATGTATAATACATGGAAAAAATGAGAAAGTACGAACAGCGCATGATTTGAGAGCTCGACTTTGATATGCCCTGCCTGTGTTAAAAAAATTTAATTTTAACTTACTTAAGTTTATATGCGCAATCAATCTAGAAGACGACCAAAAATGTTTGTAAATTTTGGAATGATTTCTGAGCAGAAAGAGTGCAATTTAAAGTGTCGTTTTATACACATTTGAATCGATTATTTAAAAAATTTCAAGATACTAAGCTTTAAAAAAAAACAATGCTTCAAAAAAATGAGCATAAATTGGAATTTTAAAATGCAAAGATTTTAGATGCAATGAAAGGGACACACCATGAACAAAATGCAAATCGGTTCAGCTTTAGCAAAGTAATGGGAGTTTAATTGAATTTTTATCAATTTTGACATCGTTTTTGACCAAAATATTGACTACCTAAGAACGCGTCGTTTTAAACTAATTTGAACACCAGCAATCCATTAATTTTTTAAAACCTAAATTTGAAATTGTGCACTTTAAAACATGCAGAATCAATCTAGAGGACAGGCCATAATTAAAATAGAATCAAACATGTAAATCGGTTCATCTTTGGCAATGTTATGAAAGACGAAAAACCTACAAACAGGCATATTTTTTGTTAACCGCTTGTTAAGCGTATTGAATACAGGGTATGCAAATATTGCACTTGGAAGCTTATAAGGCGCGGACAAGGATGGAAGGATGCAGCGAGAGTGTGTACTGTGTGCAGCGTAAGCCATTAAGCGGAATCAGTGCGAGCTCATAAATAAATGAGTTAATCAACATATTGACGCAGACAAGGCGAGACGAGACGAGACGAGACGAGCCGGAACTTCACCTTAACGCAGCAGGACACATTAAAGTAGAATGTGGCGAACTGATGCGTTTACAATTAATCTCCCGAGACAGACTGTGGGCCATATGCAGTAGAGCAATTTACGGGAAAACTGGTTTATTGATCTTATTACTGAAATGCCTTTTGAAATAATTGATTAAGTGGGGCTTCTTTGTTCAATGGCATTTTCCTGAATTTCCGGAATTTAATGAATGCGCTTTCGCTAATGAGAATTGTAATCGGCTTTTTGTCAGCCGTGCGCCTGGGTCTTGTTTCGGTCGTGTCATGTTGTTTAGGAACAACAGATGGAAAAGCAACAACATCAGCCGTTTTGTCTGTGTCGTGTGTCCTGTTGATCATTTGCATCGGCCATCGATTACCCGGCGGATGCATGGCCCAAAAACACAGACAACTGGCGTGCCAAATATGCGAATTATTTGCCCCGCTGCAGGAAGCAGAACAACAGCAGCGGCGGCAGCCGTGGTTGCCATTGGGGAAAATGTGCTGCTGTCAGTGTATTGGTTGTGTTGCATGTGTCGCAGCGGCCATGAATGAATGAAAAGTGCTTAATTGCTTGTGACGGTGTTAAATAAATTCTTAATTGCTTCGCACTTTGCGCGTTTGCAAAGTTAATAGGATTTCCGCCCGTCCATAGCTCTGCAGCTGGGGCATCTGTTGCCACCTGCCGCCGGCTCCTCCATAGGCTGTCAAATGCTTTTCTTTCATTTTATTGCCGTTAATTTTGTGCAGGGGTTTTTTGCTTTTTCGTTTTTTTTTTTTGTATATTTTTGGCCGCCAGCCAGCGTGCAAATCCTTTTAGCCAAGTGTCAGCCAGTCACACGGCACATCATTTGCAAGGCAAAACGCTAAATTTCATTTTACAACGCACGAAGCCGACACCACGCCCCACCTCCCCCCGCTCTGCTCTTTCGCCCACGCGTTGCACGCGACGTATGCGCAATGCTGCCTGCCACTGTCGCTGTCGCTGACGTTGAGCGCTCAAAACTGTGCAGACAAAAAAAAAAAAATTGGGGAAAATATAAATGAAAAACAGAAAAAAAATTAACATGTGCCACATGCATGCAGAAAATGCCGCACACGTTGCAAAAACTAATGACTTAATAGCTGCACAGCTCAAGAGCTGCAGATTGCAATTAGGTAAAGGACACCGGACGGATTCAAGGATTCGCGATGCTCAGTTTATTGCCTGGCGGCCAATTCGTTTGGCATTATTCAATAAGTTTAGCGCTTAAAGAACAATTACACAACTTAGCAAACAATTACAAGCTAAGCGGCGACAAAGTTAAAAGAAATTACACGACAACAAAAAAATGTTCGAATGCTTTAGTTCAGAGTGAACGGCTAAGAGATACTCTGTACTCAGCGGAGAATTTAGTGGGTGTTAAATATTTAAATATTATATTTAAAAAGTAAACTATGCTTCAAAAGTACATATTTTAATTTTTAAAAAAAAAATCTATTCTCCAAAATCTATACATTTTGCTTTTGTTTCTGAAAATAAAATATAGTCTAAAAATTTAAATATTTTGATTTAAAAAAACACGTAGGCTGATGAAAGGAAAGGCCTAGGCTTAAAAACTTCATATTTGAATTATAAAAAACCAGATTCATAATTTTCAATTTTTGATTTTGAATTTGAACATTTAAGATTCGGAAGCATTTATACAAAGGAACAAATAAAATTTGAAGAGGAAGACGACATAATGAGATAAAAGCAGTCAATCGAAGAATGTATATATGCGTTGTTTCGCCGGCAACAAACATTTGTACAGCTGCATTATATCCTCTTAACGTAATTGGGTACAGGGTATTAACAACAACAAAAACTTGAAACCCCCAATGCGAGTTGAGAGTTGAAAGTTGGGAATTTCTTTTTATTTAAAACAAGAATTTTAATTTTACTTAGAGCTTTTTTCGCAGACAACACTCAGCGACGGCGACTGCGGCGACTTGTAATGAAATTTACATAATTTAGAAAGACATTTTTGAGCAACTTTTGTTGTTGCTGGTTGCTGGTGTTGTTGCTGTTGCTGCTGCCGGCGTTGGAGTTGCCGCTGCACGCGTATAAACAAGACATTTCCGCCACTTTAATTTTCAAAAGCTTACACTTGAGATTTTATTGGCCAATTCATTGTTGGCTACACAGCCAGGCCAAGATACAGAAAGCTAAGGGGAATGTTAGGAGGAGGAGGTGCGGGGGAAGAGGAAACGGCGGGTAAGGATTCTGTGCGCAAAAAGTTGAAAGAGAAAGAAACTTGCAAATTGCTGGAATAAAATAATATGAAAAAAAAATGTAAAAGTATACTAGAAACCAGAGGAAAAGGGTAAACTGGGCATAGGCGACGGTACACTACTCTCATTCTATCTTATACACATATATAAAAAAAATTATATGTCAATTTCAACCTATACCCTATATATTTAAGCTTTAGAAGTTTCAATGCGTGCTTCTGACAAGTTCCATGATTTAGTTTTAGTTTGGAAGAAAATTTCGCAAGTGTAGAATATATTTCTGATCTATGATATAGTGATCCGATCTTAATAATCTTTGTATATGAAAAGGAAATACAGTGCGAAAAGCTTTAAGCATACTTTATGAGAACATAACTTCTTCTTTGCATTACGTAATACACAAAATAGTCATGATGCCCTATGCAAGGGTATAAAAAAGGCAAAAGTGGACGAGTGGACAGATGAACGGCCAGACGAATGGGTTTGGGCAACTTTTGTCACTGTCAGTCCTGTGTCGTCTGCTTCGATTTTGCAAAGGCGGGAAACTTGAAAACCCAAAGGCGTCACGGCCACGTCAATATTGGGGTTGGGCTTGGGTTTGGGTTTGGGTTTGGGCTTTGAGCGACCAGGTTCACAATTTATTTGCATAAAGTCAGCACAAAGTCTTAGTTGAAGGGCCACGTTGAGCTCTTTCTTTTCTCGTTTGGAGTGCAGCGGCGGGTCGCCAGGTTATTGAATAGTTATGACAAGCTTCATAATATAGCTGCATAATCCTTAAGCAATTGCCATAAATTTCCATTTCCTCTGATTTCGCCAGTGACCTGCTGAAGAAGCTCTCGGTGAAGGCGGGCCTTATTGGCTGCTTCCGTGGCCTGGTGGTCAATGGTGAAATACTAGACATCTATAGCTACATGTCGGTGCATCTGTCGGAGATTATCAAGGACTGCAAGCCCTCCTGCGTGCCCTCGCCCTGCCGCAACGGCGCCCAGTGCAAGGAGCTCTGGAGCAGCTTTAAGTGCGTCTGCAATAATCCCTGGGCGCACATTGGCGAGTTCTGCGAGACGAGTGAGTAGCGGAAGAGGGAGAGGGGGTATTAGGGCCGCAGCTAATCCATTTTGCTTTGCAGACATCAATGAGAAGGCGCTGACCTTCATCAATCGCGAGTCCTTCCTCATGCGCAACTATTTCAGCGTTGGCGCCACGCCCGCCGTTCTAATGCACGGCATTGAGGGCGAACGGGACATGCTCAAGGGCATTCTCAGCCAGGATCTGTTGATTAATCTGCGCACCTACGACACCAACTCGCTGGTGCTCTATGCCAACGATCACTACAACAACTTTGTGCACCTGTACATCAGCCAGTCACGCGAGATTGTCTTCCTCTACAACTACGGCGATGAGATTGTCAACCTGACGCTGCTCGACGAGACCCTGATGGTCAATCTGAAGAGCATCCAGGTGGCCATCGAGCGCGGCGAGCAGGAGACCCGCATGCACGTCAATCAGCGCAGCGTGAGCATCGATCGAGGCACCCTCTTGCTGGACGAGTATGCCAACAAGCCCTGGAGCAATCCCGAGAAGGGTAAGTAGCGAAGGTTATACTGCAAGAGCAAGGAAGCACAAAAACACTTCTTCGGCCGGTGCAAGATTTAATACCCTTGCAGACATGTATTTCTTTATTTAGTCAAGAGTGTTTCATACAAAAACATTACTTTTTTACTGTTGCTTTGGCAACTATATGATATAGCTGTCCACTTTAAAACTTGGAGACATATGGGTATATTTCTTTCATATATAAACTTTACTTCAACCATTTGTTTCTATGGCAACTATATGATATGTTGTGAGCATTGCGAAACTTTTAAGTGCTGAATTTGGTTAGAATATGCACATATGTAAATTTATTTGGTCTCGGATCCATATTTCCATACTTCTAACGCCCATAACTTTCTCAAAACTTAACCGATTTTTATGTTTGATGGCATCCTCTACCATGTACGTGGCTGGGAATTTTTTCTGTGATGTTTCCGGTGGGTCACCAGCATTCTACATACCAAATTTGGTGACTCTAACTTTAATATTGTGGGAAATATTCACCTTTTATCGACATGCTATCGTCATGTTATCGATTTGCAAGCCTTCTAGTGGGCGTGGCATACAAATCTGAACGCATTGTCTTACGCGCGTCTACACGAGTATATATTCCAAGTTTCATATCTCTAGCTTCAGTAGCGGCGGAAAAAATTGCGTACATACCGACGGCAAGATGGATATATACTCAATATACCCAATATACTCTTTTCACTTTGTGAACGTACAAAGTTTTCATACAAAATTAAAATTGTTGAAGGTTCGTTCCTATTTAAATTTCCCATTTCAATGATATAGTAGTCTGATATTGTTAAAATGTTGCCTTTATAAAACGAACATAGTAGCACAATTATTTGACAAGTTTAGTTACGATATCTTGAAAAACAAAAAAGTTTTTTATGCTAAATTATAATTTTTGACTTATCCTTTCTATTGGAGCTATTTCATATATTAAGGGAACATATTGACACTATTATTTGACAAGTTTAGTGAGGATATCTTGGAAAACGAAAAAGTTATTTATACAAAACACAATTGACCCAATATGAACATAACCTGCATTGTAAGAGCCCTAAGAATAAAAAGTGTTTTGTACAAGATTTTTATTTTCGAGTGATAGTTCCTATGGCAGCTGTATTATATTGTAGGCTAATCCGCTGATTCTAGCATATTTGCTTTCTACAACAAAAAGACGTTTCTACGTCAAGGTCTATCAAAATATGTTCAAAACTGCGATATCTACTGTTCACGAATATATATATGGGTTCGAAAATGTTCACTTTTATGCGCTACACATTTAATAACAAAACTAACCTTTGCACGGTAAAAACAAATCCGAATCTAAACATTTTGCAACACATTTTAGCTAGTTTGGAGAAAATTGCGTTTTTCTCAGTGTATACGTTTATTAAGAACACATTGCCACGATATGCCAACCACATTGTCATGGCCCCCACACAGTCTCCACGGAACTGAGCGCTCGAGCCGCCGGCTCAGGTCCTGGGCTACCGCCTTCGTCACTTCCAGCGGCTGCTGAGCTTCGAGGATTTGGCATGCGAGGAGCTGTTGTTGTTGCTGTTGTTCTGCGCCTCATCCTGGGCCGCCAGCTCCTCGTCGATGAGCAGCTCAAAGTTGCCGAGCGCATCGGCGCTGGGTATCTTGTTCCAGCGGACATCCGGCACCCCATCCGGCGGCAGCACCACCGACAGAATGTTATCGATCAGCTTGTACTTGAGTATGCGATCGTTGACCGTGGTCGAGGTCAGCGAGGGCGAGGCATTCACCTCCACCAGCCAGGGCTTCAGCGTATTATCGATAATAATATCGTAGCCATAGCACTCAAAGCAATGCCGATCGCTGGCCATGACGGGCGCCACGGCGCGCAGCGAGTGGACAATCAGCCAGGAGATGGCGCCGAACAGGCGATCCGTTACCTCCTTGCCGCGCGTGCCCTCCAGGTAGAGGGCCAGATTCTGCACGGACCACTTGCCGCCGTGCAGCGTATTATACTCGCCGCCATGCTTCTGCACGCTGACATTGGTCAGATGGACGTACATGTTGTCCAGTTCGGTGACGCTCGTATCGTACTTCACGGTGCAGAAGCGGCAAAAGCCCTGCTTGAACAGGTACGCCTTCAGCGGACGAAAGGAGGCGACCAGCACATAGAGCCGCAAGTCAAACTTCTTGCCACCGATCAGCAGCGGATTGTCAATGTAGCGCGAGATCACGTACGACTCCTTGGCGATCTGCGGATGGAAGGGTCCTTGGCCTCGCGCGACCATTTCTTGAGCTTGCTCAGCTTGTTGATCAGAAAAATGCCGGCGCCCTGGGATTTGCCGCACGGCTTCATAATCCAGGTGCTTAACGGAAATTTGCGATACTCCTCGACGAACATATTATAATCCGCGGGCAGCACGAAGGTTGTCGGCACAAAGTCCAGGTAGAGATAGCGCGTGCCGCTCGAGCTATTCGATTCGGTTTTCTCCGCGAGGGGATTGCCGTCACGTTCGAGATCCTTGCGATAGCGCTTGATGTTCTTCACGAGCAGATCCTTGCGCGAGAGCTCGTAGTGATTGGGAAAGTGATTGATCATCTGATTGTCGTGCATCCGATAGCCGCTGTCCACGCTGAAGATGTTCCGGCACGTCTGCACCCCGGCCCAATAGAAATGCCAATCATCGTCGCCGTTCACCTGATGCCAGCCGCGCTTCTCAAAGTTGTTCACCAGCACCGACTTGTCCAGATCCGTGCAGAAGCCAATTTTGACCCGGTCATGGCCCTGATTGCCGCCAGCTGGCGCCCCAACACCACCGCCGGCCCCACCACAGCCCGTGCCCGGCAGCCGTCCGTACATCGTGGCAGCGCTCTGGTCGATTGTCGGCTGCAGACTGGCGACGCGCTGCGTCCAGTCGCTGATGGGCCCCGCGCAGCCATAGTACAAGTACGCCGGCTCCCCGCCGGCCCCCAGGCCGGCGCTGTACACCCTGACATGGCCCTGCATTGCCAAGCTTGGCTCGTTGCCTAGCGCCACTTGTTTGAGTGTTGTGTTTGTTTCTTGTTGTTTTTTTTTTTCGTTTCCCCCGTTTGTTTTTCTTCTTTGTTTTTGACTGCGAGTTATTGAACCAACAAAGCCTGTGTGCTCCTGTCGTCCTTTCGGTTGCTTTTATTTTTGCCTTTATAGTCGCCGAAAATTTATGCAGCGTTTGCCTGGCAGCATTAGCTTCTGCCGCTGCAGCCCCTCTCTCTCTCGCGCTCGCTTTTTTTATGCGCCGCCGAGCGCAGCATGGAAATTTTCAAATAGTTTAGCAAGTAAAGTTGCAAAAATGCCAAAAATTTGCGCACACACACTCGGAAAATCCGTGCACTCCGATCGCCAAATTATTTGCACTTGAAATGTTTTCTTTTTCAGCACACTCCCCCTTCGTGTGCGTGTGTGCCCGTTAAACTCGGTAAAACAAGAAAAAACACCAAAAAAAAAAATAAAAAGGGGGAGAAATAACAGACTGTATAAAATAAAAATGAAACTTTTCTCTATGGCATAAAAACCATTCGACTGCTATATATATATACATACATATATATCTATACATTTATACATAAATAGTTGTTTGAAATTTGTTAACAGCATATGTTAATAAAAACTGAAAAGCCAACGAATTGTTGAAGCGGAAAACGATTTTTATTACAAAAAAGAATAGAAAAACACGCATTCGCCTATCCATTGGATTAGCTTTTGATAAACATTGAATTTCAATTGCGTTTACATCATATCGAATTTTGAATTTATGAACGCTTCAAAAGCACATATCCAGTAGTTGTTTAATATAAAATAACGTGCGGTTATAAAGTTAGGAAACACTGTTCTGGATACAAAATAGCAGGATATGCACGTTGTATTGGCTAACCAGAAAGCTATATATCAACTAGTACCACAAACTAGTTCTTACGAAGTTTTACTAATTTTAGGTTTCTTATATTTTACATTTATATTTTTGTCTATTCCTTTAAGTCCAGATTTTGAATATATATATACTCATGTAAGCTCGGGTCTTAATGTATTGATTTTTTGGCAATACATTTCTGAATCATTATCCCATAACAAATAAGTTTATTGTCTTCCTAAACTACAATCCAGCTGTTAAATGTATTGTCTCGGCCAAACAAAACATTCCGTTCCAATCAATAGAGCTCAAAATTGTGTAATGCCAAATTCAAAATGCACTTCAGCTATGAATTAAACTAAATTAAACTGTCTAATGCATTTACCAATTGCAAATTAAAGCAGAGCTACAATCAATTTAGACAAAATACTTAAATAATTACAATTGTGTGTTTTAACTACACTTAAAGTGGGCCCTTAATTAATAAACCCATGCAAGCATTTTGCACTTGGCCCAAACACCAGGCTCTCAGTTCAGGTTAGGTTTCAAATCTCGCAATTTGCTGAAATTTGCAATTGGTAAATGAATCAAAGAACTGGCCGGCAGCTCAATGCACCTCCAATTGGAGCAGCAATTGGGTTGGCCAAACAGACCGGTCAACCAACCAGGCAACACAAAATCAATCATAATTAGCCATCGTGAATGCAATACGAAAATTTTGCTGTTGAAACGCTAGAGCCAGAGAGCCGAAAATCGTCAATACTTGGCACAGAATAACACATGAGCACTTATGTAATTAAATGCGTTAACTGGAATTATAGACAGACATACGGCCGGACGGACCGACGGACCGACGGACGGGCGGACCGACGGACGGGCGGACAGACAGACAGCATGCAGGACCGCAGCCGAGGCAAAGATAACTAGGGGGAGGGGCAGGGACCGGCAAACATTTCAATTAGACAAACTTGAGCTCGAAATGCCAAAAGCGGCCCACAAAACCCAAATGCCACAGCAATGAAGGCTCATTTCCGCACAGGCACACTAAATATACACAGCAACAATTTTGTGATTGAAATTGAATTCAATTACACAATTGAATGCAGGAATTTTACCTTGTTGATCTAAAACAAAACCATAACTGAACTTTTAAATTGCTTTACAATTTTAATTTATTTTGACTTATCAATTTGCTAAAGGCATTTATCGCAGTAAAATATCTTCAGTCACAATTTAAATGCACTTTGTTTAATTCTATCTCCCTTTTGTTTATCTCTCTTTATTTTTCATAACAATTTTAGTTGCCCCTCAGGTAATCAAGAAATCACAGGTTTATTTTCTCAGTACTGTGCCACTTAAATTTGCCAATTTAAGATCCTTAGTTTTAATTTTTAAATATTCTTCTTTTAATACCAGTTTATTCTAGTTAAATACTACTATTACACATAGAAAAGTACACTAATTTTTTTACTTTTACAAAGATTGCCCAAAAAAAAAAAAAACTCAACAATTTATTTTAGTTGTCAAGTTAATTTAGAGTAAAAACCAATATTAAAAAATACAAAATACTTTTGAATTTTGTGCAGTGTAGTCTCGAATTGAGCGCGCATATTGGTCTAACGTGGCCGTAACGAACATTTAGCTGGCTGCCTCATTTGATTTTGTTTATTTGCAGAGGTCCTATCGCCGCACCGACCGCCTGCCCCGCCCACCGAGTACTTTCAGTTCCATGTTGGCGGCTACGATCCGGCAAATTTGCTGCGCCCAAATGTGGATGCCCCGGCACTCGAGGGCTACATTGGCTGTGTGCGTGGCCTCAAAATTGGCGCCCAGTTGATCGACTTGGCGGAAATCAATGAAAGGAATATAGCGCCCAGTAAGTAGGAGTATAAATCAATTTTCACTGAGTGCAATTTGCGGGCCAAGGCGAACAGCCTAATGCCATTTTGGGCACACCGAACCCCCACCCCTTCCCCCATCATCCTCCTTCTGCATTTTGCGGCTGCCAGTGCAACTTAATATGCAGGCAATTTCCGTTGAGTGCAGCGCCTGTTGGAGCTAAAGCCAGGACCACTTGGTGTGTGCCAAGATTAATGCCAATGCGATAGGCGAGCGCCACAGACAACACGGCGTATGATTTATGCGGCCACACACACACACGCCGCGGAAATTGCGTCCCGACATTGATACGATTAAGTATCATGAATGGCAGCCACAAAACCAAGAAACTTCGAATCTATCCATAAATAGTGTCTTCTATAAAAGTGAGAAAACTGTACAAAAATCGGTAGAATGAATAGTTAAATAATTGTTTCTCGCGAAATGTATCTTCCTGGTGGAAAATTGGGGGCCAAAGTCCGATTGCACATTTAAGGAATATGCATTTCACCAAGTTAGAAAAAATTGCAAAATGTTCTTCAAATTGAAATCTATTTAGTTTATTTATCTTATCGTCTTAAATCAAGGTTGCGAAACGGTTCAAACTCGAATTCCAAATATTTTTAAAATTATGTGCTGAACCTTGAACCGAAACTGTTGTCAAAAATTGAAAAAAATATATTTAGCTATACACAAAAAATGTAATATGTTCCTTTTAAATTTCATGGTTTAATTGATATAAAAAAAAAAACATTCACGATTCACGATTTTAAGCTTCAAAAATGTTTTAGAAAAGATCGCTTAAAATTTATTTAGCCAAATGCGGAAAATTTAACCCGCTCTAGGAAAATATGTAAATTTGAATGGTTGAAAAAATTAAGCCAAAATTTTTGAGAGAAACAGCTAATCACACTTTCTACGATCTTTATAAATTCCAACTTAAACCTTAAAAATGGATCAATTTGACTGAATGAAGCAGTGAATCCTTTACATGATCCGGGTAAAGCCGGCTAATAATTGTTACTTAACAACACAATCCAGCCAAATCTCACGCGGCTTTCTTTCACAGCTCAAGAGGGCGTCCTGCCCAACTGCCAGATTAAGTGCGATGCGGAGCCGTGCAAGAACGGCGGCATCTGCAAGGAGCACTTCGCCGAACAGATGTCCACCTGCGACTGCGAGCACACCAGCTTCCTGGGCGAGTTCTGCTCGGTGGAGAAGGGCGCCGACTTTAGCGGCGAGTCGACGCTGCAGCGCAAGTTCGAGCTGCCCAGCTCGGGCAGCGTCGACTACGTGCGCCTGCAGCTGGCCTTCTCCACATTTGACCTGAGGCGTGCCAATCGCATCATGCTGCTGCTGCAGACGGCGGCGGAGCGCAGCTACTACCTACTGCTGGCCATCACCGTGGATGGCTACCTCCAGTTCGAGGAGGATCGCGAGCGCGGCCACACGGTGGGCGCTCGCATCGATCGGAATTTTCTCAACACCGCCAGGCACTCGGTATACTATGTGCGCAACGGCACCCAGGCGGTGCTATTCATCGATCGGGAGCAGGTGCCCCTAACGGACTTCGCCGCCCGCGTGCTGACCACCAGCGTGGACGAGGGCGCCAATCGCGCCCAAATCGGTGGCATCAACACCACCGACTCGCGCTTCGCCGTCTTCAAAAGTTACAGCGGCTGCCTGTCAAGTGAGTAGCGGAGTTGGGTAAACGGGCCCCTGGGCTGCCTTTTGTGGCCAATGTCAAGTAGGAGTTGGAGTCATAAATTTCAGCTCGCCTTGCCATTAATTTTTTTCGTTATACTCAAACTGCTGCTTTTGTTGTGATGCCCTTTAGCCATTGAAAAGGGTTGTTTAGAAGTTGTCGAAAGATTTGTAACAGGCAAAAGAAGGCATGTTTAATATACATATCCTTGATCTGCATTTAAAGTCATATTCTACACTCTACACTGGTATTATACATACATATACATATATAAGAGGTTTCGATAAAAACATTTTCGACAGTTTTGAGTTGATATTACACTGTTTACGGAGTACTCTCGTAGTCGGTTATACCCGACTGCTACATGCTGACTTGTTAAAAACAAGTATCATATCATATCATATCATCCATATCGATAAATAAACAGTCCACTTGCATTTTGAGAACATGCGAAGGTGTTTACAGGACATCACAAAGTCTGCACTTGCTTTTTCTGCCATTGCTGTTGTTTTTGTTGTTGTTGTGGTCTCATCAAGTGCCACGCCCAGCGGCTGCATCGTGTTGCTGCAAGTTTATGAACAGACACAGGAGCTGTGCCAAGGCAGGGGAAACCAAGAGAGAGAAAGGGGGAGGGGGAGGAACTGCAGCACTTTGTTGACCAAAAATTAAATTTATTCGCTGCCATAAAAAGTCATTTCCGTGGCCGTTGCCATAAATTTTGTCAGTTTTTGCGCTCAAGATTTACTGTGGCTCATATTTAAATTGTTGCTGTTGCTGCTGCTGCTGCTTTTACAACAGGCAACCGCAGCGGCCAGCAGTTTGATTAAAATTCTCAGCTCTCAACTAGCTAGCCAGCTGTTAGTTTGCGCCAGCCACGCCCCCACACGTGCCACATGCACCACGCGCACCACGTGCACCACTTGCGCATGTGTGCGAGCTGTTAAACGTGGCCCATTAAAGCGCCATCGATGCGCGTTAGTTTTCCAGTTGGCCATAAACAGGGCGGACCCCCCACCCCGCACCTGTACACTGGTTACCAAAATGCATATTGGAAAAGTTTTGCCCGCTTAAATGTCCATAATAACAATAGAAGTTTTTGTAAAGCGAAAAAACACCAAAAACATTTAAATAAAATCCAGTTTAAATTTGGGAAAGCTCAAATTTTGTGGCACTTAATAAATTGTATAAATATATATGTGTAATAATATAAATACCTAACATCATTTGATAATAGAAAATGAATAAGCATTTAATTAAAATTATAATGTTCATTTTAGTAATTCAAAATTATTAATTATGGGAGTGATAGCAAAAGAGAACATCGAATCGATGACAAAATTACCTAAATTACAAAATGAAAGGCCATTAATATAACCCCAGCGACAAAGGAAAGCCACAGCTTACATTTCTTTATACTTTCAACTTGAAGGCCTTACTCACTTTAATAAACATCTACAGATTGTAGTTGAGAGCACTGGAGAGAATTAAAATGCTTTTCTTAAAAATCTCAAGTATTTTCAGCCGATATACTAAGAATTTTCTCGAGTATTAGAGTATTAGTACGTACTTAAATTTCACGAATTTAAGAATTTAACTTAAGTATTTTAAACTTAATTCGGCACTTTATTTTTCCATGGAAGAACGCATCAATTGACATATAAATATAATACAATACAAATAATAGATAGAACATTTATATATAATTATAGAAATATACCTTTATGTTTAAAATTATTGCATTTAATATCAAAATTAATTTTCAACTCTGTTCAGCTGAATATGCGGGCATCAGAATCGTATTTAGTTAGTTAATTTTTGGTTAAATTAAACAAATAAATTATATGTTCATACCCTTGCAGAGCGTAATACATATTAGTCACGAAATTTATATATATTTGAAGTATATTTATTTTTGATCGGTATCAACAGAGCAGTTGGTATAGTCATGTTTCTTTTATCAATCTGTCCGTCCCTTTCTAGAAACTCTTTACTATATAGCTGCCAAATTATCAATCGAAAGTTGAGTTTTTTGTATGATAACTTTGTGCTTTTTTAAGATACTCAAACAAAACTCAAATATTCGAATTTCTTCAATATATAAACAACAATTTTTGTTATGTAGCTAAGTATAGATACAAATTACATTTGTGCAAGCTGTGTGCAAGGGTATTTAAATTTCGTCATTCCAGCGCTAACTATATCTTCTTAATGTTGTTTTGTATGGTCACAATATTGCGTGCATTTAATTTAAAATAAATTTTGCAAATATTTTAATGTGAAAGCCACAGCAAATAAATTTGTTTAATAGACAGCAAATTATTATTTATTATTTATGATTTTTGTCTATAATAATACTTTGTTATAATGCACGAGTAAACGTAAGCTGCTAGGTAAACATTTTGTAGAGCAGTGTGCAGCCATGTTGCAGCCACGCCCCCTTTGCTAAATCACAAGTCAACACACAGACACACATACACACACCCACACACACACACACACACAAGGAGCAAACAGCAGCGTTGGGCAGTTAACGTTGGACATTAAAAATTTTATTGCTAATTTCGGTCAGGCATAAAATATGCACGAGTGGCCAGAGCCCTAGACTTGAACTCTGACCCCCGGCGACGCCCACTCAGACTCCCACTTCCAATCCTATTTCAAGCTCAAGGCGAGCAACGAGCCGCAACACATTTGCATTTCAATTTGAATTAATGACCAATACTAATGAAAATTTCAACAATGCACACATATATATAATATACTCCCAATTGGCCCCGGCCAGACATCTATATACAGGTGAACGGGCACATTATGAAGCCGCTCGAGGAGTACATGCTCTTCACCAAATCCGGCGCCGACAACATAACGGTCATCAATCCGCAGGGCCTGCGCAGCGCTCAGTGCAATGCCAAATTCGATGTCAGTGAGCAGCCCACGCAGGAGCCCATGGTGAATGTGAGCATGGTAAGTCGAAGGGGGAGGGGCGAAAGGGTATGCACCTAATTCTTTTTTAACACGTTCCCAACAAATGCGTGCAAACAAAGGTATTGGCTAAATGGAAAAATAATAGACCTGAACAAGCCATTTCAAAATTCGATTAAAAATAATTGGAAATTCTTGTTAGAGTTCATTTGAGAATTTTAATTGTTTAAATAAAATATATATATCAGAAATGCATTGATATAAAAAAGTTAAACTAATATAAACAACATTTTATTTATTGTCATTTTCTGATAACAAACGCTTATGTTTGCGTAAGATCTTTTTTATAACAATTTTGGCTCGTATTCAACAGGTTGAACATTAAAATATATATATGTATATTTGACTTTTAAAGGCGTGTTATTTCAAAAATGTGTAAAGAGAGAATTGGTGGTATATATATATACATATATGTGCTAATGAATGCACCTTATGTTGCACCCGCTTAGATACCGGAGCCGTGGGTCGAGGAGCCGCCGCAGCAAGTTCCCTACATATCGAAATTCGTTTATGATGTCGACAAAAAGGAGGATTCCACCCAGGTGCTGTTCATAACGCTGACCAGTGTGTTTGTCATCATTGTCGTTTGCTGCCTGCTCGAGGTATACAGAAGCCATTTGGCATACAAGAAGCGCATCGAGCGCGAAACGGACGAGGACATTATTTGGTCCAAAGAGCAGGCAACCAAAATGCACGAGTCGCCAGGTGTGAAGGGTGCCGGCAGCACGGGCATAAAAGCAGGCAGCACGCTGCCAAGCTACGGCTACAAGGCGGTAAGTGGCAAGCAGCATGGCTCAAGCCGATTTCAGTAATGAGATTTATTTACTTCTCTCTCTACCTCGCTCTCTCTCTCTCTCTCTCTCTCTCTCTCTCTCTCTCTCGCTGTCTACCTTTGTTGTGCTGCAGCTGCCGCAGGAGGATAAGAAGCCAGGCAACGGTGCGCCTTTGGTGGGCATCCTGAAGAATGGCAACGTGACGCCAGCGCCCAGTGCGCCCGCCACGCCCACAGCTGCACCAAAGAACGGCGACATTGCGGCGCGCATCGAAGAAGAGGTCGAAGAAGAGGACGAAGAAGAGGAGCCGCAAGTCGAGGCGACGCAGCAGCAACAGGAATTGCCACTGCCGCAGCCAGCGGAGCAGCAGCTGTCCAACCTTGCAACGGATGTGGGTGCCACAAATGGTGCGTCATGTAAATTACTTAAAAGCCCCGCAAAAATATGACAAAAAGTTGTTCATGTCTTTGCAGCTGCCGAGCCAACAGAAAAGCCAGCACAGCAAAATGGTCAGCCGGATGCCATGGAGTCAACAACAACAACAGCAACAACAACGACGACAGCGACAATGGCAACAACAACGACAACACCAACGACTACGACAACAACAACAATGACGCTACCGGTAAGCCAAAATTTAAACAAATTGGCGCCCCTCGTCATAATTAGTGAGACGAACCTGCATGAGCTGTAAGCGGAGCAAACCCCCTGCCTGCCACATCCATGTAAATAACACACACACCACACAAACAACAAACAACAACAGCAACAGCATGTCATCACATAATGCATAGACAACAAACAAACATACTTGTAGTACATACATATAAAGAAAGCATGTCCAAATGCTTGAGAGTTGGCAATATTTAGAACAATGAAAATAAATTAGCTTTGGCCTGACCGAAGTTCAAATACCCTTGCAGACATATGACACGTGTGCGATGAACTTCTACACTTAGCTATATGATCTTGATCCAAATTTAGAACAACATTAGAAGTAATGTACGATATAGTAGTCCGATCTTGAAATAGAGTTGAGCTCAGTTTGGTAGGAAAATAAAGGGATTTTCACAAAAAAACTTCATTTTTCACCGCTTAGTTCTATGCTAGCTATCTGATATAGTGATTCGTTCTGGCCGACTTTAACATATATACTGTCTGCACCAACAGGGCGCATCTATGCCAAGTTTCATGAATATATGGTCAAAATCGAGAGACTTGTTTGAATCTAACAGACAGACGAACAAATCGACTTCTTTATGAACACTGATCAAAAACATATTACATTTTATGTTGTCGAATATCTCTCTTTATGCATCTCCCACTTCGCCACAAAATTTCAATAGACTGCAAGTGTATAGGTATTTGAGTTATTTATATGATATTTATTATTATTATTATTATTATCGAAAACACTTTGCCTGAACTATCTGAACATAATACATATACACACATATAAATTATACACATATCTAGTCCATTGTTTTGCTACTATAAATTGAATTAAATTTTTGACATTTGGCAAATAACTTAGCATGAAAATTTGCCATATGCATATTTACAGGCACTATATGTTTTTAAATACCTTTTTCCTCAACGGCGCTTTTAAATTAATACACAATGTCAACATTAATATATATAGCCGTAAAGATACTGCATGCACCTTTTTAAAATCAGATTTTTGGCCTTAGTAATCTGCTGTCAGAGTATTGACAGCATTTAAAGAGCAGCAAACATTTCTTCTGCGTCTTATCTTTTTTTATTGTCTTTTTAAATAAGTCGGACATGTGCTTGTGTGCGTGTGTTTGTGTGTGTGTGTTTGTGTGTGCTTGGTGTAACTTGCGAGAATATGGTAATTAAATTGATTTTAATTTAACAACATAAACAAATAAATACGAACACAATTTAAATTGAATTTAAACCAAACATTTTCTTCGTTATTCAGTATTATTTTTATTCCAGCGAAATTAGCGTCCAGCATTTACCGTTGTTTGCATTTTGCTTGCAGCAACAAAAAATTGTTACAGATGGCTTCACGAGCACGTACCCTGTAAATACTTTTAATCACATCTAGCAGAACCCTAATAAAAAACGTACTTTTAAATAAAAGGCAGAAACTAAATTGCCCTTCAATATATTAGAAATGTTTCCATGCTCGTTTACGAAGTGAAAAGAGTATATTGGCTTTTTGCAATGTCCGTTTTACTATTTTCTTCGCCCCCCATTGGGGGCGTGGCAATTCAATATATATCCGTCAGTTTTTAAGCTAGATACAAAAAATTCGCTCAAAATACTTTTCAAATACGTCCACTTGGGCGTGGCAAATCGATAAAAATCGGTGTCTTAGGCGCGGATAACCCGCAAAAATCCATATATCCCACAATTATAATTAATACCCTTTTCCACTGTGTTAAAGTGTTATTATACTGTGAAAGAGTATTGCGGTTACACGCGACTGTTTACTGTATAAAAATATATTCTTCTTTTATTTTTAAGGACTTGCGCTAAAGAAAAATGTTTTTTAAATAATACTAGGAATACATTTTATATAGAGAGTGCTATTGTAGCAATAGGCTAGATAAACTTGGCTGTTGCCACTGATCAACTGTACTAATATGCAGTATGTGTTTTCATATTTGTATCACACCCTTTAGCATCGTCTTTTCAATGGGTATACCCAATGTGAAAAATAATGACATTACGATTTATTTTTATAATCGTAATTTAATGTCGTTCTGTGTATTTATGCGTGTTGTTTTAATTGTTGTTGATACAAAAACTGTGCTTATTATGCGACTGCTTAATTAAAATCAGCTCAATATCAATTGGATAGAGCCCCCGCGCCCCGTAGGCGCTTTTCTGGTTGTCTCTTTGACAATGGAAAAACTCCGGATGGCATCAATTGTTTTTCAATACGCTTTCATAGACAAAAAGCCAAAGCAGATTTTTGTTGTTTAAATGGAGGCTCTTTTAATTAAATATGAATTATTTAATAAGCACAAGAATGAACATTTTGCGCTTTTGTTTTATTTTCGTATTATTTAATGGCATTTTTTTGTAACAATATTAAAAATCAATTTTAATTTTATGATTAATATTAATATGAATGTGAATACTTTGAAGTGCATTTAAGCATATTGCCCCTGTTTCTGCCTGCTTGTTGCGCTTATTTCTTTTAGTTTGTCCAATTGCTTTTAACTTGGCTTTTATGGTTTAGACAGTTGGTTGAGCGCGCAATTCCCGGATTGCCTTTGCCCACAACGTTGGCGCTCTGCCCCTCCCCTGCGAGTGTGGATGTATGTTTGCAATTGTCTAAAATGTTATTTAATGGAAACGAGCAAGAACAGTTATCTTAGGGGTACCGAAGATTCAATACCCTTGCAAGGAAATGGAAGGTGTGCGCTTTATATACATATATAGTTAACCAATTGTTTTTAGAAGGCTTTATTATATAGTATTTAATCTTGGTGATATTTTGCTTATATAAAGGGACCTCTGAATTGCCAAGTTTGGTTAGAATATCTCTGAAAGCCAAATAGTTTCCAATTTTAAAAAACCGATCCAAGGTTTTATGACGATACTGATGAAAAAAATATATGTAAAGTGTATTATAGTTGAATTATAGAGGTATCTCCTTCGTTACAAAACTAGAATACCCTCTGAATGAGTATAAAACGCGCTGCAGAGCACAATAGATGACACCGCACAGTGGTTCGCCTGAATCAAATAATTTGGCCACATTAAAAATAACTACAAAAATATAACTACAAACATCAATTGTTCCTCAAAAAAGGAAAAAGTTTTTTTTAGGAATATGCAATCCGTAGATTACAACAGAAATTGTTAAATCATCTACGCAAGTTTTTTACAAACCGAAAGCAAAACGAAAATGGTTTTTCAACCATTTATCCATATTTTCTTCCTACTGTGCGCCCATATCGAGCAAAGTAAATTGAACTGCATTTGTAGAGCTTATTGCAATTGCCTTTTGTTGCAAAAGACATTTGCAAAATTAATATGCGTTCAGGCAAAAAACTATAAGATAAAATAGGTGAAAAAAACCACAACAAAGGCCAAGAAAGTGCAGCAGAAGTCACACACAAAGCTTTGGCTAAGCACAATAATAACAATTGTTGCTAAACCAAAGCCACAATTTATGCAATATTATTTCGGCCAGGCCAACTTACTTATAGCTGCCATATCGCTCCATGTTTTTAAAGGGGGAAAAAATACCCATGATTTATATGGCAACTACTCAAAACAAAACCTCGAGCTGTGCAACACGCGGCAAATGCCTCGCAAGAAACTTGCAACTTTTGCAACTGACTTTTCGGCACGACCGAAAAACAACTTTTGTCCGCAAATCGAAGGGTAATACCCCCTGCTCCCCCTTACCCTCTACACCTCTGTCCCTAGCAAATTGTAAAAGCAAAATATTGAACTTATTGGCTTTTATGTAGCTCGAGCGTCAAAAGTGTCTATCGGCGGGCTCTTCTCTGCCGAAAGTTTTTTGGGCTGAAAAGGCGGCGGGACGGGGCGGGGCGGCATGTTACTTTTGAGCTTACTTAGCATGTACTTTTCACAGAGTTGAACTTAAGCTGCAGCCAAATTGAATTTCCCAAGCTGCTTGCGACCAGCCCCAATCTCAAATCTCGCATTGCAAATCTTCAGTCTTCGAGTACGGCTGCAAGCTGCATTCAAATCTGATGCTGCCGCTGCGTTGTCATGGCATTTGCTAGCTTTTTATGAACAGCAAACAGGTGTGATAGACTAACAGCTACCCAGTGTTTGAGCGCAAATTCAAAATGGATTTTATTGTTATTGAAAAATGGGGCAAGCCAATATAATAGTTTTGTGCAGCAGTAATCGTCTCCGATCCCATTAAGGGTCATTCTTGATCAGTGGGTCTCTTTTCTTTGATTTATCGAGTTTTCTGCTTAGTACAGATATATATCGATTTTAATACAACGCTTTTTTTGCATATATCGGCCAATTTATAACGTAGAACCATAAATACGTATGTTCTTATTTAAAATACACAAAACTGGAATATTTCACCTTTTCCATACCTTCCCCCAATGTTCCGTAAAAATCGGAAAAATTAAGAGGTATAGCCATGTGCTTTGGTATTTTAGCACACTTGGATACTATATTTAAGCCCTGAAATTTGCAATTTTCAATTTTCGCTAGTTGAGGTTAGGGCGAGAAGAAGCACGGCCGCTAAGTGAAGGGCTCAGTTTGCAAAATGTGTTTGTGTGTGTGCCTATGTGATTTTCTGTATGTATATAATGACAGTGCTCCGCTGCGTGCAGGGTATCTTCTCGTCAAGCACTCCAGCCTCGGGCATTGTTTCTCTTCTTCATTTAATTTCGGTAAGCTGCCAAATAAAAGACTTTAGCTACGAATACCCTTTGGGCTGCGACGCGTACAGGGTATCGCAATGGCAAAAGTTGTCCGGGCAAAGTGCGTGCGCTATTGTCTAGGCAGCATTGTGCTGCAGCGCGTACCCCCATCCAGTTGCACCCCCACCGCCCCCTCTACCGCTCTCAGTTTCCGCCTGACTTGCGGCGTTTGGCGTCGACGCTGCCATCTTCCTGCCTGATTGCAAGGCAACCGAAATTGAAGCGCATCCAAAAGTTTCTTTTTCACTCAACCCGTCTCCACAGCCCCCTCCCCTCCCGTCCCCTCACCAAGATCCCCTGCCCCGGCAAATCAAAAGTTTCGCTTACAGCCCCCAAGCCGCGCGGGGTCCGGCGGACCGGGGAGTTTGCGCTTTTGTTTAAGCGCCAGCAGAAGAGCACAAAAAAGTGCAAGTGCCACAGACGCCTGATGCGGGTGCACCTCCTGGCTCCCGCTGCTTCCGCTCCCGCTCCCGCTCCTGCTCCTGCTCCTGCCTCCGGCTGCCATGCATGCCTAGTTTCTTTTTATGCCAAAATGTTTTGTGGGTCTGCTTCTTTGCATTTCTTGCTCTTCTTGCATCTCTTGCTTTTCTTGCTGCTGCTGTTCATTTGGCCCGGCCGCAAACGCAGCACGCACTTAACTTTGCCGGCTGCCGCAATGCTGCGGTGAAACTCATTACGAGCTTAGAATGCAAAAACAAAACCTCAAGCAGACACACAACAACACACGCACACACACACAGGGGCCTTTGCAAATAAACAGAAAAAAAATAAGTGAGAACGTTGCAGTCGGGTGTAACCTACTGTCGTTCACACTATAATAACAGCTTAACACAGTCGAAAAGGGTCTTAACTATTATTGTTATATTGGAAAAATATCCATTTTTGTAATTTGTCGGGGCGAGAGTGGGTGGGGCCGAAATTTTTCGGGTCGATCTTTACAGGAGGTTATCCAAACATTGTCTGTTAAATTTGGTGAAACTAGCTCTATGGATTTTCACAATTTACGGTTCCAAGATATATTAATTTAATCGATTTGCCACGATTTGAAAACCCAATATACTCTTTTCACTTCGTGGACGAGAATAAAAATACGAAAACAACTTTATGTGTGTGTGTTCAACTTTTCTATAAATCTTAATGAAGGCAAAAAGTCTAGCTAATGATGTGTAAATTAAAACAGCAGCCACAGTTTAATAAACACACACATACATGCACACACACACACACAAAATAAACACTGGCTGACAACACGGCGTATGCGCAATCTGGCCACAAGTCAACAATTATCATTTGCAGACATGCCAATGGAAAATACAAAATCAATTTGATATTGATTCACAGCTGTAAACTAAGCAAATGCCAGTTTAGTTTAAGAATTTTTAAATGGGTTAAAAATAAAAATGAAAAGCCAGAATGAAAATGCAATATAATATAGTAATCTATCCCACTTCTTTCCTTATAAATTGACAGCAAATACAAGCCCGTCCATTAAAATGTTAAATAGGGTGTACTGAACGAAAAAATAAAAATAATCTTCAATCTGCCGAAGATTAAATATCAGTGCAGATAAAGCAGGATAAAGAAACTAATTTTCTTATCTAAGCCAGTTTTTTCCTAATATATACAGATATCTTGATATCTTGACAATACAATATATAATTATTCTTTCTGCTATATACAAATATTCTCCATAGGATCAAATTTGCTTCTTCCAATGCATTAGAGCCTACGCGTTAAGAATTTAATTCTACCTTTAAATGAAAAAAGAACTGCAGACTTAATTAATCTTTACAAATATTTGCTTGTTTATTATAATTTTGTTTTTTAAGTTAATTTATATTATACTTTGCCTTTGCGTCCATATCTAATTAGGGGTTTATTAAAGTTAACTTTTGACTCAAGCATTCAGCGTAAAATGTAAAGGGGGATCTGGGTGTGTTCCTGCAAATATTACGAATGTTTTGGCTCCACGATAACAATGCATGGCAGTTGAATAAAAGATACAGGAGCATATTGTGCAGCATGTTAATTAAAAACTATGCATGTAGTAATGCCAACTGGCTGTTAACTGTAAACGTTGCATGCAACAGCGTTGGCAACGCGCAGCAAAACTAATTAAAGTATATGCAACTTGCCAGCTTGACAAAGATGAACGCAATATAAAAAGCGAGTAAGAAAATATGAAAAGAAAAGTTTTTAATAAAATGCAATGCCAAACATCTCCGCACTTTGACAGCAGCAACAGAAATATGAAAATCAAAGGCAACAGCAGCCGCAGCAGCAACAGCAGCAGCAACAGCAGCAGCAGCAGAGACAGCCGCTGCAAAGAGCGGCAACACTTCAACAGGCGAACACAAAGCGACGCAAAGGGACGTCGGTGGCGCCCACTGTGCGACGACAAGTGTCGTGGGGTCCGCCAATCGTAGCGGAAACGGATGTAGATTTGGCTGCTGCGACTGGGGCCGGGTCCGGGGGCGGCGGCAGCAACAGCAGCGGCCGCAAGACGGCCAAGCAGAATGGCTACCATGGCGTCAATAGACGAGCAACAGCAGCAACAACAACGCGCAATTGACAACAAGAGGAAGAAGCGAAATGAGAAGCATAATAAAAAATACAAAAGAAATATGCAAAAGTATATGTATGTGTGCGCATATAAAAAGCATAAATATTTAGGCAAGACAATAAGTCGAAAACAAGGCAAACACAAATAGGAACAAGAGCAATTTATTTGGATTAAAAAGCAGACGCAACTCAAATGCCAAAATATGCGTGAGCATATCCTGAAATTATAATACGACGACGGATACTTATGTATATTTAAAGCAGATGTTTATTTCCAAAAGCGACAGCCTACACTTTCGCTGAAAATTCGTGAGAACTACAGAAGTGAAATGGTTTTAAATTAAAATTCTGTTTTAACAGACATATAAAAATGGAGTATGAAATATAGTTTAAGTATTTCAGTTTATTTATCTGCAGAGTTAGAGAAATTATATTTCTATACATATGTATACATATTTAAATTTACTTTTTCCAAAAAAAGCTAAAGTATTATGACAATTTTTAATTACAAAGCTTGGCTTTTTCAAATTTCATTGCGATGTAGAAGAGAACAGAAAACATTTCATCCAAGAGACAGTTAAAGTATTTCAGAGAATAATAAGTATATAAAAATATATAGAAGTGTTATTGTATTTATATATTCCAGAGACAGGGATATTTTATTTTTATACATAGGTATACTATATATAAATATGATTTTTTTTAACAACATTTAGCTAAGGTATTCATGAGATTCGAATAACTTCTTAGGAACAGAATTTTTTATAGAAGCAAATATACTTTTGTACTGACAGCCAGAAATAACAAATTTTGAGAGATTAATTTAAAGTAATTATAAAAATTTATCCAAGGAAATTAAATAATTCATCGTTTTCAAAGATATACAAAATCTAAGATAGTTAGTTAAAAACTTTTGTTAAATTCCAGAATTCAAAAAATAGTAAAATATACTATCCATTTATTTTTAATTTGAAATTTATTTTCCAAAGAAAAAAAGGACTTCTTTAATAAGCTTTGACCATAGTTATTATACATTACAATTTTTTTTCTCCCCAGATATAAAAAATGCCATCAGATAGTTCGAGTTTATAAGAGACTCAAAAGAAATAGATAAACATATTTTTTTTAAATATTGTATAGATAAAGAACTTAAAGTTCTCAATTTAAGTGTAGCTTATAAAAGTAGATATAGTTGTATATGAATTAAACTAATTGCTTATAGAGTTAAGAAATACATAAATCAGTAAATACTTTAAACTGTATTAAATTCCTAATGCACATTAATAATAATTGCCCAAGGACTCTTAAGATTTTAAGTTAAATTCAGCATTTTCAGCTAAGTGAATTGTTTCTTCATTTCAAGCTGAACTGAGTCCGTGCATATATATACACGTGTGTATAAATATATATATACAAGAAGAAAACTCCATTTCCATGTGAATTAAGTTTAAGAAACTCACTTCCTGTTCTCGCTGCTCGTGTGTGTGATATACGAAGGTAATAAAAGTTTTTGCTTTGCGCACAACTTGCGATAAAAAAACGATAAAAACGATAAAAAAAAATACGGAAAAACTCTCAACTTTAAATTGTTTCTTATTATTAAACAGTAAGAGAATTATGTGGAAATATGCAGCAGGCAGACATATTAATTTTCATTTATTTAAATGATTTTATTAAAAAAGTTTCAAGCGAAAAATGTTGACGACAGCAGCAAAGATTGACAACAACAACCATACCAACAACAAAATTGAAAGCATGAAAATATTTTCACATACAAAATGGCACTTCAATATGTAATGCAGTCAGTGTTTGTGTGTGTGTGTGTGTGTGCGAATATGTGTGCGTGGTATGTGTGAGTGTGTGTGCATTAGTGTGTGTATTTCTGGGCGTATTTCGTGTGAGGAGGGAACTCGACCAACAGCTTGTTAGTGGCTTTGTTGGTCAGTACTTTCAACTAATGTGTTTTGTGCGACCATACAAAATCTCAAGCACCCACTTACACACACACACGCACACAGCAGCTCACGTTTCCCCACACACACGCACACTATTTGATGTACTTAACTTTCGTCGTTTGGCTATGTTGTTCTTGTTGTTGTTTCTGTTGTAGTTGGCAGCTGCTGCCATTTAGGTTGCCAACAAACCGCAGAGCACATGCAAGTGTGCGTGTGTGCGCGTGTGTGTGTGTGAGAGAGAGAGAAAGCGCGTCTTATGCTTCATCCCCTTCATCTGCTTCAGCTTTGGCTGCCTGCATAAAATAACCGCATAAAATGTCGTTAAGCATAACGAAATTGAGTCTGCTCATAAATTCAGATTATAAGATTAAAATGTTGTGATTTTCGCACATTGCGCACGAACCGACGCCCCGACACTCCGGCACCCCGCCGTCCCAACGCCCCTGCACGCTGACGTCCCGAAGAAAACCCCTTTTACATCATGGAACACACGATAGAACAGATACCTAGGAAATGCCGAAGACTTAATTCCCTTGCAGAATTACAAGGCAGTAACAAAAATTTGAATTTCAGCCAATTGTTTCACTTTAAATATAGGTTTCTGATGTTGAAAAGATTTCCCTTTGCAATTTGAAGCATTGTAAGTTTCCTTATTGCCAAGTTTCAATAGGATTTTTCGAAAAAGAGAAAAGTTGTCTGTGCCCATGTCGGCCATATGATTTAGTACTCTGATACTAGAACAAATTTGCTCGTATATCTAGTTCTTGTAAGTTTCATTAAGATAAATTGAACTTGAAATAAGTCTTCCATTTGAAAGTAATTTTTTCCAGTTTTTCCTAACGAACTATATAATTAGGCCGTTCTATAAATATTGTGGCTCAATATAGATTCAATTTGGCCAATATATTGGAAAAAATCAAATTTTTCATACAAAACTGAATTTTTGATCCGCCAACTCCAACATAAGTAATATCTGTCAAGATAACTTACGAACTGAGCGACTAGATTGACTTTGACGAAGACAGATAAACATAGCTAGATCAACTGATCTGCAGATACCGATCAAAAAGATATAAGTTCAATAAGCTGACAGCTGAGTTCTTCAATGCTTAACACATTTTGTGACAAATGAGAAATACCCGCTGTTAGAGTATAAGCATGTGCAGCACGTCGCCAGCGAAGGAGTTGCCTTTTCTTGTTTTCGTTTTTGGGAACAGCTCTCCCGCAGGACGCAGGCTTATTGAAAAATGCGACGATGGCAGCGTTGGCAATGGCCAATTTAATGAGTTTACGACTTTTATCAGCTGCAAAATTCGGCCTTAAAGCCAACCACTTATGCAGCAAGCGAAAAGCGTTGAAAGCTGTGAAAGTCTCGGAAGAGGACACGCCATGAATAAGAAAAAACTTTCTCAGCTTTGATAAAAATACGTAAGAGTCGAGCTAGTCGAAAGGCTACGAAGCCGGAATACTCTGCACCGTAATCGAAACATAATTGGAAGGCCAAAACTATTAGTCGACGGATAAGATTCGACTCAAACCAATGCTGTTCATGATGAACCTCGTCACATTTTATTAATTTTAAAAGAAAATATTATATTTATTATTTATAAGAATATCGATTACTCCTTTTTTTGCTGTTACTTATTTTGATTTAGAATGGAGAATATATTCTAAGGAACATTCAGAAGTGCAGAATACATTTACGTAGTTACAATTTTACGTTTAACTGAAAATGCGAAACTGAAATTGAACCAAAATGAATAGTAGAAAAACAAAAAAATTATGATCGCTATCTGTAAATTTTTTCGTAAATTCTCTTTTCAAAAAGGATTTGAGAATCTATTACCTTTTTCCCATATTAAGGGAGTTCTCCGCCTTTCTTTTCTTCGTTTTTGCTCTCTTTCTCTCTCTTGCTCTCTTTCTTTCTTGCTCTCTTTCCTTCCTGCTCTCTTGCTCTATCCCTATTTTCTAATTGTCTACAAATTCTTCAGTTAACCGCACACACTCTCTGTTCGTCTTTATTTCGCTGTGTTTATTTTCCTTCTTCTTCTCTTCCTTTTTCTTTCCCTGTTTCTCGCTGTGCCCCTCTTTCTCTGTCACCCAACGCATTCGTTTGGCTGACTTCAGCCATGCAACGAGCTTGAAATTCAGTAAACTTTCTGCTGGCCGCCAAACCGAGCAGCGATTAAAGCCAAATATTTGGCTTGCCAGCTCAGAATTTGGGTCAGGCTGGCAATTTGGCCCGCTGACATCGGGCAGGGCAACCCTGGCAGCCCGCAAACGCTGCTCATGTGAATTTCCCAAAAACTAAAAGGCCATCAGCTGTCGGTTCATTATGATGCTAATTGCGAGCAAGAAGCGCAAAAAAAAGGAAAAGGATTAGCTAACAACGCGTCGAATGAGATGCAGCGTGCTATGTGCTACGTGCTACGTGCAACGCGCAACATACTGCATGGCACGGCCACTGTCACTTGCCCCATAAACAGTTCGTTTGGCCTAATCCGGTTATGCATGCATCGGGATTAGCGTGAAAATGGCGGGACCTGCGCCCAAGCAACAGCAGGAGTGTTAAGCCAACGTCCGCCGGATAGTTACGCTGTGGTGCTTGTCTTTGTCCTGTGCGACTTTACGACACTTTTTAGGTAATGAATGGCATTACATTTTCCGCGTTTTAATCCACTCGCGGCACAGGTATAAAAAAAATGGCAATGATTGCCATGGGTCATAAAAAGAAAACACGCTTGGGTCAAGCGGTTGCTGCCTGCTGCACGGTTGACCTGTGCGGCGGCGGGGGCAGCGGCGTTGGCAGCGGCAGCGGTGGCAGCGGCAGCGGCAGCAGCTCATGAATGACCGCAGGTCAGAAATTCGCAATTTGCTATAAAAGCCGGCAACAGCGCGGGAGATGACATTAAACCGTATTCAACACTCCAGCAGCCAAGATGTGCAATCCACAGAACGAACAGCAGCAGCAGCAACAGGAGCAGCAGCAGCAACAGCAACAGCAGCAGCAACCGCAGCAGCAGCAGCAGCAAAATGTGGCTGCAACTAATTCGGTGCCCGCCTCACCCACCGCTGCCTACGCTCTGTATCTGCATCGCGAGGAACTGCGGCGACGCAAGACGCACCCGGCCCGCCGCTCGGTGACGAAAATACAGCTGACCAGTGAACTGATTGCCAGAACCAAGCAGAACATCAGCCGCTGCAGCTCCGAGGATCTGCTGATACTCGCCCGGGAGACGATCTTCAAGAAGAATCTGCAGCGACATTTGCACTACAGACGCATGCAGATGCAGGCCTTTATGCTGGCCAGAAAGCAGGGCAAGATCGTCAAGATGGATGCCAAGAGAAGGAAATGAGACGACACTGAACAGAGCCAGAGAACAGCCAACGATGTGAGAATTGAAACAAGTGGTAGAAACTACAGCCAAAGTGATAAATTGCGTTGATAAATCTCTTGACGATTTAAATTCATATTTTTTTTTTTTTGTAAATAATACATATATATATTTTACTTCGAATTAAAAGAAGCATTCAAATTACGATTCAAATAAAATTACAAAACAATAATCAAACTGCATTTAAATATATACCAAAAGGAAATAAAGGGAAGTTTCAGCAGGGAAATATCCCAACAAAAATAGACATACAGAATGGTTTTCAATATAGCAGATTGAACGAATAGCAGCCAATACAAAAAATTATATATAATATATAGTTTTTTACCTAAAATCTGAAATAATGTTTGGAATTAAGATTTGAATAAAACTGACAAAAATTACCAAATCGATGGAAAAAACAACTTCGAAATATTTACATTTATAAAAAAAATATAGAATATAAAATAAATTCAAAAAAGAAAATCGCAAAAAAAACCGACAATAAATATGCAGAAAGATATAAACGACTGGGAAAGATAGAAAAAAATATCAGCAACACTGAATTTAATTGTATTATAATATATCTATACTATTTTACATAAATTTTAAACAATGATTGAAATTATGGATTTAAATAAAACCAAAAAAATATAACCAAATTGCTGGAATAAACAGCTTTGAAATCGTTACCTTTATAACAGAGACATAACAAAGTAATCCGCAAAAAACAGACAATAGAAACCTCTTGAGAAAAAAATACATAAAATTTACGGAATGGCTTTCAATATGGAAAGATAGAATGAACATCAACCATTACAAAGAAAAAAAATAATAATAATATGTATATTTTTTTTTTTACCTAAAATAAGAAATAATGATTAAAATTAAGATTTAAATAAAATTAAAAAATAATAATCAAATCGATGGAAGAAACCACTTTTAAAATCTTTTTTTATATAAATGCCAACGTTTGCATTTATTAATACAATTTAAAACGTCTGTATGGCAACCCGGCCACCCGGTGTAAATTGTCTTCATTTTTGATTGTATTGAGTATAGGTGGCTTTGGGCGGCTGTGTCCCATATTTTCGGGCCGTAGGTCCAGATAGGAACGATCATCTGTTTTACTAAAAGTATTTTGTTTGACAAAGAAAGTGAGGATGAGCGTCGAATAAGCCAGTCCATCTTTTTAAAGAAAACATATATGAAATTCTAATTACAAATAAACCGAAACTAAACCTAAATTATAAAAAGAAAAAAATAAATATAAAACAATCATTACCTTCATAAAGAAAACCAACCAACAAGAGCAGCTACAACTGAGAAAAAACAATGCAGACCAATTAATACTAAAATCGATATCAACTTTTAATTATATTTTTTACATAAGACTTCAAATATTTTTTTAAGAATATTGAAAATTAATTTTTAAAATAATGTGAAAACTTATATGAAATATTGCTCAGGTTTGTCTGAAGAAATAGCTTATTATTATTAACCATCCATAAAAGATAAGCTGCTATTTTGTTGCTCAAAAGGATTTGAACTTATTTGATCAGCGCTCGGTGCTTAGATGATAATCTAAAATAATCCACGAGATAGCTACAAGTTTAAACATCCAGCTCTAATTATGCAGATGCACATTTGTTATCTGCTAGACACACACACATACAACAGACACACACGCACACACAGTCACATTTAGAGTGCAAAGTGCAATTATGCCCTAAGCATACAATTTCCCATTTAAATATTAGAAAATTTGCACTGCTCTGACAATGTCTGCCAGAGTCAGGCGAAAAAAAAGGAAGAACAAGTTAGAGAGCTCTAGTCGCGAGTGCAGGACTGACAGATACCCTGTAACTAGTTGCGAGCTGCACAATGTATTCTGATTAACTTCTAAATTTACTGTCTGATCTTTATGAACTTTTTACGTTTCGAAATGTGTTAAATGTTTTAAATTTAGACTGATAGAAGTACATAGCTAAGTCGACTCAGCTAGTCGTCCTGATCAGGAATATATATGTATGCCTTATGCGGTCACAGATGCTGCCTTCTGTCTACTACATGCATGTGCACACCACCACTTTTTACAGGGTATAAAAAGAGCTGGCAGGGGGCGTGGCCAGGTCTGACTGGCGTCGACCTGTGCTCGGTGTTCGCTCGGTTTTCGTAATAGTGTAAAAACAAATTTACACATGATTACCAGCCGAGTTACAACTGCCAGCGTTTAATAAAACTCAAACAAAATGGCGCGTTGCATAAATTTGAACAGGCGCTGCAACAACAACAACAACAACAAATACAGCAACACCAAAAACTAGACGAAGCAGCAGAAGTTGTGCACCAACAACGTCGCAGAGTGAAATCTTCTTCTGCTTCTTTTTTGGATTTTTGCCTTTTAGACTACATAAATTTTAATTAAATGTCACTCATACGCCATGTATGCCAAGTACAATATGTGTGTGTGGCGTGCAACCAGAGATATTCTCGAGTGTGTGCGTGTGCAATTGGGTGTGTGCGAGTGTGAGTGTGTGTATATATATGTATACGTGCGACAAATGAATGCACACACAAACTGGCACGAATTACAGTTTATTGAACAGAAAATGGAAAGCAGTTGAGGCAAGAGCACACGGCACCAGAGCACAGAGCAGCAAAGTAAACTCAACCAAGCTGTTTCCACTGCTCAGCAGCAGGGCGCATCAGTGCATTGAAGGTTACCTAAACGTCAAGCGCTATACAAGCGATACTCGATATATATTATTTCTGTTTTACAAATCCAATTGAAAATGTTATAGTAACAATAAAAGAACAAAATACAACATAAAATTATATAAATTATAAATCTTCTTGGCTTCAGAAATTTCTGTATTTAAATAAAAAAATATGGATTTTTTTTATTTTTTTAAACAATAAGCATTAAATAAAAGTTATAACATTAGCACAAAAACAACATTAATGCCGATTCTGAGGGGGTCAAATTTTTTGTCAAAAATCATGCAAAAATTTACAAAAATTTTGACATGTAAGGCCCTCGGATCCATAGCTCCCATATTTTAAATGCTCATAACTTTGTCAAAACTCAACCGATTTTCATGGTTGATGGCATTTTTTTCATAATTTATCCTCTAGATTGATTCTACATTTCAAATATATTCATTACTGAAAATAAAATTTTTTGGATTTTTTGTTAAAAAAAAAAGCATGTACCCCCCCCTTACTCATTTTCGAAAAAAAATTTTTTTCAAAATTTAGAAATGCGAATTTCTATTTTTATTCGATTGTGGTCGTCACAATTAATATAAAAAACAACATTAAAACCTATTCTGAGGGGGTCAAATTTTTTGTCAAAAATCATGCAAAAATTTACAAAAATTTTGACATGTAAGGCCCTCGGATCCATAGCTCCCATATTTTAAATGCTCATAACTTTGTCAAAACTCAACCGATTTTCATGGTTGATGGCATTTTTTTCATAATTTATCCTCTAGATTGATTCTACATTTCAAATATATTCATTATTGAAAATAAAATTTTTTGGATTTTTTGTTAAAAAAAAAGCATGTACCCCCCCCTTACGCATTTTCGAAAAAAAATTTTTTTCAAAATTTAGAAATGCGAATTTCTATTTTTATTCGATTGTGGTCGTCACAATTAGTATAAAAAACAACATTAAAACCTATTCTGAGGGGGTCAAATTTTTTGTCAAAAATCATGCAAAAATTTACAAAAATTTTGACATGTAAAGCTCTCGGATCCATAGCTCCCATATTTTAAATGCTCATAACTTTGTCAAAACTCAACCGATTTTCATGGTTGATGGCATTTTTTTCATAATTTATCCTCTAGATTGATTCTACATTTCAAATATATTCATTATTGAAAATAAAATTTTTTGGATTTTTTGTTAAAAAAAAAGCATGTACCCCCCCTTACTCATTTTCGAAAAAAAATGTTTTCAAAATTTAGAAATGCGAATTTCTATTTTTATTCGATTGTGGTCGTCACAATTAGTATAAAAAACAACATTAAAACCTATTCTGAGGGGGTCAAATTTTTTGTCAAAAATCATGCAAAAATTTACAAAAATTTTGACATGTAAAGCTCTCGGATCCATAGGTCCCATATTTCAAACGCCCATAACTTTGTCAAAACTCAACCGATTTCATGGCTAATTTTTTTAATGGTTTGTCCTCTATGATGATAATTGGCATGGCGTGGTCTGTGTGATGCTTGGGGGCAGTTTCCAGTAGTAAGCCAAATTTAGAGCCTTATGCTCAAAAACGGTGGGAGATATAACCATTTCTGATTTTGTTAGGCAGGTGAGTGGGGGGACCATCTAGTGGGCGTAGCCGCAATATCTAGGTCACAATCTTTGAGGGGGGTCACCAGCAATATACATACCAAATTTGGTGACTCTAGCTTGAATATTGTGGGAAATATTTTCGATCATGCTATCGATGTGCCAGCCCCCTAGTAGGTGTGGCACAAAAGTCTTAACACTTTGCCTGACGCGGGTATACACGAGTATATATCCCAAATTTCAAGTCTCTAGCTTGAATAGCGACAAAAGACTCTTTTCAGTTTGTGAACGAGTATAAAAACATATTAAACAGTCCTTATTTGAACGAAAAGAATACAAATTTATACAGAAAGTACATCATATTCTGTAGTATTCTGATTTATTATTCGTTCCTGAATTTTCAAAAATTCTTTGTAATCCCCTACATTTGTAATGTCTTCCCTCCACGAACTTTTAGCACCTTTCGCACCGTCCTGCAAAAATCTAAACTTTGGAATTGTCTAATCGATATTTTGATTTTAACATAATTTCAATGGTTTTTAAATAGGGGTTTTGAGTTAGCCAGTCCAGTACATACATTTTTTTGCTCCTTTTAGCCAAGTCTATTTTACAGGCATATTGTGAAAAGCATATGCAACATATATTCTTCGATTCTCAGCCGTTTTTCAACCAAGTTCTTCCGTTTCTGCTGCACGATGGAAACGTCGTAAAAGTAACCAACAGAAGGAGACAATTTCTCGGCCACAGCCAATTGCTTTGGCTAGCACAAAATTTGGCCAGCTATAAAAACCCAAGTTTTTTTCTTTACACATTGTGTTCTGCCCTTTTTCTTAGATTTTTTTGGCGGTGGTTTTGTGCATTTTAATAAAAGTTTTGGAGCATGCATTATTCATGTTTTACAGCAATTGCAATTACAAGAGCGTGTCGTGAGTGAAACACCAAAAAGGCGCAGGACCTAATGAAAAGCCATCAAGGATAACATGCTGCCTCTGCCTCTCTCTCTATCCCTCTTTGCTTCTCGCTCTGTCTCTCCTTTACTTGAAACTTTTTCAATAATTTTGAACATATGCGACGAGTTCTTGACAAATTAACTCAAGTGCGCAATGAAGTGTTTATTGTGGATAAGCGAAAGTTTTTTGTGCGCTACTTGAGGCGCTTGCCACGCCCACAGCCCACAGCCCCGACAGCAGCACACTTAGCGCTGTGTAATCGTCACGCTGCCTTAAAGCAATTTGTTATTAATTTCCGTGTTAAAAAAAGTTGAAATGAAATGAACAAGCAGGATTGCTCTAGGCGGGAGGTTCCGACTGGCACATACCTTGTACTCAGATGCCGTAAAATACATTCGACCTAGTAAGCTTACTCCCTACCAGGTTTAATGGTTTTAGATTATATATTATCAGAGATGTGTCAAAAATCAAGTCTAAAATCGATATTTATCGATATTAAGAAAATGAGACCAGATATCGAAAAAATTTGATAAAATTTGTCTGTGTTCGAGGATATATATATTGTAAATTTCAGGATTCTTTTATGGTAACGGACAGATGAAAATACCGAAATCTACTTAACTAGTGTTCTTGACCAAGAATATAGAGCGTGTATGGATTCGCAGGTTCCTCCTTCCGCTTGTTACATACATATGCCCAAAACCATGACACTCTTGTTTAGCCATTTTTAATGTGTACAGGGGATAAAATAAAAAACAGAAAGTTTTTCTTTCATTGGTTCTCGCTCTCTCCTTGCTGCCGTCTCCCGCTCGCTCTTCATTTAATGCGAAAAGTTATTGTTGCTGTCGCTGTCGTTGTCGTTGTTGTTGTTGCCATATTAAAACATGGCCCATAATGGTTAACAAAGCTTTTGCTTCTCGTTGACCAGCGCCATCGACCCGAACGGGCAACAAACTTGTGCGTACAATGTAAAACATGTGTAATAAATACATTCAAGTGCCAACTGTGTGTGTGTGTGTGTGCGTGTGTTGGCATTGTTGTTGCCAGGTGGGTAATAAATTGCAATATGCGGCTCACACTCAGGCAACAGCAGCAATAACAACAACAACAACAACAGCAGCTGCCAAGCAAATGATGACTGGCACAAAGTATTTGAGATGCATGCACTTAGAGAAACAATAAAGCATTAATTGAGTTCTCTAATTAACATAAATTGTATCCAAATCCAGTTAATTTTGATCATTTACTAAGCTGAGAAAACCATTTTCACTTAAATAAATAATTCATTTAATATATTCGAAATTATAAACATATATTTTCGGTTTCAATTAAGGAAATCTTGTTTTCTTTTTTGAAGAATATAAATTATTGTAATAATTATTTTGCATTTAATTGCAGACGCTTTTTTATTGACATTTTATAAAAGAGAGCAGATAGACAGCCAAAAAAAACATGGTTTTATTGACTCGACAGTTTATACGGAATGAGAATATATATATATATATATATATATATATATATATATATATATATGCTCATAACTTTGTCAAAACTCAACCGATTTTATATATATTATATAGGGTCGGAGAAGTCTCGTATATGACAATATATAGTACTATAATAACCGCTGCAAGGGTTTAAAAATGTTTTGCATTCTAATCTATTCTAACTATAATTTAAAACAGGATTTTTCTTCAAGTGTAACAATGTTACATTTTCTCCTCCTGATCTTCCTCTTCCCCTTTCCAGCACATAACCCGCGCAGTATGCAATGAAAAATGCCAGAACTATGCGCTCAATGCTAATATGGCCGCCAAATACAACAACACAAACAGAAGCACACACGCATTGAAGGAAGTGTGCCCTTGTGTGTGTGTGCGTGAAAGTGCAAGTTTGCTTGCCTTTTGTTGTTTATTGTTGTTGTTGCTTTAACCTTCAACCGAGAACAATGAAATCGTGCAAAAGCGCAACTGAAATGAGTTGCTGCAAATGGGAAACGATGAAAAAGGCGACGTGAAAAATTGCAATTTTCTAGGGGTTCTCTTAAAGCTCCGCGAGGGCAGGCACAGACATTGCTTGCAAATAAGACTGCAGTATAAATTTCAATACTCTTTTTATAATAATATATATAAAATATAGTATATAGTAATATGATAATTTGATGCTATAAGAGATCTCAATACGTTTTACGAATTCATAAAAAACAAACAAAAAATACCGTTTTAAGTGAAATATATTGGTTTTGTATGAACGCAATGCATTTCTATTCCATGAAATATAAAGATTCCAAATTTGCATTATATATTCGCATATTAAGGGGCCCCTTTAGATTGTTAAAAATATATGTATATAAATAAAAAAAATACATATCCTTAAGTTACAGTTTGAACTTCGCACAGTTAACTGCCTGGGGCTGACCGTTTTAGAGTCAGCTAGCAGATAAGAAAGCAAAAACTATACTTACTCTAAATACCCTGCCCGATTGGGTGTGGCGCAGTCGACTACATTTGGTTTCTTTGATCTTACCTTTGTACTGCTTCTTTTGCCAAAACACTTTGCACGTTCTTCTTTAAGTTTGAACTACGTTTAATTGTTTGAAGCCGCGTCGCAATGTGAAGCATAAACAGCATTGTGATTACCGTTAGAATAACGGCGAGCGGCGTGGGCGAGCAAAAATGCCAAGCGAAAAACAGTCGTTAAAGGAGAGAGAGATTGCATAAACGTACATATGTTTGTACGCATGCGTGGCTGAACATATGTACACATGTATGAATGTATGTGTACATGGATGTATGAAATTTATGTATTTGTTCATGTATACATACAACAATGTATGTAACCTGCACTTTTTTTGAGATCATGACAAATGCGCACATACATATAAATAACACACGCATTTCACAATTTTATTAAACGCGCACGCATAAACTTTTTCCAATCAGACACCCAAGCTTAGATTTTTACGCGCGAAACGGAGAAATGTGAAAACAGGGTTAAACGCAGAATTGTTATCGATTTGTACTGTAAAATGTGCCCTGCGCTGTCACGATCGCAGCTGTGACAGGTCCTGTTAAGCGCAGCAGGTATGTTAGCTAACAGCCGCACCAAAGTGAACTAAAGAACTAAAGAGAACTACTTTAGTTCTCTCTGGCTATTAACAGTAAGCGCTGCTGTTAAGATCACTCGGTGAAGCTGTTAGAAGCGCCGCGTAAAAAATTCAAATTTTCGGCGCTTACAATTTCAATTTTTATTTTTACACACACGCACACACTCGCTCTCTGCCTCCATCAAAATGTGCTAACTCACGACAGGTGCTGAATTATTGTTAAAATAAGAGGAAAAATTCCCGCATATCATCATTGCAAGCATTTTACTGCTCCCAACCCCTTTCCTGCTCGCTAGGCACTCAACAGTGCACTTTGAGCAAATTGTGAATTTTAGTAATTTAAAAATTTTACTCTCTCTCTGGTCACCTCACAAACACCTTGTCTACTACCATTCGTGCTGCCAACACTTAAATATAGCCAAATAGAATTAAACCCTAACGTATTTGATCTAAACCCGCACCACCCACACCACCAAATCCCCCTGCCCGCACACCGTCCTCTGCCATTCCAATCTATCGCAGCCGCAACGACGCAAAGCCCACCACAAAGCACACGATGACACCGAGCATCCCTTTGACGTCAACGCCGCAGCAAATGCCAATGCGGCAACAGCAACAACAACAACAGCTACAACAAAAACATTAACAGCACCCGCTCTGTTCAACAGAGGGCGCTCCCTGCCGCCCGTTTATCTGGAGAATGCGCTGCTGCAGCGCCAGTTCGCGAATCCAATTAGTTACTTGGGCGGGCCACGCCTCCCCGCGCGCAGTCAGCGCACCAGCGTGGAGTCGATATTATCGCTGGATTAGCGCCTCTATCGGCGGCCAACAGCTACAGCTAGTCACAAACTCGCATCAAGTGCCCGCGCCGCAGCGCCCCCTACCGACAAGCTTAAGCTGCCGAGGATTGGCTTTTGCGTCTACCCTTTTGGGCGGAGGCGGCACCTTAACTAGTTTGGAATTTTAGTTAGTTAATAGTGAACAAATTGTCAACAGTTCCTTCCTAAATAAAGCAAATGTTATTGAAGAAATTGAGTCTATGTAGAAAGTTGTTTATTGGACTATATGAATACTATATTATACTATACTTTACTGAATACGAGTTTTATAAATATATAAAAGGGTGCCCTATTCTAAAAATCTTGTATAAAACACATCAAATAGGAAATCTGAATTTGAATAGAATTGAGTTGAGAATAATTTTTTTGGTATTTAATAATTATATATATTTAAATATATATTGGAAAGTATATAATACTAGTATATAAAGGTAAGTATACTATCATAAATTCGTTCCCAATGCAAATTAATCAATAGAAACAATGGGATCTATAATGCCATATTATTATATTCTATACGATAATCAATGCTAATTGTCTATTGACCAGTATATACATACATATATATTTTGGATCCCTATGCCGAAACTCTTATTGAGCAAATTAACTGAAAATAGCTGAAACTCATTTTCAATGCAAATTAACTAAATATAGACATACAGAATTTGCGATTATATCAATACAAAAAATAAAGGAATATATAACTTAATAGGATCTATAAGGCTTGATTATTGTTAGATTGTTATAGTTTTTTCAAGAAGTATCCGGAGCTCAATACATTACATTGATCCAAACTATGTAGAAATGAGGAATCTAATGATCAAATATAGAATGCTTCAAGCATTGATATTAGGCTATATATACAAATATCATTGGATTGGCAAAAAAACACCCATGCATATAATCAATTTAGGCTTGAATAAAACCTTTAAAATGCATACAATATTATATATTCACGGGTTTCTTTAATCGGACAGTTGTATATGTACCCTAATAGTTTCGGATCCTAGTTCTACGATTATATTTGAAATAAAGTAAATGTATATAAGGAATATGAGACTATATGGTAATCTATAACGGTGGAGGCCAATATAAATTATAAAGAGATTTAGTCTTGATATATAATCAAATATAAGGATATTATTTTGGATACATATGGTTTAATTGCTACCTGAAGCAAAAATCAGAATATGTAAATATATTTCACACCTGTGAAACTAAAATATGGCTTCAAATTGTATTATATATACCCAAAAAGGCGCTTGACAGAAATTTAAATTGCTTTCTAACAATATCAAAATATATAATATATGTACAGCTTATATGAATAAGTTTGAATATATTTATCTCTTAATAAATATAGACCCAAATTAAATGCATTTTAGTAGAATTCACAGTGTAATATTTAAAAAGTTTTATTGATTAAAAATTACTATGCAACAATCGCCAAAAATGGATGCTGCTTAGATGGTAAGTATCTGTATCTGTATCATTAGCTTTATCTTTATCTTTAAGTTTACATTTAACGTTATCTGTAGTTGTGCTTTTTGTTTTCCTTTAACTGTAACTTTATTAGTTGATTAACTTAAACACAAATTTGCTTTACTCTGAAGAAAATTGCCTTACAATAAATTGTATATTAATTAACGTTGAGTTCCCATTTATGTGGGCCAAATGTTTCCCAGACTTAGCTCAGTTCCTAGAGTTAGGTCGACTCTGCTTAGACTACAGCGGGGGAGGAGGAGGAGAAGTAGAAGGAGGAACAGGGCAGGGGCAGGGACTCGGGGGCGTATATAAAATATATCCTATGAAGATGGGCGCTAGGTAAAATCGGGCGGTTTGTATTTGGGCGGTCGCTTAATTGGCTTCTATAACCAATTGCGGCCGCCACGTCATATGTTGTTCTCCTTGGCGCCCTTCGCCACGGAGGCGCTGCTGGCGGGGGTGCTGCTGGCGTCGTTGTCGGCCTTGTTGTTGTTGCTGCTGCTGCTGTTGCTGTTGTTGTTCGTCGCCGGCGTCTCCTCGCCATCGACGGCTTCAGCTGCAAGCGAAAGAGAGGCCAATTAGTTGGGAGGTTTACGAAATGCGAGAAGAGTCAAAAGTGCGGGTTCAATTTAATTAATAAGTAGTCTGTTCATTTTAATTGTCGTTCACGAACTCAAAAGTCCGTTCGTTTGAATGCAACTTTCTTGGCCACTATTGAAGCCAGAGATTACAGATTACTGATGACTTCTTCTAAAGAAATGCACAAAACACCCACTGGGGGGCGTGGCAAATAGATAAAATCAATTTCTTAGCGGCGAGTAAAGATAATTTCAGAATTTTAGGGCTTCACTGATTATCATGAACACACATACACAACATGAATTTAAAAGATGTATTTGAAGAGCTAGAAAGCTTTGAAAGTGAACTTATTAAATTGAGCCGAGTGTGCATTTAATTACATATATTACCTAATAAACTTTCTAAAGGAAATTCACACAATCATTATTTCTACATGATGAGCTCAAAAAGTTGACCAAAAGTTCAGCTCTTCTATTTTATTTATGAATGAAGTGAATTGAGTGCTTGGTTCATGAGCCATTCCGAAACTAAAACGCGATTCATTTAAAATCCAAGTTAGCCCAAAGATCCACTTGTCTGGGTTTGGCGTGAATAACTGAACTGGTTCATGAACCAGTCAAGTGTTTCGCCTATCGATCGCTGAACAAATCCCATTCAAATCTAACTAGCTGGGAATATTAAAGAGCAGCTGCTGGCTTACCCTTCTCCTTCTCGTCCTTGATGTCGCTGGAGGTCTCGGAGGAGGTCTTGTTGCTAGAGTTCGTGTTGGTGGTGTCCTTGTCGAGACGCGGCCGCTTGCGCTGTCCCTTGTACGTGCGGTTGTCGCGCGGCCGCCCTCGCCCTCGTCCTCCGAGTCGGAGTACTCGTTCTCGGGCACAATGCGCTTGTCCTTGTCGCTCTGGGGCAGGCGCTCGTCCTTGTCGACCTTGTCGTCGTCCTCGGACTCGTCGTTGATGGCGTCCTCGGGTATCGCCTGGATCTGCACGCCCGGCGCATGCGGCAACATGCGCAGGTTCTCGAACAGCCGGCTCTTGATCTTCTCGAGGTACTCGGCGGTGTTCTGGTTGGTCATGTTGCTGGGACTGATGTGGAGCTTGAAGTCCGGTCCGAAGTATTCGAAATAATCGTTGTACGGCAGCTCGTTGGCAATCTCCACGGCCAGCGCCACAGAAGTCTCGTACGTCCAGCAGCGGGAGACGTTGCGTATGGTGTAGCCCCCGCCGCCCACCATGAGGAAGGGCAGATTGTACTTCTTGACGAACTCCACGCACTTGCCGTGCCCCTTCACCGTGAGATTGAAGCAGCCGAGGCGATCGCCGGTTAGCGAATCGGCGCCACATTGCAGCACGACGGCCGCCGGCTGGAATGTTTCCATTACCTTGGAGATGATGGGCACGAAGATGCTCTCGTAGGCGTCGTCGTCCATGCCGTCCCGGAGCGGTATATTCACCGCATAGTACTTGCCCTTGCCGGCGCCAATGTCACGCAGATCACCCGTGCCCGGAAAGTATTCGCCGTACTTGTGGAAGCTGACGGTCATCACACGATCCGTCGTGTAGAACGCCTCCTCGACGCCGTCGCCGTGATGCACATCGATGTCGATGTAGAGCACACGCTGATGGTACTTCAGCAGCTCCAGGATGCCCAGGACAATGTCGTTCACGTAGCAGAAGCCGGATGCCTCCGATTTCTTGGCATGATGCAGGCCGCCGCCCCAATTGATGCAGATCTCGGAGGCCTGTTTGTTCAGCTTGACGGCGGCGGCCACCGAGCCGCCGGCGGACAGCTGGCAGAACTCGTAGAGTCCGTCGAAGACGGGACAATCCTCGCCCACGTTGAAGCGCTGCATCTGTTTGTTGTACTCGGTCATGTTGTCCGGCCGGATGGAGCGTAGGAAGCGCACGTATTCGTCTGAGTGGAACTTGGTCATCTCGTCGGCGGTGGCTTTGTGGGGTCGCTGCACAGTGCGAGGGGCGATCGAGAGTTAGTTGAATGAGCTCCTGAACCATTTCTCAACTTACGTAAATTTCCATTTTGCGGTAGAGCCCATAGTTGAGCAGCAGGTTGTGAGTCATGCGTATGCGGTGCGGCTTCATGGGATGGCCCTGGCCATAGTAGTAGTTGCCAATGTCACCTAAGGCGCGAAAAAAATACAAACATTTCCATTAGAGGCGGGGTAAAAAACAATTTTTGCGCCACGCTATGCGAAATGAAAATTTTACGGCCAGTGTCGGCGAGGCGTCTGCACGCACAGTGCACTTTTCCCCGAACGAGCGACGCAGCACTTTCGCCATACTAAACAAAGGCCCACAGGTACATACACACACACATACGCGCAGGCATACACCACCAATACAGAGTCGCATGCGTCGCGGTCGTTAACGTAAAGTGCGCTGTGTGCCAAAATGCTAGTACAGTCGCTGTAAAAATTGAAATTCACCCAAAATGCCGAAAAAAGTGCCGCAGACTTTTTACGGGCGGTTAGCGTGCCGCTTATGCCAAATTTAATATCACAGTGCTCTATTTCGCATATTTGGCGCAGTTTAAGTCAGTCAATTTGTTAACTGTTAACTTACTATCGTAATAATAGCAAACGCGCTTTTTGCTATGCGATTGCATTGTCGCTGTTGTTGTCGGGCTGCCGGTCTTTTCTTTCTTCTACGTGCAAACAACAATTTTAAAAACTGTTTTATTGCCTTTTATTTCCTGTATACTTAAGCCGCGCTGCTAAACTTTACTTGAAATTAACAATCGGAGGAACACGGCCGCGCACCTCAAGAGAACGCTGTGGTATGAATTGGCTGTGTGGCAACTACACCGTATGTCGTTGCCACTCTGTAAAGCGCATTGCCACTCTGCAAAGCGTGTTACCAGACCGTCGATGTGCATTAAAGTGCACCATAAAAATATCGTATTTTTATCTGTACATTAAATATAAGTTCAAATATTATTACTTGTTAAGTTAAATAGATAATAGCTGACAGAAAATCAACAAAATCAATTTTTTGAATTTATAGATATTGGGATTTTTTTTGGTTATATTTAGCGCCATTTTCAAGACATTTTGGCCACACTTGCGATCTGTCGTTTATGTTGCTGTGCGAGAGAAGAAACTTCTTTTAGTCGAAAAAAAACCGTTGAACGAGTTGGACGCGTATTTTTTTGCGAGCGGGTCTTTGTCGGTCGGTGTTTTTTCGTTTCTTGTCGGTAAAAAATAAGAATTAAAAACATAAGTAAAGTGCATAAAATTCGTAAAATTGTCATAATTAGTTCAATTAGCTAAATATAATTAAAGAGGCAAGCAGAACGAAGCGACGCGTAAGTTTTTTATTGTGTTTGTGCTGTTGTGTTTGTGTGTGTGTTAAGTGTGTGTAAAAGAGAAAGAAGTTTCAGTTTGCAAGCAGAGCAAACAGCAGCAACGAATGGAGTTGCAATGGAAACACAAACAGAGCAACACTCACACTAACCCACACACACACACACATATGAACACGCCAGCGCAAAAGAAGTGGGGAAAAACTGAAAAATAAAGTGTCAAAGCAAAGTAACAAAAAGAAGAGAAAATAAAAGAAAAACTCTTCTGTGCATGTTGCTGATGAAAATTAATTAAAATAAATACAAATAAAAGATAAACGCGTCGAATATCCTGCGCAGCGCAAAAGCCGCCGCCAACTTCAGTTCTTCCTCTCCCACTCTCCATTACTCTCTCTGGCATTTTACCGACAGACGTCGCTGCTGCTGCTTCCCCGCGACCAACGCCTCGCGTTCAAAGTTTCTGTTACTTCGTCGCCTTCCTTTTTATCACTATATTTCCTCCTTTTTTTTCAATGCGCCCGCAGGATATTTTTCGCTGTTCTTTGCCCTACCCCCCTGGCGTACGTGTTTAATTATAGTTTTTGCCGTTTCCTATGCATCGCTTCCAATTAGCGCAATTTTTTCGGGCTCAAAAGTTCATTATTGTTGTTTTTTGTTGTTTTTTTTTTGCATACAGAGCCTAACGACCGTGAAATACAAAAACAAAATCCGCGGCGTAACTGTTAACTTGTCTGCCAAAGCAATTGAGATTATTCCATCTAATTAAAAAGGTAAGTGTGGGCACACTTTTTGTTTTGCTGCTATTTTCGGCTCAGGCCCTAAAAACTTGTTTGCTCCTGTTCTCTTGTGTATGTGTGTGTGGGTCTGTGTGTGTGTGTGGCCAACGCACAAATATGCCTCATCGCCTGATGTTGACTGCACAAAGTGCCGTTACAAAAGCCAATGAACGCATCAGGCAAATAACTAAACATAAAAATACAAAACAACAACAACATGCTAGCATAAAGTTCAGAGAGCAGCGAGAGAGCGGGAGAGAGCAGCATGCATTTTCTATTTGCGCTGCTGCTGCTGATGAAAAGCAAATCCATTTTTATTGCTCGGCGGCTGCTGTTGTGCGTTTTAAAAAGTCAAAGAGCATTGTTGTTGTTGTCTGCTTGTAATTGTCTGTAATTTAGCTGAGGACCAAACCAAACCAGTTCAGCAACCAGCTGTCGACGTCTGCGCCTCGCACGATGTGTGCGGCAGAGCGAGAGGGAAGAACATGCAGCTGCTGCTGCAGTTGCGCTCAGTCGCGCTCTACCTCACTCCCTCTCGCTTAGGCTTATTTGTACTTATTTTGGGGAGCTCTTTGGTTTGCCGCATTTATTTATTTACCTTTTGCTTTGGCCTGTTTATTATCCCAACGCAGCATCTCGTCGCCGTTTGAAGTTCAAGCCACAATTTGTTGTTGTTTTTTAATACACCCTGATCAAAGTGGGTACATTAATTTTGAGTCTTTGTTTGTAACATGCAGAGTGAGGCTTTATAATATTGATAAACATCGAATTAAATACGTGTTTATTTTTAAGGCGGAAGCCACCCAAATTGAAAGAAAGCTACATTGAAAGATAGTTCCCATGTATTTAACGGCGGTTGGTTTCAGGGTATCTGCTGATCGGACACTCGCGACTCTTACTTTTTTAATGCTATTTTTGTAGCTTATCTTGCTGTACCGCAACCTCTCCCCCATACCCCGCACTCCACTCCCTCCCATCTACCCTTTTCATTAACACATTCTACGATGCGATGACAACTTGCAAAGTTTGTTGTTCTTTTTTGTTGTTGTTGGTGTTCTTGTTGCTGGCGCTTTTTGATGGCTGGCTATTTACCATTTGCCACTTCTCTTTTTTCTATAGCCCACTCTTTTTTCTTCTATTTTTTTTTATTATCGGGCACACTCGTATCTTGTTGCCTACCCTGCCCCCCTACCGCGCGGCAACCCTTTTCTTTTTGGGGGGCAGTTCAAAGCAAAGTGCGGAGCACTTGGCAATTATGCCTTTTGGCCTTTTTGGGGCCGTGCTCTTGGCTCACAAATCATTGCGAAATGGCCAACGGTAAATCTGCTTAACTCTCGACTAACGGCAAACTTGTTGAAGATCTCAGATGCTGCTGCTTCTTATTCCCTTTTTTCTTTTTGTTTTTTTTTGTTTGATTATTTTCACACAAAGCGCTTACGATTCGACGATTCACAAAGGCAAATGGCAAAATTACGGCAAATGCGAAGGAGGCGACAACAACAACAACAGCAGCAGCAACTGCTGGTAAATAGTGAAAAGTAGCCGCAGCAGCAGAAGTAGAAAATTCAATTGTTGGAACTGCGGCTGCGGCCTTTGTGTTTTTTATACCCATTGAAAAGTTTCAAAAGGGACGTTTGAAGTCAGGCGAAGGCAAGTAGAAGTAGTTGGCCGAAACCATAAATCATATATATTCTCGATCAGCATCAGCTGTCGAATCCAAGCCTAGTTACAATTGCAGCCACTTTAATAGTTATAACTCTTAAACATAAACTCTTTTTGTTGCTTTTAAGATCGACTTTAAGATCCAAAGATGGAAAGATGGATAGATTAAAAGATAAGATAGATAGATTGATTCAGCCTCTTGAATAGTATGTACTTTTTCAAATGCCTTTCCTAATACTAATTAATTATTTTTTTAATATGTGGAATTCAGAGATAAACAAACTTACATATGTGTGTATGTACATTTCAGCTATTAGCAGCTGTGTACAGGGTATCTGCTAGTCGTGTAATCTGAAGTAGAGCACTCAGTTGTTCTTACTGTGCAACTCTCGACGCGTCGCCCACTTACAACGCACAATGAAATCGAGCAGGGGCAGGGAGAGGGACAGCAGCCGTGGAAGAGGGAGAGGAAGAGGCAACTTCTTTTATTGATAAGAAAATTGAAAGTGCGTGGCGAGCAACGGCAAGTGGGCAGTGGGGAAATGAAAGACAACATGCGGCGAGATGGTCGCCTGAGGCAAACGTGAAATATATCTGCAATTGTCGGAACTTGCGATGTAATCAAAGTGCTTCGTTTTAACCTCACTCTAGATTATACGGGCTCGAATGTCAGGCTAGTGTGTGAATATAGTGTAGTAAGAAAACTACACTAGATTGTTATAGGGACGAAAGCAAATTTTGTAACGAAGAACCTTCAATTATATATATTCGAAATTATATAAATATAGTTGGGCCTTCCGCTTTGTACCTAAAAGTAACTTTTTGCGATGTGCCGAATTTTAATTAAAACAAACTCGTTCTGATCGGCATGTTGTAGTAGATTTTTAATTCTTCCTGTCGCCTTTTCAACACTTCGTGCGGCTTCATCTTTAGCGTGGACTATCATTCACAATAATTTATATATATTATATTATAATATCTTAAAATATGTTTTATAAACATTTTCTTCAAGTTAGAAATGAATGTGGATGTAGCCATATACATTATATGTATATAAACTAAAAACTATCGCATTAATATATTTCTTACACTACTGTTCTCACTTAAAGCAGCTTATTTTATGATCCTCGAATAAGTACAACATTTTTAAGGCTTTTAATGGAGGGGATGTGTTTTTTATATTTTCCATATATTTAATTGCGAATAAGTTACCCCCCTTTATATCTTTTATAAGGAAGAGCGTCAGTAAATGCTGGTCCAGCTATCACCCCACACCGTCCGGCGCTCTCCACTGTCATGGTGCAAGCACAATTGACACAATTCAGATGGACGCTGCGGGTGCATCATCAATCTGGTTAATGGACGTCCAAGCCGTTGTTGTTGTTGCAGTTGACCCGCCCCGCCACGCCCCTTTTGGCCAACGCTCGTTTGCTTTTAATACACTTTTACGAAGTGAGAAGAGTATATCGAGTTTGTGCAATGTCCGTCCGCCTGTCCGTAAATTTCAGCACTACTACGCCTATTGAAGCTAGGAACATCAAATTTATAAGAGATATCTTTGGGGTAAACAGCGAAAATCCATGATTCCCTTAATTTTAGAGCTAAAATCACCAAATTTCGCAGTTTTCGTTTTCATCTGTTCAAAGCTGTGCACGAGTATTGCGCTGTCGGTTACACCCGACTGGAACCTTCTTGTTACTTGTTTTTGAATGGCAATTTAAAGTTTGTTCGGCACGCTTGACAGGTGCCCAGCATAAAGTACAGCAGGACAACTGCTGGTTGTTGTAGTTAGTTGCCGCTGGTAGTTGTTGTTTGTTGTTGTTGTTAGTTGTATTGTTTTTTCCATTTTGGCGCTGGACACTGACTAAAACTTCTAATTTATGTCGTTAAGAAAAGTTGCAGACGCATTTAATGGTTCAGCTGCAGTTGTTTGGAGATAGTTGGAGGGGGGGCAACAGTGTGACCGGCTAACCCAAAGGCCAGCGTTCAATTAGATTTATGGGATTAGGACAGGTCGCACTGAGCTATAAAGCATTCACACGTGGAAAATCAACAATGTCCGTTGCTCTCCAAACATTTTTGCATTGTTTGCTTTTGCTGCACACCCCACCCCTCCTCCTAGCCCTAGCCCCCGTCCTGGTCTGCGCCACTTCAGCGCACATCCGGCTGGAGCAGCAACAAAACATTGTTTCATTCCATAAACCGCCGGCAAGTTTTTCACTAGTCGCTGCGGTGGTTGTTTCGCACACGCTGAAAGCTGCGCCAGCGTTTTCCGGTTTGCCCATTCATTCTTTACCACCCGCCCCGGCCCCCTCTCCTGGCCAGGTCTCTACTCCTTGCCCAGTCACAGGCACGGGCCGTGAGCGCGCACACATTTCCGGCCTCTGCTGTAAAGCAACTACATGTTCCATGCCCACTGTACGTGAGTGTGTGTGTGTGTGTGTGTGTGTGTGTGTGTGTGTGTGTGTGTGTGTGTTGTGTGTGTGTGTGTGTGTGCGTGCGTGTGTGTGTGTGTGTGTGCTGGTGTGTGGTGGTTGTTACTGGCTAGTTTCCGATTTTGATATTGATTTTCAAAAAGCTGCTTTTGCGTCCAACTTTGCGACTACTCCAATTAGAGGCCGCAGCTGTAGAAACAAAAGTTTTGCCTCGATTTGCATTGAATGCATTTCCACATTCCTAATCTCTCCCTCTCCTCCTCCCCTCTCCCACTCTCTCCCTCTCTGTCTGTCTTTGTGGCATGCAGCAATTGCCACTTACGATGCATGCATCGTGTGGCTTCCACATATCAAAATCAAAAGCACAAAATATTTACTAATTGGATATTTACAGTACATTTTTTAGATTGATCGAGAGAAGCCTTTTTCCACAAAGTTCATAAATTCAATTAAATTCTCTATGCACTGCTCGCAAATGAAGAGAAGGAGGAAAACAATTATTTTTACGATTTTTAAAATGAAAAATATGCATAAAATATTTCCCGGCATTACAAATTGCCTTGTATGTTAAAATATCTGAAATTGCTAAAATTTGTTGTATTGCATTTTGAAAACAAATAAGTAATTGACAAATTTTATAGTATTGGTAAAACTAAAAATTAAATGTTGAAAATAAGAGACTTAGTTTTCCCTGTTGTAAAGTTGATTTGATATAAAGAAAGCTTAAATTTGAAATAGTTTAGTTAAAAACAATAAAATCTGAATTATAGATTCAAGGGCCTCAAGAACATTGAACATAAAAATAACGCTTCTTATTTTAGAAAATTCTCAATACCAAGCGACCATTGTTTGTTTATTGCGCTTCCCCATCCTCTGCCTGCCCCCAATTGCCAAACTATGCCTTAAGTGCTTGGTGATATGACCCACTTTTTAACCACTGTGCAGCCTTCGGATGGGGCAAGTCTTGCCGCCTGTCACCGACTTGGGGCAAACTTTTTAATTACAAGGATCAGGACAATAAAAGTTTATTATGCGAAGAGCCCTGAGCTCTCTTTCATTTCATTCTCGTTGCCTAAAATCCAAAAAATAAACAGCGCCAGGCGTGGCCAAAAACTAATAAACTCCAGCGAACTCTGGCCCCAACTGGCAGTCGAACTATTTATCTGAGAGAACGGCAGCAACAACGAAAAAAAAGATACCCTAAAACCAGTTAAAGTTTATGTTTTAATGTGCGGCAAAAGTTTTTGCTAATCCCCAAATCGGAGCTAACAATAAATCTAGTGAGATTTGAGTGTGAAATTGCGACTGTTGCGCTCAACTTTTGTAAATATTTAAGGGGGAGGGGAGGTGCCAGAGGGGGTATTTGGGGGTTTAAATATATATACATATATATATATTTGTATATGTGGATATGCAGCCAGCTTATCGCTTGCGACAGTCAAATAGCAAATCGATTTCAAATGCAATTGCAAACGGGACTCTCTCTTTCTCACTCTGCCCAGCTGTCTATTTCAAGCCAGCTAATATTCAAATGGAATTTGAGTACATTGAACCCAGCTGCAGACAAGGTGTGAATTTGCCAGGAAGCAGGCACAATGCGCAGGCAGATAAACATAAACACAAGAAACTGGAACACAGGCAGCCAGCACACAAAATAAAAGGCCAAAAGAAGTTGAAGAAGAAGAAGAAGCAGCAGGCGCAGTAAAACTATCCAGTATTAGAGGCAATAGATGCCTGGGGAGCTGGGTATAACAAAGCAGATTTACGGCTGGGCATATGCTGCGAGCTGCGATGCTGGGCCCAAAAGTTTAAAAGAATCACGAGTAGTCTAGTCGCGACTAGGAAATTCCCTGTGTTCAGCTTCTTTTCCAGTCCCGAAACCCCCGCTGGGGGCGTGGCAATTCGATTTAATCTATCGCGCTCAGTTTTAAAACTAGATTCATTAAATTTTGCTGACAGATAACTTAAAATCTCTTCTAAAGATCGCGTAATAATTTTTTGGATACGCCCAAGGGGCGTGGAAAATCGATTTAATCTGGTAATATATTGTGAACGAGTAATGCAAAGTCGATTGCCAAGTTTGCTAAAGTTATAGTGGTCTGAGTGCTGAACAAACAAAAGCTTAAATAGTCAAAATATCCAACTTTTAACATTTTAATGATATCTTTATATATTGCTGTATATTATGTTCCCAAATTCAACGCTCAATGTAGCAGACAGAAAAGTATTCATTGATCAACTCGGTTGCTGATTGAGAATATAAATAAAATGAAGCCTAAAATGCCGCCTTTGCACATATTACACAAATATAGCCATTTTCAATTGCTATAGGGTATAAAAACTTGCCAACAAGTCAACAGTTCTTGAGAAATCATAACAAACTCCTTCACACAGACACATAGCACAAAATAAAAGAAGAAATTACAACCCCCACTTGAAGTCTTCAAATGAAATTAAAAAGTTTAGCTTCAACTTTGGAAAACAGTGCACAAAAATGTGCTACTGTCCCTACTCCATCCCGGCCCGCTCCCTCTCTTTGGGGCCATCAAAAGAAAACAACGTTTAACTGAGTGGAGTGCTTGTCTCTTCGCAATTTTGCTTTCATTTCAATTTTTTAGCTAACAAACTTGGCCAAAAGTTGCCAACTATGCGGAGTAGCGATGCCAAAAAAAAGGTAATATGAAAAGAATAATTACACACACTTGAATAGTTAGTGTAATTTGTGTAGCGCAGTGTAAAAATGTCGCAAATGGTTTTTTGGCAACTACACTTGAAAAACTTCGGTTCCTGTATAAAGTGACAAAATTTTCTATGCTGTTTTAAATATATATACTTTGATAATTCTATATCTACTATTATAATTCTTTGATATTCTTTTCTATATAAAAGTCATTAATATATAAGAGTAGCTTTACCGTTTTTTACTAAAACATGGAAATAAAATACTGTTTGACTGATAAGTGATTATATTACATGTCACGCGAACCCTCCACGTCATTTTCTTCTACGTAATTTTCCTGATAGGATTAAAATCACTAAAAAAGAATAATTTAAGACCTGTTTTTTTTTACATTTCGGAAGATTGAAATCTCTTAATACTTAATCTAATCCACTTGAACTGGTGGAAAACAGGTAAAAGCAAAATGTGTTTGATTGATTTCGAAAGATTGAAATGTAGTTCTCAGCTTAAATGGATGTAAACTCAATTTGCGATTGTCATTTTTATTGAGTTATGACCAGATAAATCCAACCCCACTGCAGATTAAAGGCCGTGCAACGCCGGTTAATTAAAGCTATCGCAATATGCTGTGCTATGCTCTTTAAATATTTTTGCCATCTCTAGGCAAATACGCTTTGCTGCGGCCAATTCATGATTTATACGAACGCGCTTTGGGGACATTTACAACGAAATGTTCAAGCATATTTCATGCGATGCTTCACTTGAAGTGAACCAAAAACTTGCTCCGGCTCTTGGCGATTGGGGGCGAGGGGGCTGTAAGCAGGGGTGAGGGAGGGGGAGGGGGTTCTTGTAAGTAGAAGGATGCCAGCTTGCAATTTGTAGCAGCGCCTTGGCAAGTTATTGTTATAGCCTCTGCCCGATTGACTGACTGTCCGTCCGTCCCTCTGTCTGTCCGTCCGGGTACGAAATGTCACGCTGTGATTGCGCCGAGAGCGAAATCTCAGCTACAGCTGCAGTCGCAATTCTCAATTCTCATTGCTCCGCAGAGCGCTCCGCGCGACTATTTGTCTCGAGTGCATTGCAGTTGCTCGAATTGTGTCTAGTGGCGCACTCGAAGTGGCAGTGGCAGCTACGACCCCCTCCCTCCCCCTACGCCACCCTCTTCTCTCCCTATATCCCACTTCTTTGTATCCCCCAGGCGCTCGACCCGCAATGCACTTTGCTGATTATTTGTCTCGATTTTGTTTTTGTATTACTTTTTTACACTCGGCAAAACATTAAAAATTCAGTTTTTAATGTTAAATTCCAAGAAATTTCCAAACTACAAAAAGAATATCCCGTTAGTGGAACAACAAAATTTATAGACTCAAAAAGAGCACTACTTTATTATTTAATTAATAAAGTTTAAGTACATTTCACTTTTTTCTTAATTATGTAAATTTTAGTTAATTTAAGTGCGTTTTGCCTTTAATTGTGTTTTTGTTCACTTTATTTAAGCCCTTGTTTTTTGTGATATTAGCATTTTTAAATTAAATTAATAAGAAATATTTAATAAAATCATATTTTGTTTTATTTTTGCTTATTACTTAATTTGAGAACATTCAAGATCTAAATATACTCAAGATTTTTTATAAAAAAGTATATATTTCGCTTATACTGGAATTCCATTTTTTTGCTGAGTGTAGATTTTTAATGCGCCACGTGACGAATATGTAACTATTGTTGTAGTTGTTGTAGCTGCAATCAATTTGACACAGATTTAGTTTTAGATTCAAATCAATATCAATTGTGTCAGGGCTTGTCAGGGACGCCCATGGGATAGAAATGAAGCTGATTCCAATGCAGCTCCAAGCAATTAACCAGACACCTGCCACCAGTGTGTGCGAGTGTGTTGTGAGTGTGTGTGCCTGCATACAAATTAGTTTTAATATTTACAAGGCAAACGGGCAGCAGCATACACAAAGCGCAAATTGGCTGAGAGGCTGCCACTTGCCACGGCTGCTGCAAACTCTACACGACTTCCGTTCATTACGAGTTGTATTTTCAATTTTGCAACATTTGCAAATTTACATATTTCTATTGCCATTTACCGCTGAGTGTGTTGAGTGCGTAGCAAATGTTTAAATATTTTCCCACAAATGCGAAAAACAAAAGGCCAAAATCGAAAAACTTTTCCCATGTTCAAAGCGCATTTGGCTGCTGGTTGCTGGTTGCCGGTTGCGGCTGCCACAGTGCCACACTGCCACTGCCACACACACCATAAATTGCATGTTTAGTCAGTCGCGGAATGGGGTCTCTGCCCTGTCCAGGATCGATGCACAGCTCTCTCTCTCTCTGAATAGCTCTGTAAATATATATATTTTGCCGCTTGTTATTGTTGTTGTTTGTGCGGCCCACTTCAGACTTGTGATTATCTGCGGGACACTCGAGACTATTTCATATGTGATTTGTTATTGTAACACTGTAAACAGTTGATCCATAAAACTCAGGCAATATAGAGTCGATAACCCTTTCACAATTATAAATAAAACATAAAGTGCAAGCAAGAGGTTCTTCGAAAAAGGAAACAAAAGATATGGACAAAAAGAGAACAAACTTTATTCTGTGTATTTGTTTTTTTTAACGAGTAATAATATTGGATAATTCAGAGATTGTATAATGATCAAACAAAGGAAAAAGAAACAATATGACATAACATAGAAAATAAATAATTTTATAAATAAAATACAGTGCATACGTATAGAACATTCTATTTGTTTTTTTTATTTGCATGGTCTAACGACTAATTACATAATAAAATAATATATATTAAATATGCCAGTTATGCCAAAATCAATGTTAGTTATTTTAACCAACAAATCTATAAAACATACATCGATATTTATTCCAGGAGCCTACCTGCGGGTTCCGTTATCAGCAGACTTTGCTATTGACACACTCTGGGTTATATATAATTAGGTATATATTATATAGGAACTCATTATTTAATATCGCTATAAAATTATATGAATTGTATTAAGCTTTTTCTGTAGCTATAACAAATCATGCTGAGTGCGGCTAATATTACACAAAAGCAGCTGAATTAACTCAGGTCGATATATAAACAAAATAATATATATTTAAAATATGATTTTTATAAGTGGTAGTAAAGTAAAAGTCATGAAGCTATTATATAAAACTGATATATACTCAAATTTTTTTAAATAGCAGAAAATACAAAAATAAATAGCTTTTTATTAAAGTTTTTAATTAAATGTAAACTCAACAAACTCAACATAAACCTTGTTCAGAGTTTCCATAGGGATCAGCTAAGCCAGTATCCAATACTATAACTCTTATTTATTTGTTTACATATTTGTTGTAATATTTATTCGAGGTTATGCCAACGCCCCAGTTCGGATTATTAAGTTATTATCAGCTATGGTTGATCTTAAATAAACACATGCTCAAAAAATGACAACATTTTATTAAGGGGTGTATATCAACTTTTTTTAAGAGCAAGAGAGATAAGGAGAAAGAGAGCGAAAGGGAGAACTGTTGTTCAACAGCTGACGAAACACCTCAAAAAATAAAGTAAAACCGAAAGTGATATATCTGCAAAAGGGTCTTTCACTTGGTCCACCCCTCCCCCCACCCCTCACCCCCACTCACTCATCACCCCCTCGCGCTATAAATACGAAATGCGCTGCAGGGTCGTTGATGCGCATCCTGCGCAGCGTTTCCTTTGCCTTTCTTTAGACTCGGTAAGCAGGTCACGTGAGCCAAATTGCTTAAGACTTGTCTAGCAGAGGGGCAAGGAGTGTCACAGGGCACCGCACAAAGGCACCTAAGCCCAGCACCCGCGGCAGTCAGTCAGTCAGTCAGTCGGAATCGAGTCCGTCGTAGGGGCAGTAAATGTGATTGCTTGAAGCGCCAGTTGCCTGCCGACGACGCCCCTTCACCCTGCGCCTCTCTGTTTGCTCTGCTTTGGCCTCGTGCGTGTTTTGTTATTCTTGGGTTTATTTCGCCTCGCCTCGCTTCCTCTTCTCAATTTTGTTGTATTTATTTATTTTTTTTTTGATACACACGTAAAATAAAACACGCTAAAAATTTGCTAGATTTTAACGCTTGTCGTTTCTCGTTTTGCCTGCAATTGTTTCAACGTGTTTGAAATATTTTAAGAGTCTGCTTGTGTGTGTACTATGTGTGTGTGTGTGTGTTTCTTGTTTGTTTGTTTTGCTTGCGTTTTTTGTTTTAGCCACGCATTCGCAGCTCCAGCGCAATGAAGTTGCTGCCGCCTTATAAATACATAAATACATAAAATAAAATACACACACGCACAACTAGACACACACGCACACACTCACGCATACACACAGCGTTGCTCTTGGTACAAAAATCAATATTTGCGCCGTGTCGCCGTCAGCGTTGACTGCTTTTTCTTTATTTAATTTTTTTATTAGTATTTATACCCTGTTCGCATTGATAAACGGTCTAACAGGCAAACGCAAGGACTATATATTCTTGATCACCACTGATAACTGAGTTTGAGAAAAAAGTATTAACTAATTGTATGCCAAGCACGCATGCACACCTATTTTGAGCCAAATCGGTTTTAGCCCAGAATTTCAATATTTTTAAGATCATAAAACAAACCAGTTACCAAATAATTCAGCTCAACCTTGAACTGAAGTGAATCATTTTCTCTTTTAACGGAAAATTCAACGCCAAAAAAATATGTTGCCCAACGCCAAAAGTTTCTTTTTACTTCTAATTAAAAATAAGCAACAAAAAAATATATATATAATAAAGAAGATTAAGCTATATTTTTCTATAAATAATAAACAATATATTTGCTTATTAAATTTAAGCTAGAGCTTTATCGAAGTGAAAAACCAGGTTCACGAACCGAACCTAAAGGCGGCGCATTAGTTCAAAATGTGAATCGTACCATATTGCCCTTTTTTGTTGGGTTTTCTGTATACAGGGTAACTCCAAGTCGGCCACACTTGACTAGTAACTCCTACTTGTTTTTTTTTTCGCTTTGTTAGCGACAGTGCGCTGATAAGACTGATGAGAAACGGATGCGTGTGTTGTGTTGTGCCTGGGAATGACGCCTTGTACTGGCTCGTATATCTAGTTTATACACAAGCGTACTTGATTATTCAAATATAATGCTAATAACAATTAGTTTAGCGAGGGGAGTGGGGTGCGGAGTGGGGAGTGGGGAGTGTGGAGTGTGGAGTAGGAAGCGAGCAGCATTTGGCAACTGGACTTTGCGCTCAGTTGAGCGGCCGCAAGCGCTTTTGAACTTGTTTCACATTGAGACGAAGCAGAAGAGAAAAAGGAGACAGAGAGAGGGGGGAGCAGGCAAGGAGAGCAGATGCTGCGCAAACTGTTGGCCACTGCTTCATTTTCTCCGTGTTGGCCAGCTGCGAGTGGGCTTTGTCATTGGCTCATTGCCTGCCACTGCCACATGCTAAACGCTTGAAAAGCCATTTTGCCCGCCAGTATTTTCCTTTTCTTTGGCTCGCTTTTCGTTTTGTGCCCAATTCCGAACACACAAAAAAAGCAAAAAAAGCAACAAAAAAAAACCTGTCAAAAGCTGAAACTCTGGACCAGCTGGACCAGCTACCGGCAGCGGTAGCCAAGAGGCGGCTGCTGCCGCCGCCACTCGACTCGCGTGTGCTCCAGTTCTTCGAGTAGCGTCCGAAAACGAGTTTTCGGCACTTGCCTAGCCGGGTTAACAGCTCGCGTTGAGTTAGGCCTAGTTTTTTGTTAGAGGTATATGTATTTAATAGCTGCATAGCCAAACTCCCAGCAAGAGACGCACGTACAAAAGTGCACAGAGAGAAAAGATCAACTATTTCCTAAAATCTCATATTTCACTCTTGATTGCTCTATAAAATTGAAATTATGTTCGCACTATGGATTTCTTAAGTCCGAATATTCATGTTCGACAATCAAGTGTTTTACTTAATATAAGATTCTTTTCTCTTGTATTAAGGTGTTTCAAGTGTTTTACTTAATATAAGATTCTTTTCTCTTGTATTAAGGTGTTTCGATTCTAGTACTTGGCTTAAGACTTCTTAAGCATGTTCTCAATAATGCCAACTTATATCTAGTATGTGTTAATTCATGTTCATTCGAAATTTAACTCCAGTCCAACTTTTCTCTCTCTGTAGACATATTTGTTTGTTCATATAGTTAAGCGTAGCCATGAGATCTTTTACGAGCGTGCAACAACATTTTATGACTCTAGCAGACAAATTGTTTGGCAGCAGTTACGAATAACTGCAACTAAGTCGAACAGCTAGCCAAATGAGTTCTTGGCCACTCGAATAGTTGTCTATTTGGTCGAAACTTAAATGCCCTGGCAGGCATAAGTGGGAAGTACATTATATTAGGGAAAATATATTTATCTGTGGTGTTGACGTTGCTTTAATACATTTTCTTGTTAGTATTTATTCCATTTCATAATTCCATCTTCATAAATTAGTCGCTAATTCGTGAAATATCATTTTGTACATTCACTTTGGGCGTAATTTATTGTTAATGGATATTTAAATGCTGATTTATAATTTACCGCTGATCGTTTCAGGCCATTAATTGAATTATTGTGTTTTTTGTGAACTTTTCAATTTCGTTTCGAGTTTTTATTTCTTATTTATTTTTTGCTGTCAGTAAAAGCCCCGTCCCAACCTCCCTTAGATCAGCCGTTTGTAAAAATGTAAAATCTGCCTTGAGTCACCCTACCTAGGGTGCCCCTAGGGAGCCCCGCACTAGAATTTGAGAAACGCACGCGGCCCCTAGCTCAATGTCGCCTAGAGAAACCCTCGGCGCGTCTCCAGTTGCACGTTCCAAGCTCTGCTTTCATGACTAATTACTTGTCTGTGCAGGGGCGGGGTCGGGCGGGGTCGGAGTCGGGGTTGGTGCCGGGGTCGGGGTAAGGTGATAAGGTTAAGCGCCCGCGTCCCTGCACATTGAATTCTGAGGATTATATTTTTAATATTTCTCTTTTGCACAAACATTTGAGCAGCTGTTGTTTAGCCCGGCGCTTTGTTGTTTATTGTGGGGTGGGGGAGGCGTGTTGTGGGTGGCTTTGTCTATGGATACCAAAACTTTGGCTCAATTTGTTGCTTCGCCTGGCGACCCTAATGAAGTTATGGCTCGGGCCCCTGCGGAGTTGTGGGCGGAAGCCCCAAAATGGCGTGCCGAGGGTGGTCGTTATTTGGTTTCATGCATAAAATAACGGCGCATGAGTGCAAGTTGCAAGTTGCACGTTGCACGTGGCAAGCGGCAAGCGGCGAGTTGCAGCGCTGCAAATTTAATGAAAATTGCAACCAAGGCAACAGCCGTTGCTGTCGGCGTACGAGGCGAGGATTAAATCCAATTTTGCGCTGCTAGTTTTTTAAGTGGCAAAGCACACACACAGAGACACCCAAACACACAAACACACACCCGCCGCGGCACACTCTCAGCCATTTGTGTACATTTTAATAGGTGTAAAAGCTTCATGTTTATAATATTATGCCGCTTGCAAGTGTCGTTTGGCAAGCTGTTGCATAAATCAACTTTACCAGACTTCTAAAAGCTGCGCCTGCGGGGGTGGGGACGGGCGTAAAGGGGGGTAAAAGGTACTGCAAACTATGTCAAGTGCCCGCATTGAGAGCCCAGGCGGCGGCCCATCATGCATGCTCTATAAAATATTTGTTGAAACGTGCTGCATGTACGTACGCCCCCTGCCCTCGGCTGCCCCGCCCCGGGTCCTCGTCCTGTGCCCATCTCTGCCGCAACTGATGCTTTGGGCGTTGATAAGCGCACTTTGAGTTGCGCCACTTGAGGCCGCACGCAACGTGTAATCACAAAACGAAATGAGTTGAGTTTAATGTTGTTCAAGTGCTTGGCTCTGGCAGCACAAGCAGCCAGCTAGCCTATCTACCCGACGCCCCCTGTCTCTCCCTTTTCAGCCTGTTAGTCAGGCTTTATTAGCCTGAGTTGCAGCAAGAAATGTGTTTTTGTTAAATTCTTGTTTATGGCTGGCAGCTGTTGATTGTTGGTGTTGTAGTTATACCCTCTACACATGGAAAATATGTGAATAAAAAAGGGTTATATTGCTGTCAATAGTGGGTATCTTTGGTCCTCTAAATTAATATATAAATTCTTGATTAACATTCGATTTCCATCTAAGAATACGCTTATTTCACAGATCACGTTGATTTAAAACTTTCAATTACTTTATCGATAAATATCGGTTGTTAACTGAGGTTTGTTGTACAATATCTCTCTAAATATAAGCAATATACATCAAATTTGTTATGTCAACTTTCGTCTGTCGTACGCAGATCCAGTTTATTTTAAATGATTGATAACACTTCATTCTCCTCGAAATCGGTAAATATCGATATTTTGAAGAGGTTTCTTTGAGCATATCATTATAATTACTTCTCGTATACCATGCAATCTAATTGATTTCAAATTATCGATAACACTTGCTTTTTATTCCAAAATCGATATATATTGACATATAGATTCGGTTTCTTGGGCATTTAGTGAAAATTATATGAGTTAAAAAAGGATTGAAAGTAATTAGGTTCTCGTATAACATACGCAGTTCTAGTTAATTTTGATTTAGCGATAATGTTTTTTGTTCGCCGATTACATACACACACACACTCACATACACATACTCATACACACACAACAAAGCAAAACACACACAGAGATAGAGAGAGAGAATGCAAATGCAAGATGTTTACAGGGCAGCTCGTAGACTAGCACCTTCCACTAAAGGAATTTGTGCTCTTTGTAGTTGTTGCTGTTGTTGTTATTGTTGTTGCTGCTCGTCAACAAGCTGACAATTTGTTGTCTGAGTGTTGCCTGTCGCCTGTCGTCGCAACACACGGCAACAGCAATAAAAGTGCTAAAAAGTTTTATGCCCCTCCGACTGCATCCTGTGCTAAGTAGGCGAAGCCAGAGCCAAAGTCCACAGTCCATGGAGTCCCAGTCCACTGTCAGTGCACACAATACAATTTTTAATCTTTTCAAACTGAAACCAACTGTTGTTGTTGCTGTTAAAGTTGTTGAGCAAGAAAATGACGCAACACACCCGCAATCCGACCAATGTGGATTTTTTCTTGCATATTCCTTGAGCATTATCAAAGGGCATTAGGCTTATGAGATGGACTTTGCTAAGAAAGGGTAAGCGTTGAGTGATTTAATGATTAAAATTAAAGTGAATACAGCATAGCTTAGCAGATAAGAAACGAGATTAGTTTTACTGAGTCGAGTTTCTTGCTGAAATAGAAGGTTAGCTTTGGTTATTACTATTAACGTTAGTTAAATATTTTAAATATTTTATGTAAAGAGCCTGGCTTTATGTCAACTCGCTTTTCATTTTTTGTAACCAAAGCATCGCGATGCTTTAGGAGCATACTTTAAAGGGTTTTTTTTTGAGGATTTTCGAATTCAAGCAGTTGCAGTTACTTCATACTAAAAATAATAATTATATATTCCCAACGAGTTGCAATGCTCTTTCTTTCAGAAATATTTGAGCTGAAGCTGTTGCTTTTGCTTCATGTAGATAAACTTTTTCTATAAACTTGTATTAGAAAGTTGGTATACTTTTCAAACTGTTTAACAATTGTAAGAATAAGTAAAGAAAACGGAAGGTCACTTTATTTGGCAATATCCGGTATATTCTTAAACTTTTTATATAGAGCTTATAGTGATGTTGCTTTATATGCAAATACTGATATACCGTTTTTTGCGCAAGAGCAACTGCAATTCGCTGCTCGAAAATGCATTGTATTGTTTTAATTTTTATTTTGTTTCCTGCAGTCGCTCTGCTTATCTTTGGCTTCATTCATAATTTTTGTCGCATACGCGTGAGGGTTGTTCTTGGGCTTTTTGCACCTGAGTGTGTGTGTGGGTGTGTTGTGTTGTGTTTGTATGTGTGTACATGCAGGTATCCTTCATGCGGGTGGTTTGGAGAATTGTGAAACTTTGTCGCGTTGCCGAGCTTTGTGGCTGTTTCTATTTATGTTATGAGCTTCTGCTGCTCCTTCTGCAATGTCTGCTGTCTGCAGACCTCCTCCCTTTCTCCTCCCACTCTTCTCCCCCACCCTTTGCCTTTGCATATGCGACGTCACGTCGCATGCGTCTGTGCCATGTGCCCTGCTCCCCGGAGCGCGTCTGCCCACGTCTCACGTGGCGTACATGGAATGACATCAGTCAGCCCAACTGTGAGTCCAAATGCCAGCTGCAATGCGCCGTGAGGAAATTAAATACTCAAGTCGGATGTTGGTGAAATTTCCGCTTGGAATGTTGCTTCGAGTTGGTTTCGACTGCCAGTCGAATGTCTGCTAGAATTTGCAACACCCAGCCATGCCACCCCCCCACACCCTCCTCCAATTGGAGCGGATGAGTCGCAGCGGAATTCTGAGGGAATTTCGCATGAATTTCTGTAATTTTTATGCTCTTTTAATTATTGTAAAAAAAAAAAAAACGCAAAAATTGTTGGTAATTCGATCGAAAGTCTCGCCTGAGGGTTCGGTTAGTGACCTCAGGTTTTGGTTTACAACTTTTTCCCAAAAAATGAAAGAAGCAATTTAACCAATTTAATTAAGAATTTTAAAACAATTATTTAATTTTTGTTTGTTTATATTAAAGAAAGTTGAATCAAATTTTCTAATGCTCCTGTTCATTTAACTCACATCCGAGTAGAACACTAGTAAAACATCGTTAGATTTTTTAGGTTTGTTTAAATTGTTTCCAGCATATTGAGATTTAATGTTTTTTATATTATATTATATACGCCAAGTCATTGTTACAAAAGAAAAACATATTTTATGAAAAATGTTTCGTAAAAAAAAGTTTACTTGATTAAAAAAATATTTTAAAATAATACCACAAACTCTTAAAGTAATATTGTTAAATTTGATATTAGTCTTATGTCTTTTTCATCAACTGCTTTGTTTTATAGTAAATTTACATAAATTTAAATATAATACATTTTTGGGTTCAAACCATATAGTTCTAAATCCGCCCGCTTTGCATTCAATTGCATATTTGCAAATTGAAATTTATTGTGTTGCGAGCAAATTGGCCAGCAGCGCCCATTCAATTAGTTCCAATCCAAAGCGAATGCGCTCCCTAATGACATTTGACTCAAGCCAGCGCCCCCAACCCCGCCCCCTGGCCTGGCACTAGGTTACTTTTCTGCTCCAATTTGCGGCCAGAAAACTGCAATGCTAGCGATTTCAGAGTGTGTGAGAGGGGCTTGGGGTGCGAGGTAGGGACGTGCTACATTTTGGGGCGCCCTTTGTTGGCGTATGTGTTGCATGTAACACTTTTCCCTTTGCCGCCTTTTCGGGCTGCAGCAGCAAATGTCACACGAATGTGGAGCATGTCATGTGTTTTTGCCACTATGCATGCAAATGCAGCAGCGGCAGCAGCAGCCACCTCGCCCAGCTCCTCTCTCCCTGTCCCCCTCCTTCCCCCCTGGTGCTGCACATGTTGACCACATGCCGAGTGGCTGCCGCGTGTGGCTGGGCAAAGTGGGAATTTTTCCAATAATACGAATTGCCTTGTGTTGATTTAACGAGAGATAAACGCTGCAGGCACTTAACAAATCCGATTTCGATTCCCCGATTCCTATTACGAATAAGCCCTAACCGAAATGGGAGTTGTGCGCGTGTGTGATAAGAGTTTTCCCCCTCCCCCTCCTTCTGTAGCTCCTGCTATCAGCGCAACGAAATTCATTTTTGTACATTTTTTATTTTGTACATTTCATTTCGGTTCTCGAGTTTTGGGTTTTGGGGTCACCTAATGACGCTGCAGCATTTCCAAAGTAAATTTTCTTGTTGTTATTGTTGTTGTTGTTCCCTTCGGTAGGCCGATAAAGCGCTTGCTGCCGTTGCTGGCCATAATTGACGCCGCACGGCGATAACAGTGGCCCGCCTGAGGGAGAGCTGTGCCTGCTTGCGTTTATCATTGTATAGGCCGTGAGAGAAAGAGAGAGGGAGAGACAGCTGAGGAGGGGGAAGGGTTCACGTGCATATGCCACGCTTGACCCAATTGGCCGGGCCACAAGACAAATGAGCGCTGCCAATGATGCAAAGTGCCAAACGAGAACCGAATCCGAAGCGAACCTTTTGACTAATTGCTGCACTCGGGAGACCCCCCCGCTCCTGCTCTACTCGCCGACCCAAATTTAAGTCTAAAAATAGCTTGACTCTCGAAATAGCCACATTGTCGCTTGACTCCGGCTTCCAGCACAACGCAGCTTTTGCTATGACCTCACCCAGCGAATTCCAAAACGAGGCAACCGCAGCGAACTCAACAGGATAAGACAACAGCGAAAAAAGCAACAACCTCTGGAGATGGACACGTTAGGGGTGCGTCAATAGTCAAGTGTCTATAGATACAGTATAATATCTATATATACTTATATGTATATATACGTTGTTCATATAGAAATACATACCCTGTATCCATTAGCAAATGGGTAAAAAAGGTTCTGCTTTAGTTTTATAAATGTATGTAAAAGTCGAAAGCAGCCACATACAATTCTATAAATTATATATGTTCCTGGAGAGGATTTCACGAATTTGTGCAATTGTGTGTAACACGCGGAAGCAGACATATTTGGCCCTTTAAAGTATAATATACATATATATATATACATAGATATCCATGAGCAACAGCAGAAAGCCGACTATTCCCAACTTCCGTGGTGGGTCTGATTTCAGATCAAAATGCTGGTCATGATTTTAGATTCATTCGGATATAATGGAAAGTCACCAATTAATTTATGAAACTTTTAGAATCCGTTTTGAATGATTTTGAAAAACAACGGGTAACGCTCCAATTCGTACGGAAAGGCGCACACAATCTTCTTTTACTGCCAGAGATATATCTTTTAAAGTGCCTGGCGCACAATTCGGACCCAAATCCTATTGAGAACCTCTGGGGCATTAATTCTCACAGGCTTTTTGTGAATGTTAAACACTACGGCAGTCTACAATAGCTAAATTTGACATTTCTATCCTGAAAGCACTATTTAATTCAATGCAAGCAATTTTTTATTAAATTTATAATAATATATGCTCTAATTAACTTAAATTAAGAAAATTACTATCACATCTCTTGATAGTATATGTAAATTAAATAATTTTCTGGAACGCATTATTTTAATATTACATAATAAACAGTATAATTGTTATATGCAGAAATGTATTGTCTGATTTACTTAGTTCTTTACTCTTTGAAGACTATTTCATTACAAATAATAATAAATTATATCCTTTTATTAGAACATTCTTGGTATATGCACGCATTTGAATAGCATATTTAATGTGAAACCTGAAACTTTTATCGTTGAAGAAAAGGACAAAATTAATTTAAGATTGCAATTTTTTACGTACAGTTCAGTGGAATAAATAAAAAAAGTTTGTGGCCCGTGTTCTTGCATATTTATGTTAATTTTTGTTTACATTAAAGTCACTTTGTTGGCTACTTAAAACAACTTTGTCGACCTGAACACTCTTACTTGTGGTATTTATTATTGTTTTTCTGTCAGCAAATATTTATTTGGTAATTAGCGACAAACGAACTGCGAGACGCCTTCAGTCAATTGTCCAACTCCTGAGTCCAAATGGCGAGGCGGCTCTTCTGCCTCCTGCCTCCTGACTCCTGACTCCTGCCTACTTGCCATTGATGGCGCGTGTGACATTGGAATCGGGCTATAAACGACGAGGCCACATTATGCTTGTCGTTGTCCTTGTTAGCCGCGTTGTCGTCATGGCCGACGAGGGGCAAATTCTTGTTTAACTGGCCGCAGGCGGCAGTACATCGGATAAAGCGTGTAAATATTGCCACCTAACAATAGTCTTTAATACTCGGCATGTCCTGCGTCGTCCTGGCGCCACTACATTGTTATTTCCTCAGCTCCTGCTCCTGCGCTTCCTTATCGACACGGTTGTTGTTGCCGTCGCTGTTGCCTTCTAATCGCGCACAAATATTGTTTTAATAATTTAACCTTTTCTATTGGAGCGCGCTTTAGTTGCACGCTTTGCCTGTTTAACATGCAATTAAGTTGCCCCACGCTCCCTGTGGACATGGCAACTTCTGCTCCAGCCCCAGCTCCACTTATGCTCCTCCTCCGTGCTGTTGTTGCTGCTGATATTGTTGACGCAAAATTACGGTTGTTTGTAGTGCCAACAATTGCAACTATTACACACAACGACAATTGCCGGTTCCATGGCCAACAGCCGTCTGGTCGTCGACATAGTCCTGGTCATGGTCCGCATCCGGGCAACGGGCAGAGGACGCTCTGCTCGGAGCCTTTCCCAGAGTCCATTGCACGCCACTCTCCAATGTGGGCAGTGCTCAGGTTACCCAGCGACAGCAGCGGCTGGCAAACATGCGACGGATGACGTTTGTCCAGTTCCCTTGCCCCCCTCACTGAGCCCCCGCTCCTTCCCCTCTTTTTGCAGGCTTTTTTATCGTCTCGATTTCGTCATCGTTCAACGTATCAACGCCCCCTTTTTACTGTATTTGTGTGTGTGTGTGTTTTTGCTGTTTGCCGTTGTGCGTTTTTTATTCCCTCTATTAAAAACAGGCAGTATATAACGGTATACAACACATGGAAAACATTTCAGATTAAATATTTGAATCTATATATCTATAAAAATATTATAAATGACTATTATCAATATTTAAAATTTTTAGATGTAATCCAATTCTAAGCGACAAACTATGAACAAAATGGTATCAAACATGAAAATCGGTTAAGATTTGGCAAAGTTATGGGAGTTTGAAATTTAGGACTTCTGGGATTAGAAACTTTACAAGTCAAAATTTTTGTCAATTTTGGCATGATTTTTGACCGAAAAATTGACCACCTCAGAATGCGATTTAAAGTCTCGTTTTATACTAATTTTGATACCAGCAATCGATTAAAACTACAATTTCAAGATTCTAAATTTTGAAAAAAAAAATTTTCCGAAAATAAGTAAGGGGGAGTAGGTGCTATTTTTTGCAAAAAAAAATGGAAAAAATTCAAGTTAAAAAAATTAATAAATTTGACATGCGGAATCAATCCACACAACAAACCATGAACAAAATGGCATCAAACATGAAAATCGGATAAGATTTGGCAAAGTTATGGGCGTTTGAAATTTAGGACTTCTGGGATTAGAAACTTTTTAAGTCAAAATTTTTGTTAATTTTGGCATGATTTTTGACCGAAAAATTAACCACCTCAGAATGCGATTTAAAGTGTCGTTTTATACTAACTTTGATGCCGGCAATCGATTAAAAAAAAACAATTTCAAGATTCTAAAAGGGCATTTTTTAATTTGCATTTCCAAATTCATGTGTAAATTGTGGGTTACACCTGATAGGGTATCTGCAAGTGCATATTTTCTACATGTTTTTCAGGGCAGCCCTCGTTTTGACACGCAGCTCTGTTTGAACATTTTGGCCGCTGTTCCTCGTTGTTTCGTTGATGTTGTTTTTTTCTTTCGCTAATTAGATTTCTGGGTTAATTTTTTTTGAAATTGTTTGCCATTTTTGCAGAGTTCGTGTTGCTGCTTGCTGCTTCTTGTTTGTTAGTTGTTTATTTTGCTGGCTAATTACTTAGCTCCGTTGACTGTTTGAGGATTGTGCTTGTAATCCTTTCGCTGGCTGCCGTTGACCCCAGCGTGGCTTGAAGTAAAATGATTTAAGACAAATATAAATGCATAACGTACAAATATTTCATTAGCATCAGCTGGCAGAGGACACAGCCAGAACGTCGGGCAACGCAACTGAGAGGGGAAAAGGGTGGAAACCATTAAAGTAATGAGCTCATCTCGTCATGTCGCCGCTGCATGTTGAGGTTGACAAAGCCAGCAGCAGCGGAGCAACCACCCCAGCAGCATAACAAGCCTCGCAAGTGTTGTGTGCCGCTAGCACGCAGAATTTCCTGCCTGGGTCACGTCCTCCGACACGACTCCTTTGGCTACAGCCTCCCCTCCCTCCCCTCAACTTCTTTGGATCTTCACACGTTCATTGACGCAGCGCCGAGGCTAAAAATGCGTCAAATTGTGCGTTACAAACGACACGCCCCCAAAATGCCAGCCAGCCAGCCAGCTGACTGCCCCCTCCAGCTACCCTCTTCTGCCCCCATCACGTGGTCACGTTCCTATAGAGCAAAAAGCAGTGTCTGCATTCCAGGGCTTTAACTTTGTTATAGTCTGCGTCCAGCTGTGAGTTCATATATGCACACATGCACAGGCGCCAGACGGCCTAAAAAAGGAATTAGTGTTAAAAACTGATCGACGGCTGCATACCCTATTACGCATTTAAAAATTTTAGATAATGTTAAAGAACATTTTTATTTTTTGTGTTTATATAAAAAAATTGTTTGGTGCTATGTAAAATAATTGCAATTAGATCTAAAGATTTTGCTGGCAATTTAAAACAGCTGCATTTAAATTTCAATAGTTTGGCTACAAATTAAAAAGGTAGAAGTTAAACAAGCTCTGGGCAGTTAAAAATTTTAGTTTAATTTTTGTTAGCTTACCATTTAAATATTATTTGTGTTTATATAAAACAGTTACATTTTTTATATTTTAGCTAGAAATAAAAAATCAAGGGGATTTGAGTATAATTACACGCGGCGCAGGGGAACTTTACAATTTAGAATTAAACATAAAACTTAATTAATAGAAAGCTGGCTCATGCCTAGGCCTGTGGGCAACTGAATTTCTTATTTAAAATAAATAGGGAAAGATGAAAAGCATTTTAATTAAGAAAGGGTAGGCATTGAAATTGTGTGTGAACGTATTTCAAGTCCAATTTCAATGTTTATTTTCAACGTAAAAGTTTTCAATGCTGGCTAAAATTGAAAAGTTGAATTTATTGCCAAAAATTGGTTTAAATTGCAAACCGTAAATAATTCAATTTAAAACTGAGTTTATAACTGTATAAAGAGTCATAACTTGGCATATGTAATACTTATTTATTGTTTTCTGTGCCCTTTACAGGGTATTTACAATAAATGCCTTCTTTAAAGGCTTACAACAGTATTTTGCACTTTATGTTGCCCATTGAATTTATTGCCTGCTGTTTTGCAACTACGTGACTATTTTTTAATTGTGCAAACAAAGCCTTATTTATGTACTACTTACAGTTGATCTCCCCCACTTCGCCGTCCCCCCTCTTGCATTCAAGTTTTGTTTGTAATCTCCATATGGGCGCCGCCTGCTGCTGCCCCACGGCGAGGCCATCTGATTGATTCTGTCACATGAACTTGTCACGCTGGCCCTGAAGTCGGTCATAATATTGTGTATATAGGTTTTATATACGTATATTATGATCAGATCATAGTCTAGCTTATTATGCTTATTGCTTTTGGTTCATTTGTTTAATGGCATTGCTGCGACGGCCGGCAATCATTTTAATGTCGTGGCGTGGTTGACATTATTTCCAGGCACCCAGAATGCTCCAATCACCCTGCAGCTGCTCTGCTATTGCTATTCCCCCTGCTGGCCCCCACCCATCCCACTTCCCCCTCACACTGTGTGCCTGTTGTTGACTTGACACAGAACTACAAGTTGTCCGGGAGCACTCGAGAGTTGTAAACAGATATGAATGTTCAATAAATTTATTGTCCATTGCGAAATTGTCAAGCAACTTCATTAAGACCAGTGTGTACATAACACTTACAGGGTGTACGTTATTTATCTATGTGCCATAAATCACTTTTATCACTTGTTGTTCAGCGCTAATTTCGTTGAATTTTATTATTCTAATTTGAATCTATTATTTAAAGTTTAAAGTAGCGCACAAAAGAATTCACGTCAAATGTGTAATATATTCATAACATTGCCTGTGGCATATTGTATATGAATTAATATTTTATGATAATTTCCAACAATTTTTTGTGACGCGAACAACTTTGTTTCAATTGACGCATCGTTTAATCGATATGAAAATGGTTTATACTCTTGCGAAGGGCAATTCAATTTTGTCGCTAAATGTGTAACGCATAAAAAAGACATTTCTGAATTTATTAAAAATATATATTCTACATGAGTTTATATTTTTGGGTTTACATTTTTATATATATTATTTACACAGAGTATTGCCCATTTGACATTTTCCGATTGCAATAATCTAGTTTTTATAAAAATTATTTTAAATTGAATACTGGCTGGAATGCACGTATCAATGACTTATTTGTGAGCTTAACATACAGACGCATAAAAAATGCATTTTTTATTCATTGATATTGATATTGGTTTTATTTATTTCTTCTATTTGTATTTATATTTATTTCGGGTCTCTATTTACACACGCAAACGCAAATAACATTGTGATAGATTTATGTGTGCTGCATTTATTTATTGCATCGTCCTGCGAATGCGTGGCGTCCATTTATTATAAACCCAAAGCTAAAGTCGAACCCAAAGCCAAATGCCAATGCCAATGTCGGAAACGTAGATAATGTTTTATGCAATTTGCCTGGGGGGCAACAAATTGAATTTCAATATGAAAATGCTTGGAAACTGTCGCTGGGTTTTTCTTTTTCTCGCTGCTGTCCGTCAGCGGCAACTGGGGAATAATTCACTTAGTCCTTATGCAAAAAGGACTCGCATGGGATAAATAAATCTACATTTATTTGTTGCAGCCATTGGCACACATTTCTTTACATGTTACAAGTGGCATGTGGCATAGTTGTTGTCAAGTCTATATATCTTTGCATATATATGTATATGTCTGAGGGTTTTAATCGATAGCACGTGACGTTTAAAGGTGAACGACTGACGGCGTGCACAGATAGACGCTAGACAGGGAAGATTTAGGGGGGAAGGGAGGTGGGGAGGCGGCGGCACACGGCAACACGGACGGCGACGTCACAAAAATTGACTTTTTAAGTAGGCGATGTCCTCAGCTGACAACAGCAACAAACGGGACGAGGGCTGTCACCCACAATACGAATACGTATTGTAATAATGTGGCGCAATATAACTGAGTAACAACACCAGCGTCCCCACCCTGCCACCCCCAACCCCCAAAATTATGTAAAGGAGCAAAACACACAACTGTGTCTAAATCTTGATGGGTGTGTGTTGTGTGTGTTTTTGCGGTGGGTCTCTCTATGCGCTCTGGTTTTGTCAGGCTGTCATCAGGAAATGACGGCATTACGGCATTTACAGTTAATGCCTTTATGTCCTCTAGGATTGGCGCACAGTCAACGCCCTTCAAGCGACGGCCCCCTGGCCTCCCTGCCCATTTCGTTTTTATATATTTTTGCATATTATTTGATTTTATTAGATGTGCGGCGATTTGGGTCTGTCGTCAGGGATTGCTTTCTTTCTCTCTCTTTCCTCATAGCACTTTGCGAAATGGGTTTTTTTTCTTTTTCGTTTCATTCCGGCGGAAAGCCAACTACTGTTAAGGCACGCAGAGTGCAAATTTGTATGCTAAATAGAGCTTTATTTGGTTCTTAATGAAAGTGAGAAAATATTAACAAGCAAGGGCAAAGCTTCAAGTTTTTGTATTAAGCTATTTTAATATCCTCCTGTGTACCCAATTTAATTGTATAAAAGGGTATAATAGCGAGCTGGGTTTTCTCTGTTTCTCTCTCTCTCTCTCTCTCTCTCTATGACTCCCTGTTTCACTTTTGTTCTCTCTCCATTATTCGCTCTCTCTTTCTCCATTTCTCTCCATATACCTCTCTGACTCTCTTACTGTTTCTCAATTTATCTCTTTCTTCTAATTACTCGCGCTCTTACACACAAGCCTCATGTGCTTTCTCTTACTCACAATCTCGCATTTTTCAAATAACGCCTTTCTACGCACTTCTCACACACACATGTAATAGATGTTGATAATTTATTTATAAACGTGTTTCTTTTTGTATTGTGTTCTAAAAGCTGTTTGACATTCAACAAATTTCTTTTGTTTTGCGGCACTTCAGATCCGATTACTTAGTTATTATCCCATTATAGCTTTTAGCTTACCCTATTTTTTGATTATGTCAAAGCCTTTTGAATGCTCCATGTTGTAAGCATGATTGATGGTAGCATAGTTTGCTGGCCCTGTGGCCACCACAAACAACAACAACAACGCAGCAGCTGAATTTCATGTCATGCATTTGCGTTGCCGCCTTTCAGGCGCATTCAAAGCCACAATATCCAATTAAGTATTCATTTCGTTTTGTCAACTTGAACAGTGAAATTTCAACAACACTAGCAACAACAAGAAAAGCCGCAGCGCGACATCAAAACACGCTCAGCAAAGCTAGAAATTTACAATTTCATGTCGTATACACACACAGTCACACACACACTCACATACACACACAAAGTATGTCGCTGTCAGCGTTTTGATAACTGGCAACTGCCCATCACAACTACAAATGAAATATTCATATTTTCGTTTTCAATTTTACACGCCCGCTGCTCCTGTACTGCGTCCCTAAAACATACAAATTGCGTGGGATCAATTTTATTTCCATGTCATGCGCCACCTGTCGGCCGATAGTGTGTGTGTGTGGGGGGCATGCAACGCGGCCTCAATTACTTTTGAGGTGTTGCGAAAAATGGCAACCACAAAACAACTGGCGGAAATTATAGCGGTCATAAGTCAATCAAAAAAATAAAACAGAAATAAATATGAATAATGAACAAAAAACCTTTTTTAAGTTCCGCAGATTAAATACTCATGCAAATTCCATGTACGTATCAATATTTTGCCAGATAAACGTGTTTTTATACAAAAACTCAATTACAGATCAATTGTTCCTATGGAAGCTCTGTGAGAAAGTATTGATAGCATTTAATATTTAGGTTGAAGGTACGCTAAAGCTCGTCATAGCTGAGTTTTATTTAAAATAGCTTAAAGAATAAAAAGTTTTTCTTTTAGAACTCTGTTTTTTACCAAGAGTTTATTTGGCAACTATGTGCTATAATCGTTCAATTGGAACATATGTACTGCTTGAAAAATATGCATTGTTTTGAAATTAAATTTCACTTAAAAATTCGCTAAATCAAATTGGCTTATTTTAAAAACCAAAATTTGTGATCTGTAAATTTTTGCTTAAGAAATCGAAGTTAAGAAAAACCGCTCTTAACAGTAAACAATTTGTGGTTTCTCTTTCAACGTTAATTAATAAGTACTTGCGATTTAGGCTGACAACGTTGGCCACCGCAATTGATTGCAGCATGAAAAATTAACAAAAAGAACATTTATCTTAATTTGAGGGTAGATATCATTTCAGGGCAATTATTGTAAAAGTAGAACATTTATTTCATTTTTGTTTAATTAAATGTTGAAAGAGGCATACAGAAAGAGGGGCAACAGACATGTCAACAAGGATGTTAATAAAGCACGTAATAACGAAAATATTAATAACCAATGCTGGAGCTATAAAGTGAAATTTAAAAAAAATCTAGGGCAATGTTGTTCGCTGTCCATCAAATGTGGACAGTATATGTCTGTATGTGTGTGTGTGTGCCTTGATTTTCGATTTTGCATATTTTAAAAAAACCTTGAGTTGTGTAAAGAGAGCCTTGCCCTGCCCCTCGCCAACCTTACCTTGTGCAGGTGATAAAAACCATTTCGCAAGCATTTTATGGCTATAAAATGCCACAATTCATTGACATTATCAAGACAGTCGCCATTTCAATGCAAGTGTGTGTGTCTGTGTGTGTTTTGGTTTTTATTGCCCCTTGTTGACGCTGCTGTTGACCCCTGCGGTCGCCTTTGTTGCTGATGCTGCTGATGCTGGAGGAGTTCATGAACCCGCCGAAATGAAAAGTTTGACTTTTGTGCACAAAGTTTTTATTGTATTTGTTGTTGCTTTGTTGCTGTGTGTGTTTAAAACGCGACGCGTTCCTTTTATTAAGTCGCCAGGGCAAGGACAATCATTGCAGACGTTGACATCGCTGTCCTCATGTCCTTTCGCCTGAAGCGAAAGGCAAAAGGATTTTCAATCCATATTCCAATATTTGACTTTCTACGATTTCCATTTCGAAGGACGAGTTCCCTTGCGCCTTTTATCCTTTCTTGTCGCTCTCTTTCTCTCACTTCCTATCTCCCACTCTCTATTTGGCACAATTTAAACAGCACTTTAATAATTGACAGCAATAGATAACTTGAGCTAACGCCAGGATATTAGTTAATGCCTTAAATGCATCCTGCCAACTGGCAGCACAATTTCATGCCAGCTGCGCACACACACACAGCAATCCAACAACACACACGCACACACACACACACACAGTTTAATTTCCTTCCAACAAATGCTCAACAATAACAATTTAATTTTGAGGGCAAGTGCTGCAACAATTTGTGCAACAACAAAAGCAGCTGTGGTTAGTTGTTTTTGTGGTTGTTGCAGCCTTGGCCTTTCGCACACACACATACACACACTCGCACGCACACTAGACCATAATTATCCAATTGAACAATAAACAGATGCCCGCCAGGCCTTCAGTCAATAGACAATGTGCAGTCCCATTCCAGCTGCCATCCAGGCAGGCAATTGTTATATCCTGTACTGAAAGTGGGCAAATGCCAAAGGTATATTGCTGTTGTGCAAGCGTTCGTAACGGCCAGGGGAAGGTATGCCCCGATAGCAGAAGAGTTACATATATATATAATATATATTAACTTCAGCTGTCTGTTTATCTGTCTTGATAAAGCCAGTTTATCTCGAAGATTATAAAAGGTAGAGATGATAAAGGTTTGTTTGTCTGTATTGTTACACCTTACGTAATATATATATATATAATTACAATATATCTTGAGGGACAATTATTAAATGTTGAATGTAAACAATACATTGAGAGCTTCAGGCTAGAAGGTATAGGCTATATTGCATAACTCTTCAATTGCAGCTTATTTTGGCGCATTACTAAGAAATCAGCCGTATTTCTTATTTAGGTTCTTATGTAGATCACATTTTTTTCTAACTATCGTAAATACCACAAGCCCTGGCTTATGTAAACATAACTCGTAGTTTGTTGGAGCTAGATATACCATATATGCGGATCAAGTATAATTCAGTTTTTAGCTACCTCTTCTAATTTTTTTTAAAATATAAAAAAAGACCACAATTTATACTTTATACAAAGAATTTATATTTGGTGGTAAATGGTAAATACTCACATTTTTGGCCCTTTTAAATTAAATTAAATCACATTTGCTGCTCGAAATATAGTCCTGTGTTTTGGTATAAGCATTTAAATGCCATTTTTAAATGTTTTGAAATTCAAGAAATAAATATGGTTAACATAAGTTAATTATTGTTTTAACGTAAAGTATATGGACCTGAGGAAAACGGCAAGCACAGCTGCGCAGCTAGCGAGGCTTATATTTGTGTGTGTGGGTGTGTTCAGTGGCGTAGGCAGGGTGATTTTTCCAGTTAAATCTAAATATACATTTGGAAGTATGTAAAAACAAAGCGGCATTCTTCCAATACCCTCATATTAACAACTGCAGAGAAAAGCTCACGACGAAATGATTATCTTATTTAAAATAAAAAAAAATTGTTATTTGGAAACCACCCACCTCAGAATAAAATCTTGCCGACGCCACTGTGTGTTGCATATATCCTGTGCCTAGCTAAAAATAGACGGCAGCTGGCTACAGGATATCTGCTAGCTGGGCAGTTGCTGGTTGTTGTTGCTGCTGCTGCAGTTGCAGTTGCCGACGAGTTGCTGACAACAGCAACTGTCGCTAGGGCTATGGTCAACCTGCTGCTGCTGGTCGCTCAGAGCTGCCAAGTCAAGTGAAATGATGTGCCAAAAACGTTTATCTAAGGACCAAAGCAAAGGCAGCAACAACAGCAACAACAACAGCAACAACAACAACAACAGCAGCAGCAGGATAGCAAAGGATGCGCACACAACGCGAGCTGTGCTGTCTGTCTAGGCTTGGGTCACTGACATCATTTGCCCTTTGTGCGTGTGTGTGTGTTGTGGGGGTGTTCACTTTTTGAAATGCCCTCTTAATGAATATTTATATGAGCTCTAACTAATTTTTGGTTTTGTTTACAATTTGTTGTTGCAGGTAGACCGGCTTGAACAATGTGCAGACAGTTGCTGGCTGAGGTCGCTGGCAGGACACCAAACGCAAGGATAATCAGCAACGCACAGCAGTTGGCCAAGCTGTAACAACAACCACAATAACAACAACAACAATAAGAACAGCAGCAGCAACTTTTTTATATACACGAAATGCATTTTTAGAAGCGATTAAAAGAAGAACAACAAACAAGGCAATGCCCTCCATGCAACTTTTGATGCAAGCAGCTTAAAAGGCAACTTACACACACTTACACACACCACACACAACTTGACTGATAGTTTAAACTAACTAATAACAACAACTGGAACACCAACAACAGCAGCAGCAGCAGCGGTACAAAAACCCAACACGTTTTAAATTATATTCTTAAGTAAATATTGCAACTCGTAATATGCCAAATATGCTTTGCCGCTGCAGCTGCTGCTAACTTCAACTAGCAACAACAACGAGCCAACAACAATCAGCAGCAGCAGCAACAGCTGCAGCAACAACAACAGCAACAGCAACAACTTGCAACCGACACTCCACAGCAACTCCACAGCTCCAACACAATGGGCAACAAATGCTGCAGCAAGCGACAGGACCAGGAGCTGGCACTCGCCTATCCCACGGGCGGCTACAAGAAGTCCGACTACACCTTCGGCCAGACGCACATCAACAGCAACAGCGTCGGTGGCGGCGTCGGCGGCGGCGTTGTCGCCGCTCTGGGCCAGAAGCACAACAATGGCGGCTCCCTGGACTCCCGTTATACGCCGGACCCGAACCGCGGTCCCCTAAAAATCGGCGCCAAGGGTGGCGTGGACATCATACGAACGCGCACCACGCCGAGTAAGTGCAAACCGCGTTTTGAACCGAACCGGTTCGAACTTGTTAACTCCATTATTTGTATACTTTAAACCGAAGCCTAAACCAAAGCAATTTGAAAAAGACAGCCAAATCTTAACCCAAATATTTTTATTTAAAATGGTTCGGTTTATAATGTTTTATTTAATTTAAAAAATCACATTTCTTCTCAGATTTTTAACTGTTTGTCTGCTTTTATATTTGAATATTCCAAATTTAACAACGAAAAAAAATTGCTAAAAAGTTTATTTCAACTTATATTACTATTTAAAAAAAATAAATAAAAAATAAAAGTTAAAGTACACATTTGGAATAAATTAATTTTCTAAAATTAAAGTTTTTTAAAATAAACGTTGACATTTTTTTTACGATACCAAAGCTAGAGCCAAAACCTGCATTCATAAATGAAAAAAATCAGGTTCATGAGCCGCACCCAAAGGCCAAGCATTGGTCCGAACCGTGAACCGAACCAACGACATTTTTATTTGGGTTGACAGCCCTGATACAAACACACACAATTGTTAATTTTTTTTTGTCCCGAGGGGGTGCGGTGGGGGTCAGAGGCTTGGTTGGGTTAGGTCCCTGGCGGCTCTGGGACCTTCTGGCTTTAATTAGCAATTTGACTTTTTTCGCCGTTGTTAGATTTGCTTTAACCTTTAGCCAAACGCTAGTTGCTATTTATAAATTCGTTATAATGGACACACACACCTTTACACACACTCGTGTGTGTTTGTGGCATAATTAAAGTTGCGTCTCTTGCGGCCGTGTTGGAGTTGAGGGGTTAGGTGGCGGAAGGAAGGTCATTCTCATATTTGCAGTGCTTATGTGACAGCCACTGTTAACCTTGACCAGCTGCGTGTGTGCCTGTGTGTGTGTGTGTGTGTGCGTGTGTTGATCCAGGTGACAGGCCAACTGTAAATTGCATAATTACAGCCCAGTCGACACTTGACGCAGTCGTAAAAACGAAACAGGAAAGAAAGCAATTTTATGGCAATGCCAGTTGTATAAATATAAAAAGCAAATTGCGTATTGGTAACAGCCAGTACAGTTAGCTTTAACCAACTTGGGAACTAACTTTAAAATAAAAAGGGTAGTATGGGGTATTTTTTGTGGTAAACTTTTTACTTGACTACAAAAGGAGTGTTGTTAGTAGCCTGGTAAAGGGTACTATAATTTTACATAAAACGCATAGAAGGAGACTTCCACAAAGTATATTTATTCTTGATCACTGTTAACAGTCTGCTACTATATTACTATGCAAACCAGCTCCAGTTTGAAAGCTATCGGCATGAATTTTTCATTTGTCCGTATTTTTCTTGCAGGCAGTATATATGTCGGAATGGGCCGGATCGGATTTCTATATCATGTAGCTATCGTAGGAAAGATCATTAAAAATTAAATTTTGGATAAAGAACTTTTTATGTTCGAAGATATCCAAATCAAACTTAGCAATTAAGAGAGTCACTATGCTTCCTACATAACTGCAAAAAATAATCAACATCGGGTCACTATATTATATAGCTGTCATAGGAGCGATCAGTCGAAAAATGTTTTTTATAAGAAAAACATTTTGGCTTTTCAAGATATTCGAACCAAACTTGGCAACTGCGGATATAACTATGCTTACTTCCTTTCTGCAAAATATATATAGCTTATATAGAAACAATCGCTCGATAACAGTGTTTTTGCATGAACAACTTTTTGTTTGAAAGATATCCTAGCCAAACAATTAAGATTCTTACTATGCTCCCAATATATCGGCATAAACTTATCAATAAGGAAGCACTATATTATATAGCTGCCATAGGAGCGATCTGTTGAAAAATTCTTTTTGTAAGAAAAACTTTTTGGTTTTTCAAGACTGGAAAAATTTGTGAAAAATTTGTTTATGTGTTAATGCCCTTTTTGTTTTCCAAGTTATTCTAACCATTATTGGCAATTGTGAACATTCCTATGCAACTATCTTATCAACAAAATATAAACATGTAGTTTTTGTATGCAAAGTTAACAATAGATACATATAGCGAACACCTTCATTTGTCTGGTGTTCAACTGTAGGCCCTGTCGAGAGCATTCGTTTGTCAAGTTCCTAACTGCTTAAGCCTATGGCCGAGGGATAAGGGAACGGGTAAAGGGGGTCTCTTGTTCAGCAATGACTGCGCCTAATCGTCGCTTGATTAGCTCTGGAATTTAGCATTGCAGCGGATTGCGTGTGTCGTTTTGTGTGTTGTGTGTGTCCAGATTCAGTTGAGGGAAAGCGGCTTAGGTCGTGTAAATCCGACAAATGCGTTGGCAAAGGCTAAACGCTTGGGCCGAGATTTGTGCGTTGGCCGTGTCAGCACTCGAATGGAGGGCAAGGCAACAATAACAACAACAGCAACATCAACAACAACAACGATAGCCATAAAAAACCAAACGCAGAAAGACGGGCCAAACTGTCCGTGTGGGCTAAATCAATTAGCCAAATGCAATTCAGTGCCAAAATGAAAATTGAAAAAAACAACAACAAAGTCAAGAAAATTTGTGGCTTGGCTAGGAAAATTAAATTTGTTGTCTTGTTGGTTCTTTTTTTGGCGCGTATCCTTGATGCATGCTGCGCCAAAATGTATGCTAATAAATTTCGCAATTTGCCTGCCAGACTGTAGAAGTCGAAGCTCTCTGCTCCACCCACTGACCCCCGGCCGCAACTCATTAACTTCCAATTAGATTTTAACTAGACGTTAAAAATTTGTTGCCAATTTGTTGGCCATAAATTGCAATTTATGCCATGCCACGCAACGCTGCGTTGCAAATCAAATTTTCAACGCCAGCCAGACGTAAATTGCCACCAACTTGGCAGCCGCCTGCAGCTAACTCTCTCTAACACCCACGCTGCCCTCTCTCTCTCTATCATTTACAGCTGGCGTGCCTGGTGGCTTGCCCAAGCGACGCGTTGTCGTCGCTCTCTACGATTACAAATCGCGCGATGAGTCCGACTTGAGCTTCACTAAGGGCGACCGCATGGAGGTCGTCGATGACACCGAATCCGACTGGTGGCGCGTCATCAATCTGACCACACGGCAGCAGGGCCTGATTCCGCTCAACTTTGTCGCCGAGGAGCGCAGCGTCAACAGCGAAGAGTGAGCGACAAAAATTCAATAAATAAAATGATATACGCCGAATTCTCGTTTTACACGATAGATACGTTGACAATTAATAAAAAAAAATAGTCGATTGCTTCCAGACCTAAAAAAGAAACTTTAAAGTTTAATCAAAAATATTTCGAAATTCACTTGACAACTTACATTCTAATTCGTATAATATAAAATAATTTAATTCATTTAATTATCAGAAATTCATTAATGAAATAAAACTAAAACTAATATAAACCAAATTTTATTCATTGCCACTTTCTGATCATTATCGCATACGTTTGCGTAAGACTGCATTATCATGCTATCACTAGAATTATTTTGTTCTTCAATTTCGGCAATTATTTTCCTACATTTATCTATATTTCCAATTGTTAAAATTTCGGTCGTTTTTCGAACGAAATCAGTAATTGATTAAATATAAAATTCCCTGTAAAATGCCGTTAACAATTTAAATTTTAGAAATATAATGCAACGTTAAAATGTATATTTTTTGAGTGAGAATAACAAAAATTCAAAGAACATAAAAAGTATTAATCAAAAAATGTATAGAATATTTAAAATCGAGTTAAAACAAAACAATTCGTGTAAAAAGAGAAAAATGTAAACTTTTTAATGGCATGCTATTTCAAAATCGTGTAAAAAGAGAATATAATATAATCTATATATAATATAACTTAATAATATAATTTATATAATATAATTTAATATACTATCAATTGGTAAAAACTATTTCTCCCGCAGCTGGTTCTTTGAGAACGTGCTACGCAAAGAGGCGGACAAGCTGCTGCTGGCCGAGGAGAATCCGCGCGGCACTTTCCTGGTGCGTCCTTCGGAACACAATCCCAATGGCTATTCGCTGTCGGTTAAGGACTGGGAGGATGGACGCGGCTATCACGTGAAGCACTATCGCATCAAGCCGCTGGACAATGGTGGCTTCTACATAGCCACAAATCAAACTTTCGCCTCACTCCAGGCCCTGGTCATGGCCTACAGCAGTGCGTAGTGCCATTAATAATAAGTTTGCGTGTGGATTTTTACTTATGCTTTCCCTGCTTTTTTGTTACAGAAAACGCCCTCGGTCTGTGCCACATTCTGTCGCGCCCCTGCCCCAAGCCGCAGCCACAGATGTGGGATCTGGGGCCAGAGTTGCGCGACAAGTACGAAATACCACGCTCCGAAATACAACTGCTGCGCAAACTGGGCCGCGGCAACTTCGGCGAGGTGTTCTACGGCAAGTGGCGCAACAGCATCGATGTGGCGGTCAAAACGCTGCGCGAGGGCACCATGTCGACGGCTGCGTTCCTCCAGGAGGCGGCCATCATGAAGAAGTTTCGACACAATCGCCTTGTGGCACTCTATGCCGTCTGTTCGCAGGTCAGCCAAGCAACTTTTAACGCTCTCTATCAGTTTGTCTAATGCCTTTTTTTTTGTCTATCGCTCGCAGGAGGAGCCCATTTATATTGTGCAGGAGTACATGTCGAATGGCAGCCTTTTGGACTTTCTGCGCGAGGGCGAGGGACGCTATTTGCACTTTGAGGATCTCATCTATATTGCCACGCAGGTGGCCAGTGGCATGGAGTATCTGGAGTCCAAGCAGCTCATCCATCGCGATTTGGCAGCACGCAATGTGCTCATCGGCGAGAATAATGTGGCAAAGATTTGTGATTTCGGTTTGGCGCGCGTCATTGCCGACGATGAGTACTGTCCCAAGCAGGGTTCACGATTCCCCGTCAAGTGGACGGCGCCCGAGGCTATCATCTATGGCAAGTTCAGCATCAAGTCGGATGTGTGGTCATACGGCATTCTCCTGATGGAGCTGTTCACGTACGGACAAGTCCCCTATCCGGGCATGCATAGTCGCGAGGTTATTGAGAATATTGAGCGCGGTTTCCGCATGCCAAAGCCAACAATACACTATTTCCCCGACAATATTTATCATCTGCTGCTCCAATGCTGGGATGCGGTGCCTGAGAAGCGGCCGACGTTCGAGTTCTTGAATCATTACTTTGAGTCCTTCTCGGTGACGTCGGAGGTGCCGTATCGAGAGGTTCAAGATTAAGCGGAACAACAGTCACATCACCCACAAACACACACACACACAGCACACACATCTATAAATATATATATTTATAACGTTATATATATGTAACGTAAACATTTATACATATTTACTATAATTCTTAAGACTTTTAAAACAGCAAGGCATTAGTTGCATACACAACAACAAGAATATAACATAACTCTATATATGTTTATATATATATATATATATATATATATATATATATATATTTATATGTATATATATGTATATCTATATATATATATATATATATTACAAAGAAATTGATGAAAATGCAACATTTTATATTTTACACGCAAAACTATTTTATAATTTATATACCTACTTGTATGTACTATTGAAATAGCAAGTATTTAACTAGTTTTGTAAGCTTACCAAAAAAAAAAAAAACAACCGGAAGAAAAACAAAAAACAATTATGTAACGCAAATGGCAAATCGATTTAAAATTTTTCTAATCGAAAACTTTACAAAAATTTAAACGCTACTTTAATCGGTGCTTCGATTCTTTACTATCCCGTATTTTCTCTTAACTCTTAATGATTACCGCTGAATTTTTATCCTCTGAAACTTTCCACAACTAAAACCCAAGTATTATTTAAATACAATCGAAATGTAGTTGAAGAAACATTTTCAGCTAATTTAGATAAATTGCAATGATGGCATTTAATTTATATACGGGGCCCAAAATCCCCCGCGCCCAATAACTACTTCCATGTCACATCATAATTTTTACAACTTGATCACAATTTATATTAAACTAACAATCATACAAAATTATTTTGCTGCTGCTTCTACGAGTAGTTGAGGCTAACAACAGAGCTATTCTGGCGCAGTGCAGATGCTGGATAATCTCAAAATAATTATAAAAATACATTTTTTGTAAAACATTTTGTACAAAATATTAGAAAAACACACATACACATTTCGTGCACTCTTCTTTATTTTACTTTACTAATTAAACCAATGAATGTTTATAGTACATTTAAGTTTATGCCAAAATTATAAGAGTTTTTTTTGTATATTTAAGCACAAGCAAAAGTGAAATTATAGAAAAACGATGTTAGAAAACATTTAGATATATACATATATATATCTATATATGTATTTAGCCTTATGCCAGCTCACATTTAGTTCCTCTCCAGATCCGCTGTTTGTTGTTCTCAATTTTCAAACCCAAGTCAAAAGCCATACAACAGAATGCACTGCAGTCTCAAGGGTTTCAAATGCAAAATATCATATATACATATATATATGACAACAACAATTCTTATCAATGGGCACATACACAACAACAATAAAAGCAACTTAATACACATCTATCTTAGCCGTTAGAACAGATAAATAGACTTCAGTCTGTGTAGCCAGCAGTAAATGATAATGTTTATATGCAAATGTGTTTTTTTTATAATTTATTTTCTTTATTATTTTTGTTATAGTCTTAAGTTCTTAACGTTTAATTTATGTGTTGGCCATTGTGTGCACATTCTGTAGCATAAAACCAAAGTTTAGCATTTCGTATTAAAATATATAAATATATATATGTATTTGTAAAGAACAACATTTATACGGCAACTTAATGCATTTCACACACATACACACACATACCCATACACATCCACACACACACATAGAGAATATAAGGCAGCTTAAAATAAAGTGTAGCAAGAAATCATTGCAATCATTGTATGAAATTGCATTCAACGTAAATTTAAATTTAAACGAAACTAAATCATTATGATAAACACAAACAACAACAAGAGAAAGAATAAAAATAATAAATATTGTTATAATTAAAAAAGCAACACTGAAATTGTTTAGCGTAGTTGATGAATTTTTTTGTATATATATATACTTGACATAACGTGTAGCAATAAATGAAATTGAATTGAATTAACTAAACAAAACTAATATAATATAATAATAATAATAACAATAACAATAGCAACAGCAACAACAACTAACGGCACGCAATGTGGCGTCAAACAATTTTTTTTACAACACGGCAATCAAATGGACAGATTTCTAAAATTTTCCAGTCTCGGCCTTCATTGGGGGCGTGCCGCCGTGTGTTTGTTGCTTATAAAAACTTAACACTGTCATATGTTTAATTATAGACATAACAAATTATAAATGCTATACATAATACCAATAATACTAACATAATACCGATATCGAGTCGCGTTGCTCGTCTATAAAAATGCAAACTGAATTTAGATGATGTATAAGGAAAATGTGTCGCTGCGGCGTGTAATGCATGAAAATAAATCAATAAAATGGAAAAATATGTAATAAAACATTTTCAATTTGTTTTATTGTGAGATTTGATTATGTGATTTATTTTTTCATATACTTAATGCTTGTTTTCAAATCTTAACATGATTTTATTGTAAAGTTTAAACTGTTTTTGGGTGAATGAATCGTATACATAAAATCAATTATATATTAATTATTATTGTTACTGTTATTATTTTTATTAATACTCTAATATTATTTAAACTTGGTTTATCCATAGGTGGAACCAGTTTGGAAAATGTTTCTCCAATGTCAAAAGACTTGAAAATTACATTAAGAGTAAGTAATTATCTGAAAAGACTTTTTATTGACACAGTAACAATTCCTGCGTTAGAAACTCACCCAACAGACGTAGTCGATCGTTACTTTTAGTCCAACAATCTAAGATCCAGACTGGACTGTACATGTACATAATTCAACAAAAAGGAAACTATTTGCAACGCACCTACATTACTCACTCTGATGAAAGTTGTCAAGTGAGATCGGAAATGCCTCCATTATACCCTCTTTACCTTCTTCAATGGGTACTGCTTTACAAATTTGAAAAGAAGAGAAGTTTACACAGCTTTCTATTCGTCTAATATTAATTGGGATTTTTATTGGTTTGCGATGAGGTATTACAGATATAGGTCCCACATCTGTAATAACATTATAAATAAGCTTAGGCGAATAAAAAGTATATGCACTCTGATCTTTTTGTTCAGTCTAGAACGTCGACCATGCATAGGGATCTTGAGGTTCCATTTGATTATATACAATTTATTACAAAGCTGCTCTTTTAATCGTCTGAGCTGACATCTTGCGGTCAATTTTGACAAAAGCTTCTTAAAAAAAAAAACACCTAGGCATCTAAATAAAATTTGACATACACCAGCAAATTTGTTGCTGTTAAAAAGGTCGAAAATGAAAAGTGGCATTAGCTAAAAGTTCTTAATAAACATTTAATAAGTGAAACAAACGAACTTTTTGTGTTTTTCGCTTTTTTGGATGCCAAAAAAGTTGCTTTTTTTATTGTACGGTTTTCGTTTTGAATATATATAAATATAAGTATATAAGTAATAATGAAATCGTTTCGTTTAAAATTTGTTCAAAGGCAAAAATGTACATAAGTTATGATCGTATGTTTTATGTAGTTTAATTATTGTTTTTCGTTAATTTTTGTAATGCTAATTCATTGATAAACGTTCTATGGAGTGCGCATAAAAAGTAAACTTTTGTGTGAATAGATCTGACTATGAATGAAAACTACGCGAATGTATTTCGAATTTGAATTTGAGATTGAGATTGACATTGATATTGAGTGTTGAATTTCATATTCGATACTGACGAGCCCTACAATATCAAACATGTAACTAGAATGAAACTAACATTTGATAATAATATATTTGTGTGTCAAAATTTATATATCATATATTCATCAATATACATATACATACTTCCATAGGGTACGGGGGTAAAACAGTTCTGTCGTCTTGGTTATTGTATGTACAATAAATTCGTATTACATTTATTTATTGTATATGTTTGAGAACGTCCTAAGTTTTTCAACACCTGCTGGCACAATCCTCCACCTGAATTGCCTATGCATACAGATATTATCTCTTGGGTAGCTGTTGCAAGCAAATTCACACTGCCGTCTGAGATCCCAATCGGGTAACCTCAGTGTATACATATGTAGGTTTTTAAATGTTATTTGCTTTATATGCTTTGTGATTATTTATATGTTGTATTCATTTTATATGGCCATATAGATGAATTATTATTTATTCTTGCAGTAAGAGAATCCGACTTCTGAATGTAGTTTTCCTTTGCGCTACAGCTTACGAGCTGTACAAATTGTTCTACTACAATTGGTATATAGAACAATTTGTAAATGCAATACAAGTATGTGTGTATATATATATACTATATATATACGAATATGTATCTGTTGTATATATGTATATCAGAAATTTACCTAATGCATTCTTCTTAGGGTACACATATTAACATCTTATAGCTATATATTTAAAAAAAAAAAAACAATTTCTCATTATTTCTGTTTTGGTTATTCGTTTTTTGTGAACCATCTGAACATCTAATATCTCCTTTCAAAATATTCAAATGTGACCAGTGCACTGGGCTTACGAAAATACAAAACCAAACCAACCATTTTTAAGTAGATCAAAATGCATTTCACTTGCCGAATGAATTTTAAAATTCTCAAAACTGGTTGGTTTTAGAATTTTCCACCAGCGCTTTGACGTCTATTTTGAATACGCCTTCATCGGACCCTAAATGGTCGGGTATATATCCATATAGTACTCTCTCGCCCGGTGTTCCATTTATGGAACCAATGCACTCGAATCGCACTTTTTGGTGTCTAGAACTAAATTTGGTTTGATTCTATACGGAATCGTTGTATGTGTTTTGCAGTACATTTCTTGTGAGTGTGTGTGTGTGTGTGAATGCGCTGCACGCAGTACTGAATACCCCTAATGTTAGCTGTTTGGCATGCTGTTAAGGCTATGTTCATTAACATGGCAGTTGGGCCTTTAACAGCGTTGTTGTTTTTGTTTTGGGTCTGGTGCAGCGCATTCGAAATTCGGCCAGGCCGAAACTTGTTGTCCAGGGTTGCCATTGCTGTTTACATGGCTGATGAGATTTGCTGTGTTTGCTGGTATTGTTGTTGTTGCTGCGGCATCGGTTGTTGCTGCTGCTGTTGCTGCTGCTGCTGCGGCGGCAACGGCTGCTGTTGCTGCTGCAGTTGCAATGGCGGCGAAGAGAGCTGCTGCGGCTGCTGCTGGTACTGCTGCTGTTGCTGCAGCTGCAGCTGCTGCTGCTGCTGCTGGTATTGATGATTCTGCTGTGCAGCGACCGCCGCGGCCGCATTCTGCTGCGAGGTGGCTTCCGATGTTTTCAGGAAATACGTTATCAAGTCGATGGGCAGCGGGAATACAATTGTCGAGTTCTTCTCCGCGGATATGGTGTTCAGTGTCTGGTCGTGGTGTGGAGCGGGTGCAGCGGGGGCGAAAAGGGCCAAACTTGTAGTACAGAAAAAACAATTTTTGCGCGCGCGGGTCAACGAACCCCGCGCCGCTGCCACTTACCTGCAGATAGCGCAGCTGCAGCGCTGCCGGCGAATCGCCAATCACCTCGGATGCCTCGCGCAGCGCTCGGGAGGCCTTCTGTTCGCCCTCGGCGGCAATCACTTTGGCGCGTGCCTCACGAGCTGCCTCCGCCTCGGCGGCCATGGCGCGTTGCAGTTGCACGGGCAGACGCACATCCTTGCTGTTGTTGTTGTTGTTGTTGTCGTTGTCGTCGTTGTCGTAGTAGTTGTTGTTGTTGTTCGCGTCCAGGATAGAAGAAGTTACATTAGCCAGGGGCACTGACAGTCGTCGCAGACAACTCGTGTAGCTGTAAACCCATTTAAATAAAACCGCGTCTACTCCCAATCTATATTCCAGCGGAATAAGCCCCCCAGAAACTGCTACCATATTCAACTGAAAAGTTTCATTGCCAAATGAGACGCTCTCGAGGTTCATCAGCCTGGCTCAGACATCAAAGGTCATTAGGATAATGCTTTTTTTTCGAGGCAATCTACTTGATTGATATGGGGCCTATTTTACAAAGACTTCTTGCACATGTCAAAATGTATTGTGCGGCGGAAACAGTCTGGATAAATTTCAAGTACTCTTTATAAGAGTGCTGTTCGGCAATTTAATATTTGCTTTGACTTTTCCTATCCCTTATTATTTTGCATTCAAATGTTTAAAGCTTTGAAGAAGAAATTTCTTATCCGCACTATATACCTAGTCAATTTGGTTATCACCAACTATAGGTTAACACAATTATCGGATTTAATTGAACAACTATATAATGAAATTTCCATAGAAACTATTATCAATACATTTATTTTTTCATGAAAAAAACAACATATTTTGTGACATGAAATGAAATGAAATCATTTATAATTTACAAATTAATGTAAATAAATGAAATGTAGGGAAAAATGGCGACGCTCAGGGTATAAAGCATACAAAAGAAGAGACTTTGGTTTTGTATGCTTTGCTGTTTTTTTTTCGTTCGTTATTTGACTCGTTAGAATTTTCAACAAGTTCAAGATTCAAAATTTGATCTAGAGCTAACCAGCCTATCAGTACACTATAATATATTGAAAACAATATTTAATTTTGGAGAACAATATAGGGAAAAAGTAAATTTGTAAATAAAATTTTTTTTTATTTTTGGTATTATACAAATATTAAAACTATATCAAAACCAAGTTTCAGTATACGCCTATATCTTATGAGCAGAGCACTAATATATTTTATAACTACTAAGGGAACAGTTAGCCCAAGATTTTGGCCGGCTATAAGAAAACTGCTATCTGCTTGTCAGGGTATTTAAACTACGGCTTGCTAAAGTTGTCCGTTTATTTCTTTTCGATTTTACTTTTTGGCACATACAATTTCGACCGTATTTTATTGGCCATGACAAAAAATTTATCGGCTGATTAATTTCATAAAAATTTGCCCAACAACAACAAAAACTCTGTCATAAAAATGAAACAATTTTCATAGACAGAACGCACAAAAAGCAAAAGGAAAAAAAACTGAAAGCGACAAAAGGCCGTGGGCCAATAGCCACAGCTAAGCCGCAACAACAACTACAACAGCCACGTGACGCATTCAAGTTGTTTAGGCCATTGCAGCTGTTATGACATGGTTATTGTTGTTGTTGCTGCCGCTGTTGTTGTTCGCCATTTTGTTGGTTTTTGTATTTGACAAGCTGTCAGTCGGGCAGACCCCGGCCAGGAGCAGCTGTAGCGGGAGCATCCACTTGTCCCAGCGCGGCTAATAATAAATTACAACAACGCAACAACTGTGACAGCAGACAAAGGCCAATACCGAGTCCGCAGCACCTAACCGCACCCCGTCATAAAAAGGAGTCCCAGCATAATGGCACAGCCACCTACATTTTGACATAGAAACCTTTGTGTGTGTGTGAGTGAGTGCGTGCGTGTGTGTGTGTGTGAGTGTGTGATAGAAAAGTTGCACTACTTACATTTCAACACGTTCAACTTTGATGCCCCAAGCATCGGTGGCTTCGTCGAGCTGAACCTGTTTATGATTTGGCCCACATAATGTTGGCAGGTGTGTGTGTGTGTGTTTTGGAATTTTTTGTGTGTTAAAAATAGCAGTAAAAACACATTAGTTTTTGTTTACACACGTTTTTCATGCTGTTAACTGTGATGGTTTTTTGCCTTTCACATTTCATTTTCGCATTTTTCATTCTTTTTTTTTAGGGGAGGGGGCTTTCTTTTTTTGGTTTTTTTTTTGCACATTGTTTTGTGGGTCGTTGCAACATCCTTGAAACCGCTAAACTGGAAAAAATGCAGCACTTGGCTGCATCTAACGGCGTGGAAGAGTCCAAAATAACTTGCCAACTTGGCATTCTGGCCATGTTCGACGTGGCAGCGGCAGCTGACATGAGTTTCGGCCTGATTTTGAACTATTTTTCATATGGCCATAAAATAAATAAATAAAGAGCCCGAACAGGAGCAGCAGTAGCAGTTGAAGCCGAAAAGCTGAAGCTGACTAGAATTTGGGTTAAGTTGGCAGCTGCTGCCTGTGCAACGTTCAGCAGCGAGACTACACTGAGAAAAATGGCATTCAAAAATATATTCTACAGTATTTAGGCAAATTAATTTCTTCTCCTATTTTACTTCTTCTAATTTTTTAGTGTAAAAAAATTGTTTGCAAAGAGACTACACAGAGAAACATTTTTTTATTTTTCCGATCATAGAAATATTATTCACTCTGAGAGATTCTGGCATTGAAAATTGTTTTTATATAATTTTCAGTATTTAGGTAAATTATTTTCTTCTTCTAATTTACTTCTACTATTTTTCTGAGTGTAATGCGAAAAAATGTGCTATTTTTGCGATTATAGAAATATAATATTTATTCTATAGAGTTCTTGACATTCGAAATCTTTTTATATAATCTTCAATATTAAGGTAAATTGATTTTGTAATCAATTTTGTAAAAAAAAAAAAATGTAAAGCGCATTTGAAAATACTTTTGTGCAGAGAAACTACACATAGAAAAATGTGTTTATTTTTTGTGATCAATTATATTCGATTATAGAAATATAATATTTATTCTATAGAGATTTTAATTAATTTAATTCGAAATATTTTTTATATAAATTGGACTATTTAGGTGAATTAATTTTTTTTTTCTATTTAACTTGCCCCATTTTTCTGAGTGTAATGCGCATGTGATAATACATTTATGCAAGACGTTGCTGGGCCAGGCAACAGATTTTTTGGCAGCCACTGCAAATTCACAATCAGCAATTAATATTTAGCATTGAAGTTGCGTGCAGAACTCTTAAAGTCGCTGAATAATTAGGCGGCAACGTTGCCTCCTTTGTGGCAAGTGGCAAGTGGGGGCGGCGGCGGCACATAAGTCAATTACGTGCAAAAAGGGACAAAGGCAGCCAGCACAAGAGCAGGGGCAGGGGCGGGGCGGGGGGCTGGGGGGAAGCGGGGGTCTGGGCTCCTTGCAACAAACAGTTGTCAACAGTTTTTGAACTCACCTGCATGGTGCCGGAAATCGTCATACGCTCGCTGAGTATCTCATGCAAATGCCGAGTTCCCATTGTGTTTCGTAGAGTAGTCTGTGCCAGTAGTCTGGTCGAATGGTGAGCATTCTCCACGTTCGCTATAGAGACGGTTGCATTTGATACGCGATAGTAAACCACTGCATCCACCGAAACCGTAACGCTATCCTTTGTGAGAACCTACAAGATGCAGTGGGGGGTTTGGCAATTTCTTTTTCATTTTACTTTGTTTTTTATTATTATTTTATTGTTGTTGTTGTCTCTATTTGCGTGCTTTCGTTTCGTTTTATTATCTTTGCTATTTGTTGTTGCTCTATTGTTGCATTGCTTTTTGTTTGTTATTCTTTTATTTGGATTATGCTTGTTATTGTTGCCACACATACTATATGCATAAAGCTGCGAGAGTATTTGCTTGCGTGTGTGTGTATGTGTGTGTGTGTGCTGATAACTGCACATAAGTTTAAGTTTGCTTTTATTGTATACCCTTGCAGAGGGTAGCATTACTTTGTTCTCTCTCTGTACCTATATAGTATGTATATAAACATATATTGGTAATATCCATGTATATCTATCTGCTTTTATCTTTGTACCCGCCTCAGCTTCAAAACTACCTATGTGACAATTGCTCAGGTCCATCGGACCACTATATTATATAGCTGCCGTTAGATTTAACGGGGGAAATTAATTTGTTATATGCAATTTTGTTTGTTTTTCGAGGTATCTTAACTAATCTTGGCAATTACGTGTGTTTTCAGGCTAATGATATACGAGCAAACTTGGAATAATAGAAAATATGAGAAGTATTGGGTAATTGTATGAGAAAACAATTTTGTGTTTCAAGATTTTCTATATAAAGTTATATATCTTATAGCTCCAATAGGAGAAACATACCAACTGTTTTGGTTTCTAAGAATTTCTAATGAAATTTTATAAAATCTTAACACTATCGGACTATATCTTATAGTTCCCAAGGGAACAATTGGTAAAACAAATTGAAACTTTATTGTTTCCCAAGATTATTACTATTATTTATTTATTGTATCTTCTTTACCCAGAGCAAAGGCCTTCGGACTGAGTTTCCTAGGATATTAAATGCAAGGGTATCAATTCTTCGGAGCACCGAAGATATATTTATATTCTAGTTGTATCTGTATCTGTGCTTGGCTTGTATCTTGCATCTATATGAATAATTTAGTGGCTGCTGTTGGTGCTGTGCACTTTTGCCAAGAATCGCATAATGCACACGAAATGCACTTGACTCGAGTGTCTTCAGCTGGCGCTGCTCTTGGACGTGGACGTGGACGTGGTTGTGGTCTTTTCTTTATTAGGACTAAGTGCTGAGTGCAAACTTTGACGCCAGACAGAGAAGCGCACACAACGGCATTGGTGTGAGTGAGAGCGGGACTGTACAAGGTCCATGGACAAACACAAAATCGTGGCTTTTATTTTGATTATTGCTGCACCTTGGCTGTGTGTGTGTGTGTGTGTGTGTGTGTGTGTGTGTGTGTGTGTGTGTGTGTGTGTGTGTGTGTCAGTGTGTGTGCTTTACACAGTCATTTTGCATTGTTTTGGATATTGCATTTTGCATTGGGAATTTTGGTTTCCCGAGTTCCTAAGTCAAGCACTTTATGCACAGCGAGAGATACGAGATACTTTGGGCAACATTTTCTTTGACAATTTATTGCTTTGTGATGGGTTTTCTTTATTGTTTTTGTTTTTTTTTATATATATATTGTGATATGAGCTCGATAGCGATACGTGGAGCAAACTCAAGAGCTTTGAAGTTACAGTGTATAAGATATAGGTATGGTTATTGCACAAATCATTTCTATATATATTTATATATACATATCTCGTATATATAGTACATATGTTTTGGGTATATATACAAAACGTGGCAAATCAAGAGGCAGACAAACGACGAAATTAACTTAAAAACCAAATGCGTTAAATTGTTAGTTGAAATGTAATAGACTTAACGACGCACAGTAAAAAGAGCGAAAGAGAGAAGGAGACAGAGAGAGAGAGAGAGAGAGAGAGAGAGAGAGAGAGAGAGGGGGGGGTAGAAAGGAGCGGAGATAGAGCGATAGCGAAATGTTTTCTTTTGTACATGTTGGGTCTTTGATTATTGGTTATTTTTTGTTGTACGATTACTTGCACTTTACTTACGCGCGACTTTGTGACTCAATAGCCCCAAGCTGTCGGGCCCCAAACAAATTCTTGGATTTATATGCCCTGAGCCCAAAGTCCAAAGCCCAAACTCAAACTGAAACCCAGAAGTGGCCATCAAAACTATTTGCACAAAGGCACAAAAGTTTTGCTTTTGGCCTGTGCACAAGTTTGAGGCTTTTACGACCTGGCCACATGGAAGGCGTTTCGGTTTCAGTTTGTGGGGAGGCTCGGGTGTCCGTCTAGACCGCTTTTTATGGCACACTCTGGGCCTGGTGTCAATGTTGTTTAGTGTGCCGATGCTCGAGAGTTTCCACTTTTCCATATTAGCATAAAAATCAACTGAAAATGAGCGGCGAAACTTCGAGTTTCCTCTCATGCACAACTGTGCGTATACTTGATTTCATAAAAGGCCAGCGCAAGTTTCTTGACCTGGTCTGCGAGCGACTCGGCTAAGAAGAACTTTTCTTTCTATTTTTATTTATTTTTTTTGTTTAATTTACCCAAGGGCAATAAAAGCTGAATTAAAGGCTATCCAAAATTTGTTCGAACTAAAACTAAGTAGCCAAGTTTTGGGCTATAGTTTATGGCAATGTATTTATCTGGTGCTTAAGTTCTTAACTACGCTATGCACTCGGTTGAGTTTTTGAATAGGGGGTGGGCTTTTCAGTGCCCAATGGCGCTGTCTATTCAGCTCTCTAAATCAATTTTCGTAGAACAATGGCTTAAAATTCGAACAATAGTCGAGTGTGTTAAATGTGTTCAGCCTTGTGTATGTGTGTGCGAATGTGTATGTGTAGTAGTAGAATTGTAGGTGGCATAAATTGGGTGTAAACTGCAGTTGTTGAAAATGCAAAGGTGTGTGTGTGTAAGTGTGTGTGCATGGCATGTAGTTTAAATGAAAGAACAATGAAACGTAGTTTAACAATAGGAAAATGATAATTATAATTGTTAAATTAATTATAGAGTAATACAATTAGAAATAAATAGGTTTATAGCATGTATTTAACAATTTTCATACATATTTGTTTATACACTGTAACAGCTAAACTAATGAGCTTTGAAACTCTATAAATATAGATCTATATAGATGTGTAATCATTATCATTTATTACAATTTGCACAGTTGGCCATAATTAAAGTTCAGTTTGACTTCCGATTTTGATTGCGTAATTCTATTTTTCGTATTATTCAAATGTAAAACATATTTTAACTGAAAAATACATATAGCTAGACTGGATGCACGGACTATAGCTATATATATTTATATATATATATATATATTTTTTTTTTTTTTTTGAAAGAAGTAAGTGAGAGATAGAGATAGCAATAGAGTAAAAGAGCTAGCGTTAGAAATATGGAAAGACTGGTGGCAAGGTTTGGGTTTGGCAAACAATTTCTGCATATCTTTTGGGCGTCGCTGAGACGCCAAAGTACGTAACTAATTGCTGCTATATATATGCATATTGATTCTATATGTATGTCTAGTATAGTACAGGAGTACAGGCTCTACGTTGCTGGGATTTGCTTGCTAGCTAACGGCGGGCGGCGGCGGCATTTTTCTTTCTCTTTTGTTTATGATTTTCATGCGTGCGAAATAGTTTTCGTTTTTTTCTTCGATTTTCGATTTTCGATTTTTTGATATTCGATTTTCGATTTATTTGTTGATAGTTGTACGAGTTAAGCGAGTGTACCCACATTTAAACAGCCTAAACCACGCAAAACACACATAGATGAACTCGACATGGATTGCTTGCTTGATATATATTTGTATTGGTCGGCATATATACCTATATATATATATGTGTATATATAGTTATATATGCTAATTCGTGATCATTATTGTTGGGGTGCGTACGTTAAAGCGTCCTTCGCTAGTGCTCAAACAGATCAAATGTTAACAGTTATTTAGTTAGTGGTAAGTACAATATACGAGTATAATTTTTGTGATTTTCTTTGAGTTCTTTGTCGAAACTAAAGCATGTTTATACGATCAGGTATGTGTGTGTGTGTGTGTTAGTGTATGCGTGTATGTGTTTGCGTGTGAGTCGAGAACTAAACTAAAACTGTACATAAATATGTTGGATTGAAAATTTCAAGTCGTTTACAGCATGATTTGTACTTGTACTTAATTTAAACCAACAATATATATGTATATGTGTATGTGTGTGTGTATGCGTGTGTGTGTGTGAGTACGAGATTTTAGATTTTTGTTTGTCATTTGTTTTTTTTTCAATTTTTGTTTATTTAAGTTTTAGTTTTGACAGTTAGAAAGCTTTTTAGAATAGACATTTATGGAAATATATATTTAGCATGCTCTCAAAAATTATTCGAACGCTTAATCGAAGGAGGGAGAGTGGGGGTATCAAAATAGTAAGTGCATTGGTAATTTCGTGTAACTGAATTCGTTTTTTATTTATAAATATTATTTTTCTTGTCTAGGGGTTTTTTGAAGGTTTTTTTTTGGTGGGGTTTTTGGTGTTTGGTTTTGGGTTTTTTTTTATATATCAAAAACAATTGTTTCGCTAAACAAAACTAACATAGCTCAAAAACAAAATCAGTATATATATAGAGGTATATATAGAGTTAGAGATATAGAGCGTGGGTTAGATAGACAGTTAGAGAGACAGTTGGAAAAGATACTTAGAGAGAGACAGAGAGAGAAAGTGTGAGAGATAGAGACAGAGTTAAAACTAAACCGTTTATTAGACTGCTCAACGTTAGTTCGAGCGGGCGAGTGAGCAAGACAGAGTTAACATAACATGAGAAATAGACAGAGAGAGAGAGAGAGAGAGAGAGAGAGAGAGATAGACAGTTGGGTACTTGAGGACAGCTTTGTGTGTGCATTTAGGTGGTTAAAGGTATTTGATCATTGAAATTTTCTTTCAGTGTGTGGCTTGCTTTCTGTTGCATACTTTTCAGCTACACAAGACCTAAGCTATGTGGCCGTAGGTATGTGTGTGTGCGTGTATGGGTGTTGGAAAGAGAAACACTGTGTCTGTCTAAGGACTGTATATGTGTGTGCGTGTGTGTGCTTGTTGTGCGGGTAGAACGTTGAGTGTGTAACCCTGTGTTCAGTGAACAAACATTTCACATACATTTTCATTTTCAGTTTCATTCGAGCGAGCCAATTTTTCATTTTTTTCAGTTTTTTTTTTCTTTTTTTTTTTTTTTGGTAGTGCTGTTCAGTTAAGTTCAGTTTTGATTTGATTTTTGATTTGCCCTGCCCCCGTGGCCCCCGCCCACCAATTTTTGAAGAAGTCTGTACTGTGCATTTAGGTGCTCTGCTGAACACAGAGAATCGGTTTCAGTTAATATGCTTAGCATTTGCTTTTCATATCGATTTGGTTGGGTTGCTTCGTTTCCAATTGCAAAACACAATCAGAGTTGTTTTTCAACTATGCAAATTGTAATAAGTTGAAGTTAAAGGCTTTAAAAGACACCAAACAACGAAATACAAACTAAAGACTTTACATAAATGATAAATGAATACGACACGATATCATTTCGTATGCACTTTTCACACACACACAGCGTGGAAAAAACAACAACAACAACAATGAGAACAACAACAAGATGACTCGTCAACGCTTATGGTAACAGAAAAAATGAAAAACCAAATCCGAAAATAAATAAGGAAAAGGATTTTCTGTTCTGTGTGTTCAGTGGATTCTGAGGGCATTGCCGCAGTGTCCTTCATGCGTTTTAAACAACCAAAAAAAAAAAAAAACCCAAAGCCAACTGAACTGTATCAAAAAAAAAAACCAAGTGAAATGAGAAAAACATTACAAATGTTGGCGGAAACTGCAAATGGGCAAAGCATAAGTAAAAAACGAGTAAAAGGAGTTATCTTCGGGGAGCCGAATATTAAATACCCTTAACAATATATGGAAGATATGCTCTATGTATTGAATACATTGTATATATTATATATTGTATATATATATTAGTTAGTAGTTTTGTTTTTCAAGATATCCTGATCAACAAAACTAATTTTTGAACAGATTGTTCGTATGGCAGTTGTATGATATAATAGTCCGATATTGATAATATTTTGCAGATATGTGAGAAGCATATCTCAAAAAACAAAAAAATCTTAACACAAAAACTTATTTTTCGACCGATCGCTCCTATGACAGCTATAATAAAGCTATGCACTATTGATAATATTTTGCAAATGTGGTAGAAACATAGTGGCACCTTTAATGGCCAGGTTCGATTAGGATATATTGAACAACAAAAAACGGTTCATCCAAAAACTCAATTCGGACCGGTTGTTCCTATGACAGCTATATGTTATAGTGGACAGATCCAGCTCATTCCAATATATGTAAGGGTCTGCAACAAAAAGACGGATCTATGCAAAGTTTCATGGAGCTATAAAATTAAGAGTTGCTTTCATAAAAAAAACAGACAAACGGACATATTATATATATTATGACTATATCATACTGATTAAGTATATTTTAAAGGGTCGAAGACGCCTCCTTCAAAACGTTACAAATTTCGTGACAAAAATTATAATACCCTCTTTAAGGGTATAAAAAATATGTGAAATATAAAATGTTGCGGGTAGGAAAAAGTAGTGAAAACTCCGCAGGGAAAACGAAGCCAAAAGGGATAATTGTGTTGCCTTTTGTGTTTGCGTCACGTGACGTCATAATTAAATAGGGTTGCCGTACTAAGTACAGTTTTCTGTTGCAGCGCATATATGTATGTAAATGTGAGTAGATTAAGAGCTTGCACTTTATATGAGGCCGATATGATAAGAGCTAATAAATGAAAGAGGCTAACAAATGCAAAAGGGGAAAAAATTATAAATGAATAAATGGAGCGCGCTTTTGTGTTCTGTTATTGTTGGTGTACGTGTGGGTGGATGTGTGTGTGTGTGTGTGATGTGGTCTAGTGCACACCAATGATACTAGTTATAATTAAATTCGCAACATTATACGACAACGAGTACCATACTTAAGTAGTATTTAAAACAAACAACAAATACAACAAGACTACCAACAACAATAACAACGTGAGTGTATCTGTGTGTGTGTGGGGTGTGCTGCTCTAGGCACGCCCACAAACCGTAACAAAATGCAAAAGGAAAGTGAGCAAATGCAACAAAAACGCTTCTTGTAAGTTTTGTTGCTGTTGCTGTGTGTGTGTGTGTGTGTGTGTGTGTGTGTGTGTGTGTGTATTTGTATAAGTGTTTGTGGTTAGGGTTTAGAAAAGTATCTTAGCTGTTTGTGAAAAGTTATAGAAAGAGATGTATAGAGGCAGAGAGAGAGAGAGAGAGAGAGCGAGAGAGCGAGAGAGTGAAACTGCTAAAGGAAACACAGTTACGCAGGAAAACGCAAAAAAAACACAACTGAAATGAAAGCCAAAGTAAACAGCATGACATGCGAAGACAACTAGGAAAACCACAGCACAGACACACACGCACACACACACACGCACACACGCACACACACACACACACACAAACACACAAAAACACACACACACACACACACACACACGCAAATACACACACACACACACACTCACACTCGGAGATATACAGAAGGAAACGAAAAGAAGGCAAAGCAAACGTTGCGTATGCGTAATTTACGCTCCAGTTGCGTATGCTGCATGTATGTGTGCGTGTGCGTGTGCGTGTGTGTGTATCAGCATAAACTATACAACAATTCAGCGAGTTGTTAGCAATGTGAAGCTGTTTATTTCTGTGTGCGAGTGTTTTGGCCCAACATAAAATCAAAATTTTTTTGTTAACGAAACTTGTGGCAAAAGCTTTTTATGTTTTTTTTCACATTTTACTTGGCAGCATTTAAATGGTCAAGTGTTCGCTTTAGATGTATGTATGAGTATGTGTGCTGTAGGTGTAGATCTGTGTTATTAACAACAACAACAACAAGACCAAAAGTTGTTGCTGCTGCCCGAGCAAATCGCACTTACCTCCTGCGGTGGCACATCGTAGGTGCGCGTACGCAGATCCACGCGTGCATATGAATCAATGCAGGGCAGAATGAAGAAAATACCTGCGAACAGAGCAAAGAGCATAGACAGTGTGCAGAGAACGAGTTTAAGACTTTGTACAAAAATCAAATGTTAAAGTTGCCCCAAACTCAGCCTAGGCAGCAATTCCTTAACCTGAGTATCAAATTCTTATATCAAAAAATGTTTATTAAAGTTCCTACAAGACTCATTGTTCGATAACATCAAAAAAGAAAATTACACTCAGAGAAAAACAATAATCTAAATTCTAATATGACTGGAATGGAATTTATAATCTTTTCTTATTAAAGTTTTTAGAACATTTCGTACATTTCATGAATAAAGTTTGAATCATTTTTCAAAATACAAAATACAGAGCACAAAAATTAGAATACTTTAAAAAAGATTGAAAAATATTTATAAGTTTTTCGGATAAAAAAGTTCTTGAACCGAAGCTTATTTTAAGTATGAAAAATCTTTTTATTCGTATTTTGTATGTATATATAAATGTATAGATATAGTTCAGTATACATATATATATATGTATATAAATATATAATTATTACTAGCAAGTATTTACTCGGATTTGTTGAGTCTTTATTTCTGAAATAAAGATTATTTTAAGTATGCAAAATCTATTAATGAGTATTTTGAAAATTATACATTAATATTTTACCGTTTGTCATTTGCAACAAACACAATATTTTAATTTAAATCAAATATTATTAAAATTTTGCTTGAAATATATTTAAACGTATGTCTCTACCTGGAAGCATGTGCTCAAAACGTTGTTAAACTCCAGCCCAAACTTTGGGCTATTATTATATATAACTTTACACTGAGTTTTTCTCTAAGCGCACAGAGTGATTAACTGGCTTATGAATTAAATGCCAAACTTGTGCACTCGCTGGCGCTGCTAATCTCCAGCTGAATGCGACAAATGTGACACGGCGACCACTTGGGTGGTGCGGCCTCCAAATGCTGGCGCTAATTTGGAGCAAGTGCAGCTATTAACACAAATTCTGGTCGCCAGCGACACTTGAATTTGCATAGCAACTCGCCTGGTCCCCTATACCCTGTCCCCGCTCCTTACTCACCTGGACCCTTGGCGCCGCCCTGCATAAGGCGGCCCAGGCGAAAGATAACCGCGCGCTCGTACTCCTGCACCACCTGCAAAATAAAGCCAAAGAAAGGGCGAGAGAGAGGAGGAGAGAGGGAGAGAAAGCGAAACGTGAGTAAAATGTGCAAAATGAAATTGAAAACTGGCCAAGCAGCGGCCAAAATGGCAGACACGAGCTGCAGTTGCTCTGGAAATTAAATTGAGTGAGCGCATTGCATACTAGAATAATGATTTATATGTACATGTATATATATATACGTTTGAATATACACGTATATATATATATAGCTCAGCTTCATGCGCAATAGTTTTTATTCTTGGCTCTAAATATATAACTAGCAGTTATTTACTCGGCTTTGTTGGGGCTTTTTCTCTGCCTATTTTATGCCATCACATTTCCACTGATTTTCTATTCGTAGAAAATTTAATACTTTCGGATACCATAAAACTTGGTTGCCCATTCCTCTTCTAACATAGATTATTGAAAATAAGCTTTAACAGGGTGGAAAATATTTAAACAAAAAACCATTCAGTTTTTCACTGTTTTTTTCAAACTTGGTGCTTAATTTTTCCAAGTTATTATAGCTTTTATATATACTTTTTTTGTTTAAATTGGTTTTGCAACCGATCGGATAAAAATTTAACTTTTGTTCCGAAATACCTGAAGCCCCATTTCCACCTCCAGGATTTGTGCTCCCAGTAGGGCGGATTTTCTAAAGATTATGAAACGCAATGCCAATTAATTTTCACAAGTATCTTTGAAATGGAGTTTAATGCTAAGAGCTTACCTTGAAGCACACGAAGAGACTGAAGGGCAGCGTCATTATCACAAGTGCCACGGATAGAAATATAAGCAGTTTGCCGCATGTGGATGCTTTGTCGCTGATTTCCTCGTCGGCTGCGAAAAAGTGGTGGCAAGAAAATGGAAAATTATAGCGCAAAGTGGCAGCAACTTTACATAAGAGACGCGAAAAAATGCTGCAAATTAAGTTACGAGTTATACACACACAAAAAACATAATCTATATATGTATATCAAAAGCACATCGCGGCGGGCTAAAAATATTTAATTTCAAAATGAACGCTTGCTTAAAGCTTAGCCAAAAATGTTGTAAGTTTAAAGTTGGCAACAAGTTGCCCATTTCGATGGCAATGGATTCCCGAGAGAAGCGCTCGCAGAGACAGCGCGAGAGTCTTGTTATAGTCAAAAATAGTTGTACACTTGGGCGCTTTAAAAAAATAACAAAAAAACGAACGAAACAAAATGTAGCATACTTTAGACGCGCGCCAGTTGGCCATAAGGAAAATGTATTGAAGAAGAGTAAAGCATAGTACTTGATAGAGATAGACATAGATTATTAAGAGTTAAGCTTAAGTTCTGTGTAGACTGTTTGTGTTTTGTTGTTGGGGATGTGGGAATTTTTTTGTTTTTCGTTTTTTTAAGCTTTTTTATTTGGTTTTCTTTTTTTTTTTTTCATTTTCTTTGGTTTTTCCAAATTAGTGCGACTTACAATAGAGAAATCCATGTGAATGTTTTGCTTGTGTATCTGCAAGAATACGATAAATCAAATGATTGTAAAAATTAATAGGAGGACTTGAGGATGGGGGCATGGTTCTGTACTTTTTTCTTTCATTTATTTTGGAGCCGTGTTGCTGCATGCAAAAGCCACTAATTAGCTAAAAGAATCAACTAGCTGATTTGACAAACTAAAGCTAAGGGGAATTCAAATCATAAATACTGCATGCCATGCACTTAAATGCTATTTACTTAACACTATTTGCTGCGTGTTGCAGCTGCAATTGCCGCTGCAGTTGCTCGTCTAGTTTTTGCTGGCTGTTGGCAATTAGCGTGTAGCTGTTTCCATTTCAGTTTCAATTACAGTTCATTGAGAACTTGCAACAATGCCAAACGCTCAGCCCTCAAACGCCGAGCGACGTCAGCAAAGTGTTTTTAACGAGCTCTCGCACACAGACAAACCAGTGTGCGGTAACAGCAAAAAAGGAAACTACACTCGGAGAAAAACGTCGCTCTAAATTCATGGAGTTTATGGGCTTTTCTTATGCCTTTTTTTTTAGCACATTTTATGCTACAATATTCTTCAATCAAGTTGTAATCATTTTTGATTTGAAAATTGTTCAAACTAAGAAAATGGTTAGAACAAGAATTTGCATTCTTAGAAATAGCGAAAAATGTTTTCAATGCAAGTACAATATTCCGCAGTTTATTTAGAGTACATGACATATTTAATAGCAAACTTTTGAGGTTAGAAGAAATTCTAGATATACAAATTTCATCTTCTTTTTTCGCTGAGTGTGGGAAAAGCAGAAAATAGCTGAAACTCTTGCAGCACCAACTTTGATGGGTATTTGTGGAGCGTTAAGCCAACAAGCTGTTAAACATTGGCCCAAGCCCAGGACCAACTTGGGTGGCACAACTTTATTGAAATTGATTTCGAAATAATTGCAATGGCGTTGACGTCGATTTGAATGTGCGGATGTGGATGTGGATGCGGGTGTGGATGAGGTGCGGGGGATGCTTTGCGGTGCTGCTGACAAATGAAGGTCTCTTCGATTTGTGTGCGTGTGCGTGTGTGTGTGTGTGTATATATATGTATATGTGAGTGTGGCTGTGGTAATAGATTTATGGCCAAATTGCTACCTTTAAAAATAAACTGGAAATGCGCGTGTCTTATGGCATTCAAAATGTAATTAGTTCAAATCGGGTATTTTAGATTATTTTTAGCCTCTTGGCTCGGCGAATTTAAAGCGACATCTTGACGCTGTCGTACACTGATTAGAATACAGTCGAGCATATTGATTTCTAGATACTCCAATTTATACATACTTGTGTAAAAGCACGGCCGATAAGGTATGACAATTTTTCGACCACGCCCAGCAGGGGGCGCATCGATAGCAAAAATTTAGATTTTCCGCTGCTTAAGAGCTGCAGTCCCCACATTTGTCAGGTAGATTGCTGACGACCTCATTTAATAATCGAAAAAACACGAAAAACACGCAAAAATGCATAATTTCTTAAGTCCCAGTTTGAGTGTAATTGCTTTTGGCGTTACAGTTGTAAAGTCAGCAGCTCCACAGAATATTGCAACTTTGTAGGTTCTAGCTTGAAGCGCCATCTTTGCGCTTGCTCATATTTATAATTTTCATCATCCATTAAATGAGATAAACTTAGCGTCAAAGCGTTGATTATAATTCTTTTTAATTTAATCGCATCGCTTAATTCTCGCTGCCAGCCGAAAACAGCGTGTGGTCATAATTTTTTAATGACCGAGCAGCCAGCGGCCGATAGACTCTGGCCCACTTCCCCCACTTGCTGGGCAAATAAATACGCCCCCACGCCCCCAGCGCCCCCACTGCCCCACGCTGTCGTTTGTCCATCGCACGCATACGTCATAGCAGCAGCCCCTGGCAAAAAGCTCTTGCGCTGAAAATGGGTCACGTTGTTGTTGCTGCTGCTGCTGCTGCCGTAACTGCTGCTGCTGCTGCTGCTGTTGCTGTTGCTGTTGTTGTTTGTATATGTGTGTGTGTGTGTTTTTTAAGGCTCTGATTGAATTTTGCATGCCAAATGCGTGCATGCTTTGAAGCAGCCAAAATTCAGGGCCTGGCTTAAACTGGTTGCCAAAAACCCTTTTGTCAAGCTAATGAAGCGATTAGCGTGCATATGAGATGATACATTAGCACACACACACACACACAGACCACACACCCATTTACATATTAAACTTTAGCTGATTAGATTGCTCGACTTTGGCAGACTTTGAGATATTAAAAAAGAAACATTTTATGTACCTCTCACACACACACACACACAACCAGAAGCTGCATAGAAAATTTTTTTGCCTTGTTTTCTGTGTGTTCATTTTCTGATCAGTTGCCAGCGGAATTGCATCAATAATTGATGAGCCTGTTGAGCGATGATTTGAGTGTGTAGCGAGCGCCAAGCGCTGAGCGATTTGCGCTAATGAAAAAGCCCATGAAAGTGGCCATAAAATATACGCAAAAAAGAAAAGCAAGAACACATATCACAGAGCAGCCATAAAAAAGCAGCATTCAAAAATCATAGCATACTTTTTTGGGGCCGCCGCGCAACAAGTTCGAGGCGCCCACAGGAAATGCACATTAAAAAAAGCCAGCAAACAGCCCCGCAGCATCATCAAATCATATATATATATACACAATTGGGAATATATATAAATATATATATATATATGTATATATATACAGGCATTTGCAATTTTTGCTGCTGTGCAAACTCACCTCGTCGCTGCTCGGCTCTGTGTATGGCCTGCTGCTGATGCGATTGCTGCATCAGCGCATGATGGCTATGTGGCAGTGGCAGCTGCTGTTGCTGCTGCTGCTGCTGCTGCTGCTGTTGTTGTTGCTGCTGTGGCTGCTGTTGTTGCTGCTCCTGTTGTTGTTGTTGCTGCTGTGGCTGCTGCTGCTGCTGCTGCTGCTGTTGTTGTTGGTGTTCACGTTCTCTTAGCTGCGGCGGCGGCGGCTGTTGCTGCTGCTGCGGCTGATGCTGATGCTGCATGAGCATGGGATGCGGCTGGTGGTGCTGCATGCTCGGTGTGCCCGTTATGGGCAGCTGGTGGTCCCGTTCCCTGTGCTCGCTTGTGCTCGTTGTTGCTGCTGCCGCCGTCGGTGCTGGCGCTGGCGGCGCAAAGGTGCTCGTGCTGGCTGCGGCCACCACACGCTGCGGCTGCTGCTGATGGCGATGGAGCTGATGATCCCGATGCTCCATGTCCATCATCGAGTCGGGCATTAAGCCGCGCTCACAAAACGACGCCAGTGCGACGGCCGTGGCTGGCTGGGCTGCTTCGGCCGATTTCTGTTCAGTGCTTGCTACTTGCCACTTGCCAGTTGGCGCAATCGGTGGCACAATCAGTCTACGCAATAAGAAACACTCGTGTCAAGACTCAGTGGCAGATGCATGGCCAGTTGCAGCGGCGATAGGAAGATGGCAGCTCGAAGTTGGCTACCGCAACTGCATGGCACGCACTTTTCAAACTTATGCTACACACACGCACAGGCACACGCAGACACACACACACAGCACAGCTATCACAGGCACTCGCACCCACACACACGCACACGCACACAGACTGGCCTGTATGTATATGCGTGTGTTGAGACTACTCTGAGCTAGTTTCCTAGCACTCCTTGCCACTCAACGCTGGCATCCAGGCTGCTCTGTTTGGCTGTGCTCCTCCTAGGCTGTTTGTTTCCTGCGTGCTGTCGCTGCCTCGCTCAGAATCCAACTGAAAGTGCGCTGCCCAGCGCGCATCCTTTTATATGCCACACCAGAGCTTTGCGCGAGAGTGCAAAAACTTTGTTATCATCGGCAGCAGCAGCATTTCTCTAGGTGTGCAAATGCCAAATGATCAAAGAGCTTTTTTATTGCGTTGCAGCTGCAGCAGTCGCATCCGTGTTGTTCTTGTTGTTGCCGTTGTTGTTGTTGTTGCTGTTCCCGTTCTTGCTGCTCGGGTCGCCCCTGCCAGCTTTCAAGTTTTCCAGCTTGCACTGACCTTGCGCATTGTGCGGCACGTTGGCTTTTCCCTGGCCCGAACTTCGGGAATAAAGCTTTCGCTGGCGCCAAACTTTTCACGCAGGGGAAATCGTTTCAGAGAGTGCGAGAGAAAGCCACCGAGCGAGCGAATGAGAGTTGGCGCTGAGTTTTTAGCACACTGTACTAAAAAAATTAGACGCGGGCTTAAAGTCGAACGTGGCCCGAAGTTGGATGCCGCACACAGCTTCGTGGACAGGTGACAAAAATTAATTTACGAGGCATGCCACGCTGTTGCTGCTGCCGCGCACTATGGCGAATTTCGCCTGTTTTGCAGGCCTTAATTCATACCTGTGAGACGAAGCGAAGTTTGTGGTTCCTCACGAACAGTTTTGAAAAATTGGAGCTCCCCTTTTCAAATATAAAACAACCATAAAAGTTACATTCTACATTGTTGCCAGGCATAAAGGCAGAAACTATGTTTCAAATTCCATAAAGATCTTTTGAAGAACCCAAAAGTTACTCAAGAAACCTTTTTTGCGTGTGTATTTGCCAAAATATTTGAATTAGATTCGCCTTGTATACTTATTTAAGCAATTAAAGTAAACTAAGTTTTCACCGTGGTGTACCATTATTTGGCTATATACTAATTGATTTCATATAGCTGCTACGTGCGTTTCAACTTGACACGTTCAATTTTAAAATCCAAGCTCTTAAAATATTGTGCCCGAACCACAAATAGAAAATAAAATCAAGAAATGCCAGCAGAGGCATTTCATTTAGAGTTTACAGCATTTGCAACTTGCGATTTCACTGTTAGCAACAGCTGTGTGTTAACAGCACTAATCTTAACAGACTTGCGTGCTGTTAAGGCTTGTGGTATATAATACTATCCACTAACATTTCTTACACATTCTTTATAAATTCTTTGTAAAATATGTTGCCGGCACATTTTCCACATAAAAAACAACATATCTCACATATATTTTATATATTCACGATGTGCAAAAAATGTTGCTTTTGTTCATTAAACTCTCCCCACTCAAATATAATATTTTATATTATATATGTTAAATTTAATATATATTGCTAGTTGATGTAATTCTAATTTCTATTTATAAAATGATAGAAAAGGACTCGTTTTGGCCGAAAAAGAGGTGAAATTGCCCCATAGTAGCTTGGCTCCTGCTGCGGACTTTCATTGTAGTGGCCGCCTGTCACCCACTTGAGCGGCGCTTTTCAATTTTCGCAGAACCCGCTTTGTATTTGTTTACCGGCACAGAATGATATGAATACGTGTGGCAGACAGCGCCATTATGCAGCATCTCAATTGATATTCTAATGAACGTTCTCGAACGCTTGTCGAACTGTCGCACATTTGGGTCACACGGCGCCAATGAAGTGGGGCGGTGGGGCGGTGGGTGAGCTTTGGGCGGTTGCTTTGTTGAGCCCGTCAATTACCATTTACGCTTCATTAAATGCCACGCGCACTCGGTGCCTTGCATCCAACCGGGCCAAGTATCGATGCCCGAAACCCCAGCGAGAGTGCGTTGTGTGTGCGGTACGACGGTGCGTATGAGTGTCGTTATGTACGACATTTATGCACACACAAGACTCCACTCGATTCCACTTGAGAGCCGAACTGGCACAATATGTGCCAGCCAGTTAATTAATCTGCTGGCATTTGATTAATGTGCGCATTGATTTGGGTATCTCGTGTCGCCGACAAATAGCAACAACAACAGCAACAACAACGGGGGGCCCAACCTGAGGTACTCTTTCAGACATGCCGCAACATTCCCGTGGCGTGCCTTTGGCCCGAATAGCTGCAGCCTGGCTTAATAGATTTGAGCCATAAACATGCCACAGAGCACAGAGCCCCTCCCCTCCCCTGCCCACCCTCAAATGCCTCAGAGCGCTCGCATTTTTATAGACAAACATAAAAAAAGTGGCGCAAAGCACTTTGCGTATCGAACGTGGCTCACAACAAAATCAAAGTATCGCAGAGGCTGGCGGGAACGTGCGCCAAAGCCAAAACAAAAGCCACAAAACCATAAACTGATTTCTGGCTCAAAGGCTGACAGCTGGCTGAGACAGAACTAAGAAAGAGAGCGAGAGAGAGAAACAGATTTGAAGGCTGACACAAATCGAAAGGCTGCTGCGGAATGGCCGGAAACGGGCAGCAGGCAATGACAATGAGCAAACGATGACAGCGAGTAAGCAAAGCAGTTAAGAAATGCTAAAAAAGGGGATAACAAAAGAAAAGAAAGCCAAGCAAGAACATTCCTGCCGAAGGCTAGCGACTACGCCATACTCTGTTCCCAGTTTTAACGATACTTGGCATTCTATGTTAAACAAAATATAAATACATACTTATTTTTTATTTATTTACTTTGATATATTTAAATAACTTTGGGCAAGCAGCAAATAATATTAATAATATATGTACAAATAAATGTTAGTTAAGCTTAAGAGTTTGCCGAATTTATAGATAGGTGACTTTAAGACTGTAAGCCCCAGGCAGTGACTATTAAACTGTGACATTGGCCTATAGTATGCTGAGGTTTGTGGAATTGGGAACTATTGAACACCGTGGGTCCTAAGTAATGCCTTTCTAAACTGCACCTTTGGCATGCATCAAATTTTGCAGTTTGTATAATTATTTTTTTAATAATTTTGATTATTGGTTTGCTGACTTTAAACCTGTAAGCATTAATCAAAGCACATCATCATCTGTTACAAGCTAATTGCCAAATTAGGAGACTCTCGCTCTGAGAAAGCGAAAAATGCTACTCGACCCCTGTTAGGAAAGACAGACATGTACGAATATATAGACATATCTATAATATTTTTCCCTAATTCCGATGTAATAGTGGGCTATCAAATAATCCGATATACTCGCTTTTGCCAGCGTTGCCAGCGTATAAGAAAATACGCAACATAATGTGGCTAAGAGCGAGCCCGAATCTGATGCCGGTCACATAGAGCTGGCACTTTGAACCGCATGTCCTGCGGCGCTGCTCAGCGAGCGAAATTAGCCAGGCAAATATGTCGCACTTAAATGCGAGCGGAAGACGGCCAAAAGGCTGACAGAGATACCAAAAACGGACATGGACACGGACACGGACACGTACCAAGGCACAGGCGACACACACACACACACACACAACGTCCTGCCGGGGCAATTGCCTAGGCCTAACGAGCGGTGGGTGGGCGGAGGGTCGGCGTTGGGTGGCTTGCGCCTCGTAATTGTTGACGTTTGCGCTTTTGTGCTGTGGGTTGGCGGGCTGCTGGGCCATGTGACACAAATGCGTCGAATTATTGTCATATGAGGTCACTGTCCCTGTCTCGGCGCTCGCAGTGAAAGTTTCTGCCAGACACACACGCACACAGACACACACACACACACGCACACACAGACATACGCTCTGACACTTTGGCGTTTTGTTTGTTTGCGCTCTCGGTCTATTAGGAAGCTGGAAGTCAAGCAAATGTTCGCTTGAACATTGCCACAACAACAGACACAGGACTGCCTGTGCTTGCAACTTGTGGGCTTGTTACACACTTTTGTGGCACACTCGACAGATAACAGCAATTGCTCATACGCCACGTGGGCCCCCATCGAAAAGTAACTTTTACAACTGTTGCTGTCATGAATAGTTGAACAGCGCCTCAAATACCAAATTTCATTGGTATGCCATAGATAAATGCGAGTGAGGGTGCCTTAGTCACGAGGGCCGGACTTGCAGATACCCTGTATCCAATGGCGGCGTTTTGCAATATACGCGTCTCCCTTCCTTTATTTGCCCCCTTTTTTTAATGTTAAAGTAAAATTATTCTTGACTTGTTAATATCTTAAGACAAGCTACTTGCCAAATTTGGCGTCATTAGCTCTTTGAAAAACATAATCGAATAAATTCAATATCCTCAAGTTCTCAATCAAGTTCTTCTTTTTCTCATTAAAACAAAGTTTCATTCTTTTGGTAAGAAAATTATACTACTCCAAGTCAAAAAGATAGATGCACTTTCACCTTAATTGCAAATGCTTTGTTTTTATTTATTATGGCTTTAATATCAGAGTTAATTGAAAGGAATGAATTATGCAAAAAATTATGTTTTTCATTTACCTTTCAAGTTTTTCTTTTTTAATTTTTTTTCTCAGCAATCAGGGTGCAGAATACCCTTTTATCTGTACTGTGAAAGCATATTTGCTCCTCGACTGTGGCCTTTTCAAGTTTGTTATAAAAAAGATATTTGTTTTAATTATTTTTTTGAGCGTTCTTAAAATATATACATTTTTTCATAGTCACATGAGTAACGATAACAATTGTTTTGTCTGCGAAATATGATTTGCAGCATTTTAAGTAGGTTTAATATTATTTAAAATAGAAAATTTAAATATTGTTTGTGGCCTCGAAAATTCGCTTAGCCAGAAGAAGTTCTTGTGCTGTTGACTAATAATACATAAACACATAATATAATTATCTAAAGTCTGTCACATACGGATGCACAATGGCAATATACCCGTTTTCACTAATTTTTAGTTGGTGCATTATCAGTTATTGATAGCTACTTTCTTATAGGGCAACTGATTGCTAGAAGGACGAACCTCAGCTCGCAATTCCTAATAGAATTCTTTGTCTTATCTTCCGCTGTCTCTCCCTATCTTTTGTTCTCATAAAATATGAAAGCGCAGTGAAATTTATTCAGCTCGCCCAAAATGAAATATGCGCATTCAGTTTATGAAGCTGATTGGCCCCAAGCGAATAGGGGGCGGCTTGAACTGGTCGTTGGCTCTGTCCGAAACGCAAGTTAAAGTTGAACTTGATGTTGAAGCTGAAGCTGAAGCTAAAGTTGAATGTTGAATGTTAAATGTTGAATGCACGGCGCGTGCTGCATGCAGAGAAGTCGCAGCTGCTGGGCCATCAGTGGGAGCTCACTAATTGCGCCGTTTCAAGCGCCCGACTGCCACGCCCACTGCCTGATGACAGTGGCACGTTGTTAACCTAGCTAAATGTGAGGCTCGCCCAATGGGCAATCAATAATTCATAACTGCACATTGACGACACGTTACTTGGCAATAAAATGAAAAGCAGCAGCAGCAGCAGCAGCAGCAAAAGCGAAATGAAAAATGAGAAATGAAAACGATGCTGCAAATGCTCGACAATAACTTAGCTGGTCCAGGTCCTGCCGCAGCCTTTTCATCGACCTGCTACTGGGCATGAACATGGAATGACTTTATCAATGTCGACTTCCTTGCTCCCGGTTACACACACACACACAGATACGTTGATACGACCATATAGGCTATACACACACAGACACACATTAAATGAAAGCCAGGCGCCGACATCGGCAGCAACTGTCGCACAATTTCTTTTTCACTTCTTTTTTTATTGTACCCTGGCAGTGGGTATGTTTCCTTTGTCACAACGGATGTCATGTATTGATAAAGGACATCTTCCACATCGGAAGATAGTCAGCACGAACAGTTTTATGTGCTTAGATAAATTTGTTTGGTTTGGGCTGTGCATGCGATCATCAACCAGACCGTCAGTCACTAAGCAGTTTTATACAATTAGATAAATTGGTATCAATCAGCTTAATATATACATAAAATTGTTTGACTTGTTTGATCATCAATCGATCAGTCAAGCAGTATGTCAGGCAAGGCATTCAGTTTTATAAATAAGTTTGTTCGGCTTGGATTATGTGTTTCGTCATCAATCAGTCAGTCAAGAGTCAGTCAGCACAAATATATATATTTTTATTTATCAATCAGTCCATCAGTAAGTTAATATCAATCAATCAGTTTGTCAGTCCACCAGTCAGTCAACACAAACCGTTTTATATATCAGTCAGTCAATCAATCAGTCTGGTAGTCAATCAGTCGATCACTCAGCCAGGCTGCACAAACAGTTATATATATATGTATATTTATAATTTTCTATATAATTGGTATTTTTTTATATACATTTAAATAAATAAATTTATATCATATATACAGTTTTATATAGTTAGCAGATAAGTTTTTTATATTTTATCAGTCAATAATATAAATATATATAAACAAGATTTGTATCAATCAAACAATCAACTCAGAAAGTCTCATACATCAGTATCATCAATCAGTTTTTACCAACAATTTTAATGCCTATGCTAAATATGTGCGTAAGGGTATTCCCTATTCGGCACCATCCAGATGAAGTTTTCGTGCTGTTTTATTTTCTGTTTTGTTGGCGGCTATCTTTTCGCTTTGCGCGTTTTTGCTGTCCCCTCACTGCCGATTATGTCCTGCGATTCTCTGAGTGTCCTTTAACGTTGCGTCGAGGCATGAAATATTGATGCGTATGTGTACGCCTGTTTGTGTGTGTGTTTGTGTGTGTGCGACTGTCTGTTTAAGGTTATATTGAAAACTAGCGAGCGGTCATGTCATTGATTTGCGCTCAAGTTAGGTAATATTTGAAGGAAATGTTTCATAATACTAAACTTTAATATGGACAACAGTTCACGTCCTGCAGTTGACTGGCTTAGCCGCTGTTCAGAGAACAGCCCCAGAGCTGCAATTAATGAGGGTGCTTAACTGGCCTGGGACCTGGCTGATAACGGCATCGAATTCAGCTAACCAGCTGATGACCTAAATGGAAATTAATTGAGGTGTTCTTTAACGCAGCTTTTGGCCCAGTTTGGGGAGAGGACGTGTCGACGGGACGTGTAAAACAGAATCGTCAACAAATGATGAGAGTTGAGATGCGAGTCAACATTACACAGGGGAGTATGGGGGAATCAGGGGCAGTTGCGGCAGACAAGCGACAGCTGCAAACAGTCAAGCGCTGATAACGTGGCCAACTGGAAAATCAATTAAAGCGCAGGCCAGCAAGCACAGGGTGGTGCGGGCGGTGCATGTGGTTTGGCTGCTTGCTAGCTGACTTAATGCACTCCACTGCCCAGGCACAGCATGCCAGACTAGACCATACGCTTACTCCCTTCGCTCCGCACACGTGTCCCAGAAGCCTTTGGCTGGCAAAACTTAATTATCACCGACGGATGTGGCGCTGCTCGCGGCGGAAATGTGTGCTTGCACGCCCTCCGTCGCCACACTTCCCCGACGCCCCCCACCCCGTACTGCCCCTTCCCGCCACTTGACGCTGCCAAACACGCCTCGGCAATTTTAAAACATATTTCACTTGAGCGCATTCCCTTTGCCAGCCCAAGTAAAAGTGTCTTTCCAAGCGCAGCTTGAAAAGTGCAAAAGAAAAGCCGGAAATGGTAAATGGTAAATGGCAAATGGCAAATGGAAAATGGCAAATGGAAAATGAAATATCAACTGCGACAAGCAACATTAATTAATTTAAAGAAAACCATTCGACTTAATGATGCAAATGAATTGACTTGATTTACTTTAAGATACGCCAAGGGAGCCCTGACAAATTTATAGTTATTCTTGAATCCAATTCCGTTTCAGATAATTGACATTAAAAGGTTTAATAGGAGTAAGCGTCATTCGGCTACTCACATGGAAAGAACTACTGGAATGAGATGAATACCTCATCTGAGTTTCGCACACGAATATTACTCATATGCGCACGAGCGAATATTAACTGACTCGAATATAAATGCCACTCACTCGCACTCAGTCCCATGTGAGAATTAGTCCGACTATACACATGCAAATGATTCATACTACTCACTAGCGTATGAGTTTGACTCACTAATAACCTCATATAGCCATAACTACTCAGTCATTTTTAGTTACAACTCATTTATACTCACTCAATCAAGGTACTTTAAACGCTTCTCAGTCGCATATGAAAACCAGTCCTCTCTGCTCACTTGCTTAAAGGTGCTACTCACTACTACTACCTTTCATATCAGGTCTTGAGACTTAGTCACTTACTAGTACTCACTCTCGTATCAGGTCAATTCAAACCCATTTGTACCCACTTGCATATAGGTACTATGTACTACTTTTTACTCCCATATGAGTATTACTTACTCCTACTCACTCGCATAAAGGTACTACTCACTACTACTCACTCTTCCCATTTTTACCCACTCGTTGAATGGCCCTATGTACTACTTCTCACTCCCATCTGAGTACAACTCACTCCTACTCACGCACATACAGTGACTACTCATTCCTACTCACTCGCATAAAGGCACTACTCACACTTATATCAGGTATACTCACTTATACTCACTTTTACCCGCTTGCATATAGGTACTCTTTACTCCCATATGGGTATTACCCACTATTACTCAATCGCATAAAGGATCTACTCACATGGACGCACTCTAATATCAGGTCTATTCACTTAAGCCCGCCTTTGTGCACTTTTCACTCCCATACTACTCACTCAACTCACTTGTATACATGCGCTGCCCACTCACCACTGCCTGGCATACGAGTACTATTCACTACTACTTGCTAGCAAATGCTTGCTTCTCACTCACTGGGTCATGTTTACTATGCATACTTATTAGGGCAGTCTATTCACTGGCATTTGAGTACCACACACACTTATTTCCCCCATTAATAAAAATTATTTTTCGTCTGCGCTCCCCGCAATGCCTCCTCTGCAATTTGAATGCGAGCTTACCTCGACTAAAGCCAAAGCCGCTGGTGGAACCGGAAACGGTTGTATCGAGTGCCACGCGGCGCGGCGAGGCGCTTATCTCGCGCTGGCTGCTGTGGCTGCTGCTCAGCATTTTGTTGTAGTTGTTCGGTGCACGGTGTCCGTTAGTGCGTTGTTGTTGCTGTTGCTGTTGGTGTTGGTGTGGCGTGTGCTGGTGGTGCATGGGTCGTGTTGCATGTCGCTGCTGACCAACCGCCGCTGGCATGCTGGCGGCAGTCGACTGCCACAGACTGTCCGTGCGGTCCGATATCTTGAGGCCGTCTCGATTTCAATTTAACGAGCACGTTTCTCCTCTGCTCTGTCGTGGCTTAGCAATTGATGTGCCTGCCCCGGGGCCAATCAGTGGACAATTTGTGTGGTAAACATTTAGTTGTCGCCAGGTCGGGTGCTAACGATAGATATATCAGCCCGTGCTAATTGCCACAAGTTGCTGTCACCAGTTGGCAACTGCAACCGCTTAAAGTTGTCCAACTTTTCGTTCACGAAGTGAAAAGAGTATATTGGGTTTGTGCGAACTTGCAATTTGGAATATTTACTCGTGTACCGCGTCAGTTAATATCTTTTGGCTGTCAGCTTGACAATTCGATCAAATATATTTATCTTTATTTATTTATGGCGCAAAATATTGGGGCAACTATATTTAAATTAAATATCTCTCTTAGTTTTTATTTTAGATCCATCAAATTGGCTGCAGACCACCTTTAGCGATCGCATAAAAAGTGTTTTGGGGGCGTGGCAAATAAATACAAATATATATATGTATATATGAGGGCGGATAAGCCGCGAAAATTCAAATCTCCCACAATTTTAGAGCTAGAGAAACCGAGATCGAGTTCGCGCTTACAAACTCAAAAAATTGATATTTGTTATTATACTGTGAACGAGTGTGGTGCCGTCGGCTACACCCGGTTGTAGCGTGCTGACTTGTTTTAAAGTTGTGCTTTAAGCAACGCCCGCCGCTCCACAAGCCAAGAACTCTATTAAAAACTTTTGCGGCACACAAAGTTGGCGCTGGGTGTATGAGTGCGAGTGTGAGTGTGAGTGCGAGTGTGAGTGAATGCGAGTGTGAGTGTGCGTGTGAGTGCGCGTTGTTTGCATTTATTTAAATTAGCTCAGCAACAATGGCAATCGCATAAACATAAATGCAACCACTCGTACAACCACTCGCACAACCACTCGCACAACCACTCGGACAAGAACAACAACCGCTATGAACTGTTCCTCGTACCCAAAATCGCCACGCTGCTGCGGCTGTCGGTGCTCATGGCCCTTTGGTGTGGCAAACACGGAAAGCGAATTTAATAAAATTGGTTGCCTCGCCTCCAGGCTGGCCGGGGAGTCTATGTAATGCCTGTGTGTTCACTTTTATTATATTTGGTTTTAAGTTAGTGCGGCCCCGTTTTTATGAATTTTATTTTTATTGAAATTCCGTTCACTTGAGTTTCGCTTTGTTCCTGCGCTCGATGCGCACTGAGCACCAGCTTTGTTTATAGACCAGGCCCAACTGAACGGTGCGCCAGCGTGTGTTAGTTAATTTATTTATTGCGTCCCGCACTGGCCCCAGCCGAGCCCCACGGCCCTCCGTCCGGCACGTTCCGCTTAATGCGGTGCACTGTTTGCGCCCGATGGCCACGTACAATGGATAATGGGCGGCTGATCTATATTATGCACAGGTCGAGGCTTGGCCGCCCCGTTTGATGGACGACCAATTTGTGTGTGAACTGCCATTGACAGTGGACATGTTAATGGCTCGAACGTTGTACGGTGAACGAGCATGAGCATGCGATTTTGGCCGCACGGCGGCGCTTACGTTTTTCAGCTCAAGGATGCAGGATGTGCACTGTCGCCAAGTCGGCTCGGAAATGTAAATGCCAAAAGCATCTTTTGTGCCAGCCAGCCTCGAACTAGTTACGATGCAATACGATGAGATGAGATGGACGGCATCGAAAACCGCAACCGAAACTGTAATTGTTGCCGAGCCATTGTGAATGTTACCCCAACCCCTACCCCCACCACCCCTGCCTCCCTCCTTTCATTATGTTCGACTTGGACCTGGCCGCTGCATCAGTCAAGTCGAACTAAGCCAAGTCAAGTCGGCAAGGGGGGCAAGTAGGCCATTTTGCATGTTCTTAGGACAGCTGAAAGGATGTCGACTTTCAACCGGTTGCTCCCGTGGGCAGGTTGGCAGCCTAGCAGGCTGGCAGCCCGGCAGCAAGTGAAAGTCATGCAAGGACTCTTGACGCTCTCGGCTCTGGCATTTACATGCTTGCATAAACCTGCATATTTTATAATGCGCCCGGCACTGTGGTGCAACAAGCCTGAAAACATTCAAAGCCAACCGTCGGCTCGTTATCTTTGTGCTTCACTCAAATTGAATTGTAAATATTTAAGTGGCCGAGTGAACTTGAGAACCTAAACGTAAATAAAAACTTTGAGCAAATAATGATTATATAGGCGCTTCAACAAGGCTGGCCATTCAATTCGCTTCAAGAAATGCTTAATTTATATAATTCAGCCGTGGCCTTAACGATATTATGAAACTTGCTTCACCTGCCTTTTCTAGTTAAATCCTCTAGCGGTTATATGGTGAGCTATAATAATAACGAACAAATAAATACATAAATAAAATCATTGCCCTAATAAACTTCAACTTTTGCTTATCTTAACAAATTTATTATCAGCATATTATCCTTGACTATTAGGGTTAATTAAAACTTAATATAAAGATAGCCCGAACATTGTTTTTAGTGAAAGCCAATCTCGATAATAACCTTACTACATATGACCTTACAAGATGTCCTGCAGAAGCCTTTAACTAGCGATCAGTGATATCAGCAGCTTTTTTAGTCAAATCCTTAAATAATAGAGTATAATAACAAATGGGTAATAAACAAATAAAACCATACGCCGCCTTGAAAAACTTGGAATCCTAATTATTTTAAGAAATGCCTCAAGTTTTCTTTTGGCAAACAACTTTCTTAAGAAATCGCTAGCTTAACAATGTAACAAAAGAAGTGAGTAAAATATTAATTGCTTTTCTTTGGCCATCGCTGTAAAACTAACTATAAAGATAGCCCCTGAAAGTCAATCTTTATCATTAAAATGTAATAAAAACTTTAGGGCTGCTGCTTAAGCGTTCAACTTGCTATAAACTGAAATGAATGCCAACTGCTTTGCCCGCTGATAAAATGGAGAAAGAATACGCAAAAGATATGTCCCGAGCTCCCCAACATTAGGACTAATGAGCAAAAAGTGCCCGTGCAATTGGCACAAATTACATTAATTAGTTGTTTGTGTTGTGGCCATTTACGTGCTGTCACCCACCCAAAGCAGCCAAAGCAGCCAAAACCACCTACAGCACCTGCAGTTTCGATTTCGTTTTCGCGTGCATTGGCGAATAAATTGCGCAGTCTTATTGGACTGGCCGTCGCCATTCTCCATTGCCCATTGCCCATTCCCCATTCGCCCGCCCCTCGCAGCGCCATAAACTGTCAACCTGGTGTGACCTATGCGCGCCATGGCAACAAGTTGCCCACGTCTATAGTCTGGGGCCAGAGACAGTAAATTTTGTAGCTAGCTTCGGGCGATACAGTTTACTCATGCAGGCTTTAATGGCCGTCAGTCTGGCAGTAATTACGGCAATACGTATACGCCCTGTTGCACCAGGGTGCGCATCGGGCGCCACTTGTGCCCGTTTTTGGCCAGCAACGACGCCTTTGTGCGTCAAATTAACAACTTCCGCATGAGGCCACATGCCACTTGCACCCAAATGCGTCATTCTCTCTATGCCTCCCCATGCTTTTGTGCTCTGACACACTACGTCGGACGCCGGGACAGACAGAGACAGACTGACACTGGCGCAGGCCACTTTGGCCATATTGTCATCGCTTGGCCAACTGCCAGCTGCCAGCTGCCGGCGGCTCTGCGACTGAGCTGAAGACGCAGACTAAAACTGGCAGAGCCTATTATTGTGCTTTAATGGCAGCTAAAATGACAGCAGCAGCTTAGCCAACTCGGAAGACTCTAGCCTGAAATGGGACATTAATTAATAAGGGCTTTTAAGTTGGCATTCAACGTTTAACGGAGCACATCTTTACACGAGTGGCCTTTTCTTTTTTCTTCCCGCTGTTATTTCTTAAATAGAGTCTGTACTCCGAGCGAAGCACAATATAATATTTCACATTTTCGAGCACAAACACAGCCTGCCATCGATACTTTCTACCCATCAAGCAGTACTCGAGTACCAGTGTCTAAAAAGTTACCAAATAATGGCAACTTTCAAGCAGCATCCGCAATCAAAGTTGTGAGCCATTTAAAAGCCTAGAGCGTACTTCAAATCTAAAGCGTTTACCAAAGGACAACCATTCAGAGTGGTCTAATCTAACTAAGCTCGACTAAGGGATATCACGTACATCCCAAAGAAATCGGTTTAGAATTTAAGATGCAAAGCGTATCTAGAGGACAAACCATGACCAAAATGGTATTAAACATGAAAATCGGTTCGCTTTGGGTAAAGTTATAGGAGCACTCTTGGGACTCTTGGGACCTTTACAAGTGAACAATTTTGAATATTTTGGCACGATTTCAGACCGAGAAATGTACCACCTCAGAATGCGACTTAAAGCGTCATTTTATACCAATTATGATACCAGCAATTTCTTAAAACTACAATTTCAAGGTTCTACATTTTTAAAAAATCCTTTTTTAAAATAAGCAAGGGGGGTACATGTTTTTTTCTCAAAAATATGCAAAAAATATTTTTTTTGCAAATACATACAATTTTTGTACAGAATAAATTTAGCGGACAAACCATGAACAAAATGGTATTAAACATGAAAATCGGTTAAGACTTGGCAAAGTTATGGTAGTTTGAAATTTTCGATTTCTCTGATTAGGAACTTTACAAGTGAAACTTTTTGTCAATTTTGGCATGATTTTTGACCGAAAAATTGACCACCTTAGAATGCGATTTAAAGTGTCGTTTTATACTAATATTGATACCAGCAATCGATTAAAAATACAATTTCTAGATTCTAAATTTAAAAAAAAAAAAATTTCGAAAATAAGTAAGGGGGGAGTAGGTGCTATTTTTTGTAAAAAAATCGAAAATATTTAAATTATAGAAATGTGTAAATTTTAGATGCAGTATCAATCTACATGGCAAACCATGAACAAAATGACATCAAACTTTAAAATCGGTTAAGATTTGTCAAAGTTATGGGAGTTTCAAATTTACGACTGCTGGGATTAGAAACTTTACAGGTGAAAAGTTTTGGCAATTTTGGCATGATTTTTTACCGAAAAATTTACCACCTCTGCTATTTTTTTAAAAAAATTTGAAAATCGTGGAGTTTTAAAAATACAAAAATGTTTAATGCAGAATCAAATAAGAGGACAAACTATAACCAAATTGGTACCTACTATGAAAATCGGTTCAGTTTTGGCAGAGATATGGCTTGTTCCCTCCATGGAAATCTGCCTGAGAATCGGTTTAAGTTAGGTAAAGTTACGATGGGGGAAACTTTACTTTACTTGAATACATGTACTACACCACTGCATGTCTAACTGCAGGGTATTCAGCAAAATCAAATATAATAAAATATTTGAATCTAAGCATGACACAAAAAAATGGCAGCCGTTTATCTTGAAAATTCATAAGCGACTTCAGAGACAGGCCAGATATTTGCTGGCAATTCGGGGGAGAGATAAAAACTCCCCAACTAAGTGAAAAAGCCGAAGAAAACTTTTACAGTGCAATTCAAGTGGGAATATAATGTTATATGGTGTGTGCTCGTGTTTGTTTTATTTTTTTGTTTTTGTTTTTTTTTTTGTATTTAAGGCTTAGGCGATTTTCTTAACTTTTGCCAAGGCTCCTTGGGGCTCTTGAGGCTGTCGCAGAGCGCCAGTGCATTGAACCAGGCGCTTCTGTTCTTTCTCGCTGGTCTCCACTTGGTCCTCGATTGGTTGGCAGCCAACGCCACAGGCTTTGGCTGCGCTTTGTGTTTGTCTTTGCAGCCGCACTCGGCGAGCGTCGAGTGGAGGGGAGCGGGGTAGGGGGCGGGTGGACGGGCGGAACGGCTGATCAAAGTGGAAGCGTCTCGCAATTTTAATTTCTTTTATTTGGCCTTCTGTTTGTCGGCCGCGTTTTGCCGGGCTTTGCATTGTTTGCCGTTGCCTGTAAATTATTTGCTTTACTTTTGGTTTCGTTCGTTGTCAGCCACAGCAAAGAGAGTATCAGCTGCCAGCTGCTAAAAGCCAAGTTAATGCTAAATTAGAGACCCAAACAGTCTCGAACTGAGCACGGTTGGGGGAAGGGGGCGCTTGGGGTAAAAATGAGAGCACGGCAAGGCATAGGCTTAAATTAACTAATGATGAATAATGCTTGGACACAGTGTTGTGTCTCGTTATCTATGAGATACCCTGGATATAGTTGTCAGTGGGGTATATTAGTTTGATACAGAGAGAGAGAGATAGAGAGAGAGAAAAGTAAAAGGAAGAGATACTGGAAGGAAAAGTAAAAGGACAGAGAGCGAACAAGAGAGGGGAAAAAGACAGATAAAAAACGTGAAGGAGACAGAAATCAGAGAAAAAGAAGCTAGTTCGTGTGTAGGGTATTTGGCATGCGAAAGAGAAAAAGAGATAGAAAAGATAAATAGAGTAATAGAATTATACTACCTTATGGCAACTTGGCAACTAGATTTAAAACTTTATAAGTACTTTGGTATAACAAATTGGAATTAGATACTTATAAATGTCCGTGTAGAGAGAGAGAGAGAGAGAGAGAGATAGAGAGAATGTCAGAAGAAGAGAGAAAGCAAAAAACAAAAACAAACTAGCCAAAATGTATAAGAAATTAAATATTATTCAACGTCAAAGAAGTTTATCAAAGTAAAGCTCTTGTATGCGTTCACCTTCTACAGGGTATTTTATAGCTGTTCATGCGAAAGCATTTTTCATTTTCCTTTTCCCAGCTGCGCTGCTATTTGCAGGTCATCCTGGTCATTAGAGTCGAGTGCAGATGATGCTTTATGTGTTCTGTTATTACGAGCAACTGGAGGGCAGCAGATGAATCTGTCTTCTGTCGCCTGTCGCTTTGTGTGGACAATCTTATCAAGATATAATTCTATCGTTCCGGCCCGAAACCTGGGGCATTTGCAATGAGCACATTTGCCAGCCGGACACAGAGATACAGACAAAGACGGAGACGGAGGCGGAGACAGCTGAAACAAATATCAAGTATACGCCCCCAAACCCAGTTTGCATGCGGTTTGCTCGGCCACAAGACGAACTTTATGGTTACAGAGCACTTAGCAAATGTTAGGCTAATGTGTTGCACACTCACTTAAATACACACACACAACGCCATTTACATATGCATGTAACACAATTGTTATGCATGTGAATAATTCATGTTTCAATTCAGTTTTCGGTCAAGCTAATTCAATTGCAAATCAAAATTAAATTTAAAACTAAATTCAAGTTGGAAATTTTGGTATTCATACGATTCAGATTTACATTTTCAACACACTCACTTATTAATTTTAGCACGATAATTTACATACTACAATTGGAGCATTTTCAGATGCTCATATTCATATGATTTATACTTACATTTGGTTTACGCTTACGTATTCATATATATATTTTTTGGAGTTTTTCTTGATTCAAATGCTACAGTAATACGATTTTTACTGACACTCGAAATACACCCTCTTATTCATTTTGAATTTGTGAATCAAATTAAATATTTTTAGAGTATTTTTTGGATTCAAAATAAAATTGAAATTCTACAATCATACAATTTTTTACCGTCTGATTCATTTTGAATTTATATATCGAATTAAATATATTTAGAATATTTTTTTGATTCAAAATAAAATTAAAATGCTCAGACAATCACAATACGATTCATACAAACTCTCGAAATGCACTCACTTATTTATTTTGAATTCATAAATCCAATCAAATATTTTTAGAGAATTTTTTGTTTTGATTCGAAATAAAATTACAATGCTCATAATCATACGTTTTATACTTACGTTTGTTGAACACTGTTTATTTTAAATTTACAAACCAAATTAAATAATTGTAAAACATTGTTTTTGTTTTCGGTTTTTTGATTGCAATTTTTTAGGACTCACCAAGTCTACGTACTACAGATGAGCGAGAGAGATGTGAGAGAGAAGCGGTTGTTATTTGGTTGGTTAGTTGGTTGTTTTTTGGTTGTTTGGTTGATGATGCGTTTTTAATATTTGTTATGCAAATTTGTACAGCGAGCGTTTTCCAAATTCGACGAATTTGTTGAGCAAGCATCATGAAATGATTACGTTTCAGTTAGTTGGAATAAATATTACAGTTTCTAAAAGCTAAATGTTAGTTATTAAATAAGCTAAGGTTAAGCTAAGCAGGCAGGCGGCGCATGCAGGGCGGCAGTGGGGGGGGGGGGGGGTGTTTGGGTTGATATGCAATACCGCTAAGCGAAATATAAAACGCTATTTATTTGCTGCCGCTGCCGCTGCCGCTGCTGCTGCTCACCGGGCGGGCGGATTAAACTATGTCAACTGCAAAGCCAGTAGGTCAGGGATAGTCACGTTCCCAGGCAAAGTCCCAAGCAGCAGCAGCCGCAGCGGCAGCAGTTACCTTTCTATGTGTTGGCTCTTTGGGGGGGTGGTGGTGGTGGTGGTGGTGTTGTGGTTGGCTGGTTTTCTTTTTCTTTATATTTTCTTTTTTCTTTTTTTTTTCTTTTATTTTTGGTTGGGGTTTGGGTGCTCTACACACACACATAAAAACATACAGTTATATATGCATATACAGGTCTGACACACTTACTTTTCATGATGCGATTTCGGTATTCATCGTCGCGCTGCATGGTCACACTGCCGCCGCCGTTGGAGACCATCGAGCTGACTTGCTCCATAGGCACAATATCCTGCAAAGGCAATAGACGCAAGTTGAGATCATAAATGTATGACGACCAGAAACAGAGTCAGCATTGCTATTTTAATCACTATAAAAAAACACACATGCTCGAATGTGCCCGGCTAGCAGACACCCCGTACTGTGCTGTGCTGTTGTAAAAATAATCACAAATGTTTTCACTACCTGAGTATGCTCTACGAGAACCTACGTACCAAAATTTACACTGAATCAACTGAATTGGTTTATCAGTTTTAAAAAGCAGAGTGGCAATATCTCTTTATCCGATATGCCGATTTTAGGGAAATATATATTTTTTTCTATAGAATACTTAATTCTAAATAATACACGTTTGTTTGGGGTCTTTAATTATGACTTTTCCAACAACATTACAAAAAACGGCTCATTATTTTTGTTTAATTGTTTAAACTAATAATTCAAAGTTTATTTTTTATTTTTATTTTATTTAATTAAAGTTTAATATTTTGTACGTAAGCTGCGATATAGACGAATATGTAAATGAATGAATAAAACTGTGAAGTCCGAATTTCGTACTTCTGCCTGTTACATACAATTGCACAAAGAAACACCCTTGTTTGCCCATTTCGCATTGGTGCAGGGTATAAACGGAAAAAAGAACATATATGAGAAAAACTTTTGCTGCAATGGAAATTTGTCAGAGCTGGTCACGAAGTTGGGAAACTTAATTAGCAGCGTATACGGCGGCCAAATTGCATTTATCTCGAGCATGGACACCTCTTGCGCAGGATGCTCGCTTGTCGGTCGACTCCAGCTGCCATTTCATATTTTTTTATGCCCCTACCCCCTCCCCGCCCCGCCCCCTCCGCCCACCCGTTCAGTCCGCTGTTGCGTCTGTTGCGGTTTTGCCCAAAACTGAAGTAGATAAATTGGTTTTTTCTTGTTTTTGCTCTCTTTGGACTTCGTAGTAGTGCCAACAATGGCATTTGCCATATGCGGTTTTTAAATGGTTCGCCCCGCTCAGAGCCCACCCCCTTGCCCTTGCCCTTGCCGCCCACTTTGGCTTCGGCTTTGCCCTGCCTGCAGCAGCATAAATATCAGCACTTGCCGCTGCGTTGCCCAGCGAGCTGTGATATTTTCCAATGTTTATTGTTTGCATTCAGCTGACTACCACACTTCACTCTGACCCCTCTCACCCCTCGCTTGTGCTCCCCCTGCTCCCCCTGTTCGTCTCGCTTCCTTTTTTGCCAGCGTGGCGTTGAATAAAATGGATTATTTTCTGTGCGCTCGTCGACATTTATTAATGAAATTTGCAGTGAGCCGAGTTGGCCATTGTCCTGCAGGATTAGCGTTGTAATAAACGCATTTGGCCCAGCTTCAGAGCTGGGCACAGACCGCTTGCCGGCCAATGTCGGAATTAGCTGATAAAACGTTTTGTGTGAAGGCTTTAAGCAAAGCTCATCTGAGCGCGGAACAAGGGAAAGTCGTTTTTTCCGGGCTGCCAAAGATTTAATACCCTTGCAGACACAAATTAGATTGGGGATATGCCTCTACATTTGCTGGCCTTTGTTCCCATGGGAGTCTAATGATTGTGCCCATGTATACAGAGCTTACTTTTATAGATGGATTAAACAAATTATTTCATATCAAATTTACAATATTAAAAATATAAATAAAAAAATAGTATATTAGCTCTCTCAAACTTACCGAGTTGGATATTTTAAAAACAAAAAAACTTTTCTTTAAAGATAATTTAACTTTTGTCGAATAGTTAGTATGGAAGTTATACAGAAAATGCCAAGTTTAATAAGCACATCTTCATACAAAAACGCATTTTTGCAACATTTTTAAGGTGGCTTTAAAACTAAGGGAACTGGATATAGTGACTCAGATAGTCGACCTAATCAAGAGTATATATACTTTATGGGGTCGCAGATACGCCCATATATCGTACAAAAAACATATAATGGCCTCTGCAGAGCGTATAAAAAGGGCACAGAAAAGGCAAAAACAGAATTGAAAGTGCTGCTGTATTCATTAAAGAGATAAATGATGGATGCTCTCAAAACAAACAGCAAGTTGTTCACATATTTATTATTTTTCATTTCGCTTTCCTCCATGTAATCATATTCAGTTTTATAATAAAGCAATAAAATTGCTAATTTGTAAATATTTTGCAATTCGATGCGAAATGAAAGCAGAGCTGCAAACGCTGCGCAAGCAAACAGCATAAATAAATAAGTAGCTAAATAAATAAATAAAAAATATGCAGACATTAAATAGCCAAATGCTGTTGGCCATAAATCAGCTGCCAACAATTCGCAGTAGCAGCAGCAGCAGCAGCAGCAAATCAGAAATCGCATGATTTATTGGGGGCTGCGCTCAGACTTCGGCTATCGCCTTCATCTTTCAGCTGAACACCCAATTGACAATAACTTTCAGTTAAATCTGTCGCACAGCAGACGTGGCTAGTCACACACACACACAAAGCAAGGCGTATGAATATCACGTATACGCCATGTAAAATGCGCAATTCAATTTTGTATATAAACACGCATTATGCAGCATATTACGCATACGCCACGTGCTCACACACACACACATATATATGCATAAAATAACAGCAATTTAAATGCAGAGTATTGCGGACCGAGCCACGCCTCTGCGCCCAACTTGGCTGTCATATTAACGACTTTTGCATATTGAAAATGTTTTGCTGGCAAAATGTGACAAAGTTTGAACGAGTCTGTTGCTGCCACAGCCATTTGGCTGCCACTGGCACACGAAGTGCCGAAAGTTGTTGGCCTTACGCCAACTGCCGGTCCATGTGTGCATCATTCGTAGCAGGTAGGCACGACCAGGCTTCAATTAAAACGTACCCACAAATTGCTTTTTTGTTTGGCAAATAAACACGAGCTGACGAGCTGCCAGGACACTCCAGGAGCAGGTGGATGCCGGGCTAAAAACATTTTCAAGAGCCGCAAACCTATATCGAAATATACGTAAGCAGATTAGACAGACTCTGCTTGCCACTAATATCTACGTTGATGATGCTCTCGATGATAATAATGACTCATAAAAATGCCGCAGTAGTTGACAAAACTTGTGCACATTTTTGCAGATAAGCGCTTGAGTTTCAATTAGCCACAAGTGGAAATGGCTGCACAGCAAAAAGTGTGCATATCAAAATATAAATTTAATTATAGAGATATCAAGTATGAGAAAAAGCACGGGTAAAAAGCTTACATGCAGTTACTTTCGACAGCACCACACTCTGTTCACAGTGCAAGGACAACTAAAAACGGGTTGAAAACATTTTCATTATGTGGTAATTAAAGTTAAAACTGTGACCAAAAGTCTGGCAAGAGTGCGCATGGCAAGCACTTTTGCTGGCTTAATCTTAAATGGAATCTACCTGACAAATTTAATGACTTCGGGCCTTGTGATGCGGAAGATATAGATTTCGACATTTTGCCTGCACCCCCTTTTTGGTTATGGGAGTTAAAATGGTTTAAAGTGAAATTTAAAGAAATAATATATCTATTCAGTGCGAAGTTGGTGAATTTAATAGAGAATTGTTTAAGCTTTCGCTAAATAAGCCATTGATTATATTTACTACATATACATTTACATATATATTAAATATTCACAAAGCCAATACAACCAATTAAGTAATACATAATAATTATATAAATATATATATAAACAACCCTAGCATATCCCTTTTTTACTTTGTGTTCAACGAATTATTTCCATAGATTAAATTAATTGAAATACCATACCAATAAAAGTAATTTTGCATTGAAAGCAATTGAGGTATAAAATCAATATTATAACAAGTCTTGTATACTCGTTCACGAAGTGAAAAGAGTATATTGGCTTTGTGCAATGTCCGCATATCGGCAAATCGATGAAATCTATATATCTTGGGGTAGAATTAGAGTTACGAAATTTAGGAGATTGTTTCTTCCTCTAAGGATGCAGCCGAAAAATGTCGATAAAATACGAAAATTGCCGTTACCATAATGTAAACGAGTATTGCGCAGTCGGTGACACTCGACTGCAACGATCTGACTTGTTTTTCATAAAATGGCTGTTTGTCAATATAAAGAGTTGCAGACTTTTGAGCGCAAACTAAAAAAAATAGATTAAATTTTCATTGAGCTCAGGCGATGCGTGACTGCATTCAGTTTATATTAAACATAACATTGACATCATTGACAACTGTTTTGGTATTCATTGCGCATTCAAAGCCAGCAAAGTTCTCAATCGATGCTGCTAGTGAGCGACATTCCAGTTTCTGGCAGTGTATTTGGTCGTGACTAACTGTATCCTGCTGCCATATGCCACATGTCCGGAAGGGCGGAAATTTCTGCTCAACTTCACACTTTTAAAGGTTAGGTTTAAAAGCAGCTGTTGTTTCAGGCGCCTCTTAAATAACTTGTTCTCACGTTGTTGCTGTTGTTGCTGCTGTTGCTGCTACTTTGTGATGTAAATTAACGGTTAAATTGTAGCGACAACGCGACCGCAACGGCGAACGGCAAACAGGACGCTGAAAAGGACCCGCAGGTGGCTGCCTCCGCCCCCCGTCCGCCCAAGTACAGCTGCAAGTCAAACAAAGGCTCACACGAGACACACACGCACACGCACACCCACACACACCCACACACACACGCACACCCACACCCACACACCCACACATTGTGTGGATTAGTGGGAGTGAAAGTTTATTGCATGTTGTATTGAATAATTAACTTTTATTGATCGCGATTGCGAGCACACTCACACACACACACACTCACACACACACAAACATGGGGGATGCCTTCACATGTTTATTAGTTTTCAGGCATTGTTTGCCGCCAGTTAGTGTGGCATAAAAGGCTTGTGGATGGCCATTGTTAAAAATACGCCACACAATAATGTACATGTCTTGCTAGTTGTGTGTCCCTGGTGTGCGTGTGTGTGTGTGTGTGTTTATTCAGTTGTTTGGCGCTAATAAAGTTAATGTGCACGCTAAACTACTGGCCATGACTTGTAGCCGGCCCTCATGACCGGGTCGAAGTGCGCTAATTGCCTTTTAAGCTGTTGACTCAGCTCTCGGCGGCTTTGCCTTTGGCTCAGTTTACTTTGCCCGATTCTGGCCAAGATTGTGCGCTGAAGATGTGGCCAATGTGTGACTACGAATACATAGGGGAGTTCCACATACGAAAATTAAGCAGTCAAAGTATTGCTATCAAAACAGTTTAACTAGCTTTTGCCCGTTGTCCTATGTCTCAAGGGATCTATATAATGTGCTTGTCCGATTCTGATTGAGACTGTACAATGTTCCATGTCAGTGACTTTTCAGATGAGAGATAAGTTTGCATATCGATTTTGCTGGTGATACTGTTCAAGAATATAAGCAATTATGAAATGCATATATGTATATATTTTAAATTAAATGTAAGTTGGAAAAAAGAGCCAGTTTTTAAGCACTAATCTTTAAGCATAACCAGCTTGGAAGGCGTGCTGATGATCCTTAAAAATTCCGTCTTACTGGAAACGAGCTCAACAAGTCTTAAGCCAAGAACAAAAATACTTATTTTATTATTAATTCATTTTTCAAGTGTGATAATACTTAATTTTCGAACTTAAAAAATGGTACTTGATATGAGATCGAACCTCTTGACGTTTGTTATTTCAATCTTAATGAGAAATCTGTGATTGGTTTAATTAAAAGTAAAAAATTCTTATTGTCAAATACGTTTTGAGCTCACTTATTGAGTTTGAAAATACTAGACTACGAAAATTCTTAAATTTTCGCACTTAAGTCTAGATGTTCAAGTCTGAAATGTGATTTCTTACAGGTAATTGAGTTTCAATGAGAATTGAGGACAATCTGTTTGTTGTCAGGCTGTATTCATGTCGGTCTGAGTACGCCTTAAAGCTCAAGTTTGGGCTTGATCCCAATCCAGTAATCCAGAGGCAAGCCGGCTTAAGGGCCTCTCACGTAGACATATAAGAAGAATTTGTTTTCTGATTATTTGGCTAAAAGCTGCGAGCGGTTGCGGCAAGTGGCAGCTGCGCGCTGTTGCATGCCGTCGACGACAAAAGCCAAAAAAGAAATGTTTAATGCTGTCGCTGCAACGGTAAATGCGGCAGCAAACTGATTAAATATCCGGCCTACATTCGCCCGGCAGCCTGAAGAGTCGGCATAATGCGAATTCTTGTAGAAGGGAAATGTAATTTGAACAAGAAAGCAAACAGCAGAGTTGGGCTTAGGCAGCCAGGACGACAGCGACGCCGAGGGACGACAGGATGTCGAGCAGGTGGCTGCTGGCGCGAAACAAAAGCCGCCGCTGCAGCTGCCACTTGCTGTTTGCCGTGTGCGGCAGGATGCGTGGCAACAGACGCAGGACAATGCCTGCCAAATGCGATTACCCGCAGCGCGATTCCGGCTTTATGCGCGTAAGCTTAAGTTTTAGTTTTTCGGAAGGGGGGGGGGACTGGGGATTGGGGTGGGGCGCTTACCTCGTAGCGTGTGTCGATTTCAGGTAACTTCTCTAGAAACTCTTCAACCATTTTTTGCTGCACGTGCCAGATTTACTGCTGGCACACACGCATACAAATACACACACACACACACGCACACACAGTCAGCCAAGGAAAGCGCACATGAAGAAAAAATAGTTAATAAACTGTTTTAGTTTTTAAACTTTAATTAAAGCTGTAACACCTGTTGTTGTTTTTGTTTTAGCTGTTTTTCTACGTCGTCTTTTTTGCACTTTGCGAAATTCGTTTGTTGTGTTTATTTTTTGTTGTTTACTTAATTTGCACTGTTTGTTATTGTTGTCTTGGTTGATTGTCTTCTTTGTGTTGTGTTGCTTTATTGGTCACTTGGCACTGGGCACTTGAATTGGGCGCTATTTTTAGCCCGCACACATACACGCTCACAGACACACACAGAGACAGAGACAGTGGGCAGCGTCGGAACATTGACAGCGTTCGTCGTGTGTGCGAATAATGTTGGCAACAAACGCTGCCCGTTCACCGTTCAGCACTAACAACAAACTGCAGAAAAACAAAACATTTATATGCTGCTGCTGCTGCTGCTGATGCTGCTTCTGCCGCTGATGCTGGCGAACGAGCAGCCGCAGCCGACGAGTTCGCCGACCAGACGAGCCAAGTGTATGTTGTACTAAAAAAACACAACAACAAAAAAGAAACGGCAGCAGCAAACATAAGAAGAAAATGGAAAACCGGCCAGAGCCAGAAGTTCGACAGCTGCCGAGCGCGCCAGCCGTCGGCAGAGGCAGCTCCAACAGAAGCTGCTGCATACTTGGCGGCGCCGGCGCGCTTTCGCAGGGGCGGCCAACTCCCGAGCTTCGGGTGTGTATACTACAGACGGCGGGCGGGCGGGCAGCACTCCCCAACTTGACACACATATTAAAGTTGCGGCGAGCTTTCGCTCAGCAACAGCATCCAAAACGGGACTTGGCTTTTTAGCACCCAGCGACAACAGCAGCAACAACAACTGGCTGCATTTGGAACATGTGGATCGCATCGGCGCTGAAGTTGCGTGCAGCTCGTTGTTAGCCTCCACTTGTAAATAATTTGCAGCTAACGAAGGCGCAACGAGTCCCTTTGTTGTTGTTCTTGTTGTTGTTGCCTCAGTCAGTTGAGCGGCAAACACTGTGCACCACTTGAGCCACATTGTTTAAGCCAGCCTGGCTGAGAAAAGAAACCAGCACGTTGCAGTCGGGTGTCACCGACTGCGCAATACCTCACGGCATTGCCGTAGTTTTAATTACATTTGGCAAAAATATTAACTTTGTGAGGGCGTGCAATTTTCGCTTTTTTCCGCTCCCAAGGTCTTTTTAAATGATTTGCCACGCCCCCCGTGGGCCGTGAGCTCAGCAGTAATCTGGGTGCAAAATTTATTAAAATATATAGATAAAATCGAATGGGTCCAAATCCAAGTTTGGAGCCTGTAACGCCAGATGCGGACATATCACAGATCCAATAAACTCTTTTCACTCCGTGAACGAGTATTAAAACTAAAACTTTTAGCTGGCAGCAAACTTACGGAAGCCATTGTTGTAAGCCAACGGCGTTTCAGTTAACAGCTAAGCAAACAGCAATCAGTCTATATCCTGTCGTGTGTCCTGTGTTTTTATGTCCGCACACGCTGACCAGCTGGCGCACACTAAACCGATTGAATGCAACAATTTGTGGCAAATAGACACGCGTCATTAGCACAGCTGAAAGGCCAAAGGACGTCACACGCCCACACGGGGGCGTGCCAAAGTCAAAGGCGAACAACAGAAAAACAAACCTTTAGCGCATGCACCCCAAATCGTAAGACCAAATACATATAGCGATATATATTTATGTGTGGATGTGGCCTACACGTACATGTCATACTATTTGTTCAACGTGGCGTTGAAAAATGATTAGTTGAAATTTTGCATGTCCTTGAGCGCAGCTGGTGAAAAGTCTCCATCGGTTTCAGGCGTCCAATTAATAATAAATGCATGTACTTTACCTGTGCGACAGCAATTTACTAGGGTAGCAGTAATTATTTTACACAGTATAGGTGTTTGTGACAACTTTAAATTACTTTCAGTCAGTTTTAAACGTGACAAAACCTTTTAGGGTAATATTTAAATATTTAAATATGCCGCGTTAGCTGAGCGCCCAAGAACTGGCTGCTATGTCACGAATTGTCCACATATTAAAGTCAAGCAGTGCAGATGGATTTTAGTTAAAACGAAATAAAACTTTGCAGATTGAGCTTTAAGGTCTTGTTAAGGCTAACTGCTATGTCACTCGTGCCCGCAAAGTATTGCCTATTTATTGCACTGCTTTATGCACTGCATTGCGCAACTCCCGTAGACCCTGCTTGTCAAGCAGTCCACTCAAACGCCAAATTCAAATTTCGCGCTCGTTTTATTTCTTTCTGTTACATTGTACAATATGTAAGAATTTGTGTTTTTATTTTTTATGGATTTTCTTTTATATATGTATGTATATAATTTCTGACAAACTTGAACATTTAGTTAATTTCATTAGACATTTATAAATTTCATTTGTTACAAATTTACTTTTTCGTTCATTTCGTTACATTATCCTTGTTTGTTTTTTTCATTTTGATATTTGTGTTAACGTTCCTGGCTTAAATGTTCCCTCTTTTAACTCGTTTTGCTTTTGTTTGTTGCTTTTCATTTTGCAAATGCATTTAAAATAAAGATAAGATAGTTTATTTGCTATAGACGATTACAAAAAATACATTATTGGTATGTTAACGCCCATTCGACATTTGATTTCACTAAGTACGCTCAACAGTTATCATATTGCGTAAGTATGATACACAATAAATTAATCAATTTATTAGTTCAGACTAAACATTTTCGCTATGTCATGTTTGCTAGTGCTCTTTTTGTATAGTTTTCATATATATTCGGATTAAAACACCTCTAGCTTAAGATTTTGTTGTTGTTACTTTTAATGCTACTGTTGTTGGCTTAGTATTTAAGAGTCGTGCTTAAATATGCTGCATTTACGAATGTGTTTGCATTTGTATTTGTAATTATCACCCAGAGAGGCTTTTGAATGTATGTCTTATCGTTAGCTTTATCGTTATGCTTCAGTTATGCTATCATATATGATACGAATGATTGTAGGCAGGTGGTTGGTGGTTCACTTGACTTGCAATGTTTATCCTCATCTTCAACGCTTCTTCGACTTCTCAACGCTTCGATTTCATATCGAGAAATGCTAACTAATTTCAATAATCAATAATCTACGAGCTAGAGTCTAAGTTAACAACTAGAGTAAATTAGAGAAACCCTAAACGAAAACAGCCAAAACACATTTCAATCCTTGAGCTAGCTCAAGCCCGTCTCCAAGCCGCCGCTCGCCTCCGGCTCGGCCTCCAGCTGGTTGCTCCTTTGGGTCAGGGTATAGTTTTGCGCCACATGCAGCTGCCACAGGCCGCTGATCTGCTCGGGCGCGATGCTGTGCCACGTGAACAGAAACTCCAGCTGCTCCAGATCGCTATCCCCGCTGAGCAGCCGCTCGCAGTCGTCCTTGTAGAGCACATACGGCTGCAGCGTCGTGATCGTCGTGTTCGTCCGCTGGGCGAGCACGCCGGTGATGTGCACATCGTCCACCCAGAAGTAGCCGGCGCGCTGCGCCGCCTGGTAGAGCCGCTGCACCACATCCGACGAGTAGACGATCGCAAAGCCCGGACAGTACGGCGGGTAATAGTGGGCGGGGTATTCTCGAAAGCTGACACGCCACTTCGACTGCACGAACAGAAACAAAGAGATTAGAATCAAAGTCAAAGTGCATAGCACAAAAAATTCAATTCGCACGCAGAGAGCGGAGCTGATTTTCCTTGAGCTGTGTATTCAGTGCATCCGTATACTGGTTAACATTATTATTATTTTGGGAAAATATAGATTTTTGCATTTTGTGTAGGCGGGACCAATCTCTATCTCTAAGATTGTGGGAGATATGAATTTTCGCGGCTTACCTGCCCCCAAGCCATATGGCACACACAATATACACATATAATCTCAGAAGATCCATCAAAATCCCCTATCTGCCATATCTGCTTCGTTTGAAGGCAAATCTAGATATTTCGCAACTATGGCTTTTCTGTATCTTTCGACCCCAAAGTCGGTCGAACTATCAGCCCATGTGACAAGAGATAAAATATTAATATTTATGTTCCTCAGTTTTAAAGATAAGTGCATAAACATCTTTCAGACAGAAAATGTGCTCACAATTTTACAGCTAGTGTTGCCAAATTCGGGCCACGCCCACTCACAAAGTACAAAAATCGATATTTTCGCAAATCAACAACAGTAATTAAGATCGTGATGCATCTGATTTGCGGCATCGAATAAAGCAGCTTCATCAGCTTTTAATCAGAAGAAGAAGAGCTCCGCTCCGATAAGGTGCGCGTGTGCGTGCCCACTGATAAGCCGATAAGCTCGCAGTCTGATACTCACGCGATAGGAGCGCTTGACACGCGACTCGAGCACGGGCCGGCAGAAGAGGAGCTCGCGGCGCTGCTGCAGCAGGGAGCGCAGCGTGGGCGCCTCCGTGGTGAGGTTGGCGCCGGGCGGGTCGCGCAGCAGCTTGAGCAGCTGGGGCGTGTTAACGTAGACGTCGTCGTCCACCTTGATCAGCAGCTGAGCGTGCGCGCAGTGGCCGCTGAACCACTTGAGCGCCATCACGTGCTTGTAGGTCATGTTGCGGTACGCGTCCTGGAAGTTGCCCTGCACCATGTCGCCGTGCCGGCCGTTCTCCCGCTCGAGGGCGCGCTGCAGCTGGTGCTCCGCGCGCTTAACGGCGCCCAGCAGGAAGACAAGGCGCAGCGGCGACTGCGCGGCGGTCATTTGGAGCCCGCCCCAGGTCTGGCGTATCAGGGCGCGCTTGCCGGCGTTGCGCGGCGCCGTGTGCACCAGGATGAGCGCCTGGACGTGCGGCTCACAGTCCGGCTGTGCCATTAGATATGCAAAGTTGTGCAGATCGATCAGCTGGCTGGTGTCCGACAGATCCGGCGATGCGTATGACGATAGCGCTAATGACGAGGCCGACGAGGAGGAGGCGCCCCGACTGGCCGCCGTGGGCGTCGGCGCGGGCGTGGCCGCTTTGTCTAGACTAACTAGGCTAGGGCTATAATAATAATAAGAATAACTACTAAGGTTGCTACTAAGTTGCTGAGTGCGACTAGGGTCGTGTATTTGGTTTGGTTTACTGCCATTGGCACTCGGTTGCGATTGCATTTGCGTCGACAGGCCCACGGAGCCCACGGAGCCCACGGAGCCGACGGCGCCCGCCTCATCCGTCTCCGGCTGCTGCACGCAGACCACCCAGATGACCACCAGGAACTGAAAGCAAATGATGAGGCAGCACAGAGAGCGCTTGTCCATTGTGCTGCTGCTGCTGCTGATGTTGCTGCTGTTCTTGTTGCTGTTGTTGCTGCTGTTGTTGTTGCTGTCGTTTCTAGCTGCAGCCATTGGGCTGCGCCGCCTGTGCTTGTCCTGCTTTCTGTGGGCACCTCAAACGGAAGCGTTTTCTGCGTGGCTTTGCCATTTAAATTGGCCAATCGACGCGCCTGCAACGAGAACAGATCACCTACAAATTAATTACGCCACACAAAAACCAATTTCTGTTTTTTATTGTATTTGATTCGATTGCCTGCGGCGCTATCAATCAGCGATTTATCAGCAGCGAGCACACAGGTGCGAAGAGCAAACATTAATTTAATTGAGCACGCCATGACCTAAGCCCCGAGCCTGAAGCCAGCCCGAAGTACAAGTTAATTTTGCCTGAATGTGTGCCGCCAGCTGGCGAAAGGACGGGCCACAACAAAGTCCGCTTGCGAAGCCGAACCTTTAACCGCGCTCAATTCCCAGTCCCCAGCCCTCGTTATTGATAACTGCGCACAGTGCTGCGCCGTTTAGCCGTTTTCAAGCTAGTTCTGTGCGCATTGGTTGGCCGGAAATCAACCGGAATGCCAGTTGTTACTAAGTGTCAAAGAATGTTGCAATATTTATAAGACTTAATTTTTTAACCCATCGAAAATAAACTGCAGTTTATACTTATTTAAAAAATTAAACATTTAAGTTACAAAAATATTTGCTGTTAATCGAAAAATTAGGCAGCTAATTGAACTTTGGTATAAAATAATCTAAGGCTACTAAGCAAAGATGTCGTTAAGAGATGTGGAACTGAATTGTTTTTATTCATTAAAACTAATCTTTTTGCTGCACAAGTTGCTCACAAATAGCCAAATGTTAATGTAAATCAAACAATACTTTTCCAAAAATAGGGCTTTTGCTTCATAAATTTGATTGTTGAATGTTTAAAAATATATATTCCGACAGTCTGATTCTGGCTCTCATTGAGGCCAGACTATTTTTTCCAACAAAAAAATTACAAATTTTTCCGGAATAATTCATTTAAAACAAAAATTCGGCTGCAGTCTTCTACTTGTCAAAGTCGAAAAACTAATTCTCATTATACTGCTTAATAATAATTTTGTGATGACGTCTCCAAGTGCCAATATGACTGGGAGACCCAAAATCCAGTTCATCTGTGGAAGGAGGAGGATTTCTGCGTCCTTCAAAGGATGCAAAATTTACCAGCTAACGGCCCAATGTCAGAATCAAGGCAGATCAGGAAACTCCACATAACCTTCCCAACCCAAACATCGACAGGTCGTCAATCAAAAAGGTAGAATCCCTAACTCACAGCCCAGTTCACCCAGATGTTATCCAAATTGTTGTCTGTTCTGAGTCAATGCAAAAAAAAAAACGAATTCTAGCGCTGTAATCGCTTGGATCTTTGATAATACGAAAAAAATGGATTTGCAAAAATTTTTACTTTTTCAAGTATGCAAAATAAACAAATTTGTATAAAATATATGTACATTAAAATGATGTGTAATTATACAATGTATAATATATATTTAAAATTGTATTTGAGTTTTAATATAATATATCTTACATTGTGTTCGCTAATTATTAATTTGCCAAACCACGTGACAAATTAAAGTTCAAACCTAATGTATTAAGCCAGGTTTACAAATCGAGCCTGAAGACTAGAATATTGTCTAGAGCGTTTAGACGATGTAAAGCCAAAATTTACCAATCTCTTTTATAATTTGTCAATTTACTGAGAATTATTAACACCCGTATATTTAATTTCTGTCGAGAAATTGTACGCTTTAAACAAAACTCTCTGCTAGAAATGTCACTAATTAATGGAACTCACTTTTCCAACTGCCTGAGTAATAGCTCCACTTGTTGCTGTTGCTGATAAGACTAATGGCAACAGGAACTCAAGGCCGTCACTCTGGCCTGGCCAGCTTGATTGGCTAACGATGGGCCACAATAAGGTCAGTCTCTGACGTCAGCACAATCGATGCGCCACGATTTGATTTGGATCAAACTACACACACCTCGCATAATTAATTCACGTGCAAAAACAACAATAAAAGCAACAAAAAAAAAACAGAACGATTAAAAGGCTGACTGTAAAACACCTGATGGATTCCGTCGAGTGCCTGCGAACGCGTCCCGTCAACGCGGTCAGCTGAACCGCACGGACTCAACCCACGCATCCATTAGCCACTCAACCACCCAACCACCCCACCACACCACACAGCCACCCACAAAATGCGCGTCTATTTGCTGGGTATGTGGTCATTATCGGTTCGCTGCGTTTATCGCGCCAATTTGACGCAACTTTGAAAACAACGGCAATCGACAGCAGCCGTACCTAATATATATTTGGTGAACTTGTGTTTGCTGCATGTTTTGGAAGATAAGCCTGGCCGCTGATAAGGGAGCCCTCAAAAAGTGTGCGAGGCGTCATCAGTCAATAGTATTTAACGGCAAACTGACGACAACTGCTGTTAACAATTCAATAATTGCAAAAAATAATCTTGATGAGATTAAATGTCATTGGTAACACAGATCCGGATATCTATACCTAAAAATAGTATATAAATTATCTGATATATATATATATCACTTACATATTCTATTTACCTATTTACATTTACATATTCTACATACCTTTAATAATTTTTAACTTTTTTAAATAACATTTAACGAACTTTCAATACACCACAAAGACTCTTAAGACTCTCTCTAGTATGTACCTTACTTTAACTAGTAGTTTTTGTTCTTTTTCATCTGCTTTCTGATCACTGCGCTTTTGTTGTGGCAACAGTCGAGGTTAGTTGGTGCGTTTCCGGCAGGCTCGTCATCAATTTATATATGTATGCATGTGGTATATATTATTTAAGATTTACCCTAGACGGCGGCTGTCGGGAGCAAGTCGTGTCGTGTTGCCACAAAAGGCAGCTGCGATGTTTGCCAGTCGGTCGGTCACGTAGCTGCAACTTCACACACACACGCACGCATACACTCATTCGATAAGTGTAATTGAAATTTGCGGCGTCTGCATTGTTAAATAATTCCAAAGAATCTTGCCACACACTCACAGTACTTACAGTTGCATAAGCGCGCTTTTCAATGCTGGCACAACTCGGGATAAAATTAATATCATTTCTTTTTTAAAATATCGCCATTGCAAAGCCAAATAACCTTGGTCCGAAGCATTTCAAATTTTAAGGGAAAAATATTACATTGCTTAAATGAAAATAATCTTTTTACAGCGAAAATATTATTTTCGGTAATTAAAAAATATATTATTCTCTCAATAATATCGCCTATGAGCTAACAAATTCTCTGTAGTTTCAATTTCCTTAAGCACTAAAACTAATCGAAAAATGAATAAAAAAGTTTTTTTGTTTTATTATAGGTTCAGCTGAATTTGTTGGCAAGTTATTTTATTCCCGGTTCAGCCTGGCTTATAGCAAATAATATTGGAATAAACGGAGTTAGTTTTCAATGAATGTAAGTTCAACATATCGTTTATTGAATACTGTATTTAAATCTCGTACTTAGGAATTTTGGTATTTTAAAATAAAGTTCTTAAATTAATAATTTAGTTCGCAGGTTACGAAAATTCAACTTTTGCGCTTGTTTTAGGTACAACATGTTTCGTTTTTTCTGCAAGTGTAAACACAACTGAGGTCCAGTTGGAAAGGCTTTGCATTTTGTGGCGTAATTAGTTGTTGATGCTAGGCGTGTCGTGGGCTGTGGCAGCGATAAGATACGCGTTCAATTGCTATTGAATGGCCGATAAGATTAGACGCGATAAGCTGATATCTATTGTTTAATTGGAGCTAAGCTATCAGCTTTTTTTAAGTAATATTGCAGTTCAGGTCAAAGGTTAGCCATAAAGTTAAGTAATTTTCCGAGTTCCCTCGTGTTTAATATCGAAAATGCTGATCAATATCTGTAAAGGAGCTACTGTTGTTTTTTAACCGTTACACAGTTCAGGGCAAAGGTCATTAAGGGAGCGTAAAGTGAGCGAAAAATGAGTAACGGAGGGGGAGGGGCAGGGGCAGCAATAAAATTTTAACATTCATGCAAATGTTGTAGGGCGGGCGGGGAGGCGTGGCACAGCCATTTACAAGGGTTGCGGTTGCCGGTGCGACGAAGCATGCCATAGGGCGCCCAGACACGCAACTGCCTGTCCTGCCACGCCTCTGCCCCGGCCCGGCCCGGCCCGCCTTGCCCTTCTGGCCTGGACACGAGCGAGCAGCAGCCCAACAACAGGCTGCATTACGAAGCGATGACGTCAGCGCGTGGAGCCCGCTCTGCGACTGCGGCGCCACATTTCTCTCAGCGCCTCCTCCCAAATGCAGCAACAAGAGGAAACAGTTATCTGGCAAGGGCCGCCGCTTAAATACCCTTGCTGATACACGTTATCTATGCCAAATGCTTCTAAGAACTCAATTTTCAAGAGATTAATTCTATGGCAGCTATAAAATTTACTAGTCCAATGTTGATAAGATTCTTCCTTTTCCTTGGAAACTTACAACAATTGTTGAGCAATCAGGTTGTTGCTAATACGTCGGAAACATAAAAACCACATCATTCAATAGTTTGTTAAGAATGTCAATTTCACCGATAATAAACCCATAATTATGGGAGCTATTTGATAAGACAGTACAAATATGTCAGGCATATAAATAGGCATTTGAAACCGATCGTTTCTTTGAGAGCTATACGATATAGTAGTCTGACAAACTGATAAATCTCATAATTCAAGAATTTGTTTATCGTGGAAAACAAATAAAGTTGTTTATGAGAGCTATATGATAAAGTACTCCGTACTCCGTACTCCGTAAAGTACTACTTTAAGAGTTTGGCTAGAATATCTTGAAGTACAAAAATGTTTTTTATACAATAATTAAATTTTCAACCGATAATTGCTATGACAGCTATATGATATAGTAGTCTGACGTTGTGTTTGGCTGGGATATCTTTTAAATCAAATAGTTTTCCATTCAAAAATTAACTAAATTACTAAGACAGCTATAAGATATAATGTTCCGATCCAGCCGATTTCAACATTAGTACTGCAAGGCAACAAAAAGTCGATGCTAAGCTTAGTTTCATTTAATAAACTCCAAAACTAAGAGATTCATTTGCACAAATAAACACTGACCGGAAGCGGATTTATCAACTAAGCTGTCGAAACGGATCACAAATATATCTGTATATATACTCTAAAGAAGTCTCTTTCAATGCGTGACACATTTCGCGAGCACACTTATAATACCCTCTGTAAGTGTATAAAATGTAATTACAAGCCCCTAGTCGCTGACCTTGGGGGAAAATTGCAAGGAACCAACTGCAGTGCCAAGAAAGATTGCCAGATGGATACGCAGCTGGGGCTACAGTGAGAGAGAGAGAGGGAGAGAGAGACAGAGATAGAGTGAGAGAGAGAGGGGCAGGGAGGTTAAGGATTACTTAAAGGCATTTCGTACACATTGTAGCGAATGTTTTTATTTAGAAATATCGCGACTTTATAACATTACTAATTTGAAGGCTGCTATAAAAATTGTGTTGTTCTATTTAAAGAAACCCAACGCTGATTTTTTGCTCTACACAATTTGTCTAATTTATTTGTTGTTCAACGCGTGTTTAAACGAATCTGATTCACACATTCAGCTTTATTTGGATGTTACTCAACAATGCATTTTCTATGGCTGACAGAAAGAGACAGAGAGCGCGAGAGATAGAGAGAGAGAGCACATACAAGGCTGGGTAAAGGGCGCCCAATTGGGTTCAAAGGCTTCTGGGCTTGAGCCTGGGCTGCGTTTGGGGGCCTATACTGGGGCCTGCCTTGGGCTGTCTGCCAGTCGCCTGGCAATGGATTTTTCCACTATTTTCGCTAATTTTCTTCTTCTTTTTGGATATACCCTGCAGCCTTTTTGAATGGGGGTTGGAGGAAGTTGTGCTAATGTTTACATATAAATCTAAATTGCATATTAAAAAGTATAAGGAACTTTGTCTTTTGTGTGGGGCTAATAGAAAGAAGAAGCACAGCAGCTGGAATTCTTTCTTTAATACGAAAGATACGTTCTTGTCTTCTATCTATCGTAGATACCGTGTCAGAAACTTCGTGTGGAAAAGAAGAATAGACAAATAGTTGATGGGTTCTAAGCCTAAAAAGCAACTTCAATCAATATTAAATAACTTGTGTTAATTTTGCGTGCTTACACATTTTAGTTCATTCATTATCAAAAATAAATTATGATTTGGAAAAAAATAACATCAGACATGTAATTATATAAAAAATGGTAAACATAAAAAAATTTAAGTTTCATATTACTTAAATTATTTCTCTATTATTACCTCTACTTCCCATTGTTCATGATTGAGTAAAATGTATAAAGCGAATTCAGAGAATATTTAAAATTCCATTTAAATAAGGACAAAACCTTTAAAAAGATAACAATCTTAACTTCTTTAGGCGTGTTAATTTATAATTGTGTCAAAAGAGAATAGGTGTATACATATATGTGTGTATGAGTACAGGGCATCTTTAAGTCGCCCACTCTCGACCCGAGCACTTGTTTATTTTTGCATTTTTGCATTTTGCACTCGATAAAAATGGCAACGGCGCCGAACTTTTTTTCAAGTCGAAGGTTAGATTCTATCGCTGCAGTTTTTCTTTTTGTTTTCGGGGCAGTGTTGTCGTGTTGTTGTCGTCTATTGTTTATCGAGGCTCTGATTTGCAGCCGACATACAAAGCACTTCAGCCCCACCTCCCCCGTTAGCCCCTTTATAAATGGCTTTCACTCAGTTGTGGCAGCAGGTCGGCTAAATAACTTGGCTGCTGGCCAAAACGCTCTGAATGCCTGCCTGGCTGCCACTTGGTACGAAGAATGCGGGGTAAACAAATGTGCGAGCATTTTCATGTTGTTCTCCCAATGAAAGAACAACATTTTCATATCATGTGCCAGCTGTGTGTGCCAATGTAATTGTTATAAATTCTGACTGGAAATGTGTTTAGCACCTCACTGCGCGACTAACTGCACACACACACACACACACACACACACTGCAATCAACTTGAAATATTTTGATAGGTTTATGCAAGTGTATTTATTTAGCCATTGCCATTTGGAGAGCTCTCGCAATTAGCGAAAGCGAAAACAACAACCGCATTAAGCTGTAAAAAGAAATACATCCACATCTATATCTATATTTATGTATTTGCAGCTACTATTTCAGAGTTATGTGAAAAGCGAAAACTAGTCGGGTTGATTACCAAATAACCCAAAGTCAGATTGAAAGTATGCCAACACACACATACGTATTCATATACAAGCGTTTTTTGGCAAAGAAAACACGTTAGTAGATCGCTTAACGGTTATTTTGATGCCCTATTTAAGCGCAGATAAACAAGAATCTGTAGAAAATATGCCACATCGTGGAACTTAATATTTGTAGCTTGTATGCAAAAATGAAAGAATATAAAATGATAATTGAAAGAAACTAGACGGAACAGCTGATACCCGGCTGCCGAACTTTAAATACCCTTACAGACATATGTATTATAAACTAAATTTCGCACAGTTTGCTGTTGTTAGAGCCTATTTTTTATTATAGTTAGATTTTGGTGATATGGACGCTCTTAATTACCAAGATTAGTTATGATATATGAAATAAAGAAAAAGTGTTTTTTATACAATAAATAATTTTTAACCGATCGTTAATAGTGCATGATGATATAGTAGTCAAGTTTACATAGTTTTTCTTTTTTTGTATGTTATTAATAAGTTAAAGTTAAGGGTCAGACAAAGTAAAGTTAAAAAAGTTACTGTGGCTATAAACTTGGCTTCAACTTGGGTTTTTTCATAGTTTATAAATTCTACATTTATAAAATTCTTCAATTTGTGAGTGCATAAAACAGATTTTATGATAAAGAAAATTAACAAAAATAAAACTTTAACCTTTGCCTCTCAGTTGACTATGGATGTAGATTTAATGGATCTAAGATCTTTTTCGCTGCTTGTTGACCGAATAATATTATACCCTACGGTTACTATGGTTATGAAAGGAAAAATAACGAGCGTATTTTTTACGTCATCAATCGAGCGGAAAGTGAAAACAAAAGTAAGTTGAATAATTTTTTAATATATAATCAACTACTAATCAAAGTGAAAGTAATTGAGACAACTGAAGTCCTCTGCAGTTACTTAAGATCCAGGAATTTTGGCAACTGTAGCCAGAGGTACTTTAAAAAGTTATTACTTGAAAGCCTACAATAAAAGTCATAGAACGTAGACAGCTTTGACATAAACTTCAGTTTGTATTCAGGCAAGTTGGGTAAACTCACCGAGAAGCCAGATAGAACCAAGTCTCGCATTGAGAACACAACTCACAAAAACACGTAAAACATTTTGAAAAATCACATCGGTTGTGGTAAATATATTACAAATATAACTAAATTCGCTTCAAGAGAACTCAATAACAAGGGAACAAGATGTCCTCCGGTTCGTCCACCATTGATCCCGTCGAGTTTGATGAGCAGCCAACGCAGCCGCCCACGCCGCCGCAGGAGCAGACCCCGAGAGAAAGCCGACGCGGAAATAGCTCGCGTCGCCGATCGCTGCGAGTGGGCGGCCATCGTCCGTCAATCAATGCTGCTCGTCGCGAAGCCCAGAATCTCTACTCGGGCCGACGACGTCGCGGTGCCCACGCCCGCCAGCGCACCAGCGCCCAGCAGACGGAATCGATGCCACGCCCAGTGCGGGTGCTGGCCCAGGGCGGCCACCTGACGATCATGGTCCGATTGATGCCGCGAATTGGCGCCGTCGACGACCTCGAGAATCCAACAATACGCATGCGCATCGACTTGCCCGAGGCCAGGGGCCTTCTCACCGCCACCGTGAGCGCCGACAATGTCGCCCTTTCGAACGCCGAGCCCGACGAGAACACGCCCCCAACGGACAGTAATACTGGGACTAACGGACAGGGCGCCTCCCCCCCGGCGGATCCGGAAACATAATCCGTTTAGATCCAGTGAAACGAGCCAACATATTATATATTAGGATTAGCTGGCAAGATTCGATTTATCTGGCCTGGTTTGTATTTGAGTTTAAGAAATTACCCAGAACTTGTTTATTCATTTATTCTGACTGGTGCAGTGTCTCGAGTAAATTTTAACATGTAAAGCGAAGATTAAATGCCCTTTTAGAACCAACGTGCCTTCTACATATTGATAATAAGCTCCTAATTTGGCGTATAGTAAACCGATGTTGACTAAATATTGCTTTCTTGAGAAACCAACTTTCGACCGATAGTTTCTATTAAAGACAGATGACTATGTATACATATAAACATATATCCCATGGGTCGCTAACTGGGGGCGTGGAAGTTCGATTCAATACATGTATCTCCCACAGTTGAAAAAAATTGAAAAATTAGGGGCGTGGCGAACCGATCAATCCGAACGACACCCGACTACAACGTTCTGACTTGTGCTTGGTGCCAAAGTGCATTTTTGATTTATGTTAAATATTAAAGTTCGCATTGATCAGAGTTCAGTCAATCAATATCAATGAGTCACTTATGTCAATTGATATTTTGCATATCAATTATACAATATCTATAAATTAAAAAAAAAACAAAAAAAAATTGAAAAGTTCGCAACGTTCGGCGAACAAACACGAGACTGGCAGCTAGAGCAAACTTGTGGCTTGGTTTCTTCTTGTGCAGCTTGTTTACTTGCCGCAATTACCACATGCGATGCAACGACAGACTAAACACAGCTCCTGCCCCTCGCCGGCCCTGGTTTTGCAGTGTTTGCGGTTTGGTGAGGCGAAACTTGGTCGTGTGGCGTTATTTTTTAAGCGCTGTGCCACAAACAACCAATTACAACAAATGCAAAATAATAATGCCAGACAGGCAGCTGTGTGCCGGATGTGTGTCGACTGTTTGCGCCTGTATCTGTATCTTTACAGCTCGCTGTATCTGTAACTGCAACGCTGCATCTGTGTGGGCGCAAGCAAATAATGCAGGCAGCATATTTGTTTAGATAGCTGCAGGGCGACGTCGGAAGCAATCTGCCACACACACACACACGCACACACACACACACACACACACACACGCACGCACACACACGCACACTTCTGTGTAATTAACTGTGCGTCATAGAGCTGCAGATTTGCGCTTATGCAGCAGCTTCAGTTGCCTGCCACATGCGCATATCGCAAGCAAAGGAAGTCGAGTTCAGATAAGGCACAAGAGAAAAGCGACGAGAGAGAGAGGGAGGGAGAGAGGGACAGAGAGGGAGTGAAGGAAGTGTGACAGAAAAAGGAACCTAGTCAGCAAAGAAAAGCTTTTCACTTGATTGACGGCGAACGTCGTCGCAAATTGCCAATTAAAAAGTGGCAACAGCTAAAGAAAGCACGCAAGAGCGCCCTGACGGACTGGCAAATACCCCGTAGTCGACCTATATTGGAACTGTGCTGCACTCATATACACATAAAATATTTCTTTCTTCATTTTATATTTCATATTTTGCCGTTCCATTAACAAGTCCGCTGTCGGTAACATCTGAGTGACAAAATTGGCACCTGCATTAAACAAAACATTTGATTTGTATTTGCAAAATAAATACGATAAAATGAGTTCTGTTCTGTTACAAGCACATCACGTAAAATATTGCACTTGAGTGGGAAGGAGAGTTTGATGAACTTTAATTGACTCCTTTCGAGATATTTTAAATATTACAAATTGTAATTTTATTTTAAAAGTGCTGCCTTATTTTGTTACTATATTAGCTGTTTGTCGTATGAACCTTTCATATTATTCTGGGCGAATTGCAAATTTTTTTGCGTATTTCGAATATGTGAGATATTTCAAATATGTTGTTGCTTATGGGAAAACGTAAAGACAACATATTTTAAATTTTTAACGTCCAAGTTTATTCTACGATTTTATCAAATGTCTAGCACTTAAATAAATTTTTCAAATTTGTGTATAAACCAAGGCGCAAAGGCTACAGCTCTTAAATTTGTTTAATTTCGGTGCCAATAGATGGACGTATCTAAAAATTTAAATATTCTGGCTTTAGCTCTTATATTCTCCAATATACTAGATAAAAATTTGCCTCGAAGACGATGTTTACCGATATTAGGGATATGGAAATGGCTTTGTGTGGGGTATAGGATAAATATATTTTAACATTCACATATCTAGCTCTTCAATATGCATATATACTTTATATGATTGGTCTTCTTCTGCCTGTTACATACGTTTGCGCAAACCAAATGTACTCTTGTTGGTCCAATTTCAACAGGGTGCAGGGTATATACATACATTAGATATATACAAAAGATACATGTACAATTTTATGTGTTTATATATAGTGTCCCAACCGTAACTGGCTCGGGCTTGGGCTTGGCCCCACGCCCAAGTTGCTTTTAAATAATTTATGAATAAATTTCCTTGTCCTTTGGCTGCGTATGAAAATTTAATTACGCGCATTTTGTTTACATTTTCACGGCTGTCGCGGCTCACAAGTTAAAACGAAATGGGCCAATGACCACTTGGCCAATCACCCTGCCAACACCCACCCCGACCCTCCCCATCTCACCGTGCGACCAGGCAACTGCCACGAAACGAGTTTCATGCACGCACCACAATAAAAAAGGCGGCCTCAAATGCAAGGCGTGGCAGCTCTTTCTCTGCTTAGCGAGGGAAAGCATTATGAATTTCGAGGCGTCGCCAGAAAGCGATCGACTCCAAAAATGCCTCACAGATGAGTCAACAATGAGGTTGCACATTACAACACAAGCAATTGATTAATAAACATAGTGATAACACTCTATAATGTTTCTCGTTGCACAAGAATCAATTTTCCATTGAATTATTGCGGCAATGCGAGAGCAAAATACTTTTGCATATTAAGTTGCAATGTTTCTTATACTCGTTCACAAAGTGAAAAGAGTATATTGGGTTTGTACAATGTCCTTCCGTCTGTCCGTGTGAACGCAATTTTTTCGCCCCTATTGAAGCTAGAGAGTTCAAACATGGGATAACACTCGTATATACCCGCACCAGGCAAAGTGTTAAGACTTTTATGCCACACCTACTAGGGGCTGGCACATCGATAACATGATCGATAATATTTCCTACCATATTTAAGCTTGAGTCACCAAATTTGGTATGTATATTAATGGTGATCTCCCTCAAAGGTTGTGACCTACATATTCCGGCCACGCCCACTACAACGCCCTCTAGAGGACAAACCATGAAAAAAATGCTATCCACCATGAAAATCGGTTGAGATTTGACAAAGTTATGGGCGTTTGAAATATGGGAACTATGGATCCGAGAACTTACATGTCAAATTTTTTGTACATTTTTGCATGATTTTTGACTAAAAATTTGACCCCCTCAGAATCGGTTTTAATGTTGTTTTTATACTAATTGTGACAACTACAATCGAATAAAAATAGAAATTACCATTTCTAAATTGTGTACTGTGAACGAGTATTACGCAGTCGGCTAAGTCCGACTGCAACGTTCTTACTTGTTTTTTATGTAATGGATAAACCCAAGCGCAAAAGTATTTCATCTAAGATTTTTCCTCAAGTTAGTAGCAAACAATTCCGAGATGAATTTATATTTAATTCCAGTTTAGCTTGCGTAAATAAAAAAAACTTAAAAAATGCAAATCTTAAACATGTTTTGTGTGTCCCACTGGGAATTACCTTGTACTCAGATCGGCCAAATATGTATATTTTTTTTACTTGTGTACACATACGTAATGCATTATGGAAAATTCATTCATAAATAACTCTACTGTATTTTTATTACCATTGTTATACCTCTTAAAACGCAGGTAATTTTGTGTCTGGTTTCTTTAGTCCCCAAGATTATATTTTAAAAGCTGCAAGTCGAATTTAATCAATTGTGGAGAAATAGTAGGCAAAACTGTCCCAGACTTTCTCTGAATCTTCAGATTAAATTTTAGATACACAGTTGCTGGCTTAACTCAGCTCGTTTTCCTATTCAAGAGTACATATACTTATGCATTGCAGTATATTACAGGGTATGAATATTAAAACAGGCAGCACAGTCAATGAGTTATGATGATAATAAAAATACAACATACAGAGAAGTCTATCAACACACATACACACACACACAGACATGCATATAGTAGGGGGCGCCTGTAATTATTTACGCATTTGTTTAAGTTTATAAATTAAACAAACCATAAAATAAACGGCACACTTGGTATTCGTTAGTATTTGGCGCGCAGTGCATTTAAGATAGAAACGAATATTCAATACCCTGACTGGCATATAAAGTAACGTATAGTAACTATTTCGACTATTTTCGACTTAAATGTTCGTACGATATCTTTGAAAACAAAAGTGTTTCTCGTACAAACAATCTTAAGTATGTGGACAGCTGGGTAACGATGTTGCATAATTCGCCACATACTTACAAGACCTCAAGAAATGGTGGACAACAAATACAGTTCTCAATTTGACGACACTTGTTGTCAGACAATTGTTTTTTTTTTTAAACCAACGAGATAAAATTTAAAGCTCAACTGCTTTCAAAGCGATCCCAACTGTCCACATGTCAGGCTTGCCTGTTTTGTGGGAATTACGGGAGCAGGCGAAGCAAGAGAACATTTTCAGAGCAAGTGAGAGAGGCAATGGCGCTGGTAAGTGCCGTTAAAGCCACTGATTGGCAGCTGCACAAATATCAACGTAAACTTGTGAATGAATCATCCGTGCGAGCGATTAAAGCTGAAGGTAATCGCAGCGACATTTGAAGCGGGGAGACGCTGATACTGTGACGTCATAAAGCTGCAAAGATACGTCGGGTTCAATGTACGTAAAAAAGATTATAATGTGTGTTCTTAGATGCCCCTTGAAAGCGAATGAACAAATTAAGCAAAACCCAAAATAAGCAAATCAAAGTGAGAGCGCGCCGAACTTAAGTCTGGTGTCAGGTGAGTCGAGAGAGTCAAGTGAGAGAGAGCGGGAGAGAGAGAGCTAGTGCGCGAGAGAGCAAACGGAAGCCACACACGGAAGCTGCTGGTACGGCTTTTAAACACGTGATTGGTGAAAGCGTCAACGTCAGCAGCAGCAGCAGCGCGTTTAATAATATTAATTGCTTGCAAATATTTGCTTGTTGCGTTGTTAAAACACATAAACACACGAAGGACACGTGAACACATGTACGTGTGTGCGGTTGTGTTAAGTAAACAGTTTTATTATGGCATTCGGCAAGCGACAGAACGGTGCTGCTGCCAAGGCCAAGGCTTCGGCAGCAACAAACAAGCAGAACAAGAACAATGCGCGCCACTCGTCGTTGGCAGCGCCTGTGCAGCTGAACTTGTTCAAGGTCAGGCCCACAAGGCGAGCCAGCGACGACATGCAAAGCGCTGCCAAAGGAACGCAGTGCGATGAAGAAGAAGAAGCAGAAGACGAAGCAACATCAGCAGCAGACGCTAAAGAAATGCCTCACATAAAACAAATTGAGCCGGAGAGCGACAACAATTGCGACAGCCAAAAAAGAATGTGCAAAGAGCAAGCCATGAAGTACAGCACAGACAGACAGAAAGCCAGACAGAGAGAGATAGCGAGTGTAGGAGTAGAAGTGTCACATCGAGAGAGCGCGTGAGTGCTGGCACAATAATTGCTGTTCAATGATGCTTGCGTTGCTGATAAGAAGCGACGACACCTTCGCAAGTGGGGTTGGGGAGAGGGTGGCGTTTGTATGTCTACCAAAATATAACACAAGCTACATACATATGCATAGTTAAATGTATGTTATGTATTTTTTTATTTCATTAGTTTGATTATACAAATATAATTTATACATATACATATATATATTGTTTGTTTTATTTTATTCGATCATACACATATATAATATACACATTTTCACGCTTAGTTTAATTTATAATTAACATGCAGTTTGAAATGGGCCATTCGAGTTCTTTTAACGGAGTGGCTGCGACGTCGCCGCTGCTGCCGTGGCGCTTTTATTGGCACATTAAGTAAACGAAGCTGGTGGCAGCGACGTCGCATCAAGCCGCCCACTCCCGCACACTTAGTGCGAGAGAATGAGACAGAGAATGGCAAGTATCTTGTGGACATGCCAGGTAAAAAAGGAATCGAAAAAAAACAATGGGCTGTCACCGACTGCACACTACTCTGTGCACAGTGTGATGACAGCTTAGATATTTTTAAAATAGCCTTGCAGACAATGAGAGTTGTACGCTATAAATATATAGTTAACTCACTTTCGCACAGAAACTCAACTTTTAACCGATTGTTATGCAGTCAAAGATGTCTCTTTGACTGCGTTCCATATCTAGTCGCAAAAACAAAATACCCTCTCTGCAAGGGCACTTAAAGGAATCACAAGGCCACAAAAACAAAGACGCTGACCGTTTTTGCCATTATTGTTGCCGGGCACCAAATCACATGTGGCCACTACGCTCTTGAGCCGCATTTTTAATTGATTTACGCACACAAAAAAACAATAAATAAAATATTTGACATGTAAGAAATTCAAACGCGTTTGTCTTATCTCTTTTTTGTTTTGGGCACATTGCACTTTAATAAAATGTGCAAAAATGTTGATCTGAGCAAGTTGTTATTTGCAATAAGTATAAATTATTTAAGGCAAGGGTGCAGCACGCACACACACACACGGAGACGCACACAGGGACACTCACAAGGATGCTCCGTTTGATGCTGCGCGTGGCTTCGCCTTCGGCTTGGGCTCGGCCAGTGGAAATTTTCACATTTGCTTTTATTGCTTTAAATTACTTGTAATCTGTATATGTATATATTGTTGGCATATTTGTGTCAGCGTTTAACTGCTAATTATAATAAAACATACAAAATGCGCGCGTTTTTCACACTATCATTCACAAAGCAGAAATTTAACTTTAGAGGCGCACGCGCTTCACTTTCTTCGCTCTTCCGCTCGGCTCATGCGAACTATCTCTTGGAGCAGCCGGCGCAGCACTGAATTTAGCGTTACTTCAGTTTGCACACATACATATGCACTTAAAATTTAAACAATTTAGCACTTCAGAGGAGAGCGTAAGCGAGCCAGTAAGCGAGAGAGAGAAAGAGAGCCGATACGCACGCGCTTTACAATAGTTAGGGCTGTTACTGAAATATCGATATATCGATAGACTATCTGGCATTATGTTGACTTAACAAAGTGTTTGGGATATCATTTTATTTTCACTGTGTGTTTATTATGATTTAGAAACGCAAAAGTATAAACACAAATGTCTATTGGTAATTTTTTTTAAATAATATCGATATGTATGCAAAACATGCATGCGTTCTGTTAAAAATACCAAAAAATTCGAAATATGTTCTGTGCAAAGTGACCGTTGCACTTGCACACAAATTAATTCAGAAAGTCTGCATTAAATATACCAGACAGCGGCAACTAGAATTGAATTTTAAACGCGTCAAATATGTAAATAGCCTTTTGTGCATTTTGTGTTATTCTGCGTGACTTTTGCACCATCAAATACATCAACTAGTTGCGAGTTGCGAATCGTGCGCGCCAAAAAAGTGTGCTTGGCAATCAGCGTAATACCAAGTGACGGTTCCACACAGTAGCACGAAATACCAGAAAATATACCAGCCAACTGCTGGTAAACTAAAAGTTTGTGCGCGCCAAAAGTGTGAATTGCATTCACTGCATTTAATTTTGCACGATATAATACATAATACAACTAAACTAAAAAATAAAAAAAAAAAAAATTAAGACTAAATATACTAATCATAATTATGAGTTGTACATGGATCACAATTGAAATATGCAGGCGTATATATAGTACAGTTAACAAGCATCTATCAGGCAGTTTTCACTCGGCTGCGCCTCAACAGGAGGCTGGACAAATTGCTGTAGGGCAGCTCGAAGGCCAGGGAGAACACGATGGAGGCCAGGTAGACGATAACGGCAAAGCCACAGGTGACCACGCACTGTAAATAATAGTATCAGTAAGAAGTTGCAGTCGGCTGTAACCGACCGCGCAATACTCTGTTCGCAGCGTAAAGGCTTTTAATAATTATTCTAACCTCAAATGCTAATGCTAATAATGTTAATGAAGTGTGCTAGCTATTCTTATGAAACTTGTCACATATGCGTATTTTTAGAGCACTCAGAGCAAATATAAATTGTTCCAATCGGACCACTGTATCATATAGATCTGAATTCAAATGGGGCAAAAACTTAAAATCAGCGGACTATAGCTTTATATGGAATCTCTACATGGTAAGCAAGGTAAGCAAGCACAACCCTCTATATAATAACGGAACCATGTGGCCTCCTAAGCGGGCTTTAAAGTTGAGGGAGCTATAGATATTGTAGATTTGCCATGCCCCCAAGTTTCAAGTGTCGCACAAAACCAATATACCCCATTACACCCTGCGAACAGAGTATACTAAATGCAATATTTTCAGGTTTCCAGCCAACCCACCAGCATGAAGGGATCCGCATGGGTGCTGGCGCTGGTCAGGCTGTAGACGAAGGCAATGACCAGAGGATTCAGCAGGTAAATGGCGTACGAGAGCCGGCTGAGGTGCTGGAAGCCCTTGGCCTCCAGTAGGCGGGACCACCAGACGCCGCGGCCCTGCGCGCTGCCGGCAATCATCCAGCAGACGCTGAGCGAGAAGAAGAGGCGGCCCAGGACGAACAGGGAGATGGCCAGCAGGGAGCCCAGGTCGCGGCGCACCGTCGAGTAGATGCAGACGAAGAAGACGAGCAGCGCCAGGTGCCAGGAGCAGCGTTCGCGCAGCTCGCCCAGCGCCGGCCCACGCGCTGCCCGCTCGAGCAGCGACCAGGCCGTGATGGCGCCCAGGATGTAGGGCAGGATGCGCACAAAGGGCGATGTGTAGATCTCCGTGCCGGTGGCAAAGGCGGCATCGAACGACAGCTGAAACTTGGTGCGGAGTCCAATGGCATAGGACCAGGCTACGGTGGACACCAGAGCGGAGGCGACCAAGGTCTTGGTTAGCCTGGGATGCCTGCAGCGGTAGATCAGATTAAGAGATGTCACACGGCCTGGGTTTCACCCCGCCTACCTGGCATATAGGAAGAGCAGCAGGTGGGCCAGCACAAAGAACTGCATCTCGCAGGCCAGGGACCAGCTCCAGTTGGCGCACATGTCGCGATGATCGAAGAGATTCTGTATGAAGAGCAGATTGCGCCACCAGTGGCGGGAGCACATCTCGTCGAAGCGCTCGTTGATGTGGTAGACGGAGGTGTCGCCGATATACGCGTAGACCAGGTCCACCGAGGCCATCACCACCAGGTAGAGCGGGCCCAGGCGAAGGTAGCGATGGAAGAGCTGCTTGCCAAAGAGCCGCAGATTCGCACGCCAGCCGTTCTGACGCACTGCAGCCAACTGGGCGGAGTTGCGCAGAAAGTTGTACGTTTGCAGGAAGCCACTGGAAGTTAGTTCGATTAGCGAGGAATCCCAGGAATCCCAAGGAATCGCCAACTCACCTGATGGTAAAGAAGACGTCGACCAGCAGCGGGGCTGAGGAGACGTACTGGAAGAACGCCTGCTCCGCGTAGGAGATGAGCACGGTCTTGTTGTGCACGGTGAAGTACATGAACCACACCACGTGGAAGATCATTATCCAGATGGCGCACACGGAGCGCAGTCCGTTCATCACGGGTATCTCGCCGGCGCCGTTCTCGCGCACCGCAAAGATCTTGGCCCAATTGCCGGCCAAGTCGTAGCAGCTGACGAATCGCTGGAGTCGCTGCCAACGCAGCACCGCGTGGAGGGCGCGCCAGAGCTCCGATTCGGCGGGGGCCAGGCCCAGATCCTCCGGCTTGCGGGCCGACCACAGCTGCTGGGCGCACAGCATGAGGGCGCCCGTGGCCAGGACGCAGGTGACGAGCAGGCGGAAGCTGGTGCGCTGGTAGAAGGCGTCGCTCAGCTGCAGATCCTTCATGTAGACCACCTCCGGCCGGATGTCGAAGATGTCGTTCTCGGCGAACATGCCGCGCGAGACGTACTCGCCGGCCAGGTGCTTCACCTCGCCGGAGCTGCAGGCGCTGGGCAGGCACAGGCCGATGTGGATGATCTGCTCGGACATCAGCTTGATCTCCACCTGCCAGGGCGAGTTGTGGCGCAGATAGACCACCCGGTAGTCCATCGCGAACGGTGCCTGCTGCGTGATCAGGCCGTAGTGCATCACCCGGTCAAAGTTCTTCGACAACGTGATGCCCACCGGACCCTGGACGCCCTTGCACGCCTCCCGGCTGCCCAGCCAATAGTTCTGGCCATAAACGAAGCCCGACGGCTTCGTCCCGGACGCGTCGAGCACTGCCAAAAAAAGGAAAAGCGGCAATGATTCATGGCCGGGTGAGTCATCCCTTTAATTTACTGCACATGCGAATACACTCAGGAATAGTGCATATTTTGTCAACGGGCTTGTTTTCGATGCTAATTGACAACTCAACTATTCACGAGTGTTTGCTTTATTAATGCGGATGCTTCCACGCTCAAATACAGTATAAATTTAGCATAACTGGCATATCTGTATATAATCGCATATACTGAGTGCCTCTGGGTATTACCCGGCTTTGGCCGGACCCGGGTGTTAATTCTTGCACCCTCTTTCAACAAATTGTGGTGTGCTATTTAAATTATCATTATCATTTAATTTTTGTAAGCGTACGAAAATTGGGATTTCGAAATCCAAAAATGGATAAACAACTTTTGCATAGGGTGAAAAACTAATTTTTACGCGATTTTGAAATAACATGTCTTTAAAAGTTAACATTTGTCTCTTGCTACACGAATTGAATTCTGAACAAACATGGTTTTAAATATGCTATGAATCCTTTTTGGGGATTTCGCAATGCACAATTAAATAAATAAAGGAAAGTAAAAAAACGAAAGTAACATTGAATAAAAGTTTATGTCTATATTAGCTTTATTTTTATTTTATATTAATGAATTTCGGATATTATTTTCTTTTCCAAATCAAAATTTATTTTTGGGAATATGGACATGAAAAACTAATTCTCAATTAAAGTCCATTTTGAATAAGTTATATAGTACTTTTAAGTTGCTTTTTTAGGCCCGCAACCTATCTACCTGTATATTTTGTATAAGACTATTTTTGGAACGTATCTATCGTGTAAGAGCTGTGTGCACTTTATGTTATATGAAAGTTCCATGTTGGTGTTATATATTGCCTCTATGTTGGGAGCAAAGATACCCTTGCAATTGTCAACTTTAGTTAACTTGAAAAACAAAAAAGTTTTTCGAACTAAAACTCATTTTTTGAACGATTATTCTCCATGGCAGCTCTATGAGATCCCTTTCCCATAAAAACTGTTTATGCAGACGCTTTGACCGACTGATTGATGAATGATTGATTGATTGACTGACCGACTGATTGCTGATCATCTTAAAATGTCAGAGTATGGCAGCTGCATGTTTTACATTTTTATTGCATAAGTGCACACTAATAGCCTTTTTTGCACCACAGTAGCATTTGTTTTCTTTCAACTATAAAAAGGCTAATATTTTAACATATAATTTGTTTTTTGACGCGTCAAAAATGTATCTTTGTTGCGACATGTCAAATACTTCACAAGGCTGCATATGTAAATTCATAGCAAACAACTTTTAATCGTTATCCAACACACAAGTCCGCTATTAATATTCCTAAATTTGTAAATATAGCTTTAAAATCAATTAAATAGTTGACAATAATTATTCACAATCAAAATAAAAAGCAGCTAATTTAAATGACGAATAATGTGGAATCCCTTTTTTCTATTTCCATTTTCATTTAGCATTTTCAGCTCGTATTATCAAATGTAAACAAGTTTTAAAATGAGTTTCTGTTTAATTTTACCCGAAAAGGTGGGAAATGGGTGAAACACTTCTGAGCATTTTTTTTTTAACCTGGCATACTGTAAATGCTTGTAATGGAAAGAGGGAGACGTCTCTGAGCCTCTAAAGTATATATAGACTTGATCAGTATTAGTCGGTATCTGTTTAACTAGTCTCTTATTATTCAATCATATGTCGGAATCTGCCGTATCGGACCACTATTTCATATAGCTGCCATAGAAAAGATCGGTTGAAAAAGTGTTTTTGAATTTTCCAATCGTGTGTGCATAATATGATCAACATTAGACAGCTATCAAATATAGCCTCCAGTAGGAACAATTGGCAAACAGTTAACGACAGGAATATATCATCTGAGTGTCTGCTAGGGTATCTAAGCTGCAGCAACGTACTAAGCGCATAGTCGGACCCACCTTTCATGGCCCAGGGCTGCTTGCTGAGTATCCCGCGCTGCACCTGGCGCAGGTGCGCCTGGCACTGGGCATTCACGTTGCTCTCGTTGACCACTTTGGTCAGCCCGAAGATGACCGAGGTGCGCGTCAAGTGGGGCTCGAGCCGGTGGCCGCCAGATGATGCCACAGTTGATGCAACAATCGGCTCAAGTGCGGGCAGCGGCAGCAGCGAGTCGTTTAGTTGCTTTTGATAAAACTGCAGTTGTTGTTGTTGGTGTTGTTGCTGCCACTCGGTCTGGTTGGCGGCGCCCTTGGCAACGCCCAGCAAAGTCAGCAGCCAAAAGGTGCGCCAAAGCTCCATGTCGCGGCGATTACCTTGGTTTATTTGTTGTTGTGATTATGTCTGGTATTTGGTGTGTGTTTTTGTATGTTACTAAAATGGCTTATTTGTGCAGCGTTTGCTTGCTTGGCCTGGTTGCTTTTTGGCCAGGCCGAAGGTCAGCCAACTATTTACTTGTAATATATATTTCTATTAACTCTTTTTTTCCCTCCAGCCTTGCGCAAGTTTTCTTGCCTTTGCCAGATCAACAATAGGTCAATGCGGCTGCCAACAAACTGAAAGTAAACAAAGTGGAATACAAATTTTAGCTAATTTTTAGGCGTATGACACATTCCCTCCCGACCCTCCCCTCCCCTCGCCCTGCTCGCTACTCTTCTCAGGCGTTTGATTAGCGGCTAATTAGAATATTGCGCATACGCCGCTTGGGCCGCTGCATTTGTGCCGCCAGCGTCGTCGTCCACACAAAGCTTATGCAACAATTAACACTCAATTCGGCTCAATCATAATTTCTTATGGCATTTTTATATGTCTGTTTGTTTATATTTATATACATATACATTTATCGGCTCTTTCACAAACGAATCAACAAACGCAGTAAAAGTTTTTGGAACGCAACAATAAGATAAGCACAGCAAAAGCAAAATCAAAACAAAAACAAGTGAGAGTCACCTGGGTGAGGCTGCCTGACTGGCTGTATACCCTGTATTCCGCTACCAACTGCTGTCATACGTGTTTATATTTACTTTTTACGTTGAAAACTTTACTCTGTTCACAGTCTAGACTCTCTTCGAAGTCTTTAGATCTTTATATCACACTTAAAACACATTAAAAAATTTATTAAAAATTTCACTTCAAAAATTAGCAAAAATTAAATGAAATTCGATTTTTTCTATTAGTTTAACAATTTTTGTTTTTATTAGCAGGGAAACTTTTAGGACTCTGCTGCTGTTGATGCTGATCAGTATTTTCTTTGGGTTCCAATCTTCTTTCTGCTGCCTGTTACAAACCTCTGCACAGCCTTGCAAATACCCTTTTGGTCACCCATTTTCAATGGGCGCAGGGTATAACAAAAATTCAAACTCAACCCAATTTCGTAGGCAACGCAACGACTAAGGTTCAATTGAACGACAACAACAACAGCACGACGCCAACGCCAACAGCAACAGCAACAACAAGTTTCGAGTGGACTGTTGAGTGAATTTGCAGTGTGCATGTCCAAACTGACCACTGATCGCCGATCGCTGATCACCGAAACTGACTCAAACTCGAACTCAAACTCGGACTCGATTCGGGCGTAGGTCTCACTGGCGGGGCTTTCGATTTCGTTTTGGTCTCGAGTCGAGCGCCACACAGAGCGACACGTAATAATTCCACACTTATTGCTTATTATTGCAAGACCGTGTTTTGGGGCCCGCGGGGGCCATCCCAAATAACTGCTGTTGTTGGCTGACCGAGAATAACTGCTGGCCGGGAAAAGCGGCTGGCATTGACTAAGGTCGCGAGCTGCCAAAAAAAAGCTTTAAACTGAAACCGAACCGCAGACTTGAACTGGGCGCAGTTCCCTTGCGCTTGTTGATGGTCTACACAAAAGAAAAAAGCTGGTAAAGAACATTGCAGTCGGGTGCAACTGACTCTGCCATACTCTATTCACAGGGTGAATACATTGCACTTGATTACTGCGAACTGATCTTCAAAATGTGACTTCGTCAAATGTAGATTTTTGTAAGTTTTCAAGCTATTTATTAAATGTATATCTTATATATATATCTCAGCACTTTGTTTAAAGCGGGTATACATGATGTTTGGCTTTAAAATCGCTAAAAATAGAGCAGACTGATGGACAGCTACATATGAAACAAATAAAATATACCCTTTTCAATAAAAAAGGACAACCAGACGCACAGCAAGATACTAAATGCATATGTCCTTCGCCACCATGCGAACAGAGTATATAAAAACTAAAAAAAAATAAATTTATATAGATTCAAGTCTAAAGATTTTTAAAGCTTATACGCGCACAGCGGCACTTAAAGCCCGCATACCCTTTTCACCCTGTGAACAGTGTATGAAAACTAAAAAAAAACTAAAAAATTTGCATAGTTAACGCGTTTGCATTTCGCTTTCCTCAGCGCGTTTTGTTTGTCTTTTGCATAATTTTTGGTTTAACGGCCAAAGAGCCCATTGGAGCTTCTTGCGGGCAGATGTTGTAACCGAAGAGTGGCTTAGAGGGGGGCTTGAAGCTGCTCTTTATATAATATTGAGCTGAGCGACAAGACTGTGTGGGAATGGATGTGGCCAGCTAGCTGTGCAGAGAAGTTTCCCAATTCTGATTTTGGCAGAAACTTCAATTAACAAGTTTTTTTTTATCGTTGCCGTTTGTTTGCACTGAGAGCCGAGAACATTTGCCAGCACTTACTTTGCTGCTTCTTTCTCTCTATTTTCGGGTTTTTTTTTTTTGTTTTTTTAGAGCCTCATTCGTTTCGGCATGTGGCTAATTTTCACTTTGTGGCCAAGTACATTCCGGCTATTACGATATTTCATTTTATTGAGCCATTACACACACGCACACACACACACACACGCCGTGTGAGAAGGAGAGTAGCGATAGCCCGATTTCAAGATCCGTGTCTCATACGCTTCTTTTTTCTTATTTCGCTGTTGATTTGAACCGACTTTCGTTTTCGTTTCTGATGATGTTCAACTCGGCGCTGGCTGATAAAGCGCACTGCACAACAAGCGATTAGCTGCTCTCTGGCCCTGGGCCCTGCAACTCGTTTATTTCGCTGGTTTTTTTTATGTTTTTTTTCCGAGCTCTTAGCCGACCGACAAAATTTCGTTTTTTTCGCTGCTTCTTTTTTAATGTTATTTATTTTTTTTGAGTGGAGGGGACGCGACGGTTGCGCGTGCAACGTTGTCGAAGCAACTGTGCGACGCTTGCATTTTGGCCCAAAGTTTTATAAACTTGGTCAGTAAGTCGCAGCAGCGTCGCCAGCAGCAGCAGCAGCGGCGGCAGCAGCAGCAGCAGCAGCAGCAGCTGTCGAGAGATAAATCAACAATTGGTATATTCCCTCTCAAGATCAACAAAAGTCGAGGAGCCGCAAAGCGCAGTCCCCCTCGCCCTCCCCGACCCGAGTGTTTTCGGGCTGCTTTTTGGGCGACGCTTTCGTAATGAGTCGAACTCAATTCCGATCGCTTTTAGGCGGCAACACGCACCGCGCTTTATTTTTTACCTGTGCGGATTTTACGTCGGTTTTATAGTCGTTTACGAGGGACCCTTGCATAAATCACATAGCTCAAATACCCACGCCCAAATGCTCTTCATATAATAGATGATAGTTGTCGTTGCGGAGTCCATAGATCCGTTTATTGACTTTCTACGGGCTTATAAATTTAATTTTACGTGCGCTTTTATTGGAACACCTAAAATTAGCTTAGATCTTTAGCGTCTGGGGCACTAAATAAGAGTTGAATTAATATCTAGGTTGTTTTGTCTCTTATATTTGGTCTCCAGGGAAAGAGCTTGGGTTCTAGAGGAATATATATTCCGACTCGGAAATAACCTAAATAACCTTTACCCAGAATCACACATACATACATACTTACACAAACGCACGCCGACTGCTGCTCAGTTTACTCAGCAATAGCGATTGGCCCCCACTATGGAAACGAAGATCACGATCTTAATGAAGCTGAAGAGTAGTCAGATTATATATATATTATACCAAAGCGCCAGTTTGTCGAACTTGAATTACGTTTTTGGTATATTTGGAATCGATAATCGAAGAGTTTAGGTATCTAGCTTTTGTAGTTTCCGAGATCGCTGCGGACGGACTGACGGACATTCACGAACAGACGGCAATGGCTAAATCTTCCTGATCAGGAATATATATACCTTATGGGGTCGGAGATGCTAACGTCTGCGTGTTCCATACATTTTCATAAAACCATTATACCCTATTTTATCCATTTTCAGTCGGCTCCGGGTATAACAAGTTTGAAACAGTCGAAAACGTTCTTAGTTATTATTGTGTTGTTTTGCAAAAATATAGAATAATATATTTTGTGGGGCGCGGGGTGGGCGAGGCCAACATTTTTCGGCTCGATCTTAAGAGGAGGTTATCCGAACACTGTCGGCTAAATTTGGTGGCTATAGCTTTAAAATTGTGGGAGATGTGGACTCGCGGCTGACTCGGTTTAATCAAATTGCCACGCCCCAGTGAGCGTAGCCAACAAGCCTTAACACTTTATCTGACGCGGGTATACACGAGTTTATATTCCAAATTTCAAGTCGCTAGCTTTAATAGAGCAGGGGTGACCAGCCATCTATCGCTGGGGGCGTTATAGTGGGTGTGGCCGGGATATCAAGGTCGCAATCAATAGAGGTCGTCACCAGCATTCTACAGAGCAAATTTTGTGACTCTAATTTTAATATTGTGGGATATATTCACCTTTTATCGATTAGCGATTTCAAGTGTATCGACATTTTATCGATTTGCTAACCTTCCACTTTAACACTGTGTCTATAGCAGATAGCATAGTATAAATATTCCAAGTTTCAAGTCTTTAACGTCACTTTGCGAACGAGTATAAAAACAACGATGTCAAAATAAAATTCCACTGTTAATAAATACATCTTACTAAACAGTACAAAATCTGGAGCGTAGCTGGTCGTTTACAACAGTCTTCATTATATACGAAATTCCTGCTGTTGGGCTTATAAAATTTTAAACAGAAGCCTGGCGTTTTATTCAAGACAACCAATTTAGCTCGCATTTGTTTATTTATTTTAGAACCCACTGATCGCAAGCTTTGCACTGCAATTTAAAGTCGCCAGAGGGCGCTTGGCACTTAACAGGGAAAGCGACTCAAAAACACAGCGAGGTTTAAGCTTAAACTTGAAAGCTTCGCTCAAAGCTCCGGCCACTCCTCAGCTCCGAGCAGCTGCTGGCGCTCAGTCGTCTCGCGCAGCTTGTGGCCAACAGTACAAAACGCGGAACTCGCGCTGCACTATTTTTTTACGCCTACCGCCCCCAGTTCCATGCGCGATAGAAAGAAAAAGAGAGAGCGAGAGAGCGTTAGAGCGAGCGAGAGGCAGTGCGAAAAGAGCAACAATAACAATTCGTGGGTGCTAAAGGCGCGCGCGCAACTGAAAAATTCACGAAATTTCATGAAAATATTTTAGCCAAGATCTGCGTGCGTGTGTGTGTGTGCGTAAGTGCGTGTGTGTTGGTGTTTGAAAAACGAAAACGAAACCGAAAAAGCAAGTGCAACAGAAAACTCCAAAAGAGCTAACGTGTTTTTTTTTACGGCGTGTAGAATACGACAACGAAATTCAAAGTAAACATCATTTGTTGTTGTTGTTGGCAAAGCTTTAAAGCGGGTCAAATGCATAAATAAATAACAAAGCAAAACAAAACAAATCGAAACGAAACGAAACCAAATGAAACGCACTCAAATAAAATGAATTAAAGTGAAAAGTAGAAAACAAAAATAAATTTAATACAAATGATGCGCTTCATTTAGTTAATGCGAAATTTGAAGCTATAATTAAATATCACGAGCTGGACATACATCATGGCAAATGCAATATCGAATCGCCGAAAATTGTTTGTTCCCCAGTTGATTTGTGTTTTTTTGTTGTTTTTTTGCGTGAGTAGCTAAAGCCAAAAAATCGTAGTACAGCCCAGTATTGCTATTGCCGTCCCGCTCGCACACAGACTAGCCCGAAAGCTCGGCGTAGTATGCGAGTATATAAACAAAGTAAAACAAAACAAACACGAGCAGCGAAAAGTCGAAGTTAAACTTCTAATCACAACAACTGGCTAATCGAACCCAAAATGCTACTGCACTTGGCAGCACTGTTTTGATCACCTTCTGCGCATCCACAAATGGCCGCTAAAGTAAGCTAACAAACAACTTTGATATCTTTATGGGCCATAAATTCCCTTTATATGTTGTCAAACTCTGTACCTGTACCTGTATCTCTACCTGTATCTCTATCTGTATCTATCTGACCGTATCTGTATCTGAAACCGCAACAAAACGGCTTGCATTTTGGTTCTCACGCCAGCGGGCTAACAGTAAACCCAAAAAAATAAATGAAACACAAAAAACAGGCACCTTTGAACTTTAAAACAGGAGTGCAAAAAGCAAACAGTCATCAATGAGCCAGCGTTCGAATAGGAAAACAACGACAACAGCAACAACAGCAACGCCAACTGCAAACAGTGCAAACAACACAAAAAAGGTTCCAAGAAAAACCAACTGTAAAAGCGCAGACATTGCACAGTGGTTCAGAATGCCCGATGCAAAAAATGTATTGAAAAACCTCTGCTTGATAGTTTGGCTTTCTAAGTAATTTTTTAATGACGTTACGGGCTCTAAAAAATGTACATTTATGAAATAGAAATTTTTAATAATATTATCAGTAACGGATATGTTTATAAATTAAGAATGGAATTACTAAGGCAGCTGGTGATTTATTATGTTACGGATTCCAACCCCATTGAGAATTCCGAAAATGTAACTAGAGATTCTTATTAATATTATTAATAGTAAAGTATATACTTATAAACTATGGTTGGAATCTATTATACATGAATATATAATCAGGCAGTGGTTGGAATATTAGGTTACAAGTTCGAACCCCTTTTGAATTAGAAATAGTTTTTACCATTATTATTATTGGTGACGGATCTGTTTGAACTACATTGTGCATACTGTAAATATTTTAATAAGAAATTCGTATCAGTGTATAACTTCAGTTGAGAAAACATTTATAAGCTATCGATACCACTTCTAAAGCAGGTAATAAACTACCTTATATATGTTCAAATTCCAAAAAATTGGCATTTCCAAACAAACTTTTATACCTGGGTACACTTTTTAAAATCATTCACTGCTTATAAACATACATAATTATCCACAGGTTCTTTTCGAGAACTAGCATTATTAGAAAAAAAGGAGTTTATAATTTGTTGTGCAAGAGCTTCGAATTTTTTATAAATTGCAATTGAGGTTCTGTCTTACAGTGTAATTAATTAATCAATACATTGTAATTACAATTTTAAAGAAAATTACTTAAAAATATATGTATTGGGGCAACCAAACAAGCGTGTCTCTGGTTCGCATCTAGAACTAGAATATTGGGTTCCCTAGGCTCGTCCCAAATGGCTTGGTAGTTTCCAACTATAACTAATGTGTCAACGTCATTCCCCAGAAAACCCAGAGTGCTTGCCATTTAAACCACTTGAGTGGGGCGGGCTCGAACCCCAGTGTGCGCACTGATTGCGTTTTGTGGCCATGTGTCCAACCTGCAATGGGCACGGACCAAGTTGCACTTGTCGCTGAAACAGGTTTTTGCATTTGTTGTTATTGTCATATTTTAGCCGTTGCTGTTGTTGTTTTTTATGATTATTGTTGCTTGTTTTTGTTTTTATGGCTGGCAACATTTTAATGGCGTTCGTCTTGGCAGTCGCTGCATTTTTCATGTTTTTCCGGCTGACCTCCGGCTCGATCTGCACGGACCAGTTGCCAGCCGCAATTGGTTCGACTTCTGGGCCATTCTAATTTGCCAATTGCCACCGGTTGTTGTTGTTGCTGTTGTTGTTTTTGCAGCGCATAACTGGAGCACTGGCTAATGTGTTTGGCCAAAGGTTAAGGGTCGCGCTCATTAGCTAAGGCGGCTGGCACGCCCACAGGCGCCGCTAGAACCTCAAGTACTTGCGGGTTTTGTTGGCAGCTTGTTAAACATTTTTGAAAAAATAAATTTATGATAAGGCCTGTAAACAACATAGAAAACAAGAGCAACAACAACAACAGCTGGCAGTGAATGCAACTGAAAACTGTGTGAACTGATTGAAATTGAAAAGTTGTTTGGTCGGCCGCTGAGTTGGCCATAACCATAACACAGTGGCAATTGGATACGGCCGGAGATCAACAAATCAACAATTGGTTAGCTATTAACTGTTAACAGTAAAATTAAACTGAAAACGGATCAGTCGAAGCAACCGGACACCGCCAGCTCAATGCTGCTTAATTGTCGTTGTTTGTGGCTGCTGCTATTGCTGTTGTTGTCGCTGTGCTTGTTGTTGTGCCGTTCAATGGAGCATTAAGTTGCATTTAGCTGCGTTATGCAACAGCGGCTGCTGCACAGCCAGAGATGCTTCCCCAGCTCTCGTTATGGCCAATTCCAGGGCCACGCACTTGATGTTCGCGCGAACGCAATGTGAAGAAAAGCCAGGAAAAACTTCATTTTGTTTTCCATCACCTGATTTTTTTGTATACTGCTTTAGTAATAAAGTTGGGTCTTGTTGAAAGTTTGGTTTTGAGTTAAAAAAACAAGTCTGCTACTCTAAATTATTATTATTTTTTGAGCGCAAGTCGTAAAGATATATTTTACGTAAAGTAGTTTTCTCGAGATTTGTTTCAGATAATTTTGTTTCTAAGCTCATAATTAGCACTTACTTCTTTATTATTAAAAGTTTCTATTATGCATATGGTGCAAAATTAACAATCAACTCTATTTGAGTTTTGTTTTATTGAGAATTGAGCGTATACCCTAAATTTTGTGTTCGTTAGCCACTCTCATACAGAGAAATGACACGAAAATATATTAAAGGCAATTTAAAATTTAATTCTCGAAATGAGTAATAATAAATTAATTATGGCAAAATATTTTGTTTTTATATATATGGTATATTTAGATTATCTGTCAATTATTTATTTTTAAAATGCATAATAAATACACTTGATTTGTATATGATATATTAAGATAAGCTGTCAATTATTTGAAATTAAGTCACTTGAGTTTATTTTTATTGATGATGGAATAGTTGTTGGTCGTGGTAGAGTTTTCATTGTTTTGCACCTATATGCTTGCTATGTAGTGTACACTATATATAGACATGACTTAAGAGCTGCATCTAAAGCAGCTGCTTGTTTAGGGGGCGGCACGTGCAGTCCGAACTAATTAGGCAAATAGCGCTGCAGTTACGTAGGCTACCCAAACTGTTTATGGCCATTTCGCGGCGGCGGCGGCGGCGCCCCTGACTCATGGGCGCGTCGAGAAATTCCGCAGAAACTGAACCAAGCGCCCACGTCGTGTCTGGGGCACAGTCACAGCTCGCAGTCACAGCTCGAGAAGAGATTTGATTTGAGATCGTAGACACTTCTTCTGCGATTCTCTCAGCTAACTTGCAGTTTATCACTTGACTTCCCATTTGGCCATTATCGCTGTTAGCTCTCACGTTTTGCGTTGACCAACTCGTCGCATCGACAAACTCCCGTTTCACAGTCGCATTCAATTGTGTTGACCGCAAACTGAGCAGTTGGCTTAATGACTCGCTGGCACGTTAACTGTCGTTTTCAGTCAAATTGCAGTCAATTAATTCGCAATGCTTTTTAAACTGTTGCACAAGCGCCCGCTGCCAACTTTATTGAGGTTCACTTTCAGCCAGCGGTAAAATTGAATTGCGGCCAAATGGAAAAGTGTGGAAAGTGCAGCAGTTGGGCGCCGTTTTCTTGCCATGTCTCGATGCACAAGTTGGCTAAAAAGTCGGTGAATTGTTGCAATTTTTCTGCCGCGAACTCGTTAAACTGACAACAGCTTTATCGACAAGTTTGCGGCGCGTGTCAAGAACGTGGTTTACCCATATTTTACTGTTCTGGTGCTGCCATATGTGCAGCAAACGGCCAGGTGGCAGCCCTCGAATTATATTTGCTTGTGTATTTTAGCAAGTAGATAAAATGCCTGCCTGTTTGACAGTAATCTATGTATTCAATGTGAGAGGCAGAACAGATTAAAATAAAGCTTAACAGCTATAATGCTGGGTAGAGTGTCTGTTAACTTTGACAATAACTTTGAAAACAGCTAACCCGCCTTACAAAAAATATGGGCTGTTAATTTAACATATTAAAGTGCTTGCCAACTTTGACAACAACATGACTGGTAGATATAACAAACAGATAAGATAATGATCAAATTAACTTATATACTAATTAACTTATGTACTAGTATAACAGTATAACAGTTAAAGTGTTTGTAAACGGTGACCACAATTTGACAACATCTTCTTGGCTTGTAATAACAACCAGATAGGTTACCAACATGTTAAAGTGCTTGTTAAGTTTGACAACAACAATGTTGGGAAATATAACAGGCAGATATGATAATGAAGCAATTAATATTTATATAACAACATGTTAAAGTGCTTGTTAACTGTGGCAACAACTTTGTCAACATCCTGCTTGCTCATTGTGAAAGGCACATCAGCTGACAAGAACATAAACAAGTAAGTTTGTCCAAAACAATATGTTAAAGTGCTTGTTAACTATGAAAACATCCCGCTTGCTTATTATGACAGACAGATAGGCTAACAGGGGGAACATGAGCAAGTTAATTTGTGCATTAGAACATGTTGAAGTGCTAGTTAACTTTGACAGCAACCCGAGTAAAGGGAATGCACATGTTTTTGCATCTGCAATCTCGATTGTGCATTTCATTAGAATGCGACGTGTAAAAATCCGATACAAATTATAGTTCTCCACGGGGGCAAAACATAACAATGGAGCATTCTTACGTGCGCTGCGATTCGTGAGTGCGACCCGCTCGACGATGGAGGGGGTTCAGGGTCAGTCGTTGTTGTTGCTGTTGTTGTTGCTTCGACTATTGCACGATCATCGGCGTCGGATATATTCTGCGTCTCCGTTTCGCTGACTGAAATTATGCATTATTTGTATTATTAAGTTGTGGCAGTTGCTGTTTGGTTACTTAATATTTGTTCTTCATAATAATTATTTTATTACGTATACGCATGCACACACACACATACTCGAGTCGAAAAGGAAGTTGACGACATCTGATGTCGATTTTGTCATGCGTGGCTTGGAATTAAAACAATCGAAACTAAAGCCAAAAAACTGAAAAGTGAGACTCACCTTCATGGCTGACAAATTGGCAGTCGTGATTTTAGCCCGGCCAAAATATACTAGGTATAAGTATTCCTCTAATTGCCAATGTGCTTATAAGCTTAATAACTATATTTTGTAATGCGCCAAGCTCCGGCACGGCGAGGAAGCTTCGTCGAGCTGGCTAATTGAAACTTGTTGGCCAGCTAACCTTTGTCGGCGCTATTAGATATGCCAGCTTGGCGCTGATACCGGGCATATAATTATAATTAGACAGCCATCTGCTGCTACTTGGCTTTCTAGTAATTAAGTATGCTTCTTCTTCTTCTTCTTGATTCAAGCGAAGATTCTTGGCGCCAGCTTACTTGAAAAACGCGCCTAGTATTGGCCAGAGATATTCCCGAAAAATATGAATATAATAATATATATATATATAAAATATATCACACATGATCTGACTTGGAAAATTGATAGGTTAACTAGTTTATTGCTTATAAATGTATTAATTACTGTTTATTTTTATAAGGTCCGATGTCTTGTTTGGCCAAAACAGATTTCAGTTTATTTATTGCACGGGTTATTTTCTAGTTTAACTGATCGATAACAGTTGCTGCAATACCAAGCTGACAATTTATGATCGACAAGTCGACTTCAAGGTGCGCGCATTAGCTCAGTTTTATTTATGTGAAATTTTTCTATTGGCCAATGGAATTTACCTCACAATCGTATCCCAGGGAATTACAACAGCTTGTTTACATTTTTTATTTTTTTCATGTTTAGATATTTTTCGGCTGATAAAATTGTATTGATATTAAATAAACATTTTATTGCTCGTGTCGTGTTTTCTTTTGCCTTCTCCCTTTTTACTTCTCTCTTTTCTGACGCGTCCCACGATTTCGCATGTTTAATCAGCCGCTGTCCATTGTTCGACACAAAGGCTTAAGCTGATTTCAGCCTGGCTAGATGATAAATACGTCTCTCTATATGTATCGAGATTAAAAGTAAAAATAATAATAAACTGAGCAGCTGAAATGTTTGTGGGCGTTTACCCTGGCTTTGTCAAGAGCTTCAAAACAAACAAAAAAACAAAAATTCTTTCGCACGCTCTTTTGCCCGCTCGAATGTGGCCAAAAATGTCTTTGCCATCAGCCTGTGCGGCACTTAATCAAGCGAACAATCAAACGGCGAACAGAACTAACTACTTCAAACTCAAAGTCATCCAATTGTCAGGCACTTCAGAATTGTTCTGCTCGCTGTTGACGTTGATTGAGCTCCGCTTCGCTCCATCAAGTTTCCCAGTCCCGTCCGGACCCAACATGACACAAAAGTTGCCGCGCCAAAAGCCAAAAGCCGTAAGCCAAATTGTCTAAGCCGCTTCACGGAGACTCACTTGAGTCCATGTTGTTGTAAACTTATTGCGCGCATGTTTTTAACTTTAGAACGCTGATGTTATAAACAAATTAAGAGGAAAAAATACAGAAAAAACCACGTTAGAAAGCGCCAGATACGGCTGATTGACTTACGGATGCCCTGTAAACATTTCTGCATATAAACTCTATATTTTTTAAATAACCTGGGATTTGTTGCCGCAGCCTCTTCTAAAAAAGACAGGAATAATAAGAATTGATAAGAACAATAATAACAATTGATAGTGAAATTAATATATAATAATAAGAAATTCATTGAATATTAATAATGAAAAAAGAACAATGGAAGGTAGAATATGTAATATTACCATATCTACTTAAATTAATAGCTGCCAATTATTATCATTATCAGTAAATACAAAGCATAGTATTCCAACGGTGCCTTCTTCTGCCTGTTATGTTCCCTTCCCAACCCGTTCTCAATGCCTGCAGGGTATTTAAAAAAAAATCATGGCCATGTAAAAAAAGTCAATGGCTTTCTTATAATTAAACTGCGAATATGTTTTTGTTTTTTTTTCTTTTTTTGTTGGCGGCAAATTAATGAGCAAAAAATAAGTTAAAGTTATAATAATATATGCAGTCGAAATAATAATTTGAGTTGCTGCCCAAAAAAAATATATAAGTATATACTTGTATAAAGCTGCTGGGATTCTGCTCATCTCTCATGCAAATCTCTTGTGTTTTTCTGATTTTCTTACAAGCATCCTGCTTGCTTCTATTTCTGTACAATTAATCACCAAACTATCCAAAGATTCTTGGCTATTGGGCGTGCATTGAACTTTGGGCTGTGTTGTGAAAGGCCTTTGATTAATGTAAGCGTGGCCAAAGATAGAAATGCCGCATAATATAATTTTGAATTTTTGCTGGCAATGCTAATGAAGAGGTGCCAACTCTGCTGTGTGTGTGTGTGTGAGTTTGTGTGTGTTGCGACTTCTTCGGCGGCAATCTGCATGACAATTGCCTCAGCGTTTAGGCATTGGCCATTGGGCCAAAGCTGGCCAAATATTTCTATAATTTGGCATTACGAGTTACGCAAAAGCGGCGCGAAGGCGGTGGGCGTGGCGGCGCACCCATTCAGCCCGAGCTGCATTTTATGAGCTGTTTATGCCGCATACCAAAAATTCGAGTGAAATTGCCAACGTAATTTTGCGCAAGCGAACACTTTGCTGTTGTTGTTGCTGTTGTTGCTGTTGTTGTTTAATTGATTTCTCGACAGGCAATGACACACATTGCCATAAACCAAACGATTTGCTTATAGCCAGACAAATTCATAGTTGCTTATGCCTATTTAATGGTGCGCCACAAGCAACTGTCAAGCCTCATGTACAACTGGGCGTATGCGTGTTTTCTCAGTGCGTTTTTTCGTTTTTATTGAGCCGGCTCAGCGACCTCAGTTATCACTCTTACTTAATGTGACTTATAATGATGTGTTCATATGCCACGCTCCGATGGCCAATGGGTCGCTGCGTATTCGCTCGTGGACAAGGCAACTGACACAGCATTGAGCCGCTGCGGGTTATCTGCAGTCGGGCCCAAGACCAGCTGACCAAAAAAACAACTATAGATAAATATATGTGTTTCTGAATTTACAGATGTTGCTTAACGTAATTGTGAAATCTTTAATTGACAGGGTTTAGTCTGTATTTGATATATTTAATTACATTATGTAAGAATTGGTTTCTTTTCATTTTACTTATTGACATTGGCATTTTGCCCAATTTTCTCATTACGATTTCTTTTTCATTTAGATAACACATTTTTCCATTATTAAATATCAATAACACCCTAATAACTTCTAACTAACTTCTTCAAAACTCAAATGCTTTTCATGTTGAACTACTTTTTGCTCCTTCCTTGACTTCCAAATTAAATGTACACTAAAACAAAAGAAAACAACAACATTTTTATGAATTTTTTAGTGCAATTTTACACATAAACTAACTATACGATTTAATCTCATATAGTCATAGATTCAATTTTGCCACTCAAAAACTAGAGTAGAAACTCAACTGAGTTTTTATTTTATTTAAAATGGGTGGTTTAACTTGTGCAATAAATTTGGATTTATATAAAAATGGATGGTAAACATTAGCTGAAAACTCTACTTATACCAATTATATCATGATTTTCCCAAATGTGAACCAATTTTCCCATTGTCATAACTTCGACAAAACTGTACGGATTTTTATGTGAAATAGCTTCAAGTACATCGTGTGCTTTCTAAATTAAATTTGCATTTAAATAAAAAAATAAATTTTTTGACTAAGTTCATGTAAAAATAAAATTAAATGAATTTGATATAAACTACATAGATCAAATTCTCCCATTGCCATAACTTCGTCAAAACTCAAGCGATTTTATTATGTTTTGTTTTAATTAATTTTTCATATAAATTAAAATAGATATATACAGATGAAATTTGTATCACAGACTAACGAAAGATATTTATGTTCATGGGTTGGTCTCAAGATAAACTCGAATTTGAGTAAGAAAAAATACCCAAATGGGTTATTTAAAGGCCATATTCCCTGTAAGCAGCCACTACACAGAAAAATAGCATTACAAATATCTGGGATTTTCGCTAATTCAAATTCTCTTGAAATCTCTAACTACCAGTATGTATAAATATGGGTTAGTGTTAAGTGCATATTTCTCGTGCTCGAAAGTATCTATAAGATACTTGTTAATTAATTTCAGCAATAGCTCAATTTTCACTAATTCAAATTCTGTTGAAATGTTGAACTGCCATATTTGTGTGGGCATAGTTTTAAGTGCATGCATCTCTCGCGCTAGATAAGTTGAATTACAAATCGGCCGATTTTCACTAATGCCAAATCTCTTTCACATTTCCGACTTTTGCAGCAGCAGCAAGGCGTACGATTTCCCAAGGCAGCAGCACAGATAAGTCGCCAGCAAGACTTGAATTATTGCACGCAACAGCAACATCAAAAGCAGCAGCAGCAACAGGAGGAAGAAGCAGCAGCAACTGGAACTGCAACTGCAACCGCAAGACGCACACATTGCGACGCAGCTTCAACAAACAATTGTGGAAAAGTGTGCAAACGAACAATAGAAACTAGATAGAAAATCAGTTCAAGAAAAAACAGAGCAACAGGCAACGTGCAACAGGCAACGGCGGCGAGCAACGTGCAACATATACGTATAGAAACTCTTTTTTTTTTTTTATTTGGTATATGCTTCGGTAACGATGTCGTTGATGAAAATTCATCGAAGCAATGAATCATTTTGGCGTTGTGGATCGCTGTTGTTTATGCTGCTGCCGCTGGCATTGTCATTGTTGTTGCTGCCAGAAACTGGCAACGCCGCGGCGACATCGACAACAGCCAGCGAAACGCAAACGAGTGCAACTAATGGTGCAATTAGACAGCAGCAGCAGCAAGGGCAGACGCTGTGCAACAGCAACAGCAACAGCAACAGCAGCGGGACAATGCAACTGCAACTGCAACGGCAACAGCAACTGCTGGCAGCGAAAGCCAAATGCCAGGCAATTCGGCAGAAATTTTGAGCGCCAGCGATGTGGGTAAGTTTCCTCCAACACACATATTGCACACACGTTAGACAATACATCAGCTGCGCCCCTTGGCAGCTAACCCGGCAAAATTATGCGCTCGCTTTGGGAAAATTGGCCAAAAACGAGCCGAAATAAATCTATGCCAATTATTGACCAACTGCCAGCAGCAAACGGCAAACGGCAAACGGCGCAACAATCACCGCAACGCAACTTGGCCAACAGTCGCAGACAGAAAAAACAATTGGCCAGCTGAAAGTGCGGCAGAAGAGGCAGCAACAACAACAACTACAACTACAACTGGCATTGGCTAATCTCTGCCAGTTGAAAGACACAAAACGTCGTCAATACATATATGTACCCTATTTGAAGTGGTCTAAAGAGAGATCTTGGCTCAAGTCTATTTGCACTTCTAGCCAGCTACAAATTTATTATCGATCGAGCCCGATCGAAATCTCCGCTATTTGCTCAGCTTTTGCTCGCGATGGCCCCAAACAAATTGTCTACTTGGATGGCTTCGGCATGCCGCAAATAGCCTTCCTTTCCATGCGGCTGCCTGCAAGTGTGTTGCAAGTGAACTTTAGACTTGGACACTTTTGTCCCTGGCGTTCAAATGTTATTTCTATCGAGCACACACATACACACATTTGTATATATTTGTTTAAGCAATTATTCGTTAGCTGTGCGCCGCGTGTGGGCGTCAATTGTCAATTGGCAATTGTCTTCGGGGCTCCGCTCGAGTGTTGGCTTTGGCTAGGCCTAGTTGCCAAGGTGCCCGCATTTTCACCCGACTAAAGTTAAAACCCGAAAGTAATACGAGTTGCAATGATTTCGATGGTGGCTTACTAGAAGATACCCTGTAAACACATATTATACTTTTACAGAGCTTTCATAGAAGAAGCCATAGTTTATATATTCTTGATTAATACTAGCAATCATTCGCTTTTATGCTTATCAGTTTCTCTTCATCTTAGAAGTATTTATTAGATATTGGGCAAAAGAGGCCAGGTATTAAATTAAAGTCAAATTTTAGAAGAATTTTCTGTGTACAGCTAAAATACGATATCTACCGATTTTAAAATATAAGGGATTCTTATCGGAAAATAAAAAAATTGTATATTCACCTGATATAATGATATTATATGATGCTGATTAAAAATATATATAGTCTATGATTGTTGTCACCTTCTTTGCATATCTTGGCATAACTGCAATATACCCTCTTTCGCCCACTTTCCGCGGCTACAGGGCATAGAAAAATGTTAAAAATCAAGAAAAAATTATGTATTTATGCATGTTTATTCATGAGCTGAACTGTGGGCTCTTTTTCTCTTTATTATGATTTGAATTGTGTTACCCACTCACATTTGGCTAGCCACAAGTTGGCTTACATAAACAGGTTGTAGCCAAGAAATGAAACGAAAAAAGAAGCCAACTAAACAAAAGTTTAATGCATTTTGATTATTTTTAATGTATGCGCGTTAAAATCTTTCGGTGTTAAGCTGAGCTCGCCTACCCCCCGCCTCTGTCCCAGCCCCCGCCCCTTCCTCACTTCCTACTTCACACTGCCAAGCCGGCAATGAATGCGCATAATATTTTTTTGTGTTGTTTTTTTCTTTTTGGGACGCCTCGCGTTGTTACGAAATGCAGTTCTTCATGTCGAAGTTTGGCCTGTAGTTGTTGTTGTTGTTGTAGGTGTCGCTGTGTTGGCCACTTGAAGCGGCAACTGGCCAGCGCAAATCCTCAACATAAATATCAATATTGTTTGCATCTCTCTCTCTCTCTGTGGCTCTTCCACTCTATTTGCTGGCTCTTGGCTGTGTGCTCATTACGGTTACCTGTTGCCCGTCCGTCTGCCTGTCGCGGCTCATGTGCGTTCATTGCGTAATCCGACACATTTACCAGGCGTATTCAAGCGTTGGCTGCCATTCGCCAGCTCCAAGAAGAAGAGCGCCTCGCGAGCCATGTGCGCTAAATCAGTAAAGTCAACAAAAAGGCAACAGCGGTGGCAACAGGTCTGCCAGCCAGCCAACCAACCAGCTGCCAAGTGCAGCAATGCTTGCACCGTTTTGTTGCATCTGCAACTTGTGGCTGTACCACATGGCGTATGCGCAATGTGGGCGGTCTGCCACATGCGACTCATACGACTCGTATGCCAACTAGTTGAGGCTGTGTGCGTTTTTTTGTTTTGTGATAATTAAGTGGGTGTACCCACACATACTAATGTGTACACTGTATGTGTGTGTGCCTATGATTCATTGTTTTTGGACATTTCACAAACATTTTAAATAAAACAAATGAGAACGCTGCAGTCGGGTGTAATCGACAGCGCAATTCTCGTTCTCAGTGTCATCAGTTTGAATATGGATACAAATTTTTGACAATCTCAGAATCTGTTTTTAAGTGGCTGTTTATACCACTTGGGACAACCACAATTCAATAAAAATATTAAATTGCATTTTTTCTTTTATTTATTTATTATCAATAATTTATTTCATTTATTTTCAATAATGAATATATTTGAAATGCAAAATCAATCTGGAGGATAAACCATGAAAAAATTGCCATCTACCATGAAAATCGGTTCAGTTTTGACAAAGTTGTGGGAGTTTGAAATATGGGAGTTACAGATCGGAGAGTTTTCCATGTCAAAACTGCATTTGGGAAATCAATACACCCATTGTTCGCTTTCTAAACACGGTATAAAAAATCCCAGTTGCCGCCGGCGTCGTTGTTGCTAGAAACAATTTATTTAGGGCTGTAGCCCGGCTCTGTCGCACTTCCCCAACTCCCCCTACTTCCCCCTTAGGCCCCTCCGCCGGTCCACGTAATCGTGTAAATGTTTGTTTGCATCTCTTGCAGCGACTGCCGCGTTACGTGTTTTTTATTTATATTTATTTTTGTTTACTGCGCTGCGCCCGCCTCGTAAGAGCAAATACTCAATAATAATATTATTTTATTTGTTGTAAACATTTTAGATTGAAGTGTAGTCTTTGGGCCTCTTTACCGCTGGGGCGAAAGTCGAGCTTCTACTGCTCGCAAGCGCGCAACTTTCCAAATGGATTTTCAAACCTTTTCCCTAGCCAACATATTTTCATAATTTGCTTGCGCTTTTCTCTGACTTTTGCCGAGTAATTTTACATTTAAAAGCGCATTTAAAATTATTATTTTCGCTGTGGATGTTATTGTTGGTGTTGTTGTTTTTGGGCGCATAAAGGAAAAGGAAATGAAACGCGTAATTTGTGTGCGGTTGGCGGCGGCTATTAAAAAACTGTTGGCGATTTTTTTGGCCACGGTTTCGCTTGTTTTTCGCTTTTTGCTATTTTGTTTTGTCTTTTTTTCTATTTCTATTTTTTCATTTTATTTTTTTTCCGTGCATTTTTGGTTGTTTACATAAAATGTTTATAATTTCATTTTCATTAGCTGGCGTTGCAAAATGCGGCTAATCAAACGAACAAACTACGATACGATTAGTTTATTGAACTTTTGGGCTCTTCATTTTGTCAGCGGCTTTGTTCAATTTTCTTTCGCTTTGTTTTTTTTTCCTCGCCCCCCTTTTGTTTTAATGGCTTGTGATTAATTAAACGCAGCTGACCCAAAGTCGTCGTGGTGGTTATGTAAGCCCGGCGCTTACATGATTTAGTGGGGGGAACTTAATTTGAGGCACAAAAGAAAGCAAGCGGCCAACTAATGATGCCAAAGTTGCACGCGGGTCGCGGCCAAAAGGGCCAGCAACAAACTGACAAAAAAAAAACAAAAAATCAGTTTACATTGCGTAAAACTGTGCAACAAGCTGCTGATGCGAGAGTTGCTGCTGCTGCTGCCGCTGATGATGACGAGCATGTGACACGCCCCGCAGCCATTTGCAACGCCTCAATGCACAACAACAAACGGCAGCAGCAGCAACTTTGGCTATTGAAAACTTTTCAGACCGAGCCAAGCGACTCGCACTGAATTCGTAAAGCCAAAGCCAAAGCCAAACAAATAAACGGAAGCCTCAAACCTGCTACAAAGGTAGCACAAAAAAAATCTACGAAAAAAATCTGAAAAAATGAGAGAAAAAAAACTTTGCAATTATCCAATGCTGCATTTGTTATTGTTGTTGACGTCGTCGTTGTTAAGCATTTAACATATTGTCCGACGAAAAACACACACACCCATTTGGAGCGTCTGGTGTGTGTGTGTGTGTGTGCGGGGGGGAGTTGCGCAAAAAGGTCAGTAAGGCAGCCGGGTCAATTCTAGACGCTGCAAGGCTGCAGCCAAGGGTTACGACTGGGGGCGCCACAGCAACGACGGCAACCAGGAAGCACTTGGAGCTCGCTGAGGGCCCAACATTAAGTGGCATTTCACGACAACGTTTTTTTTTGTGTTTTGGCTTGATTTCCGCATTGACATCCGCAATGGTTTTTGTCGTTGTTGTTACCTTTGCCATTTCTTTAGCTTTCTCACGTCTTTTGTCATCGCTGCCAGCTGTTGGCGCGGGCAACTGCATTTCCTGCATTTAACTGCACCTACAACAAGCAGCCCATGGCTATCAACCAGCTCCAATTCGAGATCCCGCTCGCAGCTCGAGCTCCTTCGCCCGCTTTGGCGAAATGTCACGCACATGAACTGCCAACTTTGGCTGCTGCCGCTTTTGCTCCACTGTGGCTCTGCCTGCTTACTGTCTGTCCCCCAGCCCCCCGCCCCTCCCCCCTTGTTATGCTTGCTCAGCTCTGCTTTTGGCATTTTGTTGCATGTTTCGATTTCACATTAGAAATGCTTTCGATCGCCTCGACCAAAACGTGTCTTGTGCCTTGCATGCGCTGGCCAACAAACAAGTTAAAGCCATGAACGTGGTCAGAGCTGGAGCTGAAGCTGAAGCTGAACCAGCAGGCAGCAGGCTGGCAATGCAGCTACGCGCTGTAGGGTGCAGCGCGTAAGGCAGACAAAACAGCAAGAGATGCAGTACCTTACTCGACAGTGATCGACAACGAGCTACCCTGCTGCGAAATTCAGTTTTGTATTTATTTATTCCAGGCATTCACGATAAGATCTCATTATGCTAATCAAATTTAATTAAACAAAAACAGTAAAAATAATAAAATACATATTTATAATAGATATACACACAAATTAAATGTATGAAAGTCTAATTTTTAGTGATAAAAAAATAATGTGTACCATATTTTGCATATTTTCTAATATAAACAAGAGCCTTAATTCAAAATTTAAAAATCAATTCTCATAAACCGAGTGTGACAAGATCTTCGTCCTAATTCAGAATATATATATAGAATACAATATAGGATTTTTTTTTGCTAATACACCCTACCCAGCCGTTTTTCAATGGGTATAGGGCATAAAAGAAATTGCAATGCAAACAGCAAGAAAACTGCAACGAAAGCGCGCGGAGAAAGTTTTTTTGGCCAAGGCGGCATTTAAAAATTGTATTTATGAACTGGCTGCAAGCCAAGAAAGCAAAAGTGAAGCCGAAGCCGAAGCCGGAGCTGAAGCTGGAGATGGAGCTGTAGCTGGAACTGTAGCCGTAGCAGACGCCACATGAATTAGCGTCAATGAATTAATGAAAGTTTTACTCAATGTTGCTTTTATTGAATTGTGTTTATGTGCGTGTTTTTGTAGTTGTGGGTTTCTTGATTTGTGGCGGAAATGATTCACAATTAGTCACATTTGTTGTATGCAACTAAGCTACATGTGTATAAACTGTATCAGTTTATACACACACACACACACGCACACTCAAGCCACGCTCGCTTTCAGGGCCAAATCGTGGAAGTTAAGCATTATATGTACGTTAGCCATAAGATCCGAACCTAGCTTGGCTATTCTAAAAGCCCATTCGAAACTAATCAAATTTATTTTTATTTTTTTCATTCGGCAGCATTTGCAAACAATTCTGTGAAAACTGCCTCTTTTTTTGTCAGCAGCGTAATTTGATATACACTTTTGTTCTTTTTTTGGTAGATTGTTTCCACCATGATTAGCAGAAAATTTAAAATTCAATTTATTGTTTTCAGCACTGCAATAATTTTCCTATACAGTAAAAGCTCTACAAATGGACAGCTACGTTTGTGCAAGAGCCAGCCTTATTTTATTTACACTCCAGTCTATTTCCTTACTAATTTTGAATACATATTTTGTGTCTATTTAATTGGTTACTTATTAGAAAATGTTGTTATATCCCAATATATTTTCTTACTTTTAGACCTAATAGATAACCTAATAAATTTACTTTCTTCTGTAAATAGGTCTTTTAAAATTTTTAATTTTGTTTATAAAACTATCCCGAAAATGGAAAAACATTGTTTTATATTCAGGAAGATTTGACTTAAAATTAAAATACAATGAAGAAATCTTGACTTAAAACAGCAAGAAATTTTGAAAATCTTGATTGATTTTTTTCAACAAGTAAGGAAAACTTTTTGCATATCCTTAATACCAAAGGCACATTAAAAATGTGAAAAAAATCTTATTCGATTATAAAATCGATTATTTGTCAGCAGAGATTTTTCTGCATGGTTTTCCTCGCTTTTTGTTAATTTTTCAAATAATTGGAATTGGAAATGTGGCTATTTGCTCTAGAGAGCTTTAACTGTACATGTAAATTTCCAAATTGTGGCCCTAACGTGTACCACTCTTTTCTGTTGTTGTGCCATGTGCAACGTTGCGTATGATTGATAATTGTGTCATACGGAAAGGTACGTGTGTGTGTGTGTGTGTGGATTTTCCACTCATTGCATGACATTTCATAATATTTAATATGACACCATTAAATAAGTAAAATTTAGGCAAACACAGCCGATGTGCATGCGGGTGTGTGTGCATGTGTGTGTGTGTGTGTGCGCATTGTGTTTGTCATTTTCAGTCAGTTTGTCAGCCTGTCAGTTTATCAATTAGCCAACTGGTAGAACAAGCGGCTACCCACTCGTGTACGTAATTTATTTTTAATTAAAAGAATTCTAAAGAAAAGACATGCGATTCATTCAAGCGCTAATACCCGTCAAGTATTCGTCTATATATACTTATAATAGGTACTCGCTCTCGTATTTTGTATTCATTTTCGTATTCAATTGTGTGTTTAACTCGTAGTCGTAATTAAAACTTGACTTTTATACTGCCATCATCTAATGGCCCAAAGCAAAGGCCAGCCTTGTTTTTGTTTTTGTTTTTTGTCCAAGTGAAGGCCCGCGCACTTGGCCAAAGCGCGGCTTAGAACCCGGCCCAGAGTGCTTCCCACTGAATGGTCGCCCATTGTGCGCGCGGATCAGCCAAATTGCCAGCAATTAAATTTCACATCAACCGCAATTTCTGGCCGCAGGTTTGGGCTCAAGTTAAGCTTAAGCAAATATTGACATTAGTCATAATAATGTGCTCTTGCAGTATGTGCTTTGTTTCCCCTGTTCTTTTTTTTTGGCATTATGTAAGCAGTTGGCGACTAAGCTGCTTAGAATTTCGTATTGGCCAAAAGCGATCGTAGTGACGAGCTGAATTCTGTTTTGGCTTTCGCGCTTTGTCGCTTTGTTGACCATTTTGTGGCCGCGGTTCGTTTTGGTTCGCTTCGTGCAGCCGCTGCCCAAAAACAAAATCGTGTCTATGGCCAAATTCAAATTAAAATTCCACAACGCACGCCAAGCGGCGACGATGGCGACGTTGGTGACGATGGCCACAGCAGCAGCAGCATAGCTAATGCCAAGAAGTTGCGCGGCCAAGTGGTTTGACAATTGTCTGCCTGCACCACCACCGCCACCACCACCACCATCAACTGCTAAAGCAAATAAGCTGAAAATGCACCGATTCATGTTTACTCTTTTTTCTGGCTTATTTCTTCGTTCCTCATTCACTCTTCAAATCTGTTTCTCTCTCTTACCTAGAACTTACCTAGCATTTTGTTATTCAGCTTAGCTCTCTCTCTCTCACTTTCCCACACTAACTACCAACTTATTTAGTCTCTCTCTTTCGTTTCGATTTTTCTCTGACTTCTTTTTCACGAGAATTTATCAAGAATTAATATTTTTGTAGAGTTGTCTAAGTACTGTTTTCTCTATCTCTATCTAAGGTTTTTCTGTTCTCTCTTAATTCTTTTAACTTACTTCACTCTTCTTTTTTCTCGCTCTCTCCAATAATATGTGTGTCTAATTGCTTTTTTCCTTATCTGTTTCTCACTCTTTCTATATAAAGCTGTCTCTTTCTATTATTCACATATTCTAGCTCTTCATCCTATTCCTGCTAAATCACAATCCATCACATATTCAATTTATTTTCTATATTTGTATCTGTTTTTTTTCTCTGTCAAAATAAGTTAAAACAATTTTGTGAAATATTTTGTGATATCCTAAGACACTCCAATAGTTTTCTCTTTACTGCTCCCTCTCTCTCTCTCTCTCTCTCTCTCACTCTCATTATTTCTGTCTATAATTTACTTATAAGCCATGTACAAATGTGTGTATATATTTGGATTTACTCAGGTAAAGTCTTTTTATTCAACTTTCTTTCAGCGACTTCTCGAGTCCTCTCTTTCTTTCGTTCCGTCCTTAATTTATTTAAGATACACTTACGTAAATATTTCAATATTTGTGAATGTATATACTATATATTCAGATTTGCCTTTTTATTTAACTTTCATTCACTAACTCACAGTTTCTACACCTCTTTCTCCCCCCTCCCACTCTCTCTCGCTCTCTTTGGAGTGGCTTGGCTTTGTTTTTTCTGGCAAACCAAGCGACATAGTCTCCACTCCTTGAGGTAGGGTATGGCCAAAAGTAGGCACAGCAACGCCCGCGTCTCGCAACACAGAGCAAAAATGGCAGTCGCAGCCGCAGTCGTTGTTGCCTTTGTTGTTGTTGTGGGTTCTGTTGAAGGCAGCGACGTGACGAGACGCCCAAATGGGGCGCAGTGAAATAGGCAACCATGGAGCGCATTCAATGGAGCAGGCGGCCAAAAGCAACAAAAGCAACAACAAGAAAACAAATGAAAACCCAAAGCGTTGTCTGCAGTTGCCAAAAGGCGGCGGAGATTCGGCTGCGACTTTTGTCGCTGGTTCTAGTCGCCGCGCTTGAGATGCCTGGCCTAACCTTGGCCTAAACTGCAAGCCAATGAACTAAATGCTTGTGAAAAACAGCAGCAACAAACAGCAACAGCTATTCGTGTGTTTGTTAACATTGTGTTGGCTGTGTGTGTGTGTGTATTTTTTTCTTTTCTTCTATTTTGTGATTTTGCGAATCGTTTTGGCAGTTTTAATGGCAACGTGAAAATTAAACAATTGTGCAAGCAGCCGCTTGATAATCGCTTCAATGATTCATGGGCCAAGCAGCAGCGGCAGCAGCAGCAGCAGAATAAGATTTGGCCGAAAGCAGCACTGCCAACTGCACCGCACAATGGGCAGCTGTTTCGCCCAAGGGGCGCAACGCGAAGCTGCCACCAATTTTTGCCTAACTAATTACTCAGCTCAGCTCAGCTGCTGCTGCCCCACGGCGCAGCCATGTCAAGAGGCTGCAGCTGGGGAGCAGGCGCAACTCAAATATTTCTAGGCTAAGCGCGAGGAGAGCGTGCTCGATTGCCAGCTACCCTGTGAGCAGCTCTTTTATTTCTACCTCCAAAGCTGAAATGCCAAAAATATTGACAAAGATTTTATATTTTACTTATTTACTATTGATTCATTTAATGGGAAAAGATTTATTGTATTTTCTTTATTTACTGCTGGTTGATTCAATTTATATTATATAGTACATTACTTTGCTATTGTAGCTATAGAACTTGCTGCTAAGTTACAGATACTTGATAGACTTTAAACGAATTTAAAAGTCAACAATTTAAGTCTGATGATTTATGTATTTTCTAAGTATAGAATATAGTATTTATTAAAGAGCACTGTCTGCATGGCCTTTCATTCAAGAACTAGCCTCGGATTCGAATCCGGATTGTCGCCGAAGACTGCAATAATTATTCCTATGTCAAACTCTCGACTCTCGACTTGATAAACGTTTTAAACACCCTTCTTAAATACCGATGCGTATAGATTGATGGATGGACAGACTGACACGGTGAAGTCGACTAATTGAAATATATACTCATATACTCTAAGGCGTCCATCGATCTAGTCGATATAGCCACTTCCGTCAGTCTGTCTGTCTGTTTTTATGCAAGCTCAGTTGTAAAGCTATCGTCGTAAATCTCGGCCGGATCGGAGTACTATACAAAATGTTACATCGGTCGACAATTGAGTTTTTTTCGGCAATATTTCTGTGTGTTGTTCTAGAAGTGCGCTAGGGTATTTAATTCAGATAGCTGCTGCTGTTGCCCATTATCCCTGGCTACAGGGTATTTAAACGCACCTTGGAGCCCAACTGTTGCCCAGTTGTCAAGTGGGCAATCGAAACGAGTTTCTGCTCGTGTTTGTCTGTTGATTTACCGCTTGGTCTGACGCACAGTTTCCCCATTTGCAATTTGCTTTTCCAAGACGCGTCACGATTCGGGCATCAAGTATACGCGACGTTAACAAGAACTCGTTGCCAGAGCTCTTTAGCATACTCGCGGCTCGGCCTTTGCCTACTCGCTTACGAAATACGAAGAGCATATTGTCCGTCCGTCCGCCCGTCTGTCCGTATGAGCGCCAAACAGAATCAGAAAATCAGAATCAAATTTGGGGCGTGGTAATTCGATTTAGTCAATAGATCTCCCCCAGTTTTAAAGCAAGACGCACACAATTTGTACAAAGAGAGCTGCCTCAGTTGAAATTTTGCAGAGTTTAGAGAGTCTAGAAGCCGGGAAATGAAATGAAGTGGAGGCACCTTTTAAAATATATTTGCACCACAACTGAGACTGCTCTCGACTGTGCTGAGCAGTATTGCGCAGTCGGTTACGGCCGACTCTCTGACTTGCTACCTTACTGAGCCCCCACTCTTGTCCGCTTTCCTTGCAGATGCGGTCGCCGAGAAGCCCACCACGTACCGGCCGACGGGCGCCAGCCGGCCCTCGATCGCGCCCCACAACTCGGCCCAGGAGCGGGAACGCAAGCTGATGAACGTGCTGGCGGCGCGGCGCTCGGCGCTGAATCGCGGCGGTTTTCGCACCCGCATCGGCACCACCGGGCGCAGCGCGACGTCGCCGGCGGCGGCGGCGGCCGTCGAGAGCACCTCGAGGGCGCCGAGCGACCCGCGCTCCGTGTGCATCCGCAACTGCACCAAGAACTTCACCCGCCGCACCACCGCCAGCTGCATGCGGCAGTGCGCGAACTTCACGCGCATGGCGATGGCCGGCACCGCCAGCAACGGCTCGGTGGTGCTGCGTGCGCCCAGCAAGGCGACGGCGGCGGCAGCGGCCGCCGGCGAGCGCGACACCAACGAGATCCTCTTCAGCGACGAGTCCTCGCACGGCCTCTTCGTGGTGGCCAAGGAGCAGAACGACACGCTGAACCACATTGCGGACGGCGCCAAGGCGGCGGCGGCGGCGGGCAAGCTGCGTGGGCGTGGCAAGCCGGCGGCGGCGGTGACTCAGGCCAGCACGTCGCTGGAGGAGTCGGAGGAGGAGGCGGAGGACGAGGAGGAGCTGCAGCCCTATCTCTACTTTGGGGCCAAGCTGCCGCCCATCAAGCCCGGCGCGCTGACCATCACGCCCGCCGAGGACGACGACCAGCACCCGCGCGTGCTGGAGGTGTCGGTGAGCCAGAGCAGCACCAGCAGCACCACCAGCACCACCACCAGCACCACACCGCCAGCGGTGGCCGCGTCGACGGCCAAGCCGACCGTCTCCACGCGCCGTCCGCTGACGGCTGTGGAGCGCAGTCGCAGCCGCTACAAGTACCACATGCGCGAGCGCGGCGTGGCACCACCGCCAGCTGCACCACCCGCCATCAGCCGCACGCGCTACGTGGGCTCGGGGCGACCCACCGCGGCCCTAGCCGAGAGTTCCCTGGAGCAGAAGTCGGCCGAGGCCAGCGCCGAGCAGCTGAAGCCCGTGCTGGTGCGACGCGGTGGTGCTGGCAAACCACTGGCCTCCTCGACACCGCTCATCATCACCGTGCTGAGCGCCGAGGAGGAGACGACGGTGGCTCAAGCGGTGCCGGAGCCCAGCACAACAGCAGCTGCAACGAGCAGCAGCAGCAGCAGCCAGCAGCACCACCGCCACCAGTACCACCACCAGCACCACCACCAGCACAACCACCAGTACCACCACTACCACAGAGCCACCCAGCACGACAAGAAGGCCAACGACAAGCACAACCACAACAAGAACGACAACAAGGAGCACCACCACCCCGCCACCCACGACAAGCACAAGCACCACCACAACCGCCAGACCGCGCACCACAGCCCCGAGCAGCGCCGCAGCCCCGTCGAAGCCGAAGACCATCATCGAGGAGGACACGGAGCGCCTGCGCGCCCTGGGCCCCTCGCTGACGCAGGAGATCAACATCGAGGATCAGAACAACCTGATCATCTTCTGCAACAGCACCGCCAACTGCGAGGCGACGCCGCGCAGCCCGCTGGCGCACACCACCGACTCGAGCGCGAGCTCGAAAATACTGCGGACCACCGTGCTGACCTCGGTGCGCTCCACTGTCAATCCGCGCACCACCAGCCCGGCGCCGCCGTCCGGCGTCTTCATCGGGATTGTGGAGTCTTCGTCGTCGTCCTCGTCTTCGTCCTCGTCCTCGTCGTCGTCGTCGTCCTCGGGGCCGTACGATGTCAGCTCCACGGCCGTGGCGGAGGAGCGCGATGTCGGCATGGAGATGCGGCGCATGAATCTGGTCACACTGGTGCTGGTGGCCGTGGGCGTGGTGCCGCTGGCCGCCATCGTGCTCTACCTGGTGCGCAACTACGTGGTGCGCCGCCAGGCCAAGCAGGACGACGTCTTCGACGTCTGCATTGCCGACCAGCAGCCCATCAGTCCCGTGAAGAAGCTCGACGCCAAGTATCAGCTGGAGCACGACGACGACGAGGTCGATCACCCCCAGCAGGCCATGCCCATGTCGAACGCCCACCAGCAGCTGCAGCAGCAGCAGCAGCAACAGCAACAACAACAGCAGACTCGGGACGCCAACCACAATCGGTACGACGACAAGTCCTCGCTGGCCAGCGAGTTCCAGGAGTTCGAGCGCAGCAACATCCGGCTGAAGAGCCTCCTCGGCGAGGGCAACTTCGGCCAGGTGTGGAAGGCCGAGGCGGACGACCTCAGCGGCCATTTCGGGGCCACGCGCATCGTCGCCGTGAAGACGATCCGCGCCTGCAGCGCCCAGGTCAGCCTCAAGGACGAGGCCAACATCATGCGCAAGCTGGGCTCGCACCAGAACGTGGTCACACTGCTGGGCGCCTGCGTGGAGAGCGGTACGTACTGCCACCCCTCGAACCCAGATACTCCCTTCCCGAGCGCCCTTAGCCACTGCCAACTGCACTCGTCCACGAGCTGAAACGGGCATATTGGGCGCCGCTGTTAAGGCTAGCTACTTCAGACTTGCAATACCCACGTTTGTATCAATTACGCCTACTAGGGGCGTGGCGCCTTTTTGTAGAGACCGCCTCTGGGAAATCGATAAAATCCATCTAACTGGGGGCTTGTCCATTTTAGAGCTAAATTCACCAAATTTAGTGAACAATTTTTGGATGACCTTCTCTAGAGATCGTTTCGTTTACGTTCGCTTTCACCCTTATAAATTAGAAAAATTATATTTTTTTTAAAATAACAATTTCCATTCTTTTAACCTGTTAGTTCACTGTGAACGAGTATTGCGCAGTCGGTTACACTCGACTGCGTCTTAACTCTTAGACATGCAAAAGTGCAGACTTTGATGATATATTCGACAGACGAAATTTCTAACACATTTTTCGCAGATACTCCAAAATCAAGTTAAGAAGAACGGACGCAATTAGTGTAGTGTAATTTATGTATTCGAAATCAATAGCAAACTCCGCTTAAGACAGTGTTTTTAAATTGGATTATTTGAATGCCCATTATTGTAAGAATCCGCATTCCATATTCCTAGTCCAGATTCCTCATCTGCAGAGCCTCACTTTCTGAATATTACCTCTTAAGTCATTTTTATCAGATACTCCAAATCAAGTCAAGAAGTACAACGGACATAGATAGATAGTGTTTTAAATTGGATTATTTGAAGCCCCAGAATCCATTGCAGTTGGAGTTTAGTGCCCAATCCATATTGGAATATTGCATTCTTGCTTCGAAATAGAAGCTTTTAAGTTATTTTGGACAACTTGAAGCCCCGTTATTAATCCCCAATCTACTCCTGCAGAGCCCCACATGCTGATCATGGAGTACGCTATGCGAGGCCGTCCGCTGTCGCTGTTGCGCGCTGCGCGCAGCGCCACCAACATTCTGCCCGCCTCGGTGCCGGGTGGACGCAGCCTGGCGCCGCTGTCGCCGCGGACGCTGGCGGGCTTTGCGCTGGATATAGCCTGCGGCATGGAGTACATTGCCGGGCACAGGGTGAGCTCGCCTTCTGGCCAATCAAAAAAGCAAAGGTCACACTTCTAGCCCCACTCCCTATCCACAGATTGTGCACCGGGATCTGGCTGCGCGCAATGTGCTGCTGGACCACAATGGCATGTGCAAGATTTGCGATTTTGGCATGTCCATTGACCTGGACGCGGAGCGCATGCGCAAGGAGCAGGAGAAGAATGCGGCCAACGATGTGCTGCGCAGCAATGCCCACAAGTTCAAGTTCGACTTTGGCAGCCGCTACATCCTGCAGCACTGGCAGCACACCTTTGGCCAGGGCCACGGCCACGGCCCCGGCGGCTGCTCCAAGGATCAGGCGCAGGCCGAGAAGAAGCACCACGGCCACGACACCATTGGCAAGCGCCACGCGCTGCCCATACGCTGGATGGCGCCGGAGAGCCTCCAGTTTCACATGTTCACCACCGAGACGGACATCTGGGCCTTCGGCATTGTCCTCTGGGAGATTGCCACGCTGGGTAGCTAAATTTCCTAAAACCGCTGCATATGTAAAGTAAGGTGTGGTGAAAAGAAATCCATTACACTTTAGTAATCTGTATTTGGCGCTGCAAAAGTCTCATCCGGTTAGCGGGATGACATCTTGTACTAAAAACACTTCTCTGACAGTTTTCTGATTGCTTGACTCCGATTTGCGTGAGCAGGAGTCAAAGCTGGACACCAGCAATGAGAAAATGTGAAAATGTCAATGTCATGGAAATCTTCGAGTCCGACCAGCAGCCCAGCAGCGGCTGGATGCAAAAAGAAGCGCGAGTTAACCCATTTCTGAGGCGGATGGAAACGGGTGATGGTGAGTGGATCCCTGGATGGCTGGGGAACCATCTTGCTATGAGCTGCTCCCCTACTGTCTACAACTGGCACGGAGTAACCTTCTATCTAAATCGGATGCTTTTAGCTATGCTAAATAAATAAACCCTTGGATTTCTTTTCACCACACCCTACACAAGATATATATTTGTATTTGCTGAGCTGACCTCTCCTTGTTTCCACAGGCTCCACGCCGTACTCCCATCTGACGGGGCGCGAGGTCATTCGCCGCGTGCCGCAGGGCCTGCGCCCCGAGCTGCCCAAGGAGAGCCGGCACGAGTTCTACAATCTGATGTCGCGCTGCTGGCACAAGGAGCCGCATATGCGGCCCTCGTTTGCGCAGTCGCGGCTGGAGATAACGCGCTCGCTCCACAAGTGGGTCGACGATGACTCGGCCGCCTCGGACTATATGGATGTGAGCGGTTTCAGCGAGGATCTCGAGCACGGCGTTGTCTACTTCAATCACCGCATCTCCGAGTTTGAGTGCGAAATATGACGTTGACTGAATCACCCCCCACTCCAGCACACCACCAGCACTCGCACCAGTACCAGCACCCGCACCAGCACCGGCATCAGCATCAGCATCCACCTGCACACCACGTCGCCATTGCCCACCAACTAATATGTACATCCGGCTCATTCCCAATCTCATCCATTCGTCATCTTTGTAATTGTAATTGCTTCTACTATCTCGAAATTCGTGTGCTTGTCGAGCAGTATTATTTGTATCTTGTATCTGTATCTGTATCTTTTCTCTCCTAGTTTCGATACGTTTTCGGTTGCCAGCGGCTTTGAGAGCTCCTAAACTTCTCTTGTATATATATAATGTATATTGTATGCGTTGCAATTGTTTGTTTTATGATTTACTGTTTAGGCCCTATATTTAATTGATGGCGCTACTTGTGCTTAGTTGATATTAGTCACTTAGTTCTTCTAGTCTGTATTTAAAATTTTTTTCCAAGTTGAGCCGCCTACCCTAACAATCGTAGCCTTAGTCGAGTTGACTGCACCGCAATATCGCACAGAGTTTAGATTTTTGAAAATTGTATTCTTATAAAGCGATAGCATCGCATAGTTAGTTTTATTGTTATCGATCGATATAGTAATACATAATTGTACAAATAAATTAAACACAAAATATATTAATTATTATTACACCAACTGGCAAATCTTTTATTAATACGCGACACACGAAATAAATAAAAGAAATTTGTTTATGTGTACAAAAACAAAAAATTGCTAACGAAATATTTCAAAAAGGAGACTAAAAAAGTCAACAAAATATAAACAAAAATAGAGCTTTTGTGTGAAATCAATCTTAAGTTTATAAAAGCATTACCGTACAGCCGGACTAAGTCGCTCAAAATAAATATATATTTATTGGCTACTTATAGATATGTAGTGCACATCTTCTGTAGGTGTAGTAACTATCCCGAAGATTAGTTATTAGTTATTTTCATCAATATAGGAAGCTGTGGCTAAAGTTTATAATATTTTGTACTACAAAAAATGTTATTGCTTCGGTCGTTAAGCAAAGTGGCCAGAATTCGGTTTTTCTGTTCTTTGATAATAATAAAAATATTAAAAGCACATTATTTAAATGGGACGCTAATTTTAAATATTTACTTAAGGCCTTTAATTTTTGTGTATGCCACACAAACCGGTTTTGAAGTTTTTCTAGCGAGCTGGTAGCGCTACTGGCTCGATCACAAGGTTGCCACCTCGATTAATTTACGTCTACAACGTATTTGTAGCGATGTGGCAACTATAGCTGGTTCCGTTTCGAACTGGTTTCAATGAACAAGCTCTAGCTTACAAGCCGTTAAGATACCGAAACTTTGAAAGTAAAAATTGTATTTATAAATGCGAACATAAATTTGCTATGGCCAATATATGTTTTATTTCATTAACCGCTTGACTGGGTCAGAAAAGAAATAAAGTAAAGTGAAATAAATATTAGATAAATTAATCACAGCAAATTGAAGTTTACTTACCTTGAGGTAGCTCAAAACCGGAAGGCGCTGCTCTCAACCGTGCTAAGCTTATTCTAAACTAGACTTGACGCATAATTAAACAGACGCTGTGCATTAAAGCCGCATATTAATGAGTTGCTTCAGTCGCAGCCGTTTTAGGTTCAGTTGCATGGCAATCACGGATCTTCCTCGTTGTTGCACAATTGAGGAACTGCGCAGCTGGATCATCAATCAAGGGATAAAACTTATGACTAACAAGCGCAAAAAAGCAAATAAACGAAACATAACTCGGCGGCAATTTGCAAATTAGCCATGTTGATTTCTTTTATGGCCGGTGGAGATGAAGATGTTTTCGCGGAAAAGCTTGCAGAAAAGTTTATCAAGCGCGGTTGTTTGACTCGCTGATTGATGACGCTGCAATAAAATAAAACGGCAGCGATGCGGTAATATGGTTAATGGACATAAATGTATAATGTGCTGAAACGCAATGCGTGAAATGGAAAATGCAGCCGTTGTGCCACTGTGGTTAACCAAGAAAGTGTGAAGAAAATTTCAAGTGGCAATTGAAAGCGAGGCCAGAGCAGGTGCGTCTTTAATTTTACCCCCAATGATAAAGAAATAACAATAAAGCGCACAAAAGCGAGACCCCCGAAACAGAAAAGTGATCATTAATAGGGCGATAGCCGCAAAAGCCGACGGAGAGAGAGCGGGGAGCGGTGAGCGGCGGGAGGGGGCAGAGGTGTCAGCTGAAAGGCGCTAACTCTGCAGCTTAAAGTCACGGCCGAGGGCTGTTTGGGGGAAAAAAACGAAAGTTGCCGCCCGCCGACTGCTTGCTGGTTAAATTGATTATCGCCGCTGGCAGCGCGCCTGACCCCTGGACGGCTGATTGAGCAGCGAAGCTCTGACCGGTAGCCGTTTGGCCAGGCGGATTTGACATGCTTCCGTTAGGGCCTGCTGTGTTTCCTGACCCAAAAACGAACAAAATACAAAAGACTTAAGACACGAACTTTGCAATGAGGCATGAACGGGCAGCAAAGGCTTCCGCATTACGTGCGAGCTATTTAGCAAATTGAAATTGTGAATTTAATGCCAGCTAACGGTTCGCTGAACTGCAAAAGAAAAGCAATTAGACAATTGGCAATTTAATGCAAACACGTCGCAGCGTCGGCAGAAGCAACAACAGAACCAACAGAGGCAAAGGCAGCAGCAGCAGCAGCAGCAGCAGCAGCGGCAACAGCAGCAACAGCAGCGGCAGCAGAAAACAGTCGGCGGCGAGTGTTGAAAGCGTTAAGACGTGCAAGCGGCAGCTGTGCGCAACGAAACATTAACTGTAAACAGTTTGCTCTGCTCTCTTCCACTTGATCTGGCCGTGTCTCTCTCGCGGGCAGAAAATCCCCGCATAAGCTGCGAATTAAGGCGCGTGTGAAATCTGTGAAAATTTGCGTTCAAACGCGAACAGCCAGGAGAGGGAGCGCGGACATAAAAAGTGAAAATTAGCCGCTTAAAGTGTTGTAAAGTAGTTCGATTTGGATTCGGTTCTCTCGCGAACAGGAAATAAACGGGCCAGATCTTAGCATAAAGCGAACGAGGTGATTTCTTAGCCTCATTCGATAAATTAATCATAAAACGAGGCAGCGGCAAACGCAACAACAACCGATAAAATCGAAAATGGAATCTTTAAAAGCTGCTTCTTTATTTTTTTTATTTGTTTTTTTTTAGCCCAATATGTGAAATGGAAACAACTTTCTAAAAGAAACAAAAAAGCCAGCGACAACGCACCAAAATTTGAATTCTTTTTATTCTTTACGCCCGAGGAAATTGTGTCAGCTTGTTAAGCTATGCGTGCTCTGCATGTTGTTGTTTTTGTTGTTGTTTTTTGTTGTTTATTTTGTTTTTGTTTAATGGCGTCGTTTAGTGCGCCGTGTCAAGTTCGTCGCCTAAGTCTTTCGTTTAGGGCCGGCAAATTGAATGTGTCAGCACGCGCCATCAATATTTTTGTCGTGCTTTTGCTGGATTGACGCCGAGCTCTGTTCAATCTCTCAGTTGTCTAGGTCGTTCTGCGGGTTCTGCGCTTACTAGGTTAGTCGGTTAGTTGTTGTTGTTGTTGTTGCTGCTGCGGCTCGGTGTCTGCTTATAGGATTCTCGACTCGCGACTTTCTTGCTGCGGCTGTTTCTCTTATTGCTGCGCTTTAATTTGCAGTTTGTTGCTGCAGTTACTGCTTCATGTGTTTTTTCGACTGGCCCCGTTTCAAAGTCAGCGCAACGCACGCGAATTATAAGCTAATTAAGATTGCCAAAGAATTCGCAGTGAAATTGCATTCAGCCAGTGCTCGATGCTGCATCTCTGAAATTTGCTTATCTATTCACTTTTACTCAATGGGCCTGGGAATCGGCTGTCGAATGTGGAAACGCGGCGCCTTATTGGCTTAATTTGATTTATGGCATCACGGCACTTTCCCAGTGCCCAGCATCCAGCATCGAGTCCCACATATGCAAAAGGCCACACAAAACCAGAAGCGCTGAACTTTTTCTCTCTGGCCATTAGCCGTTGCGAATGGCATTGCGCAGGTGTGCAAAATAAATGAAAGAGTTTGGCAACAACAAAAAAAACAAAGACAACAAAACAAAAAACGGCAACATCCTCACGAGCTGGCACATCCACAAATCGCGGCACGTTGGCAGCTGGGGGCGCGTTGAAGATGCAGCCATGAGCTTTTTAGTTACGAGCATTATTTACTGGCCTTGTGACTTGTTTTGGCAGGCTCCTGGCGACAGTTAATGTTTCTGCCTTTTCTAAACTGTCAACCAGTCGATAGATAAAGCCAAGCCAGGCCGCGACAAGGCAAGGCAAGGCAAGCCGAAGCGTCGGCGAGTTTTCACTTTTCAACTGCGCAAAGGTCAGCGCGTCGGCAACTGCAACTGCAACTGCCACAGCTGCAGGCAATGCCTTAAGGAGCCGCCGCCTGCCTGGGTGTTGTTAGCATTTGAATTTGTCGGCCACGGCTCCCATGCCATTGGCATTGGCATTCACAGATGAGCACTTTCGAATGCAATTGTTAGCAATGCGCGGACGGCATTTGCATTGTCAGCCACCTTCTTGGCCGCCAGAAAGAGACAACAACCGAGCAACAAATGCACATCAAGTTCAAGCTAAGTCTACGTGACTGTCTAGTTTTTTAATCAGGAAATCAGTCTGCGATCAGTGGCTTCAGTTTATTAAACCCAACAACACAATAATCTATATAAGTGCTGCTCGGTATTGATGTATATGCTATGCGAGGAATAAGAGCGCACGTCGTATATATACACGTATTTGTCCTGACCTTTCGTAACATATGGAATGCTCACTTTTTTAATTCCAGTTAGCCGTTCTGATGTAACTGTTAACATAGACTAGATTACACAATATTCTACACTAAAAGATTTTTTTCTTATTACAAGATTCCCAAATTATTGGAAAACTGTTAAATACAGGCATTTTTATCTTTTCACTATTTGTAACTATATTTATAACATTTTTGGAGGTCTATATTATTCTTTTCAAAAAGCAGAAACCTGTGTGTAAAATGAGAGAATGAAGTTGTTTAAGTATAAATTAAATTCTAGTCTGATCAACAGTAAACTGATTTTTAACGCTCTGAACAAACACACAAAATAATAAAATTAAGAATGAGTTATCTTCGTGCAGGATTTAAGGTGTGTAGAAGAAGTGTGCAATGTATATAAAGTACAATGACTTAACAATTATCTCCTAGATTTAAATAAAATAAAAAATAGTCGATTTAATAGTTATCTTCGTAGAAGATTTAATAGATTTAATTGCAAAAAGTCTTTTGTTCATCGCTCTCATTTTTTCTTGAAAATTATTTTTATAAAATTATGTTTAATGATATTTTAGACTTGGTTTAGCATTTTAGGGAAATCCATATTTCTGGGTGGAAATAGCAGATCCAAGATGGTATAGGTCAATTGAAACTTTTTCCAGGTCGGATAAAAGATAGCTATAGTTATAGTGTTATAAAAACCGCTGGTAATATAATATAAAGATAAGCCTTATGTTGAGCGTAAAATTCTTAAAATTTATGAAATTGTCTTTTTTGTATCGCAATTTTTGTTGGACAGTGTAACAGCAACGTTATCAGCCACAAGCTCAATGTCTATTTTGGCTGCACAGATCAAAGTTTGTTGAGGTTGTCTGATTTATGGCAGAAAACTTGGCAGCAGGCGCCGAGCAACAAGTGCAACAACAACAGTAACAACAACCACGACAGCAACAACGCTGGCAACGACATTTATGAGTTGTTTGGTGCTTCACGCCTTGTTGAGCAGGCGAAGATGACGCCGGCCACAAAGTGGCTATGAATATGGCTATGGCGATTACCTAAAGCCGCAGCTGCTGTAATAGCCACTGGCCTGACTTGAATGCGACTGCGGCTCTGCCATTGGCGCTGATGGCGCTGGTGGTGCGGTGGTTCGTTGGGCGTGTTGCACTGTGGTGTTTACTGTTTTATTACAATTGTTAATGCTCATGTTAATGGCTTTTACTTTCGGAGGAAAGGCGAACGACAGCAGCAGCAGCAGCAGCAGAGGCAACAATAATAGCGGCAACAAATTCAAATCTGAGGCAATGAAAGCAAAAGTTCGTTGCCTAAGTCTTTCGTTTAGAATGCGCTGTTGAAAGCGTGCGACGCATAATAACAAATGATTTCGTTGTTGTTTGTTGTTTGATTGTTGTTGCTTTCGAGTGTTTTATTTTTCGTTTATTTCTGGATTTTAATTTCGTCTTAATAACTGCAATCTGACCGCCCATTTTCCCATCAACTTTCGTTTGCCACGCAGCGCCAACTCCGAGCGAAAATGAAAGCGGGTCGCGCATTCGGCTGCCTCTTCTGGGCGCTGCTCTACTGCGTGCTGTACTTGGACTTGGTCAGCGCCGGCCAGAGCGAGGACGAGCTGCTGGACTTTGATTTTGCCGACGCCAAGGAGGCGGACGACTGGCAGCTGGCCGAGGAGCAGCAGGCGCAGCAGGCGGACCAGAAACTGGAGGACAACATGCTGGACTTCAGCGTGGACCTGGACGAGCCCGAGCCGGAGAAGCAGCTGCCGCCGTTCGACTGGCGCGAGAAGGTGCTGCGCACAGCCCTGGCCAAGGCCTTGACGGATCGCGTGCTGCGTCAGAAATTCGCCGAGGTGATGCCCATTCTGCGCGTGCTCTCCTCGCAGCAGCGCCTGGCGCTGTCCGCCCTCATCTCGGCCCAAATGAATGCCAAACAGGGTCACGAGCTCAAGCTGGAGCAGGTAAGCGGGCCGGCAAATTATCCGCGATTCCAATTATCTCACTTCGCTTATTTTCTATGTGTATAACTTTGTATTTGTACTCATTTATTTTGAATTCGTCTAAAGAAAATAAATTATTTTATTAAGTATTTAAAGTAATACAATGTCCCGCTTTATACACATAATTCTCCTTTTACACTGTTATTGCTTTCCTAAAAGAATCGTGTAAAAAAGATATTGGCCTAAAAAAGTGACTTAAGACTAATGAAAAACTGAGCAAAAATCTCTTATAAGAGTTTATTTCAAAATTTGTTTTCCACATATTTTAAAAAATTAATTCATGTAAACTGTTTGTATTCATTGTCAGTTTCTGACAATAATACACAAATGTCTATCAATAGAATTATTTTCGCTTATTATTATAATCTCTTTGGCTTATAATTCATTATAGTACGATATGCAAAATGCATGAAAAGGATTCACGGAGAAAAATTTAATTTTTTATGGCGTGTTATTTCAAAACCGCATAAAAATAAATAAATAAAATTATTTGATTAACAATAGTTTTTGAACTATTTAATATAATATGAATAAACTTAGTTTCTCAACTTTTTGTACGTATTAATTTGTATGTATGAGATAAAGCGAGTTTCTTCCTGTGCCCCGCAGGTGCGCATGATGTTTGGCGATGACAAGAAGCTGCTGCTGCCCATTGTCTATGACCTGGCCAACCTGGTGAAGAGCTCGGCGCGCAAGTACATTCAGCTGGGCAGCGAGATGGCGGCCGCCGCGCTGCGCCACACGCCGCTGCAGAAGCGCAGGGACGACTAACTGTCGAGGAGTCCGCCCAGGATGACGGCGTGGGCACCATCGACGTGAGCGGCCAGTCGGAGGAGGCGGCCGCCTCGCTGGAGGACTTCTTCGAGGAGATGCAAGCGGAGGTGCTCGATCCGCAGATGATCAACGAGGCGCTGCAGGCGGCCACGCCCAGCTCCAGCTCCAATTCCAGTTCCAGTTCCAGTGCCAAGCGAGTGCGGCGCTCGACGACTGAATTCGTGCACAAGCTGACGCGCTCCGTGCCGCTCTCCGTGAGTGAGCAGCAGCTGCTGGGCGGCGCCGCCGGACGCACCGTCAAGCTGAACACGACCGCCTTCGAGCAGCCCAGCGGTGCCGGCGGCTCCGAGACGACCACGCCCTCGTACGAGGCCGTCGAGGATCTGGCCTTCGCCGGGCTCAACGGCACCGAGCTGCCGCTGCACGAGCGAGCGGACGAGCGTCTCTACCAGCTGAGTGGCGGCAGCGGCAGCAACAGCAGCGCCGAGGAGCCGCTGCCCAGCCCGGAGGAGCTGATTGCCGGGCCGCGCTATCGCCACAACGAGGGCCCCGGCGGCAAGCTGAGAGGCCAGAAGCTGCCGCCCATCAAGCGCAAGCGCGTCCAGAGCTCGGCCTATGGGCGCGGCCGGCCCAAGACGGCGGCCAGCGCGCACAGTCCGGTGGTGGCGCCGCACAAGAAGTGCGAGCGGTTCACCAACAACATGTGCATACGGACCGACGACTATCCGCTGTAAGATGCACTTAGTTAGCGGGCTGTTGGTACCCCGGTTTCCTAGTTCGTAGTCCCTAAGATTTGTAGCTTAAAAATAAACGTAATTCACACCTTGATCACATCCTCTGCTCCAAGTGCACCTAGCTATTTAGTGGTTTCGGTTCGGCCCTACTAACCCGCTTCTCGCTCCAGCCAGCTAAAAGTCCACTCTCCAATCTCCACTCTCCCCTCCGCGCAGCGAACAGATCATGGGCAGCATTCGCCGACACAAGAATGCGATGAGCGCCCTGCTGGCCGAGTTCTACGACAAGCCCAACAACAACCTCGAGTTCGGCGACGAGTTCGACGACTACATTGTCAACAAGAAGCGGTGAGCGAACGATCCACGGATCAACAGTTAACAGACACCCACGAACAGCTCCCAATTACCCTCTCTCCGCATGCCCACCTCTCACCAGGCGCGAGGACGAGGGCAGCGCCGGCGGCATGTGCCAGAGCGTCGTGCGCTACGCCCGCCCCCAGAAGGCCAAGGCCGCCTCCGGCGAGTGGAAGTTCATCGTGAACACGGGCCAGCACACGCAGACGCTGCGTCTGGAGAAGTGCAGGTGAGCCAGATTCTCAGTTGGCACGAGAGAGCCTGACATATGTATATATATATATATTCGCTTGTATAAAGAGTTAATTAGTTTTAGTTCAAGTTGTTTTTAATAGCTCCACAAATAGCTAACACAGTCATCATTATTATCATCACCCTCATTATTGCTATCATCATCATTACATTCGATTTTGCTAGGGCTTTTCTTCCAGCAGTTGGTTTTTATTTATCGAATAGCAGTCATATAATCACATGTGCAGACAGGTATGCCAAATATCGCCCTTCTATGCGATTTTCAAGAATTCAGGCGGTGCTTACAGATTTTCATGATTTTGAGTGAGTTGAGGAGAGGACAAGAGAGGAGAGTGAGGTTTTAGTCTGTGCAAGAAGTCTTGGCTACATTTGGTCTCACTTTTGGCCCTTAATTAGCTACGCCAGCTCTTTATATGTTTGGCAATTTCACTTGCATATTTTCCTAACCACAGCAGCCCATTAAACTTTTTATTACCCGCGGAAATTTTGTCATTGTCAGAAATAAGCAAACTTATCAATTGAATGAATGCTATCTCTTTCTCTCGGTCTCCCTCTTTTCTGTGTCCCACTCTGTGCCTCCCTCTCGCTCTGTCTCTCTAGCTCCCTCTCCTTCACTCTCTCTCTCTCTGTCTCGCTTTTGTTCATGTGTGAAGCCACAAAAAATCATATACATGTTAAAATTTGAAACGTTTCTTGCAAGCGCACCGACTGTTAGATACCCTCACAGAACTCTGCCAGCGCTACGGAAGAAAAACTATCAGTAGACATGAGAGTGAGGAGCAAGCAAAAATCTGCTATCTCCCTCGATGCTCGCAAAGCACAAGGCACGCTTAATGAGAAAGAAGAGAAGACAACCAAGTAGAATGTACAAAATAGAGAGGGACAAAAGAGGAAGTGTGAGCAAGTGAATAAGAAAGAGAGAAAAGGAGACAGCATATATTTATAAACACATATGTACTAAAGACGATTCTGTGCAAAAACTGAAATGAAATTCTGTGATTGGCAGCAATCCCGGCGAGAGCTGCTCGTACCTGGCGCAGACGTACCGCTCGCACTGCTCGCAGGTGTACAACTACCATCGGCTGCTGAGCTGGGACAAGGTGCGCGGGCTGCACGTGGACATATTCAAGGTGCCGACGTGCTGCTCGTGCCAGGTGGACGGCTATCGGCAGCAGTTTCCGCCGCTCTCCTCCATCCAGGCCAAGGAGTACACGCCGAGCTACAAGCTGGACACGGGCAACGGGAACAGCAACGGCTACAACACCATCAACGAGGAGGATCTGGACTACAACGACGAGAGCGACGAGGACGATCTCGGGCTGAGCTACGCGCCGTACAACGGCCGCGACACCAACGAGCTGAGCTACCTGGGCAGCAAGAAGGTGCGCGCCAAGCTGCCGGCGCCGTCCAGTGTTGGGCCCTACCTGAGTCCGCCCGACGACGAGGATCCCTTCGGCGTTGCCGGCTATAAGAGCCACAGGAGCGCCAGTTCGGGTTCGAGTTTGGGCTCCGGTTCCGGTTTGGGTTCCGGTTTGGGTTCCGGTTCCGGTTCCGCGGCCAGCTCGAAAAAGTATTACAGCCAGCTGAGCCGCCGGCGGCCGCAGCGCAACGAGCCGCGCGTGGACCTCGCCTTGGACCTGTCGCCCAGCGAGACGCAGGCGGAACAAGAGGTAAACGTATTTGGGCCACCGCTGGCTGGGGAACAGCCGCGCGTGCCCATCAAGCGCAAGCGTATTTATAGCTCCACCACCATCCACACAGCCAACGCAGCCGGAGGAGCCGCCGCGCGAGTACGGATACCCGTACAGCTATCCCAACCACAGGGCACAGCTGCCACAACTACCACAGCTGGCACAGCAGCCACAGCAGCCACCAGCAGCCTACCAGCCCGCACAGGAGCCGCCGCAGCCAGTGGCGGTGCTGCCGCCCATGCCCACCAAGCGCCAGCTGCTGCACCACCTAACGCTGCCCTCGGCCCGGGTAAGCAGCGCCAGCACGCAGTCGGCCAGTCGCGACCCCGCCTCTATGCGCCCCTCGCGACGACGCCCGCTGGCGGTCCGAGTCCCGGCAGCGCAGCGGCGCCACTACCGACCGCCTATGTCCAGCAGCAGTCGACGGCACTTCCACGGCCGCCACATGTGAGCTCCATCTACAGCGGCTCCAGCGGCAGCGGCAGCGGCAGCAACAACAACGGCACTCGGCGCATCAACTACAGCTACCATCCCATCATCGACTTCTTCGAGAAGAACCGACGCGCCGAGGCGGCGGCTGCGGCGCCGGCGCAGGACGAGGAGGCGGACTACGAGGCGGCGGAGTCGCAGCGCTATCCGCTCAGGATCAGCTCCGCGGCGGCCACGACGAGCGCCAGCCTGGGCGTCTTTCAGCACGCGATTCCAACCTCGCACGAGCGCCGCATGGGCTTTGGTGGTGCTGGTGGTGTTGTTGTTGGTGGTGGCGGTGCCGGTGGCGGACGCTATGGCTATGCCAATGACAATGCTTGGCAGCCGCTGGTTGTGGAACACTAAATTTAAGTCGCATGTCGTCCCCAAACTCCCCAAACCCCACCCCACCATCCAGCCCTCGAGCCCCCATTTGTATTAACAGCGTGAAATGAATGCGAGAATTCGTTGTGTGGTCTCCCGATTGCCCGATTGATAGTCCGTAGGCACTTAATCCTATAATTGACGTAATGCCTAATCTTATCTAACGTAATGTTTAATCGTGCGTCGAATTAATTTATGCATTAATTATTTATTTATTTATTTGTAGCCTGTAGCGAAGTTCGAGTTGCGCGTTGTCGCAGAGAGTTTTAGAAATATAAAGAAAATACTGAAATCATAGAAATTACAAATGGTTGTATTATTTTTATTCTGTGTGGAAAACTAATTTCAATTAATATAATAACTTATTTGAATTTATAAAAACCTGATTTGTTTTTTTTTTCTCTTTTATTCAATGTTGCTGGCAATTAACTTAAATTGGTTAAGAAATTGTTTAAGCATGTTTATGTATTCATTTGAGTATTTGTGTTTATTAATTTTTATAAAAATTAAATAATTTAATCTATTCAAAATTTATTAACTTTTATTTAAGCCAGGAAAATTCTACTTATTACCCATTTGTAAAACAATTTATTAATCCCGATATAAATTAAACAAAAAGTTGTATGGTTTTATTATTCTTATTATATTTTGATTGTTTCGAAAAAGCAATTAAAATTGACAGAGTTTCTTTTTATTATTATTTGACTTTTGTGCAAAATCAATTTAAATTCATATAATTATTTATTAATTTGAATGCAATAGTATATACTAATGTCTTTTTTATTAATAAGTAACTTATGCGGGAAATTTATTCAAATTGGTATTTACAATTTTGTTGTATTTTTTTCTGTAATTATAAAATTTGTTTATATAAACTATGTATTTAAATAGTTTTATTATTTATACTATTTTAGTATTTACAAATTTTTATTTGATACACAAATATATTTAAGTATTTTAATTCAATTTATTTAAATTAAACATTTGCCGGCGTATTCTAATATTTAAATTTCTATACGTTACTCACTTTTGCTTTGATTATTCTGTTTCATTTCCAGCGTTTCGCGGAGTACTGCCTCGTAGCTGTCAGCTTTTGCAAGCGAGCGTTTGGGCGCGCTTTTAAAAGGGCATTGCAAAGTGTGCTTACGTCAATGCTAAATGGAAATGATTTAATTAAAATGGCGTGAACATAAATAACTTTTATGGCTACAGCTAATTGAGTAGGCTTTCTCTCTCTGGCAACCCAAATAGATATTTATTCAAAGTTCAAGTTTAGGGTCAGAGCAAGTGGCAGCCGCCGCTCACTAATGAGATATGGGCCTGAGCTAAAAGCTAAAAAAAGCTATAAAAAAAAACAAAAGCCAAAACACTTTTCAAATTAATTTTAAACTAGTTTCTGTGGCCGTTTCTGAAAGCTGAAATGTGCCAAACTCAAGAGCTGTTCGCGTATGCAAAGTGGGTTTCTAAATCGAAACGGGGCTAGATAAACAAAAACAAGCCTGGCCGTGTGAGAGTTGAAAGGGGAGGGGCGGGCGGCAGTGGGCAGTGGGGGGTCTTTGACCGGTTATAACATTGAATGCAGCAGCAATTGTTGCGACTTGCAACGTCACTGCAGTTGCATTCGCCAGTTTCGCTTTCATTGCCGCAGACGATGACGATGCTGAAAGACACCTCGTCGTGGCAGTAAAAGAAATGCGCTGCCAACGAAAAGCAGCGCAGCCCAATCAAACTGGAAAATTGGAAAAACAAAAGACGCTGAGGAAATTTTATAAAGTCGGAGCGACGGCAACGCGCTTGGCGCAGTCGTTGTCCGAACTCCCATTCGAAAATAGGCGCACGCGAAAGTAAAAAGCACTTGGATTGGCCTTGAAAGTGAGAGTTGAAGTGCAAGTGCAAGCATCAAATGGCGCCCCAAAGCTGCCTCTTCCTCCTGGCGCTGCTGCAGCTCGGCCTGGCCCTGAGGATCGACAATGCGCCCTCTGTGCCGGCCAATGGCAGCGAGGTGCCGCCCGCCTATCGCGTCTCCCGGCCGCAGCCGAAGCAGCCGGCCAGGCGCGTGCCGCCCCACCTGCAGGACATCCGTCCTGGCTACGTGGACGACGATGCGGGCGACGTGATACGCATCATTGAGCCGCCGGCGCACTTCCAGCAGCTGAAGCGCCTGCGCCAGAGGCAGCCCCAGTCGCAGCCCCACTCGCAGTCGCAGTCCCCCAAGGCGCCACAGCCGACCATCGTCTGGGAGCAGCCGCGCAAGCTGAGCACGAACGCGAACCGGGCCAGCGCGGATCTGCTGACGCAGGAGACGCAGTTCTCGGCGCACAGCGCCAACAGCCTGCAGCTGCCCGTGGAGATACTGGCCTCGGTGCGCCAGACGGAGCGTCTGCTGCAGCGCCAGCGCCAGCAGCAGCAGCATCCCCAGGTGCGACAGCGACACATTCAGCGCCAGACGCACACGCTCATCGGGCAGCGTTCGCTGGCGCAGCAGCAGCAGCGGCGCGGCCAGCAGCAGCGGCTGCGCGCCTCGCTGGCGCTGGCGCTGGAGCACAAGCGCAGCAAGCGCGTGCGGCGCAGCTACGACGTGGCGCAGGGCCTCGAGCTGGTGGCGCACATCGGCGAGCTGCTCAAGAACGCGACGCGCTACCTGCCCGATGAGCCGGAGCCGGAGCCGACGCCGACGTCGCAGCCGCGCTGTGGCAACGCAACCAGCTGCGACAGTCGACGACGCCGCCAGCGGCTGTTTAAGCTGGGCACGCAGAAGACAGCCGCGAGGGGGCGCAACTTCCGGCATGAGGCAACCACAGCAACAACAGCAACAACAACGGCAACAACTTCCGCAACTCCGCTGGCCAGTCGCCTGGTCAACTCACGCAAATCTCCAAATAACCGCAATCAGCAGCAGCACGACTCCGTGCTCTACGCGGATGTTATGACCAATATACGTAGCTTGCGGCAGGAGCACGAGCTGGCAGCGGGGCCAAGCAACAACAACAGCAACAACAACAGCGACCTGGCCGTGGCCACGCCCAGCTGGTATCCGATCTATGAGACGCCAACGTCTGCGCTGTTCCAGCCGGACGGGGATCCCCTAGAGTAGCCCAGCTCCACTAATTGTTATTTATCTGCCCATAGCTGTAAGTTAGGCTAAGTTGCAGAGTCGCAAATACAAAACCCGGTTTACGAGTATTTTCACAAGCGAATCATTTATACCTACAGCCTGAGGGGCTTTAACATAGGGTATTTTACAGCTGTGGCGTTATGGGGACATCATAATTTGCCTCAGGGGGAGAAGTACATGTGCATGGATGTTTCAGTGGAAAAAGGGTTTAAGTCAAACTTACACATAAGTATATGTGCAAACAGAACTTGGATCGCTTAAAATCTCTTTTCCTGAGCTATATATATTTTAGTTCAGCATTAACAGTCGAGTCGAGTTCAAGTTCCAAAGATTACCACAGCTGGGGACTTTGAATTTGTAATCTAAATTCTCGATAATTCCCCTATTTCCATGAAACTTAATAAATATCGAATGTTAACTTCGGTTTCTGGGCATATTTATAAGATAACTTGTAACGAAGACCTCTAAAAAGATAAAAGATATTTATTTTTTGATTTATCTTCCACCCATTAAAACCATTTTCAAGCTGAAATTGTCGAAAGATGGAAGTAAAGTGTTTGTGCGTATATATATATGTATTTTTTCTTGTTTATTTATTTACTAGCTATGTATTTAATACTTAAGTACAGCATTTTATCTCAGCACTTAGAATGGATGAATGGGATTAATAATACACGTTATGCATAAGGATATACAGATGTAATCAGAAGCAGCTGGCTGCTGATTGTAGGGTACTTGCCAGTCGATCAGGCTAGCCTGAAACACTCTCACTTGTTTTTATTTGAGTTCCTTGAATATTTCAATAATTCACATAAATTTGAGAAGCCCTTGTTCTGCGCTCGCATGGCATTTAATGAGTCTTTAGATACTCTGGCTGGCCAGCCAAGCATTTAATTTGGCTAATTACAACGGCGGCGACGCAGGTTCTGGGCTAAAGCGGCAATTTAGATAAGCAAACTGGCAATTAGCTGGGCAGCTTCGTTGGCTGGAACCTCCGCTCGTTCTGTTAACGTGCCAAGCGCCATTGTCTTGAACCCTGACCCCGCACAACATACAAGCATGCTGAGAAACTCGGCTTGAAGCGCGAACACGGCTGCAAAGCTGTCAACAATTAGCAGCTGCTGGAAAGAAAAAGACAGTGGAAAGGGCGAAAAGATCATAAACTATTTTGACCTCGTTACCCAGTAGCTTTTAGCCAGACTGAAGTGGATGTAAATTTTGGATCAATGGAAAAATATGTTTGTATTTATGATGGGAAACAATTTATTTATTTTACAAAGTTTATATATGTATTCTATGCATTCTATATACAGACTTCCGTTTTGATTAGCATTTATTGGCACGTATTTTCCAAAAGTTGTAATCAAATTTTTGCATTTGTTTCTTATCTGTTTTATGGGTGTGTTGTGGGGTTTTTTTAATATATTTTTGGACTGTTACATTTTGTAAAGCCCCAAATGGAAGCGTTCTCATTTCCACATTCATTTTAAATTTGTTGTGGATTTCGTCTTGTTTTTTATATGCTTAACGATAGTTTTATTTTTATTGTTTTAGAATGTTGTTTAGCCACTTTGGCAAAAGTCTAATTTATAGAGCTCGTGTTTTGTGCGCCGTGTGTTGGTGGACTGGCATCCATAAATTAAGCTTTTAAAATATTTTGTGGATGCCCCAAACGTGTTCTCGTTATGTAATCTCAACTTTCTCGCCGCTCGAAGTACCCCCCAAAAGGTGCTTGAACCGCGGCGCGGAAGATTTCGATTTACGATCTGAGCTGACAATTAAAATGGGTAAATAAAAATAATTGGCCGAGCTTAGAAGAATTGATATTGGTTGCCCATTGCGACATTGACCCCACTGACCAGAAGAGTACGTGGAGAGGGCGCGTGAGAGCGAGCGGGACAGAGCAACAGCCGAATGCAGCATTGTAATTAGTAATCGGTCATGCAAGAAATAGAAGCCCCTCGAGGCCCCAAGGCACGAGAGTACCGAGTACTGAGTACCGAGTACGCTTCATTGATAATCTGGCGTGTGGGTGGCTGGCTGCTGGTGGGGCATTGTTAGAGGCGCACGCAGCTCAATTGGGGGAATTTTTCTTTGTTTTTTTTGTTTCGTATTTTTTTGTAGGCAAATTTTCGTAGACAATTGTTTTGTCGCTGCGCTTTGATGGCGACGTTGCAAGAATCGCTGGCATTATATAAACATGCAGCACGGCACCAGCGACAGTCAGTTGTACACCTCAAGTGGCATTTGCACCACCAAGAAGCAGCCTCCCAAACAGCCAGCGAACAAGCAACTAATCAAACAAAATGTTCAACTTGCGCCTTGTCTGCCTGCTGCTGGCCTGCGGCCTGTTCTGCCTGCTGCTGAGCGGCGTTGAGGCGGCGCCACGCCCCCAGGAGGAGCCAGCCGCTAGCGACCTGGAGGCAGGCGTCGAGGCCGCGGCCGAGGAGAAGGACCTGCAGGGCGCCGCCTCCTTCGGCTACGGCTACTACGCCTCCCCCTACCTGAGCAGCTACGGCTACGGCGGATTCGGCGGCGGCTACTGGCCCCACTACAGCGGCAGCTACTACGGCCTGGGTGAGTTCGGTGAGTTCTGCTGGGGAGCTCCGTTCGAAGCCTGTTGATTTGATCTTTCTGCCCCAGGTTATCCCTACTACGGCGGCTACTATGGACTGCATCATCACCATGGCCACTATGGACACTATTATTGAATGGGCGCTCAGGCCAAGCTGCGTACTTGACCAAAATTCTAAATACTTTGCATTCTAGCTACAATTTAGTTGCGCAAGGACAATTGCTTCGATTAAGCAAACAAAATCACAAAAAAAAACATTTATAGCAGCAATCAAGCGTTCAACTTTTTTTTTTTTTTTTCGTCGACTTTTTGTCTTGACGCTCTAGCTGAATAAGAAGCCGCATCACCCATACATTAAAACCTATTATATATTTAATTAGTATTAGTTGTCATAAAAGCTTAGTGAACTGTTGCTGAAATAAAATGCTGCAAACTCTTAAAATAAATCACCAGGCATTTGAAATTCAAATCGTATCGGCAAATATGTGCTTTATGGCTATAGCCATAACTTGAATTCGACTTGCGCTAATTAACTGACTTTTTCCAAACGAATTAAGAGTCGAATTTATCAGCGCGGGCGACGTGACAGCCACAACAAATGAGGCTCAGGCGTCGCCATTTCTATGCAAATGCTCGAATCATGAATCCGAATTACAGGCAACATGGTAAGAACTCTGTCACGCAATTGGAAGATAGCTAGCCAGCTGCTGGTGTTGTTCTTATGCTACGTTTCGCGAGGCGTATGCGTAATTTATGAGCGCAATAAAACAAACAGCTGAAACAACATTGTGTAACATGGCTGTAAATGAAAAAGTCAACACTCAGTAGTACGGCAGTGAAGATTTGGTTTGCGAACCTAGTTTATTACATCAGTGAACCCTTGTTGGGCTTTTGTCACTTCTTTTAAATAATATTTATAAAACAAATAAAACATTTTCGTTTGTTTTTTTTTATTTTCAACTGTGAGGTAAAATATGTCTCAGGAAATTCTCTGATTTTCCCCAAAGGTGTACCCCGGCTTACGTTCGAGCCTTGGTTCGTCATTTTCTTTTCAATTAAAGAAGGAACAGATTTTATATATTGCTCTTAAACTAAATGAAACATTTTCTTTGTATATTTTCAACTCAAAAGTAGAATATCTTTCGGTAAATATTCATTAATGTTGCGCCTAAGCTAAGGCAGTATACATTTTTTTGGCTTACATTTTTCTAGGTAATGAATTTAAATCGAATAGTGTACTCTGTTTAACGTTCGATCTTTGGTTCGTCTTTTAACTTAAACAACGAAAAGATTCTATATATTATTTTTCAAATAAATGAAACATTTTCTTTTGTATATTTTCAACTAATATAAATGATTGTTTCTAAAACTTTCCAAAGTATTAGAATTAAAGCAAACAAATTTTTTGTTGCTTCTATGTATTTGGGGTTTTGGCCAACTGGTTCGGTTGCTGATTCGGTTCGGTTCAAAACTGGCCAGCAGCCTTGTTGTGTAAGTCGTGGCCCTTGCGACTAATCAGCTGACATTTGGCCAGGTCTGAAAACAATTGGCTCTTGGGCCATAAATAAACACAACGGCAGTTTGTTCGACACAACTGTCGGTCTGTCAGTCTGTCTGTCAGTTTGTCTGCGCCTCGTCAACTGCAGTTGGCGGAAGTGCTGCAGCCGGACAGCAAGATTAACGGCAATGCGACAGGCTTGTGGTGCGACAATAACCGTTTGATTTGATGCGATCGCCCGAAGTTCAGATTGTGCAGCTTTGCATAAAATTTGCATGCCAATGATTGGACGAATGATGACTGATGAATGTTATGGCATATGCCTGATTGCTGCTGTGAACCTTGCAAAAAATAAAACAAAGCAAAGCAAAACAAAACTCGTAAGAGCCGAGTGCGAATTAAGCCAAGAATTCGATGCGTTATTGACCTTTAGTCACAATTCAACTTAAGCCGACTTTTATTTCTGATTTGTGGTTTTTGTTTGCTTTATAAATGTCAATATCAAGAACATTTGAGTGTATTCATTCAATACGTTTCGTTTTGTATTCGCTTTGTATTCATCTTTGCAGACAATGCCGTTAAATTGGCTATTAAATTATCATTTGATGTGTGGCGCTCACGTTTTTAATTTGTTGCTGTTTTTACTGTTGTTGTTGCCTCTTTTTTACCTTACGCTTTGCTGTTGCCGAAGCGTGGCTAAAAAGCGGACTGTTAAAAAGTTATATATTGAGCATTTATCATAATTATTGTTTGCCAAATTTGATCATTTTGGCAAATAATTTCTTAGGCTAACAATGCGGCGAGACTTGAATTAGTTAAATAATTCATTAAACAGCAATAAATTCGAATTTGGCTTAAGTCAAAATAAACACACATTTAAAAATACCTTAATCAACAACAATAACAATCGCATTGCACTTGCTCGCAGTCAACAGTCAGATGAGATCCCTGAATATTTTTGGACCATTGCTCATGAATGGCCCAAATTTTAAGAGCATGACTTGGCCGAAATGCGCTTTCATTTCGAATACTATATGTATAAAGCACAAAAATCATATTAAATGGGTTTTACACATACACTCATTAACAATGGCAAAGCCATGCAATAAAACGGACAAGCAAATTGTTCCAATGGCTAAAGCCAAGAAAATCGAAAACTGTAGAGTCATGAGCGAGTTTTCGGATGTAGTCGTAAGCATGCGAGTGTGCTTTAATCGTTTATGCACTCAGAGAAAGACGTTATTCTATGATCGTTATAGAATGCTAACAATTCGGTTTCTAAAATTTCAGTTATACTTTGTGCTTGATTAGGTTGCAATCAAGTATGATTTATTTATTTTAAATTTGATCCACATAATTGAAAGAAAAGTACACTGAACTTAAGTTTGGCAACATGTGCTTCAAAGAACCGCAAATGGCTTTCTGTAATAGTCAAATATTTTGTAAATTAAGTATTTGGGAATTTTTGAAGATAAACAAGTTTTTGAATTTGGAATTTCGTTCTTAAGTTAAAAATGTCGATTAACGTCTATACATGATTTGTATATTTGGGATACTTAAATTAAGTACAAAATTTTTTTTTATTTAAACATTTGCATACTTTAAATTACCGTAAAATCGCCTTTATAAAAGTAAAATATTTGTTAAATTAAGTACTGTATTTATGTTTTGTATGGGCAGACTTTAAATTAGCATCAAAGGTTCTTTATAAAAGTAAAATATTTAGGAATTCGAAATTTCGAACCAAACCGGATTTTAGCAACGTCTGTACTTGATCTTTCTCCAAGTGTAGATATTGTATTTTTTGGACGTTGTGCTCACACATACAAACATTTCAAGACTCGAGTTCAAGTGCACGATCTGTAATTGAAAGCGAACCAACAATTTTTTGATTTATTTTCCTTTGTTTGGCAGTGCGTGGGTCATGTTATAATTCAATTAGACGCTAATCGGGTCATTAGCGGGCGCCTTGGCCAATGCGATGCAGTGTTAAAATGCAATCGGCCCTCTGGGCTGTCTGATGGTAATTATGCAGTATTATAAATAAATAATCAATCTATATGCAAGTGGCATTAACAGTTTAAAGTCAGCTTAAGGCTGTTGCAATGCGCGACTGTGAAAAGTTCCTGCTGCGACAAGTTCGTGTCTTAAGTCTTTCGTTTGACTGGCTAATTGATATGTGGCGCACATAGTGCAAGGCAGCCGCCACAACAGCAACAACAACCACGATCGTTGAGCATCCGTCTGGGATGCCTGCTTGCCACCAAGGACACAGCTGCATACGCACTTGAACTCCCATCCTGTGTGCGCGCGACCCTCAAAACTGGCCGTTGAACTGGCCGCAAAACGTGTTTCGCCTTCCGCTCGCTGCGGCAATTTGGCGACTTTTGTGGTTGCCGCAAGTGTGTATCGCGCTGGCCGAGACCTGCGGTCGGTCTCTTGGTCATGCCAAAGGCATTTAAGTTCGTCTTTGACCTTGCACGCTGATCTTCATGCGATCTTCGTGTGTGAATGGCGCACCACAGGGCGCGTATGTGCATGCGTGTGTGTGTGTGTGTGTGCGTGCGTGTGCTGTTGTTCTGCTCTTAAACAAAAAGAAACAACACCCCGCACACCTTAATTACCTGTGTCCCATGCTCGAGTTGGCAAAAGCAAGGGCAATCAATTGTGCCCACCGAGCTCTAAATGCATCCGACCAGAAACGCGCCCAAAAAACAAAAACATATAGAGAACACAAACAAAGTTTACCAACTCGTAATTTTATTACCAGCAATTCCAAAAGTCAAGCGCTTTAATTAGCCTTTAACTTCCGCAACATTTGCAACATTTGCGTTAAAGAATGTTATTCGGTTCTGCTTGTCCATCTGAGAGTCGACATGGTGTCTATTTTTATATTCGGCTATCTAGCTATCTGGCTCGCTTGTGGGTGCACTCCTCCCCCAAGCGGAGTGATTTATGAACGCGCCGAAATGTTCATAAATATTTGACGGCGTTTGTTTGATTTGTGAAACCATTATAGTTTTGATTAAAGCGTTTAGTGCCGTTCAGTGAGCCATATAATCAGACTGGGGCCTGCTGTACTCTAAGAAGGAAGCACTTTTTCTCAGATACTATTAGACAAAAGGCAGCTGTCCATTTTGGCACATATTCTAAATCATAATGTGTATCCATTATTTTACGTCAAATCGCTGACGGGAAGTCTCATTTGATTTAAGGCCATATTTCTGCTGTGCTCGGCTTAATTGACTCAAGTGGAAACTGCGACATCATTGCCGCAAAAGGCTGCCTTTAGAAAGGCAGCACCTCAAATCCTGCTACAGTAAGGTCACGCGTACAGTAAACTTTCTAAACGAGAACCAGAATCAGAATCACAAACCCGATTTCACTTCCCTCTTTGCAACAGGATCGGGCGCATCTCTTGGCACTTAAGACGATAATTCATTGTGAAGCCGATGACGATGACGCCGCTGATGCGACCTTGAGGCAAAAGTGCAAAAATTGTTGGCATGTTTTTTTCTTTTTGTTGCTGTTGCTTTGCGCAGCAATTGTTGTTGCTGCTGCTGCTGCTGTTGGGTCTTGGCTTCGTGTAGGATGTTTGTAATTAAGCTGAACTTGTTGTTGTCGCCGGTTTGTGTTGCCATTTGCTGTTGCTGCTGCCGCCTTTATGACCGACAAATTTATATTGCAAATAAAACCAATGCTCAGCTAATCGTTCACAACTGTTGCTATATAAATTAAATGCTTGAATTTCTCAAAATTTATAGCAGCCACTGCCTATTGTTGTTATTAAATTCAATTAGCTATTGTGATTTTATCGAAACTGTTTGAGCATGGGAAACAAACAGTTAAGCTTGTAATTTGAAGAGAAAATTATCTATTTTACAAATATTTTTATTGAGCTCAAAATGAACTATGGTTGATGTCTGTACTCAAATAAAATACTCAAAGTTGATGTGTGTTCTGTAATAGAGCATTAGTGCGTCGGCCTTGCGCTGTCAGCTTTCTTTACTTGTCAGCTAATTTATTTACTTTGCTTGTATATTGTATCATTTTTCATTAATATTAAAAATCAGCGCAGTTTATTGAACTGCCTTGCCGGATTTACGGTGGGTGAAAATCATTGTCGCTGATTCATTTGTTGCTGTCGATGTTTACATTGCGGTTTGATTGCGCTGCGTTTTGTATGCCATCGGCGAAATTGTCGCAGCCGCAAGTCAGGTGTCGAAATCCATAAAAAATAACCGTCAAGTGAACTTATTATTTATGAGCCAGTCGCCGAGCATCTTAACTAGTTCTGGTTCTAGTACTAAGCACATCCTGACAGCGACCGCCACTTGGCTGGCATACAAATCGGCGTGGAGTGGCGAAGAGAACCTGTCCACTTAGTTCGACCGACGCTGGCACATAAATTGCGCAATTAAATGCTTGTATTTTAAGTATTTTCTATTTCCATATAAATATTTAAAACTGTTTAATAAAGACAAGTCGCGCTTGCCAGAGCTAAGAAGCTTAGCGTGAAGCTCTCAGTTTCAGCTTATATAATACGTCTAGTTCTTAATATATATATGTGTATAACTTTGTGTGTGCATATAGAATAGAACATTTTAAGTCGTCTGCCTCCTGGCCTGGCCTGGGTTCTAATTATCATACGAAAATTGACGATTTCAGTTAAAGTTGTTAATGGCGTTTATTTGCTTGATTGCCAGACAAATATATATCGCCGCATTTGAAAGTTGAAATACTTGAACCGTGTTCGTACAAATTGTTTCGATTTCGATTTCGGTGTGCGTATCTTCCGGTTTTCGGCCAAATTATTATTAATAATAATTGAATTTCTAGTTATTAACGAGCTGCGAACAGTTAACAACCAGCATAAGCTATTTTTGTTTTATGTACACATTTGTTTTGTTTTTATTTTTAGGGTTTTCAATTAAAAGCAACTGCCGCTCAATCCATTAAACGTTCGATAACACGGGCATAATTTGTCAGCACAGCTATTAATGCATGAAACAACATTAATTAGCAATTAAAAGTGCTTGGAACAAGGTTTCTAGAATTCGAGCCACAAAGAGCATTGGCTGCACTCGCTTTTGGGTGCAGTTCTCATTTTTGATTTTAGTTACAGTTGAGCGGATGATTGATGGCATCAAACTCAGTTGCGCCTTTGCATTGCGTTTATTGCCACGCACTGCAAAGCGACAAGCCCCAAGTACAGTCCAGGGTATCTAAGCTTGTGAGTGGAGCTCTCAGCTAAGGTCAAACGCAACGAGAGCTCCGAAAGTATTTGCCAAAAAGAACACAAAGACCAAGAGCCAATGCTATAGTCTCGCTGATACCCTGTAACCTAGTGGGCGTGATATTAATATAGTGAAATAATATTGATAAGGGTACTCTATAATAAAATGCCAAAAAAGCATCGATATAGGGCAAAATACAAGAAAGTGCTTTTCCAGTTCGATGTCCCTAGCTCTTTTAGTATACAGGATAAATAAGTCGACAAGTCCCAAGTACAGTCCAGGGTATCTAAACTTGTGAGTGAAACTCTCAGCTAAGGTCAAACGCAACGAGATCTCCGAAATTATTTGCCAAAAAGAACACTAAAATAAATCAAAAAGAATGCTATAGTCGAGTGTGGGTGACTAGAAGATACCCTGTACTCTGTACCCTGTACTGTAAGCATTGATATTTGTCGATATCGATAATCCAATGCATTAATTTAGTAAAACTATTGCTGCACGTGATTTTATGTGTTTTAAGTTTTCGCATTCTCTGTGATCACAGGGTATCATACGATTCGGCTTCAATGTGGGCTCGTGCTGGGTTCCAGACCCATTTAAAGCAGTCAGCAAAGCTCAGACATAGTCAGGGTCAGCGTGGATCGTGGAACAGTAGCCCACAAACGTGAATTTCATGTTGTTTTGGCAACTCTGTCGCACATTTCAGATAATGGCAGCTGCGTGGCAAATCGATCAGCGGCTCGCAGCAAGTGTCAACGGGCAGGAAACCGCAGCTTCAGTAAATCGCAGCTGCTGCTCTTGAAATGCTTGGGCCCGACCTGCAACAGCAACAGCGGCGGCAGCAGCGGCACCAGCGGCAGCGACACCAGCGGCACCAGCTGCACATGCGTAGCCGAAGTGGAAGTCGGAGTCGGAGGCGAAGTGCGGCCGAAGTCGGCTTGACGCTCTTATAAATAAGGCGTGCGTCGGCGCAGCTTTTGTTATTTGAACTTCAAATCTGCTCGAGTTCGCATCGTCTGCTGCCAGGCGGCGATTGAAATTGTCGTGCGTCGTCGTCATTAGCGAAACGCGCGCGTTTTACCAGCGTTTTTTTGGCCGTGTGTGTGCTTACAAGTGGGTAGTGGGTAGCTCTTGCCATAAACAGAACACAGTGATATAATTTTTTTTTAAGCTACAAGCTACATACATATATATATTTCTAGCTGCTGACGCAAGTGCTATATCTCGACTCCGCGCGTTGTTGCAACATTCAGAATGAAGATGGTGAGTTGACGTGCGAGCTGTCTGTGTGTCTGCTGGACAATCGAGTAATAACAATATCAGTTAAGTTAAGGCTAGAATACAAGAAAGGTTCACACTCTTTTTTGGGGCGCAGTTGCAGTTGCAGTTGCAGTTGCAGTGGCTGTTGCAGTGGCAGCTGGCAGCGGCAACGACAACGACTTCGGCGTCGGCGTCGGCATCGCATTTGTCTGTCAAACAAAATTGCTCAACCGACGAAGACGAAAATCAACAAGAAAAAAAAAACAACAAAATAGTTTCCAAAAGCGACAGCAAAAACAAACAAGCTGCGAGTACCCGACGATTCGTTTACGTATTTCCATTCGCATGCAAAATTTGCATAAATGGCGCTACAATTGAGGAAAATCGGTACGAGTACAAATTAAATAACACGAAAACAAATGGAGAAAAACTGAATGCTGAAAACTGAAAACTGAAAACAGGTGGCAAGCGCGACCTGCCGCAATAAAGCTGCCTGCCCTCAAGACCAACGGCTGACTCAGCAAGCGCTACCCAAATCAGTCGACGGGCGGATGAGCAAATACGAAAGCCACGTACCGGAAACACTCATAAATGCGCTCGATGTAACGCCTTCCCCCCGCTTAACCTTTGCAGGCACTTAGCGCTCTTAGCGCTCTTCACGCTCTGCGCGTGTTCTTGGCCGCTGGGCAGGCGTTACAAATGTGGCAAGCGATTTGCCAATCCATTTGGCCAACGCTGCGTATGCGCAACGCGCTGAACTTCACATTCACAGTGAAACATTTGGCGGGCCAGAACAAAAGTTGTCATGTTGGGCAACTGTAATTAATGCCAGCCATAAAACCAGCAGCCAGATTTTCGTCAAGGTCACACACACACACACACACACACACAACACCTTTTATGTTAAGGGAATTTCACACGCCTCAATTGTGACAATTAGCGCGCCCCAAAGCCAGTCGTCGTTGTTGCTGTTGTTGCTGTTGTTGCTGTTGTTGCTGTTGTTGCTGTTGTTGCTTTGTCACCAGTACGCATTGTTGTAAAAAATGACTCGTCGTGATTTAACAATCAGATTCTCCCTCCGCACGCTCCACTTGTGGGTGCAGCAACACTTGCCACCGTTACAAGAATCACAGAATTATGCCACACGAAATGACTCGGCAATTTGTTAGGATTGCGTAATTAGTAGGGCGGGGTAACAATTACACACTTCTCAAATTAGGCTACAGGGTATAGACGCAAATAAGATCTGACGGGTAAGAACGTTGGAAGTGGCTGCCAAATACTCGCTAACAGTATATTAACATTAAAAAACATTATGAAACTGTTTAGACGATAGCCTTGACTCTAAGAAGCTGGCTTACACAGATTGGATTACTGATCGTGAATGTATATACTTTATAGCGTTCATGTTACACATTTCGTGACAACAGTAAAATACCCTCTGCAAGCGTGTAAGAACCACAAGAGTGTTTATTAATTAGAGCGGAAACCGCATATTGTTGCCCAAAAATAAAAGTTTCGTTTTTTGTTTTTTGGGAACATTTCCATATGTGTTAAACGAAATAAAAAACAACGCGAGTCACATTTGCGGTACGCCTTCTACTCGGCACGTTGAGAATTTATTGTATGACACCTGAGTCACAGCCATATAGAAACATCTGAACAAAAAAGCGACAAAAACAAATCCACTTAATTGGGCTGCGACTTAATGGTCAACATATCAAAAAGCTGTTGTTGCTCGCTCGTTGCTAAATGCGGCAAGGAAAATCATTTAAGCCATAAGACTATAATAAATGTCGCCCAGCACACAGAACTCTGAGCTGAGTCTAGAGACCGACGAAGCTGAGGAAGCCACAGTTGATGTTTATGGCTCCAGTGCAGCTGCACTTTGGAAGAGACGAGTTGGAGTCTTGGAACTGACAGCTGACAGCCAGCGCCAGTCATAGATTTAATTATACCCTGTTCCCATTGAGGGTATAATGGCTTTGTGCCAGTGGATGGAACAAGCAGAAGGAGGAGGGGCAGATATATATATTCTCCTACAACAATGGTTTCACTCGTTCTCTCTTTCTTGAATGAGAAGGCAGCGTGGAGTGTGCTTGCAGGGCATCTCCTAGTCGGCCACACTCGACTGCAACATGCTTACCTGTTTTTTATTACAATTAATCAAAAAATTGTGTTTCAGAGCCGACGACTCGTTCAAGTCAGGCAAAAAAGCGCGTGGGAGGTTGAAACTATTTTTATATTTATTTAGATGGGTTCTTTGCTTTGTTTCAACGGTTCCGAAACGGTTGATAGCTTGTCGTTAGGATTTTATGGCTTTCGAGAGCTCACTCAAGGCGTTTTTTTTGTTTTACCTCCACAAACGAATTATGTGCTTCAAGTCGAGCACTGAAATTCCGGGTTCTTTGCGAAAATCTAACGCCAGACTTGTTTGTTTGCCTCTCAAAAGATCTATCAGCTTAATGGCTTGAATTGAAAGTATATCATAATGAGTATGCAGCCGTGCACCGAAGCGCAAATACTCTACAAATTCCGAAAAGTTAAGAAAAGCAAATATTTTTTATGCTGAAGTTTGGCCAGAACGGTTTCGATTCGACTTCTAGCCAGGAAAAATGAACGCGTCTTCTGTGTTACAAAGATCGTGACAAAACTGTTAAATACTTGAGGCAAGGGTATTGAAATTAGTTAGCTTCTAATAGCGACAAATTGGTTTTCTCCGATTCAAGGTTGACAGAAATAAAATAAATCACAAAAACTAAAAACAAAACTTGTCTCAAATTCGATTCAAGCGATTCGCCGGTTTTCAATTTAAATAAATCCGACAGTTTCTTAATTAAGCCAACTTTAATAATCAAACGCGATCTGGCGAATGGCGTCGGGGAGGAGTTCTTTGAACTGGCCGGAGCAGCGAATTCCAAGTTACGTAACGTCGTTAGCACTTACGTAATTAGAACATTCGCCGGGCCCAACTGCCATATGCTAATTGCAGATGCGCTGACATTGAGGCTGTGGCTGTGGCTGAGCTTGTGGCAGCTGCTACCAGTTTTTCGCTGCCCCAATAAGCTGAGAGGCTGTTTGGCATGCGGGCGCCTTTGGCACGTTATTAATGGACAACCTGTCATTGACAGACTCGGCATTCCGCGGCGAGCGTTCATCAAACGCATTTACACACCAGCCAAAATGCGTTTAAATGCTTTTAGCTTATTGATCAAAAGTCATTTACAAACACGTTAAGTGCCCCTCAATATAAGTGACCCGATTAGCCGCCGCATCGATTAGGGCTAACAATTAAATATTACAAACATCACAAAAGGCATTTGCCAATTATATGCGGAAATTTGCAGGGCATCTTAAAAGATTTAATACACTATTCGATGTCCATAAAAAACTGCTTGAACTACCTCCTATTGAAGCTGTTAAATGTCTACGACTTTGATCTTCTGTCTGCCTGCTGTTCGGCTAATGATTATGATCTTTAATAAACACATTCAAGTAATCCGCACTTAAAGTAAGCCAACGAGTTGGCAAAACTACGGCAAGACCGGATTTCCTTGAACGTAGTACAAAATACATAAATCAACTACGTTTTTTTCAATCCCGAATTTCCCAATTTGTGTAATTTTTGGCTTAATTTAAGCCGAACTATTTTTAAGTATTTTAAGCTGGAATTGGGCTCGTCAGTCATTCCTAATTTTATCTAAATTGAATTTAATTTTAGAACCAATAAGAAAATAGGATAGATTTTTTAAATATTATTTTTTTTATAAAATATTTACTTCACATTTTTTGCCAATATCATTTTTAACAAATTTATTTATTTTCTTTAGTGTTTTATGCTTATATATGATTTTGACATATTTATTACGTCATGTATTACATTAAATATATTTTAGCCAAGTTAGCTCATCTATAAACAAATATACTTTTTCTAACAGCAACTGCGCTTCTTATGCATTGTTCTGGGCGCTGTCGCCGCCCAAAGTTTGTCGCCCTTTTCCACGCAGCAGCTGCAGGTGAGCTTTGACCTCGTCGACAAGCCTTTAACAACCATCTAAAACTGAATCCCTGCAGGACTTGAGCAATGACATTAATCTGCAACACGGCGGATATGACTATCCCCAGCCGAAGGTGCCCTTCACGGATGGATATGCCTATCCACGGCCATCGGTGCCATTCCCCCCGCAGCCTCAGCCGCCGAGCAAAGGATATGACTACCCCAAGCCGACCATTGCCTTCCCGCCAGCAACAAGCGCCCCACCCCAGCCGAAGGTTGCCAGCGGATATGCCTATCCCCGGCCCGCAGTGCCTTTCCCACCGCCAGAGCAGCCGAAGTACGTCCCACCGCCGCAGCAGATCATTCCAGCCCAGCCGAAGTATCTGCCTCCGGTGCAGCCCAGCAAGGGATACGATTATCCCAAGCCAGTGATTCCATTCCCCGCTGTGCCGAAGAGCCCACCCCAGCCCCAATATCTGCCACCTGCAGCACCAACCAATCCACCGCAGCCCAAGGGCTATGACTATCCAAAGCCGGTCATCCCGTTCCCACCACCACCGCCCGTGCAACCCACAAGTCCACCTCAGCCCAAGTACTTGCCTCCTGTGAAACCGACCAGCCCACCTCAGCCCAAATATCTGCCGCCCGTGCAGAAATCCGGATATGATTATCCGAAGCCAGCCGTACCCTTCCCAGCTCCGATTTTGGCTCCCGTAAGGCCAACAAACCCACCTCAGCCCAAATATTTGCCACCCGTGATCCCGACTAGCCCACCCCAACCCAAATATTTACCTCCTCCCCAGCCAAAATCGGGATATGATTATCCGAAGCCAGCCGTACCCTTTCCAGCTCCGACTTTGGCGCCCGTGAGGCCAACAAACCCACCTCAGCCTAAATATTTGCCACCTGTTGTGCCAACGAGCCCACCCCAACCCAAATATTTACCACCTCCCCAGCCCAAGTCGGGATACGATTATCCCAAGCCAGCGATACCCTTCCCAGCTCCGACTTTGGCGCCCGTTAGGCCAACGAGCCCACCCCAGCCTAAATATCTGCCACCCGTGAAGCCGACCAGTCCACCTCAGCCCAAATACTTACCTCCACCCCAGCCAAAATCGGGATACGATTATCCCAAGCCGGCAATTCCCTTCCCAGCGCCAACTTTGGCTCCCGTGAGGCCTACAATCCCACCTCAACCCAAATACTTGCCTCCTGTGAAACCCACTAGCCCACCCCAGCCCAAATATTTACCACCTCCCCAGCCCAAGTCGGGATACGATTATCCCAAGCCAGCGATACCCTTCCCAGCTCCGACTTTGGCGCCCGTTAGGCCAACGAGCCCACCCCAACCTAAATATCTGCCACCCGTGAAGCCGACCAGTCCACCGCAGCCCAAATACTTACCTCCTCCCCAGCCGAAATCGGGATACGACTATCCAAAGCCGGCAGTTCCATTTCCACCACCAGTTATTCCCAAGAGCCCCCCTCAGCCACAGTACTTGCCACCCGTGAAGCCCACGGTGCCGCCTCAGCCTAGTTTTTTGCCTCCCGTCAAGCCAAGTGCTGGATACGATTATCCGAAGCCGGCAGTTCCGTTTCCGCCTCCAGTTATAGTGAAGACCACGCCCCAACCACAATACTTGCCGCCCGTGGTGCCGACCAGTCCGCCCCAGCCCAAACACCAGGGCTACGATTACCCCAAGCCAGCGGTTCCCTTTCCGCCACCTACCCCGGCTCAGTACCTGCCTCCCCCCGCACCCAAGAGCGAGGGCTACTCCTATCCGAAACCGGCGATCGCCTTCAATTACTAGGTTCGTTGCCTGTCTCTCCCATCACTAATTAATTGACACGATTGCCTCTCCGTGCCCATAGGAACTTACGATATTGAATAATTGTAATTAACTATAATAATTTTATTTAATATTTAATATTAATGATGTACCTGAGACCGCGCTCGCGGCCTCTGCAATCGAATTTTAGTCATTAAAATATGTTTATAAAATTTACAACTGCGCGATCCTGCCGAAATAAATCGAACGATGTCAATGAATGAAAATAAACGATCTTCACTGATAGTTCAAGTTCAGAGGTGACGTTACTTGCGATGATTCATTTATGAATAATAAATTCAAAGTCATTCTCAAATGCATAAATTATATACGGAATTATATTATAAAGAGATAGCCCCAATCAAGCCCAGTTCAGTTTTGGCAAAGTTTTAAGACTCTGATGTCTGGAAAAGCAATTTTACATATTGAAAATTTTTACAATTTTAGCATGATTTTCGACAAAAAATTTACCACCTCAAAATGAGATTTAAAACGTTGTTTTATATTTATTTTGATACCAGCAAGAGATTAAAAATAGAAACTTGGGTATGGAAATTATGAAAGAAAAATATTATAAGAAAATAAGTAAGACGGAGTACATGTTTTTTTTTCGAAATCAGTTGGAAGTGATGGAATTTTAAAAATGCATAAATTTAAGATCAATATCGGGGTTAAACTATGACCGAAATATTGCCAAACATAAAAAGTAGTTTAGTTTTGGCAAAGTTAAAAGAGTTTGAAGGAAATAATTGGCATTTTATATAGATCCAAGTCCACCATTACGAAATTTTTGTAATTTTTGGGATTATTTAAAAACCCATTTTAAAATGCGTTTTGTGTGGCGTTTATAATCCAATATTGTATAGCTTAATATGTGTATACCTAGAGGAGCATTTAATAGTAGCGCTGGAAAGTTTGCTACACATTTCTGGGCTTAAACTGCTACAATTTATATTATTTCATAGTAGACTTTTTTGTAAGATTCATTGTGAATGGATTTAACGAAACTGGTATAATGGAAAGTTTGCCTCAAGCTTACAAATGGAATATCTATTGTTCAGGTTTGATAAATTATAATAATGTAAATATATGTGCATGCAAATTTAGTTGATGATAGTTTCTAAAAAAAACTTTTTTTGAATATAAAATAAACTTAAATAGAATTAAATTTTCTATTATCCTTATGAGTATTAGCGTCATCAACTTTTTGTTCAGCTAGCAGCCTTTCGGAGTTATTTCCGTTTCGAAGGAATTTCCTAGGTGGATAATTAAAGACACATTTCGGAATCGTTTTCAAGGCATTTCTTTATTTATTCTGTTCCCCGGCAATTGCCATACAAATCATTAAGGAAAACTTTGGCTTTGGCTCAAAGTTGACATTTGCGTCTGTTGGCTTTGCCCTGGGCTGGCCATTTAGTATCTGCGGCGGCGGATGACGCGACGGTGGGTCTTGTAACGGTAGCCATCGTTGGCCGAGAAGCTGTGGGCTGGTGCCGGCTCGGAGGCGGCGGTCTCGTAGCTCTCAACAGCAGCGGGGGCGCTGTAGGACTGGACAGCGGGGGCGCTGTAGGACTGCACAGCAGGGGCGCTGTAGGACTGGACTGGAGCCGAGGCGGCAGCGGTGTAAACTGGAGCTGGGGCAGATGCTGCTGGGGGCAGATACTCGCTGGTCGGGGCAGAGGCAGCGGCCTGCACAGGGGGCAGATAATCGTTGGAGGGCAGGTGGCTCACATCACGACGGTGGCGACGGAGGACCACACGACGGTGGGTCTTGTAGCGGTAGCCATCATTAGCCGAGAAGCTGTGGGCTGGTGCCGGCTCGGAGGCGGCGGTCTCGTAGCTCTCAACGGCAGCGGGGGCGCTGTAGGACTGGACAGCGGGGGCGCTGTAGGACTGGACTGGAGCCGAGGCGGCAGCGGTGTAGCTCTCAACGGCAGCGGGGGCGCTGTACGACTGGACAGCGGGCGCGCTGTAGCTCTGGACGGGTGCGGGGGCAGCGTAGGTCTGGACTGGGGCCGAGGCGGCGGCGGTGTAGGTGGCAGGAGCCGAGTAGGACTGGGCGGGAGCAGCATAGCTCTGCACAGGAGCCGAGGCGGCGGCGGTGTAGGTGGCAGGAGCCGAGTAGGACTGGGCGGGTGCCGAGTACGACTGGCTGGCGTAGCTCTGGACTGGGGCCGAAGCGGCTGTCTCGTAGCTGGGAGCGGAGTAGGAGGCGACCGGCGCAGAGGCGGCAGCCCGGATGGGCGGCAGGTACTGGTTGGTTGGCAGATGGCTGACATCCGCAGCAACGGCAGCGACGAGGGCACAGATCAGCAACAGTTTCTGCAAGAGAAGTGAGGGTTAGATGTCGCTGTCTGGGCGTTGGTCCTGGACCTGAGCCGCGTACCATTTTGCTAGCTTGCTTTGTTCTCCAGCTACAGACTGTAGAATCCAAGAAGAAATGATGCTGGTTGCTAGATTCTGCGGCATATTTATATGATTCTAATCGCCGCAGCTGTGCTACCAAAATTAGCATTTGGCTTTGCATTAAATTAATGTATTTTGCATTTTGTATTTTGTACAAAAAGTAGACAGCGCCGCAAAATAAATCTCTTATAGTTTTTTTTCAATCAGGTTTAATACAAGTTTTCGCTCAAAGACGAACCACAAACATACCCACACACACACACACACACCTGTGTGTACATCGATCGGTCGAAGACGATCCCGATGTTAATGTATTAATATTGATGTCCGCATCCACTTTAATTGGCAACAAAACTGGCCGCAAATAATCCGTTCTAATTGGCATTGGCCACGAGCCGGTTTTCATCTTCCTTCCTTTCGGCCCGCTCGCGAATTTCTCTCATCTCAGCGCGTGCCGCCTTTTTGGTTCCGATCCTAAGTTAATTAATCCGTTGTTAATCATTTGTAATTAGCTTCCAATATAATTCGATTATTGCCCAATTTACATAATGCCCCACACAGGCGCAGGCCAGCCAAATCTCCCAGACACTTTGGCAGACAGGCCCTCAAAATACTGTTGCATAACCCCAGGATGACAGCCGAAGCTGCGCCCCGTGCAAACCCGTTATTGTTGGACGCTTCTTCAGTCATCAGCCAAGCATAATTGAGCTTTTGCACATCTCAATCGCACAAAAAACTGTTGGGAACATTAACGTCTTTATTTTATCGTACACACAAATATACATATAAAGTTTTTCAACAAAAGGAAAAATTCGAGTCCGACAACGATGTAGACATTATTGTTAATAAACCAGAGCTCCTAATCACGGGGCATTGTATTATTTTGAACACCCTGTAGAATAATTTTGTTTATTTACTAAGCCATACATTCATTACAAATACATTGAAAATAAAGAATGAAAAAGGTAGTCTACAGTCAGATGGTATTCAATTCTTTGACTGTCGTTTAATATGGCATAGCTTTCCATACCTGTGTCTTTGCTTATTTCTATCAAATGCTAATTATTATTAATATTATTTCTCTCACTTACATTTAAAAATATATTTCTACCACAAACGCTTTTTAATTTACCCGTCAGCTCTAACAACGAAAAACAAAGAAAACATAAAAAGAAACTTACAGAAAACATTTTAAAATATTTTTTTGCTTTATTAATTTGTGTCTTCTATAATTAATTTTTTTATAATATTATTACAAGCAATTATTCTATATTTAGTTTTTATTACAATATTGTTACAAGCATTTAACGTCTTCGTTTTAATGCAGTTTAGCAATTTAGTTTTCATCAAAATTACAAGAAATTTAGGACTTTTTTGTGCTCTGCTGAGCCCTCGTAATTAATGATTATATTTAAACTGCAAGGGATAGATTTCCAGATTGGGGATAATTGACATTTTTTCTGGCTAAAAAGGCTTCGAAAAGGACAGATCTGTACGGAAAAAGGGTAAATTGGCAACACTGCTAGGGATACATGTTATGCTTGTCTTTTATAGACTATCCAGACTGCAAAGCGTGTTTGAATCTAACCCAAACGACATATACTTTCATTTTAATTTATAATTTAATTTAGTTGGAAGTCATTTAAAAACAAAAAAAGTGTCACAGAAAGATTTATTTATTTATTGATATCATATAAAAAACACCTAGCGTAAAATTTAAATTCAAGAGTTAACTGTTTTGGAGGCAAGTTTTGGGTGTTAGCGCCTTAAGCTAGCAAAGCGGGTATTTTTTTTTATATATATAGTTTGCTTGAATTATACATTTCTCATATTTCTACCCATGGGAGCTATATGCCAAGTGGTTCGATTACAATTCGACTTGGCTGATTCCTTGGGATCAGAGTGACAATTGCGATAGCCAAGTTTGGTCAGTATATCGTTAAAAAGAAACTAGTTTATCATACAAAATATATATGTACATTCGAGGTTCGCACCAAAACATGGTTGTAGGAAACCAGGACCCCAAACAGAACATAAGGGTAAAGGGTAAAAATTATCGATCGAATCGTGAGCCTAACCACAGACTTTCTTGTCTTAGCAGCCATGAGATAAAAAAAACAAATACAGCGAAGAATTCAAAAGCATTTAGTCTGATGAAGTTTTTTTCTAGGGGCTGGGCCCGATAAAAATGATAGAGGAAAGACCCGTCTCAATTAGGAATTCCTGCCCTAGTTCCGTTTACTTGCTCCTAATTTAGTCAGTCAATTACCTATATAACTTAACATATTTATATATATAACTAAATTCTAAATTCAACTAGGAAAATAATTCTTTTAAATAGTGATGAGGCCTCTGACTAGCCTGAAGGAAATGAAAATCAAATAAAATATATATTTCGTAATATTTTTATTTCGTGAACGAAAGGAGAAAAAAAATTTCTATGTATATTAAACCCGCACTCCAAAATGAGCAAGTCGATCACTTAGTGAATCATTTCAGATGAGGGTTTAATGACGACGACGGTAGACAACACGGCGCTGGGTCTTGTAGCGGTATCCATCATCAGCGAGCACATGAGCGGGCTCAGCCTCCACAGCTGGGACAGCGACATCAAGGACTGGAGCTGGGGCAGCAATCTGGATTGGAGCGGGGGCAGCAATCTGGACTGGTGCGGGAGCAGGGCCCTGGACGGGTGGCAGGTAGTCGTTGGATGGAACTGGGGCAGCAACCTGCACTGGGGGCAGGTACTCGTTGGAGGGCAGATGGCTCACATCACGACGGTGGCGACGGTAGACAACACGGCGCTGGGTCTTGTAGCGGTATCCATCAGCAGCAGCATCACCCTGGGTGTCCTGGACGTAGGCATCGTTGGCAACTGGGGCCAAGTACTCGTTGCTGGGGGCGGCGATGACCTGGGCTTCCTCCTGCGCAGGGGCAGGTACTCGTTGGAGGGCAGGTGGCTCACATCACGACGATGGCGACGGTAGACAACACGGCGCTGGGTCTTGTAGCGGTATCCATCAGCAGCAGCATCACCCTGGGTGTCCTGGACGTAGGCATCGTTGGCAACTGGGGCCAAGTACTCGTTGCTGGGGGCGGCGATGACCTGGGCCTCCTCTTGGACAGGGGGCAGGTACTCGTTGGAGGGCAGGTGGCTCACATCACGACGGTGGCGACGGTAGACAACACGGCGCTGGGTCTTGTAGCGGTATCCATCAGCGGCAAGGTTGCCCTGCTCGGCACCGGAGTACTCATCGACGACGTTGGAGACTGGGGGCAGGTACTCGTTGGTGGGAGCGGCGATGGTCTGGACATCCTGCTGCACAGGGGGCAGGTACTCGTTGGAGGGCAGGTGGCTGACATCACGACGGTGGCGACGGTAGACAACACGACGGTGGGTCTTGTAGCGGTAGCCATCATCGGCGAGCTCATGAGCGGGAGCAACATCCTCCACAGTGTTGGAGATGGCAATGGGAGCTGGGGCAGCAATCTGGATTGGAGCGGGGGCGGCAACCTGGACTGGAGCGGGAGCAGGGCCCTGGACGGGTGGCAGGTAGTCGTTGGATGGAACTGGGGCAGCAACCTGCACAGGGGGCAGGTACTCGTTGGAGGGCAGATGGCTCACATCACGACGGTGGCGACGGGTGACCACGCGGCGGTGGGTCTTGTAGCGGTATCCATCAGCAGCAGCATCACCCTGGGTGTCCTGAGCGTAGGCGACGTCGTTGGCAACTGGGGCCAAGTACTCGTTGCTGGGGGCGGCGATGACCTGGGCTTCCTCTTGGACAGGGGGCAGGTAGTCGTTGGAGGGCAGGTGGCTCACATCACGACGGTGGCGACGGGTGACCACGCGGCGGTGGGTCTTGTAGCGGTAGCCATCAGCAGCAGCATCACCCTGGGTGTCCTGGACGTAGGCATCGTTGGCAACTGGGGCCAAGTACTCGTTGCTGGGGGCGGCGATGACCTGGGCTTCCTCCTGCACAGGGGGCAGGTAGTCGTTGGAGGGCAGGTGGCTCACATCACGACGGTGGCGACGGGTGACCACGCGGCGGTGGGTCTTGTAGCGGTATCCATCAGCAGCAGCATCACCCTGGGTGTCCTGAGCGTAGGCGACGTCGTTGGCAACTGGGGCCAAGTACTCGTTGGTGGGGGCGGCGATGACCTGGGCCTCCTCTTGGACAGGGGGCAGGTAGTCGTTGGAGGGCAGGTGGCTGACGTCAGCAGCGACAGCTGCGATGACAGCGAAAGCAACCAGGAAAAGTTTCTGCAAAACAGAGTGGGCGAGAGATTAGTTGAAGCTGGCTGGGATGTATTCCTTAAATGGCTGCGATTGCGAGCTCGCCGAGGGGAGATCTTCCGTACCATCTTGACTGCTTGAGTTGCTTGTTCACACCAGTTAAACCGAAACTCTAATGAAGAAATACGAAGAACCTTTTGGTATTTATACAAATTCTTCTCTCTGGGCCGCATATTACAGCGCGCACAGCGCTGCCCTGCATAGGCGTCGGCGTCGGCGTCGGCGGCGACGTCAACTTCGGCGTCGGCATCATCTTTGATCGCGCTGTAAATTCGCACGGGCTGCCTCTGCACGAGTTCTAAGCCACAGCAGTGGCTCCAATTAACTGACCCGCTCGCTTGGCCAACTCGCTCAGCGTCGAGCGTTGAGTGTTCAGTGTTAAGCGCGACTGCGACTGCGACGCCGGCGGCAGCTGCGACGCTGGCGGCGACGGCAGCGCTTACATTCGCACAACAAGCTCAGCCAATTCGCTCGGACGGATTCTCTTAATTGTTTTCTTTAATCTTATGCAAAACATTTGATGGACAACACACACACACACTCACACACACGCACGCACACACATATCTATGCTGGCTGGAACGATTTTGATTTGATTTGATTTTTTATTTTTAGTTTTTTGTTTTGATATATTTTTTTAAATTTTTATTTTATTTATTTATTTTTTGCTTTTCATTCAAGCGGCCAAAACGCGTTCGTTTTAAATTCAAAATTTTAATAAAAGTCGTCTATTGGATTAATATAGACCTGATATTATGTTTAGACGATCGAGTACTTATTATGATCATATGTTGTGTTTATTGTGTCTTGGGCCATTGTTGTTATTGTTGTTCGTGTCGTCGCCGTTCATTAATCATTTAAAGGAACCGCCGAAGCGGCATTCAATACAATTCACAAAGATGTTATAATGATGGCATATTTCATTTTAGTTTATCTAGTGCGTAAATTAAATGCCGGATATATAATACGTCGATATCAGCCACACGCTTGCATATATTTTTTTCGATCTATTCAAAACTGGGCAATATGTTCACATTGTAATAAAATGGATGACAAACATTTTTGGGCCCGGTTCATATTGTAAAAAAATGGCAAATTTTTAAAAGGCCTGACATAATTTGTGCTACATTTAAAATATATTAAAAAATAAATATAAAAAATGTATAATAAGCATTAGCTAAGTTGTGCCATATTTTTGAAAAGTAGACAAACATAAAGATAAGATATAAAGATATAAGATATAAAGATAAAAAGGGTCTTTGAAAAAGCCAAGAAATATTTAAAAGTTAAAATACAAATACTAAGACTCAAATATATATATAATAAAATCTAGAAGAAGAGCCTTTCATCTGGCGAATAGTTATCGTGAGAAACAAGAACAGATTTGTTGACAATTCCTATCAACTAATCTAACTAAAGCACAAATCGCCGCAATAAACACTAACAAATTGATAAACTATGCGAATATGACAAAAAGAAATATATGTTTGTGCATATATCTCAATCTGAGCAGCATTAGCTGCCTCGGCAGCAGCATTAGCCATCGCTCAACTACTATTGGCATGATTAATGATCTGTGCAAATCGAAAACATGAAAAGGAATTGCGAACATCTACGGCTATCTGTTAGCCTCAATGCTAAACTGTGCCAACGCAAAAGGCTCGTTAGTGGCGCCAAGAACTAATTGGTTCCGTACGTTTGAAGGATGAGCAACTGGAGAGGGAGAGGAGGGGGAGGGGGAGAGAGAGAGTGGAGAGATGAGCATCCGCTCTAACATTCATTGTTGATTCTCAGAATTGCGCTGAAGTACATAATGATTATGATCATTGACGATAATTGCCGATCATAGCTAAAAGCTTCAAGGCTAACGCTCTGCTGGGCACTTGAGCTGGCTTTCGGAGCTTGGGTGGGTGGCTCTGCCACGTGATTGTTTCTCGGACTCGTATCCATTCGCCATTTTTACCGGCTGCCTTTTCTCCGGCCAGCACACAAGTTTGGCTAATTGACTTGTGCTATAAACCAAATGTGCCGGCCATCAAAATTTACATTTAATTTCAATGCATCCACATTTCGACAGTTCGAGAATTGAGTGTTCTTGTTTCTATCGCATAAAACACGCACGCACACAAATATAAAACTGAAAACAATGAAACTACAAATTTGATTTCCTGTATAGCGTGTGCAACATTTCGAAAAGTGGCAGCTCAATTGATGCCCTGGCAAGTGGCAGAAAAAAAAAGAAAAAAATAAAGATTTAAAAATTGACTGTCTAATCTAGCGCCCGAATCGGAGCTCATTTACTAGTCTAGTTTATGCGTTTCTATTCTATTGTATTTAATGCCAGGCCATCCTATTCTAAACTACTTATTTCGATTCGATTGTGCTCGGCTCGATTCTGGCCGAGTCCAGCACTGGTTCAGTTGGCCATTAATGTTTCGACCGCCTGATGCCGGACAATACATCACCGTCGTAATTATTATGGCGCGGCAGCAGCCCGATGAGCCGGTCCAAGCACTTAAAAGTGCCATTTCGGAATTAATGTTTATGCTGAAATGGCATAAATATGCAAATTAGTGAATGGCAGTTTTTGGCTCGTCCCGCCGAATCACAGAATCGAGAACACACAAAATAATAATACAAAAGCCATCATAATGGCCATTAAACATAAAATGGTCAGCCAAAAAAAGAAAAAAGCCCAAAAACTGAAGAAACGTGTGTGCACATATTAACGTATTAACGTATCCAACATCCAGCCAGCTCATCTTAAATCAGCGCATCCCATTAAGAGCAGGCAGCTGAAAGGGGAACCCAAACTTGGGAGCGCGCATCCCCAACAGTTTCGATCAGGTCGCCCATCGACTCCGCTTCGGCCCGATTGACTTTAATACAGGGTAGCGCTCGGCAGTCGGTGTGGGCAAATGTTGTCTTTGGGTCGGCATCTTCAGCGTCGCTCTGTCTAACCGAAAACCTCTTTGCGCTGGCTTAATTTATGCAAATTCTGCTTTAATTAATATTATTCGCATTGGCTTCAGCAATTTAACGGGCAGCAACAGCGGCAATCTCTTTCGCTGGCCGCTTCCTTCTGGCCGCACTCACACGCGCGCCTTAATTTAGTTTTCTAATCGTATACCCTAACTGAGGTTGGAGCTAACAACTTTGGCATTGCGCTCAACGCCAATGCTGATAATTAAGTATAATTTATAACTTGAAGATACTCTTGAAATTTTTCAGTAATTTATATTGTTTTTAATCACATTTAAATACAGTTTGAAACCAGTTTTGAGTCCAACCGATTAACATCTGACTTCAGCTGTGGCAAACGTTTTGGCTTTAATAGAGTATACATGTTTGGGCTTTCTGTAGGTTAACTTTTATTTATTTATCTTCTGTTTTTTGTTGCTTTTGTTAAGTACACGTTTTAGTCTTTTATGATAAATTAAGCTTTCGGCTTTAGATGCTCTTTTTGTTGTGTTTAATTTAAATGTATGATAAATCATTCTGGAAACCCGTTTTCTTTCTCGCTTCAAATATTGTCTAAGACTAGAAAGTGCCGACAGCGACATGGATCTCATCTGCAGAGCAAAAGTAAAAAAAGCGGAGAGCAAAAAAGACAAATTCATAAATAGAATTATAATAATCGCGCACACTTCCAACACGCGGCTGGATCATTAAAAATTCATACGCGTGGCACAAGAAATTTGGCAAGTTCCTTTCAAATCGCTTCTTCTTTTTGTCAAGTGTGCCGGTGGCCCACAACGAGTGATCGATGGCGAGATGGGGCAGTGGATGGGCCAGGGTAGCGGGCGGCTGCTCAAGTGTGAACGAGTGTGTTTGCAGTTGCTTGAGTACTATGAATTAATCACTTGACATTCGAATGTAAATGTTTTGGGCTTCGCTGGGCCATGTTTAAGGCATGACGTAAGCCCAGGGCAGCCCTTTTCAGCCGGTTCCCACACAACTTACAAGCTTACAAGCGGCCAAAAAGCAGAAGAGAAGAAGAAGAAGCAGAACAAAAACCATAGCCACAAGCCGCACAAATATTAACTCATGTGCCAATTAAGCGGGGCGTGCTCAATTACCTGCCCATACAAAAGGCAGCCAGCTGCGGAGCATTGAACTCTCAGCCTCCCGCTCATCTAGGCACTAGCTTTGCATAGCTACAAAAAAAATAAATAGAAAAAAAGAATATAAAAAATGATATCAAATTCGCATTTTCGAAAAAACCAAAAATGTATTGCTGTAATCCGCCACGAGCCGGGTCAAGTCTGGCAAGTCTTTGAAGTAAATTTATGCAAAGAAATGATTTGATTCTTACTCACGCTTTGAGGTTGCGCCCGCCCCTAGAAAAGTTGCCATAAATTAAATGAAATTTTATTTTTAATAATTTTACCAACTTAATTTCGCTTGCAGCAACAAAATGCACTGAAGATTTATGAGCCACACTTAAGAGCTTGCCTGAAAGATGTTTTTGTTTGTAATAAGAAATGTATTTGGCTGAGATTTAAAGATAAATAGCTGCCTGCTTAATTCAATATATAACATGAGCTAATGAACCACTGTGCCTGTGTAGGGCTTGCATCAAAGCTACTGCTGCTGCTACTGCTCTGGCTACTGCTACTGCCACTGCTACTGCCGAGTTTGACCTACAGCATCGCCAGAGACCTGAGCAAACAAAGACAATGATTTAAGAGCTCGCTGGCAAATATTGACTGGGCTTGGTAAACAAAAATATTACTTTGAATACATTGTTTAGGCCGCAACGCGTGGGCCCGCCTTAGTTTACCAGCTACGCAAATACATATATGTATTTAGATATATATATATGCCTGAGAAATCTTACATGTATGGAATTAATTTAGAAGCTGTACCCGCGTCAGCATTGGGTTTTATTTAAATTATTAGTAGTTTTTTCTTTACACAGTCGTATGGTTAAATTTTGTTTATTTTTGGCTATATATATTATTTGTTTTATTTCTTTTTATCTATTTTTTGGTTTAATGAATTTGCATGAGAATCGTATCTAAATGAACGCATTAATTTATGCTGGCAATTGGTTTTGTGTGCGTCCAAATGTGTTCGTCTTCCTTTCTATTATGTTCAAAAACTTGCATGACCTGTGTGTATCTATTTCCATTGTGCTTCAAATGTGTGTAGCTCTGAACTAGTTTCCTATTCAAACATATCTACGCAGGCCGCCGTTTTCCGCTAAACAACAACTAGAGAGAAGAGTTAAAAAATACAATAAACATTTATACAAAACAATAACACTTATTTATATATATACAAATACTAGTATCAAACACCTGACCAATTTTTAAAAAGTTTGTTTTTTTTATATATTTATATCAAGCAATTTAAAAAATTCAGTGAGTATAAATTTAACAAAATAAATAAATTGTTTTCGGTGAAAGTTGTGTTAAATAGAAAATAAAAAACTCAATACTAAAATCAAACTCAAAACCATAAAATATAATCAAAATTTAACAAATAAATATCATTCTCCTTATATCTTTCATCTTTTTTCAAGCCAAAAGTGAACCATAAAAATTAGCAAGTCTATATAAATATATTAAATGTATAAATGTCTATATAAATGTACTTATATCAAAGAATAATACACATTTTAAATGTAATCATAATTATGACATATAAAGCTCTCGGATCCATAGTTCCCATATTTCAAACGCCCATAACTTTGTTAAATCTCAACCGATTTTCATGATGGATAGCATTTTTTTCATGGTTTGTCCTCTAGATTGATTCTGCATTTCAAATATATGCATTATTAAAAATAAAATTTTTTTGGTTTTTTGGTAAAAAAAAAGCATGTACCCCCCCCTTACTTATTTTCGAAAAATTTTTTTTTTCAAAATTTAGAAATGCGAATTTCTATTTTTATTCAATTGTAATTGTCACAATTAGTATAAAAAACAACATTAAAACCGATTCTGAGGGGGTCAAATTTTTTGTCAAAAATCATGCAAAAATTAACAAAAATTTTGACATGTAAAGCTCTCGGATCCATAAGTCCCATATTTCAAACGCCCATAACTTTGTCAAAACTCAACCGATTTTCATGGTGGATAGCATTTTTTTCATGGTTTGTCCTCTAGATTGATTCTGCATTTCAAATATATGCATTATTAAAAATAAAATTTTTTTGGTTTTTTGTTAAAAAAAAAGCATGTACCCCCCCCTTACTTATTTTCGAAAAATTTTTTTTTCAAAATTTAGAAATGCGAATTTCTATTTTTATTCAATTGTAATTGTCACAATTAGTATAAAAAACAACATTAAAACCGATTCTGAGGGGGTCAAATTTTTTGTCAAAAATCATGCAAAAATTAACAAAAATTTTGACATGTAAAGCTCTCGGATCCATAAGTCCCATATTTCAAACGCCCATAACTTTGTCAAAACTGAACCGACTTTTATGTTTGAGGGCGTTTTGTGGGTTGTCGTCTTATTGATTTAAATATATTCATTATTAAAAAAACATTTTTTGGATTTTTTGATAAAATGAGTATAAAAATAATCAAATCTATATAAATGTATGAAAACTTGCTAATAAATTATTTTCTGTAAAAATTGTGTTAAATAAAAGTACATAAAAGTATTTATAGAAATATATATATATATATATTTCTAGAAATACAAAAACTAATATCAAAGAATAATACAGATTTCCAAAATAACCATAAATTATAAAATGAATGAATCATGTTAATTTATATTATTAATAGCTTTATTTATTTTGTCTAACTTTTGTCTACTTGTCTCCAAATTGTATGGAGCACTGTGTAAAGCTCCCATTGAAAGCTCAAGCAAGTACGTTTGAGTGAGATTAGGCCAGCTGGGAGCTTTTAAGCTACCCGCTGCTCAGGCGGAAACGGAAATAACCTTTGCCAGCACCGCCCGAAAGTAGGCAATAATAGTTGCTGATATTTTATGTCTGCTTTTTAAGCAAATGCCGAGATATATTTTTACTTTTATAATACATTAAAAAAAAATTTAGAAATGAAATGAGTCGTATGCCTATTTGGTGCGCCTGGGATTCTTGTAATGATAGCCATCCTCGCGGTACTCCCGTTCGTGGTGCTCCGAGGCGGCCGTCTCGTGGTCCAAGCTGGCGCCACTTTTGCTGCCCTTGCGGCGAGATCCTCGTGGCTCGGGCACGGCGTAGTTCAGCTCGGGCGAGCTGCCCGCAAAGCCAATGTCCGTGGCCTCGTCGTCATCGTAGTAGTCGCCATCGTTGATGAACACGGTGCGCCGACTGCCGTTCACCCGAACCAGCTTGCGATGCACACCTGGATAGCTGTAGAAGTTGCCGTCGATGATGTTAGTGTCCTGCTGGTTGCCCACGGCATTGGCGGGTCCCTGCAGGTTCGGCTGGCCGAAGACGTTGCCCCGCACCACGTTGAGGCCCTGGTAGTTGGAGCGATTGCGTTGCCGCCCACTGCGCCGGACACCATTGAGACGGCCAACAGCCACGACCAGGTTGGGATCGCCGTTGCCGGGCGCTTGCGCCGAGGTGGGCAGCTGGCCGCCAAATACGGGATCTAACAAATTTGGGTTGCCATTGCCAAAGGCGGGCAACTGACCGCCCAGCACGGGGTTGCCCCCGGCGGGCGCCTGTCCGCCCGCGGGCAGCTGACCGCCCAGCACGGGGTTGCCCCCGACGGGCGCCTGTCCGCCCGCTGGCAGCTGACCGCCCAGCACAGGGTTGCCCCCGACGGGCGCCTGTCCGCCCAGCACGGGATTAAAGAGATTTTGATTAGTCGCCACGGGTCGCTGAGCAGCTGGATTCTGACCCACACCGAGTTGGGCGCCCAAAAATGGCCCGAATTGATTCGCATTGCCATTGCCGTTCAGCTGCGCCGTGGCGGGCAACTGGCCGCCGAAGGCGGGATCAATTTGGATGAGCACCGAGCCCGGTCGCCGACCGCCAATCAACGGATCCTGTCCGCCGACATTCAGCTGGCCGTTGACGGCCGGAACGAACAGATTCTGATTACCGAACCCGCCGCCATTTTGATTGCCATTGCCATTGGCAAGCCCCTGTCCCGCAGCCAGCTGGGCGCCCTGCGCGGGATCGACGAAGAAATTGTTGCCGATGCCCAGATTGTTGGGCACGTTGCCGCCGGTTGCCAATCCAACGGCTGGCAATTGTCCAAAGCCATTGGCAGGCAGTCCACCTTGGGGTAGCTGTCCACCTGCGGGCAGTTGTCCGCCAGGGGGTAATCCACCCGCTGGCAGCTGTCCGCCCGGGGGTAATCCGCCAGCTGGCAGCTGTCCACCAGGGGGTAATCCGCCAGCTGGCAATTGGCCACCCGGCGGTAGGCCACCCGCTGGCAGCTGTCCGCCCGGGGGTAAGGCACTTGCCCCCAACTGCGCACCAGCTGGATCAAAGGCTCGACAGCCAATGGGCGGGTTTCCAGCCACGGGAAACTGGCAATTGGGCAGGCCAGTCGTGCCCAGCTGAGCGCCGATCGGCGCCTGAGCTCCGGTCGGCGCCTGAGCCCCGGTCGGCGCCTGAGCTCCTCCCGCGGGCAGCTGGGCTCCGGGCACAGGCGGATCTGCGCGAATTTGAGAGCTCAGCTCGGAGTCCTGAGACTGCACATTGATCTGGGTGTGGAACACAGAGTTGGGAGCACTGGCGTAGAGCACGCGATTGGGACGACGACGTCGGCTGACGATCTGGGACGGCGCGGTCGTCAGGATCTCGGCGGTGCGCACTTGCGGCACGACCTGCTGGTAGTGTATGTGCTTGGTCTTCAGCTCCGGCTGGTGATCGTAGTGGTGATAGTGGTCCACGCGCTTGGGCTCGTGGTGCTCGTCGCCCTTGTGGTAGACGACGTGCTCGCTGGTGTGCTTGTCCTTGCGGAAGAAGGGCTTCAGCTCGTGCTCCTCGGGGGGCAGGTAGTGATTGTCCTCCTCGTCCTCGTACTCCCGGTGGTGCCTGTGGTGCTTCGAGGGCGCCACCGCGCACAGCCAGCCCATCGCCAGCAGGCATACCAACAGGGTTCTAAACAGCTCCTGTGGAACACAAGCGGAGGGGGATCAGTTGGTGCCCAGTGCATCTTGAGCTGGTATTCCGTGCTGCTCTTACCATTGCGTCTGTGCCGATCTTCGGCTCTCAGCTTCAATTATATACCAAATTGCAGTGCACCCACAATGGCATCTCCGTGGCGAAACCAGTTCGCGAGCGTGAGAAATCCGTCAGGCACTTTATGTGACCCATTTGTCGTATTGAATTCCCGCCATTTAAATACAAATGAGGCTGCTGCGACAAAGCCACCGCCTGGCGCAAATTTCGCAGATCAAAGGCAACTGAATTTATGGGGCAGCTGCTCGCTGCAAAAGTCGCACTGAATCACAGGTTGTTAGCCACCTTCTAAATATCGATTATACGCTCGCCACAAAATATTAGTGCGCTTTTCGGATGCACACAAGTGATGGCTAGTCAAAAGTAATTTTATTTCGGGTGTAGGACTTAAATGCACTCTTCGGAGTATGGGTTGTCCAAGTGCCGGTTAAGCTGCCTCACCCATCAAAATATATATAAATAATAAATTAATTATATATAGCCTTATATGAAACAAAATATTTATTTTGCAACACCCAAAGAAAATCCTGTTTTAGCTGTTTGCAACAGGAAAGATTAGGAGATACCCTGAGTCAGCTGCTGGCTCTCGTCACATACATTTCAACCTCGTAATCAACCTGAGCGCAGGTCTGTACTACTTGAATTGTGTTTGTTTCATGCGTGGGGCGAATGGGGGAGGTATTCAAAACCCGAAATCACGAGAACATAACGAACTGAATTTGGTAGCTCAAGCTCCTATAGTTTCAGACATATGCTCGAAAACCGGGTCAGAAAACTGATAAATATCGATAATTAGAAAACGAGACGAGTTGTGGACAGTTTGAAACAAACTTGATCATGGTCTACACGAGCTTAAAAAATCGATGTTCAGTTCTCTAGCTCATGTGGTCTCATGACAGACAAACGGCGGGACGGACAGACAGACGGACATGGCTAGATCGACTCGGCTCTTGAATATATATACCTGCCTGTTACTCACATACAAATAGTAAAGACATGCAAACCTCCTTGCACAAGGATCAGTATTCGCTTCCCAGTAAAAGGTGTTACAAGCATCCAAGCAGGAGTGAAAAGAAGTTCGCGTTTTTGTTTTGTATTTCGACTTTTTATTGCATATATATGTTCTCAGAGACTGCGCTGATCCGATTTAGGCGCGATGCTTGTGGACGCGGCGACGCACGGTCCGGTACTCGTAGCCGGCATGGGCGACAGCTGGAACGGAGGCGGCAGCCTCGAAGTTGGCATCGGCGGCAACGGCTGGAGCAGCAATTGGAGCGGCAAACGATTGGACAGGAGCCGAGGCGGCAGCTTGATGACGCACCTGAGCAACGGCAGCGGGAGCAGCAACCGGTACTGGGATCGCAGCTGGACGGGCAACCTGTGGAGCAGGTGGCACGTAGGAGCGAACGGGAGCGGGAGCAGCAACCGGTACTGGGATCGCAGCTGGACGGGCAGCGTGTGGAGCAGGTGGCACGTAGGAGCGAACGGGAGCGGGAGCTGACTCAGCAGCGGCGAAGGATTGCACGGGAGCGGGGGCAAAGGACTGCACGGGAGCGGGGGCAAAGGACTGCACGGGAACAGAGGCAGCGGCCACTTGACGATGCACCTGAGGCGGCACATAAGCTCTAGCCGGCGCAGGAGCAGACGCGGCGGCCTGAAGGACAACTGGGGCGGGAGCCGAGGCAGCAGCAGCCGGGATCTGAGGTGCGTAGCTCCTCACCGGAGCTGCAACAGAGGCGGCCACAGCGGAGCCGGGCGCCGCGTAGTTGTAGCCCGCATCGGCGGCGGCATCGCAACCGACCAGAGCCAGAGCCAGGATCAGGACAAGGAACTGCTGCAATGAGCAAGAAACACACAGCTGTAATCCGAACGGGGGGCTGAGCCAGAACCTATTTACCATTTGCGTTGATCTGTGTGCCGTTGGGGCAGAGTATCGAATAATAGCCCATCGGCAGCCGGAGACTTCTTTTATACGATACACGATCCACGGCATACGGCATACGGAACAAGGCATACGACATTCGGTATACGGCATTCGGTATGGCATGGCGAACGGAAGTAATGCACATCATCAATCAAAGCCACCAGATGATGTTCTGCGCCATTAGACTTGGCGTGCACCTGTTTGTTAGATTGTCCACAGCTGGCTTCCTGAAGTCCCTCATTCGTTGCTGTCAATCCTAATGGAATATTCTATGAATATTCATGGCCCAAACCTGATTCCACTACACAGCACTTAATACGCTCCATTCATCTAATAACTGGGCTTACCTATGTTTTTATTTTCCTTACCCTTGCAGCGGGTATTGAGAAAATGTCGTTGAATGTGTGACCCATAGGGGGAAACGTTTCTGGCCCAGTAAAGTAGATCTACTCTTGTGGGTCCATCTGTATATCTGTTTCTAGGCAAGTGTATCCCTCAGTTTCAAAGCTTTTGTCTTGAAATTTCAAACAGATGCTCGTCTTGCTGTCCTGGCTAGACTATGGAAACTGGGAATATATACTCGAGTAAGTCGGCGTCGGCAAACGATTTAAAAAATATATCTGCCTGGTGATCTCATCTGAAGATCGCACAACACATTTTTGAAATATATGTATCTTTCGGGCGGGCAACCACAAAAATCCATATCTCGCACAAGTTTAGAGCCAAAGTCAACGAATTTGGCCTCCTTTAAAGATCGGGTCGATAAATTTCAACACTCAAAAATTATAAAAATGTCTGTCAGGGTATTTCATCTTCGGCATCCCCCAGACAGCAGTTTAACTTATTTTCCTCATTTGTTCATACGTATATAGATCATTAAGTGGACCAGATAGCAAGTGGCTGCACAGCATATAACATACTCCAATAAATCGAAACAAACACCTTATGCTAATTTGTAGTGGATAAATGCGGTGCTTCTTCTTCTCGTAGACTTGATTAATTGCCTAGATTTTTATGAGTGGCATTCAAGTTCATGTTATTAAATATTATTGCTTTCATATGCTTAGCCCCATGCCCCGTCAAAGGTTATTGTCTTCTTTACAAGATGGTTTTGTGTGTTCTTTATGGTTTTTGTTTCTTGGCTTGGTGTGATCGGCGATAAGACCGATTAAATTTATATCTATATGCTGATGGTTTTGTTTCGTTTTGCGTTTTCTCTTTATTGTCTGCCAATTTTGGTAAAATGCTAATAAACTTGAAATATTTCTGCATTTAAAGAACTTTTTTTCGGCATTTTTAATTTTTGTTTTCGATTTTTTTCATTTTTTTTCGATCGGGAATTAGCATTTGAATATAGTTTGCGGTATGGGTTAAACCGCAAACCAGTTAACAACGTTGACGTCTGACGGAATATTTTAGAATTTGCCTCTCCAGTCAATTTCGTTGCCCAATGCACCGACCTGTGGCGGCAGATAGGTGCGCGAGAGAGAGGGCTGGCTGATAACAGATTGAGGCTGGCTGATAATAGTTTGAGGCTGGCGGATAATAGTTTGAGGCTGGCGGATTATCGTTTGGGGCTGGCGGATAATCGTTTGAGGCTCGCTGATAATAGTTTGAGGCTGGCGGATAATAGTTTGAGGCTGGCGGATAATAGTTTGAGGCTGACGGATAATCGTTTGAGGCTCGCTGATAATAGATTGAGACTGGCGGATGATGGACTGAGGCTGGCTGATAATGGATATGGCTGGGCGTTGTTGCACCACGGCAGGCGGCAAGTAGACGTTTTCTGGGCGCAACACCTGCTGCACGCGCTGCACTTGCTGCACCAACGGACGTTGCACGATCACCTGTGGACGCGATATGTATTGTGGCTGTTGCAACTGTTGCAACTGTACAGTGCGCTCCGGAATCGATGCCACACGCTGGACAAGTGGCCGGTAAACAGGTGCCGGCGGCAGGTAGACGTCCGGGGGACTCTGCACGGTCAGCTCAGGTGGCAAATAGGTTCTGCCCGGAATGGTGGCACTCACGGTGCCAACCACCAGCACAACAGTCATGGCCACAAATATAGAACGCTGCAAAAGGCAATTGTCACTAAAAAAATAATCTGGCAGCAAATCGAGAGCTCAAAACTCACCATGTTGCTTAGCCAAAGCGCAGTAATTAAATTGTTTCCAGACTGTGAGATCTTTTGATATTTATAAGACAGCCCAAATCGCTGTACTTAGTATATAATCAGACAGCGACGACAAACGTGTGCAATTAAATTAGTTTTAATCGCATTGCAAAGAAGCTCGCGGCGAATGCGAACGGGAATTCTTGGGTGAATAGAAGCGGCTAAACGAGTCAATCGAAGCCATAAAATATAACTGTAAATTTATTTGTATAGATTGGCATATTGAGATTCTTTCACTTTTATTCAATAAATTTTGATGCGCGTTATTATTGCACAAAATGAATCGCCATCGAAAACTTAAATCGAAACCAGTTGGGCGTTTAGCAGTCGCAGCTTTTAACAGAGCTTTAGCCGGGACACGAACCGCCACTGTTCGCATAGCTGTGAATGGTATGTTAAGTTAGAGTTGAAATTTGTTACAGCGCAGGCGGCGTATACGTAATGTGTGAGGTTCTTTTTCTTGTCTAGCCGATTTCTATTGAGATGAAATCATAAATGTCTTGTCTGGGATTTTTCTATTTTTATTTTTTGTTGTTCTCGTTTTATTGTCTTTTATGGGCATTTTATGTGTTTGTTTGTGAAGAGTTGGCTTAGCATATTTGTACTTTACTTAGTTTGTTAGCTTGTAAATTGGCTAGCTAGTTCGCTTCAAAGCATGCGGATTTGCACGTTTTAATCAACGACATTCTTAGACAAGCTTTTTGATTGCCACAACAATCTGCGATCGGACAAACAGAACAAGAATCTGTTCTAATCATTCCAAACGAAATAAATTTATGCTCATTTAATACTTGAAAATTCACAAAACTAATAGAACCGGTCGCATTGAATAGGTGTTTTGTTTCTCAAGAGGACGGAGGAGGGGATTCTAGCTTGGTTTCGTTTCGTTTTTGACAGCATTTTGCTAATCCAGCTCTATTTCAGGCGCTGACACAAGTCGCAGGCATTTGCATTTCCAATTTTGGTTGCAGGCTTAATAAATATAGTTGTTGATGTAGGAGCAGATATATAATTATATGTATGCATGCGTACTGCTGCTTCTGTTCACAATTGCAATTGCCGAGCCCATATACAATTGTATACTTATATGTTGTTAACCTTATATTAATTTATTGTTAACAGTCGCAAACTCGTTTACCGTTTCATTTGTTTGGCATTTAATGTGCGCTGCCCAATTAAATAGCTACAAAATTTTATATATATATATATATACATATATATATATATTATACAATTTTTGTTTGCGTACGATGAAGTAATCGGAGCTGATTTGAATATGGACTACAATCCAGAATTAGCTTCCATTTAAATGCCGGAAATTCAGACAGAATTAATACAGTTAGCCGTTAGTTAGCTGCTACCGTGATTGTAGTAGAACAACTCGTGCCCAAAACTGCACCAAGTGTCCAAAAAGTTGAGACAGAAGATGCGGCTAAGAAAGCAAAAGTGAATGAGCTATGAGTAAGGCGCCTCAGGGCCACTGAGTCTCAAGTTTCCAGAGTGATTAACCGTTAAGCAGAGCTCTAGCAGAGCTACTGACAAATTGCCGAACATAAACAGTCCAAAAAAAAAAACATGCGATGAGTGGAATTATGATTAATTCCAAGAAGTACGAATTTTTTGATATGAGAAATTATGAAATCCATCGACTGTGTTTGAGTCCACATTATTCTTCAGTCGGGTATGAGGGGAAAACCCAAAAGATCGCGTTCTATTTTGAGCTTAAAACCGGCACAATTTTGTATTTACGTCAGTTCAAACAACTTACGAATTCAACTCTGAGATACCCTTCAAAAAGTCTTATAGTATTTAATAGATAGAGATATGTATATATTAAGTTATTTAAGAAATGTTTAGTTTTAATAGAAGGAGAGGGAAACATTCACACGGACTATAAATGTATAAATATTTTTAAGTTATATCAAAATATATTTACATGTGCAACATGTAAATATCTAAGAGGTATTTTTAAAAATTAAAATTGATAATAAAAATCCACATGTAAAACTCAATTTGAATAAATAAATGTGATGCCCTTTTAATTAAAATAGTTAGAAGGTATTTTCACAATAATTTCACAATTGAAATACCCTCTTTGTACATCTAAATAAAAAAGTAACAACATTTTTAAAAAATTAAATCTTTATACATATAGGGTAAATATATGTAAACTTTAGCTTAAACTTTTAAAAAATCCCTACTCTTAATAGCTGTGAGGTATGTTTGAAATAAAACGCACAAACTCGTTTCTCAGTCTTTAGTAAAACCGTTTATTATAGGCGAAATTTAAATATCAAATAATAAAATGCTTTACACACATAAAAAACTATTCCCTTTACAGAACGCGAGCCAAAAACAAAAAATAAAGTCCCGAATTAGATGTAAAGAGAACTAGCTATGAATGCATACATATATAAATATATAAATATGAATAAATTAAATGATATGTTGGTTCAGTTCAATGCTCGCTTAGCATTGACTGGGGCTTGATTGGGTGATGGGTGATGTCTGCGTCTGTCCAACACTAAGCCTGGTGGCTTCGCTGGCGTGGCTAATACGATCCAAACTTGGCGAGGCCAATTCTAAGTTGAGTTAATTGCGTGCTAATCGAATGGCGAGCGGTAAACAGAAATTAACGATGCAAGTTTTATTGATAAGCGGCAATTTATAATATATACGAGTACTGCAAACAAAGCTGCCAAGCTAAACTTTTAGCAAATTAGCGAAAGCCAAAAATAAAAACAATATATAACTATTTATTACGATCTGGTATTGATATGGACACAAAGCTCTCCTATAGGTCAAAAGTGACAAGGCAAGTGGAAGCTGTGTCTGTCCACTGAGAAAAAACCGCTGTCTTAAGTCAAGTGTAATTAGAAAAGAATTTATGTCATTCTGTTCTAAGAAATTTATTTATAAGTATTTTTAAATGACGTCTTATTCAGACTTGTGACAAGTTTAAAAAAGCTTGGCTTAGATTTTAATTTTTTATTATAGGTCTTTAAATTTATTACTCAAAATTTAAATAAATGTTTCTTTATGTAAAAACATATATACTTCTGCATTTACAAATTTGCACAATCAAAAAATGTTTTTAATTAAGAATTTTGCACACATTCAAATCTGGTTTGACCTTGATTAATTTTTGACAAAGTGTTGAGTACAAAACTCTTCGTCTTTTCTCTGAGTGTCAAGTCCCACGCAAAGGTCGCTTTTGGCCCTTCCCTTCGAACTGGTTTCGCACTTAATATATATGACCCACTGTGTGCACGTGAAGGTTGCCCGAAAGGCAACCAGACCTGGCCTGGCCTGGTCGGCACTGGCCTGGACCTGCTTTGAGTAATTGAGGGCTCACAACTGGAGTGATTTCGATTGCTGGCGGAACTGCTGCGTTCTCATGCAAATTGTGTTGAGTTGCGATTGGGTTCACATAAATTAAACATCATATAATATTCGCGTCTGGGTCCATTTATATCGTTCTTGTGTTTCATTAATAACCATAAAATGGCATATATTTGATTTTTATATGCCCGTCACGCCAGATTTAAAATAAAGAGCATCTCTGTTCATGTTATTAAGTGCGATAAATCTAACAGGAACATAGGCCTGATAAATGACATTTTATTGAGTGGATTTTTAATATAAATTTCATGGTTTAGCATATTGTTTTCGCATTAAAATATGTATAATTTAGTACACTTGCCTTGGGATACACGCATTAAATGTTCATCTAGCAAAAGTAAACAACAAATGGAGGAGACATATCGATCAAGAGAGCAGAAAATATTTAATATATTCAATATACCAATAATATTCTGCTAAGATATTCAGTCACATAGAGAGGGCATTTGGGCTTCGGCTCACATCATTTCTTTGGCCGCTTTAATTTTATTTACTAATTTTGACTGCCAGTTGATAACTCGGTATTTCATTGTGCTTAAATCTATAACGCTGGCGATCTGCCAAAGAGCGAGCAGAATAATTTTATGAGTGTCGTTCTGTCATAGCCGGTTAACCAACCCAATCAGGTTCGGTTAACTTTTTTGGACGCGGCGAACGCAAATCGATGACGCTACTGTTGTTATTGCTATTGCCGAGAAGATTCTGCTTTTGCCGAAGATCATTTCGATTGTCGAAGCTATCCTGAAACGACGACGACGCCGACATATAAATAATGTCGTACTCTTCACCGGCAACACAGTCATATTTCAACCTTCGTGGCGTGAATTTGAAGCTGAGCAAAATGGTAAGTCCCAAAAAAGAGGAGTGCAAAAACAGAGGATAACTAAAACGTGAAAAAAATTAAAAAAAAACAAAAAAAAAAGAAAGAAAACCTCACATGCCTGTGAAGCGTGAACCGAATATGCCCATAAAAATGATCGCATACTTTGGCGGGGCCACTTAAAATACTTATCCATTCGCTTGTCCGATTTACAGAAACTCCTGATCGCCTTCGCCCTGGTGGCAGCCGTCAGCGCTGACGTCTCCCATCTGTTCTCGAACAGCGACAACCTGCAGGAGGATGGATACCACTACCAGCAGCCGGCCAAGCAGTTCGTCATCGACGTGCCCAATGTCTATGAGCAGCCAGCCCCAGTCGTCTACCAGAAGCCCGCTCCTGTCGTTTACCAGAAGCCCGCTCCGGTTGTCTACGAGAAGCCCGCTCCAGTGGTCTATGAGAAGCCCGCTCCAGTGGTCTACCAGAAGCCCGCTCCAGTGGTCTATGAGAAGCCCGCTCCAGTGGTCTACCAGAAGCCCGCTCCAGTGGTCTACGAGAAGCCCGCTCCAGTGGTCTACCAGAAGCCCGCTCCCGTTGTCTACCAGAAGCCCGCTCCAGTTGTCTATGAGAAGCCCGCTCCAGTAGTCTACCAGAAGCCAATTGCCGCCGGCACCCTGAAGGAAGATGGATATCATTATGGCCAGCCCGCTGTCAAATTCGAGCCGACCCAGGAATACCTGCCCCCAGTGGTCCAGAAGGTGGTTACCCCCACTGTCTACCAGCCCAAGCCCGTGATCCCAGTTGCCCCCAGGCCCGTGATCCCAGTTGCGCCCAGGCCCGTGGTCCCAGTTGCCCCCAGGCCCGTGATCCCAGCTAAGCCCGTCAACGAGTACTTGCCCCCTGTTGTCCAGAAGCCCGTGGCCCCCAAGCCAGTGGCTCCAGTCTACAAGCCCGTGACCCCAGTCTACAAGCCTGAGCCCGTCTACAAGCCCGTGGCTCCAGTCTACAAGCCCGAGCCCGTCTACAAGCCCGTGGCTCCAGTTGTGCCCAAGGTTGTGGTCCCAGCCAAGCCCGTCAACGAGTACCTGCCCCCTGTTGTTCAGAAGCCCGTGGCCCCCAAGCCAGTGGCTCCAGTCTACAAGCCTGTGACCCCAGTCTACAAGCCTGAGCCAGTCTACAAGCCCGTGGCTCCAGTCTACAAGCCCGAGCCCGTCTACAAGCCCGTGGCTCCAGTTGTGCCCAAGGTTGTGGTCCCAGCCAAGCCCGTCAACGAGTACCTGCCCCCTGTTGTTCAGAAGCCCGTGGCCCCCAAGCCAGTGGCTCCAGTCTACAAGCCAGTGACCCCCGTCTACCGTCAGCCCGAGCCCGTCTACAAGCCAGCGGCCCCCGTCTACAAGCCCGAGCCCGTCTACCGTCAGCCCGAGCCCGTCTACAAGCCCGTGGCTCCAGTCTACAAGCCAGAGCCTGTCTACCGCCAGCCTGAGCCTGTGGTTGCCCAGGGTCCCCAGGGCTACAGCTACCCCAACGACCCCCAGCCATCCTTCGACTATTAAGGAATGCTGTTGTAATTAGACACTATTCTCCCTTTAGTATTAGACCCTTTTTTTTTTTAAACTCCGAACGAGAAGTCACTTGAAGTAAATAAAAACGATGTAAAAAATATTAAAACGAGTTTATGTTGAAGTAAAAATAGTTTTGGGTATCTACTGAAAGAAAATAAAATGCTTTTATTATTTAAATATAGTCAGAGTATAGAATTTCTTAGAATAAATATTTAAAAGAGATTTTATTATTTAAATATGGTAAGAATATTGCGATTAGCATAGAAATCAATGGATCGAGGTCTTTTTGAAAGGCTGCATTGTCTTCAGTAGATAAAAATGCTAATTAACCTGTTTAATTAGAGGTAAGGTTTTTAATGTTTATATTAATACTGACAACTTTATTTTAGAGTAATGTATAAAATCTTATAAGTTTCTATTATACATATTTTCAGAATAAATAATATTTCAGAATTTATTAAAGAACATATATTTTAAAGATTTCCCTTTCTCTTTAAGAACTTATTTTGTATGCATTTTTTTCTTAAAATTACATAGTATACATGTTTACTTAACATTACTTAACTTTACTTTTTTACTTAACTAAATTGTGTTTTTTTATGAATTTTGAATTTTTTGAATTCTTGCTTGACAAAACGCTCCTATTGCATAATTTTCTAATTCAATTCTCGCAATTGCTTATGCTTCGAAATTTATCTATTATAGTATTTATTTAGTGTCTAAAAGTATGTTATGCACATGTTTATCCTATACACAAACCAAAATAGTTCAGAAAGAAGCTGGTCCATGTGTATTTTTGTATGTTGTCTAATAATGTTAAAAAATGATCGAAGCATCGATGTGTCGATTTTAACAGCAGCGGTGCTTTTCCATTTTGACCCGATAACTTTTTTTGTGGTATTTCGATGTACCTCGATCGATTCTTATATGTAAATCGGTTTTTTGGCCATCTTCAAGATAAAGCTAAGACGCCAAAAAGAATGCGAACTCTACATGCATAGATGAAATAAAAAATTTCATGGAACGAAAACCCAAATGTAATAATGCAAAACTCAGTTTGCGTTTTAATTTCAAATATACATTCATATTATTCTAAACGGGACGTGTATATATAGATATACATATACTTTGCATATATCGCATTTTATTTTGTGTATGCAATTTTTTTCAAATTGTAAAATTTTTATAAAAGATCGACTTATCGAAGTCACATTCTGCATAGCCAAAATATCTTAACAGTTTATCTAACGCGATTAAATTAGTATATCTCTAGCTTCACAACCCAATATACTCTGTACTATAATAGAAGCTCGGTGCGAGCGAGAATAAGGCAAATGAACTTTGAGTAAACATGTCTTGAGCTAGAATATGTTAAGTGGTTTCTAGGGCTGCAGAAAGCGAGAGTGACGCGGAGAGGAGCGATGCCCCTTGGGTCAGAGGCAGTACGTGACCTGCTCAGGGCTGGCAAATGCGGGTTCTCGCACTCGAATCATCGTGTCAAACTTGACAGTGACAAATCGCTCGATTGGCTGCGACTAATGAAACGGAAATGTGCTGAAACTGAAGCTGTTGACAGTAGCTGCTGTATGTATTGTATACAAATATGGAGCCAGAGTCGGGCTGAAACTATTTTTATTGCTGCGGCTGCTGCATAATTGATTCAGCTACAGTGATTTGAGCTGCCCCACGTGATAGATGCTGGCGTAGAATCATTAATTCGATGTGAAGACAAGACGCGAGACAAGCCAAGACAAAGACGCACTGACACTTGACCCCACAACAAGCCAAACACGTCTCGACCTTGACAATGAGGCGCTGTTGTAGCATTTCGATTGGATTCGATTGGAGTGTGATCGCAGCATTGGCCCCAAACACAGCCAGCATATGTAGCGCTTGTTTATCTAGGGCCGCTCCAACTATCGTTTGACAAGCAGCAGCAGCAGCAGCATTAGCAGCAGCATCAGCAGCAGCATCAACAAGCAACAGCGCAATTTATAAGCTGAGCCAAAAAACAAACACGATCGACATTTAGAAGTATGAATAGTATAAATAGTTGGAGTCTCGGCGCCGTTGGCTGCATTCGCGCGAGCTTCGCTGGAAGCTATAAAACGTTTAGGTATTCTCTAAGGTTGTGCCCCCTTTAAGAAAATGGTAAGCCAATCCGTTATTATATTTATTGTTGTTTACATTTTCAATTTGGCTTTTAGCGTTTCTTTATTTGGACCCTGATCGCGGCGCTTTGTCTGCATTGGGCTGGCGCGGATGTTTCCCAGCTGGTTCAGTCGGGCAATGGGTTCGTCTACGATGTGCCCAAGGTCAGCGAGCTGGAGCTGGAGCTGAGCAATGAGTTTCCCACGGGCCAGGAGTTCCCACAGGACGCCATACCCGTCGCCCCGTCCGACGCGGAACTGGGCCAGACCGACGAGGATCTGCCGGAGCCGGCGGCCAGCGCGGACAGCGCGGCCTACGCCTCCTCCAAGGGCCATGGCTATGCGTACCGTGTGCCCAGCAGACGCTTCACCAGCTAAGCCTACGTCCATTCAGCTCCACACACCATTTGTACCAAAGTCTAAATACAATAAAACTTAATTCTGTGTAAACAGCGTTCAGGGCGATTCTTTGTTAGCCTTTCACCGTCCAAGGGCTCAGGCTTGCCTTGGACGGCGCTTAGAATAAACACGGTATTGAAACCGCATCTTTGCGCGGCTTTTAAGCTCGATCCTAATAAATACATAACTCTATGAGCTGTCGGGCTCTAGTTTTTTATTGAATTTTTAAACAAAAATATTCAAACAAAATTCAAACCGGTTGCAACTCGAGAAGTCAACGACAATTTCGCACATGTCGCCGGAATTTTGAATACTTGGCCCTATAAATTTGTGGCAAGTGCACAATTAATTTAATTATTTACATAAATTACGCAAAGTGTGCCCAAATGCGAGCGGCGCGAATCAAGCGCACGCCACAACAATCGATTTTCAAACATTTTGGTAATCGATCAGGCCGCTGGCGGTTCAACAACCCGCATTAATTACCCAAGCCAAACGAAGATGTCTTAAAAATAACAAAAAAATCAATTAGATTGCTCTAGTCGTGAGTAGCCGACTGCGAAATACCCTGTACCTAGTTTCGGATGGCTGATCTATAAAGTTATTCTTTATTTTATATACCTCTACTTCTATACTTGACATACATTCGAAATTATTTCTATGTAAAGTAATTATATATATGTGAATATAACGAAAATTTGTGTCTCAAATTCTCATAGCTGTTTTCGTTCCGGACTGGAAAGTGCGTTCTGTCCGAAAAATATATATATACATATATATAAAATATATCTTCAATATTTCTACAAAATATATCAAAACAACCGCTAAAATATAGAGGATATATAAAACAATCGTGATTTTTACAAAAGAGTTGGCAAATTTCGTTATTTTAATAATACAGTTTTTTAATTAATTAATCTTTTTAAATACTGAATTAATATTAGTTTATAGCAAAAAGATTTCAAAAGTTTCAGAGTAACTTTCGTGACTTTGAATGTAGGTACATGAAAAATTGCACAAGGCCGTCATACCCCTTTTGGCTTAGGCTCGCTGGGTGCAGGGTATAAAAAGTGATAGTTGAAACGACAGCAGAAGACGAGATGCCAGACCAGATCAGAGCAGGCAGCAGCTTTGTTTTTGGTAACGATCTTCGCTGATGAGCGATCTAGTCGGAAACCGTTTCGTGACTTCTGCGCAAATTAGTAAAGTGTTTAAACGCCGTCAAATGTGTCGCAGTTTACGGCGTATCTGCTTACGGACTGCCGCCCTGCGAGGCGCGTAGGCGTTGAGACTTTCAGCTGACATCTGATAGGCTGATGGGCAGCAGCGTTTTGATGGGCCTTAAGTATTTGTTTGGGCCAAATGCTTCCGCACGCCTGAAGAGGCTCAGAGACAACTTCATTGTGTGCGCTGCGTTTTGGGGGCCACTCCGAACTTCTTGTTGGCGACCGTAATTATTATAAATGAAGTCTAAATGATTTATGACAGGCGCAGCGCAGTGCGCTTACAAGCCGAATGTCGGCTCGGAAGCCATTGTTATATGGCCAACAAGAATACAGTTGGCTTAGGCCGGCTTTACGACGGCGCCGATGAAAATGCTCGCGAGCATTTATGATGCTGAAAAAGGCAGCAGCAAACTAAGCGTAAATAATGCATGACCAGCTCAGAAAACGATACAGATACACGCACAAAGAATACATGTGTGAGCCATACAATATCGATTTAAATAATAATAATAATTGGCCTTTTGCGCCATGGACAGAGTTAAGAATTGTGACTATAAATAAACAGGTGCCGCTGCGTTTGGTCAATCATTGACCGTCTTCGAGCTCAAGGTGTAACATGGTGCGTGCCTTCGAACTGTGGCTGTTGCGTTTGATTTTTGGTTTTTTTTCTGTATTTTTTTCTTGTGCACTCCAACTAAAGTTCGTGTGTCGTTTTAGAAGCCATTCCTCAGCCTGATACTGGCCACCAGCCTGCTGGCCCTGGCCGCAGCCGATGTCTCCCACTTGCCGCTCGGGCAGGAACACGGCTATGGCTACGACTATCCCAAGCCGGTGGTGCCATTTGTGATAGCCAGCACCACGACGCCTGCGCCGACGCCGGCGCCCACCTACCTGCCGCCGCCGACCCCGGCGCCCACCTACTTGCCGCCAGCACCAGTTACAACCACGACGACGCCCGCACCGACGCCAGCGCCCACCTATTTGCCGCCAGCACCACCCTCCACGACCACGACCACAACGACGACGACGACGACTCCTGCACCCACACCTGCGCCCACATACCTGCCGCCCATCATTGTGCCGGAGCCGGAGCCCGAGCCTGGCTACCACTACGACGCACCCGCCGCGCCGTTCCTCTTCTGAGCCCTGGCCGACTGTTGACCCGGAATGCCGTTTGTCCCGTTATGCCTAGTCGTCGGTATTATATAAGTTGCGATCTGTTAAATAAATCACATTTGTTAGCCAATTGATAGCGTTCGAATTTCCTTATGGCCTGCTCTGCATATTCATGAGTCCCATGGCTCTTTCTTTGTCTCGGACTCAATTAAGAGCCAAGAGAAAAAGCTGCAGCAAAGAGAAACAAATAATTGGCTGCAGCTTCAAGTTCAAGAAAACCGAGAAAAGTGTGAAGTGGCCAAATTATGCGTTGGCCTTTGTCTCGCCACAACAACAAACTACAACAACATTTATTAATTATTTCCCCAAAATTTGTTCAACTCGGAATCGTATAAAAGCCAAGACCCCAACCAGCTGGAGCATTATTTCCCGCTGTCAGCAGAGCGCAGCAACATCCGTCTAAGCCCTTCGAAATGGTAGCTAACCCAGGTCTCTCTCTGCCTTCCGCAGCCTCAACGCTTTGCTCTCCTCTTCCAGAAATCCGTGTACATCCTGCTGGCCGTCCTGGCCCTTTGCGCCTGTGGACGCGCCGACGTCTCCCATTTGTTTGGCGGCGGCAACCACCATCATCACGACTCGCACCACGACTCGCACCATGATTCGCACCACGACTTGCACCACGATCCGCACCACTACGACCCGCACCACCACGAGTCGCACCACCACCACGAGTCGTATCAGGATCCCCATGCGCACCACCACGACCTCCACTCGCACTCCCAGTCGCACTCCCACGATCCGCATCGCAATCACCACGGCGTCCACATCGATCTGCACTTCGACGCACTGCGCCAGCATCAGCCCAAGTTTGAGCCAGCCGGTGGCTACAACTATGTGGCTCCGGCACCACCCGCCCCAAAGCCGGCGTACCTGCCTCCGGCGAAGCCCAGCAATACGTATCTGCCCGCCAAGCCGGCAACAAAGTATCTGCCCGCGAAGGTGGCGCCCAGCCTGCCACCACCGCCGCCGCCACCCGCAGCGAAGGCACCCAAGTCGGAGTACTTGCCGCCGCAGAAGCCGCGCACCAAGTACCTGCCCCCCGCGCAGCCCGAGACCAAGTATCTGCCCCCCGCGCAGCCCGAGCGCACGTATCTGCCCGCCGCCAGCCCGGAGACTAAGTACTTGCCACCCAAGGTGAAGCCGAGCCTGCCCCCACCGCCGCCACCGCCGCAGGCTGCGCCCAAGCCCACCTACCTTCCGCCCGCCGAGCCCAAGCCCACCTACCTGCCGCCCGCCGAGCCCATGGAGACCTATCTGCCGCCCGCCTCTCCCCCAAGGCCAGCTATCTGCCGCCCCCTGCCCCCAAGGCCAGCTACTTGCCACCCCCTGCCCCCAAGGCCAGCTATCTGCCACCCCCTGCCCCCAAGGCCAGCTATCTGCCACCTCCTGCCCCCAAGGCCAGCTACTTGCCACCCCCACAGCCGGAGACGCAGTACCTGCCCCCCGCTCAGTCCGAGCCACGCCTGGCGCACCCGGAGCCAAGTTTCCACATTCCCATCCCCTCATATGCGCTTCCCCTCAGCCCGTCGGCCCCGCTGCCTGCCCCATCTGGACGCGGCAACCCGGGCTACCAGTACAACCAGCCGCTGCGCCGCTTCAAGTTCTAGAACTGTCCAAAAATGGAGCCTATTCAATAACCACCCCGGCCCCTGTCCCCGCGCACAAACAAACACACATCACATAAACATTGTTTTTTTTTTTAATTTTAAGTTACTTTTAAATTGCACCAACAAAAAACATTAAAAAACGACGAAAAAAGAGAAAAATTGTTTTTATATATATAATTGATTTCTGACTTTAGACAATTCGATATTTATTTTAACTATCTCAATTAACCGAATAATTTTGTACTTCAGCCCAGTTCTTAACTGTTTGTGTTTGAGAACGAATTTATTTCCTATATTTTGTTTAATCCCGAATTGCCCGAGATACTTGATTTCTTAAATTGAAAACAAATCCTTATTTGATGATTTCTTTCACAATTTATATTAATTTAAAAATGTTTTAATCTCTAACATCATAAAGCTCAGATTACTTAAATTAAATTACTTAAAAAACACTCAAAACACTTCCATAAAACACAGTTTATTTAATCGATGAAATTTTGTACATTGGAAATGTTTTTCGGCCAATTATTTATGTTGGGCAAATTCTTAGATAAGCCATTTTCTTAATTTTGTTATATAAGCAGTATATCTTTTAATTAAAGGATGATTTTTACTTAATTTTTCATCGAAATGTACTTCAAATTTTAAAAACAACGAAATAGTTTCATATCGGTCATATTAATATCCTCATGAAGTTTTTTGTCTGAGTGTTTAAGTTATATTAGAGAAAACTTAGGAACTTAAAAGATACCCTGTAAAAGAAAATGTGCCTTCTGAATTACCAAAAGTGTTTTTTTTTCATAATTTGAGTGTTTAATGTGGAAATTTATAAGTAAATATCGTATATAGTAATTCATATATGTTTAGTGTTATTATATATGTACTCCAATTCCATGCAAATCATGTCGTGAATTTCATCAAGCGCCATCAGCTTTGTTCAACTGCGAATGCATCTTTCGACAGACGAAGCCAAAAGCGAAAGCCATTAAGCTAATTGGCCATTGTCTGAGGTCGGCTTTCAATATGGCAGTAGCTTTCGAGACATACGCGGGTAGCTGGAAAATGGGCCACAGAGCGACTATTTCTGGCCGCCAAAGACAAAAGCGTCCAATCAAACGCTGTCGCAGTCTATTTTAAAGGCCCAAAGCACGCGCTCGCATCGCAGCCTCAGCTTCAGTTTCAGCTTCAGCTTCAACTTTAGCCTCAACACTTGCAGCTATCGGCTGGGTCTATAATTACTCTGTTGTGGAACTGAAAATGAATAATGATGCCGGCTGTTACTATTGATTAGTGCCTATCGAACGCCGTGCGGTGGTGTCTATTACAAAAACATTAAGCGAAAAATCGCTAATTGCCAATTGCAGCCCACAGCGTCGATCTGATCAGTTGTTGCTGTTGTTGACCTCTTTCAGTCCCGAGATGATCGGCCGATCGACAGAGGCCGATCGATTGTATTGGCTCTCGATCTTGGCCAAATCTAGTGTAGCCAATAAAAAATACAAAAATCAATAAAAGTCTGGGCAAAGCCTTTGCACACTCTAAACTATGTGGGGAGCTCCAAAAACACAAATAAAAATGTTTTAAATACTCATTTTAAATGGGAGGCGTTTATAGCTGTCTGCCATAAAATAAACACGAGTAGGAACTATCGTATTCGAAAAATCGAATTATTAAATGCCCTTACAGAGCATTCAATTGCCATCAAGAGGAAATCTTAATGTAGAGTTTTCAATATGCAATTTCTACATAAAAATCAAGTTAAAATGTAAAAGCTTAACAATCTATTATAATTTTGTATTATTTATTTATAACATTTTGTTTTTTGGAACATTTTTGTAGTGCAAAAGATTCAATACAAGTGCAGAGATGTTTGAGTGAATTGGCAGTAAAGATTTCTGATCAAAGTAGAAAAACGTAATTAAAATAACGTCTCTTTAATGCCGATTTTCTATTATATGATTAGTATAGTCACCTGATTAAAGTACAAAGTTCAATTCCTTTCAACCCCTTTGAAGTATCGCCTAAAGAGAATATTAATATTGCCGAGTATTAAATGCCCATGCGGATATTATTTATTGATTTAGCCTCTAATGTCAGTTTGTGGGCTTATTCCGATCATATACCCACACATGTGTATACATCTGTAATAATATGCTGCACACATTGTTGAACATATGATAATACCCCTTGTCAGGGTATTAAAACAAACTCCAGCGCCTTAGTTAATACATTTGTACGGATTCATGCCACAGGCTTATAATTAAGTGCAGATTTTAATGTCCGCTTCATGCAGAGCAAAAACAAAGGCCAGCGCATAAGGCGATTGGAAATTAAAAGAGAATTAATAGAATTTATATGCGAATAACGGCTGTCCAGGGGTGAGACAAGCTTCAGTCGCTTAGCTGACAGCCGTAGACGCATCGCCGACGTCCGCGTCGGCGTTTACCACAAATCAGACAGACAATCAGGGCGGAGGCGGAGACGGAGACGGGGACGGAGACGGGGTCGGAGGCGAACTCTGAGACGCAGACTGAGACGCGCTCTCGGTTCTCGCTCGCTGTATAAATAAAGAAGCACTTGCCGGAAACTATATCATTTCAGAGCAAGCATCGCATCGAGAACGTTGTCCGACCGTCGAAAATGGTAGGTGTTTGTAGAAGGTGATCACCTAGATCAACTCGGCTGATCGGCTTTCCTTTTTCCAACATTTAGAAAGTCCTTGCGCTAGTTCTGTTCAGCCTGGCGCTGGTTGCCGCTGATGTCTCCCACTTGTTCGGCCACGATCACCATCACGAGGAGCACGTGCATCCTGGCTACAACTACGAAGCGCCCAGCATTCCATTCGAGCTGCCAACGCCCGCCTCCGTTTACTTGCCCGCCGCGGAGCCGGAGGCGCCCCAGGCTACCTATTTGCCACCTGTGCAGCCCAAGCCCGCCTATTTGCCGCCAGCACCACCCAAGCCGGTCTACTTGCCGCCCGCCCCGGTGGTGCATGAGGCAGAGCAGCCGGAAAGCAGCTACCTGCCACCCGCGCCGGTGGCGCCCACCTACAAGATACCCATTCCCTCGTACGCCGTTCCACTGGAGCCGGAGAACACCTATCTGCCGCCCCAGGAGTTTGTGGAGCCGCACAGCGAGGATGGCTACCACTACGATGCGCCCGCCCAGCCATTCTTCTACTAAGCCCCTTCCTTGCCCCTGTTAGCCATGTTTGCCACTTGATATTGCTCCCTGTGTATATACTTATATGTATTTTATGTCTGTCTATTTGTATTTGTAAATTGTGCAGTTATTTATTTATAACAAAAGCCCAAGCAACTAAAAATATATAACAACAATTCTAAGGTCAAGCTTTGAATTTGAACTTCGGCTTATACTGAGGAAATCCTCTTATAGATTTCTTATAATTAAAATAATGTGGATGTGTTTGTAAACTATCGAGTTTTTTATTTGTAGCCATATCACAAACACATCTCAAAATGTATATAAATGGTATAAGTATTCTAAGGTCAAATGTTAAACTTTAACATCAGTTATCCTCTTTGAAATATGCTGTTAGCCATTTTTCTACACGTTTACGAAATTCGTTATTTATAACACTTACTTCCAACGCTACTTAAAATTTGCACTTAGCCCTTAAAGAAAAAAATCTGCTGGGAGACATACTGTAATGTCTGTCATAAATTTACAGATATTATTTTTGCAGATATTATTTTATATGTATATACACTTCTATGGTCAAACTTTGAAATTGAACTTCCGTTATAAGAGGGAAAATCCTGATTTACATTTCTATAAGCTTGCTGTATATCCGCATTTGTAAATTATCCAGTTATTTGTTTATGTCGGAGCCTCTACGCAACTAAAAATATATAAAAAAAAATCTATATAAATAAAAAACAAAAGCGGACGTCACTTTGAACTTGAACTTGAGTTTCTTAGGGGGAAAATGCTCTTTGAGATACGATTACGGGCTCAACTCGAGTGGCACGACAACATAATTACGCGTCATCGAATGCCACTAAGTGAATATAATACTCAAACAAACACTCACTCAGGCCGTCTCGTTTCATTCATGGGCACCGCGCGCCGCCATGTGGGCTGCGTCCGTCCGATTTGAGTTTGCTCGAGATCGAACACCCACAAGCGAAGCGTCCGAGCGGATTGTGATGGTATGTCCAAAATTCTTGGCGAATTGCGTGTTGATTTATTGGCCCGTTTGATCATTTGTTAATTCGCGTGAGTAATTGAAACCAAACAAGTTGAAATACTGATTCTCTATGGCCCGAACTCCCCATGGAGCTGATGATTTATGGCACTCACTTGGCCAGCAATCACAGACGCTGCCATTGTTGTGGCCCAAAGGTGTGAAGACGTCGCGCCCCCCGCCGCTGCCGTCGACGCCCACCTCTCCGTGAAAGTGAAACCAACGGCAACAGGAAATAAATAATGACCTCTGGCCAATTTGAGCGGCACTTGCTTCGAACCAGCCTGTTGACAAAATTAATACGTTCTATGGCACGTATGGAAATTGAGCGCATGATCTAATGCCGAATTATGCACACGGCGGAACCAGTTCGCCACCCGCTCCACACGCTGCTATCTATATGCTAATTAATTCGATAATTTCGCTTGAATGCCTTAAATGTTTTCATTTTGTGGAGTCTGCAATGGTTATTGCCGTTTAAATACCCATACATAGACCATAAATTATATTTCAACTATTTATTTAAGTTCCCCATGTGGCGATCAGAGCTAGTTCTGTTCATTTTGCAACTGGTTTCTGAAAAGACAATTTAATTTATTGCCTTATGCAGGAATTTGATGAAACTAAAAACAAACACAGCAAGTAAAAGTGCTCTAGTCGGAGGTGCCCGACTAGGAGATACTCTCTTACCAGCTGCGAGCTGCCACAACATACACGCGTCCCTTATTGTACTTTATTAAGCAGCTGTGCCCCTATGAAATATTAATTTTTGAATAACTGCTAATTTTATTGTCTTGATGTTGTGTACTTGCTGACACTAGCTCTTCTAATCACTGCGATAAAATCGATCCATTAAAACTTTAATGGCGACCGTTTACAAAAACTTATGCAATTCGAGATTTAATTATATCAGATGTATGCTATAGAATTTTTCACATTTTTTATATTTGCTGCCGTCCTTCAAAGTATGCAATAGAATTGTGAGATTGCCAATTTTTTGCCTATCGAAAATTGTTACCTTCGAAGTATGCAATGGAACTTTGAACATTTTTTAAAGTTTTTGTCAACCTCCTGACTATTCTGTTGGCCTGATATTTCGGCTCAGATTTGCATTATGAATCTTGCAAATCGGCTGTCCGAAATCATTACCTCAGATGTATGCTATAGAATTTTTCACATTTTTTATATTTGCTGCCGTCCATCAAAGTATGCAATAGAATTTTGAGATTGCCAATTTTTTGCCTATCGAAAATTGTTACCTTCGAAGTATGCAATGGAACTTTGAACGTTTTTAAAAGTTTTTGTCATCCTCCTGACTATTCTGTTGGCCTGATATTTAAGCTCAAATTTGCATGAAAATCTTGCACATCGGTGGCCCAAAATCATTACCTCAGATGTATGCTATAGAATTTTTCACATTTTTTATATTTGCTGCCGTCCATCAAAGTATGCAATAGAATTTTGAGATTGCCAATTTTTTGCCTATCGAAAATTGTTACCTTCGAAGTATGCAATGGAACTTTGAACGTTTTTAAAAGTTTCTGTCTACGTCCTGACTATTCTGTTGGCCTGGTATTTAAACTCAAATTTGCATTAGAATCTTGTACATCGGTGGCCCAAAATCATTACCTTGAAAGTATGCAATGGAATTTTTCACATTTGTAATATTTTTTGCCGCCTTGCTGACGATTCTGTTGGCCTAGTACTTCAGTTATAATTTTAATAACATATTGCACATCTGCGGTCCAAATCTGTTACCCTGAAAGTATGCAATGCAATTTTGCACATCTTTGTTTTGCTTTTTTTATTGAGCCTGGTATTTCTGCTTGGATTTTTTTCTTCCAAACCAATTTCACAAAAAATTACCCAAAAAGATTCTCCTAACAGTAAAAACAATATTTGTTAAATTTTTAAAATGTGTTTATTAAATTTCTTTTTATATCCTTATAATTATCGTTTTTTAATTTTATGTATTTGCTTTTCTCTTAAAACTGTGGTGATGGACGTTTTATATTTATTATTGAATTTTATTTATTATATACTTTTTGTAATATTTAAATATGTTATACTTATACAGCACTTCTACAAAAACAATTGCTGAAACTCATCTCGGATACTTGACATGTAAAGTTGCGCATATTAACATATTAACAATTGTTATTAGGTATTGTTTAAATAAATGTATACTTACCAACGGTATTTGTCGCCTCTCCGCTCTTGCCATACACGTATCAAATAAAGCACGTAAGTGTCAGAATAGAATTGTGCCGCACTAGAAGATACCCAGTACCCAGTTACATTAACATTAATGGCAGTCGATTCTATATAGGAATACATCTTTCTAAAATCGAACTACCACAACATTTAAAAAATCAAAATTCGCAGATCTCAAGAAAATAACGCTATATTTTCGAATGATATACATTTTTAGACTCGTACGGATCAGGACTACGATTGGCAATCAAAAATTCCCATTCTAAATTTAATTTTCAGTTTGAAGATCACCTGTATCCAGCTCCGACAAACAGATTCTCCAAGCAGCAAGGGTATTCCTATAAAAATGTTTTTTAGTTTTGTGGCGAATGTGGTTGAGGAATAATAAAACAACCGTTTCTCATATAGATTCATATATGGTTATGTACACATCTGACAGATCAATTTATAATATATTTTAGATTTAAAGTATTATAAATTGCTAAAGGCCGTTCGCATACTTTCCCTTTTAACCAAAACCAGCTGTCGGTCTATGTGTATATCTCAATATAGGCACCGTTTCTCGATATGTTTTGCGAGCTTTTAGGCTAATTTAAATGGATCCAAAGGTTATGCTTCAAAAATCTCAATTGGATAGTATAACAGTTTGAATTGAAAGCTGAAGTAGGAAAACCGTTTTTCAAGGCAATTCACATTTCCCAATTTTATATAATAGTTATATATTAATTGCTTTCCTTGCCCACAGCGACCTGACAATAAGATCTGCAGATCATGGCCGAACAAAGCAGTTGCCAGAAGAGCTATCGAAAACTTTGACACATTCATGTAAAAATCATCATAAATCAAATGCAGACGGAAGGTCAATTCGCGGCGAGCGTAATTAATTGAAGGAGTCGCCACACGGAAGTCTTACAGCATTATTGACGCCCATTCAGCAGCAATTAACACCACAGTGGGACTGTCATAAATCGAATCAAATTGTGAAGCGCACCACTGAGTGCCGCAATAAAAATGGGCAATCAATTCATCAATCAATAGCACTTTGTCTAGAGCCAAATGACCACCCGAACAGCCAGAAGTAGAGCCGTTAGAAAGGCTCCTTAACTCATTTGTTTGCACTTTTGGAGACGAGTTAGCAGCAGTCGCAAAAAAGAAACACAAAATAGAAAAACATAAGATCGTAAACCGGTTAATTTAATTTATTTTGAAAGTATTTTAGCAGATTTACGTATTTGTTTATGTCCAGATGTCTTTGACTCGATCGTAAACCGAAAAAAATCCCAGTCGCAGTTATATAATTATTGAGAATATTATTGCTGTCGAAAGTTCACAAGTTAAAAACGTGGTAGCTCCACTTTTGTCACTCTCCATAAGGCATGGCGCACATGCTACTTGGAGCTCCCAGAGACAGCTTCCGTATGCTAAATGGTACTCGGTTCACAAGTTCTCATAGACACAAGTGCACAGAGCTGTTCATACTTCGTGATTAATGATGGGTAACTACTAGTCCAACTGAGTTCTCAGCGGGCAGGCGGCCAATGGAGAAGAAGAATCAGAACGCATCTCGTACATTATTCGACATATATTTCGCTGTAGCTTTGATGGGCTGTGAATACTATAATTAAAGTCATGCTTCGATATAGCATATCATTCCAAGACCTTGGCCGCACAAATAAAACATTACCATATTGATGTTGTGGTGTTTCAGTTTTTTTTTACAAATAATTTATCTTCATTTATTTGAGTTTGCAAGTCAACAATAACTAAATACTTCGATTCGATGCGATTTCGATTTCGATATTCTTCGTCTTCCGAACTTCAATTTGTCTCTTTGTACTTTGATGTTTAGTATTTGTATCTTTTCGTAAGCGTTTCGTGGGAAAAACGCCATTGATTAGGTTGGGTTAGATGCGATAGTTGGATAATTGAATAGTTGGATAGCTGATAGAAGTTGTTTAGGTGTGCTTGGGTTAATGCTAACGTTTCCGATAGCAGTTCCATGTGTGTGTAGATAGTAAGTAGTGGTAGTGGTAGAGTTGAAAGTAGAAGCGGGATCGGGTACGGGAACGGAAACGGGAACGGAAACGGGAACAGGAGCAGTTGGGCGGGGACAAAGAGAGAAAAGAACATGTATCGTGTGTAAATAAAAAACGGCCAAAACAATTAGAAATCATAAAGAAATTAGATATATTAAATAGACAAAGTTAGGTGCTAGGCATCGCGCCCCTCTTTAGTAGCGGCGCTGGCGGTAGAAGCGTCTTACATAGACTGGGCGACGGTACTGGTAGCCGGCCTGGCTGCTGTACGCGTGTCCGGGCACCTGGGGCTGCTGCTGCACCAGGGGGGGCAGGTACTGGGCGCGCTGCTGCAGCAGCGGCTGCTGGGCGTAGGCGATGGGCTGGGCGACGGCAATGGGGCGTGCAACGGGCCGGGGCAGCGCAATGGCTGGGCGTGGCACGGGCGCAACGGCCACAGGACGGGGGGCGGCAACGGGGCGTGGTGCGGGCGCCGCTGGTGCCGGCTCCTCAATGTCGATGTACTCCGGTTCGGGTGTGGCAATGTCCTGCGGATTGGGTCCCTGTGTGGCCGAGTCGGGCAGCTGAGCGGCAGCCGCGCAGCCAACCAGCGCCAGAGCGACGAACACGAAGAATTTCTGCCGGAAACAAGAAAAAAAAGGTACCAAAAAAAATTGAACAACACTTAGAGCTGAATGTTGAAATGCTTAAGTTATTTTTAGCTCAGCCTGGGCGCGAATGGAATGCGCGAGTGGCCACTCGAGCCTGTCAGCCCGCAATGAAGTTGTACACTTGAGATGGGAGCACTCCAATTGTAGTTCTTGTTGTCGCTTTCAACACATGTATGTATATATTTATATTTTGATTTTGTTTTTTCACAGATTCCTTTTGCTTTGCAAATGTCCTTAATGCACTGACACTGGTTATCCCTGCGAGGAGCACATACCATTTTGTTAAGGCGAATTTTGTATATATTTCGTATGGGGTTACGCAAAAAAAATTTCTCGTCCAGAAGCGCACGAGCAATTTACACTCAAGAAGTTCAAAGCACAAATGATGATGAGTTGGGCAGTTTCTATGAAATTTATACTATATCTGGCCCGTCCGGTTCGCTATGTGGGTCTAAGAGAAGCAGCGCAAAGCGACGACCGCCAAAAAAATACACACACATACGGTGTTATAAATAAAGTAACAGCAGCAACAACAGCAGCAGCAGCAGCACCAGTAACAGCAACAGCAGCAGCAACAGCGACAGCAGGCCGAGCAACAACAGTAACATTAACAACATCAAACAAATTCAAATCAAAATTTAAATTATATAATACGATATTGGCGGCTGGCCAGAAACCACAGCTAGAAGTGGTCACATGCCTAAGCGCAGGCCAAACCATCTGCCGAATCAGTAGACAATCACAATCACAATCACTTTGGTGTCGTCACGAGCCATGACGCATCAATGGGAGCCCAAGATAAACGCTATTTAAGACAAAATAAAAAGAAGACAACGAAACAAAAAAGTCAAAACAAAAGAAGATAGTTGGCCAGTTAAGAGTAAACTCGCTCAATCTCCCTCTCTCCGTCTCCTATTCTCGTTTGAACTCTCTTAAGATGTGGTGCTCTGCAGTGCTTGGCACGGCTCGTGGCTCAAGTGAAGTTCGTTGCCTAAGTCTTTCGTATTGTTCTGGCATTCGCTCTAATTTGCATAACATTTTGTAAGAATAATATTTTTAGCCAACACTTCGATGAAGTATGGCCATCTAATTATGCATAGTTGTTGGCTTTTCCTCCTACTTTAGTGGCCTATAAATCTTTTCGGCTGTAAACCAATTTGAAAGCAAAAGCATGGCACATGGCAAGAGCCAACTTTTGTCACACTCACAACTGGCTTACATTTATTGCCAAGAAAGGCAAGGCAGCATTTAACATCATATTTCTTGTTGCTTACTTTACGACAAGCTGCTAAATCTTTTGATAAACAAAACATGACGCTCATGTCAAGCCGAGGAGATTGTCTGCCCATCCAATTGTTTGTCTGTTCACTTGACCTCTGCTGCAAACAAATAGAAACACAAATACACAACAAACTAATAACAAATTTAACGGCTTTCGGGCTTTACGAATATCATTTCCGTTTACCAACAGTTCGTGCATGTGTGTGGGGGAAATACATTCACCTGGCCCCAGAAAAAAAAAAAAATACTGAAGTGCGCCACTTGAGGCTTTCAAATGCAGGCAACCTTTTTGGCATCAAGGCTGGGGGCACACAGGAAATGCCACCGAGTTGGCCTACAAGCTGCTGGCCAGTCGGCCATCTTGAGTGGGCCCATAAAAATGAGTTAGAACTCGGCTAGTTAGCCCCGTTTACTGGCTCTGAATGCGTGTGACATCATGATGCCGCGGCTGCCTTTCACCTGCTCGGCGGCTGGCGTCGTGCGCCTTGATTAATTGAATCTTTGTCATCGAGAAACATGAAATATAAACAACAGTCAAAACGATGCGCATTTTTCAATGCTTCTACACTGTTGCGCCACGGAGTTTATCGATATTTTTATGGTTATTACAAAATTGAAAAGTAATTAATAACGACTTAGTTGGCATATTAAATTTCAAGCGCTGGTAGTCAAGTCAAGCAAAAAACAAAACCAAAATGAGAGACAATAAATCTGCTATTAGACACGGATCCATCTGGACTGTTGCGTCACTGTTCTGGCCTGCAGAACGTGTCATTTCAAATGGAAAACGGAAACTAAACAGAACAAAAACAAAATAATAGAAAAATAGAAAAATAGAAAAAACCTTAAACAGCTACAGTTCATAAATCTGTTGCGGGGCGTGGCAGATTTATTGAGTTGTTGTGAATTGAATATGATGGCATTTTAAAAATATAACCCATTTTATTTATTTTTATGGCAATAATCATCCAAATTGAATACGCTGATCGTTTCATCTGCGCTCATCTTTGGCAGCTTGTTGGCGAGCACCGGAACCGAAAATAAAGTCGCACCAAATTAGCATAGACCAATACCGATCGATAGAACCGGTAGACCACAAAAAGCTATCACAAACAGAATCAAAAGCCGTGAGCCGACCCGATGCGACGCCTTAAATGCCGGCAATCGCTGCGCGTATATATTATTATATATTTATGGAGCCAAAAGTGTCGCATCATTAGCTAAACGCACTAAAAGCTGGCCTAATTGAAAGCGAGTGGAAAGCCCCCCGTTCGTATCAGAAGTGGCCATTAACCTTGTGCCTGTCTTAAGCAACGCCTAATTTAATTATAATGTTCCGAGCGTGGCGCGACAATAGTTCCAACTATTATGGTGCGCATACGACCTGTTATCCACGGCATGTTAAGCGCTCGTTTACAAGCCAGATGCTGCGATAAGAACAATAAGCAGCATTAAGCCAAAAAAGACAAAATAAAATTATATATGAGGCAAGCCCAACAACGGATTCCCACGTCTACAAATTATCGGCAAACGCTCGAAGAAGACACGCCTCGTTCTTCGGCTGCCGGTTTTGTTTTGCATTTGAATAAGATGTAAATACCAGCAATATGATAAATTTGCATGGCTGAGCAAAGTCATCGAGCGGTGCTCTATTGTCAACACCAACTGGGCAGCGTTTGTTATTTCTTTAACATTTCAATCGGAACAATGTTTATTTGTTTCTTGTTTTTTTTTTTGTTTTTGTCGGCGCACAAGGCGTATGCGCAATGCCAAATTAAGTTGCTAGGTTAACACTTCTGCGCATCTTTAGCATAAATTGACAATTGACTGCAGACCAAAACTCATAAATTAAACAAAGCTGCAAAATTGCACAGTTTAAATTATGTTGCAGCCGCTGCTGGCCTTGCCCGAACACCGTTTAAAATTCTTTGGCTCCGAATTAGCCAGCCAATTTGCGGACTAGCCATTCCATTCCTCTGCAAAAAGCCTTCCGACTGACTAGCTGACTCGCTCCTGTCAACCACTTAAAGTGATTTTGTCAAGTGTCGAAACAATGAATCGTAAATAACTGACATGTTTCCGCACATTCACCGACGCAGCAGTCCGCATTAGCATTATAAATATTCAATTAATTACGCATAAAGTATAACAGAAAGACAAGCAACGAAATGGCTGATACCCTTACGTACCATAAGTATTAGCGAATTGTGAAGAAGCAAAGAAGTAGTACAAACAATATTGATATAGGAAATTATTTCTTAATTTGCCTTAATTTAAAATGATTCAAGGTACTCGATTGGATTGACATCTCAATTTTAAAATCAATTAAAAACACCAGTGCCATATGCAGGAAATTCTGAGAAGGTTTGTCGTTTATTTTAGAAATATTCATTTTGATGATAATTTTATATTTAATTTCATTTATTTCTGTAACTCTTTTCGACAAATACACATGACTTAAGACATAAATTTAAGGCTCTTCAAGTAAAAAACCGACTTGACATTTTAAAAATAAATGCAGTTTATTATTTAATTAAGAAAGGGGTTTTCCCTGAGTGTAATATATATGCTGCGTTTATACTTTAGCTGTAAGCCTTAAGCACATGAGAGTATCTAAAATGTAAGCATCATTTGAACAAATTTATTGCAGATGAACAAACAGTCAGACAGATAGTTAGGCAGACAAACTTGTAGAATGTTGAGCACTCAGGTGATTTATAAATGCTTCAATAAATTTTATTTAAATGGCCGGTCAAGCAAAAATAAACAAATGTTGCTTCGCATTATTTCCGCCTCCGCATTTGGCCAATCACATTTTCAGAGCACTCAATGAGTTTTGGGCCTGAATTAGAAGCACTTGACCCGACAGCTGTTGCCAACTCAAATTGGTGTGCATCAGAATTTTTCTCGAATGTCACGCCCATGTATTTAATATTCGTCTTTCTACTTCGATTTCGATTCCTGTTCCCAATATCGCGACACGCGCTGTGAAAGTCAGAGATGTTAACATTTAATTGGCAGCACCGAATTAATTATGCAAATTAGACGCGAAGCCAACGAACAACAGCATAGAACAAACATAAAACAAGCCACGACAAGCTCGATCTAATCGTTATTTAACTTGGTAATTAGCTTTTATAACGCTAACAAAATAATAAAACTCAATAATTATGATGCCAGCTGCCTGTTGGCTAAAACGCTCAACAATTTGTTTAGACTTCTTGGCACCTGTTTATTTATTTTATTTTTTGCTGGCTCGTGCCGCTGTTTGACACTTTGAACTTATGGCAAAAAAAGAGACACATTGAGCAATTGATAACTGATTGATGGACAGTTCTTTCAATTCAGCTTGAGCACGTCATTTGCACTTTTAAACTTGTTTGTTCCGCGCAGCATTCGGACGAATGGATCTGGTCTTCATTCATGTTTTGCGACAATGGCGACAAATCTAGTTCATAGCTAAACACGAGCTGACGCCGATAACTATCGATCTAGCCTGAAACTCAACGCGTTCTCGCTCGGACCAGGCCAGGCCCAGCACTTAGCCGGTAAGTAGCTCGGGCTGAGAGCCACAAAAAAACTTGTTGATTTAAATGTTTATACTTATTTATCAGCCATTCAAGTTAATTTGCACAAATGCAAATGCCTTTATCTGTGTCTAGATATCTGTTTAGCATCTTGTGTTGTTGCTGTCGCCGTCTAATGGCTGAGAACTCGTTTCGCTGCTGGCGACACGTGACGTGGTCGCCTCAGAGCCAAAAGGTTCTCGGCGGCCCGCCAGTGTGTCTGGCCAAGATGTTCTGTAAAGTTCTCAAAAAAGAGCTAAAAATAAAGAAAACACTGTGCGATGTCAATGGCCCAGCTAATTGTAGCTGTAAAAGGTTATAAGCTGCTGCCTGTGCTTGTATCTGTATGTGTCTGTGTGTGTGAGTGTGGATCAAAAGATAAGTAACTGCTCTGACATTGTTTCGCGTTGGCTGCCGCTTGCTGCGCTTTATTTGGCGAGGGCTTTGTTTTCAGTCTGTGCATCTTATAAATGGCTTGAATGATGATTGCTGTGCGAGTGTGAGTGTGCGTGTGTACGTGTGTGTAAGGCCAAGGTTAAAATTTGTAAAGAGATTGTAAACATTGGATAATTTGATTTTGGTTTCTTTTTCGGCTCGCTGCCTCATTTGCATTTTGCGGGCTGCGCCACTCGGCGCTGATTTGTGTTTGACACGTATTATGGATTTTTCTTTGACAAGTGCCTGTCAGCTGGACTGGCCCTCACCGCGCACGACCCACATTGCCGGCCAGCTTCTCAGCTTCTCAGCTCTCCGTGCCGTTAATTGATTCACGCTCACCGCGCCGGTTTCCTGCCCGTCGACAATATTTAACAGCATTTGCGTGACAATAGCCACCCAGAGGCATTATGAATGATGCAGTCCACACACACACACACACACACACACACACACACACACACACACACACACACACACAGACACATCTGCATATATATCTGTATACTATATACTATGCACTATATACATTCAATGATCTGCTTGTCTTCATATCTGTCGCTGGCGCATTGTAAACTTTTAATTGAATTTTAATAGCCAAACAAAATGTTTTTGTGCTTGCGCCTTGATATTATGGAAATCGCTTGGGCCTCAAAAACAAAATATAAACAAAACATCAAATCGATTACAAGTGTCTACAAAATCCCCCTCCCCCCACCCAACAATAACTTAGCTATTTTCAAACAAAGGCTCAGCTAATGAGTCGCCGGCTGAGCCGCTGTTCACAAGTCGGGAATATGGCCACAAATAATTGCCAATTTTTTATTATTTTTGTGTTTTTTTTTTTTGTTAGCCACTAAACGATTTTGTTCGCGCTTCGTTTATAATTCATAATTCGCAGCTGCCAATTGTTGTTGTTTTTTTGATGCTACTTAGAAAAGATTTTGATTTATTTGCAATCACTTGAACGCTCAGAAGGTTAATTGTGGTTAAACGTCTATTAAACTATTGATTAATTTGCAGATAATGCGCTGCAATCAAACGGGGAGAAACACGCGTGTGTGTTTAAGGGGTGGGGACGGGAGGGGAGGGCTGAGTGCTCTCTATATCGGTTAATCTAAATTGGATAAGGAAGTTAAGAACATAAGTCAAAAGAACTTAGCTTAACTCAATAAGCTACATCAAAAGCGGGAATCAAATAAAGTCTTTTTATGTAGAATAAGAATAAAAGACTTTTTTTCATTGCTATTTATTCCATTGGGTCCATTTCTTGTATATAAAGTTCAATCAACTTTTATACCGTTAAGAAGAAGATTTATTTAGAATCTAAGCCGTTCATAAACGCCCTGCCCAGACTAACCTAGACTAGCCGCTTATTATTGGATTAATTCAGGAAATTTAAGGGAATTAAGGGGTTGACCTACACGTGGAATACATCAGTAAAAAACCTGACTAGCTTTTGTGACTCTAGCTCCAAATCAGTGGGAACTATAAATATAACACAAGCTTATATACAAATATGGAGGCTTGAGCTCAAATGCACAAAGCCCTATACACCCACAACTCGCTTTACGGCCTTAACTCGTTCCGAAATGGTTGGCTGTAATACTTAATGCCGTAAATCGAAACAGAAAGTCAATACATTTGAACTACATTCACAAATTAATTTTTATTATTTATTCATTTTATTATTCATACTTATTTAACAATAAAGTTAGAAAAATGTTTGTCGCTTATCAAAGTGAACTTCGGTATAAAAAGAGCATATACCTCAAAGTAAAGATGCCGTTAATGGAGATTGCCGTAAAGCGAGGTAGGATTACTATCTGCTTTACTTTGTGAAACGGATTTTATTAGTAATGTTGATTGTGAAACTCTTCGTTGTATCTATTTTAAAGTAAATGAAATAAACTAAACTAGTCGAATGCTTTCTTTTTATATACATTTAGCCTACTACTCTGACTACCGTAGCTTTTATCGATTCATTCATAACGACAAGCGTATGTTTAAACCCAACTGAAAAGTTCAGTTGGGAAACAAACCTCAAGTCGAGTCTGAATTTGACAGCTGAAGCTCAGGTAACTTTGGAATATATTAAAGCTTTGCAATTAGTTAAAGCACAGCTTTAGGCTGGCATTAAATCAGAATTGCTCAATCGCACTTGCACAATCGAAAAGACTTTGCTCAATCATGATTGAGCTGGCAATTTTCATGCGTGGCTGAGTTTCGAGCGTATTTTTTGTTGCTGCTGTCGCTGCTGTTGCTGCTGCTGGTGTTGCTGTTGCTGCTGCTGGTGTTGCTGCTGGTGTTGCTGCGGCTGCTGCCCGTTCATCTGAACGGACTATTTCATATATCTTTTAACCCCGGCCCGTCTACACAAATCATCGTACGCAATGCGAGTGTGCTTAAAAAATGTAAAGTGCGTTGCTGACATCGCTGACGTTGCGGCTTCTGTTATTGTTGCTGTTGCTGTTGCTATTGCTATCGTTGTTGTTGTTGTTGTTCACACACCCAACTTTGGTTTTTTGTTGTTTGTTCGGGCAGCGGCCGAATTGTGGAAGCCAGCGAAACAATTCTGTGCCAAGGGCAATTTCGCCTCTGATTGATTTACAAGAGGCGTTGCCCGGCGCGCTGCAGCCTCAATTGCTCCTTTGTTAGCGGCGGGCAAACATTGCGTATGCGTAATTAGAAAACATGACAAACGGTTCTTACGCTCGAGAAACAGAAAGAATCCGTTGAACGCCGCCGATTAAGTCATAATTATAATTTGTCAGTTATTAAGCATTTTGATTAGTTGCTACAGAGATTAATATTCAAGAAGATAAAAAATATTTCGCCGCTGGGCTGATCGAATCAAGATTTTTTTAGCCACAAGAGAAATACATATTATTTTGTTATTCATTTTTTTTTCCTTTCTGTTTAAGTTATTTGCTGTTCAAATTATTTACATTTGCGTGTTGGCATCTCGACTATTCCGGCATATAAATAACTTGTTTGGGAAATTACACCCGGATGGGCAGCGTCACACTCTGCGCCTTGGCTTGGATTCTATTGTCGTTACACAGAATTGGATAAGGTCGCCCGTCGGCGCTGGATGAACTAATGAACTTGTCGTTCTAGCCGAGCACAGACAATGAATCTCCCACTAATCAGCACAATGCGTGCCGAATCTTTTGACATGCCGAAAAATCTCAAGTGCTGTAATCATAAATCAAGCAAAAAGCCAGCGGCGAGCTGCTGCCACAAGCGGCTGCCTCAAGCTGCAGCTGCAGGCAACTTAAATACACAAAGCGACGACGCTACAAAAAGACAGGTAAGAGTGATCTAGTCGAGAGTGCCCGACCGGGCAATACCCCGTACACAGCTTCATTCCATTTATGGAACTTTTTTGGAACCTTGCTGGGCAGTTTTAGGTAAAATTGTAATATACATTTTAACAACAATTTATTTAAGTGCTGAATTTATTTAGGGGGCCCAGTTCGGACCAAAAACCTCTTTAATCTTGCCAAAATTATGTTAGTTTTGATATTGTACCATGCCTAGCTAGCAACTGGACTTAATTTCCAAAAATCATGTATCCACATTTAAATGCTTATTTCAATATAAAAGGCCAACTTTACCTAAAAAAGTCCTGACAATTTTGACAAAATCATATTAGTTTACAACACGCGACAACATAATGCTTAGACCGGAACTTCAAATACCGAATTTGGCAAGAGGTCAAATCGCGATGTCTTAATAATAAATTTGGGATTGTATTTGAAATTTTGTTAAAAATAGGCAGAGGTGAAGTGGAAGAATACGTTTATCTGCCTTATGAGCGCGCAGTGCACACCCACTCTCGCGGCTTTTCAGTGGGTATGGCACAAACATAAATCACACCCGAGAGAGACACTCGGCAAGACGTTAATCAAAAGCAATCCAGTGGGTCGCGACGAAGGGCGCGTGTCTTCATCTCCAGCCGGGTCCAGCTGCAGTCGGAGCCAAATCGAAGGCCGAGTGTCTAATGCTTATGTAATTATGTAAGCAAGTGTGTGTGCATGTGTGTGTGCTTGTGTGTGTACGTGTGTGTGGCAGGGCCCTGTGGCAAGGCAGCAGAAGCATTGCTCAACTCATCGCTGCCGCAGTTGCAGTTGCAGTTGCAGTTGCAGTTGTTTTGGGCGCCAAAATGCGCGGCTTAATGAACAGCAGCTCAATTTATTGACTAAGCGTCCGTCTGACATATTGACTACATGACTGATGAACCAACTGACGACAGCTTGTGGGAATTGAGTCGTCGACAAGTGATCGAATCGCCGACTCGCTCGCCTATTGATTTTGGCTCCGGCTCAGACGGAGCACCTTGAATGCGCCCAAGTATGGCGAATACAGGTTGATGCGTTTGTCTGCCATATATATATATATATATGTATAGATATATATATATAAAGGTGCACGTATCTACTTGTGGACTTGCGGATTTGTGAATTTATGGAATTATGGTTTTACACTAAGCATTCGATAAACATTAAACAGCCCGCTTGAGCACGTTACACGGACGCTTGACGTGCTCGGAATTTCCGCCTGTGCGACTACATCGTTATTTATGGCATCTGTTCCCCCAGTTGATTGATTTGACCTGGCCTGCCGGCTGACCTCTGACTTCAACGGCAACGGCAAATCTAACTCTATCTAAGTGCAACGCGGCGGCCGGCCGGCGCACAGTGATCAAAATTCGATTCAGATGATGCCATTATGTTTACAGTTAGGCACTTCTCTTTAGTATTAATTAGTACTAGCTATGATTTCAATTGTCCTTTCATAACTTCCATTATTAATTTTATTACTTTTTTTATCAGTCAATTAACAGCGACTTAACGCTTCTTTTTGGGTGCAATGAAAACCTCCGAGGGAAGTGTTATAGTGTATAATTAGTTGAACTGAATTTGGTATGTCTCCGTATTTATATATATTATACGAAATAAGATAAACAAATTGGGAGAAGTTGTAGATTTTTATCGATTTTCGTAGCCCAGTGTGGGTTATCGAACATTCGAAATAAATTCAGTTGAACTTTCTACCTCCGAATATGACTGCATCGACTCGGCTATTGACGTTGACCAAGAATATATATACTCGATGGGATCGGAGAAGTCTTCTTCTGCCTGCTGCATACTTTTGCTCGAAACCATCTCTACCATTTTTAATGGGTTCAGGATATAAGAGGACAGATATTTCCGACAAAAAAGCTAAATTGGCAACACCGCCGTTTAATTGAAGCATTTGGCTTTAAGTACTTATATATGTGTGGGTATCTGGCCAGCTAAACAACTGCACAGAGCAATTAAATGAATTCCTATTTAATTTTGTGCATAAAAGTGCTAAAAGTGAATATTATTTACATTTATAAATAAATAAATATTACTTGTATGACTGTATTTATTGTTTGGAACCACTGTGCGGCGGCGGCTGCTGCACTTGAACCGCTGATATTTGGCGCTGGCATCTGCTGCCGGCGCTAATGACCGCCGCAATACATCTTGAGAGCGTCAGATGGCTGTCAGAAGCGACGCCGGAGAAGGTCAACCACTAGCCAAGAGCCACTGGCCAAGAGCCACTGGCCGAGAGCCACTGGGCGACAACAATTGGACTTGTAATTGGCTTGGTGTAGATTTTACTTTATTTGAAACGATGCTTTACAGAGGCTTCTTTACAATGTACCTACGCGTACGGAGTGGGGGGAGTGGGGGGCAGCAAGGGGTCCAAAATTGCTGGGGATGCTTTAGGCTAAGAATACTAAGTACGTGTGAGTGTGTGTGTGTGAGACAGCACCTAGAAGGTAAACGGCTTGGCGGGCTTGTTGTAGTTGTAGCCATCGGGGCCCAGGGAGCCCGCGTCGGGAGTTGGCTCCGGGTAGGATTGGGTGGGTGGTCCGGGCGGTGCGGGCGGGCGTGGCTGGTAGGTGGGTGGCGCGGGTGGGCTGGATGGCGGCGGGCCGTACTCGGCGGTGGGTGCTGGTGGGCGTGGCTGGAAGGTGGGCGGTGCGGGTGGACTAGAAGGAGGAGGACCGTAGCCGGGAGTGGCAGCGGGAGGAGCTGGCGGCGTTGGTGGGCGTGGCTGGTACGTGGGCGGTGCCGGCGGTCCAGATGGTGGTGCGGGCGGCACGTAGCCGGGTGTGGGTGCCGGCGGTGCGGGCGGGCGTGGCTGGAAGGTAGGCGGTGCGGGCGGACCAGAAGGAGGAGCACCATAGCCGGGAGTAGGAGCTGGCGGAGCTGGCGGCGTAGGTGGGCGTGGCTGGTACGTGGGCGGTGCGGGTGGGCCAGTGGGCGGACGTGGCTGATAGGTGGGCGGCCCGGCGGGCGGCAAGTACTCAGCGCCTGGCTGCTGCGGACGCGGCGGCTGCGGGCTGGGCGGCTGCGGACGTCCTGGCTGCGGACGAGGTGGCTGCGGACGCGATGGCTGCGTGGCCGGTGGCCCGTACTCGGGCTGCGGGGCCGGCGGGCTGGGGCGCTGGGGCACCGGGCGCGGCTTGGGCTGCTGCGGCTGGTCGGGTGGCAAGTATTCCGGGCCGGCTGGCGCGGGCGGCGTCTGGGGCGGGCCGTAGGACGGAGCCGGAACCGTGGGCTGGGGCTGGGGCTGCGGGCGCGGTGGCTGCGTCTGGGGTGGTCCGTAAGAGGGTCCGGGAGCGGTGGGAATAGGTTGCGGCTGCGGGCGCGGCGGCTGCGTCTGCGGGGGTCCGTAAGACGGAGCGGGAGCCGTGGGCACCGGCTGCGGCGGAGGACGCGGTGGCTGCGTCTGGGGTGGACCGTACGAGGGGCCGGGAGCGGTGGGAATAGGTTGCGGCTGCGGCTGCGGGCGTGGCGGCTGCGTCTGAGGTGGGCCGTACGAGGGGCCAGGAGCCGTGGGCACAGGCTGCGGCTGCGGCTGCGGCGGCCCGTACGAAGGGGCTGGCGCGGAGGGCGCCGGTCCGGGTATCAGGCCGGAGTCCTCAATGCCGTTGCCCGTGGGCGGCGGCGGGAACGGCTGCGAGGGCTGCTTGTAGTGATAGCCGTCCTCGCGCAGATCCGTGTCCAGGTGCGAGACGTCCGCGTGGACGCCGGCCGCGGCGAGCAGCGCCGCCAGAGCCAGAAACAGGCGCTGCGGGGGGAACAACAACAACAACAAAAACAACAAAAAGCGCAATTAAAACCTTGATCGCCGCCAGCAACGATCGGAGGCTCGATCGGCGGCTCGGAGCCGGCCACTCACCATGTTGGCTAAGTCGAAATACAAAGGCTGAGCGCGAGTTCTCACAGCAGCTGTTTTCTTCCCACTCGGAGGAAAACGCACGTAGGAATCACAACAAAAAAAAACAATGTGTTGACCGGTCTGGGTGCACGCGAGAGAAGCGTAGCCACGGATCGAGCACTGGGTGGACACACACAGCTGGAGCGGAGCAAGCGAAGCCAGCGACGTCTTCGTTGCAAAACACAAAATCGAATGATGCCCAAATGTTCTCCCTTGGCGCATTTATACCACAGCAGCCCCTAAGCGCCAGCCGCAGCCCGCTCAGGCCAGCTCAATAGATGCCAAACACTTTTCACTCGGCTCGCCTGAGTCGGGCCAACGAGTTTGGCGCGAGACGCTCGAGACCCGCTTGGCTCCGGCGGCGTCCGCGTCATCGTCAGCGTCGTCGCCGTCGTCGTCGTCGTCGTGATGCTGCAACCTTTGTCAGTTGTAGTTGCTGTAGTTGTATCTGTTGCTGTTCGCACACCCTGTAACCGTTGGCAGTCCGCTACACGGGGTATATTGGTTTTGCGTAGGCGTTTCTGACTGGCAGAGAGCGGCATCTTCGAACTCAGTGGGCGTGGCCAAAAAATCGTATCATACACGAGTATATATCCCAAATTTCAACTCTGCAGCTTTAATAGTGTCGACAAAATTTGCGCTCGTACGAACAGACGGACGGACGGAGCAAGACGGACATTGCACAAGCTCAATATATTCTTTTTCGCCAATATGTCAATTGGCCTCCGTTAGATTCAAATCGATAAATATCGCTAATCAGCACAAATTTTTAGGCATTCCTTGGATTATACTGCGCCTGAATCAAAATTGTATATGATCGATAACTCCCTCTACTGCCCGAAATCGATAAATATCGTTTTTATGCCTTGGTTTCCATTCGTCCGTATCTGATTCTTTAATAGCTAGGGATAAGAATCTGAAAATGTACAATAACTCTCCCATTTTAAGCCGAAATCGATAAAAATCGATAAGTAGCCAATGCTTTTTGGGCATATCTCTGAGGTTGTAATAGGCACGGACAACAAATTTGGAAATATTTTACTGTCAGTGCATGTAAAAAGTCTATCAGAGGGTATGTCTTAGTCTGTCTGCCACAATTGCAGCGCACTTGCTTCTGTTGTTGTTGCTGTTGTTGTTGTTGTTGCTGTTGTTGTTGTTGTTGTTGATGCTGTGCCTGGTAATCAACGGCGATTGTAAGTCAATAACAACGCGTACCAGTTAGTTTTTATTTGAGTGCCTAGGGTTTTTTGATACCTCGTGGCTGGTGAGCAATGGGGTGGCCCTGGCCAGAAGTGTTAACCAGGAACCGTGCTTATCGAGCTGCGCAGTCGCTGCTGTTGTTGTTGTTATATATAACGTTTGGTAAGCTAAATCGAAGCACAGGGCGGGAGGGAGGCAGGGAGGCGGGGACAGGCAGCAGCGCGTGGGTTGATAAATGTGCGAAATACTTGCGCATTTGCATATTTTTAGACATTTGCAATCACATCTGAAGACGGTTGGGAGATGACAAATGTTGGCTAACAGCAAAATCGTGCCAAAGAGCCGCTCACACACACTGACAGAAATGGCCGCTGTGAACGGTGTGTGTGTGTGTGTGAGTATTAACTGTTATTTATAGCAGTGGCAACAATTGAAACTCATTTGAATTGACAGCCGCCCAGCTGGTGCATAAATATGTTGGCTACAGATAAAACGCCAATATCAATTCATTAATAAGCCAATTAGCCAGGCGGGTTACGCGGCGTATGCGCAATGCGCTGAGCCAGTTTCGACTCAAGAGACGCTTCAATTTCAGTTTAAGTTTGTGTTTGTGTTTGTTTATTTTTTTTATTAATTAACTTTGCATTTTTATTAGTTTTCGTGTTGTGTTTGGCTCCGCTTTTTGCGCTGGTGTACTGTCTACAGGTTTTCTAAGTGTGTGTGTGTGTATGTGTGTTTGCTTTGGTTTTTCGTTTTTCATTTTTCGTTTTTCATTTTTCGTTTTTCATTTTTCATTTTTCTCTTTTGTTTTCTTTGGTTTTTGGTTTGTTTTTTTGCCTGTGCGTAAAGCATTTACAAACTGTGTTTAGTTTAATCTTAAATTGGTTTACTTAATTGTCTAACATAACAAGTTGAAAATACTGTCAGTTATCATTGTTTATTGCGCTTAAACTAAATCAACTCTATTTATTTATTTATTTATTAGGTCGTACATTTTATTAAAAAAAGTACTGCACAATTCCACTAGTTGTTCTCATGGCCTGTTTTTTCGTCACTTTTTTATTTATTTGAATCAACACTCTTTTCATTTATTTGAATGAATTCTATGCCTAAATGTGAAGCTTTAGTTTAATGAGATAATTTATTTTAATTTTTATTTTTTTAATATTAACTCTTTTTCGCTGCTAGCCCTAAAAATCCAATCCGCCAATTAATTGCCTCGTTCGTCTGGTTATTAAAATCTAAAAATCCGCTTAAATCGTTTCGTATTAATTATGTTCGTTTATTGTTGCGTTTGCAATGTTTAACCTTTGTTTGCTGGAGCAGCCGTTTACCTACTTGCCGCGATAGATCTCGATGATGCGATCCTGATCGACGTACTCGAAGATATGTGGGGCATCCATCAGAATGCCGATCGTGCCCGCCGTGGTCACAATGAAGAAAATATACAGCTGCAAGCGATCGATGACCATGGCCACGTACTTCCAGTCCTCGCGAGTCTGTCGAGGCAAAGACAAGGATTAGCAGAGTACCCAGGCGACCCAGGCTACCCAGACTACCCACCTGTATGTAGAGATCCTCGTTGCGCAGATGCTCGGCGATGAACTCGACGGCCTCGGTCGCCTTGCTGGCCTCCGGCGAGAGCAGGATGGAGTCGGAGGACTCGCTCTCGCGGCGACAGCCGTCGCCCAGGCCCAGCTCGGCGCCGCTGTTCACCTTGCGGTTGATCTTGCAGTTGGGGTGGTGCAGGTCGGAGAGCTCCATCACCTCCATCTTGGACTGCTTGCCGCCAATCGCGCTGATATGCTTGGGCAGCTCGGCGGGCGAGCCGTAGGAGGGATGCGGATGCGCCGGCATGCTCATCCCCGGCATCTCCATCATCCAGCGTAGCCGAGTCTTCCGCGGCCGCTTCATCAGCAGAAAGGCCGGCAGATAGTGCAGGAACACGGAGCGTATCCACATCGGCATGCGATGGGTGCGCGGCCCGCGGAAGTTCCAGTTGATAATGATGACCGTGACCAGAATGGAGACCGTGTTCATAATGAAGGTGAACAGCAGGTACTTCGCAATCAGCGGCAGCACCAGCGACGTGGGCGGTAGAATCTTCGACACGAGCAGCAGGAACACAACCAGTGACAGCAGAATGCTAATGCCCAGCGTGACCTGCGAACCGAAGCGACCCAATGAGCACCACAAGCGAGGGAAGCGATCAACCAGGCAGTCGGCTATGCCCGACCGCGAAATTTCGAAATTTATCGCATTTTCTTTAATCGATCATTTTTGGTTCGATCTCCAGCGGAGGTCATCGGAAAATAGTTAGCCAGCCCCCGAGATATATAGATTGCGATCTTTAGAGAGGGTCAGTAGTCCGTATGAAAATGCAAGTAACTGCGGATATATAAAGTAGGCTTAGCTCAGAGATCTGTAGACTTTGTCAGACACGGGTGTCCACGACTACATATCTTTCCGATTTCAAGTCTCTAGCTTTAACAGGGCCCAAAGAAGTTTCGATCAGACAGACAGACGAACACCCTGCACAAACGCTAAATAATATTTTCGCTGCGAGAACGATTGTGAAATTGGATCTGAGCTCACCTTTTCGCCCGCCTCGGCAGGCAGGTAGAAGACGAGCACGCACAGAAATGAGATCAGCACCGTGGGCAGAATCAAATTGACCGTGTAGAACAGAGTCTTGCGCCGTATGATGATGTAGAAGGTGATGTCCGTCTCGGTTGGGTGATTGCTGTCGCCCTCGTAGACGTTGAGGTAGGCGGGCACCTCGATGATGTCCCAGGTGCCGGACTTCCAGTAATCGGAGAGATCCACAAAGTTCTTGTTGTTGTAGAGCGCCAGCGAGACCTGATCCCCATTGAAGGTCCACGAGCCGAACTTCATGATGCACGTCTGCTGATCGAAGGGGAAGTAGGTGACATCGATGGTGCAGGAGCTCTGGTAAATAGCCGGCGGCACCCAGAGCACCTCGCCCGTGGGATAGATGAGCACGTTGGACTTGTAGCGGACCTCGTAGTTGCCATCGGCGCTGGACACAAAGACACAAAGAGAAGCAATTTAGTGGCTGGCACGAGGTGGTTGCGCACACTTGACGCCTACTTTAACTGCTAGTTAATTGTTGGGTTAAGTACAGAGAGACAGTGAGTGAGAGAGAGAGAGAGAGACAGAGCTAGTTGGCAGAGCTAGAGCTTGAGTTAGTAGAGTTAAGTAGAGCTAAGAGCCATTTACTCACTTATTGAAGAGCACAATGTCCGGCTTCCAAACCTTATCCGGGGGCAGACGCAGCACCCCGATGCCGCCGTAGTCAGCCTCATCCCATTGCAGCTGATAGTCGTACCAAACCAAACGTAACCAAACGTTTGATTTCATAATTTGATTTTTCTCATTCTTGGTTTCAATTGTTTCAGTTCGGTTTTCGGTTTTCGGTTTCAGTTAATTTTTGAGATTGGTTTGTTGTTGTTGTTGTTGTTGTGGTGGTGATGATTGGTTGGTTGTGGTGGTTGTTTTTGGTGATGGTGGTGGTGGTGGTGGTGGTTTTGGTGGTAGCAAAGAATCGATCGATCGTTCATTACGCACGGTACACACACCGTGTGCGTATACGTAATATTTGGTTGGTATTTATTTGTGATTCAAGCGAATCGAATATCGACAGAGAAATACATTTGAGAGAGCGGGTGGGAAGGTTAAGTTAAGTCATTATTTGCATTTGTTGTTGTTTTTTTGTTTTGTTTTATATTTTTTTTCGCATAGTGGTATAAGTATTAGTTGTTTGATTTGTTAATTGTTAATGGTTAGTTAAAATGCAATCAATTGTTTTTAAGATTTATTAATTAGAGTTAGTATTCGTATTGCTAGGCATGAAGTTTCACTACAAACATACAAATACAAGTCAAGACAACGTGTAATTAAGTATTTACAAAGCATAAACGAAACTGAAAACTGGGCTGGGCGGCCTGGCCACGCCCTCTGATCGGGCCGGGGGGCGTGGCCGGGCGCGCACTGTGCGTGTGGCAGCAACAAAACTCAAGAATTATTTATGAACTCAGAACTCGTAAGTACAGTTACACGCTACTAAAGTTAGTTGTATTTTTTTTTTTTTTTTTTTTTGGTTGTTAATTATTGCTAATACTTGTGGTTTTTTGTTTAATTTGGATTTTGATTTTATGGAACACTTACGACATTGATTAGCTGTACGAACGCCAAACCAAATCTTACTCCAACTTTTTGTGTCATATTTTGTACGGGTCGTATGAGTTTATTGTAGCCTCGAAAGAGGTCACGCACCAGGCGCTCTTCGTCTTCGGATGCACTGACTAAAAACACAAACAATACGATACGAAACAAAGGATACGAGAAGAAATAGAGGTAGAAGTTGTAGAAGAACAAAGGAAACAAAGTGTTTGACAATCCAAACAACAAAATTAAACAGAAACGGAACGCAGAGAGAGAGAGAGAGAGAAGAACGTAGAAGATATAGAAAAAAACACAAAGACGTAACGTATATGAGCAAATTTTTTTTTAGTTTGTTGTATTTGCTATTTTATTTTATTTTTATTTTGGTTGTTTTCTTTTGTGGTTATTATTGTTGTTAATGTTGTTGTTGTTGTTGTGGTTGTAGTTGTTGTGGTTGCTTGAGTTTTAATGGGCTTATAATGATGGCATAGCTTAGATCAACAGTTAAAGATAGAGTATGAGAGAGCGAGAGAGAGAGAGAGAGCGCGATAGATATGACCAGTTACAGAAGACTTAACGCCGATTTTTTCAGAGCTTTCAGTTTGAAATTTCAACTATAGAAAATTAAGATGACGAAACATGAAAGCCCCTCGTTTTGTTGTTGTTGTTTATTTGCAGTAGAGTGTCAGTTGTGTTGTTTCTGTTGTTGTTGTTGTTACTGTTGCTGTTGCTGTTTCTGTTGTTGGCGTTGTGGTGCTTGTGATGCGAATACATATGGTTTCTGGAGCCTACGTTGCGTATACGCCGCATATGACGTCCATGCATTAAACAACTGTGCGTATCAGAAGTTTCCTCTCAATACGATTATCTCTCAGCGGCCTCTAAGGCGCACAGCTGTTTCCGTAATGCAAGGACCTCTTTGGTAAACAGTCCTAGAGCTAGTTACAATAGAGAGTGCTAAAAACTAGGGGCTGCCCTGCAACTGCTAAGAAGACTCTAAGCTCTAATGAAATTAATGCCTACTTTAGCTAAATGGCAATTTGTGACAGCTACGTTTATCCGACAGCTGGACAGAGAGGGGCTTGAGAGGGGGCAGAGTAAGGGAGAGAGTAAGAAATAGAGAGAGCGAGAGAGAGAGAGCGCGCGAGCTCTCTGCTGACAGCTGGAAGGCTGACAGAGCACATGTGCAGAAAACTGGGATGCGGATGCTGCTAAACGAGTGTGTGTGTGTGTGTGTAAGTGTGTGTGAAGTAGCTATCATGACCGGGTTAGGCTTGTCTGCGTGTGCTATGTAGAGCACAAACCTAGCCTATGTTTCATATGCTGAGTTTCGAGTTGCAGTTGAACTATTTAATTGAATGTGCCGTTTATATATGAGTATGTCTGTGTGAGTGTGTGTGTATGTGTGAGTGTGTGAGTGTGTCGCGTATCTTATAAAGAGCTCTAAGTACAGCAAAAAGAGTACTTCAACGGGTTTAGTTGTCGAGTGATGCTTTTATCTTTTTGTTTATCAGTTTATTTCAACAGATTTTGCACTAAGATTTCACTAAATATATATATACTATATATACGCTATATTGGACTGCTCAGAACAGAAGGAGTATGAATTAAGATTCGGCAGTTGATACAGAAATCTTTTCTTTGTTTCTTTTTTGTAAAATACATTTGGTTCATTTTGATATTCAGTTGCTTTGGTGTGTATCCATCTGCGGCAGCGCCAAAGGGAGTTTTGCCACGCTTTGCAGTAAATATTTTTGATTTGTTTTTCATTTTTGTTGATATGCGATTTGGGTAAGAGATGTTAATTACAAAAGCAAAGAGACAGGCTAATTGGCTAAGAAGGTGGGTTGGTATGAAAATAGTTGCTTGTAGTAGTAGTAGTAGTAGTAGTAGTAAAAGTTGGAGTAATATGGGGAGTATAGAGTATAGTTGGGTTTGATTTAGAACTATGCTAAAGCATTTATATAGAGTAAAAGCTATATAGCTATGGGAGTATGTATATTCAGAGAAGATCTAAGCTGCGGTTTATTTATATAATTAAAGTAAGAGCGGGTGCTAGGACAGACAGAGAGAGATAGAGAGAAATAGAGAGAAAGAGAGAGAGAGTGACTACTAATGGTAACGAGTTATATCGCTTATATGGCATATATAATTTGAAGAGTTGCAATTAATGATCGGCGCAGTCGTTGTATCGTTTTCAGGTTGGTTCGCATTTTTTTTTTGTTTTGTTTCTTTTTTTGGCAGCGCTGCAGCAGCGACGCTTTGGCAAATTCCTCAAGTTTCATTTGTGGTTGTGCTTATTGAAAATTAGTTGTTGTTGTTGTTGTTGTATGGGTGGTGTAGCTGCCTAACTATATACTACATTTATATACATCAGAGGCTGGGCAAAGAGAGGCGCAGGCAGAGGCGGAGGCGCAGGCAGAGGCGTTTGCTGTGGCTAAGGCTGTGGCAGAGGCAGAGGCAGAGGCAGAGGCCGAGGCTGCTGGTTGTCGGTTGTCGGTTGTCGGTTGTTGGCTGTTGGTTGTTGCCTGTTTGTTGTTCAACTATGAAACTTGCAGAGTTTGTCAAGGCGTCGCTGCTTGCGCGATTCATTTAATATTAAGAAAAAAATCAAATCATTGCTGTAAAATTTGCTAGTTTCAAGAGCTATTCTTTTTTCTCAGTTTTGGTTTTTTTTTTGTTTTTTTTTTTTTTTTGTTTTGGCTTGCCTTCAAGTGGATTACAAAAAATATATTCATATATAGATGTTTGTTAGCATAAAGAGTTGCCTTTTCAGTAGCTAAATTACATAACCCCAAAGAGGCTGGCAGCTAAGTGCCACTCCCCCCGCACACGTACCTCGGGCAATCAATAGCAGCGCCAGGATGCTGCCAAGCAGCAAGGATCTGGCAGTTAAATCCATGTTGTGTTTGTGTTGTCCTTGCGATGGCGTTGACTTTCCATTAAATATGCAGGCCAGGCATAGTTATTAATTGATGATAAGCACACGCCCCGCACTGTATGCCAGCGAAAATTCAAGTATATAATTTATTTAAAAAAAATGTATATATATAATTTATTTATATATATAAGTTTTACGTTTGCCCACGTTACCTTATGATTTATAAAACTTTTCTCACTTGCAGCCAATTTTTCACAATTTTCAATGCGTTTCTTTCGGCAATTTTCCTGTGCCTGCCCGAATTTTCCAACTTTTACGGTGGCCGTTTGGGTGCAGATTAAGCAGGAACTTGAGTTCTTGACTCTGGATAAAATCAATGAGATGGAGATTTCGATGCGCACAGCAGCTGAGAGGAGAGTGAGAGAGAGTGAGCAGAGGGAGCAAGGCGCAGGCGCCTACTTCAGCTCGCTCTCTTCCTCTCTCTCGCTATGAGAGCGCGGATAAAAGAGCGCTCTGGGGGTGGGGTGCACACTGTCCTTTGCAATTTGTAAACAAAGGCACACTTTAGGGGTTGGCCTTGTCGGCATTCGAATCCGCACCCTCCTTTCGCTCAGCTGTTGCTGGCCTTTGTTTACATGTGCACCCTGGCCAGGGTTGCCACCATCGGTTAGACGCCAGTCGCTCAGTGCGTAAGAATCGTAATGCTCCAATGCTCCGGCACTTCCTCAATTTGGTGCTGTTTTAATTAAGAGAATAATTTCGCTGTATAGCCTATAAATTAAGCAACGTCTGAAAGGTCAACGGGGGGCGTCAGCGGAATTTACGATTTGCCACGCTCAATCATTATGGCTAGAAGCCACCATTAACATATAGCAGTTCCTCATGGCGCCCAAATGATATGCAAAATCCACATCATAAACTTGTCCTAAGGTCTCGTTACGCACCTTGACTGGCCATTAGGTAAATGATATCACACAAATATATAATAGATACTTGACGCATTCCAATCTACAAAAATGTATACAGTGAACGCTCAATATTAGAATTCGTAATATTCTAATTGTGCTTTTAAATTAATTACAACTAGCAAGAATCAGAGCTGAAAGCTCAAAATAATGGCAAGACTATTTTTCTGCCATTTGTGTTTTTGCATAAATGAGAAAACTGGAAATATTGCTTGTCTACAGATTAAAAAAATAAATTAAAATTTAACTGCTAAGACCACAAAACTTAATTTATAAAAATATTGCCCTTATTGTGCACATTTCGTTATACTTACTGTTTAATGAAATGTAAGAGAGCTATAATTAAGTAAATAAAAATAAAATTTATCTATAAAATAAAATTATTTAAATAAGTATAATAAATCAAATAAATAAATTAAATAACAATGAAACAGAAGGTAATGCTTTTATTGTAAACAACCCTCTTATTCAGGTAGTTCCCATTTACGAGTTAAAACTGTTCAAATATATTGTTTATATTTAATGGCAGCACATTTATGTAAAGTGTTAAGTAATAAAAGTTATCGATTCTCTCGATTAGCTTTTAATTGCATTAAAATATGTTTTGAAATTGCCCTGGGCACCGGCTTGGTGCCCGCAGAGCGGGGCTTGGAGGGTGACTTCCGTATGCAGTCATTGATAGATCGCAGCGCAATTTGTTTAACATGGCGTTGGCAGTCAGTCAAGAACAATGGCAACACAAACGTTTAAAGATGCGCCCAAGACTCGGGCGCAAATGGAAAAACTGTTGAAGAAATAATAATACAAAAAACATACCTAAATAGAAATAGAAAAAATAACTTTATACATGCCAACTAAAGCCGCGTGTGAGACGTTTGGTAATGAAAGCATATTTTAGCATTGTTGATGCTGTGGCTGCTGCTGATTTGTTGCTGCTGTTGGTGGCTGCCACTGCTGTCGCTGCCGCTGCCTGATGATTTTCATGTGCGCATGACAGCGCAATACAATGCAAACGAAAGACTCAGGCCACGAACGTGCAGCCGCATACGAAAAAAAAAACAACACACATATGAGGCATGTGCCTGATGGTGAGACGACAACTTGGACTCTGACAAAAACCGAAGAAGAAGCAGCAGAAGAGAAGAGCAGAGAGAAAAAACACGCTAAGGTCGCCAGCGCGCATAAAAACTCAATTTTAAGCTTTTGTTGTAGTTGGCGCAATTTGGATGCCTATTTGGTGTCACCACACATCATCATTGCAGTTGCAGTTGCAGTTGCAGTGACTCTTTGGTGCCTCCAGCCGGGTGCGATAATATCGATGGCAACGCCAACGCAAATTACATGATATTAATTTTTGTATTTTTCATAAAATTTTACCTAATTATTGCTGCATTTAATTGAAACACTTTTGGGGCAGCTGCGTTCAAGGTTGCGACGTGCCTGAGATAGATGTGCGCGGCGCGATGGCCTACAAAAAGTACACAAATGACTAAACAGCTAACAACTGGGTGTAGCTTTACAGTTAGGTTTGAGCCCAGCTCATGCATACCTAAGCATAGCGAAATATTTGTTTTCATATTTTTCTTGGTTATACATACATATGTGCTATTTGGACCATTTTGTCAAAAGCAAAAAAATTGAATGTCTGACAGCTATTTGCTTTAATGGATTGCTTAATTATTTCGTTGAGCATCCGCTTGGCTTTTTGCTTTTAAAACGCAATTAATCATCAACGAAAAAGAATATATATATATATAGGTATGTCTTGGTACAGACATATTTTGCATGCTTCATTCTATGCAAATGGTGTGTGAAAATAATAATTCGCAATCGTAAATGGCAACGTAATGTGATACCATAAACATTTAGACTGGCTTTGTCTTCAATGTGTCTGTTTGTTTCTCATAACTAAATAAATTAATTAGCCATGGCAATTTGACTCGCACACACACACACACACACATGGCATACAAATCGCTTTAATAATTCCGTGTTAATTTTTACACCAAAGATTCTTGCACATATGCTAAAACTCTGAGCAGCATATTAATACAAAAGAAAAATATAAAAAACATTAAAACAAAAAAAATAGAGTCCAAAATGAGCAACTCACCGAAAATTGCACAATTAGCAAAAGTCTGTTGGCGGCTGGCAGTTGCTGCCAGTTGGCAGTTGGGCAACATTAAAAGTCCTCAACCATATTAACACTTTGGGCAATGTTTTGCGGCGCGCCGCAGCGCTCAAAATTTGTGTCAAACCCAACAGCAGCAGCAGCAGCAGCAGCCGCAGCCGCAACAACAACGATGATCGAAAATCATGCAGCAAAGCGCACGACCAAAATAAAAAAAATCAAAACAAAAAACTGAAAACCGAAAAGTACAAAAAAAGGGAAATATACAGCACAGCACATAAATCGCACACGATTTGACACACGTTCAAAATTTGTGCATTTTGCTTGGGACGGCCACTGGGGCAGGCCAATGAGGAAGTGCAGCAAGTGACACAAGTTAGCGGCCTTATGGCTTCCTCATGTGCCGCACATGCCACTCCATTAATAAGCTTACAGCGAGCGCCATTTTACAACTGCCACAAAATACACTCGCATGCGATTTGACGACTGCCTAAAAGTAGGCAATACTTTTTGTGAATTCAATTTCGTCTAGGCGCACGAAAGTATGGTGTTCTAGGCATACAGGTATTTAAAAGCTTTTCAATTTCAATTATTTTTTTCACTTTTAGATAATAACTTTTCTACCATATTTATCGCCTCTGAAACAGCCCAAATTTACCCGTAACACATTTATCTTAAATGTCATTTTAAATAGCTTTTGAAAAGTGAGCTTATTTCAATCAACAGTTTTTCGCCCTTGATAAACTGATAGAGATTGGATTTTTTTCCAAAATCTGTCAATCAGCAAAAACTTCATATAGATTCATAATTGCTAACATTGCTAAAAATAAAGAAGCAATTGTCAAATTGAATTTGGCGCAAAATGTTTGCCATTTGTTTTGTTTTTAATCATACGAGCGAGAGCTAACTACGAGCGAACAAAACTTCGTTGGTACATTGGTGTTTAGTGCAATAAAAAAACTATTTACAAAACGTCTGTAGACCCTAATCCTTCCCATATCCAGCGTATGCATTAAAATGTCAATCGATCTGACCCTTGTGTGCAATGTAGGAGTCGTAGAGCGTCGACTGCTTGCGCCGCTTCAGCCGGGAGCAGGCGATGAACAGCGTGACCGTCAGCACGCAGAGCAGCGCCGAGCAGCTGGCGGTCAGCGCGGAGAAGGTGGACGTCTTGAGGCAGGTCTGATGCGGCGCATGCGGCTTGGACTGGCGATGCGCGTAGACGTCGTCGCCATCGGTTTCGCCCTCCTGCAGCACGCGCAGCGACTGAAACAGATTCACATTCTCCGAGAGCGAAGCCTGCGCCGGACTCTCCGTGCCCTCCACTACAGCATCCGCGAGCGGCGGCAGCGACAGATTCGTGGCCGTCATGTTCGAGGTGTCGCGCTTGGTGACCGCCTTCAGGTTGCGCCAGTGGCACGGCTGACTCTGTGAATAGCGTGAGCAACGTGAATAAATTGTGAGTAGACGGCACAACATTTCAAACCAGGGACCGAAAATAACAGCTATGACATGCAACTTTTAAAACAAAAATCTCTGTAGGCAATAAACTTGTTTTTATATACTTTTTTTTAATAAAAATTGGTTAAAACTGTTATTTTGAATGTATATATGTAGTGAAATAGAAGCATAATAGTTACTTTGCAACTTTTTTTCAATAATAATTGGAAATAAAAGTTATTCTGCTTTTTTGAAAAAAACCAAAAAGAAAAATTGAATTCAAATATCTTTTGTAACGATGTTTATATATAATCATTATAAATTTTTGCCCGCGATCCTATTTATTTATGAACTATAAATGTGCATTTTTTAAGTTGAAACTTAGAGCAGTTACGGTCCCTGTTTGAAACAGATTAAGCGCCCCCACTTACCGGACAACGTCCATGGCACATGCGCACATCGCACTCAATGTACAGTGCCGGGGAGCCGGTGAAGCGGAAGGTTTTCATGTAGGCATAGACCTGGGTCTCGAACACGCCCGAATCCGACCAGGAGCCCCTGAAGCGCGAGATGAGCTTATCGTCCACGGGACAGCCTTGCTGATCAATCAGCTGTATGCGCTTATTGGCCCCGTTATGAGCATAGCAATCATTCACCACAATATCAAAGCCATCTGCAAGAGGAAACAAAGCTTAAGAAACAGCGAGATAGATAAGTCAGATAAACCAACCGTATTTGCTCCTCATGTAGATAATCAACGTGAGAGGATCCCCCACACGCACCGGACCCGTCACGCGGGGTCCGCCGATCCCATAGCCATTCTGGATTTCCATGTAGCACTCAGGCGGGCTCAGCGTGAAGACGACAGGATTACCAGTTGCCACTCTGGAAAAGCAAGTTAAGGAGCCAATTAACTATCAGCAAGAAGGAAGCGTCATCTTCGAATCGCCGCAGTTTATATACCCTAGCGGACCTGTGGTGGATTTCCGATATATATCTTTTGTTCAACTCAATTATTGACATTCGATTTTCATAATATTCCTTTTATATGCGAGCAAAGGGAAGCTCCCAATTGGTTAGAATATTTATACATACAATTATATTATTTATACAAAAATTAATTTTTTCTGACTGAGTTTTTCGTAAAATCAATCAAACCTAGTGGGATATTTATAATATATTTTAGATATGTTTGGATAACATATCTCGAAGATATCTAAAAATGAAAGTGTTTTATACAGAAGAACATTTGTCGGACGATTGTTTCTATGACAACTATTATATATTAAATGGTCTCAATTATTATTGTTGCTTTGAGAAAATATGGATTTTAGTAATTTGTGACCTTTCGAGGACATATAGATTCTATCGATTTGCCACGCTCCCAGAGGGCGTTGCTAAAAATTCTTAGCACTTAATCTGACGACGGTAAACATGTGTATATATTCCAAGAAATTGAGGTCATACGGTCATATATAATAGACGGACTCTTTTCACTTGATGATGGAGTATAAAAACGAATGCTTACTCCACGTCCAGAAAGGGAAACGTCACGGTCTTCCAGAAATCGTAGCCGTACTCGCAGGTGACCTTGAAATGCTCATCGTATTCCTCCTCAATCAGTGGGTTATATTGCACAGTGACCGTATTCCACATAAAGTTCTGTACAAGAAATTGATAAAGAAATTATATTGCATGGACTCTGCAGCTAATATTGTATACTGTGTTCATAATTAGTCAAATAAATAAAATATAAATATACACATACGTATACTATTAAATAAAAATAAATCGCAAATGAATTGATCTAGTGTGAATTGACCAAGAGTTTTATTCAGAAGAGAATCCGACATTTCCATAAATGCCAAGCTGGAAAAATTATGGATTTCTTTCTGCCCCCACTTAATATGTGTATATGACGCATACGCACCGTGGGATTCTTGCGACTCTCCTCCTGCAGCGAGTTCTTGCCCAGCGTGCCACAGCGATTCAGTTGGATGTAGAACTCGTAGTAGTCCCGGCCCGAGCCATTGATGTACATGCAGTCGGGATCGTAGGCGTAGCCAGCCGAGTAGAGCAGGCCGCTGAAGGAGCCATTGAAGCCGATGCGAATTTTCATATAGTCGTCCTGGCACTCGGCCTCAATGTCTGCAAGGGAGGCACAAGTAAAGCGGGTGGCTGAGGGAGAAAGGAAGTGAAGCTTACGCTGGACCCTAGTGCTGTTGTGGGCGTACTGATGCCCGGAGTAGTCCTGTTCCCAGTACTCCTCGTGCCACTTGTTGGCCTCGTAAGGCGCAGCGTGGTAGCCGGCGCTGCCCGTGGGCGCGCCGCTCGAGTCGACGCCCGTGGAGCCGTACTCCAGGTGCACCGGGTGCCCGATGCGCTGCGGCACATAGCCGGAGGAGTCGGGCACATGATCGGGCTGGGATGCAAATAAATTAGAGTCAATTCCACAGACTAGCTCTCACCGATCCTGCACTCACCACCTCGTGCTGCAATCTATTCCGCTCGACGGCCACGCTGCTGCGATTGCGCACGTCCTTGGCGAACTTCTTCGGGGCGGGCAGCCCGGCGCGCTTGGCCAGCTTGGCGGGTGGTGTGGTGGGTCCCGAGATGTACGACTTGGCGGACAGAGCCACCAGCTGCTGCTGCGGCTCATCCGCCGCGCTGGCGGCCAGCGGACGCGCCTGACGCTTGCCGCCGCCCGCGCGAGGCGTTGTCGTCTGCACGCGGGCCTTGAAGCTGCGCACGGCAGGCGGTGCCGGTGGTGCTGGCGGTGGTGGTGGTGCTGTGGTTGTTGCCACCGCTGCCTTGCTCACTATGGCATAGTCCGTGCTCAGCTCGTTGCTCCAGCTGGGCTGGGGCAGCTGCAAAGAGGCGCCATTAGCATGTGCGTGCAAGCTTGGCTTCATGAATCGGGCAAGTTTGTGTCTTAAGTCTTTCGTTGGCCGCTGCACAAAACCGCTGCGTCATTGATGGCATTAAGAAATGGCAGCAAGACAACATAATTTTGCCACGCCATGCCCCATGCCCCCTGTCCCCTGCCCCCTGCCCCTTGAACTCACAATCAATCGCCGGCGCCGCTCTGGGAAGCTACGCAATATGGCAGCGCATATCCGTTAGACGGGCGATTGGCCAACGATTGGTTACGGTTCATGTGCCCGCTGGCAGCTAGGCGGCTGCTTAGCATAATCAGGAAGTGCATTCTTAGAATGCGATTTAACTGTTAAATAGATTAGTTTTTCCAAATGGTGCGCCAAACAAAAGACTTAGGCAACGAACTGGCTTGGCCAACAGCCAAGTGAAAGGCAAGTTCTGAGTGGAGCCCCTGCTTACCTGCAGCAACAGCAAGCCCAGCGGCAGCAAATAGACTGCGATTCTGCACAGCATCATGTCTCGCACGCAACTGACAACTGCAAAGATATAGATTCAATATAAGCATTAACTGAAGGCTGAACGACGACGGCAACAACGCGTTGTCGTAACCTTGTTAGTGGCCACTCAAGTGTTGTTGTTCAGCCTGGATGCATCAGTTACACCAAATGCGTAGCGGCAGGAAGGAAGTTTGTGGTTCATAAATTAATTATGGTCAATATGCGAGAAACATAAACATCAACAAGAACAGCGGCAGCGGCAACAACAACAACAGCAGCTGCTGGAGACGCCACCAATGTCGCCTAGAACAATGGCTGACAAAGCGCCGACTGCCTGTCAGGCGTTAAGGTCAAAGGCATAAAATCCAAACTGTCAGCTTTAATTATTTGATCATAATTAAAATCGACTGTACAATTAAAGCCACGCATGTAGAACCCTTCTTGGCGGCTGCTGCAGCCACTTTATTTCGCCTTCAATTACATTTTAATGAATCACCCCCAACTCCAGCAGCTCGCCTCTGTCTGCTGCCCCAACCTCAGCCATCCCCCCTGTACCCCGCCGCACTTCACCTTGCCAACGCCCCCGCCAAATGCTTGGCTGCGTCTTACGCTTAGCTGTAAAAACGCACGCCGTTTGCTTAATTGTTGTGGTTGCTCTGCACCCTTGTAGAGGGTACTATCATTTTGTCACGCATTGTGCAACGCATCGAAGCAGACCTTGCAGACTCTTTAAAGTATATATATATATATATATATATATTAGTTCTAACTTTTAGTTTTCTGCAACAGATTGCAAAGACAGCCCGATCGGATTACTCTCAGGAAGAATCCTTTAAAATAGAGTTTACACATGAAATATTCGTTTGATTTTATTAAATATGTAAACCAAAAATTGGGAGTTTTGGTATACTTAGCTAAAATATAGAAGACAATAATATTATAATCAGACTACTATATTATATAGCTGCTATAGGAATTATCGCTTCCTTTTTTTATCGAACTTTTATCTCTATTTATATATTTTTATTTGTATGAAAAGAGTATAAAAGTACATCGCAAGCCTCTGATGTGCCTGCAAGGGTATTTCAACTTCGGCGCCCCATAGTTAACTGTACCTTCTTGTTATAATTACTCTAGCTTGGGTTCAGCTGCTTGTTGTTGTTTAGTTTGTCTAGTTTGTTTTGTTGCTTCGGTTCGCTTTGGTTTGGTTTTACATCTGTTATGCAATACCCTTGTCTGCGTTTTTTTGGCCGCTTGGCTTTGGCTGTGGTTTCGGTTTTTGGCTTTCATTAATTTTATTTTTTTCTTATTTTATTTATTTTTTTATTTGTTCACATTGCTGTTCTTTAACGGCGGCCACGCTTTGCTCCTCTGCCTTGTTGGCTTATAATTATATTTAATTGTTGTTGCCTGACCTTGAGCCGTTTGCGTTTTGTTTCTCCCATCGCATTCACCCACAATGTTGGCGCTGCTAACGGTACACTTACGTTATGGCCACAGCACGCGTTTATCATGAACCGTTCGAAAGCAGTTGACAGTTTTTTGCACCGAGGGCGCAACGCGGTTTATTGACCGCAGCTCGGAGTTAATTTCAGCATTTACTTAGATCGCATAACAGAGATGGCTTAGAATGGGAGCTTTAGGCGAGGGAGTGAGCCCTAGTCGAGAACGGCCGACTGGAAGATACCCTATTAGCAGTCTCAACTTGATTTAATATTCCTGTGTACTGTGTACGTAATTAATTATTATTAAATAGGTATGAAAACCTGTGGTTGGCACTTTAAAATTATGCTTTTTCTCATTGAAATTTATTCAAATGAGAAAGATTCCTTTTCTGCGTATGTTATATGATCATTTTTGTAGCAATTTTGGAGTCTCCTGCTTTTATATTAAATGGCAAATGCCTTAAATTCGAGGTAAATCGATACTCATTCATTTGGCAATCAAGCATAATTATGAATAATGCAAAGTAACCTTAATCAGTGAGTGTCTCAAATCAACTCGGCTGTAAATGCAGATCGGGAATATACATATTTTGTAAGGTAGGCCTTTTAAATATGTTTCTATGCTACAAATATATTTTAATATATATAAATGTATTTTAATTACAGTACAGATTTGATGTGAAAAATCATGAAATAAAACATATAGTTTATATATAACAAATACTTATCCTTCTCACTCACCTTTTTTTCGTGTTTCTGTGCTCAACTTCTTTTTATCTTTCGTATATTTTTAGCGCTTTTTCTGCTGCCCAAACACTGACCTGCTCCAAGTTTTAATTCGTCTTTTCTAGCACCCAAAATGTTTATGGCTAAAATAATAGCCCACACACACACATACACACACTCTCACGCGGTACGCACTTTGGCCAACTGACATGAAAAAATTGGCCCATTTTCGGGTGTTTTAACAAATCCTCGTGACGTCTGGCTATAAAAGTTGACGAGCCGTGCCCAACGCAGAGACAAAGCGATAAAAAAAAAGAAAAACACTTGGCAGTGCGGCGTGTGCGTAGCCAGGCCGTGTGTAGGGACTGGAGGGGGCTTTTTCACTTTCGATCTGCCCAAGAAAAGCCGACGAATCCGAATTTTTAATGCCTTTTGTTTTTGGTATTGCGCGATTTTGTTATGTGTTGTTGTTGTTGTTGTTGCTGCAGTTATTGTGCCCGATGTTTTCTACACCATTTATGCCATTTATCTATCTGCCTTACATGTTGCACGTCTGTAAAACTCGTGTTGGTTTTCCGTTTTTTGGAAGCCCGAAAAATCACTCAAGTGCAACTTGCCAAATAGAATCAGCGGCCGGGCCAAAGCGTATATGATGTTGGCGCTAGCGATTGCCCAACATTACATAAGAGCCCTCCTTTATGAACCGCCTAGCTCGAATTCCGAACTCCGAGTAACGTATATAGAGAGTGTATGTGCCGTATGCCGAGTTCCGCTGGCCAAGTCAGGTGCTCTTCACGTTACGCGCAGGTGTGAAGCGAAGCGCGGCTAGCGCGAATCTTTATAGAGTTTTTCCAGCCAGCGCCAGCGCCAGAGCTTAGAAGCTGAGCCGCGCTGCGAAAAGAGTAAGCCACCAGCCGACCAGCATTAAACCATGGGCAGATTGTTGTGAAAGAGGCTGCCTGCCTAGCCGCCGACCTGGCTAACTGCCACTGTAGGTAGCAGAGCCCGCCCAGCTAACAGCTTTATCTGCATTTGCTGCTTTACTTTCGTTGCGATTCTCCGTTAGCCGCTACACTCGGCGAAAAGGTCTGATAAGTTCTCGGCATTTGCATGCTTTGAATAAGAGCGTAAGATGTTCATTCTTTCTTATATTATATATCATTAATAATATTTAAAGTGAGAGATATAGCTATAAACTATTTTGAAATCGCACTGGCTGCTAAGTCTATCTGTTAATAAACACTATATCCATAAAATAGCCAGGGACTCGAACCCGCATCCTTCTTTTCCAGATGTTATCGTATATTAAGAAATTTATTTGAATTAATTTAACTACTTTACCATGAAAAACTTACAGTTTATCCAGCAAGACAAAATTTAAATGTAAACAAAAGTAACTAAGGCATTCAAAAAAGTTTTTAAAATACGTTTCCATCTTTAATGTTTAAATAACTAACTGATCAGCTCCAAAGGTAATTGCTATGATAACAATTAAGGCAAATAAAGCACACTTTTGGTTTGATTTAAAATACGAACTTTTCTCATTTTAGGCAATTTCTGCCTTCTTTTTCTTTAAGTGCATGGCGGAAGTGCAACAGGAGCGAAGTTGCGTGTCTGATGCTGTTGCTGCTGTTGCTGCTACAGCTACTGCTACTGCTGCTGACCCATTACCTTTGGCGTCAAGGTCAACGGCACCTAACTGTAACTTGTGGCAGCCAGCAGTCGATTGCGCGCCTGCAACATTGCAGCAAACGTTTGCGAAGCGTGTCTGCGTTAAACTACAAATTACTAATTAGTTAGCTGGGCACTTAAATGGCAGTTAATTAAACGCTCTGCTTTGGCCCACGCCAACTACTTGGGGCAAGTTGTGAAAGGCGCTCCCTCGCCTGACCCTGACGCCGCTTTACAGCTGTGGCAAGGGCAGCGCAGCCACTGTGACGACTCGGGGGTCTGCTCCTCACAAAACTACACTAAATAAAAAAGCTGACCCAATTTATGGCACATAATATGCATCTGTGATTGATTACAATTTTAATGTGAATTTAAATGAAAAGTTGATTTTGTAAGTTTGTAGCATTATCATTTTTATTGGGTTTTCTCTCTCTAAATATATATATAATTTTTTTCACATTTTATTCATACTTGCGCTCTTTTCACATACTCATCAACATAAACAGGCATACAGAATCGGTTGCATTTAAGATAATCATCTCGTGCCGTTGTAATACATTTTACATAAAAGTTAGGCATACGTTACACAAATACATACACATCATTTGCTTTTTCATCAAATTATAAACACAAATTCATCAGCGTTATTTTGCTTTTTGTTTTTAAACTAAATTCAGAATTTATCGAATTGCTCGATGCTTAAATTAAACATTAATCGCGTGTTTATAGTTTAAATACAAATAAATAATAATTAGTTTAAAAGTTTGTTTAAGGCTACATTAATAAAATGTTTTTGTTTGCATATTTTATACATTTCTTGTTTTTTTTTCATTTTTTTGTAAGTTTTTGAAAACTTTTGTCATTTTTTGTTGGTTTTTTACGATTTCTTGCATATTCATTTTGAAAACTTTTTATTGCATTTTTTGGTATTTTTTTTTAGTTTTTGTTATACTTTTTTGATTTTTTTTTCTTCAAATTTTACATGGTAAATTGAAACTGTGAACTTTAAAATCTACGCATTTACACAGCATTTTTATTTTTTTTTTGTATTATTTTGTTGTTTTTTTTACACAATTACTAATTGTTAAATTTTTTATGTTTAAATATTTAATTTTTTGATATTTTTGCGGCTTTGTTTTTTTCTTTTCCGTTTCTTTTTTTGGCAATTTAAAATACTAATTAAAATTATGCGCGTTGCCTTCGCGCGTTTTCGCCATGATTGTTTGAATATGTTTTGTGCCGCTCCGCCTGCTAACTGAGCGAGGGCCTGAGTGGGAGGGGGCCAACTAGCAGCACTTGCGGTTGTTGTTGGCGCCGCTGATCAACTTGCAGTGCTGCATGTCCGAGCGGCGTGGACGCTGCCCCTTGGCCTGGAAGTCGCGCACCTTGTTGGCGCGCTTGATGGCGCTGCGGCACAGCTGCTGATGCTGCTTCTTGTTGTTGCTCTGCGTGTGGACAGGAAATAGATAAGTATACTCGTGCAAGAATGAACGTTGCAATCGGCTGTAGCCGACTGCGCAATACTCGTTCACAGTATAATAAAAGCAGGAGCCGAAAACCGTCTTCAAAAAAAACTAAATTTTTGGAGATCGTCAGAAATTTTGTGTAGCAATTTTGTGAATTTAGCCCAAGGGCCGGATACAAGAAGTGTTTGTGCAATCTTTTGGGGGAAGCTTTAAAACTGAGCGAGGGATATTTGTGGATTAATTCGAACGGACATTGCACCTGAACGAGTTCCAAGGAGGAGCACTCACCTTCTGGCTTTGACGAGCCAGAGTCTGCTGCTTCAGCTCGGCCGCCGCGTGGCGATCGTAGCGAGCGCTGTGGGAGCGTTGCTGCTGCACCTCCTGAACCAGTTCCGGTTCCGGCTCCGGTTCTGGCTGCGGCAACTCCGCTGCCCCGAGATCAAGATTTACAAAACTTTCGGTGCCCGCCTGGCTGGACCTAATACTATGATAGACCGACATGCTGCAAAAAGGAATGCGAAACAAAACGAGGTTGCATAAGTTCACAAATATTGCGTATACGCCGTGGCTAGCGTGCGGCTTGTGTGGTGCTTGGCTGGGATTTGGTTTCAATTTGTTTGTGAGAAATTTGTGGGAGAGCGCTGTGAAAAAAAAAGTCACCAACCTTGGATGCTCAATCAATAGATTCTCAAAGGGTGATGCTTCCATATTGATTGGCCCAATCGAGGTGAAGCATGGTGGCGGTGTTACGTACCAGGACTCCTCCATCAGCACGCCGACACCATGGCCCTGGCCCTGGCCCGGGCCGGGGCCAGCGCTGCCCTCGCTGCCACTGGGCGAGGCCGGTGCGGCGATGGCCGCGTACAGCGACTGGCTGACGGCGCTGTCATTGTCGCCGGCCGGCACACTTCTGGGCGGGCTCAGGGCTGAGATGCTGAGGTGCGTGCGGGCGGCACGCGTGCGCTGCAAGTAGTTGCGCTGCTGCTGCGGCCGCGGTCCGCCGTACAAGGAATGCGAATTGATGTGCTGGCGCCGGCGCGTCCCAGCCGCAGCAGCTGTGGCGGCCTTCGCCTGCAGCTCCTCCTCCTCGGAGTCGCTGCGCGGCAGCGAGTCCTGCTCCTCGTCTAAAGCACACACAAGCACTCATATTAAAACGCAACTCCTTGGCCACATTTGCTGCCAACTCACCCTTTTCCACAATGTACCATTCGTCCTCGTTGAAGTCGTCGTCGTTGAAGCACTCGCCGTTGGGTGTTAGTAGCTTCGTCAGAGTCGGCGGCTGCTTGCGTTGTCCGCCCTGCTGCTGCTGCTGCTGCTGGTTTTGCTGCTGGTGTCGCTGCCTGCCACGCCTGTTCTTGCCGCCGCCGCGCTTGCCGCTCAGACGCACCGTGCCACGGCTGTTGCCCGCTATCGAGGGGGTCGACGAGGTCACCTCAATTACATCGCCAGCCGGCTGCTCGTTGCCGGAGTCGTTGACGCTAGCCGGGACAGGATTGTTCGCTTCGCTTTGTGTTGACTCAGACGTCGCTTGCGCTCCAAATAGAAACGTTGCGAGACCTTTAAACATTATACAAAGCTGGTCGGGAGCTGGTCTGGTCGGGTCTTGTCTTGGCAGGTGCTTGTGTTAGATTGATTGATTGATTGATATTGCTTATCGGGTTGAGATCAATATGTATTAGCTACAGATAGAGAGAGACAGCTAGAGATTGCTTTTGTTGTTTTGTTCCTTGGATTTGTTTGCTCAGTCTTTTATTTAATTCCTTTGTACGCTGTATTTGTCTTTGTCTTTGTCTTGTCTGAAAGCAGAAGAGTGCAGGAAAAACAAATTGTGAGCCAATCATTTCATCAAACAGCAACAAATTGCGTAATAACAGCAACACACACACAGTCACAACTAGCTCGTTTGTGTGGGCGCTCAACGGGTCGGCTACTTAATTTGATTTAATTGCATTTGCCTGGCACATTTAATTGCTTTAGCTTGAATTCGAATGCGAAAGTGAAATTGAAATTCGAAATTGAAATTTCATTTATGCACAGCATCCATCAGTTGGCAATTACTTTGATTACACTAATTACATTTTTCGCTGTGAAAAATATGCGAACTTCAGTTGGTTACAATTATACCCTGTAGCCACTGAATATGGGTAGAAAAGGGTATATTGCACCTGTGCATTTCATAAACCTTCAAATATATCAATTCTAAGGCTTAACATTAATCTTAAGTGCGACAGAGCTAAACTGTACAGCTCAAGAATAGTATCAATAAATTAGCTACTTAAAATTATAAAAAAAAATAAATAAACTTGTATTAAGAATATGTGACAGAATCTTTTTCTATACCACACACAGATAAATATAGATTTTAGTCTTCGGTTTTTAGGTTTATAGGACCTGAACTCACGAAATTTTGTGTATATATACTTATACCCCATGTTTTTTTTTTTGCCTTTTAATACATTTTCACATTTTCGAAGCTGCCTACAGGGTAGCAGCAAGTCTATCCCTTGCAGCAGCAACACTTTAGCGTGTTTTTTTTGCGATTGACCTGCCCGTTGAGCAGTTTGACAGGCACTGTGCTGACCGCTGTATTGCATATGTACATATGTGTGTAGTATGTCATAAAGCGTCGGAACACAGCCCATTAAGTTGCCAAGTTGATAGCTGGCTGCACCCCCGCGCTCCCCCGACCCAAAGTGTTCAAGTCGTGTGCATGCGGCGAGCATATGATCAAGGCAATTATATGTGGTGCTATACACACACACACACACACACACATGCACATTTATATCATTTAAATTGAGCGCACGTCATGAGACAAGCATATGAACATATATCTCTATTTGTATCTCTATTTGTATCTGCATCTATGCAACAGCAAATGTCTTTTTGTTACCATTGTTGTTGTATTTGTGTTTGTATTTGTTTCTTTAGTGCCACTTTGCCATTTGAGTTGCTCTCAAAACGTTTCTATTTCCAGTTTGAAATGATAATCAAAACTGTGCCAATGGGCAAATGCAAAATGATGGCTCTAGTTTATTGCAATTGTCTGTGGAATTGTGAATGCTGCCGCACAGTGGAACTGCTAAGCAGTCCAAAAACAAACAAGCCCACAAACACACACGCACACACACACACACACACACTCATCACGGCCAAAACAAAGCAAACTCAACGAAAATCCAATTGCAGTCAGCTGCAATTTACAATTTGACCGCAAAACGAAAAACACGAAGCAACTAAACAACCAACCCCCCTCCCCCCAAAGGTTTGCAAGTGAAATCAGCGCCAGCAGAGACACAAAGCCATAGACCAAATACTAACAAGAGCCAGAGCTCCATTAGCCAGGCCAGCAGCCTGTAAACGTGCGACAATTTGCGAAGCCAAATGTCAGCGAAAGTTGCCCAAAAGGATTTGATTGACACAGCATTGTTTGTATACCCTCACAAGGGGTATTTTCATTCTGTTACTCGACAAAGTATTGAATAAGTTGAGCATATATTTATCCTGTATCAAATCAAATTTAACAGAGTTCCATTTTGTTTGTGAAAACCAAATAAACAAATCAAGCTCAGGCTGATCGGACTACTTTATCATATATCTGCCAATGTGTCAAAGTCAGAGTTTTTGTATAAAAATCTTATTTATATATTGGCACCAAACTTAGCAAATATTTGCTGTTTTTATTATGCTGTTACCCTTTAAATAAATATTCAAATAAAAAACAATCGATCGAAAAATCCTTTTTGTATTAAAAACCTATTTTTGGGGCACTTGTATAAATTTAGCAAGGACAATCTTCACTGTACTACTCGCATTTAAATAAATAATTTATACAATTTTCCCAAAATTTAGTTTTTATCTTAACAACTTTTTTGTTTACCAACATAATCTAACCATCTTCAACAATAACAAGCTACTACATCATACAAACTCGATAGGAGCAATCGGCCTTGAATTTAATATTTTATTTAGGAAGGGTATTAATACATAATAATACGAGTATTTAATATTCGGCAACCCCAACGTTAATTATTTGTACCTTTATCTAACTAGCCAGCATTTTACGATAGCTATAATCAACTTTGGCTGGCGACAGTTATTGCAAAAAGTATGTGGCCTAACTTACCTGCAACTGCCTCAGCAACCTGTGAGCAAAGTGTCATAATGTATATATATTATATATATATAATATATAACTTGCATAATGGACACACAAGCAACTGGCTTTGACGTTGGCATTCCAATGTGCATTCTATATATGAATATAATAAGTATATGCATGTATGTAATATTGAACATTACGACATTTCGTTGGACTGTTTTCCATTTGGGGGCACTGCAATTCGTGCTGGCAGATTAATGTCGAACACGTTCCAAATTGAACTGCGTCTCAAACATTAGCTTTTACTTTTGTTGTGCCAATTCAGAGCGAAAAAACAGCTGATAAGGCCCGGGGGGTAAACAAAGCCAATGACTGCACGCCTATATATATACATACATCTATATATATATAAGTATATATATTTGATTTTCACTTTTGTCAGCTGTGCCTTGACCATGTAAAATATTTGCCAGCTAGTTAAGAAATGCTCTCATGGCATCCAAATGGCAATTGTCTTGGGTTCAGAGAGTAAAGCCAAATGCTATATATATGGTATATAATATACTCGTGTGTATATAGCCTATACAGCTACAGTATCTAGCGTTTATTTTTGCTGCCATTTGTTGCTTTGCAATAACCTTGATCGCCAAGTGCCCGCTTATATAAGTCGAAAGATATGCACCTAGTATAGATATCTATACCATAGATACATACATACTTAAATCTATATGCCGCATACCTGTGTGTTTATATATTAAGTCAACAAACAATGTACCCTAGTTTTTGGGGAGTGCTACCTTATCGCCAACATTAGTTTTGCTAATAAATTCGTCGAGTTTTGCCAACTCATTTGAGCATGATAAGCCGCCGACCAGACGAACTGGCTAGACAGCGTCCCAAGTGTTTAGCTAAACAAGACCTAAATACTGCCGCCTGGTCTAGCATATATATACACAGTGAGAAAAAATCCTATATTTTCCGACTATATAGCTCTTATGTATGATTTCCTAAGTCGAAGAATTTAAGTATTTTAGTAGAGTTCAAAACGTATTTAAAATAAGCATTTTATATATCCTTATCTACATATTATAGCTTGAGCTAATATTTTATAAACTTGCTCAGTGAGTATTTGCTATGAAATCATCGTTAACAAATATTTTATATGTACTATTTTATATAAAATTATAAATTATAGTTTATTATTATTTATAAAATTATAAACTATAGATATAAAATTTCTTTCTAATTGGTTTCAGATTTGTTGTGCTTATTCTCTTTGTGCTCAGTCGTACATCATTTGAGTCTGACTTTTTTCTCCCTGTGTATGCATGTGCACATAGCATAGAGTATAGAGGTAGAGTCTAGCGTGTGGCTGCCAGCGACAGTCGAAAGTTCAGGCAATGATTAACTCGTGGGGGGAGGCTGTGCATGCAAAATGGGGCTGGGGCTGGGGCTGGGGCTGGTCTAATGAACTTGAACTAATTGACGGGGGCTAAAGTAATACGTAATACCCATTTTGACAGTTTGCACGAGTAGCTGAAATGCAGAGAGCAAAAACTAGTTTCTGATCTAAAATACACGCAAAAAATAGGTAGTAGATAAATCTGTGGAATATTTTAGCTACTTTTTGAATCTAATCTCTGTCCAGCTAGAGAAATGTTCTAATATGATTGCGTTGATTTCAAAATATATCTTTAATGTTAACAATATTGTTGAAGTACAAAGTACAAGTACTTAAGATAAGAATTTATTCTCAGTGTAAGCACAATATTTTCTCGATTGAGTACTGTACTTGAGTCTAGTATTGAGATTTTGTTGAGCTAAAAATTTTTGAAATACGAATTACGCTCACAGTTTAAAGAATGTCTACCTTGGCCAGATTTTGGCAACGTTTGTAGCTGATTAAAATGCATAATTCTGAATACTCGCCAAGGGCATATTTCACAATTAAAATAATAATAGCTATTTCGACAGCAAATTAAATGGAATTATCAATTGGTAAACTTCGATAAGCAAACAAAGCGATGTATATGTATTAAGTATCTAAAGCTTTTCAAGTACTTTGCGCCCACAGAAAGCATCTATAGGCCGCCCACATACGTGTCCGAAGCGCGTATCAGTTAACGTATCTGATTAATTTAAAGCTTTATGCAGCCTTTGTTTCAGCGTTTTGTTAGATTTTTATAGACATGCACACACACGCATATATTTATATATATGTATATATAAATATTTATTATTTTTATGGCGGGTCAAACTGCAATTAGAATAAGGCAGAAACCGCAAGGCGCATAATTGTAATAATATGAATTATGCAATGCTCGCTGACGTCACAGGCGACCTTGTAGCGTACAAAAACAAAAAAAATAAAATACAAAAAAAAACACACGCAAAAAAACACTTTTTAGCCACATTTTGCACTTAATTAACGCGGCTGTTGCAGCACTTGGCATCAGCTGTTTGCTTACCTGATATGAAAAGCACTTTTTTGTTGCAACAATAAAAACAAGTTGTGGCGTTTGTGTTTTGAGGTTTTACAACAACGGCGCACAAACAAACCGAAAAGCCAAAAATGATACAGATACAGATACAAATGTACGGCGACAGATACAGCTACAGATACGGATACAGACTCAGGGCAACAGCAACTGCAGATACTGCAAAGTCGACACTCGTTTGCCAACTAAAACCACAGCGCATCGAGCGGAAGCGTATTTGAATTTCAAAAGCGCACCAAAGAACAAAAGCTACAAAAACACACACACATGTGTGTGCAAGTGTGTGTGTGAGCGTGTGCTTAGTTGTAGCTGTGGCTGTAGCTGTAGCTGTAGCTTTAGCTGTGTGTATGCTGCAGCTTAGCCCAAAATGTATTTCAAACAAATTTGCTTTGTTTTTTTTTTTTTTTGGTTTGACTTTTCACAATTTTCACTCCTTAAGCATCGCTTTAGCTCAACAGTTGCCTTAGCTGTAGATTTACTAATTACCTAGAGTGTGCCTGTGTGTGTTTCACTTTCAGCTGCTGCACTTTGCTGCTGGCTTCGCGTTGCGTTTGCTTTCAAATATCAAAGGCGAATGTCAACGGGGCGTCAGCAGCTGCTCAGCCAAACTAGCTGGCAGAAAACAGTCCAAGCCGTTGCTGCTCTGCACGAGAGAGAGAGAGCGAGAGAGAGAGAGAGAGAGAGAAAGAGAGGCAGAGCGAGCTCGAGAGAGAGAGCGAGCGAGCCAGCGATCGAGCGAGCGTATCTAAGCACATAATTATGTATTTTTTAAAACGCAAAAAAAGCGACGCCACAAGCTGCGCAGCGTAGGGGCAGCCAGGGGAGGGAGGGGGAGCAACCATTTTCAGCTGGTAAACAAAAGCACAGCGCCAAATTTATGCTACACGCAGCTGAGCAGCCGCTGGATTCGTGAGCGTTCGATCATACGCAGAGTTCGTGTTAGTTTGTTTACCAACAAATGCCAGACATATGGGTTCTCTCTCTCTCTCTCTCTCTCTCGCTCGCTCTCTCTCGTTTTCTATATACACACATATACTATATAGCCCACCTATACATAGTGGCTTTTGTGTTGCTCTCAGCGATCAGCTGCGCCAACGTTTGCGCACTGACACACTTTTTGTGCCCCTCGAAGCTGTTGCTAGTTTTGTGTATCTCGCAGATACTTTTTCTATAGCTACAGCTGGCAGACCGAGTGGCTCTTCGTTAGTTGGCTTTTGTAGCTTGTGACTAAGCGAGCAGCACAAAAAGCTGCCAAAATTTAGTTGTCTGCTCAAAGTTCACTCTTTATTATTCGACATATACATATATACACTATAAAATGCCCAGTCACGGTTGGAACAAGTCAAGCAATCAGTTGGCCAGTCGCAGACTAGTCGCATTATAATGAATAGTTAAGAATATGTTAAGAACAAACAAAACGAAACTAAATTGTTTACTCGTATTGCCATGGCGAGACATTGAAGGCATTCTAATTAACTGGCAAATAAATATACCATATATAAATTTGCGAATTATGCAAGAGCAGCATTTTAAAAAAGCTGAGCAAAATACTAATAACAACTAAATATTGGCTATAGATATAAGACGATCAAACAAAGACCAAAAGTTTCTTCATATAAGAAAAATATTTTGTATTAGTAAAACATTATGCTTAATTTTTCTATAATTTTTCATAATATAACACGAATTTACACCTAGATCTACCAAACCCTTTTTTTACTCTCTCTCTCTCTCTCTCCCTCTCGCTGACAGCAAAAATATAAATAATATTAAAAAGTTTTACACAAACAATAAATTATATAGAAATTAATAAATGATAAATGATCTCCAGCAGATCCACCTTATATTACCACAACAGCCGCACCATTTGTAGCAAAACACTTTCTTTAAACAATCGACCACTTTGATTATAAGAAATGCCACCCAATTTTGCCCGCACAAAAGCTTTCAAATTTTGATATATATATATATTCGATATAAGCAATAAAAATAAAATAAAAAAAGTCAACCTCGCAGCCAGGTTCAAGGTTATTGTGTTTGCTTGTTCTATGCAGTTCTCTTTTATTTATTATTTTTAGAAATTTTATCATGCAACAGCTGACAAACTGAAGAGGCCAACAAATTGGTTTGGCCAAAAGCCGAGCAAAGCGACAATTTGTCGCTTACAGAAAGCAGCTGACGCAAAAACACAAGAGTTATATACCTATATATGTATATGCCCATAAGATTTGTATATCTGTGGATCTTGTGATTTTTTTGCAGACAAGAAAAAATAAGCAAAGTTTTATAATTTCAGTTCGCACGCGCGGTGGTTAGGCTATAAACAAAAACAAGAAATGTGCCACCAGCGTCGGCAGCGACGACTATTGCGTAGAGAAATCGAAAAGTGTGTAAACAAACATTGGCGTCATTGCATAAAAAGATGAAAACAACAACAACCGAATATGTAGAAAGGTATAAACAACACTTAAACTAAAATAAATAAACAGAATAGCTGGAATTTCTAATACGATTGTTATTTTTTCGGGTTTTTCTTTCTTTTTTTTGGGACCATACTCTATCTTATCATCTGACTTGTTTACTGATAAACAAATACCCCCGACCACGAAGTACGGCGTACAGTAGCCCTGGAGAGACCCATAAATAAGAGGCATCTATGCTGCATGTCTGACAAGAAATGTTTGCCCATTTCTAAACAAATGCGGCCTCATCAAAAGATCCGGCCAGAGACAACTGCGCATAACCCCCAAAGCGTCCCATAAAATCCACGCCTCCCACCCCCACCTACCCAGCCCACCCCCAAGTGCGCTGCAGAGCATAGCTTGAGGCAAATGCGCAGTTTGAAAAACACTTCAGCCAGATGCGACATAATGAAATCTAGATTTCTATGCCCAGAAAGTAGCACTTTAAAAAAGTACGCGTTGGGAGATACCCTGTACCTCGAACTGGTTTACATAATTTCGAACTCACCTATGCATAAACACGCAAACACATACATAATAGGAAGTAGAGGTGTACTTAGTTTTATTTTCAACGTTTTATTTGATTTGATTTATTTGGAACGTCTTCAATGATGATTCAACTCTGATTCTATCTCTGTTACATGAAATCGACTTAAGCTAAATACATAGTGTTCTTATATTATATGTTCTGCATATATGTTTATGCAGACATAAACATAAGATCGGTCTATCGGTCTGCACATAAGTGGCTGATCGAGTTTCAAGTGAGCTGGAATGTTTATGTATTTATATGTGGTCGCTTTATGTATTTATCTGTGTTTATTGCGACAAAGTGTCACAATGTATCATTTACATAGATGCTCTACAATATGTTGGGTATACATACTACACCAAACAATATTAATATTTCTTATCTATGTACTATACGAGCTATGTACTATGGAAATATGTTTACTACAGCACTCACAATATGCAAGATATGCTCGTTATCAATATGTATCGATTTTGGCAAAAATGGGGTGGTTTATGTTATGAGAAACATGTGAACTTTGATATGAAATTGTCGCTGCAGACATATGGTAGCTATATCTATTACAGATGGGCATGGATATATAAACTCGTCTGTTGATGCTGCTCAGGAATATATGCCCAAAACGTATTTTATAATTATATATGTTTATATTAATCATAAATTAGTTATAAACACACCTTAAAGGGTTACAGGGTATCCAAATGCTTAACTGCTTGCTTTAAATGTATTTGATTTGGAATAGAATTAGTCCACTTTATACAGCACACGTAAGAACGTTGCCGTCGGGTATAACCGACAGCACAACACTCGTTCACAACAGACTAAAATTGTCGAAAAGTCTCAATTATTCTTGTTTATATATTTGGAAAAATATTGGGGGAGGAGAACATCAGTAATAATAACGACTTTATCGATTTGCCATGGCCCCAGCTAAAAAATCGTATGACTCTATTTGACGCGGGTATACAAGAGTATATATTTCAAATTTGCAGTTTCTAACTTCACTAGCGGCGCAGGAAATGGAGTTCATACGGACACGAACCCAATATACTCTTTTCACCCCGTGAACGAGATTGAAAAGATATATAAATTGATATACACACAGGCGTCTAACGGCCCGTAAAACAATTCAGTTTGAAAGCTTTCGCTGGGAATGACGCAAACGCTGCGCCCGCTTTGAAGTGCCCGCAGCTACACTTGTTCTGAGATTGGATGTTACGAATACTGGACGGGTGGATTGTGAGAGTTGTGGATTGTGGATTGGGCCAGCCTTTGGCCAGGTTCATTGTGCACCTTATCAGGTGATCGCAGTTGAACACGAACAGACAGCTCGCACACACAGGCAAGGCCACAAAGGAGTGTGTGTACAGTTAGCACTAAATATATATGCACATGCCATTTACATGTGTGTGCGTGCATTTCAAGTTTCGTGTGCCTTACTGCACTTTGTCTTTACAGCCAATTAATTGGCATTTGAATGAGAGATTTTTTATTAAATATATATACAAAATATACACACGTCGTATCTGTCTGTATTGTGTTAATGCATGTTTTATAATGCGTAATTCCAATCGCTAATGCGACGCAGTTGATATTTTTAGGTAAACTTTTTCCTTGCTGGGCGACGCATTTATTTTATCACTTTGTTTATCAGCCCGGAGACGTCTGCTGTCTGTGCACATATTTATGTATATCGCTCGATGGGCATATGCTTGGGTCACTGGGTCAATCGTCAATCTATGGCGAACATTGCCAGTCAATCAATCCAGCCGATTACATCAGGGTGTGCGCGTCTCTAATAACGGCACTGAGGCTCGTTGATGAAGGCAATTAAATATTCAAGCGTCGTAGTTGCACTGCTCACGAGGCGAAGAGAGCATATTGGCTTCGCCTTCTAGGGGCGTGCCAATTCGATTTAATCTATACATCTCTCTCGGCCCAAAAGCTAGATACATCAAAAATGCACATATAGACCTCCTCTACAAATCGCACCCATTGCGGGCGTGGCAAATCGAGCTAATCTATATATCTTGAGGCGGGCACAGCGTGAAAATGCATATTTCTCACAATTTTATAGCCAGAACCAAACTGGACAAGAGAAAGAATTTCCAAAGCCGACATTTCTCCAGAATAACATTAATATAATAATAAATAAGTAATGTTTTTCAACTGCATTATCAGTTTTTTAGCTATAGCATTAACTACCCACCTTGCAATGACAATTTGGTGAATTGCTTTTAAATACTAGTCTTATGCATGTTTCATAATACATATTAAATTTGCACTTAATAGTCAACGAACTGAAAGAAGCTTTACATACAAGCCCCTGCTTGCAGTCAGGTATGTGGAGGTTGATATCTTGATTATTAATCTCAAATGAAAATGATTGCTATAATTATTAAATAAAGTATGATTAGGCCTTTCGCTTCAGTTACCTGAATGGCTAAACAATTGGTGAAGTCATCCAGCGAGGTCTGCATCAATCTCAAATACCGCGAATTATTCGTACTAAGCATTTAATTTCTGCCACCAATAACACTTTTCACTTGCACGCAATCATAAATATCACAATCAAGTGCAAATTTATGGCCAAAATAACTCTGCGCGTCTCAGTAAGGCTGTAAGCGTTGCAGGGCTAAAAATAGTTTGAGCCGCAGTTGGTTACTGGGCTCAGTTGTTGTTGCTGCTGCTGGGCAAATTTCCCCTCAATTACGCAGTGCGAGCATGTTGCCAACTCTCTTCAGCTGAGCAACAAGCCCGCTCGCACTCTCTCTCCCTCTCCCTCTCTCTCTCTCTCTCTCTCGCTCACTCTCCCCTCTCTCTCTCTCTCTTTGCCACCCTCAGTTAGCGCATTGGCATTTTGTTTACAAACAAATTGTTTGACCTGCGCAGTGGCAAACTTTCTGCGGCCACATATCTATATATAATACGTATATATTTATATGTACCTATGTTTACTGAATTTTCACTGCAATTATGTGTATGCATACGTAAGTGCGTGTGCGTGTGCGTGCGAGGTGTGTGTGTGTGTGTGTAACAACTTCCGCATGTGAAAAGTAGGCCCTAAAAAGTTTGCAGCTCCGCCTTTGTTGCTTTTGGGGGTCACCTTTGCTATTTGCGGGCTGCCTGTTTCCAGGCACATATATTCGAGTCGCGTTTAATTTTGGCTGCAGATTATCGATTAATGTTGCTGCTGCTGCAAATCAGTTGCCAGTGGAAACGAAACACGTCAGCTACGCATGGCCATAAATGCGGAAACAACCCCACTGTACGCCGGAGCTAGGGTCGGGGTCGGGGTCGGAGTCGGGGCCGAGCCCGGGCCCAGGCCCGGGCCCGGGCTGCGCAGTTGACGTATGTAAATTGCAGTTAACTGGGCCCTACCTGGGCACAGCCAACCCCCAGCTCAGGTGCCTTGTGAAATTGTGACGTCATCTTCATCTGACATCAATATCGCTGCAAGAACTTCAAATTTCGGTTGACATAAGATATGCCTGGAGATAAAGTAAACGAGATATGGACACGCTGTTGCTGTTGTTGTTCTCTTCGGTTTTCCCGCCAGCAGTAAACAAAGAAAATTTACTTTCGCTGAGCCTTTTTGCTTATACCATAAATCAGCTTAACAGTCCTTCCACGAGGAAAAACCGAGCCCAAAGACAGAGCTCAGCTCTTGAAGCCTTTGTTTGTTGTGCGTGTGTGTGTGTGTGTGTGTGAGTGTGTCGGGCACACGTAATTACAGTTCCAAAGAGTCGTTGACTAACTTTCAACTGATAGTTTACGAATTACTCAGCGGAGTTCGGGTTCGGGCCGCAATGCGTGCCATTTTGAGATTAGCGGACACAAAGCCGCTTGGGCCCGGGTCTACCTGGCTAGTTGTTGTTGTTGTTGTATCGTTAGGCCTGCCCGGGTACGATAGGCAAACTGCCGCGTCAGTTGTGGCAGCGCTAATGAAAGCCACTAATGCCCTCTAATGATGACTTAATTGTTTAGCTGGCTTTCTATGTCAAGCCCAAGGGTCCAAAGCTGGCACGACTGGGCGGCTGCAGTCTATAAAAGGCAAAGACTGCTTCAAAAATAGCTGACAAAGGCACTGACAACGGCTACACTCAGAGAAAGAGACAGTTCGCAGTATAGAATGCAAAAAGTCTCCTGAGTCAAATGATCATCAGACTTAAATAAAAGATTTCTTGCCAGACGATTGTCCTACGGGAGACTTTATTATACTGTAGTTACAGATCAAGAGTATATGTGAAAACGTTTCCTTCCATTTGCAATGCTCACTATGTGATAAATTTATAATACTTGTATATATTATATGGAATGAAGTAAACATATATTTTACTTCAAGAACTTCATTTCAGCACAATATTTTCTATACATTTTACATTTAGATATTTTTGAAAATGCTCAAAGCCTCTTTGAGATACTTTCGTTGCAGATTAAGAATTTTCAAGCTGGCAATTTGTTGCACATGCTTGACTAGGCTTTTTCGCCGAGTGTATTGCAATTGTTACCCTTTTTGTTGTTGCCAATTAAAGTGCAGCGATGCCCGCAGCCAGATTCGGCTGCAAATGCAACTGCGGCTCGTTAGTTCAAGTCCAAGTCGTGCTGGGGCTGGACCACGCCAGCTACGAACGGGTACTCGAACATGCTGGAATAGACTCACACACCCACACACACACACGCACGCTGGCTGGGAAATATCAGCTGTTCGCTGTTTATGTTTTTTGCGCGCTCGTATCAGCATTTTTCTCTTTCGACTGGCCAGACTTGATTTATTGTCGACTCGCTCTAACTCCAGCCAGCCCCTGCCGCTGCCCCTGCCACAGTGGAGTATCATCCCAAATCCGTCCGAAACAATGAAGACCTGTTCTGCGTCGCTTATTGTGCACTTTTGCTGCATGATTCACTTGGTGGGGCCTGTGATTGGGTTTCTACTTCGTTTTCTTCCCTTTTTTGCTTTTTTGGTATCTTCGCATTGCCCATCGCTGGGCACTGGTTCTGGCACTAGTACACTACTGCATTGTGTGTACCCTCGTCAAGCGAAAAAAAAGGTTGCTTCAATAATTTCTTTTTTGTTTTTTGTTGTATTTTTTGCGGTTTCTAGACAGCCGCCGCTGCCTCTGACGCTCTTTGATGTGCGCTTAGGCATTTCTTTTATTTACGACCCACACACACTCACACACTCACTCACACACTCACACTACACACTCGTGTAGAAATTCTTGTCTTTACCTTGGCTCACGTCCAACTAAATTGAAAAATTGCTTAAAGAAAATATTACGAAAAATAAATACAAAACAGGTGACAGCACAGCGTATTAAAAGCCCCACAGACCTGGTCAATAAAACGCTCATTAATTCCACAGATTTTTACAGGAAACAAATGTAAAGGCTAATTAAGATGCATATCAGCCAAGGTAAAAGCTAAATCAACAACAACAATAACATTTAATTCAATTTGTCATAAAGTGCCAAAAGTTGAATGTATTTTTTTAGCTGACCTTAAATACAGTGAACGCTCGATATTAGCACTCTTGATGAAAATACAGCCAGCATATCAAAATGAAAAACTTTAAATTTCGTGTTTAAAGTTAAAAATGCATTCAAAAAACATAGTTTTTGTTGTCATAAAAACCCTTTGAAAAAAGATTTTTTGTTTGGCAAAATTGACATTTAGATTAATATAGAAATTAAACGAATTCATTTGATTGCAAAAATTAAGAATAATTAGAAAAAACTATGTATTTAAGGCATATTTTCTGCACATTTATTTTATTTTAAATATCAAAAAGAAAGTTATATAAATCAGTTTGAACTGCATTCGAAACTGATAAGCTTCACATCTCGAGGAAACACTGTAATGTTCTAGGGCACATGCAAAGCGTTAAGAGCCCAATGCCAAGCAAGAGTTCAGGCTTTACACAGGTCTTCTTTTTTTCCAGCAAAACTGATAACAATCGTTGGGAAAGCTGAAAACGTGATGCTAGTCTAATTTATGGCTAATCGAAATGAAAATTCCTTGACAAACAAAAACGAGAAACGAGTCAAGAGATTCGCAGCTAAAGATATGGCCCGGCAGTAGGGTATAGTATATAGAATACGCATACAGAGAACTTTTGCTGACAGGCTGGACAAGTTCTGCGAACAGTTGCGCACAGGTCAGACTACACACACACAAAGTGTGAACTCTGCGAAGGTGCAATCAGAATGTTTTTTCCCAACTTTTTGTATTTTTTTTCATTTTTTACTATTAAGCGCTTGGCTGCACTTTTCCTATGTGTGTGTTTTTTATATGTAAATCATGTGCATAAAACAAATTTGAAAAGGAAAAAAATAGATATATATATATATATATAGATATGTGTGTGTGTGTGTATCTGTATGTGCGTATGTATGTAAATTTCCAAAGAAGAGCGCTCTGCTTTTTCTTCATCTTTTGCTTTTGGCTTGCCATTTTTATGTTGACTTCCGCAAAGCTTTTGCTTTTGGTTTTGTTTTTGAATTTGTATTTGTGATTTTTGTTATGGGGGTTAAATGTACACTTACTTGCTGCCTGCTGCTGCTTCTTGCTTGATTTTATTGATCCACTGCAATCAAAGGCCCTTGGCTGCACAGAAAAAAAAATGTCTTGCAAATTTGAAGAGCATATAATCGAATATGTTTCTTAAAATTGTTAGCTTATGATTTTTGGAATACTTTTCAAGCGGTTTTTATTACTTTTATATTTTTTGTGCAGAATGTTTCTGAGTGGGGCGGGCTGAGCGTTTGTTGGCAAAGTAGAAGCAAGACGAACAACACAAACTCCGTGACGTTGGCTAACGACGACTGACGGCGAGCGAATGAAGGCAGATGAGGTCCCCGGTCGTCAGTTGGTTGCTTGGCTGGTTGCCCGTGGTGCCTGTTGGTGGTGTTGCCGTTGGTGGTGTTGGCTGGTGGCTCTACAGCTGAGCTCGACACACTTACCCTATTATATGTACATGTGTTGCTGCCACTGCCACACAAGAAAACGCTGATGCGCCTGTGCGAGAGTGTATATCGACTGCATATAATCTTACCTACGATTTTTGGGCATTTTGATATAGAAAAAACCTTTTCGTCGATAGTGAAAATTCCTTAAAGTAATTAATTTGTATACACCTATCAGAATTGTAAATAAATAAAAATACAACAAAAACAAACTTGTATATTTTGCCCAAGTGCTTATAAATATATTTTAATTTTTTTTTTATTTATATAATATTCATGTATTAGATAAAATATTTATTAATATTAAATGTACACATAATATGTTCTGTTAGTTAGGGTATCGCCTCTTCGATTTGACACTGACAATAACACAACATTTTCTCTCTCGTTCTGCTTCTCTCAATGCCCCTATCTTACACTCTCTCACTGTTTGCAGCTCTCTGCAGCAGACAGCATTAGCAGCTGACTTTTGTTTGTACACAAAAATCATATTGCATTCATGAGCGAGAATGAGAGTGAGAAACTGGTTTTGTGCAGACCGACATTAACACATCTGGGGTATATACTACATGAGCGAAATTTGGAATAACACTCCATAGCTCCGGCAAACTAGAATTGATTTTCATGAGGAGCGACTTTTTGGTCTTAATTTGACCTCTGAATTATTTCTACATCGAAATCAAAAATGATTGAACAAAACATGTAGCTGGTCAATTTATCCGTAGAAAATCATGCCAAATTGACAAACATTTTCACTCCCAGTCCCAGAAATACCAGACTTCAAACTCGCATAACTTTGCCAAAATTGAACTGATTTTCGAATTTAATGCCATTTTGATCATGGTACTCCTCTATTTTGATTCTGCATCCAAAATTTATGCATTTTTAAATTTTCACAATTTTCGAATTTTTGTCGAAAAAAAAACATGTACTCCCCCTTACTCATTTTCGGAAAATTTTTTTTTCAAAATTTAGATTTCCTAATTTATATTTTAAATCGATTGCTGGTATCAACATTAGTATAAAACGATGCTTTAAATCGCATTCAGAGGTGGTCAATTTTTCAGTCAAAAATCATGCCAAAATTCACAAAAATTTTCACTTGTAAAGTTCCTAATCCCAGAAGTCCCAAATTTCAAACTTCCATAACTTTACCAAATCTTAACCGATTTTCATGTCTGATGCCATTTTGTTTATGGTTTGTCCTGTAAAATGATTCTGTATCTAAAATTCATTCATTTTCATAACTTAAATTTTTTTGATTTTTTTACAAAAAATATCATGTACTCCCCCATACTTATTTTCGGAATTTTTTTTTTCAAAGTTTAGATTTTAAAATTTTTATTTTTAATCGATTGTTGGTATCAAAATTAGTATAAAAGACTCTTTAAATCGCATTCCGAGGTGGTCAAGTTTTCGGTCAAAAATCATGCCAAAATTAACAAAAATTTTCACTTGTAAGTCCCCAGGTCCCAGAAATTTCAGACTTGAACTTCCCATAGCATTGCTTTGGACATGCTTTGCATAGTTTGATTTAAAATAAAATAAAAATGCATTAAAGTTTGGTGGACATTGTACAGTTGGAATTTTTCATTTAAGTTTAACAGTTAGCACATTTGAGTCGAGCGTTAACAGAGCTATGTTAGCATCGCTGAAACTGTGTTACGCGAGTTTGAGTCGCGCGAAGTTGGCTGCATCGTATATCGATGTTATCGTCCTATCGATTGGCCGTTGCACGTGTTGACATTTTTGCAACGCAGATTGAATATATCCAAGTTATCCATAATATAAGGATATAATGGGTCGCTCAAATCGCTCGCGAAAACGCCGCGATGAAATGAACAAGATCAAGAAGGATCGCTACGACGCCAAGGAGCTGATTCGCCTGAAGAAAACGCTGGGCCTCCTGGACGCCGATGGCAAAGAGATCAGAATGGAAATCGGCGAGGTGGCCGAGATAAAAACATCCAAGGAGATCAAGAGGGTGAGTCGAGGCAACCAAACTATTTATAATGAAATCCACTCAAATCTAACAATCTGTAGGCAGCCAAATCGAAAGAGGAGCAGGAGCTGATTTACGAGCATCAAGAGAGCCTCGAGAAGGGCAAGCCGGTCGCGCAGGTCAACGAGAAGACGGGCGTGGAGCACGTGTACAACAGCAAAACGCTCAAGGATCAGTTCGGCAACTATCCCGCGTGGTTCAAGAAGAAGAAGACCGCGAAGCGGCTACGCAAGAAGCAGCACGCACAAAAGAAGAACTTCAAACAGGCCTGGACCACGGTCAACGTGCCGCTCTAGAAAGGGGGTGGCCCAGTTGCCTGCCACGCCCAGTTAAGTATAGTTTAGGAACGCGCTCTCGCATCTGTTAGCAGTAAGAGTTTGTATTGCGCATTAAAGCCTTAAAATTACACACGACTCGTAAAACTTAGACATAAATACAGAGATAGATATACAGATAGAAAGAGAAAGAAGCTACTTGGTAACTGCCATGGCGGAAACAACAAATATCATTCAACGCTTAAACTAGTCAGATGGGGAGAGAAATCACAAATCAATTGAACTAGAGAAAAACCCATCCACGGTTTCTCTCCCTCGAAATTCTACTGTATGGAACAATAGCTGCGCACGCTGCCCAGGACGCCCGTGGTGGCCGCCTCCAGGCGACGCGTATTCGCTGTCCACAGGTGCGTCTGGGCAACGATTAGAGAGCTGCTCGTGGGTCATTCGGACTTCTCGGCGAGCTCCAGTGTCTCGGTGGAGTCGCCCTCCTGTTGGCCCTGCTGCTCCTCGATATTGCCGTGCATCACATTCGGATTGCTCTTCAGCACAGAGCCGCCCGTGAAACCGAGTATGCCGCAGCCCACGGCGGCCAGGCCGCCCGCCTTCATGCCGGCCACCAGGCCAATGGGGCCGCCGACGCAGGTGCCCAGCAGGGCGCCCACCACCGGATACATGGCCTTCTTGTAGGTGAGCGCATTGCGCAGCTGGCGCTCGCCCTGCTGCACGTTCTCCAGCGCCTCCTCCGCATTGTCCGCCGCGGACTGCACGCTGACCGCCTGCTCCTGGGTGAGCTCGCGCATCCCGTGGAACATGCCGTGCAGATCGTATATTTCGTGCTGCAGCCGCTCCATCTGCTCCAGGCACGCCTGCCGCTGGGCCAGCTGGTGCTGCTCCAGCTGAAAGTCGGTCTGCAGCTGCGGCAGCGTGCGCTGCAGCGCCGGCACATGGTCAATGTCCACCACGGCCTGTTTCTCCTGATCTTCGTCCTGCTGCGAGCCCAGCGTGGAGCTCGGCGACTTCAGCCGCAGCTCTGACAAAGAGACGGGTTAACATTTTTCTAATTGTGTGTTTAGGCTTAGGTTTCTACCTGCAAATTTCTTCATGCCCTCGAAGGCCTTCTCCTTGCCCGGCCGCATGAGCTCGTCGAACAGCAGCTGATCCTCCTCGCTCAGCTTCTCGCGCAGCGCGTCCATTTCGAGGAGCATGTTCTTGATCTGCTTGACGACGCGCATCGCGTTCAGCTCCTCCTTCTTGATCTTCTGCCAGTCGCCCAGGGCCAGGCTCTTCTCGATGTTGCTGCGGTGGTTGTGCAGCAGGCCCAGGTGGTGCGGCACGGCCGTGTCCTGGAAACGCTGCACCGAGACCTTGGCCTGCTTCAGCGCCAGCTTCTCGTCCGTCATCTCTGCACTTTGCACCTCCGATTGGAATTTGTCAATGAAGCGGATTTATGCGGGCCTTAGCCACAGCCTGCACAGCGGATTATCTGATTCGTGGTTCCTTTTTACGAGCGTGACGTCACACAGCTGCATTGGCGCGCAGTAAACATGATTAATGCATTCTTTTTCGAACTGCGTTTGACACTGATAATATTTTCTTTTGTTTTGGTTCAATTACGATTTCAGCTGTTTTTTGTATTAATACAACACGCAGGGTGCACGAAATGCAGGTGGCGCTCTAGCGAGAGTACACACCCTGTGACGTCACAAGTGCCGAACTCAAATGGCATGGCAAGTTGTGAAATTTTATTGATATATAATATTTAAGCGATAACTAGTTAATTGTGTGCATTTTTATGCGCAGTTTTTCAGGCCTAATTGCCATAAACTACAAAACATGCCGCCTTACCTTATACTCAACATACCATACACCATGTTTAATCCATGGCGCTGCCAACTTGCCTTACACTGAATGTTATACTGCTTGCTGGCAGCGCTCTGCTCTTAACAGCTCTGTTAGTTAGGCGCGCCAAGCGCATTCAAATTCAAAATGTCGCATACACGATAATGTATTTATTGTTGCGCTATTTTCTCATATATACTATATACAAATATATGCAAATACTAGACACATAGCAAATGGTGGCCTTAAAACTACAGCATTCGATTTTAATACATACATTTATGACACGTTCACTTAAGTACTACTTTTATTTGTTTTCTCAATTTTTTTTTTGTTGTTTTCTTTAGAGACTACGGAGGCACTCGCGTTCGGGAATGGCTTACAAGCAGGAGCAGCTACAGTTACACGAACAAAATATATACGTTTAAGCTAACTAAATGTTTAATTTCTAGCGTTACAAAATGCAGTTCTGTGTTGGCGCATCCACGCAATCTAGGGGCAATTGGCGTTGGGGCCATTTCGGCACTTCATCAGCATGTTCAACATGCTCTCCAGCTTGCTGGTGCGAGACTCCGTCTTGTAGAGATTCGTCTGTATGCGATTCACATCCTGCGCTTGTTTCTCCTGCAACAGAAAAATAGCTTTAGCTTGCCTTTTGGCCAAACTCCAATGGGATCCACCCTGGCACCCACCAGTGTGCTGAGCCTGCTCTTCAGGGTGTCCACCACGCTGTAAGTGGCCTGCAGCGACTTCTGCAGCTCGTTCGTGTGCACCCGCTCGTTGGCCAGCGAGCGCTCGATCTTCTGCAGTCGCGTGGCCACCGCCGCGTCCGTCTCATCGATGTCGTTCTCCATGTCGCGCGCCTCGAACGCATCGTCCGCGTGGGCGCCGCTCTTCCGGCAGCTCTGCTGATCCGCCTGCAGCAGGAAGCCCTGCCGGCAGCGACAATAGTACGAGCCGTGCGTGTTCACGCACTGCTGATCGCAGGGCTTCTCCGCCTCGCACTCGTTTATATCCTGCTCGCAGTACCGACCTTCGAAGCCCGCCGGACAGCTGCACGTCTGCGGCGCCGTGCAATTGCCACCGTTCTGGCAGCGCGTGGTGCAGAGAGCTGAAAGGGACAGACAGCAACCCGTTACAAATTTGAGTCCCATCCAACGTTCCATGCTCCCCCTTACCAACTTTCGAAAATAATTGTTTTTCCAAACTTACTTTTTAATCGATTGCTGGTACCAACTGAGCTGATCTATAGTTCGATCAAAAATCATGCTAAACTTGACAAAAATTTTCACTTGTAAAGTTCCTAATCCCAGAAGTCGAAAATTTCAAACTCCCATAACATTGCCAAATCTTAACCGATTTTTATGTTTGATGCCATTTTGTTCATGGTTTGTCTTCTAAATTGACTCTGCATTTTAAAATTATTAATTTTTAAACCTTAAATTTTTTCGATTTTTTTGCAAAAAAATAGCACATTTCCCCCTTACTTATTTTCGGAAATTTTTTTTTTCAAAATTTAGATTTCCAAATTTGTATTTTTAATCGATTGCTGGTATCAACATTAGTATAAAACGACATTTTAAATCGCATTCTGAGATGGTCAATTTTTCGGTCAAAAATCATGCCAAAATTGACAAAATTTTTCACTTGTAAAGTTCCTAATCCCAGAAATCGCAAATTTCAAACTCCAATAACTTTGTCAAATCTTAACCGATTTTCATGTTTGATGCCATTTTGTTCATGGTTTGTCCTGTCAATTGATTCTGTATCTAAAATTTTTTATTTTGATAACTTACATTTTTTCGATTTTTTGCAAAAATAGCACCTACTCCCCTTACTTATTTTCGGAAATTTTTTTTTCAAAATTTAGATTTCCAAATTTATATTTTTAATCGACTGCTGGTAGCAACATTACTATAAAACGACACTTTAAATCGCATTCTGAGGTGATCAATTTTGCGGTCAAAAATCCTGCCTAAATTGACAAAAATTTTCACTTGTTCCCAGACTTTCAGCTGCCATAACTTTGCCAAAACTGAACCGATTCTGCTGCGCGATACCATTTTGCTCATGGTATCCCCTATAGATTGATGCTGCATCTGAAATTTCCAATGGCTGGGGCTACTCACGTTTCATGCACGCGTCCGCGCGGCGGCGTCTCCCGGGTCCAGCCCGTGCAGCAGTCGTAGGTCATCTGCTGGGCCGGCTTGTGCTTGATGACGTCCCGGTAGGCCGGCTCGTGGAACAACTGGACTCGCGTGCACATCTGGCCGGCGTGCGTGGGCGGCTGGCAGGGCGTGCTGATGTGCTTCCAGGTGGGTCGCGTGTACACCTCCGTCGTCTTCACCGGCATCGTGATAGTTCGGTGCTGCACGCAAATGTGTCGCCTGTGGAGTAGGAGCGGAGACACGCAGACATGGATCAGTGCATTTCAACGGCCCGAAATCAACGCGTCGCCAAAAGTGAAATTGACACCGAATGCGAAACTGAAACTGACTTTTCCAGCTGGCCAGACACCGCTGGCTAGCCAATTACTGTCATAATAAACTGGCCAACAGGTTGGCCAGCGCCCAGCGGACGCGCCTGCATCTGTCGCCTCCAACTGGACAATTGTCACAAATGTCACAGGCTGCCATTAAATGGCACAACTCCTCACGAGATGTGTCCAAATCAGCGATGAAAACTCGCACATTTTGTTTATGTGCTGCAGGAAAATGCGTTTTCGCAACGACTTTTTTTAAGGCAGTATTTTTTAAATTTACATATTTTCTGTTTTAAATTATAGATTTTAAAACTCGTATTAATAAATAGTAACGGCAAAAAAGCATAATGATAATTTCATATTTTAATACTTGAGCAAACTCTAGCTTTCGTATTTCGCCATTTGTTTTCCCCAACGATAAAAATGCGGTCAAACAAATGACAACTGTTCCCTTTTTGAACGTAAGTCTGAACGTAAGAGTTAGCAAAGCTAGCAGAATTGGCTGTAAATGCACAAGAAAATTCGGTCACACTGTTTACTGACTGTTGAGAAACAAACGACAATTGGCAGATTATTTAATGCAACTTTTCTTATAACGAGCTGAGTCGAGCCAAAGTTAGCAGAGCTAGCAAGAGTTAGTTTTCTAGTTACAATACAAAATACGGTCACACTGTCTGATATCTGTTTATAATATTTGTTTCTTCAGTGCAGTTCACACAAAATAACGCGAAATTTCTATGCAAAGCTAGCACAGTTAGCAAAAGTTAGCTTTTTAGCAACAATACAAATGCGGCCACCTGTTTAAAAAGTCTGCTCAAAAGCTAGCAAAGCTAGCAAGTTGAACAAATTGATAGCTTTTTCGCATCTTAGCTATGAAATTTGCGCAAAATGTGTGAAGATTACGTTTATAGCAGTGGCTGTCGAACTGTAAAGCTGTAAACACGACCAGCGAGACCTTTTGGCCGCAAGCGGGCCAACACATAAACGCTGATAATAAGCGGTTTTTGGCATCTTTTCGTATTTCTTGTGCGATCTTTTCGAACTGCCAAAAGCCAAACAATAAAAAGAGGCAAACTGGCCGCGCGCATCCATAAATTTGCAAGTGGCTGGGCTGCTGCTGCTGGTTGCTGCTGCTGCTGCAGTTGCTGCTGCTGCTGCAGTTGCTGGTGTCGTAATTGGCAAAGCCAAACAATTGCAGGCGCGTGACGTGGCCACCGACTGACGGAGTGACTGTAGGCTACCGCGAGCTGGGAGCTGGCAGCTGGACATGAGACCGTTGTGCTCGAATTTGTGACTGAGCCCGGGCCGTATAAAAGCGCACTGGGGCAAAGTGGCATTGCAACGGTCCTGTTACCCGACATCGGGACATTTAACAATTTCTTTATTGCCGCACATGCATATTTATGGGCTGCTCTTGTACCATAATTCTCACGTTGTTTATGCATTCAGCATTAAGGGCGCCACAGCAGCAGCAGCAGCAGCGGCGGCGACGAGAACAAAATGCGGAAGTTTTCATTCCAAGAAGAAACTGTGCCAACAAAGTGCAACATGAAATGCTCAGTCTCCCATGCCACATGCCCCATGCCCAAAAAGCGTTCCCATTCCGCTGGCTACATAAATCTTAGCCAGCTCCGGAGCCAGCCTGCTGTGCAGCAGACACACAGAGTGTGTGTGCGAGTGTGTGCGTGTGTGTGTGCCAGTGTGTGTCTGTTTCTGAATGGCTTCATTGCTTTGTTTAGAAACGTTTAGACTAAAATTAAATTTAAATTTTTAATTGTTCAACGCCCGAACACCTGTGGCTTCCACTGCCACGCTTGCCCCCACTCCAAGCCAAAGACGCAGGCGAAACCTGACCTGAAAAATGCAAGACAACGTGCCATAAAAAGAGTTGTTGCTGCTGACGGTTGCGATACCCTGCAGCGGGTATTCCGCTTTTCTCACGACATGTGGTACGCGTATTTTTCTATTTTCTAACAACTTGTTTTATTTTATTATTTATTTTAATATTATATTTTTGTTTCTATCCACTAAAGCTATAAATAAAGTTTGACTCATTCATAATGGCCAAATACATTTAATGCCATAAGGGCATTCAATATTCGCCAGCCCCGATATAACTGTTCTCTCACATTTAATTTTTATATACGCCTTTGCTGGCCACGCTAAAGTGTCCAATGCCTCGGACATTTTTGGAAAATTATAAAAACATCAATCAAAATGTATTTCACATGAAATTGTATTGCAGGCCAATTAATCAAAAAATAAAATGTAAAACTGTTAAGTTTTACAAGAAAACGCAACGGCCGAAAGTTGCGCGTCCTCCTGGGCAGCTGGGGCCAGCGGGGAAAGGAAGGGGGGGGGCGAATGGAGAACTGGGGAACAGAAACGGAGGCCAAGTTTTCGGCCTGAACTTTGAGTGCGGCTTATTGATTTACGATTTGTTTTTATTGAAAGTCAAGCAGAAATTGATGAGCCTCCCAGACGCTCTTTCAGTTTTCTGTTTTCTGACTCAGCGCCAGGCCAAAAGGTGACCCAGCGCGGGTGTGTGTGTGTGTGTATGTGCGTGAGTGGGTGTGGGCGTCGGCTTAATGGACTGCAGCATCTGACTTAACAAATGGCTGCACACACTTATAGAGCTCCGCTCAGCCGGCCACATTATTGTCGGCTCCACGTTTCCATTTCAGCGCAAATTGTTTCAATTTCTCAAAATCGTAACCTTTCGATAATTATTCAGATTAATTATTATGGCTATAGCTAGGCAAGTTGAGCATGCTTGGCTTGGGGTTACCCTGTAGTTGGGTGTGAAACGACCTTACGCTTTTTATTGTAGAATATAAAACTTTTGTATAAAGCATTACTCATACAAACACTAACATTTGTACGCCTTAAGATCATGAAAATCGCAGAGAGAGGCGACACTTGAAAGTGGGAAAGCGTGCGGAGAGTTGGGTAATGTTGATGTTAATGTTGTTAAGTGATTATGAGAGAGAGAGGGAGAGAGTTGTTATGAAAGAGAGATTGAACAAGAGAGTAGTTATGACAGAGAGAGAGAGAAAGAACAGAGAGAAGGCAAGAGCAGTTCTACGCAAGAAAGAGAGAGAGCTAAAAGGGAGAGAGGGCGAGAGTAGTTATGATAGAGAGAGAGAGAACAAGAGACTAATTATGACAGAGATAGTGAGAGAGAGAAAGAACAGAGAGAAGGTAAGAGCAGTTCTACGCAAGAGAGAGAGAGAGAGAGAGCATGAAAGAGAGAGAGGGAGAGAGTTGTTATGATAGAGAGAGAGAGCAAGAGACTAATTATGACAGAGATAGTGAGAGAAAGAGAGAGAGGTCGTGATTGGAAGAGACCATGACACACAGAGAGAATGCATGAAAAAGAGAGAGAGAGAGTGAGCAAGAGCGAGAGAACAAAGATGGAGAGAGTAACTGAAATTGCGCTCCTTTATGAGCAGGAACTGTTATTATTAAAAACAAATGTTAAAAATCTAACTAATAAAATGCAATAAGAGCCATGAAAATCGCATAGGCGCCTTTTGTAAATGCATTTATTTGTTTTGCTTGCACAACTTCAATATGCCCATTGAAATCATATTTAATGGCAGCAGAGCAAAAGAATAATTAATGAACTTTAATCTTAATTATTTGTTTTCAGTATTGGAGTCTCGTAAAGTGCAAATAGCTGCAAATTAGCTAAAAATCAAGTCGAATTGAAACAGCCTTTTGTACAAAAGGCTTTTATTGTAGTTTGTTTTATATCAAGATGCCATTGTTGAGAGCACAATGATTCGATGCGTTCGTGGGAACTACTTAAATGGGCTTAATTTCTTAAGGGGCCCGGCGTAAGTATGTTTATTAAATTTATGCGCAGCTGAAGCCTTTACAAACGGAACAAAAGCTGGCCGAAAGTGAGTCTTTTATTGAGGGGCTGTTGAATAGAGCGCACGATTTAAGTCGAGTTAAATCATTTTTATGAGCTGTTTTCTGAAACTAGCCGCACGGGGGTCATTTGCTGGCGAGCCTCGCTGCAAACCAGTTTACAAGTTTTTGTCAATCTTGGCAACTGCAACGAAAACGCATTTGAGAAACAGTTAAAAAAACAGAAATAAAATAAACAGGCGACAAGAGTTGGCGACACTTAACAGCTGTAAACCGCTTTAACTTTGGCCAGAGCCAAGCGGAAAAGTGCGGACGCTTTTCCAAGTGTGCGTGTGTGTGAGAATATATAAAATATAAAATTATTGTGTGTTTGGCCGGAGTACATAAAAATATATTTTATAGCCGTGTTCAATGCGTATGCTAAAATGGTGAAAACGTTTAAGGTCAAGACAAAGGCAGGCCAGCAACTGGAAAGAAAACAGTTAAGAGTTAAGGCCAAATGGCAGCCTGGGAAGCGCCGAAGAGGCTGGCTGGCTAACTGTACTGGCCATTTGTGATTGCGGCTGCCGAGCTGCTGGGCCAACTAATCTGATTTGTTGCATGAAATTAGAATCTAAATTGGCTGGCCAGCAAATGCAATTTCAGCTGCCATGGTCCGGGCCAGGCCAAATGCATCATTAGGCACATTGCAGCGGCAGTTGCAGTTGGCCGCAACTCCCACTACCCCGTAACAGTAACATGACGACAACCACGACAACAGCCACGACAAGAACAACAGCCACAACAGCAACATCAGCAACAACAACTGCGGCCAGGCTGCATTTTTAGACATGCTTCCTGGTGCCCAGTCTTGGTCTTGGTCTTGGTCGCGGTCTTCCCGTCTCCCAGTCCCTCAATCTCCCATTGCAGTTGCAGTTGTGGCCCCTTTATTTGGCTTTTTACTTAGCGTTAAATGCGAAACGCCTCTGTGACCACAAGGAAGACGACGACGACGACGACGATGACGACGCACTGCATCAGCATTTTCTCTAATAATATTTCAGCCATGTCCATGCCTGGCACAAGTGCAGCAACATTGCCAGCTTTTAGTTTTATTTCATTTTCTTATACTCCTTTTTACAGTCAAGAATTATTACTGCACTCAGCCAGCACAAGTTGCAAAAGTCAAACATTTGTAGTCGACTTGTGGGTACTCTACTTTGTCCCCCGTTTTTTTTTATGATTATTATTATTGTGGCTAGTAATAAAAGGCATTGATAGCGTTAAATATTTTATTATTGTTATAAAGTTAAAGCCATTCAAAACTTATTGTGCTTCACTTTATTGCTTGCATTTTTTTAATGTGGCGCCATCTAACGGCAAATATAAAAGGCTTCTGCTATTAATCTTTCATTATTTTTGATCACCCAAATCCATTTATGTGCTTGCCTGCTCAAATCGTTGAGTAAGAAAATTATCTTTCGACAATTCTGCTTTATTTTCTATCTAGCGATCTATATACCCTAAATAAATATAATATTATAGAATTAAAATAAAATGTCTTTTGGTATATTTAATATGCATTGATCCTTCATGTTTAATTTTATATTAATAATTTCTTTGGCTGCATATGCATATACTTTTTGCTACCCTAACAATTTCAGCGAATATTTCTCTTTCTCTCTTTCAGTAAATAATAAGCATCAGAATGTATAAAAGCTGTATGTGGAACTGTGTATACTCGTAGCTACCCTAACATTTGCAACGCAGTGCAACGAAAAACCGCCAGTCACGCCTCAGTCTTACCTCATAGAGTCAGTTCTAATTTGGCCGTAAATTTGTCTTGCCCGCAGATTATTCAATAAAAAATCGCAGCAGCGGATTTTGCCGCCGCCGTCGCCGCTCGTGGAAAAGTGGCGAAAAGTGAAATGAAAATTGCCGCGCCAGTGTCAGACTGAGTGGCTGAGCGCGCAGATGGGCGCAGTCAAGTGCCGCCAGCTGCAACGCATTGCTGTTAATATGAGGTGGGGCCGCAGCCCAAGCTGCGGCTTTGGCCTTAGCTGATTATATGCCAAGGAAGTGGGCCCGAAAGCCGTCGGCCCAAAATGGGTTCAGTGGCCGCTTGGCGTGCGTCTCTGCCGCATTTTCCATACAACATAATCGTAATCGGGCGATAAGCGATCTCTGGCCAAGGGCCTGTCAATGCGTTGCGCCCTACTAATGCGGCCCTTGCCCCTCTTGCAACCCGAGTCGCCGCAAGGGGAAGGGGCAAGGGCCGAGTGGCGGCCGGTGCGAGGCTGGTGTAAAGCATGATTAATGCCCCAAACTTGTTTAAACAACGGCCGTGTCGAGCCAGGGCCGAAAATCCGATTAGTGTGAGCACGAACGTGAGCGCTGCAGAAGCGTCCGGGCTCAAGCCACGGCTCAGAGCCGAGCGCGTGCCGGATTCTTATCGGGCACGCCGTGACACGACAAATTTCCAAATGCATTCAAGCAACTTTCCGGACTGCGAATAATAATTAAATTTCAAATTAAGTCCCTAAATATACAAATTTCTAAATTTAACATATTCTTCTTTAAGGTTTTGTTTAAGTTCTTTTTTCTGTAAAATTTAATATTAAGGCCAAGTGCAAATAAATATATTAAGCTTAACAGCCTTATGGAAACCAATTCAATAAACTAAAAAAAAAACGAATACATAAATTGTCATTAATTCAACTCCTTCTCATTAGATAGAAAAGAACGAAGTTCTAATCAAAGGCTTTTTCTTTAAATATTTAATAATAAGGCCAAGTGCAAATAAATATATGAAGCTTAACAGCCTTATGGAAACCAATTCAATTAAATACATTTAAAAAAAAACGAATGCATAAATTGTCATTAATTCAATGCGATCTCATTGGATAGCAAAGAACGAAATCTGCAAGTTGAGTTTCTTGTTTTGTGGCACGAATGAAAACACGACACGCGCTCAGCGCCAGCGCCGACGCAGCTGCCCAGCTGCCCGCGTGGCAGATGAAATGCAACTGCGACTGGGCACGATTTCCATTTTTCTATAGAAACTGCTAAACAAAAGCGCAACGAAAACGAACGCACACAACAAATTTTCATCAAATTAACATATTTTCGGCTGCTTTGTGTGGAGTGTTGAGAGAGATTGTTATCAAAAATCGCGTGAAAAATTTGGTAACAACTGGCACACACAGACTCCATAGAAAGCCAGCCCTATGGAGCAAGTGTCCCCCCTCGCCGGCCAGCCCCCTCGCTCCAGTCGCGCTTACGTGCTTTGGCTAGCGCCACTCTCTAGTCTACTCCACTTTACTGTAATCCAGTCGTCATCTTGTGGTATCCAATTGCAACATAATTAAGTAAGCCAAATGGCGTGTCTCGCTGCCCTCCCCCCGCCCCCGCCCCTGCCCCACCCCCTCCCAGTGCGGCGATATATCTGCGTGGCTGATCTGTGCAGCATGTTGTATGTGGAATTTTGTGCGTCATGTTGCACGACGCTTTTTGGGTGGCTCAGACTCAGGCTCAGACGCAGGCGCAGGCGCAGGCGCGCAGTTTTGTTGTCTTTTGTCTTGCGCTGGGGCCTGCGAGACAAAGCGCCACACGGCCCCTCCGGCTCCGGCTCCCCGCCCGCCTCGAAACAAGTTCTCCCGTAATATGTTCGAGCTGTCCGGCTGTCGCCTCCGACTCGGTTTATGTCTTTGGCTCTGACTCTGACGCTGACGCTGACTCTGATTCGAGCCTGGCCTGCCAGCATTGCATTAACCCAATTTTCAACTTGAGATGCGAAGCTGCGTGATTTGCAAATTATTGTGGAGCTGCTGCTGCTGCTGCTGCTGGCACAGTGTGTCATGTGCCGTCCGTCCGTCCGTCCGTCCGTCCGTGTCTTTGTGTTGTGTGTGACTTACTCAATTCTAGCCACGAGTAAAACACACTAATTGCATTCAGCTTTGTCCGTGCAAATAAAATACTAAACATGATATCGTATATTTATTCAAGCAATAAGACTCTATAATTTCTGCTTTTTTTATTGTGTATCTTAATTAAGAAACTTTCAATCAAAAAAAAAATGGCGAGGTCTTTGAATTACAGAAAAATAAATAAATAAATAAACAGCACCAGCAGAGTTCGAAAGCTGCTGATCATCTAATACTCTTCGGCAATCATAGTCAAAATCTTTTCAAGCAACACCTATTTTCATATGATTTTATTTATGAAATTACCCACTGCAGTCCAACTTTAATGCGGGCTGCCGCAGATTAACTGCACTTGCAAACATCTGAAAGATTTTCCTTTAATGTATCTAATTTCACACAAAAAGTGCAGTTTTACATGCATTATATATTAATTGAGTTTAATTATAAAATCTTGTAAAACAAAAAGTTTTTCAAACAAAAACTAATTTTTGAACCGATTGTTCCTATGGGAGCTATATGTATATATATGTATATATATGTCTTCAAAAATAAACAAATTTGTCTAAGAAAAATATTTTCTTTTTCCAATCTCCAATCAGCTATGATATTTTTGAATTTTCGGTCGCTCTTCTGCCCTTTCGCTTGAAGAGTTCTACGATATGCGTAAAGGGTTCAAAAACTTGGGATTGCTAGTAATAATTTTTGGTGAGGCTAGTTTATCGAGTTATTCATTTATTTTGACCCTTTATTGCCTACATAGGACTTTAAATGTTGGCGTACGCGAACGTGAAAATTCACCTGCATAAATGGGCAGGTAGGAATGCGTATCTTTCCCAGGCACAGCAGCGGCTTCAAAGTTTTATGGCCAGATTTAGTCTTTGTAAAAAATAGGCAATAAAAGCTCGCCTCTCTCTCTCTCTTGGTCTCCCTCTTTTCTATGTCCTACTGTGCCTCGCTCTCTCGCTCTCTCTCTGTAAGTTTCTATGTCTGTCTAGCTTTCTCTCTGACATTTCTCTGTCCCTTTCTGTTTCATGAGTGAAGCAGAAAATCCATAATATTCGATATTTTAGCTTTTTTGCATCGAACACGCAGCCAACAAACCACAGGGACAAAAACACACAAACATGTACGAATATGAATACCCTCACCAACAATTATTACTAAGAGTATATGATAGTAAATGTCCTTAAAGTTGCAGATTTGTTTTTGCTGCTAAGCTGCATATAAATAATTGAAATACCGTGAAATAGAAAACGAAAAACATTCAAATTTGCTGCTGTCAAGAACTTGTTTTTACACGAAACTTTAATACTCTTTCGTCGCTGTCTGAGAGTGGGCTGTGTCCTGTAGTGTGAGGGAGCAAGTTGCAAAGAAATCTGCGATCTCGCTCTTTGAGATTGGGAGTCAAATGAGAGCCCGAGCAAAGCCAAAGGCGCCGAGGTTAGAGGTATGGCAAACGAGTATAGCCCATAAGAGTTACTAGTTCTTAAAGAGAGGTAAAAAGCCATAAACTCCACTGATCAGGAATATATATGTTATATATAGATTATATTAGAGTAACTAAATACTTATCCGATAGTTAAGTATACCCAAATTTGTTAGATTAACCATGAGGCCTATAATTATCTCTTTATGGCTATTCTCTATATTTGGCTATATGTGTGTCATTCCAAGTCGTGCTGTGCCATGTCGTGTTGTTGTTGTTGTTGTTGTTGTCTGCACGTGTTCACAGCATCGTCTCTCTGGCGGATTTCCCCCCTGCTCTTGTCGAGAAAAACTCATTAATGCTGAAGCGCACTGGAGCCTGGGCCAAGGTTTTTACCCTTGCCGGGCTGATGGCATGACTGGGTCCGCCGATAAGAGCCCAGAAACTCAGACAGACAACGTGGGCCGGGGCACGTGTGGGCGTGCCCATTTGAGCATAATGCTTCACGGTGCAAATGGCCAACGAATTTTCACATGCCGCATTCTAAGTGGAGTTTTCCAAGCCGCAGCATATCAAATCAGTCGTCACTCAGGAGCCTGCGCTGGAGCTGCGGCTGCGGCTGGGGCTGGGGCTCGTTATTATTGCTGGGGCTTGGAGCCCAGGCCCAGGTTGCCGCCTGCGATTGTTGACAAGCAATTTGCGGCCGGGCAACGGCAACTTTGGCAGCAGCTCAGCTGTTGGGGTCACAAAGTTGCTTAAAGTGCACATAACTCCGACTTGCCGCTGTTGTTGTTGCCGTCTGCATTGTTGTCCCATTTGATTTAAGCCGTTCTGCCAATGGTTGCTGTTGCTGTTGCTGTTGCGATTGCTTGTCGCTGTTAGCTGCTTGCTGCAATTGAAGTCAAGGCCCTGCTTTGTTTTCAAGACTTCTGGGCGCAGATGTAGCTGCGGCAAGTGGCCTTTCCATTTGTGGCATACACGTTGCTGCCGCTGCTGCTGCTGCAACAACCTCAAAGCAAACAAACTGCACGCAGCATTTTTATTAATGCAGGCTGCCAAAACTAAAACCGAATCCAAATCGAAAACGAAAACGAAATCAAAAGCTGCCATCAAAGCGTGCGCCCGAAAAAACAGACATCCATCAATTGTCAGCTGCGACAGCAGCAACACCAACAGCAACAGCAACGGCAACAGCAACGACAGCAGCAGCAACAACAACAAATTGCGAGCAACATGCACAGGACAGGCATAAATTGAAATCATCAACAGAAGCGCGAGGCAGGCGAAAGAGCCGGGCCGTCAGGGCAGGCGCTTATACCCCTTAAAACGCGTCAGCGAGGGCATATTGCTGTTGTGCAAATGCAAATGTGGGTAAGCGGAAGTAGAAAGCAAGAGCAGCATCAAATTGTACTATAAAAGCCAAGCTCAAGGAACAGCAAATTGCTATCAATTTTAAATAATCGCAATTTTCACGAAATCGATAAATATCGATAACTTTCTGAGCATATCTCAACACTAAAAGATACCAAATTGTATAATGCCTACAGCTCAAGAATATCTATCTTACTGATAAGCTTAACCCATTCGGTCTAAAAATTCAAATCGATAAATATCGTTATTCAGGCTATGTGCCCTGTGTATACAGATGTATGTAATAAATAAACTTTGAAACTATATTGTTTTTCATACTTATTTGCTCCACTTTCACATTTACACCAAGAGTTACATCGATAAATATCGGTGTGTATCTCTGATTGACTGGGGATTGCAAATAAAAAATTAAAAATAAAGAAATAAAGAAGAGGGCTGCAGGGTATCGCGCAGTCGGACACCAGACGGCGTCTGGCGTGGAGCACTCTTACTCGTTTTTATATCTGCAAATCGGCGCATATATGACGCTGATTAACACCGCATTACAGCCCGGCGGCAACTGCAATTGAAACGTTGCACTGTCCATTAGAGGCGGGACTTGGGCCCCGGCGCGGGCGACGGCAGCGTGTGAATGGCCAAGCGGCAAATGGCTGAAACCGCGGCCCGCAATTTGAGCAGTCATTTCCATATCCACTGTTGCAGCAACTTGCAGCAAGCAGTTGCAACTGGCTGCTGCACGTGCAGCGCTTAAATAAATAGCAATAGAGGCAAGGCAGCGTCAACTTTGTTATCGTTGCTGTTGCTGTTGCTGTTGCTGCTGCTGCGTCGCCTACGTGAACATGGGCCCAGCACAGTGGTTCACAGATCAGGTTTCGCGGGCTCAAACAAATTGTTACAAATTAGACACATTCCCGTAGTTTGGGGAGCATTATACTATATCCAAAAAGTATATACTCCTGATCAGCACTGACAGCGGAGACTATATAGTTATGCTCTTTCTACCCTGCTGTCCCTCCGTCTATATCTATGTGGGACCTGGTCACATTTATTCGAAATAAAATTACCCAGTCGACATCGGCCGGAATGCATAACTTTAACATATAGCTGCCATAAAAAACTTGTTTTGTTCTGAAAGTGATCTCAACTAAACTAAACTTTCAATATCGGAGCAGCTTGGCATATAGCTGCCATAGGAAGAGAGTGATCTTCATTTATATTTTATCCATTTAAAATGGGAATCTAGAGTGCTGAAACTTAGAGTATATATACCCGCGTGTATACCCGATCAAGATCAAATTTTATTGGCCTAATCTTAATCTTAAGAAGAAGAGAATTTGATTTGTTTTTCCGACGTAGTTGCACCACTGTGCAGCAGCAGCAATTTGTGACTGATGATGCGAAGTGGTTTGTGTGCCTGCTGGGGCTTTTTGGCGGTTGTTGTTGCTGCTGCTGGCACATAAATCAAAATGTGTCATAACTAGCAGCAGCAGCAGCAGCAGGCAGAGCAACACCTTCCATTGCAGAGGCGGCTGCCGGTGCCACAGATTGCACATACGCCGCGTAGCCGATTGCCATTCGCCATTCGCCATTTGACGCTTGGGCTGCAGTGCGTGGCGTGGCGTTGCCCTTAAGTAGACGCACATTAATTCCAATTAGAAAACATCAGCACTGCCAATTGAAAACTCGTTAAGGTTGATTACCTTAAAACGAGCAGACGGCAACGACAACGACAACAACACACAACGACAACGACAACACTTGAGCTGTCGAGTCAATGCCAGCGCACTCTTGGCCAGATCGTGTCTCCGTGGCATTTGTTGCGTTGTCGTGTTACATTTAAGGAGGCCCCCCCCCTCACCCCCTGCAGCAAGTGCGCACTGATTTGCTGCAATTGACATAACAATTGAAACTGGGCAAGACAACTCGCCCAGGCACTTAGCCTTGCCGGCTAATAAGTTGTCCGGGCCCCGGCTGGCATTTGAGGCGCTCTTTGGGGGCAGCTCTTGCAGCTGCGGCTTGCGACATTGAAACATTAAAACAGCAACATTTCAATAATTTATGGGCCCCGCGATAAGCGGCGCAAAGGTAGAGTTGAGCTTGCAGCTCAACGTGAGGCTAAAGGTGAGAATTTATGGCCGCCACAGCCTTGAGCAGAGCCCCTCCGTCGGCTCTGCTCCCTAAATGCAATTGCATACGCCCAGCCCGGAGGCGATCGACCGCCAGTTACCCTGTAAGCGCATTTTGTTTCACTTCTGCGAGTGCCAGACTGCGAAATACCCTGCGAAAATATTTCTGTCTTGTAATAATTGGTTGAACTAGGCAAGCTAACTAAATCGGGGGAAATTTTTGATTTGTGTATACTCTATTAGCACCTAAATGCGGAATTTGGTACATTTATCGATATTTATCAATAATTGTAAATAAAGCTGATCAATTTATTATGTACGAAAACTCATATTTCAAATTGAATGAGTCCAACTCTTCAACATCTCAAATGTGTTTTAAGAAACTGAGACCAAATATCGATATATATCGATTATCGGGGAAAGCGAGGGCTCTCGAAATTTGGCAGCTAACTTGATTAACATTTTGAATAGAAGAACAAAAAATGCTGAGGCTACTCTGCGATATTTATCAATGTGAGAGATGAGATGTTGAGAAAACTAAGGCTGCACACCGATATTTATCGATAAACGATAAAGCAGGAAGTTCAGTTGTCTAGATCTTATGCTCTCTTCAAAAGACCAGAAATTCCGCTCACAGCCTGTTAATTACCTTAGCATACCCTGCTCTACCCGCCAAGCACAGGTTACAGGGTATTCGCAAAGAAAAATAGGCTCTTTCAACTTGCAACTTACCGCTCCATATCCTTGGCGTCTGTGGGATAATTGCGACTGATGGTGTTCGTCTCGTAGGGCTCCTCGGTGGTGCTGGCGACGGTGCTGGGCGCCGTGGTGGTGTAGCTGTAGCCACGTCGCGCCGGCACCAGCGGCGGCACCGTGCCCAGGCTGAGGCCGGGCGTGACCGCGCGCCGGTTCATGTTCGGCGGCGGTGCGCCGGTGGTGATGGCGGGCACATACTCGTAGCCGCGGCCGCGGCCGCTGACCCCGATGAACTCGACGTCGCCGGTGTTGTCCTCGCCCTTGCCCGCGTACGGCGACACCGGCGGCAGCGGCGGCGGCGGCGGTCCAAAGGTGTTCGTATAAATATTATACGTATTGTAGTCCCACTCGCTGGGCTGCCGCTGGTGCTGCCGCTGATGCTGATGCTGATGCGGGTGCTGATGCTGGTGCGGGTGCTGGTGCGGGTGGTGCTGGCGATTGTCCAGGCGCCGCAGCCGCGTGCTGGACGTGCCACGCACCGGCGGCATCGTCGCGCCCGGCAGCAGCTCCACCTCCGACTTGACGCTGTGCGGATGCCGCTGCCGATGCGCCCGGTGGCTGTGCCAGCGGGTGCTGTTGTTGTTGTTGGTGGTGTTGCTGCTGCGCTGGCTGCCTGTTGCCGCTGCGGCCAGCACCAGCAGCAACAGCAACAGCGTCGAGTGGCGCGTCATCTTCGTCCCGAGTGCAACTGCAACGAGATAGAGGAAGAGCCACGTCTTTATTAACTGACGCATCAAGTGCTCGCCATTCACTTTCGGTCCGGCCAGTCGACCGTACGCTCGAAATACCCTGTAGCCGTGGAGACCGGCCAGTCGGGAATGGCATAGGGTATATGCACTCTTAATCCTAATCTTGTCCATCTGCCTGAAGAGCTGGACACCTGCCATTTTAGACATATATTCTCGTATATATATATTATCTTCTGTTTGATAGAGTCACCAAATTCGTCCTCTTCATTCTCTTCTTCTTCTGCCCCCACAAATTACAAAATCGAAATTTTCCAAAACATATTTATATTTGTCTTTTACTACCTTCACTATTCTCGCAAATTGAATATTAGACATGTATAAAGATCGGACAAGCTACTAGGAATTCTATCCTCAGTAGAAAACTGGTATGTGTGTGGACACAATATAGTACAGGGTATCGCCCAGTCGACGCCCAAGTTGAGCACTCTATTTTAAATTCCTAGTCACCTCGCTTAATGTAAGCAGCAAGGCGGATCAGAAATTGTTGTCGCCGTCGCTGTCTCTATAACAAGTATCCTCAAGCTCATTAACAATTCCTTTGTCTCAGAGCGCGCCGAACTGTCCGTCAACAGTGTACATAATTGAAACTTTAGATTTTGCAGTGTAGAAGTTGCTCAAGGAAACTTCAACGGCATCGACTACGTTACATAGCCGCTAACAGTGCCACTTAACATTCTGTTAAGTGCCGTCGCCAGGCGCAGCCACTGAACAGTGTTGCCGTGCTGCAATAAGCAAAAGTGCCCAAAGGCAGACATTCGCAGTTGAATGCATTGAATGAACTGAATTAAATGAAAAATAAATCATATCATACATTGTCCGAAAAGTAGCAGCGCAATCTACCAAATCTGTTGAATGAAACAATACGCTCCATAAGAAGCACTCAAAAAAGGGCATTCAAAATCACGGAACTGACAGCGCGCGTTTTTTTTCATGGTCGACAACACTTGAATTATGCGAGACAAAGGCAATTTGTACGACGTGACGCAGCCTGTGATTTCGATTATCCATATATTCATCTTCTATATTAATATACGCTAAGCAGTAAAACAATTTCAATTTAATTTTTACCACACTTTCCGACTATTTTCCCATTCCCATTATTAATTGTTTTGAAAAGACTCAAAAGTTGTACAACTACATTTGGGCTCAATTAAAAGGCGCCCATATTTACTTTTATATTAGTATCTAAACACAAAGGATGCTTTAGTTAATGGGACAAGAAGTGAAGTTTTAATCGGAGTTTCGGAGTTTAATTTATCTTATTCAGGGATTATTTTACCTTTCGACTTGAATATGATTCAATTCCCTATATTAACAGCCTTTGACCAGGCACAATAATTCAAAAATATGGCAATTTTGTTGAGAATTTAATTTACATACATATATATATGTATATAGGTATATGTTGCTGCAAGTAAGGTCACATCTTTTGATACGATTCACAAATATTGTTTACAAGAAACTATTAAGCGCATTCGACATCATTTGAATGTACGTCTATATTATGTTTATTTAATTTGTTAATTATTACGCTTGCCGTCATTTGTTGTAGCGCAGCAGCAGCAGCAGCAACAACAACAGAACGCGTTTACAGTTAAGTGAACCAGCAGCTGGCACAAAACAAAGTTGACCCGAAATTAAAGGCGAAGCGAGCCGAATCCGGAAGTGTGCGAGATCCTCCGCTTTTGGCGACGCTTCGTTGTCGCCAGCCGTATTTCGTGCATTACGGTATTTATCAAAATTTCAAGCAGTTGGCACATCATTTGTCAACGCCCCCCCCTGCCCCACTCCGCCCCCTCTAGCCCGCTGGGGGCCATTACAATTGCAATTGCTCAGTGAACTTATTAATATTCATTGCCGGAGGCACACATCAAATTGAATTTATGACGCAGCTCATTAAACATAAAGTTGGCCTAACATGTGTTACACTTGTGTTTCCAGCTTGTTGTTGTTTTTGTTGCTCCAATTGCAGAGCGATTGGGCAATGAGCCCGAGTGGTCTAGCCGGGTGTGCACGACTGGGCGTTGCCCTGCACTCAGCTTTGATCGAGGCCGCATTGGCACTCTCTTCCGCTTAACCCCAAATAACGCCAAAACGGAAAGAAAATAATTATTTTTGAAAGTAAAATTTTGCAATCATGAATTTTTGAAGTTTTAGAAATGCTTTTCAAATTTGCATAGACAAAAATTACCTATATTTATAGGGAAAGAAGGAAGGTATTCCAAAAGGTAAATGCTTAAAATATCGGCTGTTCTCAAGAAGCTACACAAAGATGTGCTTAAAACAACATCGATATTTAATCGATAACTTAACTTAACTTATCTAATGCTTATATTTAAATATATAGTATATAAATTTACTGTACCCCAGCTAAAGGCATACAAAAACTATATTTATGGATATTCGATATATTGATAACATAAAAGAATACCTTATCTCAAATATGGTAGGATAGGGATAGCTAGACGGACAAAGAAGTTAATTGATGCCTATTAGCCACATTTGCAGCATACCCCATTAGGACACCTTCAACAACTACGGGGTATGTATAAAAATTTAAAACGTTCAATGACAGCAGCCACAACATGCTTACCAATTGCTGTAGCTAATTAAAAATTAAAAAATATAAAATGCTGTTAAAGCCAAGAAGAAGAAACGCCGAAAAAGAGAGCGGCCAAAGATGTTACAATTGGACGCGAGCTGCGTGCAACTCCTGGGGCAGCATCAGGTGCGGCCTTAAGCCGCTTAGTAAGTGAAACCCGAAAAGGCTTGCCTGCCTGCCTGTCCCTCTGTCCGGCTGTCCGACTGTCAGTCAGGCTGCCCCAAAATGCTGCCCCTCCCGCGGCCCTGCCCCTCGGCCAGCTGTCATAACTTTGAGCGTATTCCACGAAATGCAGAAAAGGTTGCGGGCGCCGCGCTTAATCAAAACTGCAGACTGAAAGGCCCAAATAAAAATGCGATAAACAACAATGAATAGACGCAAATGCTTGATTCGGTTTCCACCGAAATCTAAGTTCAGAGCTGCGTTGACAACTCGCCTTGACCTTGCCCCCCCGCCCGGCCCGGCCCGGCGCGTACCTCGCTTGCCAAAATTGGCCCGGCCAGAGATAAATCAATTCGGGCAGGCACTGCCCACGGTGCGCACAGTGGGAACGGGGTCGCGGCTTAAAACAAACGCAAGATCGCCAAATATTTTGATATATTTCTAATTAATAGCTGGCATTGGGCATTGAGGGAACACGCGGGAGAAATCAAGTTTACCTGCTTAGCTGGAATTCAGTCGCACATATTTCGGCTGTGTGTGTGCGTGTGTGTGTGTGTGGGCTGTGGAAATTAGTGTGTGCATTAAATGTTATTGATTTGTTTTCCCAGCACATAAATCACATGTTAAATGCTGCATGCCACTGCTCTAGAGGCGTGGACAGCCCCCCAGCCAGTGGCATGCTCAGCATGAAAATGTCAACTTTATTTTTGTCAAACTGAGACACAGATCTGTGGGTGTCTGTGTGTGTCTATGTGTGTGTGTGTGTGTTGTTGGCTGACCCAGACATGAGCTATGGCCAATGAATCACAAGAGATGCGAGAAGCAGACCAGATATATATATATATACATATATATCTTAGAGTTATAAGTACATATGACCACATAAGACAGAACAAACAGCAAGCACTCAGTATAAATGTCACAAAAATTTCCAAAAAATATATATAGAGAGTCCAATTTCAAATCTAATAGAATCGTCATTTTTCGATTATATGAACTGCAGTCTTTTATGCCAAATTGGTATATCTTGATAAATGTAAATATAATATATAATATAATATGCATTATATTTTCGTAATAAATAAAATAATACATTGCCAATTTTTCTATACAATTTGTGTAATTTTACTTAATACTGGAAAATAAGTCGGCAACCAATAGAACGAAAAACAAAGAGATTTGTTTACAACAGCTTTTCTTCGATTTTTTTGGAATTGTGGAAATAATTTAATAATAAAATAGCCCTGTATATTCCATAATATAATAAATATTAAATTCCAGTGGCAAGTTTTATATTTGTAGATCACATATTTTTTCTGATTTTCTTTTTTTATATAATTTATTTCTGATTTTAAATATATCTCAGTTAAGCATTTTTTAGGAATTCAAAATGTTCAGCTATCTGTTGTTGTCTTCGAGCGATCCCTGTATTATGCATAAGCGCATGTTCACTAGTTCGTCAGCGCACTGTACAAATACATAAATATATATGTGTTTTTGTATAGACATATATGTAAACATATTCTTCTGTGTGTATTTCTAAGATCCCAGTTGGTACGCCTCGAGTCTTATGGCTGAGCTGTCTAAGAATTGTTCCGGGAACATTCGTTTTATTAATAAAACTTTTGCATTTCTCCATTAATCATTTAGATGGGGCCAGACGGGGTGCCGAGCGGGGCGGGACGGGGCGGGGCGGGGTGGGACGGGACGGTGACTAAAACGGCTGCTCAACTTATTGCAATTGCTTAATTATCGTGGGCATTAATTTTGCCTCTCTTCAGAGATTTTTTTTCTTTAAATACAATATTTTTTCGAACGCAGAGTTTAGCGGGTGCTCAACCTGTTTACACACAAGACAACCACGCATGTGTGTTGGTGTTGGTGCTTAAGTTTTTTTTTTTTTCATCATTCGGTTGCCGTAATTTAAAGTAACAGCTCCTCAGCGTGGCCATTTAAATGTTAATTAAATGCTTGGCTGCCTTTCCCTCAGCGCTGAGCGTTCAGTTTTCCGCTTACAGACTTGGGACCACAGCCCATGGGCATGGTCTTTGGCTGCATTGTATACCCTTGCTATGGACATTATAATTTTATCGCAAAATACGCACAACTCTCCGAATTTATAAAGGGAAATATCGGTATCATTGTATGAACAACTTTTTTATATTTCAAAAAATTTGTAAAAAAAAACTTGTCAATTAACCAATTTTAAAATTTCTAACTAAAATCATATTAAAATCTGACTATTATATGATATAGCAACCATTTATTTATTATTTATTTATTGCTGGCGCCGATTTCAAGAATTAGATTTAGTATGACAACTTTTTTGTTTTTCGTTTACTTCTAATATACAATTAAAGTACTATAAACTTTAGATTGCTATATCATATAGTTGTCGTTAAATATACATATATCAGTATCGTATATGTTGTATATGTCAGTAAGAGTATTTAAGCTTCGGCATGGCAAAGTTTCTTGTTCTTTTATGTTTTTTATGCAATTCAAACAGCTGCGTTTTTATTTATGTTTTGTGTAATCGCATAACAACAACAACAGCAACAACTCTTAAACATGTTCAAAACACGGCGCGCCTCAAGTTCTTATAAAGAGATAAACTGAGAGCTTAACGCCGCCTGCCAACAACAAGCAACAAGCAGCAAGCAACAACGAACAGCAACAATCAACAGCAACAAAATTGTTTGGCAACTTACGCACAGCAACACATTTAATGGCAACTTTGAAATTAATTTCGGAATTTCACGTTTGATTTTTTTTTTTTTGTTTTGTTCTTCTTTAAATGCTCCGACAGACAGAGATGAACTGTTAAATGTTTTAGATCTTCGCATAGATCGCAATATCAAATTGTTCACGCATCTCATTTCAGTCAGCCTTTTTAGCTAGCACCTAGTTGAGCGGTGCCAGCACCACCCTGCTCCGCCCAGCACCACCCATCGTACAGCTGGAAATTTGCTCCCATTTGTTGTGCCCAGTTCCGAGTTCAATAACCTCCGCAAATGTTGCGGACTTTTTTGGGCTATATCTTATCTGACCGATCATCAAATATGTTTAGTTGCATATTACTCAATTTTGTTGTTCTTGTCGCTGATATCTTTGTCCGTTTTCTCACGTTCGCACAGGGTAAGAGGTCAAGCGATGAGTAACAATATTTATGGAGTAGCTTTATCTATTATGTAACGTTATACTAAATTTATGGTGTTTTTTTAATCACATCAGTTTTATTTTATTTTACATATATTTTGTATTTTATAGAGTAATTTAGTAATATGCAATTATTATTTTATTTATTTATCTTTTATGAATCAGTTACTTTTTAATACTTAATAGTTATAGTTATTTTTAATAAGCCTTTTTCAAATTTTATTTAGTACCTATTTATTTATATTAAACTAAGTTTTCTTTATTATTATTATTTTATTTCACGTAGCTTTATCATATTCATTTTTCCTTTACTTAGTTGTTATTTTTGATGGAGTAATTATTTTTATTACATACATTTATTTTGAATTTTAAATTATAAGCTCTGGCCATTCCTTGAAACATGTGCCCGTTTGTATCTCGTTAACTTTTGACGTTTGTATGTGTTTATTTCATACTTGTTCTTCTTGTTTCTTGTTTTGAATTTCATTGTGTTTCAGCAAGATCAACAAACTGGCTGCCACTGCTCTGGGCGAGGGAGGTGCCTCGCGGGTGGGGGTGGGGGTGGGGGTACTACGTACGATTGATCGCACGCTTTTTGCTTAGACCTTACACTCGGTCCAATTAATGGAATGTGTTTCAAGTCTTGCGCCTTGTGTTTTCTCAAAAGTCAAAAGAAAACTATGCGCAACATGTTCCACCCGGGACAGTTTGACATTTTGGCACCCAGCTACAAAAACAACAGCAACAATAATAACAACAAAAACCTTTAACAAATAACAAACATAACATAACGACTCGACTTCAACTCAACAAGTTCAACTTCAAATGCAAAACTTCCATTTGAATAACAATTGCAAAAGGACAGAAAAAAACACATGTATAAGTGTTGCTCGACTCGAAAGTGCCCGACTCGTACATACCCTGTTCACAGTTTATTTACTATCACGTTATGTACAACTTGCTCTTATAATGTTCGATATGTTGCCCGAGCTCAACCCACTTTTTATGCGAATTTTTTTTGTTTTGTTTGAATCCTTTTTATAAATTTACTATAAAAAAACTAATTTATCAATGATGAACGAAATAGTTGTTCATATTATGTCAGAAATTGGCATTGAACACAACTTTGTTGGTTAGTTTTACTTTTTTTATAATAATCACTTTCTGATAATTTTTTCTTTTTCCGAATCGTAATTTACTATCTCTTCTATCTAATATTTTTCCATTTAGCCCATATCTTTTTTGCACGATGCTTTTTAACACGTATCTATCGAGTAAAAAGCGAATTAGGCTTACCCTCTCTTGACCAATTTTCAATAGTTACACGGTATAAAAAACAACTCGAGTTGTAACAAGTATTTTGTAGACGCCGCTGTCCGAAGTCTTTTGCTAATTGCTTGGCAGCTGTAAAAGGGGCGTTGGTCACGCCCACGCACACAAAGCCCCCACAAGGCCCGCAGCAGCAGCAGCAGCAGCAGCAACAATCCTATCTCAGCTTCAGTCCAATCCCCGTCCGAGTCCGAGTCCGAATCCAAGTCCGACTTCGAGTCGTGTGTCTTTGTTGTTTGACCCAGAGAGTCTGGTACAGACAAAAGACATAAACCCCATTTACCGTTAGCTGCGTTATTCATGCAAATGACTTTGGTTAATTAGAAAAGAAAAAAAAAGCAACAAGAAAATCACAAAACTGAAAATTATGGCCGCAGCGAACTTTGCATGCGCTTTAACCAGAATCATAATTCAGACTCGACATATAGTCCAACAAGCATACGAACACACCTATACGTATGTATTTATATGTGTGTGTTACCATATGTATGTATTTACCATTCTGACGCCAATTGCGCAAGTCATGCAATCATATTTCTATTTTATTTCCATTTGCAGCACGATCAGCTTTGAGCGATCGTGACAATGTCACTAAATTTTTGTCACACGTTTCAATGCAAACGGAAATTCTAGGATACGTTTTTGTCACAATAGGAAGACAAGAACAAGTCTACTTTATCACTTCCTCGCACGTTGCAAATAAGGTGAACATCTAAATGGGTAATACTGCTAAAGTGCAAGTTTCGCGGATAAATTGTTTTTTAAAAAATCCAACACGTATTCTTTATTCTTTAGCTGAGAAACTATAGCAGCGAAGATCTCAAAACAATTTCCCAAATAATCGATATATTGATATATAAATTTAGACAAGATATATACATATGTATTATTATAAAGATTCTTTTCTATAGTTTCAGAGAATTTCCTAAATAAAAATAAGATTTTTTGATTCATATTTACATATACATATACATATACATTCATATACATAATGGTATACAGAGAATTTCCTTTAACATTGTCTCTAAATAATTAATATAGATATTAAATTCTGTAAATTCCCAATTCAATAGCTTGAAGAATGCTTCTAAATAATCGATGCAGATAGTGATAAGGATATTGGTATAAATATAGATATAGCTATATTTTTAATAGTTAGCTTTTAAATTTCCTAAAATTTAAGCAGGGATTTTTTTAAAAAGATTTGCCCAAACAATCCAAGTTAGAGATAAAGATATAGATAGTAGATATATTTAACATATACCATAAAGAGTTTATTTTGCTTTGATTTTCTAAAGCAGTAATTTATTGGGTTAGGGTATTGCAAGACGGGCCATTTACCGTTGGATTGCCAGATCTTTGAACAAGATGGATGTACTCGTGCACACTAGGAAGTGTCGCACGTCAGTTCATAAATAATTGCAATTAATTGTGATTAACATGAATTTGCATTTAACTTACGCGCTGTTGAATTCAATTGGCCAAGTTCTGGAGGCTGTGTCCGATTCGGAGCTATAGTGGGTATCTATACCTACTATATATACCGCGATACGAAGTGGCGCCTACTTGAGGAAGAGCCCGGCGATATAAATCAAAAAAAAAACAATTATGTCAAATTTGTAATCGCTAACAATAAATTGAATTTTTTCGCGCTGACATTAAACAGATACGCGGTATTCGTTTGTGAAATAAATAAATAAAAAAAAATGATGTAGATATTTGTGCAATATAAATTTATACATATACATATATAGTATGTATTCAAAATTGTATACACAACATTCAAGATTAAAGCGCCCTGTGTTTGCTTCTCCAGCTGCTTCCGTATGCCAAAAAATATTTAAAAAAAATAAAAAGCCGTAAGATATTTTAAGTGGCCTTTTTTCTGCTGCAAGTACTGATCACTGATCACGTTCGATGCGTGATATTTGATCGGCTCGCACGATCTCTGCTTACGGCGCAGCTAACACAACTGATCGCTTAGAAGTTCCGAGACGAACTGAACTGCATTACGTGAAGCATGACAGAAACCGAAAGTCCAACTCCAGGTTGCGCGCATTGCGCGAGCCGAGCGACAGCCGACAAACGCCGATCGTCGGCTTCGGCTCGGCCAGACACATTTGGACACACTCGTCGAACAAGTTCGCTTTCGATGTTCGACGACGCTGCCTTCGGTTGGTCGTTAACTGAGCGACGTCGACGTTGACTGAGACCGCGACCGCTGACGCTGACGCTGCATTTGCTTTGTTTTTGACGATGCGCCCCCACAAGGTAGCCGCAGGGGCACACTGGAACCACAGAGATGAGCGTTGTAGATCATATCTGTTTTGTGTCTACGTTTGTTCGGGCAAAAACTTTCAAAAATTACAATCACGTTCTTATTCTAAATAAAAATACAAAGTTGATTTTTTACACTCTTTTTACAATATTTTTTAATTATTTACTATTTTTCTATTCAATTGTTTTAAATAAATCAAAATAAAACAGAATTATTATTAAGATTATTAGCAATATTTGAGATATGTTAGGAGGAGAGGAAATTAATACAAGTGTGCCTATTATTTGACCCAAGAGTGTATATTCTTGATCTAATTCAGTGAATTAATATTATTGCTTTAACACGATACGATAAAAAATAACGATAATTATCGATATTCAGCCAGGGCTGCTAAAGCAAAAAATATAATGTAGATTCCCGTGTAGAATATATATGTAAAAAACCCATTCTCCCCCAAAAATTAAGGGATGGCCGCTATCGATATTCAAGCCGTAAAAAACTTAACTTTTTTAAAAAGCATATACAACTTATGATATTAAAAGTAGGTTTGAGTATTCATCATGTATTAAGAATTTAGCTTGTAAATAAATTTGAAAATAAATTCACTAACGAAAACAAAAAATGAATCGAGTAGTAATAACTAAAAAATAGAACAAAAAGAAAATGCAATTAAGAATTGAATTGTGTAAAGTGAGAATTGATGGGCTAAAGTGAAGTGCTTAAAACTATTGGTTGCTTGGTTCAAGCTGGTTGTAGGGTACCCACGAGTCGGGCACTCCCCGACTAGATAGCTCCTACTTGCTGCCGCTGCTGTTTGCCGTTGGCTGCGGTTCGTGCTTTTTATGGCTCTGCTCTTCGGTGGCGACTTGTTAACTTAAATATTTGCGCTTGCCTATGCCGACAGCGGCTAGTTCGAGCCGATCTTTCGCAGAGATGCCACGAGAACTTGTTTGCGGCCCTTGCCCAATTGCGGCGACAGCAAGCGTAGCTGTCATCATAAGCACGCCCCCCCTTCTACCACCCTCTCCCCATCCCCCACAGACTGCCATGCGCATATGTCAAAAGGATTTGGCTCTGAAGACGCCTGATGTGGCCGGGCATTCCGGACTTTGGGTCATCTTGTGGAAGATCACAGATCGTTTTGCCGCATATCAGAGCATTTATTGGGCTATTAGCTGCCGCTGATTGAGCGGCCATTTGGGACACCCACGCGGCAGCTGTCGTCAAATCAAGCTGATAACAAAGGGGGGCCGAGCGAGACTCTTTCAACTGATAACATTTCATTTGCATTTCGTGTGGGCCCCCCGCATCCAATCGCAGCCATTGCCAAGCCATTGTTGTGTGTTTAGTTAATTTGACAGCCATTTGATGAAGCGGCCTGGCAGGCCAGCAAATAAAAAATACAAAAACTCAACTCTAAAGTGGCAATCGAATCGAATCTGTGAAAAGCAACACTCCACACCAAACAATCTTCAAGATCTTCTCTAATTTATGCCCGCCGATAACGAGGTATACTCGCTGCAGCTTGTTGTTTGTTACACATCTATAAGTAGGCCCAATTCTCTTCTTTGTTTTAACACCAAATTAAATATTCAATTAATTCCTTTTAAGCATTTTTATTTATTATATTTTCACTCCTCACAATTTAAAAGTTCTAACTTCGCATTTTTCATTATAGTTTTGTTTATATGAGTCGTACTTTTTAATATGCTTATATTATTTTTAAATCAATTCAAATGTGAGCATAGAAAATAAATTCTGAAGTGAACTCTAAATAGTTTGTATATTTTCGTTATTACTTTTAAGTTTTGCTTTTCATGTCAATTTGGCCAATATCTTTTTTACAGGCACTTTTCGGGAACATATCTATCCAGTAAAAGTATAATTAGGTATATAGATCAATGATCCAAGCCGCATGAACTCACAAATTTATTTTGAACTGTCTAAAATAATTAAAAGGCGACAATTGCTTTTAATGTCACTTTTTTCCAGAGAACCAATTCCATATGTTTAAACAATTACCGATGACTAGGTTCTATCATATTTTTTTTGTTTAAGCTGAAGCAAGAAATTGTTCTTGGGTTCATAGAGCGCTCTCTTCAAATGATCTTAACTGTGCTTTTTTATTGCTAAAACAGCATTCGCTATTAGATAAAAAGAACATTAAAAATAAATAAAAAATTACCATAAAATATATTTGCATATAAAAACACATAAAAATGTGAAAGTAGCAGCCCGACTGTGCTATACTCTGTTCGTAATTTAACTAAAGCTGAAAAGAGAATTCTTTTTAATGGACATTTACGCTTCTTTCAAACTTTCAAACTGTGTCGTTATATAAGTGCCTCTAAAACTGTAAACATTTCTGACTCTCGAATATCAACTAAGCCAAGATATAAAGAGCAGACATTTGCGGATCATAGTTAAAGAATATTATAATGCTATCTATATATATATCTATATGCTCTGTTGTGCCCCTTGAAAACAGAGTATTATTATATGGTTAGAACTTCGATTGCAGTTGTGGGACTGGCGAGGGGCTGGGGGCTGGGGGCGGGGGTGGGCATGTGTCAGCAGAATCGAGAGTTAGGATCGCCGTATATTCTGGAGCTGACGTTGTCTGCCCGCAATTTGCTTGTTTGTTTGGCCCCGTCATGCAGGCCCAGTTTGGGCCATGTTTGTTTGTGGGCTAGGCCGCCAATTTGGAGCAAAATGCAATGTCATATGGGGTCCAGCCGGGTGTCTCTGAGCCCCCCTGCACCCGGTCCGTCCCTCGGCCGGCTGCAGACATGGCCATAAATCGAGCGGTGTCCGAGCGTTGGCAAATTGTCAAACGTATGCGCTGAAAAGATATTTTGACACCGCCAGCCGGGGCCCATAGCGATAATTTATGTGATCACGCTTCCCCCAGACGGATGAGACGTTGACGGAAGCGCACGAATCGCCAATTGCCGCCAGAGACAAAGCGAATCTCGGCTTGAATTTGTTGGCATTAGTCGCTGCAGCTAACGCAAAGCTCGGCCGCAGCTCGCGGATCGCGGATCGCTACACTCAGCGAAAACTACCCGCCTATCTCAGATTTTATCGGTTTGATCTTAAGATTTAGTTGCTGCATAATCTTAAAATAAGTAACAATTCATTTTGTTTTTAAATTAAAAGTGGCACACTTTAAAAAAGTTTCGAAAATAATTTATACTTATCAAAATTGACTTTTAAAAACAGCATGCTTCAATTAAGTACGAAAAAATACAATACTTAAAATAAAACTGGACTTGACTTAAGTAGAAAACTCTTCAAAATCATTAAACAATTTATGACCGAAAAAAACAACTTATTTTATTTTAAAATTGAACGTTAGATAAATACCATAACAAAAATTAAAATGTTCTAAAAAAAACAGCTTGACTTAAGAAGAAAATTCATTAAAAGATAATAATTTATATTCGCGAAAAAAATTCATTTATTTTAAAATTGGTTGTTAGAAAGTACTTGCTTAAATTAAGCACAGAAAACTTAAACAAATATTGTAGCCCAAATCAGCGGAAAAAGCTTTCATTGGAAAAACAAAATTTCTCAACCTACGTACTGTATTATTATTAAAATTATGATTATACATATTTATTGAACATATATTTAAAATGTATTTAAAAGAATCGTTAAATGAGAATTTTGCACTCACCTTGAGAAATTAACAAAAGCAAAATGTTCGCTTGACTTGCCTACAAAGTTCAATGAATTTTCTCGCAGTGTGAACACTAATCGCTGATCGTCTTGGCCTTGGCGCCTTATTAAGCATTGTCAGGGGGCAGAAAATAAAAAGAAAAATAATGATCACAACAACTTCCTGGTTGTTAAGGATAAACACCTAATTGAGTCTCGACACTATGGAAATGCCTGAGATTCTGAGGCGGCTTTGCTTGGCTGGGCTCGTTGCTGCCTCGATTAGAGTACAGTTTACGGACAACAAGTAAATACATCTTGGCAATAAAAAAATTTCTTGACACACATTTGTTGTAGGCAAAAAAAATTTTTCCAAAAATCGAAACAACCATGTTCTCGTTTGCCTTCTGGAGGAACGAGGCGAAGAGGAACCAGCGCGAGAATGTCTCGCAGATCTGGAAGGATTTGAATGCAACATTTGTAACGTAAGCGAGGGGGCAAAGAGAGAGAGGGAGAGAGACCACGAACTAATTGTGGCTAATTGTTGCAGCTTTCTCGGTTGGAGCTGGTTAATTTACACCATCGCCGTCATTGTCATCTCCATTTGCGGTTACTTCGCCTACTGCGAAAGCTGCCGGAGAACTGAAATCGTTCGACGCCGACGCGTCATTCAACGTGCCCAGGAACGGTAAGTTCAGCTTTCCACTAAAAATATACATATACATTAGTTATAGCCTCGCATAAGTAAAAAATATTTTAACAAAAACAAAGTACTTACTAATAAAACGAAAAAAAAGTAGGAACATTGCAGTCGGGTGTAACCGACTACGGAATACTGCACACATTAAAAAACGAAATTTGTAGAGGAGGTCATCCGAAAATTGTCTTGGTGACTCTAGCTCCACAATTGTGGGAGATATAAATTGTCGCAGCCAAGATATATCTATTTTGTTTATTTATAAAAAATATTCGTACCATCTTTAGAGCAGGTCATCAGTAATATGTCGGCAAAATGTGCTGTATCTAGCTTTCAAACTGAGGGAGATATAAAGAATAGTTCGAATGGCCGCGAATAGAAAGAAACGAATCTTTGATGTTTTGTAAATAGAATGGAATGGTCAGTTGTTGTGTTAATATTGTTTGTTTAAATATTGTTGTTGTTGCTGTCTGCAAGGAACCATTAACTGGCCGTTGTTTGTTGCTTTTGTTGTTTTAGACCACCGCAGAAACGACGCCCGAATGCTGCCTATCGTGATCATCAAATCTATCGGCACATCATCCTCAGCGTGGCCAAGTACATGAAGAATCCGGATGGAGTGCGCCCGTTTATCGATCACATGGATCACCTGTATCCGTTGCGGCACTCGCAGGCTGAGATGGCGCTCAACATTGGTCTCACTGGGCCGGAGGCAAACGCAACAGAGGATTGAAAGTGAGAACTTTTGTGTCAGCCCGCTTAGTATTTTCGCCAACCAATAGTTTTGCTGCTTTTTGTTAAAATTATCGAAACACCCTGTAAATTTGCTAAACCTTTTCCCCATAATGTTACAACGAATACAAAATTAAAGACAGAAGACAAGAAGGGCGTTCGTGCCGTGTTCCTTGCCAGCGCCGTTCCTCGGTGCCCGCTCTCCTCGGTTCATGCGCACTCTGGCCGTTGACGCGGCCTAAAAATATGCAATGCTATTTTTAACAGCGCGACGAGTGCCCGCCGCTTCCAGTGAAGCGTCTGGAAGGCGCTACAAATATAAACAAATGCCATGTGCGTCAAAAGCTCGACGAAAAAGCGCCGTCGACAAACTAGGCGAAAGCTCCACGCTGGCTGGCTGGCTGGTTTTTCTTTCCTGTTGCGTGTTGTTGCAGGCGCAAGTTCCAGCAGGCTCTCTCGCTCGCTCGACGCTCTCGCTCGACGCTCTCGTTCGACGCTCTCGGGGCGTTAGTCCAATTGAAGTTCGATTCAGTGGCCCAGTCGCCAGTCAGACAGTCAGCGCGTCGCACGTACGCACGCATCGAGCAGCAGCAGCAGCAGCAGCAGCGGCAGCAGCAGCAGCAGCAGTAGCAGCAGCGCGGGCGCGTTCAGTGGTTGTTGGAAACAGTCAGACACACATAACTATACACCTACACGCCTACACCACACACACACACACACACTCGCACACGCACACGAGCATCGGCCAGCAAACAAAATTTTCTGTTCCGCTTCTGGCCAAAACTTTTTTTCAGTTGTCCATTTTTTTTGTAATGTGTGTCAAACGCTAGAAAAACGTAGCGAAAAAGAAAAGCGACCAAATTGATAACATTGAAGTTTTCAGCCAGTAAATTATGCAAATTTATTTAATTAGCTTGTGAATAATTGAAATAAAAAGAAATCAAGGCGCACACCTGCGCACATGTTACACGGACTGTGTGTGTGTGAGTGTAGCCTCTATATGTGTATGCATGCTCCTGTGTGTGTGTGAGTGTGTGTGTGGTGAAGGCTAAGCAGCAGCTAGCAAAAGAAGAGCCAACAAGTAAAACAAAAAAATAGAGTGGCATGTGCCCCCGAAAACATTGGGGCAACATCAATGCCAGCAGCACGTGTGGCAAGTGCGTGAAAACTGAACTGAACGAAAAATTGTGAAAAATTAAAAAAAAAATAATTCAGCTGCTAAAAACAATCATAAAAAGTGAAAGCAAAATAAAGGACATAAAAATGGATTTGTTAATAAATTCCTAGAAAAGTGATTTACCAGAAAACTGAATTAAAATCAACGAAATATGAGCTAGAAAAAAATTATAGTGAATATTTACACAATCATTTTTGATCAATCACTAAGCATAATTTATATTTAAAAATGTGCACTAGATTTCTTTATTGATAAACAAAAATTGTACTTAACCCTTTAAATTCCACTTAATATATTTTTTTATTTATCTTAATTGTGTTTTAAGCCTATATTATGTGCTTAGAACTTTTGCGCCAGGCCTAAGTATCTATCTATCCGACTATCTTATCGTTTACACTTCTACTATATTTAAATGCATGTATTAAAATATTATTTGATTGATTTATGAGTCGCCAGACAATGGGCCTTAATCGTGAATAAGACCCACGCACCTAGACATTTGATAGTTTCCGCTCCGTTGCAGCCAAAAAAAGTGATAAAGACAAAGTGTTCAAGACAAAATGTAATAAATATACCTAAATATACAACAACAAATGCAAAAAACAAAAAAAAACAAAAAAATAAAACATCAACAACTTAAACAAAACAATGCAAAAAACAAAAAACCAATTTCAAACAGAATCAGTAACCAAATGTTGAACAGCACTCGAGAGATGTCATGTCAAAGGTGAGTATCCAAGCGGCTGCAGGCATAGACACACCTAGAAACAAGAACAATACACACACGCACACACACACAACAATGTGTGGAGAGCCGTGGGCGCATCCTACCTCAACAGAAAGCGAAGCAGCAAAGCAAAACATAAACAACCCCAAAATGCCCACAAAAGCCAATGCCAACGTTCTGTTCTGGCAGCAAAATGCTGCTGCTGCTTCTGCTGCTTGCTGCGCAGCCCAGCTCAGTCGCGTCGGCGTTGCGTCTCTGCAGATGTGCTTAAAATTGTGCTTCAAATAGGCAGCGCAAACAAGCAAATTTGCTTGAAAAGCTCAATGCAAAAAAATGTTTGCCAGCAGGCAGCGAGCAGCGGGCAGCGGGCAGCGAGCAGCGGGCTGAAAGCAGCCCGCTGAGATTAGCGCTAGGCAGCGCCAAGTCGCTGCGTAAATATTGAAAAGCTCATTTGAGCTGCGCTGCCAGCGTCGCGTTAGCAGCAGCAGCTTTAGTTTACCACGCGTCCTCTGCCCTGCAACTTTGACAGGCACTGGCCGTATCAATTTGAAACACTTTCCAGTGCATGCTGAAGCTGGGACGTTTTATTCATGCTTGAAGTACATATAGAGAATAAAGTTATGTTCTGAAAGCAACTAATGGGTTTTGGCTTTGGGCAAGATTAAAATAAATGTAGCGATTTTATGGAAGCACAAATCTAAATAAAATGAACATCTATTTGTGCTTAACATATCAAACAAATAATTTAAGTTTTTGAAAGCAAATAAAAGAGCAATATATCAAATAATTTCCTTAAAAACTGACAGTAAGGTCAAGTACAAATTGGTCTTATACATCAAAAGAATCTAAAGTCTTAAACAAAGATAGAAAGTAATAAATGTAAAATTTCATTTTACTAAGATTAACTTAAAAAATACTAAATTGGAAAGTACATTTTACAGCTTTCATGAAAGTAGAAAGAATTAAAGTTTTTTGATGCCATTTCAAACAGCTAACGAAATTATTAAAAACCAAAACTATTAAATTTACTTGATGCTAAATTAAATAAGTACCAATCATTTTAAATTTTCATTATAAATGCTAAATTAAATAAATAAATATACAAAATAAATATAATGACTTTTGGTTAAAAAAGAATGAATAGTTTCAGCATTTTTATAATATCCATCAACAAAAGCAAAAATAAATTGGAAAACAGCGTTATTAAAAAATTTACTTTAGTTACCTTTTTAATTTTGATGTTAGGCTAGCTTTATAAAAATAATAAAACAAATAAAAGTTGTAGCTCAAATGAAAAGTAAATAGGGAAGAAATAAAGCAGTTAGCTTTTAACATTTTGCACATAAATAAAAAATAAAAAGTTGTAGCCCAAACGAAAGCAAAATAGAGAAGAGTTTAGGCATTCTTATTGGACCAATGAAATGTGTGGCAATCCATTCAGGTATTTGCGAAGCGTATCCTTCGGTCGCTTCGCTACATTTTATGAACGTTTGTTTTATAGGCAATTTATCTTTTGGTCCTGTCATAAAGGCCCGCAGAACTGCGAGCGGAGCTCGGCTCGGCGTGTCCTTGCGCTTATCTAGGGACGCTTCAGCAGTCGGCCGTCGGCAGTCGGTTGTCGCTGCCGTCAAGTTGTTTATTTTGTCGTAAATTTGCGCTCAAGGACGCGCGTATCATAATATGCCACAGACATGGCCAGTTTATCGATCACACAATGGGAAATTTCACACCTTGCCACAGGCCGAAACGCCTCAAGTTGCGGCAAGGCGCCACGCCACGCCAAGCCTCGTGCCGTACCGTTGCACGGCGTCGCTGCTTGCTGCAATTGGCCCACTTCAAGGTCGTCGCCGGCTGCCCCTTTTTGCATAATTCAAGGGTGTCCGATCGCCCGGGCCCAGCAAGTGGCTTTTGTTTTTCCTTATGTTGCCCTTTCTCTCACTCCCCCTCTCTCTCTCGCTCGCGACACAGTTGGCGCTTTTCACACATGGCCGGTTGCATGCAACATTTGCGCAAATTTCATTGCATACTTCAAGGCTGCCATCTAATTTGCATGCCAAATGGCGCGTGCAACACTTGGCCGCCTTCACGCGGGCTTTTCATTTGCTCTAGGTTTTTCTTTTCCATTCCCCTCCCCTTCCGTCCTCACGCGCTTGCATTGTTCTTATTGCCACTGTTATGAGCTGCCACGTAATTGTTTTGTTTTTGCTCGCCCACGCATTCAATTAGCCTGGCTGCAATGCGATATTGGCGGAGTATAATAATAATACTTATTAATAATAATTAATATACATATTTCTTAAAAAAATATATTTTTTTATGCAATACATATTCATATATTACCTAAATATTTATTATTTCCAATTAATTTTCATTTTTCCGATAGGCTTTTAATTTCAGATTCCTTATAATATTGTATAATATATATCGATATAATATTACATGAATATATACCATAAAATGGTATTTTACCCTCTGCTTCGTTCTCCCAATCCTTATTTTCAATTATCCTAGTTGCAAATCCGATGTTACCTGAATGTATTATATAATTTATACATCAATATTTCCATTTTAAATATATATATATATATATATTTGTTTTTTTCTTTGTAAATGATCTTCTCTTCATTTCCTCCTTACTTTTTCTGTTGTCCTTGCTACATTTCTACCTTGACTAAATGAACTGAATTAAAATTTAAAACATTTTCCTTTTTCCTTTCTAATAAGGATTTCGTCTCTCCCACTTCTTACACTTATGTTTAGTTTTCCTATGTTAAATCCCAAAATTTGAATACATAAGGTTTATGTATATTTAAAATGTCATATTTCAATTTATTGTCTATATTTTTAATTAGTAAATGTTTTCATTTTAAATTATCTGCAATAGATTTTCTTCTTTTCTGGCTTCAAAGCATAAGAGCTATATATCTCCAAATAAAATATATAACACTTTTAATATATTCAACATTTAAATAACTTCTCTTGATTTACAATATATTTTAAAATTAGTGATTTATTTAAATTTGAAATTAAACATATTATCTTTTCAATAGATTTGCTCTTTTTCTCCTGATTACATAATATCTATTTAAAATTTTTGTTTTGTACCATTTTATATAAGTTCAATTAAACTAGTAATGCTCGAAACATGGCCCCCATCTTAATATGCCCACTCTTGGCTGATCAAATATAGCGGCATATGTGCCTACATATACAGCATACAGTATATATGCCATTTATTATATATACGCATGTGTCACATTCCCCGCACTGAACGCGCCTACGCCAAGATTTACGACCGCAACGTGTGTTGGCCCGCGTCGCGTGTTCTGTTCCCCCGCTCTTGGCCAGACATCTGTTATCACTAAGCCGCAAGCCAAAAGAAATTAGAAAGTAAGAGTGAATACGCAAAAACAAACAGAACAACATTTATATAAACACACACACACACACACACATGTATATATACATATATATATATTTATATGTACATGTGGCAAAAAACGTCAACAACTGAAAGCTAAATATAAGAGCATGTGAAAAATAACCAAAATATGTTTATATATAATGTGGAAATTGCGTGCATATTAAACACAATTCCTATTGACTACGTGCTACTCTATATTTAGGCACCACAATTTTTAAAAAATTACTTTCTTGCCGTAGTGGTTTTCTTTGTGTCGGTAAACGAGCTGGAAAAATTCTTGAAACATCGTGAAGTACAATATTTGGCATCCATACAGCGTCAAATCATTTAACAGATCTATGCACTCAAATACATGAAAAAATGGAAATGCTCTGACATTTTGAATTTAATTTTTGGAAAATTTAGAAAATTGTTTATTGTAGACATTTGTTTTTCTATTTGAAGGAAGTTTTTTGAAAAATGTTTTAGCTTAAATTTTGTAAGGTGTTCTATTAGTAAGCTAGTAAGCTGGTAAGTCAATATATAAACAATATATAAAGGGCAAATCTTCAATTATTGTCCGATTGGGCTCAAAACTTGTGGAAATCAATTGGTGGAGGCTAAGTGAAAAATGTTGTTTTAGACATGGCTGACATGGGCTGTTAAGCTAGAGCACTACGTGTCAGCTATATGGCGCACCTGAGCTCTCGCTTAACTGCCTGTCAAACTGTTCGCTATCGTCGGCAACTAATCGCCGTCGCATATAGCCTGTCAGTTGCTTTGACGTATCGCAAGAAATAGAAACATTTGCTCAAAAAGCATTTAAACAAACTCAGCTGTCAAGTCGTGGAAGACGCTGCCCCCGCCACGCCCCCGCCCCCGCCGGGCGGGCGTCACCTGCCAAGCACACAAATCGCGCTCTTAACTGTAAATAGCCAGGGCCGCTTCAATTCGAGTTAGTTGCGAGGGCTGGCCACACTGATTTATATGCCTTCAGATATATATGGGGGCTATTTATTGTGGGCGTGGCCGGGCTGAACTAATTGGCGTAATAAAGGCAGCTGCTGCTAAGCGACTGACGGACAGTTGCCCGGAGAATCACGGCACTTGGCGAGCGTGTTGCAGGCAGCTGCCGCTGTGAATGTCAAACTGTGCGTCAATTGCCACATGCCACAAGCCCAGACAGAGCCGCAGCCATGAAACCGGCGAGCGCCAATAAACTGCAAATGAAATACAAGTACAAGAATACAGCAGCAGAAATCTCTCTCTCCCTCTCTCTCTCTCTCCCTCTCTCTCTCACTTCCTCGCTGCTGTACTAATAGCAATCCCGCGCACAGCTGTTACGACAACCTCAACGCCGCACAGTGGTGCGAGTGTATGCGAAAGTGCAACCAAAAATCATATCTCAAAAGCTTTGTCTGAGTTTTACAAAATTATTACTACAAAACTTTTAAAAACTGGCTATTTTTATCAAGAACCTTTTTCAAACGATCCAAACTGGAATCTTAATTCAATAAAAACGCGATAAAAAACAATAATTTAGTTTGATTAAATAAATAAATGCATAGATTAGAAAGTAAAATTGAATTTTTAATTACAAAATTGACTATTATTTTAAAGGATGTAGAGAAATTTGAATTAAGCTTGATATTAAATTTTTTATAAACCAAAAGAAACGAGTGTAACATAAAAATAAAACTTGCTATTAAAAAATAAATAAATATACAACCATGACAATATGAATGTAGCATTAAACCAACAACGAAATAATTGTATTTAAATACATTATGTTTTGTTTAAATTTGTACTACATTCATTTATTTTCATGAAACAAGATTATTTAAAATTGAACATTGTTATAAAAAAGATTTTCATCTTTACAAATTATGTTTATAAAATACAGCACTTGTTTAATACGCTAATACAATTAAAAGTTGGCCATGTTCTGGCTATATTGCATATCTCAGCATAAAATTTTCACTTCAGGTTTGTTGACCCCCAGCCCACTGTGCGTCGCCGCGAACTGCAGCCAATTGCCGTGGCGCGCTTGTCCCGGGCTTATCAATCAAATGGCAAATAATAGCAACAAATAAACAAGCTGCAACTATTGCAAATGGCGCCAGCGCAACAACAACCAATTGACAAATTGATGCATTGCGATATTGATTGCGCTTTGGCTTTGGCTTTGGCTTTGGCCGCCTTCGCTGAATGTCAAGTTGCAGTCAGTTTGTTGTTGTTGTTAAGAACTGCTTTTTTATTGATTGACTGTGCATGTGCGAGGGTGTGTGTGTGTGTGTGTGTGTGGGTGTGTGTGTGCTTTTTATAGCCGGTATCAGGGCACAATTGTCCTTAGCCTTAGCGCAAGTTTTATTTATTACGCATACGTCGCGTTGCCAACAGCGACAGCTGCAATCGCAAATAGAAAGATAACAAGCACAGGCAGAGGAAGAGGGAGAGGGGAAGGCAGAGACAGAGGAAGAGACAGGACACAGCAAACTGAGAACCTTGTCAAAAGCAATTTACAACCAAGGCTGCGATTTTCAACCACAAGTAACTTTTTCAATTGTGAAGCGAACTTTGTTGCGAATTCTATTTAAAACGCATATAATATATAAAACTTATATTGGCCGATCTTAGAGACTTTCGAAAATTCGCTGGAATATACCTTATTAGAAAAACAAACAACACAAAAAGATAAACAAGTTAAAGAAAATGAATTTCATATTTTCTTAAAAATTGTGAAAACTGCCTTTCAGTTCAGCATTTACAATGATTTTTTTCCGACTTGGCCTCACTGTTTAAAACACTTCGCAACACCGCAGCTGCGAAAGTTTCCACAAATGTAGGAGCCAACAAAATTGAGCCACGTTTCTAGGGAAATCAAAGTCAGAGCCGAAAAAGAAACGGCAACAAAAAATAATTATAATAAAAATAAGAATAATAATAAAAGCACTAAAACTGCAAATGGGAATAAAACAATAAAGTTAACTAAACACGGGTGCGTCGCCAAGGCGCTGCGTGTCCTTGGCCAACAGCCACGAGCCAGCAATAACAACAACAACGACAACGGCACAATTGGGCCAAATGAACGCTTTGCGTTGCGTATGTGTGTGTGTATGTGTGGTTGTATGTTTGTGTGTGCGTCAAATATATTTCAGGCAGAACGAACAGGCAGCTCCTATATGCTTATGACACGTCCTCCTTCGATGTAACCGCAAGCACGTGAGCCTCAGCTGGACTTGAATTGAATTTTGTTAATAATTATGGGCAACTATTCTACACAAGAACTTGGGACAAACCAGCTCGACAATACCCTGTGTTCAGTACAAGAGAAATTTATTTTTCAAAACACCTTTAATTAAGTTGTAGTGCAAATTTTGGTCAAAATTATATAATACATAAAAATCGATTCAGTTTTGGCAACGTTGTGGGAGCATGAATTCTGAAATTACGGGGCCTGGGACAATACAAGTGAAAATATTTTTTACTTTTCGCATGGTTTTACGTGCTATTTTTTGCAAAAAAATCGAAAAAAATTAAGTTATAAAAATGTGTAAATTTTAGATGCAGTTTCAATCTACTTGACAAACCATGAACAAAATGGCATCAAACATGAAAATCGGTTAAGATTTGGCAAAGTTATAGGAGTCTGAAATTTGTGACTTGTGGGATTAGGAACTTTACAAGTAAAATTTTTTGTCAATTTTGGCATGATTTTTGACCGAAAAATTAACCACCTCAGAATGCGATTTAAAATGTCGTTTTATACTAATGTTGATACCAGCAATCGATTAAAAATATAAATTTGGAAATCTAAATTTTGAAAAAAAAAATTTCCGAAAATATGTAAGGGGGAGTAGGTGCTATTTTGCAAAAAAGTCGAAAATATGTAAGTTGTAAAAAATGAATAATTTTAAAATGCAGAGTCAATTAAGAAGACAAACCATGAACAAAATGGCATCAAACATGATAATCAGTTAATATTTGACAAAGTTATGGGAGTCTGAAATTTGTGATTTCTGGGATTAGGAACTTTTAAAGTCTACATTTTTGTCAATTTTGGCATGATTTTTGACCGAAAAATTGACCACCTCTGAATGCGATTTAAAGTGTCGTTTTATACTTATTTCTGCACCAGCAATCAATAAAAATATTAAACTGGAAATCCTAATTTTTGAAAAAAAAAACGTTTTGAAATAAGTAAGGGGTACGCGATGTTTTTCCAAAAAATTTAAAAAAGTTTAATTTTCAAACATACGAAAACTTCAGAAGAAGAATCAATTGAGAGTTCAAATCATGGCCAAGATGACACGAAACATAAAAATCGGTTCAGTTTTGACAAAGTTACGCGACTTTGAAATTTTAAAGGGACATTTTTGTGGTGTCAAATTTCGGCCTACTCACGATGAACGATTACAGGGTATAAGGCGACCTTCTGTCGGTAACTGTGTAAATTGGCATTCGGAGGCTGCAGTTACTTTGTTGCCATTTGGGCTGACAATGACAAAGTCTTCAGCTGGCAAGTTTTATTTTTGGCTCTGCTTCGAGGCACGAGGGCAACTTGCAACATGCAACATGCAACAGGCAACAGGCAAGTGTCGGCCCGCGGCACTGCAACCAAGCTAAGTTCTTAGGCCAGGTCCGCGACGTGCTGCATTGGGGCTTCGCAGACGCATCCATGCGGCAAGCTGAACTGAACCTGCCGCGCTTTGTGCCTAAAAATAAACCACCTTAAAAATAAATGTGGCAGCAGCAGCAAAAAAAGTGCTGCCAAGGTAAACGAGTGTCCGGAACGCCGGTCCCACAGAGGGCGAGTGGGGGAGGGGGACGCGTTGGGGCTTGTGCGCTGGCAGTTGCTGAGGTCATGCTTATATAAGCCTGCCCGATGACGTGGCTGCCACAAGCCGCCTACGCCCCCCCTGCGGCCCCTCGCCCCCAGCTGCAGCAGCCGGCGCAGCCTTGCCAGCTCGTCCTCTCGGGCCGTCGGCGCGGCCAACGTCATCAACTGAGTATCCTTTTCCTCTACATTCGCTTTTTCCTATGCTCTGTAAAGTGAAATGGGGGCATATTGGCTTTAATTCCTCTTTACTTTACTTTACTTGTTTTTTCTTCATTAAAAATCAAACTTATTGCACAAGAAAATCAGTCGAAACTTAACCGAAAGCAAACCTTTTCTCGTTTTAAATCATATTGCTCAACTTTAATCAGTTTTATATATATTAAATAAAAGTATATTGCCTGGCCGAAACGAAAGCGTTTTATTAATAATATTTAAAATAATATTTTGCCACCAAATTTGAAAGGAAATTTAATGAAGTAGAACTCGAAACAAAAACTGTGTTTATTGATGACGAAACCCAGTTTAACGCATCGAACCAAGAGGCAAGGCTTTGGTTCGAATCTTGAACCGAACCAACAACAAATTTGTTCTTCTTGCAGCCAATCTCCTTGGTATAGATACTCGACTAGTTCCTCTAGAGGATTCTGAGAAATTTATATTTATTTTATTTATTTATTATTTATATTTACTATTTATTTATATTTATTTATAATAAAAGAACACAAATAAAAGAAGTGTTGTCAAGTTTGCCAGCTGGAACTACAGAAGCGCGCCTCTAAGGAGCAAGCCCAAATCACAAAAAACTACATTTATTTAGAGTCGCAGTTTGACAGGCACTGCCCCGACGTTATAAAAAAAACGATTTGAAGAAAACTTGTTTGTGCAGAGCATGGCGCAGTCAAGTGCAAAGTTCTTCATTGTTATTGCTTGCACTCGCCTTGGCCTTCGCTCGCTTTCGCATTTGCCTTTATATTTAGCAGGGGGAGGGGGTTAAGGGGCTGTGGGGCTGTGGGGCTGTGGGGTGCCCAGCAACCTGGGCTCGCATTTAAATATGATTTTTATGGCAGCAGCTCCCACTGAAGCTCCTTGTTGTTGGCTTTCTAAATCACTTGCCGCGCTGTGGCGTCATGTGCGCCACACACCCCCCCCCGCCGCCCTTCCTCGCTATCCCCACATGTAGTTACATTTGTATCTGTATCTTTTGCGCGCGTATCTGTGCGAGGTTTGCTGCGCCATAAACACGCATGCGATACATATTTTATGGCAATCTACAAGCACAGCTCACAAATGGCACAACACACACACACACACACATATCAGCACGCACACATAACTCTTCTCAAAGTGCTGCATACACTCGCGCGCATTCGCATAGAAACCAAAAGTTTCGCTTTCTTTTGTCCGCAAAGTTGGCAGCATTCATAATTTAAAAACTTTTTCCTATTGAATGTGGCCCACTTTTTGAAGCAGCAGCAAAAAAAAATACTCTATAAATATGCAACACTTTAAAGGTGATCACTCTGAAGCAGCTACATTCCTAATTAGAACAAGGAGTTGATGTATAGTCATATCCTTCATATCCGCATGCAAATCTGCTCTATGCGAACTGGGCTTACATAAAAGCTATATTAATGAAACTTCGTATAGACGTTGTTTTTGATTAAAGGCCGCACACTTGTCGAAATCAGCCATATCGGGCCACTATATTATATAGCTGCCTTAGGCATAATCGAGCAAAAACATTTTATAAAAAAAAACTTTTTTGCTTTTTATGATATCCAAATCGAACTGAAGATATATAAAGAACTATCGGTCAAAGATTATATTTCTTTATAAAAACTTCTTTTCAAACTTAACAAAAGTTAACATATTTGTGTTTCACTAAGTTAACATATATGAAAAGTTGTACTTGCAAATCGAAAAATCAGTTTTGTTTGATAAACGTTTTTGTTTTCAAGGATATTCTTACCAAGCTTGGCAAAATATGAGCAACATATATATACAGCCACTGCACAGTTAACTATATATAAGGGAATTGAAATATCGAGTTTGGAAAGCCCCTTTCAATCCAACTCATATAAACTTAGTGATTTTAGCTGAAATCAAATAAGCAAAAAATATAGAAAATGGCTTAACATAAGAATTTGAATGTTGTTAAGAGGTTTCCCAATTCCAGCCACCACTGTAGCTGTATGTCTAAATACTTATTGTAGCTATTGTATAGCTCTGTCACGAGGCAGTTGCTTGAAATGCGTGCAACATTGGCTTTAATTGTGGCAACCTATTTGCCACAGGAAATTTATCGAGCCGCCCCCTGACCCCCTGACCCCGCAGCTGCTGCCGCCGCTTGGCAATCAAAGTGCCATCAACTTGGCCCACATAGTTTGTCCATTGTTGACAATTTCCGCTCAGCAACAACAACAAAAGCGAGAAGAAGCAGAGCCCGCCACTAAAGAAAACAAGAAAGAACGCTGCAGTCGGCTGTACCCGACTGCCCCATACTCGTCCACAGTACAGAACAGCTTTCAACTGTCGCAAACGGTCTAATTGTTCAGCTCTATCTGTAGAGAACGTCATTAGAAAACACCCAGATTTTATCAATTTGCCACGCCCCCAGTGGGCGTATTCAAATAATTTTTGTTAGATCTTTAGAAGGCAGTCGTCAGTACTCTGTCGACAGCATTTGATGTATCTGGCTTTAAAACTGCGAGAGATATACCGATTTTATCCATTTGCCACGCCCCCAACAAATTCCAAAAATATCTGTGCGATCTTTAAAGGAGTTCATCCGTAATTTGTCTGACAAAATTGCCGAGGAAGTTATAGATAATAAATTTGAAAATCCGAACACTTTATCTGGGGCAAACCAAATATGCTCTTTTTAGTTCGCTAACGAGTGCAGAAGGAAATTGAAAAAGATTTTCCTAATTAATCAGGGACATGCACGTGCTTATTGATTTTTTGCTGGGTTCGCTGAACCCACCCAAGCAGCCCACGCCACCCCCTTACCCCCCCCCCCCTACCAACCGCGCGCTCCCCGCTCTTGGCAGCTCATTATGCAACGGTTTAGTTGGCAGCAATAACAGTTATTTCATTGTAATTGCCTGGCCGGGCAGCTGGCGTCTCGCTGGCGGCGCCATGAAACATTTTGCACAAATGACATGCGCTCCAAAATCCCCCCCCCCGGCCACGGCCCCGCCCCTGAGCTGCAGCAAAAGCTTACGCAATGATTGACAATCTAGGTGGGGGGAGGGGGCTTTGGGGGGGGCCTCAGCCAAGTGCAATTCATTGTTATTTATCACCTGTCGGGCTGCCAAACCGGGCATTAATTAAATTACCCGAGTTGCGAGACGGCGTCGAGCAAATGACAAACTTGTTACCGTTACCCCTTACTTAAACCGCCCCCGGCCCCGCCCCCACTCACCTCGCAGAGCGCAAGTCAACTGCGGCGCCCAGCTGCTGTCCTCTAATGGCATTTGATAATGGGCTCCCGTGCGTCGTGTTTGTGTTTGGCGCGATGACGTCGCCACTGATACTGTGGGGCAAAGGGGAGCGGGGGGAGCAAGCGGGGGCTGCAGATAAAGATGTGGGCGAGTAGTTGGCCTGGTGATCGATTGCGAAAAGCACTCAGCGAAAGTGACGCCAGCCGAAAATCCAATGCACTCGCAGGCGAAGGATGGCACAGTTTTACGGGGACTGCCAGTCGGTCACAGTTTGAGAGCTACTCTAATTTATAAGAAACTTTGGCTAGCTTTACAGTGATTGCAGCCCATTAAATATACATATATTGAGTGCAGTTATTTCTTCGCCGACAGCTTGACAGCCACTGCCAGCCAGTAACAGTTTGAAACGCACTTTAACGTAAAATCAGCTATAAATTGGCTAGCAAAACACTCGATAGTTGTACAGTGATTGCAGCCCATTAAGTGGCCATATATCACATTACAGTTTGACTGTCATTGCCACAGGCAGTCACAGTTTTGCAGGTACTTCAACTTAAAATAAACCATAACTTAGCTATCAAAACTGTCTAAAAACTGCCATAAATCGCAGGTAAATATTTTGTACGTTTACAGTTTGACAATTGCAGATAGTCACGCACAGTTTGAGAGCTAATAAAGGTCATACGAAATTTAGACTGAGCTTTACAGAGTACATTTCAGCTGTCCAATTTATGCCATCAATTTAATCACTTGACAAAGCTTACAGTTTGACAGACACAGTTTGGGAGCTAATTTGCAGATCTCGAAAGTGTCTGCTGACTTTAATCGTAAATGATATATATGTTTTACACCCTCTATTATTATAGGCAATTTATATTCTTGATTTGCCAACTGAAAACTTGGAGTAGTTGCCACGCGGAAGTTAAATTGAATAAATGTGAACAATAAATTTGCATTAAATTAAATTGATAATGAAGACCACAAATTAATTGACACAAATTGATAATTGATTATTAACAATTTGTTTTTACAATCGATTGGGAATTGGCCAAAAAGTGCAGTTTGAGCTGCACTGCGGGCGATTGTTCGGCGGCGAAAAGGCCACTCGAAGCAGCTCTGACAGCAATGGCTCTCAAACTGTGCCAAGTGCACATTCCCAAGTGGGTCACTGCAGCCGAGCTGCTGCGTGGAGGAGGGGGGGCGAGGGGGCTTTGGCTGTGAGTGTGAGTGTGGCTGTGGCTGTGGCTGTCAGGCTTGGCAGGCTGGCAGGATAAGGACGCTTATGTAAAGCATTTTATGCAGCTAAAAGGCTTTTGTCAAGTGCAATAATTTATTGAGCTGGGGGCTCCACTGCAAACTGCATAAACCCTTTAACCCGTGCATTTTCTTTGTATTCACAGATGCGCACAATTAGCTTAAATTGACAAAAACAACAATAGACACGAAAACAACAAGAACAACAACACGCAGAGCAAAGCAAAATAAAAACAACAACAGCCAGAATTTACATGCAAAAGGATAATCACAAAGCACAACGCAGCGAACAACAACAAAGAAAACCCCAAAAGCAAAAAAATAACAACTTAAAACAATATAAACTAAAACAAAAAATATTTTCAACTTAAAACGTAGCACATCAAAAGCCTTACGAATATTAAACAAGAAATAAACTTTAAACCAAAATAAAACAAAACAAAAAATTTGTGCTGTGCTCGAATATATAAATATTTCAATAACAATAAATATTAAAATTAAATAAATAACAAATAATCATTACTCTTCCACTTCAAAGTTTGAAATGTGTAACTTTTAAAATTCAATAAGAAAAACTAAAAAGTCAAAATAATAAACGAATAATTCCTAGACAACAAATTTAGCAACAACAACAAGTAAACATATATATAGTACATATAAAAAAACAGATATAGATATATATATACATATATTCAAACTTTTAGTAGCGTATTTAAAGCATTACGAACATTAAACGATATTAACAAAATTTTATTAAAATTAGCAAAAGAGCGTTGTGAATTTAATACCAAAAGTAAATACCAAACAAAAAAAAACAACAAAAACTACAGCAACATACCAAACTTAAACTTTAACTAAAAGCTAAAACTTGAACTTAAACTTGCAACTAAAACTTAAACTAAAACTATTGTCTATTAGTAGTTTTTAAAGCTAAATTTTAATCAAACTTTTAAACGAGCTTCTGACAAACGAACACACAACAAAAGTAAAACACACGCGAAACGAATTGCAAACGAGGTAAAAGAAAAAAAGAAAAAAACACGTTCACCTTAACCTTAACCTTAACAACAACAATTGAATTGGCAGCCTAAAAGCAGGCAACGCAAAATTTATACAATTTGGACGCCAGCGACGACGTCAACAGCGACAGCGACAGCGACTGCGACTGCGACCTTGGCGTGTGCATTTGCATTTGCATTTGGCTATTGCACAATAGAGGGCGCCACGCTAACGGCTGGCCGTCATGACAGGAAGTGAGGCGGACTTACGTGTGGGAGGCCTTCACATAACCTTAAGCCCGAGCGCTTTCACTTGCCGTTTGCCACAAAAATGCAGGAAATGAGCTACCTGCAGGATAATTCCAAATTGGAGGCACTCACCAAAGCCGTACTCATCTCCATACTGGGCGTGGCCATAGTGCTCCCAATCTGCTCATAATTGCCACCTATGCCAACTTCAAAGGTGAGTACCGGCGCTCGAGCCCGCCGCGTTGCCCGCATCCCACTTACGTTCCACACACACACACACCCAGGTCCCACAGAGGTCATCAACTACTATCTACTCTCGCTGGCCATCGCCGATCTACTATGCGGCCTGCTCGTGGTGCCCTTCTCCGTCTACCCGGCCCTGACCGGCGAGTGGATGTACGGCGACATCGTCTGCCGGTTCACCGGCTACCTGGAGGTCACCCTGTGGGCCGTCTCCGTCTACACGTTCATGTGGATCTCGGTGGATCGCTACCTGGCCGTGCGCAAGCCCCTGCGCTACGAAACGGTGCAGACGAAGACGCGGTAAGCAGAGAGAATGAGAGAGAAAGAGAAAGAGAGAGATGCGAGGGAACGCTGCACTTTGCTGTCGGGTGTAGCCGACTGCGCACTACTCTGTTCGCAATTCAAATGATTATTATTATGATCATTTTTTAGAGCAGGTAGAGGAACTGAAACGATTGGGCATAACCGACTGCGCATTACACTGTTCACAGCTTAAAACAGTCGCAAACGATCCTAATTATTATTGTTATTTTGATTTTCGCCATTTGTGGGGGCTGCAGGAGATCCTCAAAAAACTGTCGGCCAAATTTGGTGACTGTAGCTCTAAAATTGCCGGACTGCATCTGTAGAGGAGACCTTTAGTCTGTCTGAAATCTAAGTTTAAAACTCGGGGAGATGAATGGAAATAGAAAATACAAATCAATTAAAAAATATGATTCGTTTCGCTTTTGGGCTCAGCTGATTTTTTGGGCAACTGCTCTTGAAGCAGGTTTATTTCGGTTTATTTAGTTTGCATTAAATAGTTCGTAATCTCTGGGAGATATACGAATTTTGGTAATTTTTGGTAATTAAAGATAGCGACTCTACCATAAAAGAGTATATACATATCAAATTGAACCTTGCGAACACGGTATACAAAATGGAAGGCGACCAATCGGAAAATTGATTGAGCGATTGTTGATGGTATGTTTGTGATTAATCGATCGCCTGTGCGACTCCCCTTGCAGGTGCCAGTGCTGGATGGTGTTCACCTGGATATCGGCCGCCCTGCTCTGCTGCCCGCCGATCCTGGGCTACTCGCAGCCGATTGAGAACAACCTGAGCCACATCTGCATGCTGGACTGGGGCAACATGGCGGCGTACAGCGCAACGTTGGCGATATTAGTGTTAGGTCCCAGCCTCATATCGATAGTACACAACTACGGCTACATATTTGTAATGATGCGTAAGTTACGATCCGGCGAGCCCATACATGATAAAGAATATGCAACAGCATTGGCTGAAAATTTATCGAACCCTAGTCATATGATGTCATTCGCATTAGTCTTTGCATTCTGGATGTCCTGGCTGCCATGGATATTGTTGCGTCTTTATGAGGTGGTCACGGGCGAGGTTATCCAAAGTACTCTTATCAATTTCGCCGTCGTTTGGATTGGCATATTGAATTCGTTTTGGAAAATCTTGATCATGTGCGGCATGTCGCCGCAATTTCGCATTGCATTGAGAGTATTTTGCTTAACAATATGCTGTAAGACTAAGGGCAGATTGCAAGCGGAGCTAATCGGGTTGGACCCAGATGACTGGAGCCGTTAAATTTTCAAGTATAAATTGGTTGTAAAACGCATCTCTATCGCATTTTGTCGCAAATCGATCGGTTTGCCCAAATAACTGAACCGTACTTGCCTCTAGGCCACTTGGTTGCATATTTATGGACCGCTGGGGGCGCTACGTAACACTCCAAAAACAACACGAACACCCAAAAACTAAAACACAGCTAGAACAGCAGCTAGAGCAACAGCAACAAATTCGAAAGACATATTCATTCAAATAGTTATTAAGCTTAAATTTGGTAAGAGTTTTTAATATAATTATGTTTCGGATTCGAACGATTTATTAACAAATATGTATTATGTATTGTGTATTTATGAGCTTACAACGTATATATATATATCTATATATATATATATATATGGTATATATATATTATGTATATGTATGTATATAGCCTATTTATGTGTACATATCTAGCTATATACCTACTATAGAACAAATGCCTAGTCTAATTCTGTAATTACTTTAAAAACCATGCCAGTGAAAATTTGCAATTCCTTTGGCTGCATTTCCGTTTCATTTCCATTTGGTTCATTGCCGTTGCGTTGTCATTTGGTCCACTTCCGTTTCGTTTACAGTTTGTTCCATTTTGTTTCATTTCCGTTTCATTTACATTTTGTTCCATTTCCGTTTCCGTTTGCGAAGCTACTCTCTTGAAACTGGAATAAAACTCATCTGCATCCAATTTTTCAAGCGCTCCTTGCGTAAAGTTTTCTCAAAAGTCCATATTTAGTAGCATTCTAGAATTTATCAAATACGTCTAGAGTTTATCGATAATTGCCAAAGTCGAACCGAAGCAAGTAGTTAGAAGATCGCAGAAGAAAAACCTCGATCTACGCACGCTTCAGCAGCTAAATAAAACTCTCGCAGAAAACCCCCGGAAAAAAGCAATTTGGCGTCTAGTCGGGGGTGCCCGGCTAGCAGATACCCTGTGCCCAAGTGGAATAGAAAATTCATTTTTGAGCATTGTCAAAGTTTATTGTCCGATCTTTCTACAAATTTTCAGGACTTAAAAAGAGCGAAAAGCGCAAGGGGATATCTCTTAAACTTTATTCAATAAAATAAAACTGATATTTATCGATATTAAGGAAATGGGGCGAGGTATCGAAGCAAAAAAAATGTTAAACTTGATAAACTTTATAGATTCGGAGATGCCTCCTATAAACACTTGCACGAAAACCTACCCACTTTCAATGGGTACAGGGTATATAGCAAAACGAGATGCCCCAACTTAGTTAAACCGCATGAGAGTATAGCTCACAAAAATCGAAAAATACATTTCCAGTAGTTTTTAGCGCAAACTAAGCTAAACTTAAATACTTGAACGACGTGTACACATATATATACACGTAACTGTATATATATATTAAATAACTGTAGTTAAACGAGCAAACGAATTGCATACAAATCGTAATATATAGTCAATATATATATACACACACATACATATAGTTTAACGTACGATAATTTAGTGCTAGACAGCGTTTAATTAGTTTAATTCGTATCATGGTTTATATATACACTATATATACATTATATATATATATTGTATTTATATATAGGTTAAATGTTAACTTTGCTTATTATTTAGCCGCACATGAGCAGAAAATTGTACAGATTCCAACAGACTGTTGCAATTTTGCCTAGTTCCCTTAGTGGGTCAAATTCAGTTTCCCAAATCTGTGCAGCATTGTGCTCATGTCCAGGGCGTGTTTCTTGTTAATTATTATTAAAAAAACAAAAAATTAAAATACAAACAAAAAGTTATATCCACCAACAGGCCAACGTGCATTGTGTATATTGTTTCATTGTACATTCATTTCAACATTGTTTATATAATTTAATTAATTTTAGAAAATGTTATCGATTTGGCATGTAAGTAAGCAAATTGTAAGCAGAGCAAGCGTGTTAAAAGATATATATATATATATATAAATAATTCTAAAAATGAGTGCAGTAAATTAAAAAGTACATGGAAAGGTAAAAAGTTTGTTGTTTTCTTAATAGGTATTTTTTTGGCACGATATAGTTATATTCGTAATCAAATCAATTTTATTGATATGAAATTAAATAAATGAGCCTAAATAAGCCTAAAAAGAAAGCTGGTTTTCAAAACAGTTTGAATTGCAGTTTAAGATGCAGTTATTGGCGCGCTATGCCTTTGATCAGTATTTTGCACTGTTGCTAAGGTACTAGAAAATACCAACAAAATTATTATCGGCCATGTTAGGTTAAGAGAACATTATAAGTAGCCACGATAAATATACATAAAGCGCATATGTCCGATACAAGCATTCAATTCTCGTTTCTTAATATGTTTAAATTTCGTTTTAAAATGGGCCGTGGGTATTGTCAGCCTTTTGCAATGTTGCTAAGATACTAAGATATACCATAGAAAATGTTATCGGTTATCGGCAAAGTCAGCTGTTGCAACAATCGGCTGTTGCCCATTTGTTGATCAACATTTGAGATTTCGACGGTTTTGCAATGGAACATCGCAATAATAATCCTGGCGCCGTGCAATATGGCAATTTCATGAATTATTATCAGTTCAACTCGGCCAGCGAACGCGTCAAACTGCTGCCAGATGCGGATATCTGGCTGCCCAGCAAAAGCGAGCAGCAGGAGGAGGACGCCAGCTCGCCCTATTTGGTGCTGGACGTGGGCTGCAACTGTGGCGTCTTTACGCAGCTGCTGCGCGCATTCCTGGAGCAGCGGCTGCAGCGTGCGGTCCACGTGCTGGGCGTGGACATCGACGAGCGCCTCGTCGCTCGCGCCGAGCTGGAAAACACGTGCCCGGATCGCGTCCGCTACTTCTGCGGGGATGTGCTGGACGCGAGCAGCTTTGATGCCACTGTGGCGGCCTACTTGCGGCGGGCGCAGCGCACAAAGTTCGGCGCCATTTGCTGCTACTCGATAACCATGTGGATTCATCTGAACCATCACGACAACGGCCTGCGCTGCTTCCTGCGCAAGCTGGCGCCGCTGGCCGAGCTGTTCGTGGTGGAGCCGCAGCCGTGGAAGTGCTACCAGACAGCCGAGCGGCGGCTGAAGCGCGCTGGAGAAGTGTTCCCGTTGTTTCTGGAGCTCAAGTGGCGCTCGGATGTGGAGCAGCAGATACAAAAGTATCTGGAGCAGGAGCTGGGGCGGCGCAGCGTATACGAGTCCACGCCCACCAAGTGGCAGCGTAGGATTTGTTTCTATAGATGAGCGGGCAAACGGCAGACTCAAAAAATATATGGCCACATTTAAACTTAACAGCGGCAATAACTGCTTCCAAACAGTTAACAGCCAGCATCAATTAATGCGCAGCTAAAGCTGCTTACAGTTACAAATTACTTGTAAAATGTACATTTATATTAAATGCCAATTTGAATCACGGCGCGCTTTTAATTTTAACAGCAGCTTAACATAATGCTATCGATAGCTAACGCAACACTGTCAACTCAGTGTCGCAATATATTTTGCTATCGTCGACAAGCGTCTATCGAACGTCCGCCACCACTTTTGTAGTGAGACAACAACAAATGTGCGAGCGGTTGCCCAGAAATTGCAAAAAGTGAGTTAAAAAAATATAATACATAAACGTTAAAGTTCTTCAGCAGGCCCTAAGAATATAAACTAAAACTTATTGCGTCTTAAGAATTCGCTGCGTAAACAGCGAAAATAGCGACAATAACAGCAACAACGGCAAGACCAACGTGTGAAAAAAAGCGTGCTGGCCAAATACAAAAACTTGTTCTGCTTGTTTGTGTTCTTTTCGCTTGGTTACTTCAACTAATTAGCCAAGCTACAAATACTAACGCTGTGTGTATGTGTGCATGCATGTATCCTGAACGTATGTATGTATTTGTGTGTGCAACCTTTGGCCTTTTGTCACTTGTTGTGTGCCCTTTGGGGAGTCTTCTGGTCGCACGCTAACTTCATTTTTTCGCCTCACGACGAAACACCAAATGAAATTAAATTCAGCTGTTTACAGTTCAGCAGCGACAGCAGAGGAAATACAGCAAAAAGCGCTTCCTTTCAGCTCGGCTCAAACTCACCCCCTCCCCCCGCATGGATCCAAGTTTTGTTGCCAGCTGTTGTACCATCCAATTGAATTCCACAAATATGGCTCTATGTGCCCGTGGATGCCATGTTGCACACGTATGTGGATGCTGACCTGGTATAAATGTTGTGGCTTTCGTATGTACGTGCTGGCCAGCTGTTGAGTCTGCTTGGATCCTGTTTAACTCCACGAAGCCTGTCGGTGCCTGGGCCTGTGTGTGTGTGTGTGTGTGTGTGTGTTCGTGTGTGCGTGTGTCTGTGTTTAGGGTTTAAAAACGTCATTTGCTGTGGCTTCGCTTGTTTGTATGTATGTGCATAGTTACATACATATGTATGTGTATATATCCTGCAAAATGTCTACCCAGTCGCACAGTGGATAAAATACGAGTAATATGAGTAGAAGTTGTGTCTGTCCGTTTATGCTCTGTAACCAATAAAAGGCAATATATCCCAAAATTACAGTTTGAAGATATTTTTAAGTTGTAGACAGAGTATCGTGCAGTCGGTTACACTCGACCGCAACGTTCGTACTTTATTTTTGGCATCATATTTTGTTTTGTTTTGAACTCTGTTTTTTATTTTTGTTTCGCCACACAATTTGTCATGAAGTGCCACTGTGTTGTCCGCATCCTTTTTCACAGACGTCACACAGCTGTATTTGTTGTTGTTTTTATTAGCGCTTACCAATCCTTCACCCTGCATACACACACGTATATATGTGTGTATGCACGTCCGCATCATCATGTCGACACGCTCTAACACTAACACATACATAGCGAGGGTCGCGTGTGGACTCCATTTGGCTTCGCTTGGCCACTTGAATTGCCGTCACCTTCTTCTTCGTCGTCTGCTGGCTTTTCAGTACCTTCGTGCAGCGCAATACGCGCGGTGTCTGTTTTTTGACTCTCGCAGAGTTTCTTATTTGCCGCCCGCTCATTAATTGTTAGTAATCCAGCAAAAGCAACAAAAAGAAAGAAAATCTGCATGCATACATAAATAAATACTCACAGCTAATTAATTGTAATCACAACTACAACAAGCGTTGCTAAAATCTTTTACTCCTACCCACACTTTTTTCTTTACAGTTTTGCAATATGTTGGCGCAGGTTCAGCGAAAAGTATGAGATGCAAATGTATAAATATAAAATGCTATAAATATATACATGCATAAATGAATACTATGCAGACTCAACAGCAACTCCAAAATAAAAGAGATAATGAAATGTGTGTGTATGTGTGTGTGTGTGTGTGTGTGTGTGTGTATGTTCAAATGCGAAAAAGTGAAAAACCAAAGTGAAAAAAAAACAAATATGCGCGCATTTTGTGTCTGTATATGGCTGAACGTCACGCACACAAATTAAACGAAATCCAAGCAGCGCAAAGCCTCTCACCCCCAATCCGCCCCCCTCCCCATAGGTCTGGCGGCGCTGTTGCTTTTTGGATTTCATTTGTCGCCCTTTCTTTTTTTTTTTTGCAATAACAAACAGCCCACACACAACACAAATACAAAAACAAATAAAAATTCAGCAAAACCAGAGGATTCTGTTTGCTTCACCGTTGCGTTGCGCTGTGAGGCGCATGTCACGCACAACAAAAAAAAAACAAATAAATCTAAATTTGATTTTTAACAAAGTTTTTTTTCCCATTATTGCAGCCAGTGCGCCTACTTCTCTAATCGTTTGTGTCTCAAAAAATGCATTTTCTTAACGAAAATAAACTAATTACTAAAAACTAAAACAAATAAATCACAAAAAAATTGAAAAATTTATTTACCAAAAAAAAATGTGAGCATGTGTAATGTGAAGTTTAGCAGTTAAGCGCGAATTCTATGTATTATTTAAATTTCTGTTCGATAAGTTTGCATAAAATATTAAACAAAAACGTTAAATATCACTGATAAAAAAAACACTTGTAAAACGATAATATAAAAAAGCTCATAAGAAAAAAAAACAAAAAGACGAAACGAAACGAAAACACAAAACAGAAAGAAGCAGTCGAAGCTGCAGCAACAACAACAACAGCAGGACCAAACAGAAGAGAGTGCAAGAGAGGGAGCGAGAGAGCAACGAGGTGAGCGCAGCGCGCAGAGTACGCTTTGTTGTTGTTGTTGCTGCTGCTGGCGAAGCGAAGGTGAAAAAGAAAAATGTCAACGTTCTTGAACAATTTCTTTCCGGCAGGTAAGTGGCGCAAAGCAAAACAAAACAAAACCCAAAATAAAAACATAAGCAAAGTAAACGCAAGACAGCCTGTGCTTTTATGCATGTCAGTGTGTGTGTGTTTGTGTGTGTGTGTGTGTATTTGTGCGTTTGTAATTGAAAGTCACCTTTGGCATATTTCATACACAAATTGCCGTTCTCTGTGTTTGTTGCTTCTTCCTTTTCCGCCTTTAATTTAGCTCCTGCACTGGAAATTGAATTATTTCCAAGGCGCTGCTCATGATTATTGGCAATTACAGACGTGACCATGGGAAGGGATCGTGGAACGTTTGCGGGCGAACGAGCGAGATAGCAGCGAAATAGGAAGGCTTATGCATTATTTCCATTCAGCAGCTTCTCTGTAATCAATCTACCCCATGCGCTGTAATTGCTGGCATGTACACAATACGTAAAGAGAGAGAGACAGATAGCAAAAGAGTGCAGCAATAGCCTAACTTGTATTTATTTTTGGTTTTACTTCTTCTGGGAAACGATCAACGAGCGTGCAACCCTGCGGGCGGCCAGCGTTTGTTTCCAGGCGAACAAGTTCCACTTGTCCTTTGTGCTATTGTATCTGGCCTGATCCTGGCGCACATACAGTAATACCTGAGCTAGAACAAAAACACTTCCCCTTGCTAGAAAATTACTTCAACAAAAAAGAGATCAAATAGGTATTTTCGGGTTGCTGAATATTAAATACCCTGACGAATGTGCATTATGTATCTATAAGTTCAACGATTGTTCCCTTCATAAGGCTATATTATAAGTGGGTCGAATTTGGCTTTGGAAATTTATAAATTGCCAAGTTTGGTCATTATATCTATGGAAACAAAAAATGTTGCATACAAGAAAAATTAGAACTTTGTAGATATGTTTGGAGGATAACTTGAAAACATATGTATTTTTTTTTACCAATCGTTCCTGTCAGCTATATAATATAGTGGTCCGATCCGTCCGACCTGTAGCAATGAGATACGAACAAACAGACGGACATGGCTATAAAGTCTGTTCGTATTGATCAATAGCATATACACTCTATAGGATCGGTGTGTTATACGCTTCATGAAGAGAGTACAATACCCTCTGCAAGGGCACACAAATTACAAACAGAACGAGAAACCAGTTCCTGGCCTGGCAGCCGCAACGGCAGCTGACGGAAATACAAAGACTCGGAGTGTTGCGACTTCTGGTTCGGTTCGGTGGTCTGTAGGTGCATTGGGTTACCTGTTGGAGTTGCCTTTGTTTATTTGCTGTCGTTGCTTTGGATCGGATCGTATCGAGTGCACTTTGAAACTGGTTTCTTGGCTTCCATTTGGCCTCTTGCCCGTTCTAAGGCTTTGACTTGATTTTTGGCCAAACTGCAAGGGCCACAGCGCTCGGCTGCCTTGCTTCCTGCTTTCCTGTAATACACTAGACATAGGTATGCAAATGTAGGTATCCTCTTTTCAGTAGATATCCTCTTTTCAGTCGATTCTCTTTTTTTTCCCAGAGAAAAACTGAAAAGTCAGCTTAATATAGAATTGAATGCGAGTGTTTGTATTTCTGTTTATTTATCGAAACGCTTTGGTTTGTTTCCCATGTGATTCAGGGTATATTGGCACTGTGTATTTAGATTGGACTTTTTTTGGCAAGTAGAAATTGAATGCCAAATAGAAATAGGAGTTCTTTGAGTCTTCATTTAAGAAAGATCAACATTGCATCAAATTTAAATAGGCACAAAGATTTCTTGTTTATATAGACCACACATAATACTAGTAAAACTATTTGAATAATCCATTAATTTAAGGGTATTTTTGCAAATTAGAGAAGGCTCTGAATTCAAAGAGTTCTTAATTGGGAGTGCTCACTGTACTTTACTGCCCTAAAATAGTGAGCATACATATCCCTATATAAAGTTTTGTGTAAGAGTACGCAAAGTAATCCAACAAAAAAAAAAATAAAATCGAGCAGTAAAAAAGCTATCTTAATAATTTACTTCCATAAGATAAAATCCAGGTAAAATAAATATTCCAAATTCAATTAAATTTTTTGGGCTCTGCACAAGTTAATGTATTTAGCATTTGTCATTGTCCGCATGCACAATTCTTAATTGCCTGTTGCAGACAAGTTGTTGTTGTTTGTTATTGTTGCACTTCTTCTTCTACTTCGCGTTGTTTCTGTTTTGTTTGTTTGCGGAAATTCTTGAAATGCTGCTGCAAAGTATGCAACACATTCCTTGGCGCATATTTCGCACGCACGCGTTCTGCATATTTCGTTGGGGGCATCTGTTATCGTAATGACACTAACATTGCCTTTGGCCCCACTCCCCCGCCCCTTTCGCTTCCCGTTGGCTATTTAAATTCGCATTCGCTTTCGCATGCCCTTGAGGCGGGCATTACTCATACGCCGCATCGTCCGCACACATAAATTTCGCTCTCTATTGCACAATGGGGAATTTGACTTTTTGTGGCATTAATTAATAACTGCCACATTTAGCGGAGTTTTCGGGTCCTCGATTGGTTTATATTTCTGAAATGATTAAAAAATAGTTTTGTTAGAATAGCCGTGTCTTAGCTTTATGTAGATCAGATGAAAAACAGAAATGTATGGGATGGAATATTTGAATTCATACTTATTTAAACAATAAAAAACACTAGTATCTCATCATTCTGCACATTTTTTTGCGATGTACTGCAAGAAAGTTTAGAATTCGTTGAATTGGGGTTGTCTAAAAAGGTGTACTTTAATATGCAAAACCGGAAAATTGTATAGCTTCATCTAAAAATTAAGTTTTTCACGAAAACAGTGTACTGTTTACACCATTCTGTTAAGAGTTGTGGAATGATTTTATTCTTATTTATTAGCACCAAAATTGGTTACATTTTTGCCCGAAGAACGGGTCAAATTGCCCATAGTGTATAGGGGTGTGTGTGCTGGCATCTAATAATTTGCCTGGGCGCGTGCGACGCAATGGAACGTCTGGCAGTTTTATTGCCATTAGCTGGATCATTATCTACCCGCTGGCCAGCCAGCAGACCGTGTGCTGTGGCGCTTGTTTAGATTTGTTGCCTGATTTGGGAGCGTTCCCTTCTCCCAAGCGCAAGATGTTATCCTCCAAAAATAGCAATTCGCAGTGTGCCATTTTATTGTGATTATAATAATGAGTATGATTAGCTCTTGGGACTAACAATTTGTGTTGAAAACTGGTTTAATGCTCTCATACAATATGTTAATCAGCTCAAAATAGAACTAGTTCCACTACAATGTGTTAATCAGCTTACGATGGAACTAGTTCATGTACGGAGAGGGAGCGCGAAAAGAGAGAGAGAAAGGAGAAAGGAAGGGCGAGAAAACAGAAAGAGAGAAAGAGAGAAAAAAATGCCACAACCTGTAAAACTTACCTGAACTCTTGAAAATCGCATAGAACGGCGTTTGCAATTTGACCAGTAAATCTTCTATAGGACCTCAAACAAAACCTTATAAAAGAAGATATACAGATTTTCATAGAAAAATAGATTTTATATACAGGTTATCAGCCCAAATTAAAGCAACGATATAATTTTTTAAAAAATTTTTGTTGAATGCGTATACTACTTTTTAAAATTGGGCAATCGAAAGCTATGAGTTCAACATATAGTCTAAATAATCTTATTATGGAAAAATCAAAACCAGGAATGAACATATATTTTCAATTGAAGCGTTCTAATTAACTAGTATCCACTGTAAACATTATTTCCTATGTCAACAAAAATTAATTTAATTGTAATTTATTACACAGTTCTATAGTCCCATTTGGCAAAGTTCGTTGCGGAACTTGCTCGCTTGAACTGGTTCGCACCGCTAAGTGTCGCTCTCATCTCTAAAAGGAATGTGCGGCCACAGTTTGACGTGCGCTGCTGTCAGTTTGGTGTTGCCAAACTGCTCAAACTGTATTATCAGACGCCTCAGCGCGTTTGCTTTTTGTGTGGCTTTTAATTTCTGTATTTTTGTTTTTATTTTGTGTGTTTGCCTTTGCACTTGGTTTCGCGTCAGAGTCTGAGTGTGTATGTGCGCTTGTGTTTGTGTTGTGTGCTGTGCGCTTCGTCTTCACTGCCGCTGCTTACCTTTTGAGTTAGTCACTCTTTGGCAACGAACGTTACCACACGGCGAACGCGGCGAACGAGAGCTCAACACAAGTGTGAGTGTCACTGTGTGTGTGTGTGTGTGTGTGTTTGCGAGAGTGTATGTGCATGCGTATTTATGTTTGTGTTATTATTTGTTGGTGCAAAATAAATGAACGCGTTTTTGACACTTTGAACTGTAAACACTCTGGAAGAGCGAGTCAGAGAGAGAGAAAGAAAGGGAGCGAGCGTAACTGTGGAGCCTGTGATGAGAGAACATTTAAGGTAAATGCGTAATTCGCCGCAACTGCTGTCAATCGCAGCGACCGAGCAAAAAACACATCAATCAAAATGAAATTGAGCGGACGTCGACCGTTGCTGCTGTTGTTGTTGTTGCTGCTGCTGCTGTTGTTACTGTTTCTGTTTCTGTTTTCTGCCAACGCAGCGGAAGAAGAAGCGCACAGAACAAAACGACTCGGCAAGTGTGACAGCGTGCGAGCGAGAGCGAGCGAGTTGGAAAAGAGATGGCATATTGACAACGTTGCTTTTGCTGCTGTTTGTCTTTCCACTGTCTCCGGTTCTGTCTGCGGCTGCGGCTGTGTTTGTGTTTGTGGGCATATCATTTTCGCTTCCGTTGCCCACCAGCCCCCCTTTTACCGCGCCGCCTAGCAGCTGCTACTCCACATTTTTCGTTTTATTTTTTTCGCCGCCTACGCCGCTTTCTTTGTCGCCCGCCCCGCTTGGCCGCATTTCGCAAGACGATTTTGTTGTCTTTCTTTTAGCTGTTGAAATCGCACGCATATCACAAAATATTCATCGAGTAGGCCTAGTTTTACATATTCAATGAGTTTGCAATTGTTGTTGCCGCTGAGCTTTAAGCGGAGCCCCGCTCATTAACCCATTGGCGCCCCCCAATCTATATCTGAGAGCGGCATTTGCACAGCTGTTCGACTGGCTGCGGCTGAACTGAATGCCGACGGCGAATTGGGTCAAACTGTTGCTCCGCTGACACAGCAGCAGCAGCAACAGCAACAACAACAACAACAAAAACAGAAACCAACCAAACTTGTCTTTGGTCACGTTGGCGGCTTACGACAGCGCACAGCGCAACCGGAGCCCCCTCCCCCTCCCCCGCACTCCGTAACGTTGTCAATATCATGCACTGTGCAGAGATCACACCATAAACATAATATGAAAACCGTTCTCTGACCAAGTTTTTTTTGGGCCCAAGTTTTGCAAAGAACAAAAGAAATGGGAATTGCGAAACGTCAACCTGGTTCGTTTTTAGGGGAAAAAAATAAAAACAAAAAGAGGTGCATAATTATTAACCCAAAAGAATTGAAAAAGTAAAATAAAATGCTGTAGTAAAACTTAACTTAGATAACTTTAACAAAATAATACACAGGTCTCGTAAGCCCTTTTAAACATATTTTTCTTCTAGTTTATGTAACTTAACTTTTGACATTTTAAAAATACAGACATATAATATAAGTTCTGTAAATATACGCAAAAGTGAAATTGGCAAATTGAAAATCTGACAACTTTATTTTTAATCAAACGCTTGCAACAAAATTAGTATGAACTGCCTTTTTAATCAAGATTTATGCCCCAAAATGATTTGGCATCCAAATTTGTATTCATTTGTAAAAGTTACATACCTTTTGATATTTGTTTTTTTTCGGGTATTTATACCTTACACATTTTATTGGAAAAAAAAAAATATTTTGAAATTTAAGATACCCAAAATTAAAACATTTAACAAATTTGATTTGATTTTAAGAAAAGGAAGCCGTTTAACAAGGTATGACTGTATTTTAATGATTTGTTTTTTACAAAACTATTTTTAATTTACAATGAAACTGTCATAAAATAGGTTAAGTAAATTAATAAGTTGAATAAATTGAGTTTTTATTGAGAAAACAGAGTTACCTATAGGGACCATCTTCCATATGTCCGCAAGGGTATTTAATCTTCGGCCAACCGTAGATAACCGTTCCGTTCCTTAAAGCTTAGTATAAGCTTTAAGTAGAGCTTATTGAAAGTTCAAAAATCTGAATTAACTAGAGCTTGCTCAACACCCTTTCTCTCTCTCCCTCTGTCTCGACATATCTCATGTTTTAGATCTAACTTACATGAGTTCAACTCGTAACATTGCTTGGTTTCAAGGCAGGTGTGAGAGCGAGTGCGAGCGAGACAGCGCGAGAGTGATTGAAGTGCTGGCATTTTGCCGATTGATAATGCCAATGATAAGCAGTGAGGGCCGAGCTATTAAAAGGCTATAGACATTTCATAAGACTATTCGAAAATATCAGAATACTGATAGGTTTACGAGCACATGGGCCCCAATAGGCGACACGTGCTCGCCCCTCGCAGCCATTAGGTGATTGTGTCCGAAGTGCAATGCAGTTGCACACATATAACAAATAAATAAATACGTACACACATTAACACCCCCCGCTAAATGAGCGACAACGGAATATTGAATAATTCAAAGCGAGCAGATGACAAACAAACGCTTTGAAGGGCAAACAAAGGTGCGGGGAGGTAGGCGGGGTGCCAAATGTCTAACACATGATCGTGTTCATGGGTAGGGTCAATGCATTTGCACACTGCGCGCTGCTCAAACTGTAAAAGAACACATAAAATGTAAACAAAACATGTTAAACGTTGCGTCTTGCCCACACACACACACACAGACAGCGAGAGTAAGATAGAGAGCTTGAAGTTTTCAGCTGACTGCTGTCTCCTCATCTGCCTTGCGCGCCCACTTTCGTCTCTGTTGTCTCTAGCACAGTTTGAGAGCGACAGCTCGCTCATTTATTTACTGCACTCTGCTCTCGTCGAACGCCGCTGCGCACTGTTCTTTCGTGTTTACGCATACACCGCTGTCGCCGCCGGCGCTCGCCTACTCAGTTGAGTTTGCGCCGTGCTGCCGCGCAGTTCGTCTCCCGCGATTGTTAGCGCTTACGAGAGCTTTGCATACGTATCTACATACTTACGTGCAAGTCCGTTGCTCGTAATATATAACGGTAAACGCTGCCGCATCTATACAGATGTGCATACATATATCTATGTTTGTACACAACGTGACATAACGACGTAGTATTGTGATTGCTTCGCCCAGCGCCACTGTTGCCCCCTCTCTCCAGCCCTTGTGCAACTGATCGAAGTATGTGTTAAAGTTTCTTTTTATGCCTACGTGTGCGTGCGTGCGTTCATGTGTGTGTGTGTGTGTTTGTGTTTGTGTGTACGTTTTCATGAACGCGTTCGTGATCTTTGAAGCAAAACACAGCTGTCTGTTTCGCCGCAAGAGCCAAAGCCAGAGCAACAACAGCAATATTTTTATTTTGTTTTTGCCGACGTCATGCCAACGAAAAAACAACCAGTAGCAGTCAATTTATGTAAAGTGAAAACGTTCGCAGATACACAGTTACATACGCAGATATAGACACACACACACACACACATGCACAGCCATATAAACGTGTGCCCAGTACTTACAGTTGGCGAGGCATTGCAGTATACTCGAATCTGAACGTAACTCGTTCTCACCGGTTCTACATGCACTGGCCATGCCCAAGTAAGTTCAACATCTGTTTGTGGCTTCCAAACTGTTGCTCAATGCAAACAAATTCATTTTTGCGTATTTCGTATTTCGTGTTTTGCGTGTGCTAAAATTTTAAATGAAATAAGTAAATGGCAGGCAGGCCGAAAGCAAAAAGTGATTGCCAACACAGCTAAATACATAAAATGAAATTTTGTGCTTTTTTTTTATTTATTTTGCCTAATACATGAACGAATATTTTCAAGGCCAATATCACTTGTTATATACTGTTTATAACAAAACTTGACTTGGGGCATATGCGTTGCACAAGCGAACAAATTGAAAACAAAGCTATTCTTGAGAATTTTTGCCACGCACCGTAAAAAATAATTAATATTTTTTTTGCTTAAATAAAGAAGAACTGTGTTTCAATTAGCTTTAATATAAAGTTTTTTTTATCTTTCCACTACAGGGTATTTGCTAGTCATTAACTTGCGTTTTATGCATTCTTACTTTTGGCGATTTTTTCTCTTATTTGTTGCGTTGCTTTCTGCGCTGCCAAAAAGGCATTGGCCCATTTCAGGCACCCCTTTCGCCGTCCTTGTTGCCTCTGCATGTAAGCATTTGATTTTGCTTTTTAAATTGTATTTAATTTTTTTGCTGCTGCTGTTGAGACTCATTCCACAAGTGCATTGAAACAGCAGCCACATTTAAAACTGAATCAGTGGATTCAACTCGCGTTCCACAGATGCATTGAAACAGAATCCACAATAGCAGTTATAGAACTTTTGGATCTCCATAACAATTGACAAGAACAACAAAGACGACAAGAAAAAAACGCCAATTAGTCATGACGGCGGCATTTCCGAAATATGTAAATGTATGTGCACACACACATACACACGAACATATATGCATAGGTAGCGCCGAATTGTGAATGTCTTTCGTTTTCCATCGCACCACCTACCAAACGGAGACGTAAATTTCACAGTTTGTTTTTTTGTCATTAACATTTTTTGCGTGCTTTGTGTTATTATTTGCCAGCGGACAAAACAGAACGACGAATTGCGTCTTTGCCTTTATTTACACACACACACTCTAAAAAGCAAGCAGCAAGAACAGCAACAACAACAACAGTGTTTTGTATGTGCTCCAAAAATAAGCGCGCGCGCGCGTTATCGTTTTATCGATAGCGTCGGCGAGAACAAAACAAAACAAAATATCAACAAAAACAAAACTGTGCACTGCAATTGCTTGCGCTCTCTTTCGCACGCATTCGTTGTTGAGTTGTTTACGCTATGCCTATCGCACACACACACACACGCACAGGGCGTTCAAATTCATGTTCATGTTTATTTAATTGATTTCTAATCATTTATTTCGTCTAATTTCTCACTCACTCCGTATCTCTCTCTCGCTCTTTCTATCTCTTTACAGATACGGCTGCTATGGATCCAATTTTCTTTTCACCTTCGAATGGTATACCCTCTGAGAGTAAACTCGCCACTTATATGGTAAGTGTTGTTATTGTTTTTGCCTTTTTCTTATTTTTCCTTTTTTTTTTGTGTTTAAGCGCACAGTTTGACGCGCATTTGACGTGACAGTTTGAGAGTCACGCGCTTGTGCTTTACATGCAAATGTATTTCGGAGTAGGCGGCCTAACAAATGACCCTGCCTGTAATGCATACATACATACGTTTTATATATGTACGTATGTATTTGTAATTCCAAAGTGCTACAACAACAAACAGCTGTTTGATTAACAGCTGAAGTATGTTTTGCTTTTGGCGAACAGATTGTAATTTTAATTATGCTTTATGTATTTGTTTTCACTCAATTTGCTTGAAACAATTTAAAATCCATTTATAAGTTCATATGCAGTGTATCTGTACTCACATACGTATGTATATCTGTATACTTGACCGACTTTTTAGCGACTATCAACATACATATATATGTACACATAAATTGTCATTTACTGTATCTCTGAATATGCATAAGATACCAGCAATAACAATAATTTGTTTTCATCCATGAATATTGTTGTTTTTGTCGCCGAAATAAAATGAAAAGAAAATAAAATGAATGCATATTTAATAAAAAAAATTATGGCGCAGCAAGTGCGAAATGTTTATTTCGAAATGTCGGCCTAATTAATTCAGTAAACCCAATAGGTGAGAATCGACGGAAAAATAAATAAATAATATATTTGTATGATAAATATTAATGTATTTTTATATACAGAAAATAGCGTTGTTGCCACAATAATATTAAGGTGACGCTGTTAATGCAAACTAGTAAAACTTTTAATGTTAGATAACAGAGCGCCTTATTCAATCGCTAAGTGTTAAAGGTAAAAGAAATTAATATTTTTACAGTAATTACAGTGATGATTATTTCACATGCTAATTCTATATTTTTGAGTTAAAATATCAGTATCAGTTGTAGACAATGTTAAGGCACTTTCAGTACATCGCGCAGTTAAAAACCCATGTTAATTCTTTACTCAGTTGAACCTGTGAAGTCTAACCTGGTTAACAGACAGTTAAAAACAGCAGCTTTTGTGCTTTTGACGAATGTAAAGGCACTTTCAAAGCGCTGCTCTGTTAAATGGATACGCTAATTTTTATTTCTTTTAGGTTTAGCCTCACTTGTCATTTAGCTGCAGATAAGATAAAAGATACACAGTTAACATATATTTTTCTAGTAATGCCCATAAGTACATGTACATAGATTTTACAAATACAAAGCTCTGTTTCTACGCTATCTCTGTTATTCAAACACACCCACACTCTCTCTTTCTTTCTCTCCCTCTCTCTCTCTCTCTGTTTCTCTCTCTCTCTTTCTTTCTGTCTCTTCTCTCTTTAACTATCGCTCTGCTTTTGGCAGAATCGACAGAATGTTGCCACTCCGTCGAGCTATGGGCTGAATAACGGTAACGTTAACGTTAACGGTAACGCTAACGTTAACGGGTTCTCACTGCTTAACTTGGACTCGTCCCTAGCAGTTAATAAGAAGTCTCAGGTAAAATGCAGCAACAAGAGCTACGTAGTGTGTCATAAACCCAAACACCCCACCACCCTTCATGTTAGTAGATAGCCCAAATCCAACAACAAAAAACACCCCAACTAACTCCTCTTTTAAAGTGTGTCTCTGTTTGTTTTATACTCTGTTCATTAAGTGAAACAAGCGTATTGGCTTTGAGTAACGGCTGTTCTGCAGTTCGTCCGGCTGTCCAGAGAAATTGGTGCATACTCTGTAAAAAACATTGTTGCTGGCTAAATGATCCCAGGCTTTGGTTGTATGTCACAATTTTTTTTGTGGTTTTAAAGGAAGTAACTATATTTATATTTTGTTTTTTATATATAGAAAACTATTTTATTGTTTTTGTTTAATATGAGGCATAATATTTTCTTATTAATGCAGCCTCCGAGATCAGGCAATATAAGTGTTTGGGGTCAAATTTTTTTTCGATCTACTGATATTATATTATCCTTGTTAGAAAAACTAAATTTGATAAGGTGATCAGGTCTCCGACTAGGCTAAAAATATAAGCTTTCTTTTTTCAGCTTTCGTCGAACTCAAAAATCAATTAAACGCATTTTACACCTCATTTTCTCATTTACCGCAGAGAATGAACAGAGTATTGCGCAGTCGGCTACAGCCGAATGCAGTGTTCTCACCTCTTTCGCACATTTCTTTCGAGTCTATTTAAACGAAATTTGATCTAATCCTAAATAGGTAACTCCACAGTCGCCCGAATTCATTCCAACGCGCATCAATTCGTCTCCCAACTTTTACCCACCATATCACATGAATAATGGCCTAAACGGCGTCAATGGGTTAACAGCCGCAGCAGCCGCCGCCGCCGCCGTTGCCTCCGTCGCGGCGCCCGCCTCCACATCGACTGTGGCCGCCGTCGCCGCCTCCGCCTCATCCGTGAGCATCAGCAAAACGTCAAATGGCAGCGGCTCCTCTTCCATGCTATCCATGCAAAAGTCGGTCGTCGCTGCAACAGTTAATATTGGGCAGCAGCAGCAGCAACAGCAGCAGCAGCAACAGCAGCAGAAGCAACAGCAGCAACAATCTTCACTGGTGAACGATACCGTTGTTGCCAGCTCGGCGCCCATTGCAATTATTCCAAATCCCGCCGCGGCGCCATTTGTCAGCAGCATGTCCGCCCAGACGCCGCTAAAGGGGCGCAACGCGATGTTGCGCCAGGATTCGCCCACGGCGACTCTCATCGGGGGCGAGAAGTCCCCGCCACACGGCATGACCCCGCACGGCGCCTCGCCCATACCCACAACATTGCCGGCGAGCGTGCATCAGGTGAGTGGCAAGGTCAAAGTTGACACGCCTCAACACGACTTTAGAAATCCTGCCTGAAACTTGAACTTTCAAGAAATATTGGACTTTAGTGAATTTAGTGATTTTAGACTATTTGAATAATGAATTTATATACACTTTATTCATAATTTTTAAAAAATAAATCTAAAAATCCTACCTGACACTTAGACTTTTAGGTAATATAGGATTTCAGTGAATATATAGATTTTTTGAATTATAAATGTAGAGAAATTATAGAAATTGAAATTCTACAAATTCTGCCTGAATTTTTAAGGAATATAGAATTTAGGTAAATATACAGATTATTTGAAAACAGAATTTATAAAATCCCTAAATCCAAATTTGGTTTTTTGTTTAATTTAAAAAGAAAATGTATCATTGTGAACTTGTTATTATTTGTGAACTTATTACGGATTACTCGATTAGGCGTATATACGTCCTTCATCCTAGCTAGCTAATATTTTGGAAAAATTAGTTTTTAATTATATGCTTCAAGTGATTCTAAAAAATTCGCAAGAATTTAACTCGCAAAATTGACTTGGGCAGTTGGTATTATTTATCAAATAAAAAATATCTCATTGTTTCTTTTAAGCTATTCAAATGTCAGCAAAAAATTGAACTAAAGTATAAAATGAGATTTATTGAAATATTTTAATGCTTCTTAGAGAGATTCAAAATCGCATATTCTTGAAATTTATATTTAATGTCGTGTTGAGTCAAAATCAAATTTGGTCACAAAATCCGTACTTACGTTCAATGTTTTTCCATTTCCCAATTGGCAGGAAAACGTGGGCGGCACAATCTACTTTTATCCCACTGCGAATGCACAGAACAACCAGCCGGTTGTCAATTCGGTGGTGGTGGATGCCGCACATCCGGCGCACCCGGCCCACCATGGCGTTGTCAACGCGGTGGCGCCACTGAGCGCGGTGCCCTCGCAGCTGATGTACGCGGGGCATGTGTATCCGGGGCCCGCGTCCAATGTGATCGCCATGCAGCCAAAGACGCAACTGGAGTCGGCGTTCTTCATGCCCGACGAGATGCGCTCCGATATACTTGCCCGCAACGAGATCTCCAATCTGATTATGGACGCCGCGGAGGCCGCACAGCACGCCCTCCCCCTCGAGGTGGACAACTACCATGCCCTCTATCCCCTGGAGCCGCCGGCCCAGCCGATGCACACCAAACTCACCTTGCCGGCCAGCACGTACCGGGCCACGCACAACAGCACCGGGTTCAAGTACTGCCTGAGAAGATTACACGGTGAATACGCTTTCTCAACTTCCGGGATAGCTTATGTCCATCCCCTTTTCCCAAATCTATTTATCTCACTCACCTTTAAAGCCACAACAGATTAAACAGATTACCGGTGACCTCCTCCAAAGATAGCACAAACATTTTTTGGGGACGTGACAAACAGATTTAATCTTTACATCTCCCTTAGCTGTAAATTTAGATGTGTCTCATTTTTGTCAAACCTATTGCTGATGACCTCTAAAGATCGCGCAAATACGCCCACAATATGTATCTCTATATCTTAAAGCTAGCGAAGCGAAAAATCCGACCAGACCCACTTCCAAAGTAACAAAAAATCGTTATTTTCTCATAGTAATAATTAAGAGCGTTGTCGGCTGTTATTATACTGTGAACGAGTATCGCGCAGTCGGCTACACCCGACTGCAAAGTTCCAACTTGCTCTAATCGTATTTCGTGGCTCTTCAGGCTTTCGTTTGCAGTCCACAAAATGCATGACACTCGTGGAGATGTGGAAGAAGTTGCAGCACACGAATGTGGTGCAGCTGCGTGAGGTGTTCACGACAAAAGCATTTGGTGATAACTGTAAGTGCCTGTCATATCGAGTGTGCCCCGTACCGTACTCATGTCTCGCTTACAGCCCTAGTATTAGTATACGACTACTATCCCGGCTCACAGACATTGCTAGCCAAATACTTTACGCCAGCGCCAGAGACCAACGGCTACACAGATCCATTCCAAGGCGAGGCACGCCCCTTCAGGTGAGTTGAACGCCCCCCCGGAGCGCTTTCGAAATCAATCAGCTAATCGACTCTTTTCGTGGCAGTCATAAGAGCAACATGCAGCGCACAAATAACGGACCTTTGCTGCCCGAGTCGACAATTTGGTCGATCATAATGCAGCTGACCGCGGGCCTGAGGGCCATACACCAAGCGGGACTCGCCTGCAAGTGAGTGAAGCAACAACAACAACGGCAACACAAATACCCTACCAGAAGGAGGCAGATCAAATACCCTTGCAGACGTTTAGATAATTGGCAGATGTGCGGGGGATTGTAAAGATATATGACATATAGTTTCATTTTGGTGTTTTATGTTATAATTAACTAGTTAAGAGTGCGCGACGAGTAGATATCCTGTTCATGAGTTAAGGAACAACAAGTAAAGGAACAACAACGCCAACAAAGATACCCTACAAGAAGGAGGCAGATTAAATATCCTTACAGTTCAGATAATTAGTCCAAAAATGTTGTGTGTCGAGCTCTTAAAATCCGAGTTATGCTCAAAATCGGAAGCATCTTATTAACTTTCAATAAATTGGGAGTGCTTCTAAAGCAAAAGTAAACTCTTAATTGTTCGGAAATGGAGGAAAACCTAAATTCAAATATTTTTGACACAGCATTTTCTCCGAAACAAGAATTAATTTACTTTCTAAGATCTGGGATTAAGTCTTCCAACTATAATATGCAAGTGCACAATTTTATTACAGTAGTTTTTAATTAATTTGACTAGCATAGTTTAGGAGAGAAAAGATAGAAATACAGGTTGTGTTACCTATCCAGCATATATATCAGAAGATTTATAGTGACGGAGATATGTCTTATGCGTAATAATGTAAAATTATAAGTTAGAAATTATTTCTCCGCATTTCTGCCTTTCTAGAATACTAGATCCCACAAAGATCATTGTTACAGGGAAGCGTGTGCGCTTCAGCTCCTGCTGCATCTCAGATATCACGCAATTCGACCCCAATGCGGCCAACCCCCTGGCACTGGTCAACATGCACCAGCAGGTGAGCAGCAGCATTCTGAAATCGTATATATAGAGTATCTAAAGTCTGTTTTCTTTCGCTGCAGGATGATCTGACCGCACTGGGTCGCTTAGTATTAGCGCTGGCCTGTCGCTGTCTGCAGTCCGTACAGCGTGACAATGTGCAGTCCAGCATCGACATGGTAACCAGAAACTACTCCACCGATCTACGTAATTTTATAGTGTAAGTACCCGAGTCGTATACGCCGAATTCCCTTTTCACACGATAGAAACGTTCCCAAGTAAATTGTGTACAAAATATATATTGGCTAAATGGAAAAAGTAGATTGGTGCCAGAGGCCCCAAAAGGCAACTTTAAAGTACAATTAACAATATGAGAATCTATTTTCCGTGCTTACACATTTTAAGTCATTAAAGAAATATGTAAGAATTAATTATGATTTGGAGCAAAGAAAATAATAATAGAAATTCGTGAATATAAAAAAGTCAACAAATAATATAACCATTCAAAAATGTTATTCGTTGTCCCTTTCTGACAATAATACGCATATTTTTGAGAAAGACAGCAATATAACTGCTGTCCCTATAATTATTTTTTGTTTTTGTAATTTTTGAGAATTATTGATCTTTTAATACTTTGGCGAAAGACAGCATATAACTGCTATCTCTAGAATTATATTGCTTATAATTTTCAAAAACCATTTGTCAATTATTTATTTGCATCTCTATTTCCCATTGTTGATAAATCATGTGTAATAAAAAAAAATGCATAGGAAAAAAAAGCAATTCGTGTTAAAAGAGAAAACGACGTGTTATTTCAAAGAGGGTTATGTGTACGCTGAAATGATTGCTGATCCCGTCTAATCTCTCCCACAAACCTTCACAGTTACCTCTTCACCACGAATAACCGCCGCTCTGTTACTGATCTAATGCCCATGATTGGCGCTCGCTTCTACACGCAACTGGACGCTCTGCAGGCACAGGTCGACATGCAGGAGGACGAGCTGGCCAAGGAGATGGAGAACGGGCGCCTGTATCGCATTTTAGTTAAACTGAACAGCATCAATGAGCGACCCGAGTAAGAACTTGAATTGAACCACTATACACTACAAGCAGTCGTTAAATCGACTAGCACTAAGATGTTTGGTCCCACTGCAGCGGATTGAGATTTTGTAGAAGCCCGCATTGTGTGTCTCGCTCACACAGCATGCTACTGCTTGCAATCGTGTGTGTGCGCATGTGCACACAAGCCGACCAACGAGATGTGTGTATGCATGTGCACACAAGCAGCAATGGGCTGAAATTCCAAATTTTAAATTTTCAGTCGCATTTCTTCCCCTGCAAAAGGAGACTAAAGACTAAAGAAATATTTAAAGGGCTCGCCACAGCGGCATGATCTCTTTCTATTTTTACACACTGAAAATGGGTAAAAAGAAGGGTATAATGGTTTTGGGTAAATGTATGTAACAGGCAGGAGGCATCTTCGAGCCCATAAATTTATTTACTTTATTTGGACTAACATTATAAAAACAGTTATGTTTTAACAGTAGCGTTAGGAACATATGCATTGGCATTTTGATCAACAATTAAAAGGTTTCATACAATATTTAACATTAAGTCTGTATGTATGAACGCGTTGACTTCGGGGACTTCAGGGGACTTCGACAAGAGTTTTAAGAGCATCTATAAGAGCTAGATCCACCAAATTTGCATACACATCTTTTTAAGCCCTGAAACTTTAATTTTCTTTTGCATGGGAAGACAGAGAGCATTGCAGCATCTGCCTGCACACATACATACATACATACATGCACACATTTCGTTGCTCGCATACATAGACGATTTCAAGCAGCTCCGTGCAGTATGAGCGAGACAGGTGTCTACTAGATCTCAATGCTATGCAGTGAGAAAAACACGTCGAAAACGTTTTTTGTATTGTATGCTTAGTGCTTGAAAATAAGGGAACTATAAATCTAAATCTGATACCTTTATGCCCCCTGCGCCAGCTTCAACTTGGACTGCACTTGGTCAGAGACTGGTGATAGATATATGCTGAAATTATTCCGTGATTTTCTATTTCATTCCGTCACCGAGGATGGCCGACCCTGGCTGGATCACGCACACATTGTACAATGCCTCAACAAGCTGGACGCGGGCTCCATCGAGCGCGTAAGTATCGCACTGGCATCCCGCTCTGGCAGAGATTAATCCCCGTTTCCTCTTCAGGTGCAATTGATGTCTCGCGATGAGCAATCGGTACTAATTGTCTCCTATGCTGAACTCAAGAATTGTCTGGAGAATGCATTCTCTGAACTGATGTCGAGTGCGGCCAACTGAGCACCTCAATCGAAAACAACAACAACAATAATGATATAAAAAAAACAACAACAAACACGCGCAGCTCACTTAGCCACGCCCCCATCCCTTAACCCAATCCCCTACTCGACCACAAGCAACTACGATTAAATGGTTTAAGATGTAAGAGAAAACATTCATTATAACTAAGACATTTTGGCAAATGCCGTTTAAGTAAGTGAATGAAGAATATAAAACTTAAAAGAAAACAAAAGAAAAAACACATAAATAAATAATACAAAATCAACTACATACGCAGATTTATATTGTTAAGCCAAGCAAAAAGATAATGATAAAGATGAAAGAAAGAAAAAACAACTGATATCCAATGTTATGTTAGATCTTAACTACATTTTAGGCATTTAAACTTACATACAAAAACACAACAAAAACAAATAAACCAACAACAACAACATACAGAAAAGGAGCAACAACTTTTTGAAAACGAAATCTCTCCAAAAAAAATCGTTAAAAAACGCAAAATATACAACAAAAAAAAAGTAAACAAAAGAAGAAAAAAAAACGTAAAAGTACGAAAAAAAACTTGCAAAATTTGTTAAAACAAAAAAAAGCGAAACAAAAAAGTACGAAAAATGCAAAAAGTTGATCTATTTTTACAGAGCTAAATGAGAAAGAAAGAAAGTATTTATATGTATTGAAAAGTCTAAAAGAAAGAAAAGCTAAACTTAAAAAAATTGTAAAACAAAACAAACGAAATTGTGCAGTGCGAAAATGTTGACCAGCAACAAAAAGATAAAGAAAAGTAAACAAAAAAACTGAACGAGGAACCATAAGAAATGTTTTAAGCATTGTCTGAGCGCCTGCCCCTAAAAACCTACAACAACAACAACAACAGCAACAACAACTACAACACGAACAACCAAAAACGCAAAACGAAAATGAAAAAAAAAACATTTCTTATTTTTCAACTAATATTTTTATAGTGAAATATTTTTTAAATGATGGATTTAAACAAACAAAAAAAATGAAATGCTAATGAAACACTATGTATTTGTAAAAAGTATAAGATTGTTGTATTAAGGAGAAGAACAAGAAGTAGCAGCAGAGGACGATGATGATAAAAAACATGCAAAGCGACGCACAGCGCGACTTGGCAAGTTGCTCAAAACAAACGTAAAAACAATATAATATACATATTTATATATATAAACAAAGAAGAAACGGAAACGTCTAGGCCACACACAGCGTGATATGTATATACATATACTCTTTCATTTTTATATGTACAACTCTTGATGGTCTTCGGTCATGCAAATATTTATAATGGTTTATATATATTATTTCTTGTTCACACACCTTTTAAATGCACGCTCCAAAAATTGCAAGTACAACAACAACAAGAAAATTTACTTAAAAGTCTGTCTATATATATGTGTGTATATATTTATATATATACTTATATATATTATTTTAAAAGCTACTCCAACTGGCGCCTGGGGTCAAAAGTCGCGTTGCGCCTGCGCGGCCGCATATCACGTTAAACCGAAATTTAAATCCAAAACAAACCACAAACAAATGGCTTCAACCACTCAAAAACAAAAAAGAAAAAAGGAAGAAAACCACCAGCAACAATGTCATAAAACTTTTGTAAAAATACAATATGCCTTATGGCACGAAATTGTATTATCATTTATTGTACGAAATTTGGGTAGTTCGTTTTTCCTCTATATATACATATGTCTGTATATACATTATTTTTGTTGTTGACACCTTTTACACGACATCCCAAGAACTAAATCGTTGTTTTTTTTTTGCTTTCGTTTGCATCGATTTGCCAACTATTTTCTACATATTTATTCTCTTTTTCACTTGAAATATTTTCGTACGCCCCCTTTTTTCCACGCTCTTTCTGTTTGTCAGGCATTATGCATACTCGTACTTTTCTCTTTTAAGTTATTGTGTACTTCAAAGTAAGACTAATTAATTAGTTATAAATTTTATTATTAAAAAAAAACAAACGAGAAAAACCTACAAAAACAATGTCAAAGAAAATTTTTTGAGAAAAACCAATAAAAAAAATATTAAAATGTTTAAACAAAACTGAAATTGCGTTTCGATTTGAACTGCATGAAATATATACACAATTTCTTTTCCTTAAAAAGCTTGCCTAAAGAAAATCAATCCTTCTATACTAGCTTATTGTTTTCTTCCTTATTTATTTTTAAAGTTGGGCCGAAATCCTGGCAGTACTGCAATACCAGGCCAACCCGTGACAGAGGTGGAGCAAGCCCCTAGCACTCCGTCAATTTCCAAAAATCAGTTTAACATTTGTTGTCCTCCGATGGAGGATCTATCAGATGTTAAGCTGATAAGAACAGATACTACACTTTGATCTTAGCCATAAGGCCGAGAAGCGATAACCTGACAACGTTCTGTCCAACATGAGTCTGTAAAAAGCAGCTAAAACTAGTTGCGAATTTTAACACTAGCTGCTAAATTTCTTTTGTTACAACGCATGCGCACTCGCAGAGAAACTTAATTTCTGGTGGTGGAATTGCACTCGCCGCAAAGTATGCAGCACATACATAAAGATTTTCAACAGGCAAGCGTACTGTAATTCCCAAACTGTTCTGGCACAAACTGGGTAGTATAGCTGGCGTTGAGTTCTGTAAAGTTACTCTGGCTTCTCTTCAATTGTCGAATAAATCTTTCGCCTTTTACTAAAGATTTCCGTGGAGAGGAGCACTCTAATGAGTCTAAAATAATTTTTGCTAGTGCCTGATTGCAAAATCGGGCCATTATAAATACATTCGTTAAACAATTAAGTTAAGAAATGCCAAAGGATTTTATTATTTTTGGAAATGTTTATTTTAACTAAATAATTACAACGTATAATACAAATTTTATAGTTAAAACTTGAAAATGTAAAACTTTCGTGTGTTAGCGTATAAAGGGTAACATTTGTTCGTTGTTTTTTTTTAGCTTTTAAGCGGCATAAGTTGGGGCAATTTTTGTATATTTTTATAAAATTTGTGAGGCACTATTTTCGTTTGGGCATAAAAATTTTGTGGTTGGTGTCTTGATAGAGAGTTGTTGTCTTATGTGATTATCACAGTTAAATATGTAAATGTTCAGCCGCGCTTCTATATACCCTTTCTTTTTTTACATGTTTTTCGAATTCGAAACGAACGACAAATGCGAAAGCTTGGGCGAAAGATGTTTGTGTTCTACATAGTTGTGCAATCCTTTTTAGCTACATCATATAATCTACTTAAACTTAAGCTTTAATTAAACTTATATTTAGTAAAAAAAAAATTCAGCTGAACTTGAGCAAACTTTTGAGTATTTTTCGCGTTAGTTTGGAGACGGGGGGTCGGCAGTTTCGCATACAAACTAAAACTAAAGGGGGGATGGGTGCATCATTTAATAATGTATGTATGTATTAACAACTTGAAAGGACCGTTGAGGCCCAGACAAAGCTCCTTTAACCCACTTCGCGTCGTCGCGTCTTAGGCAGGCGCCTCCGTTGGCGCATGGCAGCCCTCAACATTATCGGGCCAATCGCAGACGTTCTCCTGGGGATTGAAGACCAGGTTGGCAGGACATGGCATGTGATGCTTGCGCTCGCCCTCGCACATGTAGTAATGTGTGCAGTCGGCCCAGTCCTTGTGGTAGCTAATATGGCCATCCTCCTCCGCGCAGGCCACCTCGTGGGCTGTGTGGAAAATGGATTCGCAGAGTAAGTCATAGTCATAGCCATAGTCATGTTCATTTAGAACTTACGATCCTTAGTTGTGTAGGCGCCGCGTGGACCATGTGACTCGTAGGGACCGTCGTATTCCAGTGTTACCTTGTAGTCGTTCAGCTCGTTGCTTAAGGCATTCAACAGCGGATATTTGCCGCTGCCGCAGCGGCCGGAGAAATCGTCCATATCGATGGACCAGACCATGATGCCGCCAAAGCCCTGCTCCTTCAGCCATTCCGTCTAAAAAGTGGGGTATATCACTATAAGCTGGCAAGAGTATTATCCGACTTTGCCAGGGCAAAGTATTTTATATTGCATTTCAAACTAGTTTTTTTTTTGGCCATAAATATTTAAAAAACGCAATTAGTGAGTCCATCAGTCAGTGTGTCAATTGTTCCGTGAGCCAGTGGGGGAACCAATCCGTCAATCAATCAGGCAGTGAGTGAATCAGGCCGTCAATCAGTCAGTCCGTGAGACAAAATAAAGCTGTCTGTTAGTCAGTCAATCAGTTAGTGAGGCAATCAGTAATTCAGTCAAAAAAGTCAGTCTGTTGGTCAATCAATCAGGCAGTGAGTGAATCAGGCCGTCAATCAGTCAGTCCGTCAGACAAAACCCAATCTAACTGTTAGTCAGTCAATCAGTTAGTGAGTCAATCAGTCATTCAGTCAAAAAAGTCAGTCGGTTGGTCAATCAATCAACCAGGCAGTGAGTGAATCAGGCCGTCAATCAGTCAGTCCGTGATACAAAAACCAATCTGTCTGTTAGTCAGTCAATCAATCTGTCAGTGTGTCACTCAGTCTTTCAATCAATCGGGCAGTCAGCCTGTCAAGCAGTTGATCAGTCCGACACTAAGTCCGTCAGTCAGTCAGTCACGCAATCAATCAATCAGTCAGTCTGGACAAGCAGTAAATATAATAAAGGCACCTCCTCGACGTACCTTCGTCTTCAGCGAACGCTCGTCGTCGAAGCCCACCCATTGGTTGCCTCTGTAGGCGAAGGGCACCTGCTGCTCGGAGTCCCACACGAGCGTAGTGTTGTCGGCCGCCAGGAAGGAGCAGACCTCGTAGTAGCTCAGGAAGCCCGCCTCGTTGGTGAACTTGCCGGCCTTGCCGCCGCCCGAGGAGGGTGAACCGATGTCGAACTGGGTGTCGTTGACCAGCTCGAAGCTGCGTCCGTATGTGGGCATGCCAATGAGCAGCTTCTCCTTGGGCGCGCCCTGCTTCACCCACTCCCGAGCGCTGTAGTCCACGGTCAGCTTCTTCTGATAGCCGGTGGCCGACTCCAGGGCGAACAGCGGCGAATTGTGGCCCACTGTGCGCTCCCACTGACCGTGGAAATCGTAGGTCATCACGTTGATGAAGTCCAGATATTTCGAGATCTCTGGCACATCGTAGCCGGCGGCGATGGCCTCAAAGGAGGCGGGCACCGCAGCTGTCAGCAGTAGGCGTGGCAGGCCCGAAGACTTCGCCTCGCCCTCGAAGGCGACACGCAGCTCGCGCAGCAGATTCACATAGGCGACCCGATCCTCGGCGCCGCGCGGATACTCCCAGTCCACGTCCAGGCCGTTGAACTTGTAGTCCCGCAGAAAGTCGATGGCCTCGTAGACGAACTGGTTCATGCGGAAGACGTTCGAGGTGAGCTCCTTGAAGGGTGTCGAGCCGAAGGCCCAGCCGCCGATGGCCAGCAGGATTTGCAAATCGGGATTCGTGTCGCGCAGCGCAATCACGCTCTCATAGTTCTCGGGATCATCGTCGGTGGCCTCCGCCAGTTTGTAATCCTGCAGCGTGGCAAACGCGTACACAATGTGCGTGCAGAGCTTGGGATCAATGTGCTCCGGCTCGAATTTGCCGGCGCCGGGACGCTTGGCCGACCAGCTGGTCAGGTAGCAGAAGACCTGAGCGGGACGAGCTGCAAGGATCGTTGGAGCATTACTTCGCTGATCTGTCGGGGGTAAATCCCTAGCTTACTGTTCTGTTCGATGGCGTTCGAGCCCGACTTGATGCGATGTTTCTTCTGCGTCTGCGGCTTGCGCACCTTCTTCAGCACCTCGTCAACTGAGATCTTGATGGGTTCCGGTTTCTGTGAATTCGAGTAGTGGAGATTAGTTTGAATTGTACTAGTATGTTATACAATACTCGTATATATTTAATTATACGTCTGAACCCAACTTGAATATAAACTTGGAATATATGCTTCAGTCAGATAAAGTATTAGGATTTAATCTATCTCTCAATTTCAGAGCTAGATACATTAAATGTTTGCAGACAGATTACTGATGACCTTCTCTAAATATGGGAAAACTTTCCTTGGCTACGCCCACTGGGGGCGTGGCAAATCGATCAAATGTGTACATCTCCCCCAATTTTACAGCTAGTTACATAAAATCTTTGCAGACAGATTGCTAATGACCTTCTCTAGAAATGACAATGTCTTTCTCGATAAAGTTTATATATCTCCCTCAATCGTGAACCCACAATTGCCTCTTCCGGTTGCCAATCATACCTCTTCGATGTCCTCGAATGTGGCTGCGACGGCCGTCCAGTTGACGTCCTTGGCCTCCTTGCCGCGCGAGATGCCGAGCAGCTCCTCGCGCATGGCGCCAATCAGGGGGTACTTGACGTTGCCGCCGCACACCTCGCCCTTGAAGTCGTCCATGTCGACGGTCCAGACCATGGCGCCGCCGAAGCCGTTCGATTTGATCCACTGCATTTTGTTGCGAATGGCGCGCTCGTCGTCGAAGCCCACCCACTGGTCGCCGTCGACCATGTAGGGCACCTTCATCTCCTCGTCCCAGACGTAGACGGCGCCGTTGAGCAGCATCTCGCAGATCTCGTAGTAGGCCAGGAAGCCGCTCTCCTTGGTGTAGACGCCCTCGCGACCGCCGCCCGTCGCCGGCGCGTTCGGTCCATGTTTGTCCGCGTTGGCCAGCGTAAAGGAGCGTCCGTAGGTGGGCATGCCGATCACCAGCTTCTCCTTGGGCGCGCCCATCTTGACCCACAGACTGGCCGCGTTGTCCACCGACAGCTGCTTGCGCCACTCCGAGTCCGACGAAGGGGCATAGCTGCAGTCGGGAAAGGATTATTGCAGATATACTTATATATATATATATTTTGATGTACACCTAATTCACTTTTTACGCGAATTTCGGATGACATGCGTTAAAAATTTACCAAACTTCTCTTCTTACACGAATTTTTTTACTTTAACACTATTTGAAATGAATCCTTTTCATAAATTTCGCATTATTCATTATTGTGAGTTTTGAATATAATACAGAACTAATTTCCCAAATTGATATTGAATAACATTTTACTTATTTTATATTCATGAATTTCTGAAATTATTTTCTTCATGAAGTGAAAACTGATACATCTCCCTTAGTTTTAAAGCTGACCTCATTTATAGATCGCTCCAAAAATGTGTGGATACCCCCGTCGGGGGCGATCTGCCACAGTTTAAAGCTACACACATCTTTTTAAGATACGCCCATTTGGGGCGTGGCAGATCGATAAGATCCAGAGATCTTTTTCACACGCATTTGCTGGGAATGCATCTATCGTGTTCGTGTAAGAAGGGAGGCGTATACGCAATATTTACAGTGGTGCATTGTGTCCCGTTTCGCGCTCCCACTTGCCGTGGAAGTCGTAGGCCATCAGGTTGATGAAGTCCAGGTAGCTGGCAATGGCGGGCACATCGTAGCCACCGCGGACGTTGTCCGGGCCGACGGGCACGGCGGCAGAGAGGAGCAGACGCGGCTGCTTCAGCTCCTGGGCCTCGGCCTCGAAGGCCTCGCGCAGCTCCTTCAGCAGGAGCACAAAGTTCTTCTTGTCGTCGGAGCCCTTGGGGTACTCCCAGTCCATGTCGAGGCCGTCGAAGCCGCGCTTGCGCAGGAAGGGTATAGCCGAATAGACGAAGGTTTGGCGCGTGTAGCGCGTGGCCGACATGTCCTTGAACTTTTGCGTGCCAAAGGACCAGCCGCCAATAGCCAGCAAAATCTGTGCAAGATCTCATTAGTCAGCGTCCCCAGTCAGGACCCAGTTCGGTGCTTACCTTCAGCTTGGGATTGGCCTTGCGCAGATTCATCATGCGCTCGTATAGTCCGGGCACGTTGTCCTTGGTCTCATCGTTGGACTCGTAGGAGCTCAGTTTGCCCTTCTTCAGCCAGCCGAAGGCGAAGATAATGTGCGTGCACAGATCGGCGGGTATATCCTCGGGCACGAACTTGCCAATTTTCACACGGTACTGCGACCAGTTCGTGTAGTAGCACACGATCTTCGGCGTGCCATCGTCCACCTTGGTCTTCTTGCCCTTCAGGGATGAGCCGCTGGCCACCAACGCAGTTCCGCCGGCGGCTGCCGCTGCTGCTGCGGCCGTTCCGCCCCGGATCTTCGACTTGGAGCGCAAACGGGTCCGGCTGACGCTGGTGGTCGAGGCGGGCTCCTGGTCGATCCGCTTCTCAGCCACAGGCGCTTCGGTGGCCTTCTTGGCGGCCACCAAGTTGCTGCGCGACGAGCTGCTCACCGTGGTCGGGCGACGCAGGCGCCGACGCGTCTTGGCTGCAGAATGAAAGAAGAACAAAAATATTGAGGATTAAGGATTCACAATCATAAGGGAGACTTTTCCGATGTAAAACAGAGGCTTTGGCCCTATGCTGATCTGAACATGTCGCTGAGGTCGGCTTTCTAGCAGGATACCTGTCCGAAGCATGCTTTAAATTCGGTAAGGATTAACATTGTGACCTTTTTGTCTTCCGACTAACTATATAGAATATATTTAAAGACAATTTAAAGCAAGGAACTATTGTTGTAGTATAGGATATAGTTTGAATCTATCAACACAACTATTTTTTTATTTTTAATAGCACTGCCTGCTGTGGCCTTCGAGACAACTTATTAATTTAATTTATATTTATGTATTTGCTGCTTATTCGCTTCATATAAACAATTCTTAAGATAATTTATGAACAATTATTTACAGTGTGGAATTACACTTCGTGTATTAACTAATATATACATTTAATTGTCGATATTTATAAATAGGGACAAAAGTACTTAAAAACAATTCCTTTTAAAAAGCTAACCCATAATGACAATGCTATTTTACCAAAAAATGCAAAAAGAAATTATTTTCAATAATGTATATATTTGAAATGCAGAATCAATCTAGAGGATAAACCATGAAAAAAATGCCATCCACCATGAAAATCGGTTGAGTTTTGACAAAGTTATGGGCGTTTGAAATATGGGATCTATGGATCCGCGAGCTTTACATGTCAAAATTGTTGTAAATTTTTACATGATTTTTGACAAAAAATTTGACCCCCTCAGAATCGGTTTTAATGTTGTTTTTTATGCTAATTGTGACAACCACAATCAAATAAAAATAGAAATTCGCAATTGTAAATTTTGAAAAAATATTTTTTTGAAAATTAGCAAGGGGGGGTACATGCTTTTTTTTGCCAAAAAATTGAAAAAAAATTATTTTCAAAAATGAATAGAAAAGATTTAGATTTAGAAAATGTCATCCACCATGAAAATCGGTTAAGTTTTGACAAAGTTATGGGCGTTTGAAATATGGGACCTATGGATCCGAGAGCTTTACATGTCAAAATTTTTGTAAATTTTTGCATTAGTGTACTGTGATCGGGTATTACGCAAGCGGCTACGTCCGACTGCAACGTTCGTACTTGTTTTGGCTTGGTATAGCAGTGCCTTTGAGGGTATTTAATCTTCGGTACTTTATCCATTTTCCATCTTGTAGTTTTAAATAATTTAAATTAACCCATATACCGCTTAGCGCTAATTCAAAAACACATCCACTTGCAGCTGACACTTGAACATCATTTACGCTCTCATCATCATTACGATCATCAATCACCATCAATCATTGGCTGTCGATTGGAATAACGAATTGCTATTGCAAGCTCGATCGCAAACAAACAAACATGTATCAAGTGGCTATAATTTAAAATGAATGTACTCGATTGGCATCTTTAGCTGTCAGATGCAAATTTACTTTGATTATAGATTCCAGGCCATTTGACAATGTCTATAACTTGTCTCGATGGCTTTTTATGTGTTACTTCTCTCGAGTGTCTTTAAGGTTTTCTTTATTTCTGCCTGTCAGCGTATAATGAAGACGCATGTTGATATGTATTCATTAATGAGACTGGCTATTCCTAAATACTTGTGCAATTAAATGCTTGTTTTATACCTGTTTTTCGTGAAATTAAATATTAAGTTAAATTGTTCGCAGCTGAAATAACAATACAAAATTATGGCGAATGCTACTCGCGCCAGTCAAAGCATGCAATTTGCGACATTTCTGCTAAAACCGGTCCAAGCGAATATTTCATCTAGTAGCGGGCCTCTCACTGCGCAAGCCCACACACAGCAAAAACAACAACAAACACCAAGCATTCATTTATATGAACTCTTATTTGCGAATATGCGCATTCAAGTGTTTCTGCTTTTGTGTTGGGGTTGCTCTGTGATTATTTTTGTTGTTGAGTTTCCTTGCGTCGCGCATTCTAGTGGCAGCTTAGTCGCTGGCACAGTACCTGGGGATATAGCTCAGTGGTAGAGCATTCGACTGCAGATCGAGAGGTCCCGGTTCAAACCCGGGTGTCCCCTTGGTAAACTTTTTCTTGATGTAATCGAAAAAATGTTCTTTTATCAATAACTCCAATATAATCTTTTCTATTCAGGAGTTAATCTATTCATATTTTTAAGTTTCAACTTGGTGTTTGGGTGCTCTAGCTCCATGTGTTGGGGATCTCAGTGTGGGGATATAGCTCAGTGGTAGAGCATTCGACTGCAGATCGAGAGGTCCCCGGTTCAAACCCGGGTGTCCCCTTGGTAAAATTTTTGCGTTTACAATTTAGAAATTAGGTTTTATGACATTAAAGGAAAAAGTGGAGGGAGGGAGGGTGTGGCTAAAATGTAGACAAAAGAGAAGGCTATTTTTATGATATCAATTTAGGTTTTAGTAAATTAAAAGGAAAAGGAAGGTGTGGCTAAACCGAGAAAAGACAAAAGCTATTAACAATAATAAAGGTGTTTTAAATGAAAAAAACGAAAGAAAATAAATAAATTTGTGTGGTGGCTTTTTCGCTACACGGATGTTAAATTATCTTAGTTTTGTACGTCCGATAAATGCCGAACCCTTTTTTTTAATGATATAAATAATTGTTTTCTTTGTTTCTTTTTTTTGTAAATGCATTAAGTAGTGATGAAAGTATTTAGCAGCATTACATCATAAAAATGTAAAATAAAGCCAAGTGCAGCGAGTACGCTGAAAATAATGTTTAGCCAGCGTGCGTCGGCGTGGGGATATAGCTCAGTGGTAGAGCATTCGACTGCAGATCGAGAGGTCCCCGGTTCAAACCCGGGTGTCCCCTGATTTTTTTTGTATTTTAAATTAGTATTTCATTATTATCATTGATTGTTGCTTTTAATTTGCTAAGATGATGAAATAGACAATTTTTAACAAGAAAAGATTGCTTTTTGCACGTCACATTTGATATAGGGGTTTGTTGTTAATATTGCTTAACACAAAAATTGAGTTGTTAAGCTGCATTTAATGTTTGTTTTGTGGCTTCAACAATCCACAACACATAATGCAAAGTCATTTACGAAACATGTTGCTGTGTCTGTTACGTGATAATGGGGCAGATAAAAGTAATCACAGCGCAAACGCAACAACAGCGGCATTTAATCAACTTCCGCCTCTTCAGAGACTTTGGGAGACTCCACGCGAAGATGGAGCGAATGTTGTGCTAAGATTTGGCGGCTGTTCTTTGGTAAATTGTCGCTCCTTATGTAAGTGGGGATATAGCTCAGTGGTAGAGCATTCGACTGCAGATCGAGAGGTCCCCGGTTCAAACCCGGGTGTCCCCTTGATCAACTTTTTGGGGACACATATTTTCGATCAAATTATCTGTGGTAATTGTTTTTTACTTACTCTGGGCGCTGTCTGTGGAGGGTGAGAGCAAAACAATCAGCAGACATATCACAAAGGCAATACGCAGCAATCGCGGCGGCAACTGTAAAAGAAACAACAAGATGTTTAGGGCAATTAATCACAGCTGTGTACATATTGTACATGTATTCCATTTTCATTTATATTTTTTGATGTGCGCGATAAAATGATTAATGTGGGGGCGGGGCACGTCAGGTTTCAGCGAATTACGTGGCACTTGACAGAAATGGATTTTAATTTGCTGGCTTGAGAAGGTCGGAGCATGCTCGGCCCTTCGGCCGCTCTCCACTCCAGTTTGTTCACACCGAAGTGGCGCCCACAAATTACAACAACGCAGAAGCGATAATGACCAGCTCTTGACATTGACCCAGTTTGACGGGCCGGAGCCAAAAGCGAAGCAAACAATGAGCCCAGCTGGAGGGACAGTCGCTTGTCTCAACAACTAATTAAAATTATTTAGTGCTCTTTATTATGCATATGTATTGCTATTGTTATAATTGTGGCCGTTGCCATTGTGTTGCAGCTGAAGCAATTTTCGGTGACATCTTCACATTAGTAACCCAGTAGCCGACACAAAGGCTCTGGCAATGACAATGTCAAATCGAGCGATGTCTTGACTTTGAATAATACCACTTATAAAGCCTACGCTGTCCAAATTCAGTTATTCAAAGCGAAATACGCAATAGTTAAACAATTTGTATTACACACATAATGGTGAGAGCTTTTACAGCTAAACAATTCATGGTATATTCATGATATATGCACTATCCTATCAGCATGACGCTTTTATAATCATATCTAGCTGCTGCAAGAGTATGGCTTGAAGAAACCCTAAAAGTAACGCATTTTTTAAGATGTTCAGCGAATGAAGAAATATTTTTCTTCAATATATAAAATGACAAAAAAAATATTATATTAAATATTTCACATATGAAAATTAAATTTTTTGTGTAAAGTACTTTGCTGTTTCTTAAGTTATCTTATCGGTTAGCAATTGAGTTTTTCTTCTATATCTGTAAATATATCGCACTCCTGCTATCTGCCTGTCTTTGGCACCCCACAGATAACTGTTTGTTCCCAATTTTTAATGGTCTTTTGTAAAGCTATTTCCAATACATTTGGGAGCTGATTGATGATTTCATATATTTGCATTTACCTAATTTCAACAGCGATTACCTGTTGCCTGTTACCTGTTGACTATTTGGTATTCAGTGGGCAGCGTCATTAAGAACACGTTACACAAGCCGTCGCCTATGGCCAAAAGTGAGCATGCCTTTCACAGACAGTTAGAGGGAATTGGCCAAAATTGGCACAAACGTGCGACGCTTGATAACGAACCGCGAACTTACAGTTAGAGAGCAGTTCAGTTGGCCACGCCCAGCGGCTGGGGCCGTGCCTGTGGGTCGCATCAAGGTCGCCGCGTCGGCTGGAGCATGCCGCTAGCTAATGCACATAATTTATGGCCTGGTCCCGGCCATAAACACCCCGACAAGCCCATAAATCGCGCCACATATTCTGATTGAAGATCTCACGGGCGCCTTTTGGGCCGCTTGCGGGCAAAAAGTGAAACTGGTTTAGACTTTGCGCCAACTTATCTAAAATCAGCCAACTCTCATTTAAATGCTTAGCCTTAGTTTGGCTCGGCTCGGCGCGGCTTGGCCACAGCAGCAGCAGCAGCAGCAGCAAATAAATGCATAAATTATCAATTTTAATGCGCAGGCAGAAAGCAACAAAACAAGACATTAACAAATTAAATAAAACAACAAACGAAAATACAAAATCTGGCGGCGCACAAAAAGGTTCCTTATTGCGTGAACCGGCGCATGGACCGAACGTCAGCTGGACTGGATCAACTGGTTTTGTGCGCCATCTCGCTCGGGCACGGCGCGGAAACAAACATAAGGTGAAAAGAAAACATGTCTAAATGCCTTTCATTTTCTTCTCTGCGAAAGCGAAAAGCCCAGAACCAACCCGCCGACCCGTGACCCGCTAGCCCCCAACCGAAGTTGCGATCCGATTTTGGCAAATCATCTTTGAAATCGGCGACCATCTCGCGGGGCTCCGATTGCATTCTGCCAGTGCTGGCCACGCTGGCGGCGCTTACGTAAACTATTGTTGGCCATTTCGGTCAATTGTCTGGGGCTGGCGGAGTAAGTATCATTAGCGACAGCCAATACTAAGCTGGAGCGCGGCCAAGTCGTGGTCCGTGGCGGCGGATTTGCTTTGCCTTCTCGTCGAGCAGTAGTCGGTGCGAAAGCCGCGCCAAGCTTTTTGTGGGTTTGCCGATTACCGCTCGTTACGACAGCACTAAATAAAACTCAATAAGTAATAGACAGACGGAGCGAGAGGGAGAAGCAAACACAATAAGAGACAAGCTAACTGCATTCCAGGCGATAGATTGCTTATTTTTCCAATTGCGCAAAAAAAGTGAGAGAAAACCAAAAATAAATAAAAGCAAGTAAGCGTGGCCTAGATGAACGACTCGGTGATACCCTGTACCCCAACGAAGCAATATACATTCGTAACAATTATGTTATCTCTCAATATTGATTTTACATTTTTTTGCGAAGGGTTTATTTATCCGAAAAGTGACATATACATTAAGTACTTTACGACAGCCTGTAGCTCATATAATCTCCAAGATATGTCCGAAAAACCGGAGCTGTGAATTGATATTTATCGATTTCGAAAAAACGGATAAAAAATAATTTACGGCCATCATTATTGTGGCGTTATTGGTATACAAATATTGAAAGTATATTTCTTGACATGAATTGCGATCACAATTTGTGTTTCCCGATTTCAATTTTACAATTTCGGAATTATGGAATTATTAAGAATACAACTTTTTTTCCCTCATATAAACATTCGCAGTGGCTTTACAGTAGCTTATAAAAGAATGTTCATGTATGTATTGTAATATTGTAAGAAACTATTCTCTATTTTTTCTTTTAAAAAGAATATTTATTTTGAAACAGCCCAAATCCTGCCAACGCCGTTGATTTCGACTATTTAAATTTCACTAAAAAATTGCGACTCCAGGTTTAAATGTAGCAATTACCTAGAAGCAAAGGGATGACTTTAAAATCATTCCCTAACAAAATAAGTTGAGTTTTGGCAAAGTTAGAATGGGATTATAATGCTATTTTTAGTTTTCATATGTAAGGGTATACATTTGTAACATTACTTTCGACTTCGTATAGGGTATAAAAGAAGGTAGTTGTGTTGCCGCAGCCCCTCGCCAAACACACGCGGATATATCACCCGACAGACAGCGGCATATGATTATTTATGTAGATATGTCTGCGGCTGCACACTTCGGCACTCTTCAGAGTTGAGTATAGAAACGGAATGCAAACGCTCGAGTTTCAAGTGTTACTTCAGCCCACAGGCAGGCGCACTTTTCATTTCGCATTCATCGGGTATCAAGTATATGTGGTGTGATCTTTGATCTGTCTGCTGCCTGCCCCGTTTTCACTTGCACGCAAGAAAGCGCAGAAATTGCAATTTATTTGCATAAATTTTGTAAATTTATTATTTTTTATATATATTTTTTTGTATTAACAATTGCTTTGTTTGTTGTGCGCTCTTTTAATATTTTCAACATGCGACTCGGATTGCGCAAAAGCTGCATTAATCATGCTTCGCTGCCGCCGCCGCCGCCGCCGTCGCCGTCGCGTTTGTCGCTTAAGTCTTTCGTTTATGGCGCTGTGGCAAATGCATTTGCTGCATTTCTGTTGCTCATTTTGTGTTTGAAATGAAATTTATTGAAATTTTCGTTTAGTTTAGCGGCTGTGTTTTTGTAGCTCGACGCGCAGCGCCAAGTATTTAATTAAGCTGAATAATGCCTTTGGCTTGACCGAAATTCAGCTCAAGGTGAGGCGTATAAATAAAAATAATCAAAATAAAAATATTAAGAAAAGCAAAAACAAAATGGAAAAAGAAAACCGCTGCACAGTTGGCGACACGCGCGCGCCTCAGCCTGAGTGTGTGTGTGTGTTGGCTTAACGGCATTTAAAAGCCAGCAGTCATAACTGTTTGCCAACATTTTTCGGCTATGTTAGCGTGGCTTTCAATAAAAGGTCTCGCGGTGGCAGAGCCTTTGCCTTTGTTTTTCGAATTTTTCCTTCCTTTGTTTTTATTTTTACTTTTAATGCAGCTAGGCGCAGCTTACAATTGAGTTTATATTCGCTTGCACGCGCACCTGTCCTGACCAGACGACCTTGCGCAATCTGGCCAAAGCCGCTGTTAACGAAAAACACGTTTGGCTTGGAGACAGGCAAATGGAGATACAGATACAGCCACAGATACAGATAGACGTACGTATGCGGCGCATGAGTCAGTGCTCATTAAGTGCAGCTGAAACTGGTTCACTGACCAATTAGAATAATGCTAAAATTGCGCACTTCCAACTGGCCAAAAGCCAGCGGGCAGCAGCTTGGCTCGAATTACCAAGCCGCTTCTGTAAGACCTGGGTGTGGAGCTGGGCCAGTTACTTCCTGCTACAGCATAACCCTGAAACGGCCATTGGCTTTAGGCCCAAACAGCTGGACATGCATATAAATACATATGTATATGGACACATATATATATATATATATCTCACGCTTATTATGCTGTAAAAAAGACTTCACTCACGACTAGTCAAGTATTTAGTGGGTTAGGCCCACGCACCCACTAAACGCTGAGATGCAGCAGATTTTGAATATTTCTGTTTTTAAATGGCTTAAACGTGCGCTTGGCCTGGCCTGGCCTGCAGTGAGTCAGCAGCTAAGAGGCGGCTGGGGGGCGGAGAACTGTCTACACAATGTGGCAATTATTCTTTGCAGATCTCAACAGTTGACTGCACACGACTTCCGTTCCACTGCTGATCCGTTGTTAATTTGCTGTTGGCCCGTTTCCGACATTCAGCGATCTTGTTCATAATGTCAATAAAATTTATGTCCGTTTGTTTGTCTGGCTCAAGCATAGAACTGTCCGCAGTTTTCAGTTTCTGTTTCGGTTTCTGTTTTGCAGCAGTCACATTATTTGTCTGGCCTCGTCAAGAATTTGGCAATTTGTCAGTGTCACATTAATGTAAATGCCTTTTATTTTTGTTTTGTTTTGTTTTGCTTTGATTTTTTTCTTGGTTTTTTTTTGGGGAACTCGTGTTGCCACTCTAGCGGCAAGTACAACACACTTTTGATTTCAGCTTCTGCTGGCGCAACAAAAGACTTAGGCCACAAACTTGCTCGCCTATCCATACGGCAGCATTTGTATACGAGCTCTGCTAATTGTGGTTAACGAACTGGAAAGCTCATAACGCATAACGCCCCGACAGCTGTCCAAGCGTCTTCAAGGCTTTGTCAAGACTTTCCAAGCTCTTCTGACCATCCCACAACTTCCATCTGACTGTCAGGCACTTCTGAGTGGGCGGCGCTCCGACTACACTCAAAAAACTCATCAGCAGTTTCCCTTTTAAATATTAAAAACGATTTCAAAATGTTTAAGCTTTTCAAATTTCAGTTTTAAAACTTGCTAAATTTATAAAAAGTATTTCTTTAAAGTAGAAAGTTTTTCTCAACTTTAATTTGATTGTAGTCTTTTTTAAATTGCAGTTTTTTGTTTATTTGCGTTTATATTTTACTTTTGTATTTTAAATTTGTTCTTAAACAAAGCCTGTGTTTATTTTCTAAGCCTTATAGAATTTTATGGAATTTTATAGCTATAGTTAAAGCTAAATAGCTATAGTTAAATTTGCTTGTTTAGCTACTGAAAAAATCTAGGCTCCCAATATTATTTATTGATTTTGACATATCTTCTCTTGGATTTTACATAGATTTGCACCCATATTTTAATTGTTACAGGCTATGAAAACTTGCCTTTTTTGTAGCTCGGCTGATAAAACCATTTCATGAATTGATTACAAAAAAGGATGAGCATTCGAGCTCATCAATAGTCATCATCATATATTCAATTAAAATACCATTTGACTATTCCTCGCCGCACAGCTTTGACAAAGGTCCCAAATGTCTCTGGCTGGTTTCAAGTCCAATTAAAATACAAATTTATTTTACAGAGTAGAACATTAAGTGCTTTATTTCTTAACTAAAAACAAATGAAGCTACTTAATTTATTGGTATAATTAAATAAATAAAAGGTAACCTTTAATTAATTACCATAATCAACTAAAGAAAACGTTAATTTTGTTTCCTTTATAAATCATCTTTGCACAAGATTTATTCAGATAATACCCTAGGTCTGGTTGGGTTGCTTTTGCGCTACGCTGCGTATCGTGCGGCGTTTTCTTTCTGGTTTCACATGCATTTCTGATGAGCTTGGAGGGCGTGCGCCCAACAGGCAGCTCTAACAACAATAAGGAACTGGCCCGGGCCCGGACATTATGTCATAGTTTGTACAACAGCAGCCGCCCCCTTATGTAAAACGTATGCGCTTTTATTAATAAACAAAGCGACAACGAAACACAAAAACGAAAGAAAGAAGATAGCGAAAGAGACAAGCACACAACGTGCAGCAAAGTGAAATTTTGTATTTATTTGCAGCGATTTCCTACAGTTAGTACCTGTATTAAGCATAGTTCGTATGGGCAAATGATGTCTGGGCCATTGTTCAACTTTAACCTTTTGGGCCAAATCGAAGACTACAAAAACCAAAAACCAATAAACCAGTTTTGCAGCGTCGTGTGTATATATAATTACTTAAGTATACAGATATTCAAATTAAATGACGTCTGGCCAACACGAACGCCTCGAGGCTGGCCAGTTTATAGAGCGGCTATCACAGTTTATGGCCTAGACAGCCAACGGTATTAAGTCAAACATTTTTATGGCATTGCCAGTTGAATTTATTGCCAAAAAAAAAGACGTAGATAAAATTAATTGCGGCCGGCGGAAGGGCCAGTAAATGTAAATGAAAACGAAATCAAATACAAGTGAGGAGAGCAAGAAAAAAAACAAACCAAAAACAAATTGCATTCACAGTTAATTAGTTTAATTATGAAGTGGCAAAAAAAAAAATACAAAAATGTATGTGAAAAGTTGCCAAACACCGAGGAAAAAAAACAACAAATCTTAAAAATAAATAAAAACACAAAAAATTAAACATAACACAAAATGTTGTGCAACTGTTTGAAAGTTGGATATAGCCCAAGCTACAGATATAAGATACAGATATGTATTCGATATATATATATATATATATATATATATATATATATATATATATATATATATATATATATATATATATATATATATATATATACATATATATACCCATTTTCATTAGCAGCATTTAACAGCGGCAGCTCAATGATTTTCTGCTGATAATGATATGACTTTTTGATTTTTCGATAGCTATGCGATTATGTTGACGCTGCCTGCAGCTAAATATCTGTATAATATATGTAAATCGATTTTTATATAACAACAAAAGCGCGCAAAACGAGTTTAATTTCGACTGATTATTGTGTGCTTATTGGACTTTAGATTTATATTTTGGCTCTCTTGTTTTGTTTGGGTTTTGTCGCCTGGCAGCCCGGCGGACAAATGATTGATATATCTGCGTCCGTAAAGCCAGCACACAATTAGCTTTATTTGTTCATTTTGCTCCACTGTCATTTGGCATTGAGAATTTGGTGTGCGTGTGTGTGATAAATATGCGACAAAATCCAAGCAAACTAAGCTATTCAAATAGCTACGACAAATGGCGGCGTCTCTTTTGCTTTATCCGCACTTCCTGCTCGCCGCAGAAGGTTCGTTGCCTAAGTTATTTGTTTTGCTTTGGTTTTTATTTGACTTGCTTTGGTTTACTTCGAGTGCGTTGTTAAATGTGCATTATCTATGGACTTGAACTGCAATCGGCCGTAAACAGCTGGCAGTTCAATAACCAATTGATGCATTCGCCTTTCCATTGGCTTATTTAGCTGCGTATGCAAATTTATTGAACACAAATCAGCATAAAAGTGAATTGCAGGCTTCATTTGTGTTTAATAGTTTTTCTGTGTGCGTGTGTGTGTGTGTGTGTGTGAGTATTGTTTCGACCGCAGCACAAACAATTGAGCTACCCACTCAGCTGCAGTTCAGCTCAACTGCAGCTGCAGGCCGCCTGTCAGGGCTAGGCCAAAGTAATTGTGCCTCGCGTATCTCAGATAAAATAAAAATAAAGCACGAAAGAATAATAATTCTCAGCGTGGCGAACTTTAAATACTCTTGGAGACTTGGCGCAAATTTATATGTTATAGTAGTTCGATGTTGTTGGATGTTGTTGTAGGATTTTTCAAAAAACAAATAATTTATTTTCATACAAGAACTCCAATTGCGAAGAATAGTTTATATTCTTATTTGATATAGAGACCCAACATAAATGCTGACTGCTAACAAAAGACGCATTTATGTGTGCCAAGATTTATTCAGATAGCTTAAACATGAATTAAACAAGCTTGCACAGAAACAGACAGGCAGACAGACAGTCTGACATGACTATAATGGCTGGGCTGTTAAAACTGATTCATCATATATATGTATACTTTATGCAGTCATAATTATCCTCTTTCTGTGCGTCGCACATTTCGTAACGAAATCATAAGACCCTCGGCAAGGGTATACAAATAATAATAAATAATAAAAATAAAAATAAATCAAGTAAGTGCTTGCCAAGCAGCCGTCAATTAAAGCAGCCACATTCTTGGCAGTTTTTTTTGAGCAACATTTTGCTTGGGGCCTTTTTAGTTGCATTTCATAAAATTGTATTTTAGGCTGTGGCTAGGTTTGACATTTCATATAAGTAAGTATGTAATGAGTGTGCAATGTGTGTGTAGTGTGTGTACGGCATATATGGCTTCAACATGCCTCACATTACGCATGCGCCCAGTTGGCACGCTGCCAACTTCCGACGCTGCCTTTTGCTTTTTTTGTTTTTCGTTTTTTTCTTCTTTTTTTATTTTATTTTTTTTTTTTGGAGAAAGTCTGTCTCCCGTGCAATGTGCAATTATTGTGTCCATGTATGCGTGTGTTTACTATCTATTTTTTCCAAATGTAAACACAAGCCGGGCCTCGTAAAAGTCAACTCGTTATTTGAATTGTTTGTTTCACAAACAAATTCTGTGCGAGTGTTCGCTCAATTGTCAAGCGGGCTTCAGCCAAATGAAAGTGAGAGTTTTTCGGTTAAAGCAACAACAATAGCTACACCAACAACAACGAACTCGAAAAAGGTGCACATGTCAGTCACGCTTGTCAATGGCGCGTCTATTAACGGACGGACGGGGGCGTGACAGCAGCCGCGGGGGATTGCGGGGGGGGGGGCTAATTAACAGACGCGAATTTGTTTGCCCCATTGCCAATTATCATTTCACATTATGTTGGGCAGGGAGGGGCCGACCTGCTCCATATACTACAAATCAAATTAAAATACAATAGCTTGCATTAGTTTAGGCCAGCAGCCGAAATCCAATGCAATATCGCGCTAATAATTAATTTATAAGCCAGATATTGTTTCTTTTCTCGGCCTCTTCTCATTTTCTACATTTGCCTCGATTTTTTTCCACTTGTTTCGAGACGTCAACGGCGACTCGTTTCGCGTATTTCAAACCTAATTTTTGCGGGTTTTTCAATTTATTCGAGACCAGTTTTTGGGCCGCTTGGCCAACGATTTGCCAATAGACGACGACGACTGAGTGGCAGCAGTTGTAGGTTTTTGGTTTTTAGTTTTTCCTTTTTTTTTTGTTTTTTTTTGCAAATATTAATTGTTGTAAAATCACAAACACACACACACACACACATACAGAGCAAACTAGTTATTGTTGCCAGCGACTTTTACTTGAGTGCGCCAAATTGAGGCGTGGCCAGTTTGCTGCTGCTGTGGATGGCGTGCTGCTGGCCATAATGGAAATAATGGAAATCGTTCAAAAAGCCTTTGCCAGCGCACCCAAGGAAGTAAAAGCCAAACTCTACTACATTTATATGTATCTCTCTTTTTGTTTTTCAAGTCGAAATGAAAAGCGCTTCAAAAATGGCCGCAGGCTGAAAAGCGAAACTGAAACCAAGCGCACAGAATTTATATTCATATTTGTATAGCCATTGTCTTTGACAGGTTTGCCTTCAACTTCGGCTCAGACAGCCGCAGTCGCAGTCGCAGAACCCGTAATCGCAGCAACTATGCTGTCCGTCTGTCAGACGTTCTCCCAGCTACACTGTCCGTCCGCTTCAACATTCATTTTTTTTCCGTTCGCTGCCTTTCAATACAGACTGTGTTTATTTTTATAGTTCTTTTCAACATTATTATTTTTATTTTTTTAGAGTTTGGCATGCTTTTTGTCGCTCGCAGCATTTGTATGCATGGCCGCAGTAAATATGATAATTTGTCTGTGCTCATAGTTCTTTGTGGCCTGCCTGACACACTTATTGCGGGGACACACTCACTCACCATTTTCTCGGCAGCTAATACACTTATCCAGAGGAAGCTAGTTGGCTGTGCGATGGGCTCTGCACTGTGGAAGAGTACAAGTTGTTGTTATCGATTGGAAACTGGCGCACTACACTGCAGCTGGGTTTATTCAATTTGATTTGATGCTGCGCTTAGTCACTTTGAGGCACTGTAAAAATAACTCCTGCCGCCACACTGTGCGTGCTAACCGTTACTCGCTGCGAACTCGCACGTTGGACTGAAAAACTGAAACTGATTTGTGCGCAGCCGCGGCCAACTGGCAAGACAACGGCAACAACGGCTAAAACAACGGCTCAAAGTAAACGGCAAATTGAGTGAAGTTGCTCGGAGCGTGGCCCCCTCTTGGGCTTCGACATGCTCGGCGTTGGCAATTGAGCTGTTGTTGTCGCTGCGGCCACGTTCGAGCGCCATAAACGAACATTAAAAATAACAAAAAACAAGTTAGTCGCGAGTACTCGTTCAGCAGATACCCTGCACCCAGTTTCGAGCTGAGGCTATTTCAAATTTCTGCAAAAACTTATATTATGGTATATTATATTTATTAATACTGCATTTTTATAGATTTTTAAATTTCAAGACTCTAATTTCTGTTATTTCTGAGTTAAACGTTCTCGTGCCTCAAACATATATACCCCCTTTCTAGCCACTTCCAATGGCTGCAGGGTATGAACAACAAAACAACAGTTGTTTCTGTGAGCTGCATGGAAAATGTAGTTTGCTGCGTTGCTTTTGTGCAGTTCTTTCGCTTGGCTGCCAAAGCCACTCAAAAGACTCAAGCGACAAACTGGCCGCTGTTAATGGCGCTGTTAGCAGCGCTGTTAATAACAGTGCTGGCAGCTGGCAACTGGCAACTGGCAAGGATTGATTGCACACACAATTATCAAATTTTGTAAATGCAAACAAGTTTTTGTATTAGCATAAACACAACACACACACACACACGCCACACCCGCCCGTAGAAAAGGCGACGACGCATCTGTGAAATGCAAATTTGAATTATGATAAACAAAATATTTTTAGTGAAGCTTATGCATAATATACAAAAATATTTTTTAATATATTTCACACGATAGAAAGCCAGGCAAACATTTGCATACGTGTGTGTGTGTGTGTGTGTCCGTGTGCGTTTGTCCCCATGTAATTGGAAACGATTGCAAAAGTTCAAGCTGCTGCTTAACCCATAACGCACACAGGCCAGTTGGCAGTTGCTGCTGCGGCTCGAATGAAAGCGAAAGTGCCAATTGGCAATAGCCGGCAACAGCTGTGAGCCGCGTCTAACTTGATTCGGGCCAAGCTCAATCGGCATCCTGACGGCACTCGCACCTGAGCTTCTAATATATTCGGTGTGCGCTGGCCGCTTTAATTCCTTTGGTGCGCTTCTCACGCTTTGCATGCCATAAATTTCACTGCCTTTCACTGTAAATCATTTGCCAGCACTTAATTGTGTGCATTTTAATGCGTATTGCGTGCCATTTGCAATCAGCTTGGCGCGCTTTTTTTATTATCGTTGTTGTTGCTGCCGCTGCTGCTGCAATTCTGTGCCAGTTTTCAGTTTTCAGTTTTCACGAGAAAATGAGAAATGGAAATGCAACGCTCTGTTTCACATGGCGGCTATATTTCACGCCAGCTTTTAAGGCCGTCGCAAGTGTTTTTTACACACACCTACATAAATATGTTTCTAAATATATAGCTATTTCTAGGCAAACAGAATCGATCTTGTCCACGAGGCAGCCTTTGGGACGAGTGCATTGACTGGCGGCCATTTTGGCCAGTGCGGCTTTCGAAACCGTTATACCAATTGAATATCAAATCGGGCAACTTAACCTTCACTACGAATGCGACCGCGACCGCGACGGCGACGGCGACGACGGCGGCGACGGCGACTGCGATGACATGCGCGCCAAGTTCGTGTCTTAAGTCTTTTGTTTTTACACACAAATTGAAAGTGAAATTTCATTGTTATTGCTCTTGTTGTAGTTGTTGTTGTTCTTGCTTCCCGCTGCTGTTATTTTGGTAATTGTTGAAAAGAAAGGCACTCACTGGCAGCAGCAGCAACAACAACAACAACAACCACATTTTGCTGATAAGAAACGTGATTTAATTTTTAGTTGAAAATTATGAAAATCATATGTTGCCAGTTTTCACTTTTCGTTGGCCTTGCGCGACCGCAGGCGGCATTTGGGGCTATACGGAAGCCACTGTGATTAAGCCACGATAGCTTACCCGGGCATCGCTTGGAAACCCTTCATTGGATTCGCTCGAAAGAGAAGTATTTATTAATTCAAAATTCTCAATGTTAGGCAACTATTGTTCTGTTTATATATTGCTTGTAGATTGATAAGTGCATCTAAGCTTCGGTGTGCTCTACTACACTTGCCGTAGGTTTCGCTTCCTTGCATTGTGGCGCAGTCTCACAATAAAGTCGCTTTCGCTGGATCTGAGTCTCGGGTTGACTTATCTGCAAGCTTGTTCACCCGGTAGTCGGTAGTCGGTTTTCGGTCGTTCGTAGTCTTTTGTCAGATTAGATATGGCGCGCGCATTAATTACAATATGATTGATGAGCGGCCAAGACATGACGCGGGGTTTTCTTTTCTTATTTTGCTCGCTACCGCCTTGCCGGATATGTTCTTAAGAAATCAACAGTTTCGGTGCAGACTGCTGATTTGAGCAATAAAATGTAGAGGGTCATATTGTAGACTAACTGCGTCCGCTGTGGATTTTTATCAGAGTGAGTCACACTAGATCTGTGACCTCTGTGTCTAGTATTTATATACTATATAAGCGCGGGCTACAGTTAGTCTTGTGCATCGCCTTCTTTTTTGTGATGCCCTAAACCCAGTTAAAATTGGTAAAAAGGGCATAATGGTTTTGGGTAACCTGTCCTCTCCGATCCCATACTGTATATTTATTCTTGGTCAGCATCAATAGCCGAGTCGAGCTAGCCATCTTCGGTCTGCAGACGAAGTGGGAATTCCTGATCCGTACGAGTTTAAATGGTATATCATTCGAAGATATGGGCTTATATCCTCGAGATGTGCGGAATTTAATTTTGTAAAACATTTTACAATCGCCATTTAAAATTTTTGATTTTAGAATTTTCGCGATTATGGTAACTTATAATGAGAATTTTTGAATGCCAATCGAAAGTCCTGACCCCTACGAATCTAAAAAGGTATATCATTCGGAGATATAGCCTCATTGGCTCGAGATATTCAAGGTACAATTTCTGTACACACATAAAATGATTTTAACTCGGTTAAATTAAGTCCGATCTTGAAAAAGTAAGTATTACTGAACTCGTGGAAGCTTAAAAACATTTATAACAGAAGCGACCTAAGTACGCAACTAGCAGCGTGTATTTTCTAAAATGTTTGCCTTGGCGCAGAGTATAAGATATCTTTAGTCGGGGACTTCCGCCTAGAGCACTTTCACTTGTTCTATTTTGTATATTTTCAGACCGGAAGAGTTTCTTGCCGAAATTAAGAATAGCGGAGAGGTGACGAAAAACGTTGGTAAGTATTTCATCTATATGAGCAATATTTAAAAACAATTGGTAAATATGTTAAATGCTATATTTGAGCCTCCCGAGATGAATTGTTAAGTATATGCATATAATAGTGTTTAATCCTAAGATATTTAAATATTAGAAAAAGTTTGTAAGAAACAAAAATAAATAATGAATGTAATACCTACATCACTACAATTTATAAGTTTGTAAAGAGAAAATAAATAAATAAATTTAAAAAGTACAACTGGTTATTTTTTATTACTTTTTGGATAAACTTTCTGGGTGTTATTTTTTTTGAAGTTGCTTTGCAAGGTATTCTTAAAAATCCCAGGTGAAACATCGAACAGAATCCTTATTTCATTGCATACTTACAAGGTCACAGATTTCGACCGCAGATGTGCAAGATTTAATTAAAATTTCAACTAAACTACCAGGCCAACATAAGCGTCAGCAGATCGCCAGAAAATATTAAAAATGTGAAAAGTTCCATTGCATACTTATAAGGTAACAATTTGGGCCGCCGATGTGCAAGATTCTTAATACAAATTTGAACTTAAATACCAGGCCAGAAGAATAGCCTGGAGGTTGACCGAAAATTTTAAAAATATTCAAAATTCCATTGCATACTTCTAAGGTATCAATTTTGGATAGGCAAAAAATTGGCAATCTCACAATTCTATTGCATACTTTGAAGGGCGGCAATTGCAATTAATGCTATTCTTTCTCCAACTTTACATACACAATGGACGGAGAGGGGTAGGTTGTCGAATTTGGTCAAAATGTAGAATGCGAATTTTTGAATGCCAATCGAAAGTCCTGATCCCGGCGTGACCGGGAATTTTTTCTGTGATGTGTGGGGAGCTTTCCAGTAATATACATAGCTACAAAATATGAGAAGCAGCTAACCAAAAGAATATAGCCAAAATTTCAAATTTCAAGCTTAAACAGCGCCGAAAAAGTTGCGTTCTTCCAGACAGCCGGACGTACGGCATGACGGCCACTGCAAAAACCCAATAGAGCGTTATTCAATACTCCTCCTATAAGCGGCCACATTACGTTTTTCGCAAAAATTCGCGAATAAAATAGTGTAGAAATAATATAAGACAAATAAGACATGTGCAGTGTATTCTTGTATTTCATATGCTTGTTACCATTTCACAGATACTATATATGTTCCCTAATATGATTAGTTAGTGAATTCTTATTGCATTTGTTTTATCCATTTAATTGCACCAAATGGGTTGAAATTATTTAACCCATAGTTCATCAATCTTCAATATATATATCGTCATCGTCGAGCTAACCAAAGGATAATTCGGAGAATATCCAAATATGACGCTATGAAGAGAAATGGAAAATGATAATGGCTTATTAGAATATCCTTTCTTACTCACCGCACACGATGCGATTTTGTTTATTTGTTTTCCATTCCGAGAATAGATGGAAATAGTCCATAAACTAGACCAAACACACATTTTAAATTAAAATCCAAAAACGAACAAAAAAAAAAAAAGAATTACATTAGTCTGTCAAAAATGTAATTAATTTTTTAAAAAAGAAAAGAGCTGAACTGAACGGTAGCGCTCCTATGAAACAACTGACTAGCTAAAAATACATCGTTCAGCTCCTAGGAATTGAGGCGACAGTGAAGGCACAGCCTGCTTTAAACAAATTGAAAAATGAAAAAAATACAAAGTTCAAAATTTAAGTGATTAACTTCTTGATAAATCAAATCTACAGTTCAACGGCGAATTTCAACCTGATGACTTCAGAGGCTCCATACATGAGAATTCGACGGCAGATATTTTTCCTCTTAGTTTACAAGGGAGGGGCCTCTAGTCGGGAGTGTCCCACTGGGGACTACCCTGAACCCTGTCTTTACATACATCAAAAAAAACTAAAAATAATTAGAAAACCTTACCTGAGCGTTTTTGCAATTTACGCAGTACATTTTCTACGGACTCAGGAACAAAAACTTACAACAGAAAGTTTGCAGATTTCCAGAGACAAAAGAGAGCGAAAGAAGAATGAGAAAGAGAAGGAGAGAGAGACGGAAGCGGACATTGAGAGAAATACGGGGAGGCAGTAAAAGAGAGAGAGGGTGAGCGTGGAAAAGTCGGGCAATAAAAACGAATGCAAAAAAAACAAGCAAGATCGTTGCAGTCGGACGTAACCGACTGCGTATACTCTAACACAGTACATAGAAGTTATTGTTAGTTAGGGAAAATATGGAACTCTTAAATTTCGTAGGGGCTGAGGTAGGCGTGTCCAACATTTTTTGGCTTGATCTTAAGAGTAGGTCATCCAAACACTGCCTGCCAAAAATGTTTGTACCCGTATATAAAGGGGTGACCGCTAACCTTTAATTTAATTTAATTAATTTGGCGACTCTTGCTCAAAAACTGTGGGAGATATAGCCATTTCCGATTTTTTAAGGCGGGAGCGCTAGGGACGTGGCCGGGAAATCAAGGTCGCAATTTTTGGAGGAGGTCATCAGCAATCTACATACCAAATTTGGTGACTAACTTACAGATTGTGGGAATTATTGAACTTTAATCGAATTGCGGTTTGAGGTGTATCGACATGTTACCGATTTGCCAGCCGCCCAGTGGGCGTGGCACAGAAATCTAAATACCTTATCTGAAGCAGATAACTACAAGTATATACCAAAAATTTCAAGTCTCTATCTTCAATAGCGCCGAAAAATATTGCGTTCATCCAGACAGACGGACGGACAGCAGGACGGACATTGCACAAAACCAATATACTGGCTTCACTTCGTGAATGATAATGCACTTAACTAAAAAAATGCCAAAACATGCAAGCCTTACTTGAACTCTTGAAAATCGCAGAGAAGGGCGTTTTTGCATTTGACCAGTAAGTCTTTAGTTGCAAGAAACTATTATACCTTCTTTTTCATTTTCAATGGATTCAGGGTGTGATATATGAATGATATGAAATGATATTTACTATAGTAATATTATTTTAAATATTGAAGCTATGACATCTGATCGGAATATTCCTTTTGATTTGATATTTTCCCTCTTTTGAGAAGAATCCACAGTGCCAGTGTAATAAATACAGAAAACATTCCCTGAGGCCAGCTTTTGCGCTCGACGGCTCATCTTTTGGCCTATTCAAGCCAAAATTAATAAATAACAATCACATAATATATTTTATTACAATATAAATACATGTTAAAACGGACAAAATATATAAAAAGAAATGAGTAGATTTGTGTCGGTGCTATTCTAGTTTGTGCTTGCTGCTGCTGCCCGAGAGCTCCGGCTCGGGGTTCGCTGCCTGCGCAGTGGTTGGTGGTGCTGGCGGTGGTGGTGGTGGCTCCTCCTTGCCTTCATCGCCGCCCTGACGACGACTGGCGCCCATTTCGTTGCAGACACAGTAGGTGGCCTCGTGGGAAACAAAAGTGGACTGCAAATACGTTCTGCCAGCGCAGATTGGACAGCTGTGGGACAGAGCGTTGACGATGAGATGCGATGCTGGCAACAGCCGGAGACGGCCAGGAGACTCACCCGCCAGCGGCAACGGTCACAATCGGTTGCGGATAGATCTTGTTGTACAGGCACAGCAAGCGGTGCGCCACAAAGAGAATGGGCAGCAAAAGCAGGCCGCAGAGCAGCACGCCCACCCAGAAGGCGTTCTGGCAAAGAGAAGTAAGACAAATATATAGGTCAAGACATGTGGAATTTATCAATGTGCCACGTTCCCAGTGGTCGCTTAGCGCTTAAACGGAAAGACAGACGGACGAATATCAGTTCGAGAACGAGTATATATATATATGGGAAACTTGGAATATAAAAGCATAAGTAAGTGTGCAGCAGCTGACCATAGGATCGACAAGACGATGGCAAATGAAGTCGACGCCGCGATAATAGATGTACGCAAGTGGAGCGCACTTTCCGACGTCTGCGTGACACTTGTCGAGCACCATTTCCACGTAATTCTCCACCTCATCGTTGATAACGGCGGTCAAGTTGAGGCGCATACCAGTGATGAACTCCTCGCCGTAGGCCCTTATGAACGTTTCGGCATACTGTAGGGTCTCGTATATGGTTGTCATGGTTTTGCCGAATGGTTTGTTGTTAAGTAATATGAGCTCATCAATTGTTTGAACTTTATCCTCGATTTCATCCATTATATTAATTATCTTTGTAACGAACTTATCGTGATACTTCTCCAGGTTAAAGGCCGCGTTCTTCATGGCGATTTTGGCGAAGTCATAATAGCCCCAGCGATCGGGCAGGCTGGCCTGCAGTTCTCTCAGCCTCTTGGCGAGGGACGGCAAATCAACGGGCGTTAACGTCGTGCACATGTTGTCGGTGAATACGGAACTTGAGTAGTCCGCCAAATTACTGGCAGCTGCGGTCTTTAAAAGAGCTAATTCCTCTTCGTTGATCAACACAAATTTGAGGAAATCCGTTTTAAATAAAGTCTCATTCAAAAGCGGATGGAACCCAAGAACCTCCACGCGCACCAAGTCGTCAATATCAAACAAATTATTATCCTTGATCAAATCGAAGATCGATCGATTCTCCTGGCACACTGAAATTGCCGTCGACATGTGCAGCGGCATCACCGGCTTCTCCGGATCGGGCTCGTGCTCAAACAATAACTGATTGATGTCAAGGGTCACGTCCAATTGGCGGAAAAACTCATTTTTGCTCTGATCTCGCAGCGGGGCACAGACTCCGTGATAGGCGACCAGGCCCATAACAAAGTAAAATAGGCCCACGAGCACCACAAGCGAGAACACGGTGAATATCAGCAGGATGGCACTACGAAGAGAAGAGAATAGAAGGGAAGAGGCGGCTCTAGTCGGGAGCTCCCGGCTGGGGATACCCTGAACCCTGTCTTTCCATTTAAAAGCACACATACGCACACAAACGCACGCCGGAAGCTGCGCACTTTACTCAGCAACCGCTCTAAATTCATGAATACGTTCTAAGCTAAGCGCATAATTTTGATTAAATTAGCCTGCGACACTTGATGGGAAGTATCTAAAACTGCATAAAAATTCGATAGCTTTAGCTACAAAAAAACGGAGGAGGTTATCGACAATTTGAAATGAACTTAAATTGGCTCTTAGTGCAGCGCTTGTTACCAATTGCCGGCAAAGTGAAAAACAAGAATCGACGCAAATTGGATAAGGAAAGTATGTGGATTATAAAATGAAAGCACAAAGTGTGACCCAGGCAAATAACATACAGAATGAGCAAGTTTCACAAAAGATTAACTGAACTTATATTATAGTTCAAAGTGAAAAAAAAGATTGGCCGACACGTTCATACAGACGGAAGTAGGGACGGACAAACGGACACGGCTAAATCGACCCGGCTATTGATCCTGAGATCCTGTCGGAGATTCCTCCAACCTGCACAAAACTATTACACCTTTCTGCCCACTTTCAATGGGTTCAGGGTATAAAAAGAAGCTTTCGACAAGCGACAATTAAGCAAAATTAACACCGGGAATTTCACTCACAGTAAGAGGAGCCCGGCGCCCGTGCCCTTATTACACCAGTTATCTTCAATGTCATGCCTGCTGTAGCCGAAGCAACCCCATATCAGTGCTAGGACCAGTACGAAGAGTATCTGTGGAGTGGAGCTCAAGCTTCGATATTTGCCTCAGCTTTGAGTTCCGGTTGAACTTACGATCGCTAAAATCACGCAGACAAACATATTGACAAAGCTGCGACTGGCACCGAACTGGTCCTCGATGTCCTCAAACGATTTAGTCGATTTCAGAGTGTGGTTGTGAATGCTACTGATCACCGCATCGATGATCCCGCGTATCTTTTTTAACTCTTTGTAGTATAGTTTGGCCCCCTCGTTAATATCCTGAATTAGGGGATTGACGATTGGAGATAGACCATCCGTCATATCATAGTACATTTTATCTAACCTTCCGAATATAGATGAGGGTACTTTCATCATCTCAGAGTCACGTAGATCGTCCATTGCCATCAAATAAATACCGCCATCGGGTAGCTGCCGAAGAGAGAGTTCAATAGGCCCTGTCAATTATCAACTCGCGTTCCTACCTTATCGAAATGCAGACACGGCGACGCGTCGATCAACTCGATCTGTGAGGTCGCTAAAAATCGCAGGCACTCCGGATTGCCGCACAGTACCGCACAGGCGTAGTTAATGTCACGCTTAGCGCCACGCAGGCCTAACAAACGGGGAAAATGTATCATGCACGGGATCAAATTTGGGGCTAAGGCAACACAATTATTCGTATTATTTACTATCTCGCAGCTGTGCGCCATAGAAACGCAAATTCCGCTCCAATTCTACCACTTCCTCCATTAGCCTATTCGCTTCATCTTCCAGAAAGAAAATTATTCTTTCCAATTCAGAGTTCACATCGGCTTTTGAGACATCCAATAGATCTACGTATATATGGCTAGATGCAGCTGGAAGTAAATTCAATACAGTTCAATTAATCAAGTAAGTAAGTTGCAGTCGGGTGTAACCGACTGCGCAATAATCGTGCATAGAATTTATCGATTTTTGTAATTCATGGGGGACGTGGCCGACATTTTGCGTCTCGAAATGGGGTGCCCAATTTGCCGTCCCTCCAAGATATATAGATTTTGTCTGTCTGAATTTGAGATATAAAAATATATCACGCACCCAGAAGGCGATAAAAATTGCGTTCATACGGACGGACGGATGGACGGACGGACGGACATTTCTCTATTCACTTGGTGTAGACTTTAGCTCTTACTTTTGAGCATATCCGTGAGATGCACATCCAACTCCTGATAGTTATTGGCAAGCAGATGGTAGAGGTGGTCCGAAACATCAATCAGAAAGGTGCAGGTATCATTTCTGCCGCGGCGCATTGTGGCGCTTGTGTACTCCATGCCGCGGTCCATTAAATAGTTGGCGGCAAAGGCAGTGATAAGGCCAAAACTAGAGCGGGGGGATCTGGAGCTATGAGAGTGTTTTTGGGACCTGGGATTAATACGCCTCAACGTACAGAAGTCCAATTAGCAGCAGCAAGAGCAGAAGGCCCCAGCAGTAGCGTTTGCGAGTGTCCTCCCGCTTATCGCACGGCGGACATCCTGCGGGACAGCGTCGACAGCAGCAGAAGCAGCAATAGCAGACCCTGCGGAGGGCAGGACGAGGAGGAGTGTGATTATGGCTCAGCTCTATTCGTTGTGGCATACTCACGCTACGAACGGCACGGTGACGATGAGGAAGACCAGTAATATCACCCAAAATAGCGCCAGCCAGTAGCGCCTCAGCAGTTCCTTCCATTCGTTGTACTCCACCTTAGGCCCCAAGATGAAAGTGTCGCCCCCCTGGACGGCAATGTAGCCTAGAACGAAATGGCAGCTCATGCGACGTGTCCCAGCACCAAACAGGCTTCTGGTTCTTACTCACCCGGCGGAATCCCATTGCCGCCTGTCACAACACGATCAAATAGGAAGTGCGTGAATTTGTACACGGATCTCACGAGGACCGTTGAGAAATTCTCCTCTTTGGTGTATTCCGCCTTCGACGCGTAAGGGGTGTATTTGACAGGCGGAAAGTGAGGCTTCCCAAGCAGCTCATGGATAGTGGTAGGGGCAGCATTATCCGGCTTGTCATATTTTATATTGTCACGATCGCTCTCTCCGGTCGCCCCTGCAAACGTGGCCATGTTAAGGCCAAACAAAACGATCAGACACCAGGCGGCCAAATAGGCCACGCCGCGCTTTTTTCGTCCTTTGGCGTTGCATTCGTGGCGTGTCAGCCTCCTGGACCTCAAATGGTGGAACAGAATCTCAAAGGTATCATGCGTCATGCTGATGTTCCTTGTCTACATATATCTACAAATCTGAATATATTAATGCTGATCGAAAGCCTAATTTAAATAATAATTTATGCGATACTAATTAAAATTCTATATAGTTTAGTAAATCTCATTGATCTGGCAGCAGTTCAATTTGTACTAACAAAAATTAATATATACAATTATTTAGATGTTTAAATATCGCTTTAAGTGAGTTTTATTTGCTCTCATCTTTTTCAGGAATTAAATCGACAATCCAAAAATTTTCACAAAATTCTTTTATTATATGATCCAATTTACTCACTCTCTCTCTCTCTCTCTCTCTCTGTCTCCCTCTCACTATATCTCTCATAATAAATTGAATGATTTCAATAAAAATCAGCTGCAATGATTATACTTACCAGAATGAATAGTGCTTATATTACCTTCATCTTTTACATAAAGACGTAAAAAAAGGAATTGAAAAGTTAAAAAATTTCCCCAAATTATGCCACTACAAACTAAAACCAAAATTAGCAGGAGCGACTAGACAGTTCAGCTGCCAGCTTAAAACTGACTAAATAGATTCTGTTCAGTTTCTATGCTTTAATGTGACAGTTAAGGCAAAGGCTGCCAGAATTGTTGCTTCGAATCTATATATTTACAACATCTATATAGAATGGAATTGAACTTTTCTTAAACAACAGCAAAGCGAACAGTGTGAAAATGTTTTTTAATTTATATTTGTTTATTATATTTTCACAGTAATTGTTTTCTTGTAGCTTTAAAACTTTGATTCATATTATTGGCTTATTGTTAAACACTAAAAAATGACATAGGCAGAAATTGATGAGATGTACGTAAATGAAAAATTATTACATACATTCATACATACTTGTTGGTTTTGCTTTTTGTATAGATAATGCTTAACTAAAATACATATTAAATACATGTGTATGTGAGTGTGTGTGTGTGTGTGCATTCGTTATTTTCTTTTTAATTTATTTTTTCATTTTTTTTTTTTTTTTTTTGGCTACTTGCAGTTTGCCCAGAATTGTAATATAATTTAAAAACATGTTTTTTTTATGTAGGCTCTGGAGTAGAGTTGAAATATTGTCTTACTAAACTATGACAATTCAAAATACGTACATATTATAAAGTTTCATTGCGTCACTTTGGGGTTCTTAAGGAAGTCCGTCGTGTGTATCAGTTTCTTGGAAAATAAATACAAACACTTTTATCAAATGAATCTTGTCTATCAAATGAATCGAAAATCGCAGACAACTTGTTTGCACTGCTCTGATTCATTAAATAAAAATGGCAGTTCTGGTTTTGATTTTTGTCAATATACATTTGCCGTATATGTATATGCATATATCTCTGGCAATTGTCGTTCCATACAATTTCCAGTTAACGTTACGGATGTGGAATTCAATTGTATATTGATTATTGTGGGGATTGTGTTTGTGTGCACAATAAAATTATGAGATACTTTCAAGTTCATGAGAGCTTTGAACGAACCCAACTTTTCTCTCCGGTTCCTTTTTGGGATATATTTGCTGGTGGTCTACCTTTTGTTGTTGTTTTGAACACTAACTTATTAAATGCTTTAGCTGTGCATATTCATATTGATTTCAACCCATTGCAACGCTATTTTTCGTATCCTTTGTTTGTTATTTTCTTTTTAGTTTCCATGTTTATCTTTTGGCAACATTTTGAATGTGTAAACTTTAAACAATATACATACATACATACATATATATACATATGTACATATATATATGTATGGAGTATTGCTATGATGTGATTCACTTTTGTTTCGATCCGTGCTTATAACTAATCTTTACTATTTCGCGCCTTCTACATATCATTGTCCGGCATTGCGCTGGCAGATCGTCTGATACAGTCCAAAAGAAAAGTATTTTAACACATGTGATGCTACAAATTACATAACTCTAAATAAAAACCTAACTTTCAACTAAAATTACAGTCTCAGTAAAATTGGGTTGTTGCTGTTGTTGCTGCAGTATTCAAAACGAAATTCATGCGTAATTTGCCATCTCTCTCTCTCTATCTTTCTCTTTCTCCCTCTCTCTATCTCTATCTCTATTTCTGTTAAAGCCATCCCAACAAAGTTGACAATCCAAAACTTTATAGACGCCGTTACGTGTTTAATCCTGGTCGGAGGCGCCGGGATAATAGTACGGCGGTGGGCGCTCGTATTCGGATGATGGCGGCGCCACGGGCGGATTGTGATAGCGCGGCGGTTCATGATCCCAGTGCCTGTGGATGGGAAATACAAATTGATTACTAATCGCATCGAGTGGATTCGGTGTGAGTTCTTATCGCAATGGCGTTAATACAATAGTGACTGCGACGACTCACGCACAACACAAAAACAAAAATAAGGCAACAACTGCGTTTAGTTTTGGTTTTTCGTATTAGTTCAGGAACTGAAGCAGCAGTTAGTTGCATTTGGAGTTGGGCAATGGAGTAAGTTATATATAGTTATCTATACACGACAGCAGAGCGAACCAACAGCCAACATTTGGTTGCTGAAATGTGTGTAGAATGCAGCAATGAGGTGCTCGAATGCGCAGCCAGTTGACGTTCTTTGGACTGGCTACATGAATGACAAATGATATGAGTTAGCCTTTTACATCAAGGCTGCAAGCCGATTAACATCCCGAATTTGATTCAGACTTTACTTGAAAGCGAGCTTCCACCCAAATTAGTTGGTTCGTAAAAAACAGACGAATTAAAAACATTACTAAAGTAAATATTTGCAGTTAGTTTTGATTAAACAAAATATTTCATTTTTTAAGTATTTCATAAAGCAAATTATGATAAAGTAAATTACATCTACATAATTCTCTTTTTACACGAATTCGAAGTGCACACTACAGTGATTACTCTTTTTACATGAATTCATTTGATTCAACGCGATTTTAAATATTCCATATACTTTTTTATAACTTTTGATCAACTAAAGTATGTAAACAACAATATATTTTCTTTTTATAAAGTGTGTCTTTTTTTTTCAATTTCTGAAATAAATTACTCCTAACTCTTCTATGAATTATAAATACTATCGTGTTGTCTCTTTTTAGACGAATTGATTTGACACGATTTTAGATTTCATATTGCATGAATTTTATTATGCATTTCTTTTATATCTTCGGAATTTCACCGCACAATTTATATTATTATAAACAATGGGAAATAAAGATAATAATAGGCAAATAATTTTACAAAATGATGAATAACGTAATGCAAGCGATGGATATGTGATATGATTTGGTCACCGAAAATCAGTTCTTAATTTAACTCTAACATGAATTTGTTAATTGTTTATTGTATTTTAAGGTAGGTTTTTTAGGTCTGGAAGCAGTCAAATATTATTCCATATAGCCAATATCTTTTTTACACGAAACCCATCTACTATGTAAAAAGAGAATTAGGTGTATTACATAAAAATACAATAAAAATCAAAGTTTATGACTTTTTGTATTTGAAAAAAAAAACGTTAAAACCAGGTTTGCAAAATCAACCTTCAAATTAGACATTCGAAAAAATCATTTAAATAATTGTTTAAACGTATTTTTGCAGCCATGATTTAAGATTTAAGTTTAGGGAGGAAAAGCAACAACATACAGACAAACATACAACATACTGAGTTATAAACACACACACACACACAGACACGCACACTGCTTGGACTGTTTTCGGTGGCAGCGGACACAAAAGTAAATAAATAACTATATAAACCAAACCATTTGCACTTCGGGTCATGCCTAAAAGAAACCATCTGCCGCCAGTGCTTTTGGCCTTGTGTCTATAACAGCCACAACTTTAGCGCTAAATAAAATGAAAACCAAAAAATGAGCAATTAATTGGCGGCCATTCAATATATATTAGCCACAATGCTGCGGTTGGTGTGTTGTGTTCAGTTAATATGTGTTAATAAACGGATAATGCTACTAAAACCATCATCATTATCTATGGAGCAGGAATGAATCCCATTAGGCAGGACGACACGCGCGTTGTTGTTTGTGTTTGGGTGGGGAGGGGGCGTGTCATTGGGCGGTGGGGAGACTTACGTGGGTGCCACATCGTTGTAGCGCAAATTGCTGCCGCCAGCAGCTGCCTCGCCGCCGGCAGCGCCGCCCGAGCGCGACACGCGCGAGACACTGGGCGAGGCATCCTCGTAGTATTCCTGCTGTTCGCGCCGGCGATCGTAGGCCTTGCGTCGCTTCTTTGGCACACTGAAAGCAGCAGAAGAATGCAGTTAACAATCATCGCATGGACAGCTATCTCGCTTTCGCTCAATCTATCTCTCTCTATCTCTCTTTTCGTCTTACTTGGCCAGTGGCACATGCTCGCGCTCGCGCTCGCTATAGGCGTCGTATAAGTAGTCGCTGCTGCGTGCATTAGGCGGTAGCGGGGATTAGCGATGAAATGAGAATGAAAACAAGTGGGATGATCAGTTTAGGCCGTGCGCCAAACACATTCGAAACGGTACAGTGTTAGATGCCAAACAAAAACATGGACAAGCAATTACAAACCAACTGTAGCATTTCTCTCAGTTGCCCAACGAACACATGCATCCAATACTGCGCCCGGTCTGGACACCGAAATGGCAGCACACTTACCCGCCCTCAACCACGGCGACAGTTGGCGCCGAGTACGGATCAATCTTCTTGTACAAGCACAGCAGGCGGTGGGCCACGTAGAGCACGGGCAGAAAGAGCAGGGCACAGAGCAGTACTCCCACCCAGAAACCGTTCTGTAAAAGAGAATAAAAAGAACGTTACCAAATATTCAACGAGAAGCAACAGTTAATTGCGGCTTGCCGAAAATGAAATACCCTTGCAGACATATACATATATATATTCAGAAATGTCCATGACCAAAAAAACCAAACTTAATATACAAGTGTTATTTTCGGATATTATCTAAGAAATATATTTGAATTTTATTATCACTTGAATTTATTAACCATGATGATAGCATTTCCCGTTAAGTATTTACTTCTTTAAGAATGATGATACCGCAAAATCCCTCTTCAACAACAATTAATTTAAAAAAAAGCAAAGAGATCAAATAAATCTCGATTAACACTAAACTCGGAATTTTGACGACTTAAATTTGTTGTCCCACTCGAATCGGTTTTCTTTTGTAAATGAGTCCGGATTACGTCTGCAAAATATTGTGCTACCAAAAAGCTATTAAGTAGCAGAAGTCAAGAAAAGGGTTTTTAATTTTACATTTTGTCTATATAGACTGTATTATATTACCAAGTTTGCTCAGATAAACCGATCGTACCTATAGGAGCTATGGTATATGATATAGTGGGATATGTTGGGAGTATACTGACACTCTCAATAGCCAAGTTTGATCAGTATATTTGGAAATACAAGAGTTTTTTAATTCCAAGTGCAGCTGTAGTGGTCCGATCCCACAACTGAACTGCCTGCAGCAAGGAGGACGGATCTTTGCCAAGCTTCATGTGAATAGCTGTTAAAGTGAGAGACAGACGGACAATTTCGTGCAAAATACGCGTCCCTCTACGCGTTTCACGACCTTCTGCAAGCGCATTCAAATATATATTTGGCTGGAACTCACCATTGGGTCGACCAGACGATGGCAGATCAGGTCCACGCCACGATTGTAAACGTGGGCCAGAGGGGCGCATTTGCCGACATTTGCATGGCACTTGTCCACCACCATTTCGATATACTGAACGACCTGCTCCTTAATGTAGCTGGTGAGATTTTCGCGCAGTGCACCGACGTATTGTTCGCCGTGCACTCTGAGGAACACTTCGGACCGTTCCGTTGATTCGTGCAGTTTTTTAATGGAGTCGCCGAACGTGTTGTTGTTGTACAAAATAAGCTGATCGATCTTGAGCAGTTTCTGCGTCATCTTTGCAATGATCGTTTTGATCTTCTCAACGAACTCGTCGTGATATCTCTGCAGGTTGTAGGCCTCGTTGTAGAGGGAGGTTCTGGCCCAATCATAAATGCCCAACTGGCTCCATAGACTGGCCCGCAGCTCCTTCAGCTCCTTGGCCATCGTGGGCAAATCGACGGGCGTCAGCTGAGTACACAAGAAGTCCGTAAACACCTTGCTGTGGTAGCTCGACAGATTACTGTTGCGCAGCTCCTCCAAATCGCGTTTGTCCTTCTCCGAGAGTATGGTGAGGTTGTCCAAATTAGCCAGCAGAATGGGCACTTGCGGCGTCTCGCTGATGACCTTAAAGCGCACCAGGTTGTCGATGTCATACAAATCGTTGTCCTGGAGTAGTTTGAAGATCGACTGATCGGCCTTACACGCCTTAATGGCACTCGAAATGCGCAGCGGCGGCAACGGAGTCTCCGACTTAAGTTCGCTCTTTGGCAAATATCGCTTGAGATCAATAATTGAGTCCAGCTGGCGGAACAAGGCGTTCGACTCCTGATCCCGAAGCGGTGCACAGGCTCCCTGATAGGTGGCCAGGCCCAGAGCAAAGTAAATTAGACCAACGAAAACCACAATGGAGAACACGCAGAATATTAACAGGATGGCGCTGCGAGGAGAAGAGTTGGGACTTGAAGAGACAGAGAGTGAGAGAATAATAAACAAACATCGACTTACAGTAAGAGGCAAGATGCGCCCGTGCCCTTGCTGCAGCAATCATCGCGATAGCCACGCCGGCGGCGTCCACAGCAACCGCATATCAGCGCAATAATCAGGAAGAGCAGTATCTGGATGGATATACAAGTTTCTAATTAAATATGAACGGATTTTGTTTGGCGCCAGAGCAGACGTACGATCAGTAATACGAAGCAGACAATAACATTGATGACACTGCGATCGGCACCATATTTGTCGTAGATATGTTCGAACGTCTTGGTCGAGCGCACGGTTTTCAAGTGTATATCACTGATGACCGCATCGACCATGCTGCGTATGTGGTTCGCCTGTGTGCGGAACTGTTCCTGGCCATTGTGAATATCACGGATTATCGGCGGTATGATGGGATCAATGCCAGCCTTAATTCTTTTGCCCACATGCTGCAGACGGTCTATAACTTCCTTGGCAGTTTTCGCGCTGTTCCTGGCAATGATATACTCTATGGCCTTTAAATAGTAGGTGGTGTCGGGTAGCTGCGGGCGAGCAGAGGATTAGTGATCAGCTCTTGATTCAACGACTCAAACGCATACCTGATCGAATTGCAGGCACTTCGAACTATCGAGAAACTCGATTTCCGTCTTCTTCAAAAAGTGCAGACACTCCCGATTGCCGCAGAGAACGGCACAGGCGTAGTTAACGTCGCGCTTAACGCCGCGCACACCTGAAAAGCAAACGAACGGGGATTAGGGCTGAGAAGACACAATTGGGTAATATTAGTTACCATCTCGCAGCTGTGTGCCATAGAAACGTAGGTCCTTCTCCAGTTTGTCCACTTCCTGTATTAGCTTCTGCGCCTCTTCCATGTTATCGAATATGCGCTGCAAATCGTAAACCGCATTGGCCTCTGAGGCATCCATGAGATCCAGGAATATGTGAGTATGTGCATCTGGCAAAAAACGAAAATGAAAGATCAGTTCACACTTCAATGAACACACCAAGCTGTCTTTCTCACTCGTTAGTATATCGCTGAGATGTTTGTCCATCTCTCCATAGTTATTTACAAGCAGATGGTTAATGTGGTCCGACACATCCTTCAGATAGGTGCTGGTGTCTTGGCTGCCGCGTCGCATCGTGATGCCGGTTTCCTCAAAACCGCGATCCAGCATTTTATTGGTGGCAAACGCAATAATGACACCAAAGCTGCAATTACATCAGGTCAATTGAGACGATAAGCTAGAGCCGGCAAAGATTGGACCTACAGAATTCCAATGATAAGCAGCAGGAGCACCAAGCCGCAACAGCAGCGTCGGCGAGCGTCCTTCTGACTATCGCAGGGTGGGCATCCCTCCTTGCAACGTCGACAGCAACAGAAGCAGCAATAGCAAAGGCTGTGGATGCAATTGAAAGAGCGTAAGCGGAATTCAGCTGAAAGTGTGCAAGGTTCACTTACGCTATGGTGGGCATAATGATTGCGAGAATGGACAGGAAAGTAACGCCAATGAGTACCATCCAATACTGCGTCAGCAGATCGCGCCAATCATTTTCCTCAACCTTGGGCCCTAGGGCCAGAGTCTCCCCATCTTTGACCACAATGTAACCTGAAAAGGAAACGGGTTTTCAAAGTGATGTACTACAAATATAGATTAAGTGCTTACGCACCTGGCGGTATTGCGGCCTCAGCCGGTAGGATCATATCGAAAAAGTAGTGTGTGAAATTGTAGACGGGATCCATGGCCTTGGTGGAGTATTTCGGCTCTTTGGTATAGTTGGCCCTTGATTTGTAGGCGGTGAATTCGGCAGTGGGAAAGTGTAGCTGCCCGAGCTTCTCGTGGGCGGTGGCCACACGCCACTCCTCCGTTGTGTCCGCATCAGCTGCGTGAGCTGGCCTTATTAACGTGGCCAGGGCAATGCCAAACATTATCACGCTGAGACTGCATATAGCCAAATAGGCAATTTGCCGCTGGCGTCGGCTCTTGGCATTACTTTTGTGGCGTGTCGTCTTGGACTTAAGATATTCGACTGGAGCTGGTGTCATCATTGTGTAGCCGTGTTTCTGTGTCCACACTAAACGTGGCCGTCGATCAAAGTTCTTGAAATGCTCCTAGCACGCTTGGCTCCTGCTTTGGTTCCTCTTGCCGCCGGAGAGCGCATCCATTTCATGCGTCAACGAACTGCAGGCACACAACATAAAAGGAACGATTAAAATATGAGGGGCACACTCCCTAATACGAGTTTAGCATGTCTTGACCTTATTTATGTGCGTATATTAATGCGTGGCAGGGCAGTAAAACACAAATGCATATATTTCATTCGAGATGTGGGTGTGCCGCAAATGTGGCAAATGGCTTAGTCGCATTTTTATCGCTTCGCGCCGCGTAGCACCAATGCTCAAATGCTTCCCTCCCCGCTGACAAACACTCCACTCCACTTGACATCAATTAAAGCCAATAAAAACTGATGCGAAACGAACGGCAATCAGCAGCGGGCAGTTTGATAATTTAAGCTTATGACTTGGCAAATATCTGCGATACAAAGGATGGCAAAACAGAATACACTTTGCACAGGACATTCCTCAAATATTGTGCTAAAAAAAGATGCCTCCGTAAGACTATCAAACACACGACCTTTACCTTATGAATTTGCAGCGTAAGAGAATAATTTTAAATTATTAAAAAAAAATTACATGCCCCGGGTGAGGCTCGAACTCACGACCTTAAGATTATGAGACTTACGCGCTGCCAACTGCGCCACCGAGGCTGTGGTTATCCGGGCGGCAAACACATATTTTGAAAATGATGTAATTAAATTGTATATTCATTATTTATTATTTATTATTTATTCATATAATAGTGCATATATAAATACATATAGTCAACGTTATCATCGCCTAGAAATGCCCAACTCTCGAGGGATTGACAAGAACAACAACAGGAAGTGCTAGCTTGATAAGCATGCATAGAAAAGAAAAGCGCAAAAGTTGAATGAACCTCATGAACTGAACTCAGGCTAGCTGAACGCGGCTTCAACTCAACGGGGCAAGTGGGCGAAAGGGAGTAAGTGGCACAGAAGGGTCTGGCAAGTGCCGGTGGTGCTGCTGGTGGTGCGGCTGGTGGGTTGTTTGTGGTCACCATTCTTGAACCACTGACGATTGTTTGCTTAACGCTTGCCTTGGCCCGTCTCGTCGCAGCAAACAAGACACGCACACACACACACACACACACGGACACAGATACACCTGGCAGACACACACACACACACTAGCACATTTGAGAGCCCTGCATTTGACGCCTGCTTATCTTGAGTTTGTTTTTTATGCGCACCTTTTACTGCTGTTTGTTTTTGCAATCGCAGCGCCAATTGGCAGCTTTTTATATATTTTGTCAAGTGTCGCATTAGTTAACAGCTAGTTAATTGTCTTGTCAAAGATTGAGCAAATGGCTTGTTCATTTTATACATTTAAATAAATACAAATAAACTTGGGTTGTTCGAGTGGAGCACAAGCGCCAGGCTCAGCCACGGGCAGACTGAGAGAGGCTGAGAGGCTCCTGCATAAAATTCTGTATACGCTCGCCGAATAAACGAGCGTGTGGAGCCGAGCATTCGAACGGCCTTGACATGAGCTGGTAGCCATCGCATGGCAACTGCTGCCAGTGGGAGTGGCAGGGGGAGGGGTAGCGGGAACGGGAATGGGAATGGGAACGGAAACGGGTGCGGGTGCGGGAGCGGACTCAACGCACAGCATAATCGGTTTGTTCTTGAATGCTGTGCGTCCTCCACAAAAGCAAAGCATAACAAAAATCATTTTCAGACGTGATAATAATAAGCACATGCGCAGTTTGCGCCAGGTGTAGGCCACAGATTTTAGGGCGGCTTCCGCTGGAGCCAACCATTGCACAAAACTGAACCGAATCCCATGGGTAAGACCTTTTTTATGGTCATTCTATATAAGTTAATTCCACCTCTTTGCACTATTTAAGAAAAATCACCCAACTGTGCACTTTTATGGGCTTAAAAAAGATACAAAATCAATATTGTATTTTTAAACAAATGTAAAAGTAAAATTTGAATTTTTGCCTTCACAAAAATGTATTTCTCATTTTTTACTGTGTGGTTTTCAGTTTTATAGCTAAGTCTTCTTTATTGAGGGCTGTATTGATTAGGTTTTCCTGGAAAACCACAATTATTATTTTGAATAGCAAGCAATATGACAAGTTTAAGCCGGCCAAAAGTTCAATTGCCGACCTTGTGGGTGGATTATCAGAAATCGATAAACACACGTATTTATTTATCATGTTGGACTCTTGTAATAAGATTATATTCGGCTGAAAGATAATAGACCTTTTGCCCAGACAGCTTAGAGCCCAGTTTTCCGAAAAGAGAAAGTGGATTTTGCAAAAATTGTTTCATATAAGACGATTGGATGTAAATAAAGAAAACTTCCATGAAATTATTTCTTACCAATTATTCACACTTGCGTTAGCAATTTTTTAAAGCCCCATCTACATAAATGTTAGCTTACATCACAAGACCCAAGTGCAAAAAAAAACTGTTTTCCAGTCAGTTAGTCAGGACAAACAGTTGTCTTATGTATATATGGATATGCATATATATTTCTTTGGATTTTACGACTTAGACAACTCATCGAAAACGAGTAACCGACGACCCACTTCTGGAAATTGAAACAGTTTGTCTGTTTGATGCTGTTGGCCAAGCCTAACTGGTTTTGTTTTTGCGGCAAGCAGATACCTTTCGCTTAGGCAACACTCCTCGACGTACTTATAAGTAGATACCACTTATTTTATAAGAAAGTGTTTGTCCGCACATGCATACATATAAATATAACTGAAACTTTAGACGGAAACAAGAAACTTGCAAGTTAAATAAACTTGCGAGATATTGTGTATATGACATGGATATTTTGTTATCAAATTATTAAGTGCTCATCTGATTACAGTAAACAAATGATAAATAAACACATATGAATATATATTAACAGTCTTCTTACTCATAAGCGAAACTGACGCATTGTTTATCAGCTGAAATTACTGTGTTTCCGAAAACCGAGACCCGAAAGCACATTGAATATGAATAAGATAAATTCATATGAGCAATTTGACCTTGAGCCAAAATATATAAATTTAATAGAAGAAACAGAAACAGGCCTGGAATATCTAGTCTATGAGCGTATATTCAAGACATACTGCTAATTATAATAAAAGCCAAGAGCCAGAAATATTAATAAGACGGCGTTGATACCAAATATTTGCAAAGCAAACACGCGTAACACACACACGCACACACACAGAGACAGTGTTTGTTTTTTTAGTGAAAGCGACTTTAAGTACGAATCGATGTTATTGAGGGCAACAGAAGTGGACGTTGCCACTACTCTTTATATCTAATAAATAGCGCACTGGTCGCAATTAGTTTTCTTAATGCAATTAGCAAAGTTGCAGGAATTGAATTAAATGCAAAGTAGGTTGCAGGAAATGTGATTAAAATACCAATCTGCAAATAGGTTGCAAGTAGAAGGAACAGCTAGCAAAAGTAATGCATGTAATTGAAGAACTTTATTTAATTTATAAGTAAGTTGCAAGGTGACTAAAATAGTGACAGAACTATACAGATAATACCTTAAGAATGCATTAATTTATTATAAAAACAAACAAGTTGCAAGTAGGATAACTAAAATATCTGCGGCTTACAAGTAGGCTGTAAGTTGCAAGGTGACTTTAAATCGTGACAGATTGTAAGTTGCAAGAAGTAATTTATTACAAAAACAAGTTACAAGTAGGTTGGTTAAAATATCTGCAGGTTCTAGCTAGGCTGTAGGTTGCAAGGAGCCTATTAACATAACTGCAACCTAATTGCAACTTGCGAGTGTATTACTTACACTTGGCTTGCAAGCATAAGGTTTGTAATTGCGTGCGGAAATGTTTTTTGTTTACACATATATATAGTTGAAATGACACACAAAGAAGGGGAAAACTGATCTGTTCAGTTTGCATTGCGCGCCCATGGGCGAGAATTCAGTGCCGTCTTGCGCTGTTAGTTAGAAAGCAATCTGTTATTTGATGACCAGATATTAAGAGAACCGGTATAAAGTCCACTGGCCAAGGGAAACTGGTTTGCCGGCCATGTGACTCACCAGCTGGGGCCGTGGAGAGCACTTTTCGGTGGCTAATCAAAAGCTGACACAAAGAACTATTTTCAATTGAAGTGAGGCACACGTGCAAGCGAGACAGATTGCAAACATTGAGCGTATATTTTTATGTGTGTGCATAAACATGTTCAAACTCATATCTCGCTGCGGCACAGACGAGACAAAGAGAGGCCGAGGGAGAAAGAGAGAGAGTCAAGTTGTTGCTATTGTTGTTGCCCGAGGCGGACAGCAGACAGGCAGGAAGTGGCAGTTACACTGCCTGCAAAAGAACACCCAAAGTCGGGCTTAATACAATGGAGGCAGCCCAAGCAAAAGTGAATGATTTTTGAGCCGAGTGGCATTGCTTGGTTAGCTCTCAGCTGCATTTGCACTGCTTTTAAAACGCTTACGAGGGGTATTTAATTTTATTAGCGTAATCCGAATATTTCTAATCTGCATGAACAGTCGAGTCCGTCAGTCCATTGGTGAAGCTAGGCAAAGGTTCGATGGAATCTAGAGAATCAGACCGCTTTATCATATAGCTCTCATAGAATAGCGATCTTATGATTTCCTCACCTATATTTATAATTTCTATTTACTATATATTATTGCAAACTCAGTTAACGATATATGCCTGCTGGGGTATTGAATCTCGGCACCCAGTAACTAACTGTTTTTTCGTGTTTTACCTGCATTCGGCATGCAAACATTTGGTGAAACGGGCTCAGGGCGTGTGGCATGCAAGCGTCCCAAAAAAAAAACAGAGATAAACACTTGTGCCGGCGACGCTCGCTATAAATAGTACATGCGCATAGGCCACTAGATTCGGTAGCCCCAATGTGGAGTCGTGCAGCGTCTTGCACATATGTACATACACACATATGTATAGATGAATGTAGGTAACGGCATTTGCATACATGTACATGCACAAACATATTTTATGTATGCGTGTATTTCACACAGGTCAGGGATGTATCTGTATCTGTATCTGCGCAAATGCTATGCACAACATAGATAGGTATGTGTGTGTGTGTATTACTTATTTCTTATGATACCCCCTGCAGAGCGTATTGTCATTTTGTCACGAAATGTGTAACGCGCAGACATCTCCGGCCGCAATCAGTATATATATTCCTGATCAGCGAGCTACTATATAAAATAGTTTTATTTAGTTTCAGACTGCAAAAGCAGTCAACTTTAGCTACATTGTCCACATGTTCCATATGTCTGCAAGGGTATTTCAACTTCGACATCATGCAGATGACGATTTTCCCCTCTTATGTCTTTCGCTTGTTGGTTTTAGGTTGGCCTGCTTCCGATGTCAAGCAGCAGCATGCGAACGGCAAGCCCGTAGACGGCACCAGTGCTCTATAATCTCACGAAATAAGAAAAGAGATGCGATGTGCGCTAGAGTTGCCTTCACCTCGCCCTCAGCCTCACCCTGAACAGCACTGCCATAAGCGTTCAAATTGAAATAAACAAGCTGAATCAGAGTTGTACTCACGAGAGCAGCAGCAACAACAATCACAACTGTAACGGTTATTCGTGTCTTTGTCTCTTGCTCAGCTTCTTCTTTGTTACACGTACGAATAAAAAAATTTGTCTTTAGTGGACGGCAACTTCCAAATCCAATTAGTCATTAATACGCAGACACAGACATATAACTGCACAACACAAAGAACACCTGTGTGTGAGTGCGTAGGTGTCTGTGCCGCATCGTTTACTGCAACACGAACAAGCGAGCACAACAATAACAACAACAAGCGACCCTGCAACTGGGCAGCAGACATCGGCACGTTGAACACTTCCACTGCAATTGAATGTGCTGGCATTTTATTAAGTGAATAATCTTTTAAGTAATTTAACAAATAACTCTACACATATCTATATTTGTCTGCTGCTGCTGTCTCACTTAACTTCCCTCCGCTTCCCTTGCCATGCCCCTTCGCTTCCCCCTATTTGGCTGGCCTACAGCTTCCAGTGGCCTGCGTTTGTCCACATGACCCCGTATTCTAATTGGAAATGTAGCCGTGCGTGGGTCAAGCTATATTGTTTTATGCACATACAAATTCACATAAATCATTCGAGATGCGTATTTACAAGCCTCTTAGCATTTTTATATACCACATGCACACATACACAGCATGTGCATGTGCTTGAATGTGTGTGTATCTATTGCACTGCCCGCCGCTGCTGCTGCTGCTGCTGCTGCTTTTGCTGCTGCTGCCTTCAAAACATTCTTTTTCTTTGTTTGCACGGGCATAGAGCACAGATTGGTGGTGGAACTGGGTCTTGGGACTTGCGACCCGTTTTTACACAGAGCATTTTGCAAAATAAGCATCAGTTTAATTCATCATTTAATTGTATTCACTGGGTAATCACCTTTTTTTGTTAAAGGAGCAATTAACACAATTTCCACAAAAATAAAAAGCCGTCGGACGTTCGCCTCGACGCGCGTACCACACAACAACAACAACTACTGAAATTCGAGATGGCAAAAAGAGCTGGCAAAAGAATCGAGTCAGATCCGAGTTAATCGATACTTTTAATTTTTCGCAACTACCGATGTTTTTTTAATAATCGATTTATTTTAAATGCATACCACCATCACCATTTAGTTGAAAGTGGCGCTGGATTTGCGCTAAATGTAAGTAAATTTACTTATAAAGTGAAATGAGCAAATATATATTTTTCATTTTACAAATAGGTTGTCCTGATAGAGAGGGACTAATAGACACATTTTTGCATCGGGTATGTTTGTTTTGAATGTAAACTGCTACCGGCACGATTCTTACAATTGTTTTAATTTTTTTTTAATAGCTACCCGTGAAGAAATTAACAATGACTCTGAGTTGAAGCGGTAAGCCTACCTTTTCGGTGGAATCAAAACAAAACAAATATATCGTTTCTCGTCAAAAAAAACAAGGATTTCTAATGAAAAAACGATTTAAACTAGAAAATTGCAGCAATGATATCCACAGTAATGTAAAATAGAGCTTCCAAACTTTAGATGGCTGGACGTCACGGGTGATTATGTATTAGTTAACGGTTAATTGCAATGACTTCATTTCAAGGGCAGTGGTTTTGTCGACTAACAAGCTTGTAAATGATACTAATCACGAGTAAAAATAATTGGTTGCTGCTAACAATTTTCCATGCTACCCTCATACACCAACTGTTGTAATACAGGTCCTGTATCACAGGATATTATCATAGTGCTTAAAAAAAATGTAGCACTAGCTTAACGACTATCGTTGTGATACTACCAACTATCGATGTTTCTTTGGATACGTTTCGTTATATTTTTAACGACGAAATTTTGTGCTGCGATAGGTATTTTGAGAAAATTATCGAAACAAATCGATATTTAATAAAAGTGAGATCTATTCCCGCGCATTTGTTTTTAAAATAATTTCAGTTACATTTGCATGTTTGGTTATTGTTATTGTTTGTAAATAAATGCAGTATTTAGTGTTGAAATCATCTCCGGTCCATCTACTCCTGCTTTCGCTTGCTAGCCAACGTCGTCAGCTCCGGACTGCTCTCTACACCACTTTCACTTGTCACCTGATCGGGTATAACTATCAATGTGCAGCCAGCGCCTCCGCCAGGCGAACGCTTGTCATCCTTCTGGAAGCAGACGCACGCGGCCTGTGGGCCCCCGACACAGGTAATGATTGGGGGCGGGGCAAATGGCACACCCGTGCAAGTCGGACATCGACTTTCAAAGTGTCTGAGATAAATGTTAAGCTAGATGGTGAGATAGTGAGGGATATATAGACTTGGTTGCACTTACGCTATATACGGCACCTTGTATAAACACATCAGGCGATGGGCCACGAACAGGAGGGGGAGCAGGAGCAGGGCGCTAAACAGGACGGCCACCCAATATCCATTCTAAAAACGGGTGAAACAAAGGTTGTATTATGAAAGTAAATGCCAGTTGTTCTGGGTTTCGAACGCGAATATATGTATATTTTCCAACATTTGACTCAAACTCTTATACAGGCGGACGGACGGACAGACGGATATGGCTTAATCGGTTTTACCCATCATAAATACATAAGTACAGGAATTTTTTTTTCAAAAATCAAAATCCCTATTATTTATGAAAAAAAATTGAATTTCCAGCCTCTTGTGCTTCTTAAGTAAAATCTGTTTATATTTAAAGCGACGCTTGATAGTAGGTATATAATATATATGTTCTACTTACAATCGGGTCAACCAGCTGCTCACAAATCAGATCAAGACCGCGATAATACAAGCGGCTCAGCGACTTGCAATGTCCAACTTCTGTGTTACATTTGAATACAACCAAATCAATATATGATTCCACCTGCTCTGAGCAATATACGGTCAGATTTCGAATAAGGTGATCAATGGAAACATTGCCGCGCGTCTTAATGAAAGTTTCGGAGCGCATTAGCGCTTTGAGCAGAATATTAATAGATTGGCCGAAATTATTATTATTGTACAATATTAGCTTGTCGATTTGGAATAGCTTCTGCGTAATCAACTTCTGCATGCCGTGGATTTTGTGCACCCACTTATTGTGATAGGCTTCCAGGCTCAGAGCATTGTTCGTGTACGCAATTCGTGTGCTTGAATAGCCACCCCAAGAGCTGTACATAGCATCTGAGATCTCTCTCAGCTCAGTGACCACCGAGGGCAGGGAGTGTGGCGTGAGGTCCTCGCACAGCACTCTTAAATATTCAATGCTGTGGTATGACGATAGATCGCTCGTTGTCAAGGAAAGAAGCATCTCCCTCTCCTCCGGTGTGAGTAGAGCCACTTTGGAGAAGTCCTCTTGAATTCCCGAAAACTCCACCTCATCATCGCTGATAATCTCAACATGCGCCAATTCGGAGATATCATATACTTCATTCATATGTAGCACGCCAAATATAGTCTGATCCAAGCTGCACACTAGAATTTCAGACGATATTTTATGCTGCGGCTTTTCTACGACCTCAGCGGCGGGTATTAGCTGCTTGAGATCGACCTCAGCGTTAAGATGGCGCAAGAAATTCTTCCCTTCCTGACTACTGAGCGGTGCACAGGCGCCCTCATAGGCCAACAGTCCGGTCATAAAGTAGAACAGGCCAACCAAGACAATAAACGAGAACACGCAGAATATTAGGACGATGGCGCTGCAGAGTGCCACCAATCGATCAATCAATCGATGCCATTCCAATTATAAATGAGTATGGTATATATATACTTACGAAAACAAGCACAAAGCTCCCATTGCCTTGCTCCCACAGCAGCCACAAATCAGCGCAACAAGCAGCATTACCAAAAGCTAAAATTAAAGGCATGTTTAATTGGGGCACATATCGAACATATATGCGTGAATGTATAGTATCTAGTCTCCATCAATTTTAACAAATTCCTATTTAAATTATTGATAACCAACAATTATACATTTACATATACTCTGCATTGTTCTAATTCCTGAATAATAAGAGAGCTCTGACTGTACATACACAAAGGAACAGTTAGCATACTTACCACGACCAAAGCAATACAGACTATGATGGTAACTAGGGAGCGGTCGGCCGCAAACTTCTCATAGACATCCTCAAAGGACCTGGCGGAGCGGAGCGTAGTGAAATGGATATCGTTCATCACCATTTCCACGATGTTACGTATCTTGTCCGCATGGAAGAGCAAAATGTCGCGCCCTTTGTTCACGTCTCTAATAATCGGAATCGCCACCTTTTCCATTTCTTGTGTAATTACATTTTGTACATCCTGCAGGCGCAATAAGGCGTTCTTCGGTATCTGATTGTGCTCCTTTTCGATTATTTCCTTGATTCCGTCCAAATATTTATTTGTATTGGGCATCTGTTGGACAAATACAAATATTAATGAATCAACCAAGAAAAGAGCAACTCTTCCATTTGACCCACCCGATCAAGGTGCAAGCAAGTCATAGCGTCTATGAACTGAATTGATGAATTTCTTAGAAATTTTTTGCATTTCCAATGGCTGTTGATGGCACAGTGAAGGGTGAGTTCACGCTTCACGCCACGAACCCCTAGAAGAAAGAAAGCATGTACAAAAACCAAACAAGCATGCCCCAGTGCCAGACTAGCTTATACCCTGTACCCTATTCCCTTATTCGGATTACATTCATTATTTAGTAACTACTGATTTATAGATGTAGTTCGCATAACGAGTATGCGAGTAATAAAGTGAGAAGCGTATATTGGCTTTGTGTAATGTCCGTCCAGATAGACAGATATCTTGATCGGAAGCTTATAGCTCTGATCAAAAATATGTACACATTAAGGGAGATGAGTCTGCCGCCTGGGTATGGGTACAGAGTATACGCAGGAATGGCGCAAATTAAAAGTGTATGCTTTTTACTTATTACCATCTCGAAGCTGCGAGGTAAGGTAACGCAATTCCTTCTCCAGGACATCCACTTCCCTCATCAACTTCCTTGCTGCAGGCATGTTATCCAAAATACGTTCCAACGCCTCTATTGAATTCGCCTCAGAGATATCTGCCAAATCCAAAAATATGTGGTTGTGCGCACCTGACAGAGAGAAAGAAAGACAGCGAGAGAGAGAGAGAGAGAGAGAGAGAGAGAGAGAGAGAGAGAGAGAGAGAGAGAGAGAGAGAGAGATGGAGAAGAGTGCCCTTGGAATTTAGGAAATAATTCATGCTTACTGGTTAACAAGTCGACCACGTGATTCAAAACCTCTTCATAATTGTATACAAATAGATGGTAAATATGATCTGAGACATCCTTGAGAAAGCGACAGACATCCTCTGAGGATCTCCGCATCGTATTGGCCGATTCCTCGATACCGCGATCCAACAGTACGTTGGTCAAAATAGCGCTAATTGTGCCAACCCTGCGGAAAAGCGAATACCCTGAGATCCCCTGACCACTATTAGTTAGTGAGTTATATTTACAGAATCAAGATGATAAGCAGGAGTAAGATAAGGCCACAGATCAAGCGTCGTCGCTGGTCTCGATGCCTGGTACAAGGCGGACATCCTACCGGACAACGTCGACAGCAACAGAAACAGAAATAGCACACGCTGCAAATGAGTTCGAGGCACAGAGTTCTCAATGGTTGAACAGGTTTGCTGCTTTACTCACGCGATGAATGGAATGAGAATGATGAGGACGAGCAGGAAGAAAACCCATAGCAACAGCAGCCAGTACTCCCACAGCAGATCGCGCCAGTTGTTCATCTCCACCTGGGGCCCGAGGACTAGAGTATCGTCGTTCTTAACCGCAATGTAGCCTGGGAATAGTTGAAACGAATTTGTTACCCTTGACCCACATGGGGATTACGGAGAATGCGTACCGTCTGGTAGAGCCGGTTCATTGATCAAAGTTTTATCAAATAGAAAGTGGGTGAAATTAAATAGGGGTTCCAATCCCATTTTTTGATTGGCAGGTGGTGTGGGAAATACAACCTGGGACGTGAAATTGGTATAATCGAAATCCGACCAATGGGTCTGTCCCATCTGCTCATGTGTGGTTTCAAGGCCCTCCAATTTGTTATCATAGACAGGTGAATCATCTGCAGCTGGTTCAGGAGCGGGACCATTAGCTCCAGCCCCGACTTCCTCACCACCACCAACACCACCACCTTCAGGTTGATCTTGAGCCTTAATCGGCCTCAATAAAGCGATTAGCACGAATCCAGTTATTATCACCCTTAGTATCCACATAGTCGGTCTGAAGATCCGATGCGGCTTATAGTGCCCCGATTTGTACTTGGCTGCTTTTGCTTCCATTCTTCTGTTAGTGTTTAATGCGCTTTCAGCTCCTCTGCTCTGTCTCCATTTCACGATCCGATCGATTTTGACCAATAAACGAATGGAACGAATACAAGACTATTCGATCCCAGAACAAGGCTAAAAAATTGGTGGTTTTCTGTTTTTTTTTTGCCTATTGCATACAAAAGTAAAAAAGTGTAAAATTGTACAGAATAACATTTAAATCAAAAAGTAAGTGTTTTCCTTTGAAAGGAACTTGAAAAATATAGAAATATTATCGCTCCTATTTTTGGATTGAGCACTTAATTTGTTTAGGTTTAGAATAACAGAATACAGCAGACAGAAGTTATTGTAAAGAGATCATAGCTGATGTGGACTTTGGGTATTATAGGAGTACTCTCGAGTTAAGATTAAACAGTTATCTATAGTTATTCACATACAAATGTACTGTAATCAATATTTTGTTTTACGATACATTGTAAAGTGCAGAGTTTAAGAGAACATGCAGAGTATCCGCGGGACGGTGCTGCGAAGAGAAGAGTGATTGGATTATGAAAAATGGAGTAAACACCAATTTCCTTTGGCACTTGCAGTAGGAGCCCTTGCTGCAGCAGTCATCGCCGGCGCCGTCCACAGCAACCACTTATCAGCGCAATAATCAGTCATGCAATAATCTTACGACCTTTAGTTTATGAGTTAGCAGCAGTAGAAAATAATTTCAAAATAAAAATATAGAATAATTAAAAAAAAGTACATGCCCCGGGTGAGGCTCGAACTCACGACCTTAAGATTATGAGACTTACGCGCTGCCAACTGCGCCACCGAGGCTATGTCTGGCCGAGCGGCCACCACGTAATTGTACAGGCCTTCTACTTTATGAATTCTAATTTGATTGTTCTCAATCAGGTTCAATGAGTAAAAAATACATGAAATTAAATTAAATTTAAAATACAATTAAAAATAGTAATAAAAATAAGATTTAGCAATTAAATTGTATTAAAATGGAAACAGAACAGTAATGAAAAAATTTATCACAGAACTGGCGTATTCAGTGAATCAGATTTAAAAAAACATTTATAAAGTCTTTGCTTTAAAATTACACACGACAAAACATTAAAGTAATAATTGGCAAGCAGCGGGGGCAGCCGTAAAAGTGAGCTGATCTGCTGATCAGTTACTAACTTCAACTCTTTGTCATGTGCGACAATGTGTGTGATAAGGAGATTAAGCGCAGACTTGCGCGTAATAATCGCTGCTGTCATGCAGCCTCGTCCAACGATAGCCTGACTGATGCTGCCAAATTGAAATCATCATGCTCTGCAGGAGCAAGGTCCCTTACTCCAAATTTCGCACATACTCTTATCAACAGAGTGCCGAGTAGTAACAATCCGAATGGAGAGAACGCAATATCTGTCGATCCCGCAATATCTGTCCATCCTACGGCAACAATCGCCGCTCCACTGCCAACAACGACTACGTGAAGGAAACTTAATCAGAAAATGAAACCAGCGCCTAGGTTAAAACACCCAATTACCTTGCAATATCGGCCCGGACGCCCACTGATAAAGCGCTGAACTCACGTATATAACCCACAATCTGCTGCCAGAAGTATGTACACACTGCCACCGGAAATTTAACTGCGTAGCATTAAGCCACCGGCCGGCCAATTACAAAGTTGGCGAGTTCTACAAACGGAAAAGAAGGCCAATAAAAGCTCTCGGTGTCCTAACGCACCTGTCTCGCGGAATATGCCTGTTCCAGTATGGCAATCTGAAGGCAAGGAAAGGCGGCATATGAAACGCCCATCGAAGCAATGGCCGCATAAATAAGTGGTAGCTTCGATCGTTTCTACGAGCAGCAAAATAAACTGATGGAAACGCAGTCAAATGGCTTTGTTGAGAGCACTATATATAAGTTGCTAGAATTAGGCATCTTCATATCTACCAAAAACATGCGAAACTAAAGCCATCAATCAAGCAAGCCAACCATCCTTAACAGGTCCATCCGTTTAACTTCTAGGTGTATAATAATGTTTATTCCCTAAAAACTAATATATGTGTGTATGTTAGTAGAGCGAGTATCGATCTATTCTATTTTAGTATTAATAACACAGCTTTATGACAAAATGAAATGGATAAAGTGCGTTTAGGATGCAAATTAAAGATTTTGGCGGCCACAAACGAAAGAACACAACAATAAGAGCAACAAATGCGCTGGCATTTTATTAAATGAATCATCTTCTAAGTGATTTAACAAATAACTCTACACATCCCATGTACACGTGTCTGCTGCGGCTGCCTCACTTCCATTGGCTTAGCCTTCAGCTTCCAGTGGCCTGGGCTTGTCCACATGACCCCGTATTCCAATTGGAATTACGGCCGTGCGTAGGTCAAGCTATGTTGCTGTGCATATATACAAGTTGGCATAAACCATTCGAGATGCTGCTGCATCTCTGTTCGCACGTTTGTAATATGCCGCAAAGTAGCCGCGTAATTAGCTTTTTTTGTTTAGGCAATTTCCGATGCAGCTAGTCCTGTTTTCGCTTGCTGGCCAAGGCCGCCGGGTCCGGGCTGCTCTCCACACCACTTTCAACTGTCAGCTGATTGGGTATAACTGTAAAAGGGCTGTCAGTGGCGCCGCCAGGCGAACGCTTGTCATCCTTCTTGGAGCAGACGCAGGCACCCTGCTGGCCCCCGCCACAGGTAATGATTGGGGGCGGGGCAAATGGCACACCCGTGCAAATCGGACATAGGTTTTCGAAGTGCCTGCGATAAGTGTCAAGCTAAATGGTGAGATACTTACGCAGATATAGACTTGGATACACTTACGTGGCGGCCACGACATGGCGTGTTCTGAACGGCGTATACACCTTGTACAAGCACATCAGGCGATGGGCCACGAACAGGAGGGGCAGTAGGAGCAGGGCGCTGAACAGGGCGCCCACCCAGAAGCCATTCTAAATACGGGCGAAATGGAGGTTGGGTTATGAGAGCATATGCCAGTGCAGTCGGCTGTGGCCGACTAGAAGATACCCTATCGAAGTATGGAATCCAAAGGAAGTACAAGCCAAAACTGTATCTCCGAAAAGTACAAAATTCTTGATCTGTGTATGCTATACGGGCACACACGTACCAAATATGGTGGCACTAGCTGCTATTATCTGTGGGATATGGTGGTCACCTTGTCATAAAATCAATATTAACGAAACGGAGCAAGATATCGATAAAGATAAAAGACTTGTCTTGCGAATGCTATAGCAGAAGCTATAGTCGAAAAGTTGCATACAAACGGACAGACAGACGATCGCCTCAGGTCATTGTCCTAATCAGGAATATATCTACTTTACGGGATATGTAATTGGCGGTACACATTTCTGAATACAAGAGAGTAAGTGAATAAGAGGTGTATTTTTTGTTAAAGCGATGCTTGACAGTATGCTCTACTCACAATTGGGTCAATCAGGTGCTCACAAATTTGATCAAGACCGCGGTAATATGTGTAGGCGAGCGGCTCGCAGCGTCCGACTTCTGTATTACACTTGGATACAACCATATCAACATAATAGTCGATCTGCTCTGAGCAATATCCGGTCAGATTTGTCAACAGCTCGTTAATGAAATCCTTGCCGCGCGACTGAATGAAGACCTCTGAGCGCATTATCGCTTTGAGCAGAATATTAATCGATTGGCCGAAATTGTTATTATTATACAATATTAGTTCGTCGATTTTGAGTAGCTTCTGCTTCATTGTATCCTGTATTCCGAGAATTTTGCCCACCCACTCATTGTGATACGTATCCAGATGCAGGGCATTGTTCCAGAAGGAGACTCGGGTGTTTAAATAGCCGCCCCAACCGGTGTACATAGTATCGGAGACCTCCCGCATCTCCCTGGCCACAGCGGGCAGGCTGATTGGGGTAAGGGCCCGACACATGTTTGTAACATATAGAACGCTGTGGTATGACGATAGATTGGCCGATACAATTTTGGTAAGTGCCTCCTTCTCCTCCTGCGTGAGCAGGACCACTTTGGAGAAGTCCTGTTGAATTTCTGAAAACGTCGTATCATCTTCGTTGATAATGTCAATGCGCGACAAATCGGAGACATCATATATGTTATTCATATGCAGCACACCAAATATGGTCTGATCTATGGTGCACTCTAGCATCGAAGTCGTCATTCTGTGATGCGGCTTTTCGACCTTATCGGTGGGCAGATACCGATCGAGATCGACCGCAGCTTGCAGATGGCGAAACAAATTCTTCCCCTCCTGACTACTGAGCGGCGAACAGGCGCCCTCATAGGTCAACACTCCGGTTATAAAGTAGAACAGGCCAACCAAGACAATGAACGAGAACACGCAGAATATTAGGACGATGGCGCTGCAGAGCATGATCAGTCGATGTCATTGAAACGCTAAGTACGTATAGTATGTGTATACTTACAAAAACAAGCACACTGCTCCCACTGCCTTACTAAAGCAGCAGCCACAAATCAGCGCAACAAGCAGCATTACCACAAGCTAAAATTAGAAGCATATTTAGTTGTACACTCTCCACAAATACTAACATGCTCCTAAGTTATTGTTAACCAACAGTTCTATAAAACTAGTTGCACGTCGATTAGACTTAATAATTGCATTATGTTTACAAAAAGAAAACAGAAAAAGTTGAAATTATCAATTGCTTAAAGATTTTACGCTCTCATTTTGTTTCAAATATTTAATAAGCTGAAATACCCTTGCAGACACACGATTTACGCTTTGTATCCTTAAACATAATCAATCTAGAAACACCATTTTTGACTAATTGTTCCAATAGCAGTTCGATGTTGATTTATAAGATAAATAGAATAAAATTCTCCTCTAGTGCGTTGCCCTTTCGTGATAAACTTACAATATCCTCATTGACTGAGATGTACGCCCAGGGAGCTGTCCCTTAAGGGAACTCACCAAGATCAAAGCAGCACAGACCAGAATGTTAACTATGGAGCGGTCGACCCCGAACTTCTCATAGACATCCTCAAAGGACCTGGCGGACCGGAGCGTCGTGAAATGGATATCGTTCATCACCGTTTCAATGATGTTGCGTATCTTGTCCGCATGATAGAGGAACGTCTCGCGCCCTCTGTTCACCTCCTTGATGATCGGAGGCGCCACCTTGTCCATCTGTTCTTTAATTGCATTTTTGACATCTTGCAGCCGCAATAAGGCGTTCTTCGGTATCTGATTGCGCTTCTGATCGATGATTTCCTTCATTCCTTCCAAATATTTATTTGAATTGGGCATCTGTTGAATATATACAAAATATAACCAAATAAACCAACAAGCAAGAGAGCACTTATTTGACCCACCTGATCAAGGTGCAAGCAAACCGTAGAATCTATGAACTGAATTGACGAATATCTCAGAAATCTGATACATCTCCAATGGTCGTTGATGGCACATCGGAGTGTGACCTCCCGCTTCGAGCCGCGAACCGCTAGAAAGAAGAAAGTACAAGCAAGTGAGATTACTCCAGTGGGCAGCGGCCGAAGGCGCACACAAACGCACGCCGGAAGCTGTGCACTTTACCCAGCAGAAACTAAATTCATATATAAGTTCTAAGCTAAACATCATGAGATTTTAAGGACATAAAAAAGCACTCAAATCTATGAACAAACCAAAGCGCAAGTCTGTAGTTTTTACATGTTTTGGCGAATGGTGGAAAGTATCCAAAAAACGAAAAATAGAATTTTATCGATATAACTGACAAGATACCGTAAAAAATGATAAACCAGTTCTGCGTAGTTTGGTCTCTAGTTTTTGTAGTTTCCGAGATCAGGACTCAGCTCGTTGTCTTGATCAAGAATATATATAATATATATGCACAAAACCATTAAAGCCCTTTACCCATTTTCAGCGGGTTTAGGGTATTTGACGATGTATTACTAAATAGCTTCTGATTCAAATATGTTACTCAATTGTGGTTCTCGTACTCATTAACAAAGTAAGAAGAGTATATTGACAGACAGACGCCTAGATCTTCAAATATATGAACGCTTTGTGGAAGAGGGAATGGGGTATGGGTACAGGGTAGAAGGGTGTATAAAGGCGAATTGGCGTAGGTGTAGTGTGAATAGTTTCGCAAGTTAATCTTTTGTTATTAATTACCATCTCGTAGCTGGGAGGTAGCGAAACGCAATTCCTTCTCGAGGGCATTCACTTCGGTCATCAACTTCTGTGCTGCAGGCATGTTATCCAAAATACGCTCCAATTCCTCTATTGAGTTCGCCTCAGAGGAATCTCCCAAATCCAAAAATATGTGGTTATTCGCATCTAAAAGAAGGAGAGAGAGAAGATGGGGAAGTGTGCCCAGAGAACTTGGAGAATTATTCATGCCTACTGGTTAACAAGTCGACCACGTGATTCAAAACCTCTTCATAATTGTATGCAAATAGATGGTAAATATGATCTGAGACATCCTTGAGAAAGCGACAGGTATCCTCCGAGGATCTGCGCATCGTATCGCCCGATTCCTCAATACCGCGATCTATCATTCTGTTTGCCAAAATAGCGATAATTGCGCCAATCCTGCGGAAAAGCGAATACCCTGAGATCCCCTGACCACTATTAGTTAGTGAGTTATATTTACAGAATCAAGATGATAAGCAGGAGTAAGATAAGGCCACAGATCAAGCGTCGTCGCTGGTCTCGATGCCTGGTACAAGGCGGACATCCTACCGGACAACGTCGACAGCAACAGAAACAGAAATAGCACACGCTGCAAATGAGTTCGAGGCACAGAGTTCTCAATGGTTGAACAGGTTTGCTGCTTTACTCACGCGATGAATGGAATGAGAATGATGAGGACGAGCAGGAAGAAAACCCAAAGCAACAGCAGCCAGTACTCCCACAGCAGATCGCGCCAGTTGTTCATCTCCGCCTGGGGCCCGAGGACTAGAGTATCGTCGTTCTTAACCGCAATGTAGCCTGGGAATAGTTGAAACGAATTTGTTACCCTTGAGCCACATGGGGATTACGGAGAATGCGTACCGTCTGGCAGGGACGGTTTATCGATCATAGTATTATCAAATAGAAAGTGGGTGAAATTGAATATGGGTTGCATTCCCATTTTTGGATAGGAAAGGGGTGTGGTATATACAACCTTGGACGTATACTCGGTATAATCGACACTCGGCCAATGGCCTTGTCCCATCTGTTCGTGTGTAGTGCCAAGGCCCTCGAAACCATAACGCTGAGCAGTACCGACATCATCCTCATCAATTTCTGGGACTGCGTTGCCCGCTGCAGCGGCTCCACCTCCACCGGCAGCAGCGCCACCACCGGCAGCATCGCCACCACCGGCAGCATCGCCACCACCGGCAGCATCGCCACCACCGGCAGCACCGTCACCTTCAGCTTCATCCTGGGCCTTAATCGGCCTCAATAATGCGATTAGCACGAGTCCAGTTATTATCACCCTGAGGATCCACATAGACCGCCTCAAGTTTCGATGCTTAGAACGTTCCGATTTATGCTTGACTGCTTTCGTTTCCATACTTCCGTTAGTGTTTAATGCGCTGCCTCTCCGCTCCTCTGCCGTGCATCTATTTCACGAACCGACCGATTTTGATCAATGAACGAACGGAACGAACAAGACTATTCGATCCCAAAACAAGGCTAACAAATTGGCTCGAACATGCGCCTCAACTCTGCTCAGGGTGTGAAGTGTGTGCTGTGTGTTTTTTTTTTCTGTTTTTATTTATTTTTTTTCCTATGGCATGCTAGAGTAAGAATGTGTTAAATATTCTATACAATAACAGTAAAATCAAAAAGTAAGTGTTTTCTGTATTTGAAACATAAGATAGAGAAATGCGAGCTGTTATTTTTGGGTTGAGCGTTTAATATGTGCAGGTCTAGAATCGCAGGACCTTAGGCAGAAGTAATTGAAAAGGACAGAGAATGTCTCCGATGTGGGGTGGGATGAGAGTGCTCTCGAGCCAAGCTTAAACAGTTGTCTACAGTTGTTCACATGAAAATTTACTATAATCAATATGTTTGTTTACAATAAATTTAAAAATGCATGGTTGAGGCCTTAATCCTTCTTCCGTTTGACAGCAGGCGGCAATGGCGCCGAACCAGCCAATCGGCTGTTGGGCAACGGCTTGGGCCGCACGTTGGCGGCCTGGCTACCGCTCGGCTGCTCGCCGGGCGAGCTGGCAAATGTTGACTCGCTGGCATCTGGAATGGCGGCGGTGGCGCCGCCACCCGTGCGATTCGGCTCGCCCTCGGCGCAGACGCAGTAGGCCTGATGGCCGCCACTGCAGGCGACCACAGGGGTGGCACGTACGGTGCACCCGTGCAGATTGGACACCTGTGTGTGGGGGTGTGTGTCGAGGGATTAGTCTGCGTGTGTACCGGGGCCAGCCACTTACCCTCCGGCCAGGGGTATAACGGCAACGGCCACCGCATAGCCGTGCATTCGTCGCCACAGGCACATCAATTTGTGGGCGACAAAGAGTAGGGGCAGTAGGAGCAGGGCTGCGGGCAGTATGCCCACCCAGAAGCCATTCTGAAAGGAACAACCCAATGGTACAAAGCAAAAATATGATATATATAGGTGTGGCGCTCACCATGGGGTCAACCAGGCGATAACAGACCAAGTCGACGCCGCGATAATAAATGTAGGAGAGTGGTGCACAGCGTCCAACATTCTCAGTGCATTCAGTTATTATGGCATGTATAAACATATCGATCTGTTCGTTGACCACATCGGTCAGATTATCACCCAGTGAATTGATGAATTCGGCGCCACGATTCTTTAAAAAGATCTCGGATCGGGTGATCGCTTGGAGCAGCACAAGAATCGAGTCGGCAAAATTTCGATTCTCATACAAAATGAGCTCGTCAATGCGTAGTAATTTCTGCTTCATTTTGGCCATAATGTCCAGAATGCGGTCCGTCCATTCGTAATTGTAGGTATCTATGTGATATGCCTCGTTCGCCAGCGAGTATCGACCATATTTGCCTATATTATCCCAATTGTTGTTGTAATAGACGCTGTCCCGTACTTCTCGCAGCCCTTCCGATATCGTGGCCAAGTTCGGCGTTAGAGTCTTGCACATGTGCTCCATATACATAATACTGTGATAGGTTGATAGGTTCCCATTGCGCGTATTGTGCAATACGACCTTCTCTTCCTGGGTTAACAAAAATACTGTGGACAGATCTTCATTAAATATCGTGTCCTTCTGTTCATCATCTTTCTTTGGCTCTATAACAGATATGCTCGTCAAGTCATCAACGTCGTACAAATTGTTCTGACTAAGCAGATCAAACACGGACTGATTTTCCATGCATGCCTTGATGGCGGTCGACATTCGCATCTGCGGATACTTGGAGTCCGATCTGTCCTCTGGGCTCAGCAGGCGATTGAGGTCGATACTCGAGTCCAGTTCACGGAACAGCGCGTTCTCTCGCTGGTCTCGAAGTGGCGCACAGGCGCCCTGGTAAGTCACCAGTCCAAACATAAAGTAAAACATTCCGACCAGGGTGATGAACGAGAACACGCAGAATATCAACATGATGGCTCTATAAAAATAACAAGCAAGTGAGTGTACCGAAACTCGCGGCTATCTAACGGGGAAGAAGGTATCTTCGGTATCTTCGGGTTCTTCGGTGTGCCGAAGATTAAATACCCTTGCAGAGATGTGCGCTATTTACATTTTATAGCGACTGCTCCTATATAAGACTATATTGTATATTACGTTGGGAGCATTCTTTGTTAACTCTCAATTCCCAAGTTTGCTTAGGATATTGTCTCATGGATTGTCCCATGATGATATGCTATTGTGGTGCGATCGGGCCGATTTCGACTCATATACTACCTGCAACAAACAGATGGGCCTACGCAGAGTTTTAAGAACGTAGTTGATGCTGATCAAGAATAATCATATATAATACTTTATAGCATTTCGTGTGAAAAATAGAATACGCTCTGCAAGGGTATACATATCGATTTAAGCTAGTTCCTATAATCTCCGCGAATATCCAAGGAAAGCACAGTGGACACTACTTACATCAACAAACACGTGGCGCCTGTTCCCTTGCTGAAGAAGCACCCACAGATCAAAGCAACTATCAGTATAATCAGAATCTGCGATGAAACATAGTTTTTAACATTTGCATGCGAACACTTTAAGGGCCAAGTTAGCGTAATTACCACGAAAATTAATACGCAGACGAGCGCATTAATATAGCTGCGATCATCGCCGAACTTGTCATAAACATCCTCAAAAGACTCGGTCGAGCGAAGGGTTCTCATGTGAATGTCACTGATCACAACGTCGATAATATTACGTATTTGCGTGGCCTGCTCTCTGAACTTCTCACGGCCTTTCGAAATATCTTGAATTATTGGCGGAATCACCTCAGTCATGGCCGCTTCGATTTTCGCACCAATGTCCTGATAGCGCTGCAGAGCCCTCTTCGGTATCAAAGCGTCCTCGTCTTTGATGATCTTTTCCATGCCAACCACAAAAATCGTTGAGTTCGGCAACTGAAATACAACAGATTTTCATACATGTCCAGTGGACCCCCAAATCAGAACAATTCAATTATGATTAGGTAGAAGGGCAGGGACCGAAGGGACTTGGAACACTTACATTATCCAGGTGCAGACAGGGCGAGGTATCAATATACTGGAAATCCCTCTTTAGGAAAGCACGACATTTTTCAATATTTACCAAATTACTGCATGCGAAGTTCACGTCGCGCTTCGCACCTCGAACACCTATAAGAAGCGTACGTAAAATCAGCTGAGTATGGCAGATATGGTGCAGATATGGTAGATGCTCAGTCAAAGCTGTAGTCTAGCTAGTTAGAGCTTTGTATTCCAATGTGGAATACTCTCCTTACCTTGTCATTAAAGCGTATGATAAGTGTATTGGTTCTTAAACTGTAAAATTCCAAACTGTGACTCTGGGAAACTTAGAAATTTTTTGCAAATTGTTGGGATATAACGAATATATATGTTTGCGTATATATGTGTATTTGACACGATCTCTAAAGATAACCAGCGATTAAGCTGCCAAATGTGTTAGCTCTAGCTTTAAACAAGAAGGAACTCTGCAGTCGGATGTAACCGACTGCGCAATACTCGTTCATCATATAATAATTATATATCTGCAATATCCGTTTTTGTAATTTGTGAGGTCATCAGACAGCTGCCTACGAAATTTGGCAACTTTAAGCTTGCAAACTGAGAAAATACCATGCCCCTAATAGGCGTAGCCAAAACAGCTTAACGTTTTTCTGATATACACGAGGGTATATTGCAAGTAGCAAGTCTTAAGCTCCAATAGACGGACTGGCTATAAATTCCTGGCATTTTATCTATAACACTTTAGGACTATGTGGGGACAGACCGATGGACTGACGGACAGACGCATAACCAATATGCCCATTTAGACACAATGAACAGAGCATGAAGTGGAAGTAGAACTCAAAAGATAAACGCAAGTACCGTCTCGCAGCTGAGTTGCAAAAAAGCGCAGGTCCTTCTCTAATTTGTCCACCTGTCTCATCAGGTTTTTCGCCTCTACCATGTTATCGAAAATACGTTCCAACTGTTCGATAGCATTCGACTCGGAGGTGTCGCCCAAGTCGAGGAATATGTGATTATGGGCATCTGTGAAATCGGATTAGCGACGGACCGGGATATATTGTGTAGGGAGCGCCTTACTATTCAGCAGTTCAGTGAGATGGGTCTCCAGCTCCTCATAGTTGTAGACGAACAGATGCTGGATGTGATCGCTGATATCCTGCAGGAAGCGGCAAGTGTCCTCGCTGCTACGTTGCACTGTGTGCCTGGTCTCCTCCAAGCCCTGGTCCAGCACTCTGTTCGACGAGAATCCGATGATCGCGCCAATTCTGTGGGCAAAACAGGCAACGGTTAACTGAGACCGGCTCGAAGCGCGCGCCACTTGAGTTGACCTACAGCAGTAAAAGCATTAGGAACACCATAATCGCACCGCATATCAGAGTGCTGCGGAAATCCCTTGCGGAATCGCATGGACCACAGCCCGGCTTGCAGCGACGACAGCAACAGAAGCAACAATAACAAACGCTGCGTATGCAAAACACAAGGGGGGAAAGTTAGCTTAAGTTTGGGCTGCCGAAGATTTAAAACCCTGGCAGAGAAATGAAAGATGTGCGATATATTTGTATCTAGATGCTCCTATAGAAGACAGGACGTTCTCAATTATTATTCTCATTAGTTGCCCGATAATGCCAATGGCAGCTATATAATAGGAACTATCTTCCTCTATGCGTTACACATTCATTCACAAAATTGTGATACCCTCTGCAAGAGTATGGGAACAGCTGCTCGTTCGATTTGCATCGATTTACTCACGCGATGAATGGTATAAGTATTATGAGAAAGACCAGAAGCAGGATCCAGAACAAAACCAGCCAGTACTGACTTAGTAGATCGCTCCAATCGTTCTCTTCAACCTTGGGACCCAGCGTCAGGGTAGTCCCGTTCTTGACCTGCAGGTAGCCTGAAATGACGGTACTATTACTGTATCGTGGCCAGCACAGTGGCCTCATTCTAATCACTTACCACGCGGCAAAGCTGGTGTATCCGTTATTAGAGTATCAAACACAAAGTGCGAGAAATTAAATGCAGGTCTAATCGCCCAACTGGAACGGTTCTTTTCGGCAGTATAATAGGTGTGCGTTTGGTACATCGTCAAATCCGCCGTCGGATAGTGCTGTTGTCCAAGCTGTTCGTGGGTGGTGCCATGGCCGGTATACGTATCGTGCCAGTCCTCACCTTCAACCGGTGCAATCAACGTTAATAGGATAAGACAACTGCCGGCTACTAAAAAGAGGCGGCATTTCATAAAATTTGTAAAGACAGCGTATTGGTGACGCCCCCTGGTTTTCTTCTGGTATCGCTTCAACTTCAAATCGAAATTGGCAGCCATTCTTGAATTCGTTAGACCTTATTGATACTGTCTTAGCGATGGGGCACATCTATGGATTGACAATACACATAAAATTTGGCTGACTGGACATACAAAAATGCAAAACAGTTCAAGAAATAGAAACTCAATAAATTGTAATTTATCCAACAAGCTTAAACATTTAAAAAACATCAAAACAGTTAACACTTAAGTCAAAGGCTCTGTGGCAAGATGTTCACACACATCAAATATTACAACATATATAATATATATTTTGATATTTGTGTTTCGGTCTCTCTCAAGTGACCGGCTTCGGTCCTTTATGGAAAATAGTATTCGTCAATAGCTTGTGTGTAAAATGCATCTATAAAGAACATTTCAGTGCATTTTCAGATAGCATTAAACCCTGTTTATATACCAAAAATCAAGACTTTACCGTTCATTGTTTTGAACTTTGGAATAGTAGTCGGCTTAAATATGCCAAACGAAAAACATGAGTTTTTATCAACGAGAGAAAATTTACCAAATTCGGTATTCAACTGAAATTCTCTTAACCTCATTCAGTTGCGTGTGATTATTATTATTAATCGTTGGGGAGTCTCGCAACAGGGATTATTGAAGGCACTGCGACCGATGGGGAGAACAAGGACAGCAAATCTCTTGACGAGGTGTTTCTAATCTGTGCTGGCCGCATAGAAACTCCGTGTCGGGAAACAGGCGCATTTTCCCTAAAAAGTCGCTGTGTGGGTAGACCAGCTCGTTAGCTTGTAATAATTGATTTAAATATTTCCTTCTCATTCTTTGACCATTCCTCTATCAAGTCTGACAGAGCCCCAGCTCAGCGCACAAAGGGGTTCAGGCCCACGAAGAGGGATTGTGGAACCGGCCCTAGCCATGAATAACGAACACAAATTCAGCTCTTTCAATCTCTGGGGCAGATGGACTTGGCAACATCTACTAGACTTTATATACATATATGTGATATTTGAGTTCCTTTTTCTCTTTGCACAACTTTGTAAAACGCTTTTTACACTTTTTCATAAAGGGAAAGGGTTTGAAAATGCGGGTGTAGGATTTCATCAAACCATATCTTTATTCGTTATACAATTTTCGTTTGTTATAATTGTTGGTTGATTTTTAATTCCGCATCTGTTGTTTTTTTTTGTTTTGTTTTGTTTCACTGCGTCAAAAGTTTGTACATACATTAAGGTAATACATATATATGTATATACATATATAAGATTTGTTTTATGTATGTATGGAGCATATTTGTATGCTTTTACAATCAGTTTGTCAACTATGTTAAATAATTTACATTAGAAATTTGGTTTCAGTTTTACATTTAACTGCGTTACATTAATTGCGTTTCAAAATCAAAAATATATTTATATGTATATATATTTATTATTTGTTTCATGTCTACATTATGTATACACATATGTGTCGAAAGTTCTGAAACTTTGCACCCTGATAGCACGTGCAAATAAACTTTACAACTACTTATATACTAAACACATACGCACTTGCTTATTTCTTTCATTATGCTAAGCCTTGTTGATTAAAAACAATATTAATAAATTTGTATTTTTTCAATTGTTTATCAAAATAATAACTATTACACAGTTAGCATTATTATTATTATTATTATTTTTATTAATAACTATAAATGGAACGCCCCATTTGTTTTTTCATTTGCGACCTCCGACTTTCGACCTCCCTCAACTTGAACAGTTTGACTCTTATATTCTCAGATCACTACAATTGCAAAGTAAAGCTTGCTACTCGGTTAAATCTAATGCCATAATTATAATTTGTAACTATTTTGTTTTGACTGCTAAATATAACAAATTTGGTGATGAACAGAATATAATTCTAGGTGTGTTTGTTTTGCACGACAATAATAAGATCAGATAATATGAGGCCGCCTAAAAACGAATTAAAACCCGATATATATATATGCAGATATATGTGTGTATAAATCTTGTGCTGCACTTTAGACAAAACAATTGGAAATCTATATTTTCTTTTATTTGGCAGTTTTTCTGTTTATTTGCATACAAAATAAATTTCTATGCTCAACGTGATGTTATATAAAATTTAATTTGCAAATTAACACAGGATACTTTAAGATTATATTATTTTTTCTGTTTTTTGTTTTTTTTTGTTTTTATGATTTTTGGGCCCTGGCAAGCACACAAGCTGTGGCAAAAAAAAATTATCGGAAAGTCCGTTAAATAAATAGCTCATAAATAAATGATGAATTAAGAACAACGCAATTATAGTTAGTTGTACAATACAATAGAAAGTGCAAATCACATGCGGCAAGGAAAGAAGACAAATCATATATAACATCATAATCTTTTTGTAGAATTCTAACTTAGCGCTGAATGTGTTTGCAGTAAAAAACTAAAGCGAAACTAGTTACAGCATTTGTTACAGTTACTAATTCGTAAACATATATATATATATATAAAAGTTATATATATATGCATGTTACAGACACCAGCTGTATTGCGATGGGCGTGTTGAACTACAGCTGCGCCAGCGAATCGGAGCGTATTAGCGGCGCCAGGGAGCTGGGCACCTTGTGGCCCGTTTCGATCTCGTACTGCACGTCGAGCGAGGCACCTGGAATGCAAAGTCCGCAAGGTAGCGCAGCAGCACGTAAACAAATCAGCAAAACAATAAAGAAAGAAGAAGAACAGGCAAATAGACAATGAGTAATCGGTAGACAACACTTTTCAAATTTATATTGTGGATAATAAAATTCGCCGAGAAGCACACAATTTATGTATTAACCCCACGCTCATCCTTACGTTTCTTTTCCAGTGTCGCCTGCTGGCCCTCGGGTATGAAAGCGGCCACGACAATGGCACAGAAGACGCACAAGGCGCCAAACACAAATGGCGGGCCCGGCACATGCATCGATATCTTCTCATAGCTGGTCGCATGGCTGCTGTTCATGATGGGCTCATGATCGGCATTCAAGTCAACATTGAACAGATAGAAGATAACGCCAAATACCGCTGGCCCGAGGCCATTGCACAGACCACGCATCCCAGTGATCATGCCCTGCACGGCACCTGCAATAACAACGATCGTTTCATAAATATAACACAAATTTATTGGCTGATATCGATGTGCACTTACCTTGACTCTCGGGCGAGGCATAAAGTGATACAAATGCGCTGATCGCTGGATAAGTGATCGACCCCAGGGCGGCGACAACGCCAGCTGACCACATCATCCTGCATTAAAAACGGATTAAGGGACTGGCTTTTACTGGGCTAGGACTACAGAATGTCGTTATCTCTTAATTTATTGATTAATCAGCTCGTGCAGCACCTTTTCGTTAGCAATTGAATGGGATGTATATTAGTACAGTACTCACCACTTCTGACTGCCCAGGCCGTACCAAAGCAGCTGAACCAACTCAAGGGCTAGGCCCACAATGATAGTGCGCTTGGCGCCAAAGACTCTGCAAGCAAACAAATTGGATTCGTAATTGAACTAATGGATGTGAAAAATCGAATATTGGCGCACTTCATGAACGATCCCAGTGTAACTTGCACAGTGATGCTGAGTATGCCCACAACGGCTATGAAAATGGACACCTCAACATAGTTGAAGCCCATTTTGAGCTTGAGGTAGACAAACATGCAGGAGTACTCGCCAGCCTCGGGCAGATAGGAGAGCAGCACGGTGAGGCACAGCATCAAGACGGTCTTATCCGTGCCCACCTTGCGCAGCGCCTGCAATGGAAACAACATTATTATATATATAAATATACACATAGCTAAGTCAACTGTCTATATGTGCAATGCTTTGAAGGATAATTTTCTCTCTTTTATTTCGTTAGCTATTCGATATTAATTTTCTAAAATGATTTTGGTTAGAAAAATATTTAGTAGCGAACAAGTATTTAGAAAAATGAACACTCTTAGTTATTAAGAAGGGAAGGGATAAAAACTGCATATTTCAGACAAACAAGCAATTGTCACTTTTAAAGAAATATCGCTAATCCCTTTGTGCACATATATCCGAAGTCGAAGGCTACTCACCAGGAAGGGATCTGCTTGCTCCCAGCTGATTGGCGCACCCCACGTGGCCGGTCGCATCTTCTCCGACAAGCTCTCCGGCACAGCGACTAGTATAAAGAATACATCGAGCAGCGCAATGGCCGTGGACAGGGCCACCACCAACGTATCGCCGTACATGTCCATCAGAGCGTTGCCAAGCGCCGGGGAGATGACCAAGCTGGCGGCAAATGTGGCCGACGCCAGGCCATAGGCCCGGGAGCGCTCCTCCGGTGTGGTCACATCGGCCACGTAGGCGAACACCACCGAGAAGGTGACGGCGAATGCGCCGCTAATTGAGATCAAGGCAAAGAACCACCACGTATTTATGCACATCAGTGGTATCGGCATACAAGTGAAAAATACTGTAACTAATAGGAAAAATTTACGTCCCCAGATGTCGGACAGGGCGCCAATCAATGGCGCCGACAGGAATGACAGTATGCCCTTGATGCCCATCACCAGGCCGTTCATGAGGAAAGTGTGATCCGGAAATGTACGGTTTAGCGTCTGTGAATTTAGAGGCAGTTTTGTACATTAACCATACTGACTAGAATTATATTGTGTGCACTTACCGATATAATGGGCATGGTTAGCAGACCCCAGGCAAAGAACTCTAAAAATATCACAACCAGCGCATGGTGTACACTAGGCTCGCCAATACCGGAACTCTGTGTGTAGAAGACAAATATATGAAATATGTTAATATAGAAATCATCTCTTTAGTGTAAAAGTAGATATTAGTTATTTTATACTGCTATTATTAGTTGTCTATCCTTGCAGAAAGCATTTTAATTTTGTCACATAATATATATATATAAATAAAGTGTATATATTCTAGATTAGCATCGACAGACATCAGAAACGATCTTCTATATATTATAACTATTTATTTTTAGTATTATTAATGCTATCTTTCACACTAGCCTGCGATTTGAGATAGCAATCGAGTTGTTTGCTTCTTTAAAAATATTTACTTAGTTTAACTAAGCATAAAATATAGTTTTAAAATATCACTGGTTATGTACGAAATGTGTAAACTAACTCGAACATTTTGGTACTAATCAATATAGTATATATATAATAGAGATTAGACGCTTGGGGGGAATATTGTGTGCAATTGGTTGATTAATTGAATTGAGCAGTGGAATTCGCCCAATTGGAACCAACCTTGCAGCAGCATATTTTACAGAGGACGCGAATCCATTCGAAGCAGCGATTGCGTCTCGGCCGCTCCGGTGGCGCTCCGCTCGTGCCCGTGGCGCCCAGCTGCGAACGCATCGAGATGTAGGAGGCGGCCGACAGGGTGCGTCGATGCGTGCCGCCGGCCGCTGATCTGTTGGCGGCCTGTGCCGTTGTCTCAGCGAACGCGGCGCTCGGATGTGCCGCATACCGCGATGACTGCAGAAGAGATGTGGAGGAGCCAGAGGCATTAGGTGCGGCGCCAGGAGGCTGTTGGAGAGCACGCCCGCTTACCGTGGGCACATTATCGGCGTCCGCCAGTTCGCTGGCCGGCTGCATAGAGGACGCCTCCTCCGGCTGCTTGGGCGCTGATGCGTGACGCTTCACCAGCTGAGCAGCGCCGCCGCTGCCGCTGCCGCCGCCACCGCCGCCGCCGTAGACCGCTGGTGACAGCGGCAGCGAGCTAACCGTATCCGCATCGGCGACATCAGCCACATCCGCCGTGGTGGGCGTCGAGCTGCTGCTGCGGCTGCTCTGCGTGTCCGTCTGCTCGCCCACATCCGACTCGTCCTTGATGTGCGTCGCAGCGGCCGTTGTGGCCGTTGTGCCTGCACTGCTCGCTGTGCCTGCGGTGGCTGTCCTGGCTGTGCTGTTCGTGTTCTGGCTCCTGTACGCCGAGTCCTGTTCATCCAGCTCGAAGCTGCTGCTGTCTGCATTCTCAGTGGGCTGCCGCTTGGCTAAGCTGAGCTCGTGACGCATGCTTCCCTCTCAAAAAGACACACACACACACACACACACACACACTTACACACGCACACAAACAACTGTGATTCTCTCTCTATCTGCCTCTCGGTTTCTGCCTCTCTCTCTCTCTCTCGTTCTCGCTCTCGCTCTCGCTAGCTAAGTCTGTCGCCTTGCACACAGTTTCGTTGATTGGGCGAACACACTTATTTCCATTGCCACGTGGTGTCGACAGTTGAGGATTCAGCTGGTTATGTTTAGGAACATAGCAGATCACAGCACTGCACTTTTCCGAAGGAAACTCCAATTTTCCGCCAATTGAATTTGTATTGCACGCCCGATTTTGCCTTTGTCTTTGCCCTTTTTTCCGTTGCCTCTGTTTGCTGTTGCTCTTTTCATTTATCACTGATCGCGGATCGCCGATCATTGATCATTTATTTGGCTGGAACGTATTAGAAATCCGTTGGTGCTGTTGTTGTTGTTGTTGTTGTTGTTGCGGCGACTCCTGTTCGCCTCTGTCGTGTTTCAGGCACTTTTCTGGCTGTAATTACAGTAACCGCTGCTCGTTCAGTATTTGTTTTGATGCAGATGCACATATATATATATGTATATATATATATATTTGTACATATCTACGCATTTATTGAAGATCGTGCGATTTGCTTTCAAGTGGCCCTAACTTTTCCCCAGTTACAAATTGCTCAAATGCAAATACAAACAATTTTCAATTACACTACCTGACGGCACCAAAACAGTTGGCGGCTAATTTCGCAAGTATTTGGCATTTGAAGACCGAAAAGTTGCCATAAAATTAACAATTGAGTTGTTTTTAAGTAGGTTTTACCCGAATGTGGGCGTGTCACGTTCCATGACTAGTCGATTTACCAATTGACTCAATTAGTTTTTACTACCTGTTGCCATTTTCGCAACTATTGTCATTCTACAGTGGATGTCAATTTACGAGTTCAAGGAACAAATGAAATTGAGAGTTTTTGTTGCTTTCGAGTTCTATTGCTTTTAGCGAGTTTATACTGTATACTAAGCTTAGGTTAGTTAAACTTAGCTAATGACGCCGTCAAGTATGCAATAAAATTATATATTTTAATGCCTGACAATGAGTTAAGAGTCGTTAAAAGCCAATTTAGGGTACGTTGTTGTTGTTGCTGCCGCTGTTGTTATTTTTTTACTGTGCTTTCGTGCAAGTTTAGCACTCGAATGTTAATTGAACATAGAAACAGAGCATCTGTAAGTAGTATAAATACTAAAACAGGCCAACCAAAGCAAAGCCAAAGCAAATCGCTTGAAATTCAAATCAAGTCAAATCAATTCGAATTGAAATTTGTTGAATTGTTTCCAGTTAAGTTAATTCGCATCGAAGGGAGCTTTGCTTTTCATAACAAGTTTCACAGATGAAGAGAGAAAGAGAGAGAGCTTACACTGATTTGGAAATGTGGAAAATGTCACAAACAAAACTCGTCTCTGCAGCGTTCGGCGTTGCACAAACCAATTCCAATACTTCGAAGGATACAAGAATTAACGAATTTTCGAAAGAGCCAAAAAAGAACTAAGAATTAATTTCAATTTCAAAAAGTTTTTGGGTGTAGACAGTGTAACAAAGATGTGCTTCGAATTTTGACAAACGTGTGACAATTTCATACAACTCTAGTGCTCACGAGAAAGCTCTCAATTACTCCTCACACACATTTACGATACATTGCCGACTGGAGCGAGACGAGCGAGAGACAGCGACGTCTGCTCAGTTCAAAAGCGCGATCGACACTGAGCGAGCGAGAAGAGAGCGCAGCTGAAGAGAGCTGCCATGCATGCGTGTGCATGTGCATGTGTGTGTGTGTGTGTGTGTGTGTGTGAGCGAGAGCGAGAGCGAGGCTGCGCAACGGACTTTGTAAGCAGAATTAGCAAAACAAAAATGTACCATATAAAAAGGCAGTTTTTAGTAAAGGGGCAATTTGAGCAGATATCATGAGGTGTTTGACCAATTGCTGCTGAATGCGAATTAGCATATATAGAAATGTGTTTGCAGACAGAAAAAGCCATGTCAAAAATATATTGGTCGACAATTGAAGCAACATCGGAACGTAGAATGTGCACAGATAAAAGTCAAATGGCATAGCATAAATCACTGCCCACAATGATCGCGATCAACGCAGTGCAATGGGGTCAAGAGCAGACACAACAACTAAATAGGTAGGCAAAGCTTAATACAAATTGGCCAAACATTCGGCCGGCTGCTGTCTGTCCGGCGCAAAAAGCGGGTTAATCAAACGGAAAACAAACGGAACGAGATACGCGTGTAGCAACTGCGATAAGAAAACTGTCTGAACAGAACTGAGAGACGTATTGTGTTATGCGCGTTATCTGAGCTCCAAAAGCAGATACAAGATTTCAGCGGGCTTTACTGTACGAGTATATATGCTATAAATGTGGGGCTGCACTCGTTTTACAGGGGAATAGCAACAACTATAACAACAACAAAATTTAATTGCAACATATGGACAGAAATGAAAACATTTCATATTTCTATTTTCTTTTCGCTATTGACAAAATAAACGATTTTCGTTTTTTTTTCTTTTCTAATCAATATTTTAATTTCAATAAGTATTCAGAGCTCGACAAAGACAGATGGCAGTAACTAAATATATGTTTGTATATATCATTAGCACTTATTGGATATTCTAGTTTGCTCCATTGTGCTAGGGACTTATGTTAGACCATGAGCTAATAACACGGCGTATACGTAATGTCATATATTTTACAACACATTTATAGTTAATTAAGCTGCTGTCCGGCTGCACACGTGTGATGTCAGTGCCACATAGCTATACCCTGCAAACGAAGGCATTAACCTGGGGGCACAGCTCAAGTCTTGTACTTGTATATCATTTCGAATTTAAGTTTTTTCACTTGAAAGTTTTATAGTTTTAGAAGAGAATATATTTAATAATCTTTTTATATACTCTCATCGATCTGAATACAGCGTAAGTGCCAGTCGACTAGCACTTAGTTCTTTATATTCATTTTTTCCGAATAAATTCGCGCACGCAAACGAAATGGCGAGGCAAAAGTTTTTGCCGTTCGTGGCAAGGTCAAATTTTGGGTTCTGTTCTGCGGCCAGCTAAATAATTGATATGCATAAAATGAGCTTGGGCACAGAATTACATATTTCAAATGGCGTAGACGGCATTCCCAAATGCCCTCTACCCTTCCAGCCAGCCTAAAAGTATGCAGTGTAAACGTGCAAACGTTGCGAACTTGGCGCACTCCAATTTGCGGCCAAAGTGAAAGGTAAAGTGAGCAAAAAGTGGGGCAAGGCAAACAGATATTGCAAGCGGCACACACACACACACACACACACACACACACACAACAACGGGCACGCATTAGGCAGCTGTCAGAGCTGCCAGGGTGTGTGTGTCACCAACTTCCGGCAGACTAAGTTTTGGGTTGGACTCTAAGCTCTTTGGTCCTAAAGCCATCACAATTTCAATTAACGCAAAGCATTAAAAGTTTCGAGTGGCAAACAAATTAATCAAAGGGCTAAACTAATTATTATAGGGAAGCAAGCATAAATTAGCAAAACTTTTCTTTATGAATTATTGATAAATGTGGGGCTACTAAAATTCAAATAAATTGTATATATGTTATATTGCAGTCGGTGCTGGATAAAATGGCACGCTCTCTCTCGCTTCCTTGCCCTTTGTAGGGTACACAAATGACAATATGCTTCCTGATTGTCCGATTTAATGGGAACCAAACTCATTTCTCGCACAATTGACAAACAAACTCAAGGTTGTATGAGCACAGCAGCCGCTGCTGCCATTGCGGCTCTGTTCAAATTCAATTCAATGCAATGACGACAGTTTGCCACAGCGGCCACGCTACGTATACGTAATATGCAGGGAGCGGACTCAAAGCCGAGCGGCATGCTAGCTCATTTTGTTGTCAAACTAGAGGGCAAACTTAAAAGGCAGAAATAGAAAAAACACTGAGAGCGATTCTCGGCTCGTATAACCGACTGCGCAATACTCTGCTCGAACAGAAACAGTTCAAATAGAATTTCAAATTTTGACTGATTTTAATATAGATTATTCCGTTGTGCTTCAGACAGATGTTCACAATAAAAATGCTTGAAATTCTTTGCCAGCAATTTTGAAAAGCAGCCAAACGAAAAGCCGAACTGAAGCATAAAATTGTACCGCTTAATTGAAAGTGAACAAATTAAGAAAAGAAAATGTGTTAATATTTTTAATAAACAGAAATATTTCACGAATGCTTCAAAGTTTTTTAATCAATTTATAGTTCATGAAAATATTAAAATATTTATACTTCATATGCAGTTCGTTTAGGCGTCGCCTATTAAATCACTTTTGCTAGATATTCCGCTCCTGTTACTGAAATCTACACACACACACACGCTTGCGTGCTGTCAGCGCAGCTTGTGTCGCCATTCAATATTAAAAATAGTTTGTCGACAGCGTGGCCAGAAAGCTGAATCAAGCTGCGATGCCAATGGCAGCTACAAAATTGCTTTGCGCCTGGCCGTGCAGCAAAATCGAGTGCAAAAACAAAAACAAAGCGCAAAGCCAATAGGCGTTGCTTCCGAGAAGAACGAAAGCGTCACACAGCCATTTAGATGATGAATGTGCATTTTATTGATTTTACTGGGCCAGTTAAATAATGGCCAATTGCATGCGCCGGCTGCGCGCTCTTGGCAGCCACATCAAATCAAATCATGACAGGAAGCCCGCCCATGCGAGCGACAGCGGGTCGTCAGCAGCCAGCGGACCACGCAGAGGCAATGACAAGAGGCTGGGGCCGGGGCATCATCAGGCGGTTGCGGGGGCGGCAACGGCGGCGGGGCATGGCCAATCGCAAATGGCATGTGGCATGTGGCAAGCTGACAACGTGGCCAAGTGCAAGGCAGCAGCTTTCAGTCTTCTTTTCATTTGGATGAGTTGGATTTTGTGATGAAACGTGCAATGTTCTTGATGAAGTTATAGGCTCTTATATGCTGACATAAAAATTGTTTTGAAGACACATCAAACAATTTAGGCAATTTTAAGCTTTACTGTGGTTCCAAAAGAAGAACAAAATCTAAATATCATATATCTGTTATATATATTTTTGTCTGTTAAGACTCTTTCAGCAGTCACGCCAAGATCAGAAGGGTATTAAAAATTCGTCGTTGGGCGGTTAACTGGTCGTGTTTCGTGTTTTCCCATTATTCTGCTTGTTGCTTGGGGCTGTTTTATTGATTAACAGCAATGATGATGCAGCTGAATCACGAACTGACCTTGCATGCCACAGGCTCAAAACACGGCAGTTCCGTTCGCTGGGCCCGCAAAAGTGTTGACAATAACAACAACAACAACGAAGAAGAAGAGGCGCTACATCAGGCAGTTAATTTGCATACACTGCGACAGCGCTTTTTTGGCAGCACTGCCAAAAACAAAACAAATAGAAAAGGTAACAACAAACGATTGTCATTTTTTTAGCCAGGACTGAGGAATACCAAAAAAATTCTAATGCATTCATAAGCGCAAATGCCGCACCAGGCCCAACAACAACAACAACAACAACGAAATGCAGGGTGTGCGGGCAAAAAAAACGAGATATTTTAGCCAAGGCCGAATACTAACGAATATGACTCACCAGGAATCAAACTGGATATAGCGGGTTAGCATACAAGAAAATGTCCTGATACATAAAAGGAAATGCGATACAAGAAGACCACAATGAAAGTGAGTTCATTAGATAATAAAATCCAAAATGGGGCTCAACTTCCCTTATTGAACCGCAATAATAGCGGCCAGATTTAAGAATTGTTTTTAAGGAGCTATATAAGAGCACTCTGCGTTACACTCTGACTGAATAATTTAAGCTTGCAGTTTATGGCACACAAATGAAGACAATAGCTTTTGCGGAGCTTGTGGCTGGGATTGCGGCATTGCGCATACGCCGCATTAGCCACCGAAGCTGTTTATGAACTGCCAGAACAAAGGCAGCGACAAACGACACAACGAGCCACAATTTATGGCTGACAGTGTGTTATCTAACGGCATTTCATAAGAATGCCAGTAGCTGCCCCCTCCCCACCTTCCCCCTCTACGCTGAGCCGTCAGGACGGCTTCATAATTGATTAGCTTCAGCATCGCTGGCTTGGCAAATGTTTGCCTTTTCCTAAGCAAATCGGGGCCTTGTCAGCGACTTAATCTTTAAATATCTGCCACAAGCAGATATGCGAGCAGCCGGAAAATGCCTTGCCGCAAAAGGTTTCGCGAACAGCAACAACGCTAACTGCTGGAAAATATGCTAATGAATTTCTCAATTCCTGAGAAGAGTGTGTAGCTCTTGCCTTTTCATTTCTTTGCAACAAAAGTTTATTGAACCTTTCTCTCCAGCGACACGCGCGTTTGTGCCTGCAGGGGGTGGGCCTGGGAGGGGCGCCGCAAAGCCTTAAAGAAGATATATGTATATGTGTTTATTTTCTTGCTGTGAATTTTTTACTTTCGTGCGCATAAATTGTTCCCAAATGTATTTCTTTGCCCATACTCTTCATTTTTGTGTATTTTATTGCACTCTTGGAGAGTTTACTTAAGTAAAAATTATCAAATTGAAGATAATTGGAACCTTTAAGCGAGACAAGTGCTTAGAAACTCGACTTAACACAATTTATAATTTATATTTTGCAATAAACACATTATTTTCCCCATTAGTTCAACTTGGTACACATAAAAAGCGTATACGATACGTAATTGGCTTTAACAAAATAATGAAGCGAAAGATGAATCAAATTATCATGCAGTATTATGGAAAGCTGTTTAAATTATTATGTAGAAATATCTAGAAGCCTTTTGACTTTTATATAAATTGTAAACATTGCTCTGTAAGATACCCCGAAGCAAACCAAAGTAATTTCTTCTTTTCTACAATGTAGCTTAACTAAATTGCGTATACGACACGTGTTCTGATTTAACCTATGCCAACAAATGAACAAACAAAATGATTAAGAACAGATTCTGAATACATATTCGATTGTTGTATGCAAATTGCAAACGCTTTAATACCTGCAGACGCGTCTTTCGGCTCTCGCTCCAATTGAGGTCAACGGGGGGCATTCGGTCTGGGGGAGGCGGGGGCGCTCTTTACGAGCCCTTTTGATTTGGTCATAAAGCAGAGCGAAAAACCTAAGCAAACTCATTTGCAACGAGCTGAGCTGAGCGGCAAACGTGACACAGATGGATACACAAATATGTATATTTAGAAAATGACAGCGAGGTGGGGACAGGGGCAGGGGACAGGGGACAGGGGGCAGGGGGCAGGGGCAGCATTACAAAGGGCTTTTAATGAACGTTTGCTTGCAGCGAGGCGATCGAAATGCTAAAATTATGCAAACGCCAACTCGCAGCACATTAGGGCTAAAACGAAATGCTGGTCAAGGCAGTGAAAGTTAAGTACACAAAACGCAGAAAGGACGCAGCAAGGAGCAGGCGCAGGGTCGGGAGCGGGGGCCGGGGGCGTGCTGTTGGAGTGACCTTCTTCAAGGAAAACATCGCGAAGGCTCTGGCGAGTGCGTGTCTGCGTGCGTGTGTGAGTCAGTATGGATATGGCGACATTCGGTCGACTGAAAGCAGACACCGAAACTAGCGTTGAAATCAACAACAACGACAACAACAAAATGAAGAAGATTAGCGGCAACAACAGGAACGTGTGGCAGCTGCTGCCACATGAAGAGCAACAACGAGTACGTGGGGCACTCTCGAGTACAGTTACAAGTTTTTTTTGCGTAACGGGCAGCTGAAAGCAAACGCAGCAGCGGCAACAACAATCTCGAGGAAGCATTTCAAGTTGAGTTTCCCCTCCCCTTAATAGTTTCCTTTGTTCAGTTCCACTTGAGTTCGTGTTCTTTGGCTACATTTCCATTACTTACAGCAGATCTGCAAGCACACTGGCGCACACACTCGCACACACACACGCACACTCATGCTATTTGCAGTTTAAGCACATTTCCAAATCTTATTGTCGACTAGCACATGTTAAGTTTTCTTTCAGCATTCTAACTGTTTATTTGTATAGGCGCGTCGCGTCTCGATGAATTTCAAACGCCGCAAACGTGCTAAGGCAATGGGAAACTTAGCGCGAAAAACTAACTAAACAAACACAAAAAAAGAACACAAGAAAATTAAATGAATTTTTTTTTGTGTATATTTGTAGCGACGACGACGACGGCGACGGCGACGGCGACGACAACGTTGATGATAATAACAAAAATTTGGGACAACGTTTCCGAGCGTGTTGTGCGCTTTTCCACATGCTGCGTCGTACTCAGCTGGAAAAGCGCTTGCCACACTTTTCGCTCGCCGTCTGGGCAAATGTACACACGTATATATTCTATGCCTTTTCACTCTCAAATGCAATTTTCGCATGCGAACAAAAGCTTCGCCGCGCCAAAGCTTTTCGTTGTTGTTTTTTGTATCATTATTTCGACTAGGCACAATTTGCAAAAGGTGGAAAATAGACAGAATCAGCGCTCGTTAAATTAAAGCAGATGTCACAAATAATTGTCTAAAAAAGAAAAAAAAAAACGTATTTATTGTATGTACGCATGGCTTTAAGTGTGATAAGTGGACAAGATAAGAGTCAACAATTTCCCGGCTACTCATGACTTTCACTGCCGCCCACGAAACAAGCGAATTTTCAACTCCCACACGTTGAAGCTCAGCTTCGATTATTTCACTTTCGTCTCTCTCTCGCATTTGCTCTATAAACCTGCTTTCTCGTGTGCATCAAATTTCCCATAATAATTCGCAACCCATGTTTACATTGTTTTTCTTTTTGTTGTTTTGTTTGCAATTTGTTTGCGCATTTGTTGTTGCTGGCGCTGCTTCTGTTGCATGTCGCCTGCGGGTGCACAATCTCGTGCACGCGCACTTGAAAGCGCGAGCGAGCTTTCGCCTCTGCACAGCCAGCCAGCTGAGAGAGCTGAGCCGAGAGCAAGAGCTTTGAGAAATGCCGCAAATAATTTCATTTCGCTTTTGTTTGTGGATTCTGCGCGCTGTTCGAACGTTTCTTTTATGAATGAAAGCTTTGAGCCATGAAATGTACCTAAAAGGGAAACATTTTCGGTTTATTTTGAATAAGTTTGGACTTGAATGCACTCGCAGAGAGTGCTCGACTGTAAGATACCATGTTTTTTAATCTCAAATATTCGCACATGTTCATGTCTTCAATCCTTGGAAAATTCTCTTTTTTTTAATTTTAAAAATTAAAATTAGAAAAGTTTCCCAAATCCCGAGAAAATGCTATGAAATGACTTCCTTACTCTATATTAAATGTTATTCTTTCTTGTGGAAATTTGTCATATTTTTTCTTAGTATAAATTAATTTGTGGGTGTTGCAAAGTAAATCAAATTGTTGCGCCACAAAGGAATTACTAAGTTCAAGGCTAGCCAAAGTTGTATTAAAAGCCCAAAAGCCATCAACTAAATTGGCTGAGGGTAAAAACTATTAGCGGCACACTGGGCGTATGAGTAATCTGCTCATTACACTGTGCTGCAAAATACAATAATTATCAATAAGAACAGTGTACTTGATATTTACTATATACAGGTACATAAATACAATATTGTTTGGAGCTGAGCACATCGGTTTATAATCTTTTCAGCGTGGAATTAATCTGTGAGCTCAGCTGTTTTGTTGCACAGTGTTTATTTAAGCATGGCGGCAAGCTGGCTGCCCAGCCCGCCGTTTCGGTGGCTTTACGGTTAGCGGCTAATTAACTTGAAGTCGGAGCAAACGTCAGCGTCGCAGCAGCATTAAATATGCAAGGCTGCGAGGGGAAAAGGGGAGCCGAGGCAGAGTTACAATGAAGTTGCCAGTCCCGGCGAGTGTTGCCCCACATTTTGTGACTGTAATTACACGCCAGCGACGGGCCCCTTTGCACCTGGACTGGGCTGGCTTGGATTAGGTTGGATTGGATTGCCGGGCAGTTGGAGACCGGGGGCGGGCTGGGGCAAATTATGATTAATGCAATGTTTACACGCGCACGCACTAAAACAACAACTCGATCTGGCTCATTAGCTGCGCCTGATTGTGACAAGTTGTTAAAGCACATGGGCAACAGTTCAATGCACTCCCAGAAAACATGTTAATGAGCCACGCTTCGGCCGCAAGCACAAACAAAAACCAGAACCAGAGCCAAAACAGAGCCAAACAAAAGACGCTGAAAGCAACTTTTCAACGAAAGCGAAAGCGAAAGCCAAACAAACGAACGCACGAACGACAAACAGTTGCCTAGCTGCCCCATTGAACAAGTGGTTGTTGGAGAGGTCAACGCTGAATTGATTATGAAATTTGACACATATGCCCGAGATCTGTCTCTTCTTTCGTTTGCTCGCTCTATCTCGTGCGAGAGCAGGCGAACATATGACGACTGTGCCTCGCTGTGGCAACAAACTTGTTCGTCCACAGTGTGGTTCCAGAGCTAATTCTAATATGTGACAATATTTATAATTAAGTCGATACGATAAAGTATACTGATGCATTAAATTGAAATTTGTTCAATTTTCTAAATGCCAATTTCATGGCGTTCTTACAAATTCGATGTGCAAAATTTTAAGAAACTGAAAACAGTTAAAGAGAGTACGAAATTTAGTTTGCATTTATTCAACCGTAATTTGTGTTAGTTGTCATTCTGAAGCTTCCACCGTACCCATTACCCACTGTGCTCACAATTAAAGCGACGCCCAAGGCACGCAAGTTCTGCTGATGTCAGCGAGTCGAGTTTATGACTAATAAAAAACCCCCGGGATACAGTTCTTATCACTAAGTTTTTAGCTTTGAGGCGCTTCTAAGCTATATCTTTTTTAGCATATTTAAAGTTATATTTGTCTAGTGCTTAATTTTATTTATAGATATATTCGAAGTTATTAAAAGAGCAACTATATATATACATATTTTATGACACAATCGAACCTTTGACGTTCAATTTTGTTTTTATTTTATTGATATTTGGGCCACAAACTTTTCAGATATTATCACCGTCTGAGCGTGATAAGGAATCGCCTGATGGAAAATCCAACAGGTCGCAAAAGTCGTAAAATCACATAAATTGCACGCAGCTCAGTGCTTATAACGGCACATAAATATGTCGTTTATTTGCCCCAATCACAATTATTAAAATAAGCAAACGACTATTTGATAGGGGTTTTCAAAGTCGCTTTCGAATTAAAAATAATAATACGATTGAACTAAAGCGGCGTGATTCATGACGATGATATTAGCGTGAGCGTCCGCGTCTGATAACAATTGCCTTTGGCCGTGCCTTCAATTAACTACAGTAGACACTCGCAAGCAGTTCACTTCGGGAATTACCCGAGGCGAAATAATAAAAATCATTTGAAATCATAAAAACTACAAACTTAATGATTGCCATAACCTATTTATGGGCTTATTGGAAAATACAATTGCAAACGGTTCAGAAAAACCGAATAACTTGATGAAGCATTAAAATTGGGGTTTCTAATTTTTCAAAATTTTAGTGGTTAAAATATTATTTGTTTTTGATTTATGTAAATTCTGTACAGACATTGGATCAAACCGCTAGCCGAACTACCGGCAATATATTTTTTTTGGGTTTGATGAGGTTAATTTCAGATTTAAAAAATTAAACTAAATAATATTTTTATTATATATCAAGTCTTGTATTTTTTAATAGCACCGACAACTAAAATTTTACATGCATATACCAGCCTGGTGTTCGAACCCAAATCTTCGTTGTTTATCTAATAATTGTTTAATTTCTGGCATATGGTTACACCTATTTTTAAATTAATACCTTTGTAAAAATCAAGTTTTTCGGAGATTTTTCTGTTCGAAAGGGTTATTTTTGGCATATCGAAACCAATAATTTTTAGGAATTCGAACAGTTCAGCTGGATAGCTCAAAGTTGCGGAGCGTTTAACGATGGATTACTGTAGCTGCTATCGGCTGCACAGGTGCTCAGCGTACTTGTACATACATACGTACTTATATAGATATATATGTATATGTATATTTGTACATTTATTAGTACTTACGGTGAATATGCTGCTCTTGTGCGCCCGATTGCGTATGACGAGGCTCGCCAAGGGCTTTTCACATAGATTTTGGGCATGTTGATGCGTCGGACGAACTACGTGGCCCAGCGTTCGTTCCCTTCTGATATGCAGCAAATGTCTATTGTACTTGGGTGTGTGTTTGTTTTGGGTTAATCGCAGCCGCTGGAACCGGGGTGAGGTGAGGTGAGGTGCGGCGCGGTGCGGTGCGGCGCGACGCGGTGTGTTCCGTTCGGCGGGGGATGCGTCGCTTCTGTTTTTCTTTTATTAGGTGGCACGGCAACAATTTGCATACATTACAACTCAGTACACTCGCGGCGTTTAATATAATACTTTAATTTAGCGTTGGCGACTTATTCTTTGCTAATTCTATTCTATTTATTGAGCAACAACAACGAGGCGCGCTCGGTGTCGATGATGCCTTCGCTTGTTGGCAATTTAATTGGCGGCTGCATCGTCATCCCACTGGATGTTCGTTTATAAGTCAATTTTTGGGTGCCTACGCAGCGCTGACAGGGCCTTAACGGGGCGGCAAGCGGGGCCAATGCGACGGCACTGTTAATTGAAATTGCTTAATTATTTCGATGTTACAGAAAATTTAATGCGTTCGTTGCAAACACGGTCCGAAATGCGAGCAGAGCGCTTTATTAGCGCTAAATAATGGCAAACGCGTTCTTAGTGCGTGTCGTTCGTTCGTTCTAGGGTTGCCAGTGTGCCAACAGCAGCTCCACCTAAACTTATCGATAACTATTTAACATTCTTGAGGCAGTGGCTGCTCATCAAAATAAAAACAACATTTGGTTTTCCTTGCAAAGAATGCAATTTGTATGACATTCAGGTGGGTGAAAAGAGAGCGTCGCTTGTGCCCGATATTAATTGAATAATACTCGACCGCAGTTAAAATCCTTCGCAAAATGGTGCGTGTTTTGTTTCTGCATCCCGATTTGGGCATCGGCGGCGCCGAGCGTCTCGTCGTCGACGCCGCCCTGGCGCTGAAGGAGCGCGGCCACGAGGTCAGCTTCCTGACGAACCATCACGACAGCGCCCACTGCTTCAAGGAGACGGCCGACGGCAGCTTTCCCGTGCAGGTCGTGGGCGACTGGCTGCCACGGCGGCTCTTTGGTCGTTTCTATGCGTTCTGCGCTTACGTCCGGATGTTGTATGCGGCCGTATACGCCAGCTTCTTTATGCCGCAACGCCAGCAGGTGGACGTTGTCTTCTGTGATCTGATTTCCGTGTGTGTGCCGGTGCTGCGTCTGGCGCCGCATCGGCCCCGTGTCCTCTTCTACTGCCATTTTCCCGACCAGCTGCTCAGCGCCCGGGAGGGTCTGCTCAAGCGTCTGTATCGGGCGCCCATCAACTGGCTGGAGGAGCACACCGTTGGCCAGGCCGACAAGGTGCTGGTGAACTCGAAGTTCACGCTGCGCGTCTTCCAGGACACATTCCGGCGACTGGGCAACGCGCCCGACGTCCTCTATCCCTCGCTGCATACCCAGTACTTTGACAAGATGGAGCACAAGCTGGAGCAGCGCTCGGTCCTCCTGGACGAGCCGGTGCACGCCCGCGTGCCGCGCAACTCCTTCATCTATCTGGACATCAATCGCTACGAGCGCAAGAAGAATCACGCCCTGGCGCTGCACTCGCTCCGACTGCTGGGGAACATGCTGCCGACGCTGGACTTTAAGCGCTGTCGGCTGATCATCGCCGGCGGCTACGATACGCGCTGCACGGAGAACGTCGAGCACTTTGCCGAGCTGGAGCAGCTGATCGCCGAGCTGCAGCTGGATGAGCATGTGGTGCTGTTGCGTTCGCCAACGGACGAGGACAAATGCCGGCTCCTCTATACGGCGCACTGTCTGCTCTACACGCCGGCGAACGAACACTTCGGCATCGTGCCGCTGGAGGGCATGTACTTCTGCAAGCCGGTGGTGGCCCTCAACAGCGGCGGACCCACCGAGACGGTGGTGCACAGCTCCACGGGCTTCCTGTGCGAGCAGCACGAGAAGAGCTTCGGCGGCGCCATGTACCAGCTGTTCCGCGACGAGGCGCTCCGCCTCAAAATGGGCGACCTGGGCCGCAAGCGGGTCCAGCAGAAGTTCTCCTTCGAGGCGTTCGCCGATCGCCTCAACCAGATCGTCCAGGAGCTGCTGGCCGAGAAACTTGAATAAACTGTGCAGAGTAACCAATAGCCATTTTCGTTTCGGACGTTCGATGGGAGAGGGGGATTATTTTGTTGGTGGCTTGGATTCGATTTAACTTTATTTTCGCATTGTTTACATATTTAGTTGCTTTACAAATCTTAAGAATTGCTGCGGGGAGATCAGCCGGATCGTCTACTCGTCGCGCATGTACAAGTACAGGTAGCCGAGATCCTTGGGCGGATTCTGTGACTTGGCCACCTTGGTGTCGTTGAAGATCACCCACTCGCCCTGCTTGCGTATGTGGCAGACGTAGTGGCCCACCTGGGCGGAGGTGCCCATGTGCGAGATGAACGCGACCAGCTTGTATTTGCCGGTGCCGTCGCGGTAGTTGCTCGTGGACGCGGCGGCGCCGGCGGTGGCGGCGGCTGTGGTGCAGGCTGGGGCCGCGACGGGCACGTCATCGATGCCGTCGACGTGCGAGAAGATCCAGTCGGTGGCGCGCTCGACGTTGCCATCGGTGGCCTTGAGGGCGGCCACCGCCTGGCGCTCGTCGAAGCCCATGCTCATGAGCATCGCGAGGCTCTCGGGATTGGCAGTGAACTGGGCGGCGGCGCCGTCGCCGATGCGATTGTTGGGCACCTCGAACGGATCCGAGATGTCCGGATCGGCAATGTGCTCCATTAGCCAGTTGGAGGCGGCCTCGAGGCCGCTATTTTTGGTATGGAAACAGGCGCGCTTGCAGGCCTCCTGCGGGAAGCCCATGTTGACCAGCTCGGACATGACGTGCTCGTCGAACACGAACTTGGGCGACTCGGGAGCCGGCTCCGGCAGCAGCTCCTCACCGGCCTGGGGGCCGCCGCGCGAACGCCAAGCGCCCAGATCGAGCTCATCGGGCATATCGACCGACACGTCCAGCTTCTTGGGCACCCAATCATCACCCAGCGTAAACTTGCCCAGATGGATCATGAGGAAGTCGGGCATGCTGGCCATACGGGTGGACTTCTTGGCCGTCGTCTTGCCGTTGATGGCCGTCGAGTAGAACTGCTCGATGAGCTCGTTGCCGAAGAAGCGCTCGAGGCAGGCCTGCAGCGGCACCTTGTGCCGGACGATGTCCCGGTCGAGCAGGCGCTGGCCGGTGGCGCGGGCGGCCTGTTCGCGTTCCTGATACTCGCGCACCTCGTCCAGATTGGTCGCCTGCTCGAGCGGTATGGGCAGCCGGAAGCTGTACTCCTCGCGCGTCTTGTACTTGACCTTGCGGCTGGCCATGCACTCGACGCGATCCTCCAGCTGGAACTTGAGCGCGTCCGCCGGATTGAATTGATTGCGCGAATTGCGATCCAGCAGGGTGAGCAAATGCAAATAGAAATCGTTGGCGTCCTGCTGCTGCTTGGTGCTAAACTCGGGATGATTCTTGCCGACGATATTCTTGAACATGGCCGGCGAGATGCCCGTCATGTGCTCCATGTCCAGTGCATTGGCCGCGATGCTGCTGTACTTGCCCGACTGCAGCCCGTTGCCCAGCTTGGCCATCTGTATGTTGAAATCGTTGGCCGGATCGCTCGGATACGCCTTGAAATAGTGCTCGGCGCCGCTGCCGACGAAGCGGCGCTGGAAATCGGGAATGACGAAGAGCACCTGCATCACGCTGTTGATGTAGCACGAGTTGCCCAGATTGCGCATGCCCGTGTAGCCGGGTCCGGCCAGCGGCTGCAGCTCGCTCTCGCTCTCGGTGAGCGCCGACCACTCGCCGATGCGCTGATTGATCTCCAGCTCCAGTTCGACCATCGATTTCTCGCACTTCTGCATGGCGGCCATGTTGATGCCGAAGTGGGCCAGGTGCTTGCCCAAATGCGGATCGAGGACCATGTCGTCCTCCGGATAGGAGAACACGTCCGACTTGCCGTCGGCGGCAATGGTGCCCAGCTTGACGGCCAGCGGATAGCCCGTCTGGCGATAGTGCTCCACGGCGTGATCGTTGCCGCCGCTGCCATCGAAGAACTTCCGGCCGCACAGGATGGAGCCGTCGGTCAGATTGAGCCACAGATTGCTGCTCAGATCGCACTTCTCGCACTGCCAGCCCGCGGGCGGTATCTTCTTGCCGTTGTCCAGCTGCTGCAGATTCTCGGCGTACTTGGACGCCTGGCGCACCTCGCCGTCCCAGGTGCCTGCCGGATAGCGAGACGCGGTTGGCTTCGCCCCCGATTATCGTATATTATGGGAGGGGATCACACTTACCCGTCAGCGTCGCCTTCTCCAGCTTGGCGATAGCCGAGTCCGCCTCGATGACCGCCTCCACGGCCTGTGTGACGCGCATGGGCAGCTCGGGGTCCGGATACGGCAGCTTCTTGTCCAGCTGGGGGGCCACGACAATGCTGTACGTGTCCTTAATCTCGTACTTCTTAGCCAAATCAGTCTCGTTGTAGCCGCCCTCGACGCCGATCGCCAGCCGCGTAATCTTTCGCTCCGGCCCCGCCTCGGCCGGCTCGGCCTCCTCCTCCTCCCCTGCCGGCGATTCGCCGTCGCGCAGCCGGCGCTCGCGCCGGATGTGCAGGAACACCGTGTTGCCGGTCTTGGCGGCATACTCGCGCACGTACGCCTCCCCGAACCCGAGGAACGTCTGCAGACAGACGTAGAGGCCCGTCGGCGTCTCGGGATTGTCGTAGGAGAAGACGCACTCGTCTTTGTAGATGGCCAGATTGCCGCTGGGCACGTTTACCTTTGACAGCTGCTTGCGTAGTTCCTCCATTTTATATTTTTTGTTTTTCTCTAATTCGCTTTTTTTCTATTGAGTTAATTCAAGTTGTGTTGAAAATTTATTGAATTTGCTTGCAGCTGCTGCTGCGACGCTTTTGCATTACTCGGCAGAATTGGCAGAGCTGCCAACTCGCTGTTAAGTTGACAAATTTTTGCGCACGTTTGCACAAACTGGGCGTGCCGGCGAGCAAAAGCTGCCTGCTTTGCCACTCAAACGACAATTCAAAACGCCCGTTTTTTATTTGAATAATCATAAATAATTTCATCTACTTTTGCATTTATTACTCACTTTGAAAATTGTTAAATTCAGATTACATGCTTTACGTTTGTTTTTTTTGGATACATACAATTTGCATTCGATATATATAGATATATATATATAGTGTACATTTATGTTTGTTGTTGTTGGTTTTGCGTCGTTAACGTTGGAAAATTTGTTCTGCTTTGCATTTGACTCGCTTACTTGGCTAAAACACAGATTAACACGTTTATTAGATGCTGTTACGCACTGCAAAGACGCACACAATACATTGATGGATACATACATAAATACATGCCGATGCATTCATATTCATATTCAGTATTCATTGTTCATTATTCATTATTCATTACTCATAAAATACGCACACTTTTCAATTATCATTATCTAGAATTTCCACTGCCCCCTTTTCCTTGACGTACGCTTCGGTATTTGCTCGTAACAGTTTAAAGTACAACAATAAGTTTAGATAATAAGTACGTTGCATAATTTCATTAAATTATGTTACATAAATACGCACGCAATTACATACATACATAGATATCTTTAGGGTTCGAGATATTAATATTTTTATTTATTTATTTTTGTTTTTGTTAGTGTGTGTTGTGTGCGGTGCAAAAATGTAGAAAAATGTGGTTTTTCAATTTGTCCCATGTGCGTTTTTTGTTTTTGTTTTTGTTTTTTTTTCATAGCGTTCTCGTCTTTAAGATTTAATCATCATCATCCATTAATGCCGGAGGTTCATTTCACATATTTGTAAAAAAAAAAAAAACACCCTTCTTACTCTTCTTCACGCTTCCCTCTTCTCTATATTTAGCTATGCTAAATCATCGTTATTGTTTACATTTATGCTGATATATATATATTCAAATATTTCCAGATAAGATAAGTTATTACCGGTGTGTGTTGGGTGCGCTTTTTTGTATTTTTGTTTTGAAAAAAATGTTTAAACAACCGTTTAGTAACTTTCTCAAGTGCTTTTATACATTTAATCAAATCCTGGTCCATTTTATTTATTATGTATTAAGTAAAGTTTAGAGAGTAATTCACTTGAACCGACAAATACGTTAGCTTGTTTTTTTTTGTATATATTTAAACTGTCAAATCTGACTTAAACGGACTTATCTTATACACTCCTATTCTGTACATGCCCCTAGACTCGACTTACCTAACTAGCAATAACGCACACCAAAGACAAAAAAAATGTATATATACTATATATGTTTATATATATGCCTAAATATGTTAAATATGTTTGTTTCGTGTGTTTAAACAGAAATGTTTCGTGTCCAAAGAAAACAATAAAATACAAACAAAATAATTTCATTTGATATCTGAGTAGTTTCTTATTGTTTTATTAATTAAATTATAAACTGAAATTAAATTATAAAAAAAAAATCAATTCTTCTGATTAATCTTTAAAGCTTAAATATTTTATTTTGTAAAATATATAGTCACATATATATTAAATACAAATACGTGTTGCATTGCATATGCATATGTGTGTGTGTATGTAAATATAAATTAAAGCAAACCTAAAATATTTCCAACGTATCTTGAATTACAAAGATAATTACAGAAATCACCGCTAAATTAAGTTACAACTAAATTTGCGAAAAACTAAAACTAACTCATTAAATACTTTAATCATTAATTTTCCTTTTGTGTTTGATTGGGTTTTCTATTCTCATTGTTTTTTAATTGTTTTTAAGTATTTGCGTATTGCTTTTGCTTTTTATGAGTACTCGAATTCTCAGTTGCCGCTTCGTGGGAAAGTATTTAAAGTGAAATAAAATAAAAGTATTTCAAATAAGGCAGATTAATTTACGAAATGCATAATGAATATAAAAATAATGTATTCTTGAGCATATAATACTTTCACTTTTCATTTAACACGGAAACAGAGTATAACAGACGGCAAATACAAAAAAATACAAAATTACATAAATATATATATATGTAAGACATATGCAAATTACAGGCGATGATAAAAAAAAAAATAAATAAATTACAAGCTACATACAAATTAGGACTTGAGTATGTGTGTGTCTATATGGGTGTGTGTGTGTGTGTGTGTACGTTAGTGAGCAAAACGAAACAGACGCTCAGACGAATCAAAGTGCGAGGCGAGTGCTCACTAAATAGTTTTCTTATTCTTTTTCCTTTGTGGCATTTTGTTTTTGTTTTTTTTTGTTGTTTTTTTAGGCGCCACAAAACATGCTGCAATGCCATATTTTGTTTTTATTTATGTTGTATTTCTATAGAACTACTCAGCGTAATTGTAGTTGTTATATATATTGGTTTTCATTTGGAATTTGTGTTTGTTATGCAATTGTTTCATTTGTTCAGGGGATTGACGAGCCGGATTATTAGATCGCTCTGCTGCTCGAGTATCGTGTTTAACATGCCCAGCCACTCGTCGTAGGACTTCTTTGAGCTCGCCTGGCACTCGATGGTGACAATTGGCTTATTCGGGTCCGTCGATTTGATTTTAAAGCTGTAATCGCTCTCCTTTAGACACTCCAGCTGCATGTGATTGAGCTGCGTTGGCGGAACGTAAAGTCGGTTATAATTATGCGGACAGGCCAAGTTTAGCTCACTCACCTGTATGTGCGTGCGATATTTGAAGATGGGGCTGCTGAACTGCGTCTTCACTTTCTGTATGTCCGCGAAGATGATGATCTGCTGGAAGAGGAAGACCTGCAGTTCACGCTGCTTTTGGCCCGCATCGATGGCGCAGGTTAGGGTGCCCTGCAGCAGGAGATTTCCCTGGGCGGTGATTTCGCCATCAAAGTCCTGGAGGCCGCGCAGCACCACCATCATATCATTGACCTTCTTCACCACATCCTTCATCTGCTCGCAGGCCGCCTTCAGCGAGGGCACCTCGCTTTGCAGCCCGGCCCGCTTCGTTTCCCGCAGTATCTCTTTGATGAGCAGCACGTATTTGGTAATGCGCTGCACGGGCATGATGATCAGCGAGCTCAACTGTAAGTAACACACGTAATGAATATATATGGTGTCCATAAATATTTGCGTACAAACTGACTGATTGATTGATGAGCGCACAGCGCTAACCAAAGAGCTAGCCTAGTTTTATTTAACACTAAGACAGGGTTCAATCAATTTCCATCCGCTAGTGCGAAAAGTTGGTGAAAAAGGTGTTTGTCTGTATTTTTATTGCTTTTCTGTCAAATAGCTTCAAGCTCGCAGATTTTTGTAAAAATATTACAAATTTTGAATATGTCATTGATTTAGAAAAATTTACTTTTACAGCGGACTTGCATTAAACTTAATTTTCAAATGCTTAAATCAAAAAAAAAGTAAAATAAAAATATAAATGATCCTTTACAAATTCTAATATTAAATCCCTATGCAAGAAAATCAAGACTTTTTTCGATGCGCCGAATTTTGAGAATGCTCCCGTACGATCGGGAAACTGATTTTGAATTAAATAAAAAAAATGAATTGGCCCGGTCGTAGCCTAATAATACTGCTAGTTATATTCAATGTAGTTGCTTCAACTTACATCCATGCGATCCCCCAGTTTCTGGCGTATCTGATCGAAATACTGATAATGCGCATTGACTATAAACTCGGACAGGGGCTTGTTGCTGCAGAAATAGTAGTACATGGTGAACTTTTTGCTTGAGTTCTCGATAAGCGGACCCAAATCCGCTGGTGACTTTTGGCAGTGGCGCAAAGCTCTCAGAAATTTACTGCAAATAAGATATTTAATATATTATATTATATTTATTATGGTGAGCCACTCACTCTCTGTGCCACTCGTAGATCTCTTTGATATTGTTAAAGACCAGATCCATTTTGCCGCCCTGCAGATCTACTGGGCGCGGTATATCTTTGTTGTGTATCTCCTTCATGTAGCTGGAAGTCAATTGCGCATGAAAAGGATTTCAAACTTATTGCGGATTATGCAGCTTACCCAGTCACTATCTTCTCCAAATCGCTCACGTAGGACACCTCCGTGTCGACCAGCTCTTTTAGCAGCGATTGGCGTCTGTTTAGGGCGCTCGCTTCGCTATCGCTGGCATCGGTTTTGTTCTGCAGTTATACGAAAGGTAAATTTCTGTTTTGTTTTTGGGATGCATGGAGAACTTTTACCTTATCATTGTTGTCCTGGACAAAGCCCAACTCGGCGCGTCCATTGGTGGCAGCAGCATTGTTCGTTGCGCCACCATCGCCGCAAGCTTCACCTGCCACACTGCCGTCCACGCGGCTGTTAGACTCGTGCTGTTCCTGTTAACAACAAAAGTTCACTTAGTTTGCAATTTGATTGAGTAGAACTTTACTTACCCGGCTCATTCTGACAATTTGTTCAATTTCCGATAGTGGATTACCCTCTATTTTACCGGTGCTGGCCTGTAAGTAAACAATGGGCATAGGACAATGGTTAGAGCGGATTATCTGCAATTTTCGCATATTCCAATTCACATTCAAATTCAACTGCAACTTGATATTTTTCCTCTTTTTGATTTATGACCCACAATGCGCACTAATTGAAAAACTTTTCAGCCAAACGAACTGCGCCCGCTAACGGAATTCGCATATTTGCATGGAGGTTGCCTTCGCGAATGCGGACTGGAGGTACGATTACGAGTTCAGGTACAAGTAGAGCCACAAGTTCTGGCTATAAACAAATATTCATCACAACACACAAGTTGCGAATGGCAGGTGTTTATCTTAGGGCTGGCGGCAAAATAAATGCTGAATAAAAAATTTCTGTTCAAATTGATATCACAATTTAAAATATAAAATATATTTTTGAAAATCCATTCAGTAATTTTTTTCACATTTTAAGCAATCAAAAAATTATTATTATTTGTTGATTTAGAACTTTTGATTCAAAGATTTTGTAAAAGTTTATAGTTTATATATTTTATAATTTATAAATAATTAAAAAATAAAAAAGTAGTCAATCATTATTGATTGCTCTGCAGTTCACCAAATAGATTGTGAATTAAATAGGCAATTAATTGGGGCCGAAACAGCTCTAAGTCAGTTAAAAATAGAGCATGAAGCTAAACAATATTATATATTATAATTATCAAATTGAAAGAATTGAAAGTGCAAGTTGTACTGCACAATAAAATATATACTTGATGTATTAAAAGATACCTAATTGTGAAATTGTGAAGCTCCTCAGCCAGCCCTGACATGCGGTAAAAATTGCGAAAATGCGAATACAGTGAACGCTCACAAATAAGAACGTTTTGGTTTCCGAAATTTCTTCTATTTGCACAATACAAAATTTAATTTCTATACAAAAACACTTATATTACTATATTTTCTTAAAATTATGAATTTGTTATTGAAGAAATTTGAATTTCGGCATAATATAAGTTTTTTCGAGCATGCACTGTATTTATTATTGTTGCTGTTATTGTTTGGCATATTTTTTTTGTATATTTTCACATTTTCGTGCGATATGCTATTTGCGAATTCGTCAAAATGAGTTTTTTGGATTTGATGGCAATTTATTTACTTAGCTAAACAATAGGATTCAGAAACCATGGAGGTGGCAAATTGTGTGCATCAATTGAATCACACGCCTATTTTTGGGGGCCAAATAAGAAAATAATCCCAATACTCTAATTAAAAGCACTTAGCTGTTAAGCAATTGCTGTTGTTCATGTTGCATAAATAGCAAATAAACTGGCAAATTTAAAATCCAAATTAAACACAAAAAAAAAATAACAAAAACAAAGGCTTAGCGAACTTTATTTTTGATTGTTTTCTGTACTGCAGCTAAAATTGTGTAACAAAAGGCGCTTGGTTTTATTACTCTCATGGATTCCTAATATATGCACTAAGTTTATATACATATCATGTATATATAGGTAGGTATTTGGCGTGTTTCTTCTTGCCGTCTTTGTGTGCTTTGCGATAAGATTTACGTTTGGGCCCAGCGACGAGTCATCAGCGTCTGCAATTACGCGTATTTTACTTGTTTTCACTTCGCTGCTTTGATTTACAAATTTAAATTAAATCTAGTTGCACTTGAGCCTACTAATTAATTTGCATTCAATTGCATTTCGCATCTGGCACTTACAAATAAACGCAGAAAGCAGCTCATGGCACGTGTTTGTTTTTGAAATTTCAAAATTTATATAGATTTATTTTTCTTCTACTTTTTTTTTGTTTTTTTTTTGTTTTTTTTTTTGGTTACCGCGCACCGACTTTGGATAATTGTCTATAATAAAATTTTAATTTGTCGGCGCAGTTGTCGTGTTTGCTGTTGCACTCTTTATAAGGATTGTTGTAGCTATATCATCGCCGTCGACGGCGTCGCATTTTGACAATACGCGAAATTCATGACACGAAACAAATTTTGACTGCGCGTTCGGACGCCAACTAGCTGACTGAATGGCTGACTCTGGTCTGTGCCTGACCTGTCAGGGCCTCCATAGTTTGTGCGTAGATGCTACCCCAAACCCTACACACACACACACACATACACACTCAAGCACACCCGCACAGCAATCAAAGAAACTCTCAATCAACGCGTCGCCACTTGTGGACAAGCGTTAAAATAATTGTATTGAATATACAATTGAGCGAGAGCCTCAATTTCACACACAGAAAGAGAGAGAGAAAGAGCGACAGAGAGAGAGAGGGAGAGAGTGCGAGAAGAAAGAGCGCGCGCTGTTCTACATGCCTTGGTGTCTGTGTGCTGTGTGAATTCTTCAATTAATTCAACCCGCAATATCAACAACAACCAAGAAGCAGCAATAACAAATTAATAAATGCCCTATAAAAAAATTATTGAATACTTTTAATGCAGTTTTTAAATTTTTAAACAGGTCCAAAATATTTTTAGCTAACTAATAAATACCCAATAAAATGCATCTTTAAAATTTTAAAATAGTTCAATAATATTTTCAACTCAAAATCAACAAAAACAATACTAATACCCTATAAAATACTCATTTATTAACTCTTAGCCAATTCTTCGCACTTTGATTTATTTAAAAATTGTTTACAACTGCAATATGAACAGCTAGAACATAAGTTTTATATAAGTTTCCTAAGTAAATGACGCCGCTCAACTATTTAATACCCTATCAAATATAATATTATGATTATACAATATAGACTCTCAGTTGTTCTTATGTATTATAAGCAAGAGCTATGGAAGTGTCAAAACTATTTCTCTAGAAGAAAACAACAATAAAAATGTTTCTTAAAGGGCATGAATTTTGAGACTGAAAAAAGATTTATAAACTTTTTGCGACTGATCAACTAAGAAATACTCTACCACATAAATATGACTGTAAAACAGTAAAGATTTAAAGAGTTTTTTTTAAGTGCATTAGACTAGAAATCTGTTAATGTTAAAAAAATGGATCTCAAGAAGAAACTAAAGATCGTTTTAAAACAATTTTAAAATCAAACTCAGAGCTATTTTATATATTCGTTAAACTTGACCAAAATTTGTAAGTTTTTTTTTTCGCCTATACAATAAAATAGAATCACAGTAAAATTGCGCACTTGAGGGTCACACATTTGCAAGTATTTCCGTAATTGGATAATGTGATTCTGATAACAGCGGGCAATGAATTCTACATAGCTAATGAAGTAGGTTGCCAACTTTTAATTATGCTGGGCCCCGGCGGGGGCGACTGCTCAAGGCGACCTGCAATGGCTGATGTCAGCGCAGCGAAAACAACAACAACAACAACAGCAACAGTAAAGAACGCAAAATGTGACAGAGGTAACTATTAAAAATTAATGACTATGTAAATATATATAAAAAAAAATAACAACGAAAGGGCAACCAAACAAAGGTAAGTACGGCCAACGGCCTAAATAAGCCAATTGTTAAAAAAGTTAACAAAAAACAACAACAAATAATAATACTAAGCACACAAAAATGCGTAGACCTAACTGGGTTAGCAAAAAACGAAAAACAGTTCACACCCTGTCCCAAAAGCCGGATAAACAAACAGATGGCAAAAACAGGAAAATATAAAACAAAATTAAAATAATACAAAAATAGCAACAACAACAAAACAAAAAGAAAAAAAAACTGAAAAATGAAAAGAAAAACAGCAAAACTTTTACAAGGCAAGGCGAATTTACATTAAATTCAACTAATAAGCCATAAAATAGAAAACAAGAAGCAGACAAAAAGAAACACATTCGGACGACAGACGCAGACGACATTAAATTTATTGATGGAAATGAAGGCAACGGCAACGGCGACGACGGATGGGATGCGCGGGCGACCAAGTGGCGACAAAACACACACACACACACGCACACTCAGACAGCAGTCATTGCCATGTTGTTAATGGCGTCTAAAGACAATATGGCGACATTTCGCGTATAACTTGGAGAGTTCTTCAAGAGTCGCAGCTAATCGTAATGGATATGTCATTCATTCAATGGAAATCTTAATGCGCCCCAAACTTCAACAAGTGCCTAAAAATAGGCATATTTAAACAATTGTTGTTGCACATTTATTGTAGGAATTATTCGAGTAGCTGATATAGAGTCACAAGCCGACGACTGCCAGATGCTCTATATACAAATATCATAACAGCTGAGCTGAGTATTAAATTATGTTTATATTAAAAACCAAAATCGCGGCAGACATTGTAGCCAAACAAACATTAGCTAAAATCTTCTTTTTTAAAAGCAGTTTAAAATTTTGCTAAGAAAATAATAATAATATGTTCTAATCAACCCAGCAAATTATCTCATAACTCTTTGCCTCAATTAAAAAAATAGAAAAATGTTTTAAAACTATATTAACGACATTGACGCTAAACAATTCAAATAAAGTTACTAAGAAACCATCAACAAAATTACTTTGACCTTTTAAGTTTTATATATACAGAATCTGGAGTTTTCTTTGCTGTCCTTCTATTGAAAATATCCTTGTTTCCTTTTGAACTAAAGACTCTCACGTGCGTGGCCCTAAAATTACCATTTTATTAACGTAAATCAGCCCACTTCATTTCAAAACAATTACTCAAAGAAAGCTCGAATACCTGGAAAATAAATCAATATGTCTTTATATCTGTCTGCGCTTTTTTGTTTTCCTTTTTTTCTTTCTTTGTAACTAATTTATTCTTGTGAATTTTGCAGCCATTTTGATACTTTTGACTTTTTGCTGTGCTATGACAAATGCTACGTTCAACATTTCCGGTTAATAAAGCACCCAGGGATTTATTGGCATCGCAGCCTTAGAGTAAAGTACACCCGCGCCATGCAAATGAAACAGCCACCCAACCACCCAGCCGCCCACACAGTCAGATAGCCACCCACCATATTCAACTGAATCTGAATCTGAATCCGAAATTTACCCACAAAGCGTTTTGCCAGCTAATTTGACTGCGCAAAATTTATGCGTCGTTTTATTACGTGTATGTGTGTGTTTGTTGTTGTTATTGTTGCTGTTCCCTATTGTTGGAGGCGTCGAGAATCTGTCTGTCAGTTGCCCTGCCCTTGCACAGGCTTAAGGCGTGTGTGTCCACTCTTTCCCTCTCCCTCTCCCCTCCCTCACCCTCTCTCTCGCTGCCTCTCTTTCTTTTGATGAGTCTGTAAACAAAATAAAGTGGCGCATTTATGGCAAAGGTGGCTGCCCCAACGAGTGAACGCAAGCAAACCAATCCACCCCCAACCCCCACCTCCCACCTCCCACCACCTGCTGCTGCTGCGATCTGTTTTATTTGCTGTGCTTTCTAATTGAGCAAAGCGGGCAACTCGTGCTCGGATTGCCCAAGCACAATTTCCATGACGTGGCTGGGACTGTTTCTGTGCCTCTGTCTCTGCGGCAACTGTTTTGATTTGTATTGGGAAATACACATTTCAACAAACACGAACGAGACCAAAACAAACAAACACAGGCACAAAGGCCAAAAGATACACAGAGCAACAACAGGAACCACATCAAGTGCTTGCTGGGGCGTGAGAAACTGTATTTGTATATTAAAACTCAAAAGGAAGCTGATTCAAGGTGTTTAACACATATTAAACTAGAAATGAGGAACGTGCAACCGAGCCAGAACATGCGTCAACGGGCTTTATCTTGCATATAGCCAAAAGTTATTCTGAACTTATTTGCCAAAAAGCCTATTTGGCAATCTCTTTCCTACCTAAAAAGAGTACAATTTCATACAACATTAGAAACGAATGCGAAGTTTTCAAACTACAAAATCTTTGTCAAAACTCAACAGATTTTCATGTCCGATGCCTTTTGGGTGATGATTTGCCCTCTAGGTTAAATCTGCATCTGAATTTAATGCATTTTGAAAACTTTAATTTTTTTGAAGTTTACTTATTTTGGAACATTTTTTTTTTCAAAATTAAGAATCGTGAAATTTTATTTTTAATCAATTGCTGGTATCATAATTAGTATAAAACGACACTTCAAATCGCATTCTGAGGTGATTAATTTTTCCGTCAAAAATCATGCGAAAATTAACAAAAAATTTTACATGTAAAGCTCTCGGCTCCATAGCTCCCATATTTCAAAAGCCCATAACTAGGTCAAAACTGAACCGATTTCCATGTTCGATGGCATTCTGTCCATAGTTTGTCCTCTAAATTAATTCTGTGTCTATATTTAATGCATTTGGAAAAATTAAATTTTTTGCATATTTTTTAAGAAAAAAGCATGTACCCCCCCCTTACTTATTTTCGAAAAATTTTTTTTTTCAAAATTTAGAAATGCGAATTTCTATTTTTATTCGATTGTGGTTGTCACAATTAGCATAAAAAACAACATTAAAACCGATTCTGAGGGGGTCAAATTTTTTGTCAAAAATCATGCAAAAATTTACAAAAATTTTGACAAGTAAAGCTCTCGGCTCCATAGCTCCCATATTTCAAAAGCCCATAACTTTGTCAAAACAGAGCCGATTTTCATGTTTGATGGCATTTTGTTCATGACTTGTCCTCTAAATTGATTCTGCATTTCAAATATATTCATTATTGAAAATAAATTTTTTGGATTTTTGGTAAAAAAAAAAGCATGTACCCCCCCTTACTTATTTTCGAAAATTTTTTTTTTCAAAATTTAGAAATGCGAATTTCTATTTTTATTCGATTGTGGTTGTCACAATTAGCATAAAAAACAACATTAAAACCGATTCTGAGGGGTCAAATTTTTTGTCAAAAATCATGCAAAAATGTACAACAATTTTGACATGTAAAGCTCTCGGATCCATAGGTCCCATATTTCAAACGCCCATAACTTTGTCAAAACTGAACCGATTTACATGTTTGATGCCATTTTGTTCATGGTTTGTCCTTTAAATTAATTCTGTATCTAAATTTTATGCATTTGGAAAAATAAATTTTTTTGCATATTTCTTGAGAAAAAAGCATGTACCCCTTATTGATTATTGAAAATTTTGCTTTTTACAACTTAAAATCAAGAAATTTTATTATTAAACGATTGCTGGTATTTTAATTAGTATAAAACGATACTTCAAAGAGCATATTGAGATGCTTTATTTTTCCGTCTAAAATCATGTTAAAATTGACTAAAATTTCAAGATGCAAAGTACCCTACTAGTTTTGAGCCAATAAAATTGCAGAATCTTTTGATTGCAGGACATATATCAAACACAGGAATTGAGTGGCAGAGGGTAAACAAGTCTTAAGAATTGTTTGATTGGCTCTCTACGCAAACATATATCTCGATATATATGTATATATGGGATGGTCAGTTGGTTAAGTAGCTGAGCACACATACACATACACACACTCGCGCACACTCACGCACACTCACCAAGTTGGCCGAGCTCTCCTTGAGATCCTTGGGAAAAGCGGGCGGTCCATTGGCAATCAAATGCGGCTCCTGTATGGGCTTCATGGGCGGCGGCAGCTCCAAGCCGGGCTCCTCCTCGGCCTCCAAGTCCGTTTGCTGTTGTTGCTGTGCGCTTACATTGGGGAACTGCGGTGGCAATTGGCCAACGCTGCCACTGGCGCCGCTGCCCGTCTGCTCGGCGAGCTCCTCGGTGTGCTTCTGTGGCAGCTATAAAGCAGGCGCGTTAAATATTATTAATATATATACACACAAAAAAAAAAATAAAGAAAAACAAATATATATATATCTATATAGATATATTGTGTTATAAATATAAACGCGCATAAAAACGCGCGCTCGTCAACTTACGCGCAGGTTCTTCTCCGAGGGCTTCTTCAAGAGCGCCTTCTCGTTCGGCGACTTCTCCACTTTGCTCTGCGAGAGTTTTCGCAGCGGCGGCGGCAACCATTTGCGCCTGCAAGCAAACAAACAGAAGGAGGCGCAGTGTGAGTGTTAAGGATCGCCAAGGTGCGCAATGATCTGATTGATTAGCTACAGGAACTTGAGTATTGACGCGGCCGACTGCACAGGTTCATCCATAGCGCGTGTCCGTGTGCGTGTCGTGTAATAAAAACCCCCCCCGAAAATAAGAAAAACAATAGCCCGACCCCTCCGAAACGCGCTGGCAAATTGGCTGTCCAGCTGCGTGGCCGACATGAGACTGTCGCCAGCGGCACAGCAGCATATCAGCAGCCGAGCTGGCGGTTTGGCCCCGACCATACGAGCGACCGCTCGACCGCCCGCAGCTCTTTGTCGCCAAGCCCGCACAGTGGGGCCAAGTTCATGGCACACGGCCAGTCGCCAGCGTTCTGCGAGAGCATTCATTGCCAGCCAATTTTATTGCGTTCCCCCTGAATTTATACATATCTCTGCCTTGCGTTACGCTATCAAAATGCCGTTTTCTGGCCAAAAACAAAAGGAGAATAAAAAACATATATATATATATATATATTTTTTTTTTTTAAATCTTTGGTCACATTTTAAGGTGCTTCGTTTTATGATTTTCGTGCGCTTTAAAGCAATTTTCATTCCCTTTTTATGCTAAAAGTTTTTTACAAGCATTGCCGCCCGTAAAAAACAATTTTGATTAATTTCCAGCTGCAAAGTTTATGGGTCAGTTATCAAAATTTGATGGGAATTCAAAGAGCAAAAAAAAAAATAATAATAAAGGAAGAAGCCATTAATCAACTCGCAACGTAAAGTATAATTCTTTGAATTACGACTATGGGGTTACCAAATATTAAATTAACACTGCTCCTTCATTTTTTTAATTTATTACGATTCTAAAGAAATATTTGAAAGTTCACTTTATTATTTTTCCTTAATTTAAATTAAGCCCCTAAGTTTAACACGTTTTTATGGCTATAAAAACTCAGCATGCTATCTTGATAACTTTATGGGTTCATATCGGTTAAATCTTTGATTTAAGAGTATATAGTTATGCTCATCTATATATATATATACATATATATATATATCCTACATAGACACAAAATAAAATTCATATCTTATTATCTATATATTTTCTCAGTTTTCTAAGCTTGTAAAATAATAAACAGATACAAAAATTATAATGGCATAATAATAATAACAATAACCAATAATTTATAATAATAAACCAGCTTCCTTTGTCTAATTTTTTGTATAACACAAAATGTTATCAAAACATATTTATTTATAAGTACGTTCAACCACATTAAACCATTTTATGGTAGAGCCCATTTGGTGCCGGGCGTGGTCAACTTCTTTTTTCAAACTGAAAGTGAGTGAACATTTTTTTTAAAAGTAACCGCATTAACCGCACAGAAGTCATTAACCCGCCCCTGCCCTTGAAGCAGGAACAGTGACCTGCCCAAAAAGGGTTGCAACAAATTTTATAGTTATATATTTAGCTTAATTTCATTTTCCAGAAACAGAGTACAAAATTTTGTTGCATATAACGCGGCGTTTGCAACTTAATGTCATCAGCTGAGTGAATTTGGAGAGTGGGTGGGGATTTAGGCGTGGGCGGTGGGTGGTGCGTGGGGGCCAGGGGCCTGGCCGGCGACACCTTCACTAAAACAGCCCTCAAGCACCGTAACATAATTCAAAGTAAAAATAAACATTGACACTGACAACAAAAAGGGGGGCGTGGGGCGTGCGGCGAGAGGGGGTTGCGGGCCGGTGCGGGGGTGGAAGGTTCCTGGAAATAGTATTTAATTTATTACGTGCTCGTTCACGTTCAAAATTCATTTCGCTGATGTAATGTTTTAGGCAAATAAGCAACGTTTAATACACACACAAATACACACTCATGTACACTCGGAAAAAAACAAAGCAAGAATTTTCTACTTAAATCCAACAACAAAAAATGCTGACTAAATGCGGGTGAGATACATTTTTTTTAATGATTTTTATAATTCTAAAATTTGTATTTTACACAATCTGGCAAATGTAGTTCCATTTAACGCTTGAGTAGAAAACTCCGAAAATAGCTATTCTGTACTTAATTCAAGACATGGTTCATTGTTATCTAACATTAAGTTCTAACTATCAAACCAAGTGTGATTAAGAAATATTTCTTTATATCCGATTTTTTTTTATAAAACTTAAAATAACCAGAAATATTGTACTTTAATAACGAAAATGTAATGCTTTTTTTTAGTACGAAAAAAAGCATTTTGTATTACCTTTCGATTCTTGCTTAATTGAAGATTATTCAAAAAAGATAGGTGATTAAGATTTCAAGAACCAAACATGACGAATTCTATATAGCTCGAACTTAGAATGTCTTTTTTCTCCGAGTGTACACACATGCACACGTTTGTCGCCCGCGGGCGGGGCCGTGTATTAATGAGGTCGCCCCAAAGTATGCAACAAAGACTGTGCTGCTGTATTAGTGTGTGTGTGTGTGTGTGTGTGTGTTTGCACACTTGCAAATGTGTCCATTTAGTTCATTGGACCTGGCAGCACGCGTTGTCGACAACGGCTGCCCCCTTTCCTAACAACCCCACCCCCTCCCCCGCCCCCCTCTAGGCAACATCCTGGGTACAAATAAACGCGCTTATTGACAGAGCGCTTGAGACAATGACAAAAGGAGAGCTCCTTCTCACTTCCACGGCCAAAGCCACGCTGTGTGTCTGACAATAATCTATATTCATGTTCAGCGGTTGACTCAATAGCAACAACAGCAACAACAATGAGAGCACAACAACAATAACTGAAATTGCTTTGCTCAATGCTCACTCGTCTGAAGCGAAATGCCCAATTAGTGTGCAAATATTGAAAGTATTTTGTAATTTATGTCCAAGCAACCAACTAACTTACTGAACGCAACAATTTGGCTTTTATAAGGTGGACAGCCAGCTTATGGCCCATAACTAAATCCATAAATTAGTTTGGTCAAATGCATTTAATTAATATAAACAGGCTAATGCGAGCGACAGGCTCTCGGAGCTTAAATACCCTGGCCACATAAACTGAATAAATGAATCTTGCAGCAGTTTTACGATCTACGAATTTGATTTGAGCATAAATCATATAAAATAATTGAGTGAGATTGAGTAAGCTCTTAAACAGAGCAAAGTTTATTCAGTAATGGTAATTAAATTTCGATCGATTAGCAAAGTTATAAAACACATAACAAAACCAGCATTTGTGGAAGCGGTTTGTCGAGTGTTTGCACAAACTGTTTGCTGGGTTTGTGCAAACAACAGTTTTATTACATTTTACATCGTTTTCGATAATGAAATGTATTTAAACAAGAAGCGTTCTGGGCAAAACCTAAAGTGTTTATGCGATTTCCTATGACAGCTGCATGCATATGTTGTTTGTGGTAAATAAAATGTGCAAATAAAAGGAAGCATGAGAAATTAAGTAATTTTCACGGCACAGTCTGGATACTTTTCATACCATCCTTTCTATGGCCGCTATATAATACTTTTATGCCAATAAGTTAAGTTTTTTTATTCAGTTTTGTTCTTTAAATATAGTTTCTAGAGCTAAAGCAATAATTGTAAGTCTAAGCAATCTATATGGCATATGGTAAACTAACTGAAAACGATTTTAACGATTCCAGTTTTCGAATATTTTCACAATTTTATTTTGTAAAGAGCGATTGAGTCAGGGCTCTGATGAATTCGGCTTCTGGAACAACATTGATAATCACTGGTCAACGTAAAAAGCTGATAACGATGATAAGATTGTGAGAGTTGCTTATCGCCGAAATGGCAATTGAATTTCAAGCGAAAAGGTAATTACAAACGAGGCACTTTGAAAGCAGCTAAAAACTTGTAATTACACACAGAGCGATAGCGGTGCCAAATCGGTAACAAAGCACGGCAAATCAAGCGATTTGCGCAGACCGCAGCCGGACCACAGTGCGTATGATTAATGCCAATACCAATGCCGCGTAGCTGCAACTTCTTCAATTGCCGCTTATCAACTTATGACGAAGGCGCCGCTGCCAGCTGCAACGCAAACTGCGGCATGCTGACTAATCCCAAAGGCTGTGCAATGTTTACACGGAGTCTCCGTGCGTGCATCGCTTTTGTTTCTATTTCAGAAAAACATAATAAAAAAAAGCAAATACAAAACAAAACAAAAAAAAATATATATATATATATATATAATAAGAATTATAATTGTATGAGGCCAAAGCAAATGCAATGGCAATTCCATACGATAAACGCCACATGTTGGAAAACAGGTTTCGCTTAGAGCAATTAGCGCAAACATCTGTGTGAAATACTAAGCCGGTTTGCGACTAGACTAGCTGTTAACTTGGCCAACAGCCGGCTGATGGATTTAAACAGCAGAGCACGCGAATGGCTTTGGGAGTTCCCACAATTATCATTTCAAATAGCAGAAGGTACTTTTATATATAAATATATACATATAAATATATACATATAAATATATATACATATATATATATATATGTATACATATTATAAAGTTCGGCTCCATGTTAATTGTTTGTAATTAATTTTTTTAATATTGGGATAAAATATTTTTAATGTTGCAGGAAGTGGAATTGATTCTTTAAGGTTTATTATTGATATGTATTTACAACAAAGTACATTAATTTACTTCTTTATTTATGCGTAAATGTTCGTCGAGCTAGCAAATATAGTAATTGGCTTCCTTTAAACCTAATGCCAAAAAACTTTTCATTTTCTTAATTCTTGCCATATTGAAAACAAATATTTATTTACTTCTGTCGATTGTTTTAAATCATTTTTAAGCGTGTAAATAACTTCAAAAGCGAAAACAAAATATTTATAAAATATGTGTTTAAATTTAGTCTCATTTTACACATTCAATAAACATGACTTACTTGGTTTAAAGACCATGTTAAATGTTTATTAAACGTTAACACAATTTATTTGAAGTTTTTCTACATAATACAAGCCTTTTTAACGGGAATTTTACACAAGCATCAAGTCTGCCTGTTGCAGAGTTTTAATATATTTTGTGCAATATTTAATTTGTTTGCTATACTTTTATTATTTACTGTGATTTAGGGGCAAACGGCAGCTGTCTCAAGCGGCTTGTAAATAGATTTCCACAAGAGTAGGGCAAAACGTGCTCAAGTCAAAGCTGCAGCAGTCTAATCAGACAATATACCATATCTGTATGCTACTATGTATAAAAAGATGTACATATATATATATATATGCGGCAGACGCTGATGACTATAAATCAAATATAATTTTGGACTGAGCCACATGAGTCTACCAAGATTTTTATGCTTAGTCACTTTTGGATAGCGTTGCACAAACAAAAAAAAAAATAAAAAAAAAGAAAAAATAAAACAACCAAAATAAAATTCAAGCTGATACTGGGCCGAGTGACGGAAGCGCTTGCGTCGCGGGGGCGATTGCATATAAGCACAAGTTTGTTGTTGTTGCAAACGGAGCTAAGCACACGATATATGACCATGGTTAGAAACGCTGGGCATCTAATTGAACGTGAGGCCAAACGCACAGTTTGGATTACAGTAAAAACAAACAAAGGCTATGCATTGTGCTGAAGTGGGCACCCAACGGGCAGTGGATTTTTCAGGGGGTGAGCTCTGACAACAGCAAAAAACAAGTAAGAACATGGCAGTCGGCTGCAACCGACTGTGCAATACTCTTTCGCAGTATAATAACAGCTTAAAGCAGTCGAAAACGTTCTTAATTATTATTGTTGTTTTGGAAAAAAAAGATTTTTGTATTTTGTATTGTATAGATTTTCAGATATGTGGAATTGCTTAGCCAAGGCCCAAGTGGGCGAAGAAAAACATTTTGCTGCGATCATTAAAGGAGCTAATCAGTAATTTGTCTGCAAAATATCTCCTGACAGATACATAGATTAAATTGATTTGCCACGCCCCCAGAGGTCGAAGTCAAAAAATATTTGCACTTTATCCGATACGGATATATACGAGTATATATGCCAAGTTTCGAGCCACTAGCTTCAATAGCGGCGAACAAAACGGCATTCAAACGGAAATTGAACAAGCCACTTCGCAAGCGAGTACAACAAAACACATAGATTTACCAAGTTTTGCGCTGCGCATCAACGCACAGCGTCGGCGTCGCCGGCTCGACGGGATCACAGCAGAAGCAGGCGAAGCCCTGCAGCTTCTGATTGTGCTCGTGCGGAGGATGATATATCGAGGAGCTGTGCCGTCCGTTCCCATTAATGTTCAACGATATGGACTTGAAGAGCTGCGGCTGCGGCTGTTTGGGCCGCTCATTAATTGCCGAATAGCGTTTCATTTGTTTCGCATTCACAATATTGTTATTAACGTTATCATGTTGATCATTGTTGTTATCACTTTTTGGGGTGGCACTGCCGTTGCCGAAATGCACACCGTTCGCAATGTGCTTATCTAGTGCGCTATTGTTGTTACTACACATGACTGATAAGAGCCGCTAAGCCAATATCTAACACCAATCTTTGGAGACGTCTTTGAACGCGACTGTGCTACACTCTGCGTATACGTAACGTTGCGTTCCGGCGTTTCACAAACAACTGAGCGAGCGACGCAAACTTACCAAGTTCTACAGCTCGCCAGGCTTTCGCTTTCTGGAGAAACCAACACAGACACAGACACACACACACACACACACACACACTCACACACACCCAGAGTGAGCGACAGTTCCCCTGCCACTTTTCCCACCCACACGCCTTTGAGTTTCTTTTTTGTTGTGCTTCAAAGAGTGCACAATACAAAGACTGTAACCAAGAATAAATAAAACTGTGAGCAACAGTTGAGCGAATTCGCGCTCTCAAAATGACAACAAAAACAGCAAAAAAAAACATGTAAACGTGTGGCAGTACTCAACCTGCAGATACCCTGCAGTTATCTGCCTCAAACAGCACAAAAATCACTTAAATATTGCTCTTAAACAAAACAACATTTAATCTTAATTACCCTGGCCAGACAAGCTGAATAAATTAATCTTGCAGCAGTTTTACGATCTAAGATTTTGATTTGAGCATAAATCACATAATCTCTTAAACAGAGCAAAGTTTATTCAGTAATGGTATTTAAATTTCGATCGTTATAAAACACATAACAAAACCAGCATTTGTGGAAACGGTTTGTCGAGTGTTTGCACAAACTGTTTGCTGCGTTCGTGCAAACAACAGTTTTATTACATTTTACATAGTTTTCGATAATGAAATGTATTTAAACAAGAAGCGTTCTGTGCAAAACCTATGACAGCTGCATGAATATGTTGTCTGTGGTAAATAAAATGTGCAAATAAAAGGAAGCATGAGAAATTAAGTAATTGTCAGGGCAAGTCTAGATGCTTTTTATACCATCCTTTCTATGGCAGCTATATGATAAAGATGGCTACTATATTTTTTAAATCTTTTGAGTCCGATAAAACAACTCGGCAATTATTGCTGTTTTTTTTTAAATTGCATACTTTGCTGGCACGAAGATGCCAAAATTCTATTCGTTACATTATTTTGACAATACTTATATACCCCATGTAAAAATTTGATGCATACAGGGCATATATAAATAAAGTTCTTTCTACGTTTTGGGGTTTACGAGTATTTGTGCTGCTATTGTTGTTGCTTATGAGCTGCTCAGTGTAATAGGTTTATATCTTTATGGCTCGCACCCGAGCCGCGCGACACGCGATTACAGACCCGCCGCAAAATGTTCGTAGCACCAGCTCGGAATACTTAACAAACATCAACAATTAAATACTGGGAAATTTTCATACAAAGTTGTTATGAATTGTATTAAAAAAAATTAGACGCCAGTAAATAAAATATGTTAATTAAATCCGTAAGCTTTAAATGGATATATATCTTAATGTTATCTCAGCCATTTTTTCCCATAATTTAAATAACAAGTCGGCGCTGCTTAGGGCTTTTTTTTGTTGTGTTCAAAGCTCACTTTAAATGTGAAACAGTATGAAAAGTTAATCTCTGGATTTACGCATAATTCCACATTCAATTTACCCAAGTAACCCCCAGTGACGCATAACACCAAAAGAGACAAAGAGAAATGTGCAGCACAAGACTTAAAGTTACAGAAAAGTGTGGCACATACATATATATATATATATATATAATATATATGTATATATATTTATTACAGAGAACTTGATACTATGCGCAAATTACGTAAATGCGACAATTACTTATCAGTCTGTAGAACGCACTAATGCCGCAGTGAGGTGAGAGAGACAGCGAGCGAGAGAGACAGAGAGAGAGAGGCCTGATAAATTTTATGACATGCTTTTCAATTGGTTTTTTGATTCCCTGACCAGCAGAGACAATCAACGATGCCCGATAGCGATTGTGTTTGCCTCCACGCACCTAGAACCTGATAAACTTAGCTGAAATAATAGTAGGCATTGTTTAGCAGCTAAAAAACAATCACGAGGGTGTAGTAAGACATGACAAAATACGCTTTTACTGCATTGCAGTTGAATTACAAAGGGCTGCGCCAAGCTATTTGAGATTTTCACAAACGAGTGCTAAGCAACGAAAAGTTTACGAGTTTTGCAAACTTGGCTGCTCAAGATAGTTGCAACAAGAGATACTCTTACTTTTTAATAGGAAGGTCTTGTATTTGTGGGACTACCCTAACTAACAAGTCGTATGACCTAGGTCTAAAAACGACTTTGTAATTAGATATCTTGTCTAGTGTACCCCATAAAAAAATCTGCTAAAACGGGTATTATAAAATCGCGTAATATTTATAATGCTTAAACTCGTCGAAAGTAAAGACTAAGACATTCAATTAATAATGTAAAGCTCTTTTATATTACGCACAAAAGATTTTTTAATTTTTTAATTGATTTAGTTCAGTTTCCTGGCAAAGTTTTCAATAAAATTTAAAAAAAAACTGAGAAAATTTTTTATAAAATTTCATTTAATTCAAAACAAAAAAAAAACCAAAAAACATTTAATAAAAAAGTAATTTATCGATTGTTAGCCCCAGTTTTTGCTTTACATTAAATTTAAAATGTAGGGAAATGAATGAAATTTCACCTAAAACGATAATTATCGAGTTTCAGCCACAGATTTCAGTTTTTTGAACATACCTCGAAGATTGTGAGAGCTAGAGGGGCCAAAAGTGTGCTTCACACCAAAAGTGGTTCTCGTTACGCTTTGATAATTGGAATATTAACTAATTCCTAAGGGAATTTTATTTGTTTGTATTTGATTTTGTTTATTTTTTAATCACAGCTAAATGAAATTAAATTTAGGGTGAAATCTTGACTAGGGCTAGCTCTACGTCAAGGCAACTGAAAAGTCACGAATTTAATTTTTTCAATGTTATCCACGCACAGCTCACGTTATCAACGTCAATTTCAGTTAATAATTGAAATCATTTCTAATACGTGATTCCATCAACTGTTGAAAATGCGTTGGCCTAACTAGCTGCTTATGGCCCCATTATTAATTATGCAAGAGTCACTTAAAGTGTCACACAACTCAGCTCAGCTCGGTTCTGTGCGCTGAGGCTGACGTGACCCAGAGGCCACGTTAAGTTGGCCAAGTTGTGAGTTGCGTTGGCTTTTGACACGCGCCTGACAACTGAAAACTTACCCGCTGAAGCCGCGTCGCTTGGTGGACGAGGACAATGCATCCGCCTTGCCCCGGTTACCTGCGGAGAGTTGGCAGAAGTATTTTTAGTTGACATTAGCTGTGCCCGCTGCGCGTTTCTCACCTTGATCCTGCATGCTGTCGTTGGGCTTCTGTGTGGCAGCTGCCGTCGCTGCTGCTGCTGCTGCTGCTGCCGCTCCGGACGAACCTTGCTTGTGGGCGCCTGGCGGCGGTTTGAGCACTGCGATTGGAACAAGGCCCTCCTGCACGGGCGAGTCGTCATGCTGTGGATTTAGGCGCACCAAACAAAAGTCCGGGTCACTGGCTGCGCTTGCCTCAATAATCTCCACCTGCTGGCCCTTGCTGACGCTCAGCTCATTGCTGCCCGGACTGGCGATATAGTCGACCACAACCCAGGTGGCCTCCGGATTGCCCAGCTGCAAAGAGTCGAATGAGAGAGAGAGGCGGGATGAGTACGCTGAGAATAGCCGGAAATAGCAGGCACTAATAACCCTCGAATAGCCGAAGATTATATACACTTGCACACACATCTTGACTTTGCAAGTTTGCTGTTCTTTATATGCTCGTAAGATAGTCTAGTTGGTTATGGCTGAGTTTGGTTTAAATATCGTAAAACACAAAATCTTAATTCCCAACCGATTGTTCATATGAGAGCTACATAATATGGTACTCTGATATTAATAAGCTTTTATTTATATGTTAAGAGCATAGAAAACCTGCTTAATGTTGAGTTTGATTAAGATATCTTTGAAAATTTAAAAGATTTTTATACATCAACTCAATTTTCGACCGATATAGGTCCATATTTTTATTTAATATGCTATGTCCTGTATCCAATTGCCAACTTTGGTAAAGACATCATTGAAAACAAAAAAGTTTTTAATTTAAAAAGTCAATTATTAACCGATTCTTGCTATGGCAGCTATAGCATATAGTATTCGGAGATTCAGTTGATATGGTTAAAAATAAATGACTATCCCTTACTTAAACTCAATGGTTAACCGATTGTTTCTATGGAGACTATATTATATAGAAGTCTGGCGCTCAGAATATCGTAATCGTAAAAACATATCGTTATTACATAGTTTGGTTCAGATATCTGAAGTTTTTAGGAAAAGACAACATTTTCGAGCAATAGTTCCAATGATATACTGCTCCAATTCGCCCGATAACGATGCTGATCAGGAATATGTGCATTTCATACATTAGCTCGAATATGTTTTCTTCTCCACGTTACATATTCTGTAATCGAATATGAGTGCCATTTGCAAGGGTATAAAGGTAATGATGCTGATGGGCAACCATCACGCCTTTGGCAGACTCAACCACTCACACACTCACACACACAGAGAGAGAAGTGCATCCAATAGAGCGAGTGGACACACACAAAAATGTGGGGGCCATGCCAAGTGCCAAGATGGGCAAGGGCAAGGGCAAAGGTAAGCGGGCGATATTATTGATTTGGTTTGTGCGGTTTTCGTCGGGTGCATGCGACACAGCAACCACATGGGAGGATAAGCGGCAGTGGTGTGGCAGGACGTGTGACCCACAGCAAGGACTCGCCTGCCGACACATACTCGAACTAAAACGGCGACCTCCAGCGGCAGCTCAAGGATCATTTGGCCAGCAACGTACTAATTAGAAAGCCATTGAGGCTGCCACGCCCACGACCCATTGTCTGGCTGAGAGGCTGAAGTGAAACTGCTGCGCCAAGTCGATGTCAGCTTCGATTAGCGCCCCGTGTGGCATGCCACACACCAACGAGCAACCGCAGCGGCGAAACCACTGCAAGCAGCGTTATGTTTATTAATAATTTATTACTTTATTAATTTACAAGCCTGTGGGCGGGCGGGTGTCGGTGTCGGTGTCGGTGTGTGTGCGTGCGTGTGTGTTGTGTTGTGTGTGTGTGGCTGCTTTTAATTGCCTTGTAAGCGAAAAGTGGCAACCACATGCCGCAAATTTTCGTGCACAAGTTTTAAGCCAGCTGATTAAAATCGATAAGCAGCCAATTTTGGGCTATTATTAGAATGGCTCTAATCTATTTACAAAATCAATAAATAAATGTTAAAGCTTGGACTTTCTTGTAGGTATACACATATTTTAGGGATATAATGCCAGGGCTTAATTAGGGGCCAGTTGCTTTGTGGCTGCAACAAATGAAAGGAAGCTCCATCAGCAGCTCATTTCAGTTCATTAAGGTCGCTTCGCTGCCTCGCTTCAGCTCGTTGGCTATTTATATAGCTAGCTCTATCTGGCAACTACAGCAACAACAAGAGCAAATGGAATGCTCGAGTCGAGCGTGGTTGACTAAGAGGTGCTCTCTATAAATTTTCTAACTTCTATACGCTGCATTTATTTAATTATCTCTTTTCCTAAGAACCATAATATAATAATGTTATTTTCATTAATAACTTCTCTGTTTTTGTTCGCTTTAAATTCATATAAATGACATCAAAATGTGCGTACATAGCAAAAATCATAGTCATCTTAATTGTTAAAAGATTAATGTCATTTAATTATTATTATTATTAATATATAACATATAAATGGGAACCAAAGTAAATGTAATTAAATTATTATTATAAAAATTAAAATAAAAATAAATTGAATTAAATTAATATAGATGTTTTAGATCTTTGCTAACTTCTCCTTCGGCTAAGATAAAACTACATCCATAAATTGCCCTGGAATTCGAACTCAGATCCTTGTTGTTCAGAACTCTCACTTATCAGTTAAATAAATTATCTACTGCATACAGTATAAGTATTAATATTAATAATATAGATTTAACTTCTAAACGTTTTATCTTCAACACTTAGCCACTTCGTTCTTAAGCTAAGTACATAGGGATTATAATGCGTAACGTGTTGTTCTTCAAATTTCCCAGAACATTTCATTAACATAATAAACTTATGTATGAATAATTTTTTATCTCACGAGCAACTGGAAATCTTGCTAATAAATAAATAAGAAATTCTTCTATAAATTCTTGTATTTAATCAGTACAATGTTACTTAAATATATTAATTTTGGTATTAAAAAAGGGCTCTTGAAGTATTTTCTGCTCAAGTTCAAAGAGGGATACAAATTTCTTAGTTTTTTTGCTGAGTGTAGTCTCTGCGATAAATGCATTGGCACAGAAAAACATGACTAGATTTACTCAACTGTTGATGTTGACCTATTAATTCGGGATCTTTATGGAATTCAGCTTGTTACATACACTTGCACAACTGCGTTATACCCTTTATTTCAGCCATTGGCGATGGGTATAGGGTAAAACAGGAACAAGGCAACAGGAAACTGAGCAATGAGCCAAAGTTGCCAGCAGCAGCCTCAAGGAGCAGCACGTCAGCTGCTGCTGCTGCTGTTAATTAAGCCCCTCTCACACGCAACATGTGTGTGTGTGTGTGTGCACACACATACTTGTACATATATTGCACGTTTCCGCTTGTAATGCAATTAGTCGAAAAGTTTTCAGCGCGTTGAGCATTAAAACTTTTCAACAACAATTTGTGCAGGGCAAGTTGCGAGAAAGGGGCGCCAGCGGCAGCGGGGGCGGGGCCGGGGCGTGGGGATGGGCGTGTGATGGGGCACGGAGCCGGGCAAAGAATGTGTGCAGAAATTGTATATTTCAGCTAGCCTGTCATCTCTCGCTCAAAACGAGCGCTATTAAAAGTTGTACCACGCACACACACGGACTCCGACTTTCGCCTCTTGACGTGACACAATTTGTCGAGCCACAAAAAATGGGTGAAAAAAAATCGAAAGGCAGCAAATACATCAGCGCCAAATGTTGCCAGCAGACAAATGTCAAAGGCTTTCGGGCAAACTTGCGCAAAAGCAAAACTATTTTCAATATAAAAGGTACGAAAATAAACGATTCCTGGAAGGCTTACTTGATATTTTGAGAATCGTATAGAAGGGCGCTTTACATTTCAGTCACGTAGTGAGCAAAGTGAATTTAATTTACGAGAGTGAGTTGCGTATATACTGCAACAGAGGAGTGAGAAAGAGGTAGAGAGGTAGAGTGAGATGCAGACAAGAGAAAGAGAGGGAGAGAGAGTGAGACAGCGAGAAATCGAACGAGCAAGGGACAGAGACAGCAAACCTAACAACGAATTGAAGGAAAGAGAGAGAGAGAGAGAGAATGAGGAGAGGGGGACGGAGTGCAAGAAACACGAATAATAAGCAAACGACAAGGAGCTACATTCCAAAAGATTCGTCAGAAATGTCGATGGGGATTTCCAGAGAAATTGCGCGACTCAAAAGATTACGCTGAGAAAAGTAAGAGTAAGAGTCCTTCAATAATTCGCCCGATTTCAGTGAGCTCTTGCACACACTCCTGTATGCACTCAGCTTTGCGCAGTGTGGCATGAACTGCCATCATCATGATTAACACTCGTGCTGGTTTGATGCTTAACGCGCACTGCAATTTGCAGCATCAACAACCGACACACGCACACACGCACACACACACACACACAGAAACAAGCTGTACACACACTTACACGCTTATAAGCTGCCATCAGGCTGTGGCTTTGGCCTACATGCGTTCTCAGAATTTTATGATTTCTGAAGTGCATTGAAATTGCTTGAGGACAGAGCCAAACAAAGGGGCAACCGCAAGCAGCAGCACCACCTGCAGCAGCAGCAGCAGCTGCACCACCACCACCACCCGACAATTGAATGTGGTTTCATTTAAGTGCACATGCTGTAAGCATTTAAGCTTCGATTATCTTGGAAAACAAAAGCGTTTCACTTTAAGCCCTCAAGAACATTTATGTTAGCTGTTGGAATTTCAGCTTTTGGAATTTAGCAAGAGTTCGATTCGGTTGGCTTCTAATAATTGTGGTTCTTAACTTAAATTTGGTTGAAAGGCATTTAAATACTGTGCAGCAATAAATTATGTGTAAAATCTCAGCTTAAAAAGTTTTATGCATATAAATTATTTAAGTTGCGTAATTGGATCATAAAATGTTGCAAGTTTCAAAGAAGTTTAAACAATTTCGCAGTGCATTATAAATTTTATCTATAATTTAATCTGCACAATCGCTCTTCGCAGGTTGTGTGTGTGTGTGTGTGTTTGTGTGTAAGAATGTGCCCTCCAATTAAGTTTAACTTCATTGTGCTGGCATCGTGTGGCACTTTGTTGTGGCACGTTGGCCAGAGCTACTTGCCAAGTCTTTCATTAAATTAATGAAAGGGATATTTTCGAACAGCCAGCGTAGCGCGGGCGTATACGTAATATTTTAAATTTTCCTTTCCATCGTTTTCCTTTTTTTTTTGGTATGCGGTCTACGGGCTTCACATTTTAAACTTTATGTTGGCTGTTGCAAAATGCAATCAGCGCCGCCTTGTTAAGCTGCTGCCCCGCCCTTGCGCCTTTCCGCCCTTTCCGCAATTTTCCCTTCGTTTGCTGCGCATAAAATAATTAACATGGTTTACAGTTGCCTCTTGCGCATTTGCATAGTTAATCAACGAAGCAGCGAAAGTGTAAGTAAAAGGATCAAAGATCAAAAAAAGCGTGGGTTTAACAATGAAATACTCTCTAAACCCAGCTGATTCCTAAGCAAATAGTTTTACAGACAAGAATTCCCTAAATCCTTCAGCCAAGCACTTAACAGATATACCCTATCCCAGCAGTTGAGCACAGGGTATTTGCCACGCGTTTTCTCAACTGCGCAATAATCGCAGGGCGTTTAATTATTTCATGTTGAATTTCATAAAGTTTGCGGCTAAAAATATTAACAATTCCGCGCTGCGAAGAATGCAGGGGATTATTGGGGAGCAGGGGTGGGGGGAGTGGGAGGGAGGCCGTGACAAACTTGAGTAATATTTGAAATTCAATTGCAAATCAAACTTGAAATATTCGAGTTGAGTTTTGCGCATGGAATCAATTGAAAAGTTTTTCTCAAGAAACGCATTTGCATATTCCAACAAGGAGGTAGCGGGGGCGAGGAAGGACAAGCTGCTCAAAGGAACTGCTGACCAAGCGCATCGGATATATACGGGATATGTGTCCAGCAATTGGGCAAGTTAAAGGCTCGAGCTGATGTAGAAATTGTGTTCTGTGTGCTGCTGATTACAGGGCCGATAGGAAAACAACAACAAGAAAGCACAGAAGGCCAAAAATATAAATAATCGGGCGTAACCTATTGCGCAATACTCGTTCACAGTTCAATAACACCTTTAAACAGTCAAAAACGGTCTTAATTATTTTAGTTATTTTGGAAAAATGTCGATTTTTTGTGACTCTCGCGTATCCAAAAAATAATAACACTTCATCTGTCGCAGGTATACACGAGTGTGTATTCCAAGTTTCAAGTCTCTAACTTCAATAAAGGCGTTAAATTACGCGATCATACGAACGAACATTGCACAAAGCCAATATACTTATTTCAGTTCGTGAACGAGTATGAAAAAAAAATCAGAAAAGCCTGATAAAAGTAGACTAAGAACCATGCGTAACTCGAGCCATACGGAATGTAGGTAGGAAGAGGGTTTTTTTTTTGACTTTGACGACTCGGAAAATGTGCTTGGGCAAAAAAAAAAAAAATAATAAAAGCAAAAATTTGTAAAGCGATTTGGCAAATGCTTACGTTATTATTGATGGCCAAAAAGCCAGGGGAGGGATAGAGGGTTGGGGTGCGTGCGTGTGTCAGCTGGATGGAAAGCCAAAGATGACGGAAACACCATGACTTTGGCTTGTCTTTTATGGGCCATAATAAAAACACAATTGCAGCACACTTAAAACTCATCAATTGGGGGGCCATCAAAAAGGCAAAAGAGAGGAGAGGAGAGCTGAGGAGGAGGATGAAGAATGGAAGAGACTGCCTCCGGGTTGTCAATTCGAATTACCAACCATCATTTAACTGATTGAAAAATGAGATGAAAGCCTCAATTCAAACTGAAGCCAGAAATGTAAGCAATAATGTGGAAACGTTCTTTGAAAATATATATTAATTTATATGGATTGGTATTAATAAGAAATGTCTGTTTATATTTAATGGAAATATGATTATAGGAAAAAATATATCTGTTGAACTAAGCAGTAAGAGATTTCAAATATTTGACAATATTGCAGAGTGTGCACTTCTCTGTTCACAGTGCATGAAAAAAGATTAAATTATGTGGAACTCAGACATCTTGATTATGGTTTTAAGCTGTAATTTTATAAATTACAAATATAAAAATTGTGCAATATAGTTAGTTTATTAAATATGAGTTATGTGTATGTATAACAAACCGAATTGGGCCCCAAAATAGTTGCATTTATTGGCACAGAAAAACATTTTGGTTCCGTAAATTTTTGGAATATAGAAGATATTAAACAATTTATGATTTATAATTTTTATTTTTTATATTTTGGGTACTGTACAAACTCTTCACTAAATAAATAAGAACCGAAAAAAAGTAAAATAAACGTCCGTTGGAATTAATAAAGCCAAAATAGAAGAGAATAATATAGAAAGGGCTCAAAGTACACAAGAAGGTTGAGAGTCATTTTTCCTGCCTGCTGTTTACATAAGTCTAAATTAGCAGGGCATCAAATTGTTGATTTAAGAATTTAAGGGCTAAATATCAAAATCGATTGACTGGTCCCTGAAGTGTTTGGCAATTATTAATACAATTGGCAATGCGACCCAAGGGCCACATTAGCAAATCACAAAAAGAAACAAATGCTAACAAACAAACACACACACACACACACGCATGCATATATACGATAAGTGTATGCATGTAAGTGTATGTATGTAAGTACATAAAACATAAACGTTGTCTATTATTCAATTAACTGGCACTGAGGGCGTGGCCAGAGGAGGTGCACCCAACATCAATTACGTTGTAACATTGCTGCCAACAACAACAACAGCAACCAACAAACAAAAGGCCCCCAAAGAGAAAAAAGAGAAGTAGGGTGGGGGGGGGGGGTCGGCACCACCAGCAGCTCGAATGAAATACAACACATTCCAAAGCCCTACACCCAGGCTCTGATAATTGTGCGACAACATGTTAACACCGTATGTGACGACTACTAGACCGCAATTGTGGGCTCCACTTTTGCTGTGCTGTGGTGTGTGTGTGTGTGTGTTGTGTGGTGTGTGTTGAATGAAAGTCATTTACAACGCAAATCGAATAATATTCTCAATAAATTACGTGCAAACATGACATGATAGATAAAGCCAGGCCCTTTTTATGACAACAGCCAGGGGTTAGGCGTGGGCGGGACGGGGTTAATGCACTCTGACAAAAGCCAGCACAGCAATTAGAGGATCACATTAGATAGCCACACATATTGATAATGTATTAAAGATTGTGCGATTAAATATTAACTGTTGTCAACATCCATCTAGGATTATAATATTGAAAATACACATTTTTAATTTGAGAAATAAAGATCTCAAAATGCAGTAGTTATCATATAGTAATATCATAATTAGAAGATTTTCATATTAATGTACTATACTATACTATAAGACAATATTATTATTATAATTTACACTAGCCTGAGTTTTGAATAATTTTCAAGACTATTTTAATACTAAAATATTAATTTTAATGACGAATACTTCAAATCTGATCTTGGCTCAATAAAAAAACATGTTGAGCTTCTTTTGCTTTTGCTATTTAATAAAGCTTTCAACTAGTTTTGCAAAATGCCTGATATTTTACAATCAAAAATATTTAATTGGGGATTTTTCCTATTTCAGATTTAATGAAAAACTTTTTTGTTTAGGAACTATTTCTCAGCTAATAACTAGTGTTGCAAAATGCGGCAAATTTTTATAATAAAATTTATTAACTACTAACTTTCTATAAACTATTATTGTAAGACTTTATTTTCCTAAATTCAAGTGTTTTTGCTTTATAAAAAGGCCATTATTCTATTTCATATGCACTAAATTATACACTCTCTTTGCAGTATCGATAAGTAATTATTTCATTTCTTTTTACTGTTCCGTGTGTATTAAGTTCTCGTAGCTTATTTGATGTAGTAAAATATGGAGATTAAGTGGGTCATTTATTTATTTATTATTTATGGGATAACTGTATACTGCTTCATGTCAACGCAAGCATGTTCAATTATCGATAAGTAATCGTCAACGTAAGATTAATTGCCCTGAATGGAATCAAACGGAACGCTTGCAATTGAATAATTATCGTATTTCTTAAAATTTAAGAGCTTTCGAGCAATGCTTAGCAATTTATTGCTGAAGGAATCGGCTCAACAGCATCCACGGAAGTACATTTCCAAACACACGCCATGCTGCCCGCGGCACGATTGAGAGTGGAGCAAACACGACAAACGGGAGCCCGAGGCCAGGGGATAAACAAACTGAGGCACGGCCCAAATGCTGTTGGGCCCCAAAAAGTAGTCCCAAAATTGGGAAAAGCAAGCAATCCGATGGGCACTCGCGGCAAATTGCAAAGGGTAGAGGGAGAGGATATTGCAACAACAACAACAGCAACAACGTTTAGTAGTGGCCCGAGGCTGCACATCGAAGTGTATTGAACGCCAACGGTCCAAAGATGATAAATGGACCAGGCCCAAAGCACACACACGCACACACGCACACGCACACACACACACACACACACACACACACACACACATGCTTTGAAGCATTTAACTTTTTGGCAGTCAACGGGGGAGCAATTGTAAATTGCTTTGCCTCAAACTGTGGCATTACAAAGTGATGGACATGTGGCCTTGCTACGACTTACAACCCATCAATGCTATCATTTTTATAGCTCCTGCCCCCTTCTAACCACGCCTTTTCCCCTCTTCAGCACACACAGAAAACTCATAAAAGCTTAAGCTGGCTTTAGCACACAAACACACACACACACATATATACGTACAAGTATTTACAACGCAATTGTATCTGCAGCTGTAAGTGTAATTGTATCTGTATCTGTATCTGTATCTGTATCTGTATCTGTATCTGTATCTGTATCTGTATCCGTATTTGTGTATCTTTATCTACACCCAAGATTCTAGTTGAGTTTTTTTTGTTTGTTTGTTTGCTTGGCATTGCATAGTTTTGTGCGCAGCGACTGGCGACAATTTACTTACAAATTGTTGCTATTTACTTTTGGCCTTCCTTCCTGCTCTTTATACCCTGTACGCATGAGCGGAATAACAAAGAGGAATACTTAATTTGTCACCGGATTTTGAACGACATAAGCAAATTACAAGCTGATCCGCAGATTGGAAACCTCTCCTGCCGTTCTTAATCCCCGCTACAGGGTATCGCCTTGTCGCACTATCCAAACAAGTGTTCTCGCTTTTATGCACCCGTGAGTTCTTTGGCTCTGGTTTTGCCATTCAGCGCCCACTTTTTGCACAATTTGCATATCATTGTCGCTAAAGCGCGGGAGGGGAGGGGCAATGGAGGAAGAGACTACTGTCATAAAATCCACGTAACGGCAAAAATAAAGATACACAGCTTCTACAACGAGAGCACAATGGGGCAGCTGCACGTCATTGGCTAAGTATCTGCTGCCTTTGCAACAAGATTGTGCAAAAGATTGTTTAAGGCTTCTTGGAATAGGGCATTCAGTTTGTCTGCAAGCCATGAAGCCATGAAATTTAAGAATTTTCGAAGAAAATAAATAAATAATTGCTTGAAATACGGTTTTTGCAAGACCCATGGTCTTAATTATTGGCAACTGCGTAAAGTTGATTGCTAAATATTCGTAACGAAAAGTGGTTTAATTGCCGGGAATAACTTTGGAGCACTTTTAGCGGTTAATAAATCCGAAGTACGCAGAAGCGTACAGGAAAAAACAACAATTATTGGAAATATACGTGCACCTTGACCTAGAGTTTTAATTAACCTTAGTTGTAGTTTTCTTAGTTTCTTCAATTTTTGATATTTAAAATCATATAAATAAGAATATCAAGGACACAGTTTTAATTACCCGTAATTAATAATGCTATAAATATGTATATGGTATAGATTTGTCTAAAAATTGTTGTATAATTACTTAAGTAATTAAAACGTCAAAATTGAAGTAGTTGTTAATGTAATTAAACTTTTGCACATTTCCTAGTATAAAAAATAAGCGTATACAATAATAAGTAAATAACGTAGTTGTCTTTCTTTATATGGTTGAATGTTTGCCTAACTCGAGGGCATTAATGTGAAAAACTTCACAAATATTTTAAATCGTTTGCGCTCGGCTTTTAATTACTAAAGTAATTGGATTGATAATTAAACTACCGGATTACCAAAAAAGATTGAACTGTAGTATAAATTATTTTTCTATTGGAATGACTCTTTAACTCAATCTCATGTTAAGTATTTGTTTTATTCGTTTTAAATGATGTATTAATCTGACGAAAAAAACGTTTTCTTGCTTTGGTCAGGGTATAGCGAGTGCTATGTTCGTGGCACTGCCACAGCAATTTGTGTGCTTGAGTGTTATGCAACATTGTTTTTTATGGTAACGGCTGCTGTGTCGTCAGTTTGGGTTGCTGCTGCTGCTGTTGTTGTTGTTATCTCTGCTGCTGTTGCCGCCCACGGTTTCGCCTCCTCTTTCGCTTTCAATTCCTATCTTTTTTTGTTGCTACTGGCGGTGGCCACGTGACGCGCTTTGCTCGGCTCAGCTGCAGCTGACAGCTAGCAACGAGCATCGAGTTGGGGAATTTTTGCGTGAAACAAATTTTGCTTTCAACGACACGTTTTTTTTATGCAACTTTGGCCCAACTACGCAAGGTGTAGGTGTGGGTGTGGCTGTGTGTGGGTGAGTGTGTTTTTGTATCTGCGCTGAAAAGCATGCTTTAATGGAATGCATAAAGCATACGCCCCGTGCGCCAAGCGATGCATGCATCCAAAGCAAGCCTGACGCCATTCGCACCGAGGCGAAGGAGCTCCGAAGCGAGGCAACTACTTTTGTTGCTGCCACACACAAGAATTTCTTTAACATTCACTACAGATTTTAAACAGAATTTCATATTTAAGGCCACTGAAAGACGCCGAACTTAAATGTTGCATAAATTGATTAAAAGCCTCGCAAATTGTGTAAAGCGAGTCAAGCAGCGAACGCTGCAGACACTCGTTTATGGACAGGAAGCAGCCACTAGACAAGGGACGCGCGGACGGGCGGACATTGCCATCACTCAACACCAAATTGACAAAACATGTTAGGCAGTCCAAGGGCAGGGGGACAAAATGGCAGGCAAGGTCAACAGCAGCGGACTTAATGCAACGGCAGCAACAAAAAGTAGGAACGTTGCAGTCGGGCGTCACCGACGGCGCAATACTCGTTCACAGTGCGGGAACACCTTAAAACAGTCGCAAACGGGAGAGTTTTTAAGCTCCATATAGAGAGGTGAACACAAAATTGCTTATGGATTTTCGCGGTTTACCCTCCCCTGATGGCTTTAACCGATTCCCAAAAATAATTTTTCCAAATTTTAGAGGAGGTTATCAGGAATTAGTCTAAAAAGGTTTATGTACCTAGCCTTAAAAAAATTTATGTAACTAGCCTTAAAACTCAAGGAGATATATTTGATCTATTAAAAAAACATGACGCTTTGTTTTAATGAGTATATATTCCAAATTACAAGCCTCTAGCTTCAATAGGACATTGCACAAACCCAATACACTCTATTCACTGCGGCAGCGAGTACAGCAACAACAATGAAGAGCACAGTAAGATGATGATAAGCTTTTACATGGCTTGATGAAGTGATAAATACATTATGTGAGCCACTTGCCAGTTGCCAGTTGCGGGAACAGTGGAGGGGCTTGGGGCACAGTGGGTGTGCTGATTGGCTGCGCTTGATAAATTACACAAATGCTGAGGGAGAAAGGGAGAGAGGGAGGGAGAGAGAGTAGGGAGGGTAGGGATGGTAGGGAGCTGATGGCGCAACTGCCTGACAATAATTGAAGCGACTTGAAGCAAATAAATTAGCGCCGCACAACATAGCGTATGATTAATGCGCTTATATTAAGATGACAATGCGATCGAAGTGCGTGCGTGTGTGGACGTTGATGGGCGTGGCTAGCTGGCAAACGGGTCAACAACACTTTACAATCAACTGGGGAGCAACAAAAAACTATAAAAAAAACTAGCCCGAAGGCAGCCAAATAAGTCATAAACTGAAGAGCATCAAATAAGAAAAGAAAAGGCAAAAAGAAGAAAAGGACCTAAAAAGGAAGAGAGGGAAATCAAAAAAAGCATAAAGATGTAAACCAATATAAGAGGGAGATAGAGCTTAAGTCTTCAACCCAGAAAAGTCTTTAAGAATGCTGTGAATAAATCCCACCGTTAAACCTATTATTTCTATGCTATCTATAATGCAATGGAAAGCCAAATTTAAATAAAATTTAGCCAATTTGCAGACGACATACAAAAATTTGTATATGTTGTAATTTTTGCCTTTGGTCCAAATGCCTTGAAAAACAGAAATGTTTTTTATAAAAGCAATCCGTTTTTAATGGGAATTATAGGATATATTGCCAGATTTTGAGAAGTTTTAGATTAACTGTGAGTTTGGTTAATACATCTTAATAAAAATTGAAAGGTCAAGTTTGGACCAATTGTTCCAATGGCACCTATATGAAATTGTATAGTGTAGTTATATAGGAAAGTTCGGTTAACATATCTTCAACATAAAAAAAACAAATTTTTTAACCAATTGTTTATATATGGTATATACCAGCTATATGCTTAGATGCTTAAATATTTTTGTCAAAATATGAAGATCATAATTATTTATGCAAATAAATAAGTTTTCCATACAAAAACGGAATTTTCAATAAAGTTTCTCCACGGCTGCTATACGATATAGTAGTTCGATATTTAAACAAGAAACAAAAAGTTTTCCATACCAGAACACAATTGAAAATAATTACTGCTATATGATATTGGAGCCATATATTGATATATTTAAGCTAAAGTGTTGGGAGCTGAAGAAAACTTTTATTTCGTGAGTTTGATTAAGATAGCTTAAAAAACAAAAAACATTTTCATAAACGAACTCCAATTTCAGCCGATAGTTTCTATGGCAGCTATATAATATATAGATGTGAACTGGCTACATTTGACACATAAACGGGCTAAAACACGAAAAAACAGCTGAAACAAATTTCAGCAGTATAGCTGCTAAGATAGACTAGTTCACATAGCACATTTAAACGGATAGAAAAAGTACAGTGATATACATAGCTAAAGTAAAGTAATAAATAAATAAATAATTGGCCGCTTTAAAGCGTTACGCAATGCGTGTTGAAATTGTTATACCCACTGCATGGGCGTAATTAGGTACAGAAATATGTCAAAGGAAACTAAAACCCTGTTAAAAGTTTCAACTTTGAACTTTGTAAAGGAAACCTTTGCGCAGGAGGGAATTTGAATCAATTTGATATACATTCATAATCCCACGTTGTCTGTAAATTGCAGGCGGGGGGATAGAGGGCGATTTTACCTTGAAGCCACTGTTGCTGGGCTGTCGAAAGAAGCGAAAGGAGCTGGGCGTATCGATGGTGTGCTGCCGCGAGAGCGCTCCATGGCCGCTGACACTGGACTGGCGGAACCAGGGCAGCGAGATTTTGCGTCGGCTCTTGCGCTGCTGCGGATTAGCCGTGGCCGGCACCGTCGGAAAGGTGAAGGGGGAGCGCGACAGCTGCGCAGCCGATTCTGAGCCATCGCCATTGTTGGCCTGCTGTTTGGGCGACGTGCTGTCATCCTCCTCCAATGTGCACAACGGCGTATTCTGGGCCGAGTCCGCCAGCGAGGGCGACGGCGAGGGATCGCCGACGGCAATGGGCGCGCTCAGCGGCGGCAGCGTCAGCGGCGTATTGGGCAGCGATACATAGCCGCCGGGCCGGTCCAGACTGCCGCCGGCCGGCTGATCCCCGTTGCCATCGCTGCACTTGAGCCGCTCCAGCGGCGTCTTCTTCTGGCTGGCCGTATCGGCGGCATCGACGCTGTTGATGCGTTCATTTAGAAATTTCTTAACGCTCTTCATTTTCAATTATTTTTCACTTTTATTATTTTAATTGAACATTCCTTTGATTTCAAAAAAATTGTTTTGCGAGTTTTTTTTTTGCTTTTTTATCAATAAATCTGCGCACAAATCGATATGTCGTCAACGTGTAGTGTTTTATTTTTAAACTTGAGCCACAGCCACAACCCAAATCCAAATTGAAGGGCTCAGGCAAGAGTGTGTGTGCGAGTGTGTGTGTGTGAGTGTGAGTTCGTGTGTTTGTTTTTGGAATCTGCCGGATACATAAGCAGCGCTTCAGTTGGCTGTCATGTTGTAGAACGCTGCAGGGCATTCGTCTGTCAAATCTGACATTGCAATTTGTATCTATTACGATTTGTGTTCTATCGTTCTACAGTTCTTGTGGCAATCGCACGATTTAGAAGTTCATTTCAATTAGCACAACGCGGCGTATGAGCGCTTTTTGTCAGGTATTTCTGTTATTTCTATTGTGTAGTCTGCCTGTTTTTGCTGCATAGTTTGTTTACTGTAGTCAGACTAGTTTATCAACAAAATATACTTTACTATTTAATATTCAAATATATTATTAATTTTTAAGTGGCATTTTTTTTTAATTTTTGTTGAAGAACCAAACGTAATGTTGCCTATTTTATACAATAAACATTTTTTTGGTTTCTCAATAATCAATTAAATTCTTTTACATTTTTATTATGTGTTTTATTGATTCTTAACTTTATTTATGTATTGTTTTTATTACCATTTAATAACTGCAGTTAAACTAGTTTAATAACTGAAAAATATTTCAATATTTTATATTAATTTATTATTTTAGATCTTCGCTATCGAGTTAAATAGATTTTTGTTGTACTTTTTGCCTGATATAATATTGTTTCAATTTCATTTTATTTTCCACAGTAGTCAAACTAGTTTAGTTTAGTTTATATAATATTTGAATATTAAATATTAGAGTGTATAAAATATAATACTATTCAATTTTTGCCAAACACTCAGATTTTATCTTTAATCTTAAATATTTAAATATATTACTCATTCATTTATATTTTTCTTTTCTTCTCGTAAATTTGTTGCAACAATTGCTTCTATATTATTTGTTGAACTGTAGTCAAACATTAAAAAAAATATGTATATATATATAATAAAATTATTTAATATCAATTTATTATGCCAACACTTTCGACTTTCTTTCGTATTAATTGCCTCAAATTTGTTGTACTTTTCTTTTTGCTACAATTGTTTCTATTTCCTTTATAATTTTTCAAATTTTGTTATTTTTTTCTTGGCCAGATAAAAAGCTGCCGCCGTTTTGCTCACAATTTATCTTGAATTTTCATAAGCAGCCGAACGTTTTGTTTATATGCATATGTAAATGTTTGTTATTTTTACACTTTTGCGCTGCCGCTGTCGACGTCGACGTCGTCGATGCCGTCGCCGTCGCGTTTTTCTCACAGTTGTGGCAGGTGCGCCATAGCGGCCGCCACTTGGCTAACAAAGTTTCCAATTGAACCCGTTGCCCAAACATCGCAACAATTGTGCCCGATTGCAATTATGATTTAATAATTTACGGCCGGCGATGCGGTCTACGACAACAGCAACAAAAACAACAAGAACCCATTCAACACCATGAAAAATAGTTGAATGCCAAATTGCGTGCGTGAAAATAAAACACACACAAATACAAGGAAATTCAAATATGATAAAAAAAATAACTTTGCAAGAAAGTAAATACTCTTTCATATATTTTTCTAAAGAAAAGATAATTTTATAAATTCAAATAGAGAATCACTCAACTTCTTTGATCTTTGTTATATCTCAGTTTGCTCAATTCGAATCCAAAAAGCAATTATGTAGTTATTAGAGCCCTTTCCACTGACAGAACACAACTTCCAAAGTAGAAAACAAGGTATTTATTTTTAAATTTTTGTAAATTTAAATTTTTGGTTTAAAATAAATATGCTATATTCGTTCAATTCACCTTCAGACATATAGTCTACATTTTTAAGGCTAATTTCATAGACCTTCAGCAATTCAGTTCTCTAACCAATTCATAATCCACCTTCTGGCCATAATAAAGGCTAATTTCTCAGGCCTCCAACAGTTCTCTAGACAATTTTCATTCAGCTAAATACACAATTCGCCAAGCAGCCCGATGAATCAAAGCAAATTGTTTACACATAAAGAAATATTAAACGAACAGCCGTACTTAAGACATCTAATTTTTAAATTTCAAGCTAATTTACAGCCAGATAACGGCTAAACAAACTGAAAGCTAACCAAAAACCGAGCACATGTACAAAAAATAAACAGAGAAACGAAAAGCTGACAACTCAGCTGCTCGCGTCCGTCAAAACTAGCGCAAACAATATGCCCAATTTGAGTAGGGTATTTGAAAATAAAAATAAATGAAAGGTTAAATAAGCCACCGTTAACTTTACCGTACGCGTGAAAATTGGCATATGTTGGTGGAAATTTGCAGAGGCCATTTTGAACAGAAAAAAAAACGCAAAATGCTGTGAAAATGGGGGGAAAATGTGAAAAATCGGGTAGGTTCAGCATGTTCTAAAAGCAGAGCTGATGAGTTTTGTGGCCAATGGCATTAAAAACTTTGCCACTTTATAACACACGCACGCTGTCACACGCACACACGCACAACAAAAACGACCCTAAAAGATACAAAAAACAACAACGATATCTCTTGACATATTCTGTTGACGGCGTTGACAAACGGCTCAGCTGCCACGCCCACAACGCGTTGCAGACTGAGCCAACTCGGCTGCTAATACTTTCATTACATTCACTCCAAAGCCAAGTTAATTCAATTTGTGCAAATGAATGCGCACATCAGCGCCAAACTGGCAAGGCAGGGGGCGAGGAGCCAAGGGAAAGCAGCCTGAGAGGATGCTGCTTGGATTTCAAATTAAGTTCATAATGTCCAAGCGGAACTTTTGTGAAAGCAAAAACACAATTATAAAAAAAGAGAAATAAAATCAGTTATGCAGCAACTTTTTTTAAATAAAAAGTTATGCTCGCTCGAGTTGGTATTATATATTATATATAAAATAATATGTATTATTAATATTATATTAATATGTATTGTATTATATACAACATAAATTATAGAAAGGAAAATATTAAATATATGATTTTATAAACATAGAGCTAGAATTGCAATGTTTATAAAATAATATGCCATTTGAAACATTTCGCTTTTATTTTCCTTATATTGCTCTGGTTTATTTCAATTGCAATATTGGCATGCAAATATTTATATGTATACTTGTTTATATTTTTACACTTCTATATAGTATTTCTGTAGTTTTCTATACGCGATTTGTAAATTGTTTTACTCTGAATAGAAATTGACCGAACCCATTTTACACAAAATTAAATTGCAATGCAGCGGCAATAATAATTATAATGACCAAAACATGTCGCGCCATGGCAACAACAAACCCAAAAACAACAACAACAAAAACCAGCACACGAACAACGCCTACAACAACAGCAACAACAACCACTTTAAACGCAATTCTAATGCGCCAGCGTTTTAAAATGCAATAAGCTAAGCGTGCAATTAATTGTATTGACAACTCGAAATGAGCAACAAGAACACGCACAAATACAAACAAGCCAGAGCATTGCACCCGAGTCCTACTGACTCAGCAATACTCTCTTCGAAGTGTAACAATTATCCCAACTTTTGGCGAAAACTTTTAGCTCAGGACATGATTAAATTTGTTAAGCCGCTCTACAGTATCTACCTATAGAATCTAGTACTCGAACTGTGTTCACGATGTTCCCTGCTTTACACTTGTAAACAGCCATAACTTTGGCAAAACTGAACCGATTTTCATGTTTGATGGCATTTTGTTCATGGTTTGTCCTCTGAATTGATTCTGTATCCAAATTTTTTGCATTTGGAAAAATAATATTTTTTGCATATTTTTTGTGAAAAAGCATGTAAATTAACCACCTCAGAATTCGATTTGAAGTGTCGTTTTATACTAATTATGATACCAGCAATAGATTAAAAATAAAATTTCACGATTCTAAATTTTTTCTTTTCAAAATTTAGAATCGTGAAATTTTATTTTTAATCTATTGCTGGTATCATAATTAGTATAAAACGACACTTCAAATCGAATTCTGAGGTGGTTAATTTTTTCGTCAAAAATCATGCCAAAATTAACAAAAATTTTGACATGTAAAGCTCTCGGACCCATAGCTCCCATATTTCAAACGCCCATAACTTAGTCAAAACTGAACCGATTTTCATGTTTGATGGCATTTTGTTCATGGTTTGTCCTCTGAATTGATTCTGTATCCAAATTTTTTGTATTTGGAAAAATAATATTTTTTGCATATTTTTTGTGAAAAAAGCATGTAAATTAACCACCTCAGAATTCGATTTGAAGTGTCGTTTTATACTAATTATGATACCAGCAATAGATTAAAAATAAAATTTCACGATTCTAAATTTTGAAAAGAAAAATTTTCGAAAATAGGTAAGGGGGGTTACCTATTTTCGAAAATTTTTCTTTTCAAAATTTAGAATCGTGAAATTTTATTTTAATCTATTGCTGGTATCATAATTAGTATAAAACGACACTTCAAATCGAATTCTGAGGTGGTTAATTTTTCGTCAAAAATCATGCCAAAATTAACAAAAATTTTGACATGTAAAGCTCTCGGACCCATAGCTCCCATATTTCAAACGCCCATAACTTAGTCAAAACTGAACCGATTTTCATGTTTGATGGCATTTTGTTCATGGTTTGTCCTCTAAATTGATTCTGTATTTAATTTGTATCCATTTGGAATAATAAAATTTTTTGATACTTTTTGAGATAAGAGCCCCCCTTACTTTGTTTCAAAAATTCATTTTCTACAAAACTTATATAAAATTTATAAAAATTAAAAACAAAGAACATGTACTCCCCTGTTAATCATTTTTGAAGACTACTCTGCATAAATATTATACTTTTATAATTTTTAATGTTTTACATTGCTTTCAGTAATTGTTGGAAATGCTTTTTATCTTAGGGAGGGATTTGTGCGTAAGTGGAAGCAATTCCCAAGCTGAATAAAATTTTGATGAATGAATATAATCGTAATTCTTATACGACAAGTATCTCTCACTTTTGAAATGAGTCAGGTTTTATTTAAATACAGATTAATGGAAAAGGAATATGCGAAAAACTCTATTGAACAATACTCTATGTATGTGCTATATTATATATGGTGATTTATGGGGTAACATAAATGCTTTGCTTTTGATAGCACACCCAACACATACACGCACACACACTGTCAAAGCGATCGCAGTGCAGTTGACAGCGGCACTTGTCGCTGACGGCGTTGAGGACTGAAACCAAAAAGATTCTCATTCTCTGGGCACGGACCCAAAAACAACAAAAACACCAGGCATGTGTGTGGAAGGGCGAGAGACAGAGGGTGGGGGGAACGTGGAGAGAACGAGCACACGTACCGCCAAATAAAACTGCTACTCAAGTAGCTAAAGGCGTGAAAAAGGTCAAAGGCAGCGAAAATTGTGCATGGACTGGGGGCGTGTCTGTCCCCCAGGGCTTAGCTGCAGACATTTTTATAAGCAGCGTTTATATACTTTTTGCTTTTATATATTTTATGGGTTAAAAAGGTTTTTTTTGTTTTGAATATGAGTTTTACTTTTAGTTTGAGGCAGCGGCAGCAGCTATTTATTTTAAATGTATGTGTATTTATTTTCGGCTGCGAATGTTTTAGCCATTGACTGTTGACATTGTTGCACAGTTATTTATAATTATTTATTTAAGCAAAATATTGTTTATCACAAATTTGCGGCATTTTGAATTTTTTGATTTTTTGATTAGTGACTTTTTATTGGCATTGAAATTACGTTTTATTTATGAATTTCTGATAGATAAAAAAAAAACAACAGCTGACAAAATGTCTTTCAATTTATATTTATCAATCAATTTCGATTTACTTGCAAGACGTTGAAATAGTTTATCTTTCGCACACGCTTATCAGCTGATTAAAAGCAATACGTGGACACACTTAAGAACTAATGCTTATTGTTGTTTCTTTTTCAAATTATTATTATATATTTTTTTTTGGCTTCCTGCTTTGGTTTCCGCTTTAAAATTTGACAGATTTGAGTGAAGCACGCCCGCACGAGAAATGGAAATTTCGGTTAAGAGCAAAATTCAGCGGCAGAGCAAAAAACAGCTAGAGTTTAGTTTCGGTTGTAAGCGAGTAACGTTAAGACTGTGTGTTGGTGGGGGCGGTGTTGGTGTTGGTGTTGGTGCGGCGGCTGCTGCTGCTGCAACGAAGACGCCAAGAAGCGTTCGCTGCCGTTTGACCGGGCGCGCATCTGCAGGCAGGCTGCGAAGCTTAAGGAAGAGACAGCGACAGTGACGACAAACTGCGACGGCGATGAACCTATTGGCTTTAACTCTACGAAACAACTGGAGCAGCAGCGGCGGCGGCTACGCAACGAAGCCGACAACGACAACAACAGCAGCAGCAGCAGCAGCAGCACCAGCAGCAGCACCAGCAGCAACAGCAACAACAAGGCAAGGCAACGCAGCGCGAGCTGTGCCACAACAACAAACAGCGTGAACCGCCAAAACGAAAAGCTCACTGTGAAAAGAGAGAGAGCGCACGCGAGAGCAGCTGAGAGAGTGCGTTCAAGTGGCAATCTGCCAATTAGCGCTAACAGCAACAGCCGCAGCAGCGCCTGCCATACGTTGCGTATACGTAATGTACTTCAGGCAAAAGCTTTCATTTGCGACAGAGCTCTCTGTCCACGCCAGAGCTTTGTTCTTGTTATCTGTGAGAGACAGTCAAGCATGTTCAAAATCACAAAAAGCATTGCCAAAAACTACCAAACACTTAGCAAGCACATTAATTAATTTGTTTCCTAAATAAAAAAAATAAAGAGCTAAACAAAAATCACTTGCTAAAATATCAATAGCTATAAATATTGTCGCATAAAAATGTACATTTGGAAATTGTAGGAACAACGCTAAAAGCAGTCATATTTTATTCAGAAGGGGCACCTACACACGCACACAAACACCCATGCTCACAGAGACGCAGCAGCGAGAAAAATCTCATTAAGTGCTGCTATGAATTTTAAACATATTGCAGACGAGCCGAGCCGAAAAACTAGTTCAGTGGCAACACCAGCGACAGCCAATGGTATGTCAGCAACAGCAGCATCCTTAAGCAATAAAGCTCAAAATATGAAGAGAGCCGACCGAACGACAAATAAAACAGAGCGAGAGAGAGCGAGAGCGCATTGCTTAAGCGCTTTTTATGTGAGGTAGGACCATAAAAAGCAAGCGAGCTTTTCTTCGTTCACTAAAACAAAAGCTAGCAACTGTTTAACAGCGCTCGAAACTGTTATGCGGTAAGCTATGACAACTGTTAAGATGAAAAATAACAGTGTGCGGAGCTGGAAGCACAGCGATAACAGCGAAAGTGTCTGGTTTTTACCCAAAGGGCAACTGTTAGGCCCTATATACAGAGCGAGCAGCTGCCAGCCAGCGGCTAACAGTGGCTACAAAAGTAAAGTGTTAACTCTGAAAGTTGTTACTTCGGCGCATTTCTTATATTTTTTCAGATTATCTTTTAAACTCATTGTGACAACAAAAACAATCCCTTTATTTTTAAATCGTTTTCAAAGTATTGTAATAAAATATATCTTCTTTTAGCTTTTACAACTTAAATTAATAAAACTAAAAATACAAAATTTAATTTTAAAATTATTTAGGAGGAACTGTTAAAACACACAATAACAGTCAGCGCTGCTGTAAGCACTGGGCTAACAGAACAAAGACATTACTAAGCTGTGAAAGGGAACTAATTCTGTGTAAAATATCAGCTTGCTGTTTAAAAGTACTTTTTAATAGAAACTGTTACGAAAACTAACAGTTCCCTGTTTAAGCAATGAAATTATGAGTGTTGCACAAAAAAATTATGGCAAATGACCACTGTGCGTACCATGAGAAAGAAACGATTAAGGCCTTAATTAACAGAGAGCACAGCTGTTACCGACTGAAGCAATGAAATGTTAACTAACAGCTACCTGTGTAGCCGGCGGGTGTAGCCGACTGTTTAATACTCGCTCACAGTTTAAAACAGTCGAAAACGGTTCTATGAAGATTATTTTTTTTTCTGTTTTGTTTGATAATTATGAATTTCTGATATATGGATATCTAACTTTAAAGCTGAGGAAAATATAATATTTTCACTCGTCAACGAATATAATAAATATATGAGAGTACAAAGGAAATAAATATATCTCATATTTATTATAGAAGGTCCTACCTTATTATCACTGTCCGTAGTATTGCCGGAGCCAAAGCTGGCCAGGGAGCAGCGATCGTGATCGTTCTCCGTGAGTGGCTCGTCCAAGTCGCGCGAGGAGCGCTGCGAGGAGCCGGAGTTCTTGGCGGGCGACTTTGGCAGCGTAAGCGAGGTGCCCGAGAAGCAGGTTTCCTGCATGACCTCACGCAGTTTCTTCACCCAAACCTAAGAGAAGGGCAATACGTTAGAGGGAGGGACTTAGACTGTGTGTGGAGGGGGATGCCGCACCTGTTTGGTTTCTAGGCTGCTCGCCTTGAGCACAATGCGACAATCGGAGAGCATGGGCGAGCGACCCGTCCACACGGCGAACTTGGTCTCGTCGCCCTCGATGTGCTCGGTGATGCCCATGTCGGTGGTCATCAGTTTGCTCTTGAACTGATACTTGACGACGTTCGATTCCTTGGCCTCCTTGGCGAACAGCAGATAGAGCTCGAAGAGGAAGACGCGACGTTCGCGACCCTTGCGTATGATCTGCTTGGTGTCCCACGCCTGGAACGATTCCTGGAGCACCACCTCGCCGAGCTTATCCACGGACACATCACAGTTCTCGAGCAGCGACAAATGCATCGCATCGTTCGCCTTCTTGGGCACGTTGAGCATCACCTCCAGGCCCTCCTTGATCTCGCCGTGACTGCCCTCGCAGCACGACAGCAGATCCTTCAGCAGCAGCTGATATTTGGTGATGCGCTGCACGGGCTTGATCAGATACGCCGGCAGCGGGTGCTCCACCTCGAGACGGCGCTGCAGCTCCTCAAAATAATTGCCCGCATGCTGCACCAGCAGATTGTTCGAGGTCGGCTTGTTCTTGCAGTAGTGCACATACATATCGAACTTCACCGCCCAGGTGACGAAACAATGGCCCACATCCTCGGGCATTGTCTCGTACTTCTCTAGTTCGCGCAGAAAGATCTTCTGATGGAAATGATGTATCTCCCGTATGTTGCCAAAGATGATGTCCTCCTGGCCGAGCAGGGCGGCGGGCACGTTCCGTCCGCCGCGAAACTCCTCGAGGAAGCACTTGATGCACGTCGCCAGATCGTTGACATACGCCCGTTCCGTCTGCATCAGCTCCGCCATGATGAACTCTTTTCGACGCGCCGATTTGCGTTTCTCCTCGTTGATCTCCTTGCTGCCGGCCACCGAGCTGGCCGACGTGGTCAGCTTGGCCTCCAGCGTCGGATCCGAGTGGCGATCGCTGCTGCAGCTGCTCGCGCCGGAGGCGCTGCCATTCGGCTCCGAATCGGGCTGCATGAGCAGCAGCTGCTGATGCTGCTGCTGCTGTTGCTGCTGCTTGGACATGCCCAGCGACTGCTCCAGCTGCTCACAGTAGCTGTCCATCCGATTGCTGAAGTCCTTGTAGCGCTGGTCCACCGAGGCGACCCACTGCTTAATCGAGCTGGCATGGGCATGACCCTTCTCCACCAGACTGTCGGCCAGCTGGATGAGCAGCTTGACGCGCTCGCGCGTCTCCTTGGCGGTGCTGCGGAACTCGTTGTGCTCCTTGAGCAGGCCCTCCGTCTCCTCGCGCGTTATGCCCACCAGATTCGTGCGCGACGATAGATAGCCCTCGCCGGTGTTGTGTATCCATTCGATCGCCTGCTTGGCGCTGCGCTCGAAGAGCACAAATTGCTGGCACTGGTCGAGCGATTTCTTGCGCAGCGTCCAAAAGTCGAGCACCTGATTCTCCTGGGTGAGCAGCTTGTCCAGTTTGCTCTTCACGTGCGCCTCGCAATTGCCCTGGGTGTACTGGTAATACTGCTGCGATCGGTTCGCGTACTTCAGGAATGTCTCGGCGGTGCGGCGCGCCAGCGTGCACGCCTTGAGGAATGCCTCCTTCTGCTCCTGGTGCTTCGAGATCAGCTGGACGATCGTCTGGGCCTTGTCGCTGCTGCCGCCGCCGCCGCACCAGTCGTCCTCGCGCCGATACTCGCGCTCCAGGCTGTCGAGCACCGAGCACACCTGCTCGGCCGTCTTGTAGAAGTTGATCGAGGCCGTCACCAGCTTGTGCCGCTCCTCGGCGTACGTGACCAGCTGCTGCCACTTCTTGGTCACATCGTCGCTGATCTCGCGTATCGACTTCGGATCGTAGTGATTCGCATTGATCAGCGCGTCCGCCCGGTACTTCACCTGCACGGCCGACGTGTGCGTCTTCTCAATGGCAATCTGCGGGAGCGAGAGAGAGAGAGAGAGACAAGAATTTCATCAATTAGACAACATGTAATTCACTAAACACAACCTGGCAAATACTACTCTTTTAGGCATACGTATTTTAATGCACTTATGTTAATAATTTTCCTAGAAATTTTCTCTTTTTTATTTTCTTAAGTTAAATTAGCTTTAAGATTTCACATTAACATAAGTACTTAAACGCTTACTTAATAAAAAAAGGTTGCACTACTTGTAGTTGTGGGGAACTTTCCACTTACTATTACTGGCACTATAAAAGGAGTCCCAATTTTATATTTTACGTTAACGTAGACTTTAACAGCGGCACATGTACATTAACATCGTCACTTCAACATTTTATATTTTCTGTTAGCAGTAACATAAACAGCGTCACAAAAACATTGACAGATTCCGCTCACGTTTAACATTAAAATGTGCAGAGGCAATTTCAATTTTCTGTTAGAGCTAGCAGTAACAGCGTCACATTAACATTCGCAGTCAGTGCCAAGCACGGAACCCACCTGAAACTGTTCGTGTTCCTTGCGCAGCTGCTCGGCCTCCTGCAGGCTGTTGGGCGTCACGAAACTGGCCACGAGCATCGCCTCGCCGTTGCGTATCCACGAGATGACCTGATTGGCATCGTTTTGGAACTGGCAGAGCTGCACGGCCTGCTCGAGCTTGGCCCGCTTCGCCTCGGACAGGTCCTCCAGATCGATTTCGCGCTCGCGCATAATGTCCAATAGATACTCGATGCGCGCCTGGGCGGTGTGCGTCGTATCCGCCATCGAGATGAAGCCGGCGCTCTCGAACATCTGCAGCAGATCCTGGCCCTGCTGCAGCACCTCGTACGTGGTGGTCTGCATTTCCGTCACGGACTCGTTGTGCATGCGTATCAGCTGCTCGGCCTTCTGATAATCGCGCGACAGATCCGCATGCTGCAGCTCGTCGGACCACATCTCCAGCTGTGACGACAGCTCCACGGCGTCGCGCTCAAAGTATCGCAGTCGGAGTATGAGATCGGCACGGAATTTGCGCGCCGACCACAACTCCTCGACCTCGATCTTCTGCTTGGTGAGCTTCTCCAGCGTGGCCTCGAGCGCGGCCAGCGAGCCCGTATTGTCCACATACTCGAGGGCGCGCATCTCCTGGAGCAGCGCCTCGCCCTGCGCGATCAGCGTCATGCACGTGTTCACCGTGCTCTCCTGCTGATCCCGGTACTGCTGCAGCAGCCGCTCGATGCCCTCGAGATTCTCCTGGGACAGCCGCGTCTCGTCCGTGCTGACATCCGTGCGCAGAGATTCGATCCAGGCGGTCACCTGCAGACAAAGTCAATTTTTAGAATGTTCTTTTTGAATTTCAGATGCGACCCTAATCGATTGTATTTGCAGCTGATAAACATATACACCTAACTCTCTTTATGCACGATTAAAAGTAATTTCAAATTGTTCTCTTTTTACACGAGTTGTTTGGTTTTAACAAGATTTTAAATACTTTAAGAATACTTATAACGAATTTCGCATTATACGTTATAGAAGAACGGCAAATAATTGCCTAAAATTATGAACAGCATAATTTTAGCGATAGCAGTAATATAGTTGCCTTACACAAACTATGCTTATATTATATTCAAAAATTTTCCACATCACAATATATTTTTCATAATTTATTTAATGAATTAAAATGCGTAAGCATGGAAAACAAATTCGCACTCTAAGAAGAGTTTTTTAATATTGTTTATTCTGCTTTTTACACATAGACGCATTTTTTGGGAAAGAAGCTATCGTGAATAAAGAGAATCAGGTGTACATCAGGATTGACACAGCCACAGGTTATAAAAAGACTTCTGGCCTCTTGAAATAGTGACGTTACAATGTATGAAAGTAGCTCATAAAGTAGCTTAACGACTGAAGCAGCCTAACGGAACCTTGGCATAGATCTGTATTGTTACTGCACACAGCACATATATCAAAAATGTTCCGTTTGGATCACTATTTAACATATTTCGAAAGGAATTAGCGGATAAAGACGCAACTTTTTTGTTTTTAAAGATCTTTTGATCCAATTATACATTTCGGACCTTATTAAGCGCCCAAAGCTCTAAATCATCGTACTATAGCATTAAATGAATTTTATACAAGCTAAAAATCTGTGACGTCACGCTATCTTTTTAAGCTTTAAGTCTCTCAATCTCATTGGTACATAGGGCATATTTGGTTAAACGACGGCTTAAGGTCTCAAAACAAGGGTATAAAGCAAGGCCCTAGCAAGCCAAGGGGGAGCTTCTTGAAATAGCTAAACATAGAAGCTGCTCACTTTTGGGCGCTTTATAGATTATAATGATATACTATTTAAGGTGTTGTACACTCTACACACCTCCTTTTCGTGCGTGTAGAATATGACGGCCATTTCGAGCCGCCGCCGACGCTGCTCGACGCGCTCCGCGAAGCTGGCCACCTGCAGCTCCAGCTCGCGGGCGACCGAGTATATCTCATTGGGGTCCGCTTCGCCGCTGCGCGCCAGCTCGTCGGCGGCGGAGAGCAGCTTCTCCGCATTGCTGTACGTGTTCTGGGCGACGTTCTCGAAGTGTTCGTGCGATTTTTGATAGACGCGCGCCTTCTGGAGATTGCGGCCGATGCCCGTGTTCTTGCGGAGAAAGACCTCGCCGTGATTCTTGAGCCAGTCGAGCACCTGCTTGACATCCTCCTGAAAGAGGCGCAGCGCGAGGGTCTGATGGAGCCGTATCTTCTCCTGATGCCACTTGGCCTCCAGTGTGCGATGATGGCCCAATATTTGGTGTATAACGGCCAGGACGTGACTGGCGCCCTCGCTGTAATCCGCAGCCGGATCCTGGCGCTCGTATTTGTTGTAGCCACCGCCGCCGCCGCTGCTGTTGCCGTTCTTGCGATGATCGGGCACACCCGGCGGCGGCGGCTGATTGCAGACGTGCACCAGATGGTCCAGCTGATAGAGCAGCTTCTTGCTGGTCGAATGGACCTCGGTGTACGCCTGGCACATCGCCTCGTACAGCGACTGATGCGTCCGTATGGCCGTTTCCAGGCTCTGGATGTCCGAGGGCAGCGGCTGCGAGGCCTGACAGGCGGCCGCCCAGCTGGCCACGCTATTGCAATACTGCTCGGCCTTGTGATGGAACAGCACGCTCAGCTGGAGCACCGCGGTGCGCTCGTCCAGCCCGGCGCCGAAATCCTTCCACGTGCGATCGAGACGCTGCGCCAAGGTCTTAATATGCTGCGCCGCATAGTGCTGGCTCTCGATGAGCCGGGCCGCAACGGCCAGTATTCGATCGATGTTCACGTTGACGTTCATCGAGGCGAGGGCGAACTTCTGATGCTCATCCTGCAGCGATTTGGCGCCGGAATAGTTGAGCCCAATCTCCACATAGCTCATTTGGAACACATCGCGATTGTGCAGTATCCAGTCGAACATCTTCTCGCAATCCTGCTCGAAGAGCCGCCACTGAAAGCACTGATCCAGCTTCACCTTCTTGTGCTGCCACAGCATCAGCAGGCGCTCCTGCCCCGTGTGGATGAGGTCAATCTGGCGCATCGCCTTATTGATGGCCGCCGACATGTCCGGATTGTTGTGGCTCCGCGAGCCTTGCTGCTGAGGCTGCTGTTGCTGCTGCTGCTGCTGGCCGGCGGAGGAGGTGCCCGAGTCGGAGCAATCCGAGGTGGCTGCGCCGCCTGCGCACTGCAAGGGAAAATCATTAGTATCTATATAACAGGCTGCAGTCGGGTGTAGCCGACAGCGCAATACTCGTTCGCAGTGTAAAAGCAACATAAAATCGAACCCCAACATTAGCTGTACACATAAAAACTATTTTATTCTTTGTATGTATAATTTTAATCTCATTAATTATAATAAACGTGTGTAAAACAACTAGAAACTGCGTCAATGAAAGCTTTAAATTATCAATTATTATTGTCTTTTGACAACGGGAGTTGAAGTGGCTAAAATCTTATGCCTCGTTCTTTAGAGGAGCTAATCAGAAAAATGTATGCCAACTTAGCATTTAAAAACTAGCAATAAAACTATGGGATATATATAGATTTTATTGATTTCCAAAAATGTGCGATATTTAGAGGCGATTATTATTAAGCTATCTGAAAATATTGAAACTAGGGGAGATTAAATTAAATAGAATTAATTGATTTGCCACGCCATTTAAATGATCTTGTCATTAATCTGACTGCAAGGATTTTGCGTATCTAACTGACGGAGATATATAGATTAAATCGATTTGTCACGGCCCCAGCAGGCATATCTCATTAATATTTCGTCTGATATTTAGAAGAGGTAAGCAGCAATCCGTCTCAAAAGCTGAGATATTTTCGATTTGCCACGCCCCTAGTGGACGTAGACAAAAAATCGGAAAGCTTTAAATACCGCGAGTACACACGAGCATATATACCAAGTTTCAAGCCTCTAGCTTCCATAGGGGCGAAAAGAATGGCGTTCATACGGAGAGACGGACATTGCACAAACCCAATGCGTACAATCTTTACACTTCACAAGCGGGTATAGAAATGAATATTTGTAATAATTTCGTACCTGGCCTGCGGTGGCAGCATTTGCGGCCGCTGCCATGTTGATTTTGCCGAGCAGCTTCTTGCCCTGCATATCGAGATCCTCGATGGGCAGCTTGGTGATCTTCTTGCGCATTTCGTTGTGATGATCGATGGCATGCCGCGCCAGGCTGACGTCCTCGGCGAAGTCGTTGCGATTGAGATCCTCCTGGAGATCGTCGATGCGATCGGCCATATCGCTGGCCTGCCAGAAGAAGTCCTCAATGGCCAAGCGGGCGTCCGTCCACTGCTGATGATCGTACACCTGCTGTCCATCAAAGTCCGCGGTCAGCTGATGCGTTTCGGCGATCTTGTTGAGCGCCTCGATCGATATCGTTTGCGTCTCGAACTTGTATTTATTGGAGCTGATCGAGGCGCGCTGCTTCTGCCAGAAGTTGTCCGGCTTGATGATCACCACGTTGTGTATGTTCGCGCTAAAGTGCTCCTGCAGCACCTTCAGTATTGTCTTGACGTTCGTCGAGCAGTTGCCATTGCCCCGCATGTCAATGATGACTGTGAAGCCGAGATTCTTGGCCGCATCGCTGCAAGTGAAAGGTGGTCGGTCAAAATAAATCAGAAGTAGCCGCTGATCGCGAGAGAGGCTCGACAAAGAGAGAGAGAGAGAGAGGCGCGCCAGAGCGTGCCTACGTGAGTGAGAGTGTTGTTCTTATTCTCTAGCTGAGGGTGTTCATATTTTAGCACTACATTTGTAGCACCAAAATTTAAAAATAAACCTTTTATTTCAGGGCATTAACGGTTAAAATTGTGTTTCTATATTTTGTTCAACCCGGAAAAATTTAATTTAATTCTCAGAAAACGTAAAATTAAAAAAATTCAAATCAAACTATTAAAATAGGATTAATTAATCAATTAATTACGCTCTCGAAATATATTTTAAAATTATCTTATAAGTTATAGGAAGAATCGGCCCAAAATGAATTTCTCATATGAAAAACTAGTCTGATTGTAAGATATTTTTACCAAATTCAGTCACAGATTAGTCAAAAACATAGTTTATGTATAAACAAATTCTCAAACTCATAGAAGGGATCATTTACATATTAAATTAATTTAAAGAAATGACTGCAAAATTGGTAAATCAGCCAACCGCAAGAGTATTCAGTTTTCGGCTACACCAAAAGCTAACTGTTCTTTTTTTCGTCTTTCTGAAGTTCGATTTGGTTAGATTCTGCTTTTGGTTCGTTGCTCGGTTTACGTCTTGTGCATAAATTACCGACCTTACACTGGTCACATTTTCTACAGCTTTGACACCAATTTCAGCTAATAATTTCGGACGCACTTTCAGACCTCCCGCCCCCCTGACTTGTTGCCATTGTGACGTGCCGCTTGTGTCGTGCCAAGCGCTCTGATTTGCATTCTATTTGAATTTTAATCACAACATTAACTATAAATATTTGTATTTTTATTGACATCTTTTACTCTTTCGCTCGCAGTCAGGCTGTCTCTATTTCTCTCTCATTCTATTTCTTTGTTCTGCCTGCTTCACGCTTTTTAACATTGTCGTTTTAGCCACCATTTCTTGGGCTTACTGTTGTTGTTATTGCTTTGCTTGGGATTCTTGTGCGGTTCGTGCGAGCGCATTTCTAGGGGTTTGCCCCCTGACAGACGCAGTTAGAACCCGAAAGTCGCGTCACGCTTTACACTGTGCAAAAACAGCGTAAGCTCGTGCAGAAGCTCGTATGCAAATTATTTAAAAACACAAATTTTAATTGATCGCAAGCAAGACAATGTTTAAACACAATACAAAGCTAACTTATAATAATATTTTCTTCTTATAAGTCGTGTTTTAAGCTATTTCACCCGAAAGTGTGGAATTTGAGTGGAAAACTGTTCTATAAAACATATTTGCTTAACTTTTCTTTTGTTTGGCAAATTTAATTGTGAAAAGCCTAGTGTAAATTCATTTGAAAGAAGGCAACGGAAAGCACCACAAACTGTTGCATAAAACGTATTTGTTCTAGGTGAAAAATGGGTGATATTGTGAGCAAAAGTTAAACATAGGTTATATCTAATATTTTATTTAATGCTCTATGCAAATCATAAGAAAATACATAGTTCACACACAGTTGAGTAAACAACTAAAAGTGAAATATAAAATAAAAAATTTAAGAAAATAATTCAGTTAGTAATAGTAATTTTAGGAAAAAGCTCTTAGCCTAGTTTAAGCTGTGCTAGTATTTATATTTTCAGCTGTGACTTTTTTCTTATTGCAGTCACACGCACACCCACACCCATACCCACACACACCCATTGTGTGTGTTCTTGAATGACTAATAAAAGAAATGAGTGCATGTAGGGAGAGGCAATATGTTTAAAGAATTTTTAAACAACGATTTTTGTTTATCAACAACTGAAATCGGGGTACGAATGTGACGCCATAAAAATTCGTGTTGTTCTCAAATGAAAAAAAAATACAGATACAAAAACGGAACACGCCGCATCTCAAATGTCGCCCGCAGGAAAACTCGAATGCGAACTAATCAAAAATCGTTTATTTAACCCATAAATCTGTTGGGGAATTAAACAAGGGATTCAAAACCGAAACGAAACGAAACGAAAAGCAAGAAATTGAGCAAAGCGCCAAAGGAAGTTGGCCTCGAACGTGTCTAAAATTTTGAGAATCTTTTGTTGTTGTCGCCTATATTGTTGATGTTGTTGTTGTGTGCACAACAACAAATTTGCATTGACGTGCGACTCAGCTGCCCATTTGGCGCAGGAGACAAAGAGAAACCCAGCGAAGAGAAGAAATAAACAAAAATGTTTCGCATGAAAACAAATAAATAAAAGCGACACAACAGAAAACAAAAAAAAAACAAAACAAAATTTAAGCAGAAGGCAAAAACAACAAGTTAGAGTGCTTTCGAGTTAGTGGAAGAGCTCGACTACGAGATACCACGTACACAAAAAAATATCACAAAGATTAAAAGTGAATAAAAACCAAGAGTGCTAGAGTTGGTCAGCTGAGCTTGACTAGAAGATACCCTGTAAAAATGTAAAAAACCAAGTTAGAGTGCCTTAGACGAGCGAATAGAGCACGACTAGCAGATATCTTATATCTATAAACAAAAAAACCCTACAGAAAAAAATTAATTCTTAAATAATCGTTTATAGTTCGATAGAAAAAGTTTCAGGCCCTTCAAAACCTACCAAAAATTAAGACTGTGCACCTACAAATACTAAAATTGTTTGGAAATATGAAAAATTATCAAAAAAACAAAAGGTAGCCTACATATAAAATGCGGTGGCTCTTGAGCTGAAATATGCTTAAAAACGTAGGATGAATTTCGATATTTAGAGATAAATTACATTCAAATTTTATTAAGAATATTTTTTTCACACTTTATGGGGATGAGATACGTGTTGCATCATTTGCTTATCAGAAATATAACATATTTTGCACACTTTCGCTGGCTACAGGGTATAAAAAGAAGCGCACACTGGGCAAGCTGCCAAGGGAGCGAGGGGGCGGATGGGTAAATAAAGGCAGACAACGCTGCCAGCGTTCAGATAAGGCGACGCGCCGTGTCGTCAGCACACTTCGAGAGTGCCCCCTGTACACCCCCCACCCAAGCAGTGATTGCGCGCTTATCAGTCAAACTCGAGGCGTCAGCATTTAAAGATTCCAGTTACAATGCCTCTATGTGGGCCAAAGAGATAGCGACAGCCAGTAACGGCCCCACCCCACGCCCCCCACTAGGTGCTGCTGATAAGAAAGTGGGCCTGGGAGCATGGGAATCTTGTGGCCCCAACATAAAAAACAAAAAAAAAAACGACGCTGACTGTGATTCATGTTGTTGCTGCGCTGCGCTCATTAACGTCATTTGCCTTTTGGTTTTCTGTTCTCCCCGTTCTTGAAAACTTTTATGAAAATAGCCAAGAGTTTTTCCAATGAATAAGTCAAAAAAAGAAGAGGAAGACGAAAAACTAGTGTGTGTCAGTTCTCTGTTTTTAGATAGCGGAGCCTGTTATTAGACTGTCGCAATTTTTGATTCGTTGATGATGATGATCATGATTGTTATGGCTTAGTTTTTCGGGTTTTATGGCAATCGTGAATGGACTATGATCGGTGGCGAGCAACCGATTGTTCCAGTGAATAAAAGGCTTTTCTTTATGCTTCGCAATTCAACAGAAAATCATTTTTATTGACTTGTGCTGAAATACTATTGATGTTCGACAGAGAAGCCCTCTTTATTTTGCTTCTAGCTATAACCGAATCAATTTCAACTGGAACAAGCTGAAAACACAGCATACAGTAGTCGCTCGTCGATAAAAACGTTACTGCTCTTGATAGTAGGAACTAATTATAATTTTTAAAAACTGTTTTTTCCATAATTCAATTTATTTTTACAGATATGGTTTCAGTACGCCTAAAAGATAAATTTTTGCATACAATAAGTACAAATAATGAATTATGTATTTTTCTATGCACAAAATATTGCAACTAGATTTCGAAATATTAATTTCTAATGCAGCGTTTTTTATAGCAAGCGATCACTGTATAATAAATTTAAGCAAATTTTGCAAGTGATCACTGTATTTAAGTATTCAAAACCATTATTATAAAATTTTTAAGAACAGAAGAATAATCCAGTCCTCTTTACCGAGCGACTACTGTGCTCCAAAGTACTTAGGAACAGCAGCTAATAAATATATTCACACAAAAGTAATAATTTTTCAAAAATTCAAATTTGTGTACAATATAATATTCCTGTGTGATCTCACGCTTTATTAAGCCCTATATGTGCTCGAATCTAATCAATTCCAAGTAAGGCCTATTATTGACTATTGACCAACGGCTGTGAGTGTTTTTCTATAGAGCTCTCTATTATTCCCCTTTTGCTACATATATATTCTAATCAATTCCAGGTATAACTTTATGTTGTACTCAAATAACAACATTCTGTGTGTTTAAAAATGCCAAGAGGTGCTGTTAGTCGGGAGTGCCTGACTAGAAGATACCCTGTACCCAAAAAGTAACACATGTTTAATCAAATTTGATGGCTTTATCTTCTGAAGTACCCTTGTCCTTAAATCGATTTTGATGAACTTGTTCTGCGTATGGTAAAGGGTAAAATATATTCCAAATTTCTCTTACTAACTTATGTTACACGCATTTGTATACCCTTTTCACCCATTCTGAAAGCGTACAGGGTATAAAAACATCGATGAATCGCATTCCACCTTTCATTTCTTTTGCTTTGCTTTGCTTCGCTTTTTCTTGATTTTATGTTGTTGTTTTTTTTTTTGGCACTTTGACTCTTGGCCGCTTTTTAGGCACAAACGACAACAGCGATTTAGCAGAGCTTTCGTCTTGCCGCATTCTTTTGGCAAACGAGCTTCAATCGCTGCTGCTGCTGCTAACTGCGAAATGCTCTGAAGCCGGGCTCTGCTCTGCTGCCGGTTGATGCGGTTGCTTTTTGTTATGTATTTTCTTATTGCTTTCTTTGTCGTACAGATTTATGCAATTTGTTGTTGTTGCTGCTGTGGCTTCTGTTTCTGCTTTGACTTTTTGCCAAGTGGTGTGCAAAGAATAAGAGGAAGGGGTAGAAGCATGGCTGCCTATCGCTCTCTCTCTCTCGCTCTTTCGCACCACCTCAAATACTGCATTCAATGTCAGCCTAGCTGCAACAGCAACAACAACAATGTGCGTGCTGTTCGCCATTGTCGTCGCTGCTGCGACTGCCAACGACTGTGATGATTCATAAAACATGCAAGAACTGGAAAATCAAGTGGAATGCATGCAGCTGCAGCTGCGCGGGTGAGGCGACAGCCAAAAAAAAAAAAAAATTAAAAACCGCAAACGAAGCTCAGCAGTCAACGACAACGTACAGTGGGACCGACTAAGATTTTTCTTTGCAAAACCTAACTTGAACAAAATAAGATATGGTCACAATAGGAACAAATTGTTAAGCTTTGAAATGAGTATAAAATATTTTATGCTGCTGGTTCTTTGCAAATTCCAATTTGTTTTCATAGGGAAAATTCAAATGGTAAATCCAACAAGGAATTTCTATTTAAAGGCCTTATATATTTAATGCTAACATATGGCTTTAATTTTGCTCGGTTATGTTTCCTATTTGAAAACCAATATCTTCATATGCATCCAAACAATTATTCCGATTGAGCAGTTGCAACTCATTTACACACCTAACAAATACTTTATTTATTATTTTATTGCTTTTAATCAATGTTTGTTTAGTGGATTTTTGCATAAGCAAGTCAAATTGCGCCACTGTCCAAAGTCGACGTCAGCTGACACAATGGCAGCGCATTGTGAATGCCGGCTGCTGGTATATATGTATATTTATATATATATACACATATACATATACCAACTTTAATACAGAAGCATGCGTGTGCGAGCGAGAGAGCGAGCGCAGTAAATAAACATGTTCTGTTAATGTTGCTGCTTCTCCTACTCCTTGCCAAAAACAGAAACAAGAAGAAGAACCGATTTCGTTTGGAGCACCGATTGTTATTCACCCGCAAAAAGAACCTGGTACTCACCTCGGTATGCTGATCAAGTAGCTGAGCAGGCGACGCAAATCCTCCGGTTTGAGGCGATCCCGGCGCGGCGTTGCCGGAAAGCACAATAAGGGGCCGCCGCGCCGATCGCGTCCGCCCGTTAAAAACACAACGCGTTCCTGCAGCAGCGTCAGCAGATCGCGGGCACGTTGACCATCCATGGTGCGATTGTGGGCGAGGGGGAGGAGGGGAAGCGGGGGCAGCAGCTGTTAAAGCTGATTTGGGCTGTTGTTTTGTTTTGTTTTTTTTTTGATAGTCTTAACTATTGTGAAGGCAGCGCAGCATAACGGATTCGCCTTCAATTTCACTTAATTTCAAATATTTATTATTTTTGCTACTTGTTGTTGTTGTTGGTATTGTAACACTTTTGCTTGCTTTGAAGGCTTTCATTGATTTTCGCAAATTTCTCGCTGGCATTTTTCATGGTCACACAGCAGCAGCTGCTTTCTGTGTGTGTGCGAGAGAGAGTGAGTTGGATGTGTGGGTGGTTTGTTTGGAGCATGCAAAAGAAGCATAAGACAAATTAGCAAATTGGACAAACGGTCACACTTAATCACATTTTATACAAACTTCACACATGGACAACCCTCGACCTCTGCAAACAAACACGCACACAAACAACCAGTTAGGGAGACAACACACACACACACATACAAACACATGAACAGGCGGCACCCACCAAAAAGCGGGTAAATGTTAAATGTCATAAATCAACATAAGCGCGGAAATATATATGTATATATATGTGCTGCACACATGCACATAAACACCAACACACACACACATATGCTCTTATTCTTATTTTTAAAACAGACACACAGACAAACAAAAAAAAACACACAAACAGAACTGTTTTTTTTTAATTTTATATTTTTTTTGCAGCTGCACAACTCGCGCCAAGATTAATAAATTTTTATGCTTCGACTTTAATTGCCATTTACAATATGTTTTATTTTTGTGTAGCAGAAAACGCAATGAACAACAACACATCATCACCGAGCAGCGGCTGCGGCAGCGCCGTCGACGCACATCTTTTCACAGTTCCCGTTTCGTTTGAGATGTTCTGCGTCTTGTCTGCGCGGTCTCGTCTCTGCATCTGCTCTCTCTTTCCAACTTGTGCTGCAAACGCTGGATACAAATTGATTTTTTTCACTCTTCTAAGCAAACGTTCGCATTTTAAACACGGCCATTGAATGCATTTTATAAATACCATTGCACGCGCGTAAGCATTGCCTATACATAATTATTACATTCACATAATTTTTTTCATATATGTTGCGCGTTTTGTTTAAACAATTGCGGAGCAAGTGAATTTTTGCGAAATTTATGCGCCTCGCTCGCTTTGTTGTTGCACTGTTAATATTGACTATAAGTGTTATACTCGAAATGGCAGTGTTAATGTGTGAGCAGTGTGACCAGTTTGCTATAGCAACAAAATGGCTGGAGAATACAGAAAATGTGAGTTTGGTGCTGCCAGATCGGCGCAAACTCCATGTAAACAAAACTGCGTGCTGTCAGCTGACAGATTTCGATAAAACTGGCCACACTACAAACGTGAAACATTTGCTATAGGCACTTTTTATTTCTTTGTTTTGTTCTTCAAACTTCAATAAACTGCAAAAATTCTGCGCAAAATCAAAGCCGTATTTCAACGCAAGAAGCAGCGACAAAAGCAAAACCAAGAACAGCAACAGGCCCAACCGCAGCGCAGCCAGCAGCACACCTGTCACCAAGACGACGGCCGCGCCAAGGAAATCGCCGACGTCGACGCCGCCGCCAGCAGCAGCCCATACAGCAGTAGAAACAGGAGCAGCTGCGACATGGAGAGCAACCTGAACCGGATGATCAACCAGACGCTGCGCCACCCGCTCAGCGGCCAGCTCAGCAAGTACACAAACGTGATGAAGGGTGCGTAGCGCTGCGGCAAGTTCAAATGAACTAGTCGGCTAAGTGAACGAACGAACTAGACTTCTTTATCGTTTAATAGCGCTTCATATTTTATCATATTTACCAAATATGAATAAGTTTATTTATTATTTATTACTAAGAAGTTTTCAATACACGATAATCGAACTCGAATCAACGAACTAAGTGAACGATTCGTTCGTTCAATCGAAAATGAACTACTGAACTAACTCGTTAAATTGAACAACGATGCACAGCACTATGCATGGCTCCCATGAAGCTTTAGATATGTATGTACACCCTGTAGGATTTGGAAAATGGGGTATATTGTTGTTGTGCATACGTATGTAACAGGGCAGGAGCAAACAATTATTAATTACGAGCTTTACTACTAAAGTAAAAAAATTCAGTTGTACGAATGGAAAATCCAGTCATTAAGTCGGAAAATGCAGCTCTTTGTTTTTATGCGATCTCTCTAATCTCTATTTTTTTAACATTTGTTAACGGTTCTAAGGTTTATTATTGAAAATTGATAATAACGTTTTGCCTTTACTAAAAATCAAGTGCAACTATCGGAAAATGTGTGGAAAAGTTTGGAAAATGCATGGAAAACTGTTGATTGCAACATTGGCTTTTCATGCGATCAGTTTTAAGGCTTTTCGTATCAAAATTAATTATTAGTGTTACGCTTTAAAGAAAATCCAATTGGAAAATAAAGTCTTTAGGTGAGAAAATGCGTGGAAAACTGTTGAGAGCAACCTTTGTATGTATTTTTATATAAAATGAATGATTAGTCCTAAATGAAAATCCAGCTGTAGTGTCGGAAAACTCTTTGGAACCTTAAGTTTTGTTTTAAAAGCACTTTTTTGGATTTACCCTTGCAACTGAAGAATAAGAGTGTTATCCTTGACTGAAAATCGAGTCCAATACTCGGAAAATGCGTGTGAAACTAGTGATAGCATGCAACGAATAATAACGAATATTCCCCTTCGCAGGCTGGCAGTACCGCTGGTTCACGGTGGACGCGAAGACGGGCTTCCTCAGCTACTTCCTGTGCGACTCGGCGGCGGTGGGCGAGGACATCGCGCCCTCGCCGCACGTGCTGGCGAGCACGCCGCGCGGCCAGGTGCAGCTGGCCGGGGCCGTCGTCTACCCGAGCGACGAGGATTCGCGGACGTTCGCCATCGCCTGCGCCTCCGGGGACACGGTCAAGCTGCGCGCGAACGATGCGCGCGCGCGCCAGGAATGGGTCGACGGACTGCGCGCCGTCGTCGAGAGCCACACGAAGGCGATGGACATCAGCAATTCGTCGCCGTTGCCGCCGCGCGAGCTGCTCGCGGCCTCCGATGCGATGGTCTCGGCCCGCCAGGCCTTGTTCCTCACCGAGCAGTGGTGAGCCGCATACCCTGTCTTCTTTTGTATACTGTGCTAACTTGTGTGCTCTTCTTTTTCAGCAATGCTTCGCTGGCCCGCGCCATTGAGAATATTGACTGTGCTTCCTTCTCGCCCACGGATCCCGATCTGCTGCTGCTCAAGGCCATCTCCACGGCCAGCACCCAGTGTCTGCATCAATGCCTGAGCCTCCTCCAGCGCCACCAGGAGATCAACCAGCCCCCGGCCGAGCTGCCCGCCTCCGGCCTCGGCCTGTCCCTGCAATAGCGGCCGCTTCACTAGCTTAGCTGATGTGTATCAAATCGAAACAATAAAACGGCCGTCTCTGTGTGTCCATACCAAAAATACCACAAATCGCACTATATACTGACTAGTTTCATGGAATTGCAGCACTTTAATATATTCATAAAACCTGTGTGCTAATCGAAGGCACAAATAACTATCTCAATACGGTTAAATTTCATGGCAGTGGTTTAATATCCAAATCCCAAAATTAAAGCAAACTATTTGTTTTTTTTCAGTTATTTAATAATTTATATATATTTTGAAATCAAAAATACTAACTTCAGAAAATTGAATTGATCCGAAAATTAAATCATTTTGAATCAAAAATATTAAAAATACTGTCGGATTCGTTTCATGGGAACCCAAAACCCGAGGAAAATATTAAAGCGAAAACATTACTTAATATTTCATAAATATTTTTGTAATTCAAAATACTAAAACTACTGGCTACATACTGATTAATTCCATGTAAGTATAATTTAGATATGACATATCATAAAATTAGAAGAAAAACAATCAGAAAATATTGGTTTGTTTAGGTATTTATTTAATAAACATTTGTAAAATAAAAACACCCAAAAATACCGACTATATACTGATAGGTGCCATGAAATCTGATTCCATAATCAGAAGGGAAACTGTTTGCGAATATTTGATTTTTTTTGGTTATTTAATATTTTATAAACGTGTCTTAAACAAATATACTAAAAGTTCTGATCACATACTAATTAGTTTTATGTAATTGTGCCAGAAAAGAAATCGAAGCCAACTATTTGTTTTTTAGTTATTTAATGTTTTATAAATATTTTTTAAATCAAAAATACTCACTATATACTGGCTCCATGGAATCCAGAAGCATGACACTTTACAAATCGCTGTAGTATATATATATATTAACTATTTTAATTTTAATTAATTAAAATACTAAAAATCCCGGTTCGATGTAATCTCTGAAAATACTGCCATTATACCAAATAACCATATATATCATCCCCAAATATTTGGAAACACACAACAAAGACTTTTTAGTTTTCGGTTACTTTTCAATTGTTTTTATAAAATAATTTTTGTATTTTATTTTTGTTTTTTTTTCATTTTTTTGTTATTAGATTAATAAGAACATTCATTTCGACATTTAAAGTTAATTTGAACATAAAATTTGCACTAAAGTTGATAGAAAACTGAAACGTGACATTTGTCAGGTTCGCATAATGATATTATTTCTGGAGAATTCGGTTAGCTTTATAAACTTATTTGCAATACAACGTTGTGTGAATTAAGTTTTTGTTTTTTAATTAAATGTTTTGAAATACTCGTAATATACCAAAGTGGTAGGGGGCTGTATGTGGAACATTGGAGTCTATTTTAAGGGGGCAGGGGGGTTATTTAGTTAATCATATGAGAGTTACATACATACATATATGTTTTTCTATATGGCTATGGCTATTGTATAAACTGTAAATACTTAGTTTTTTTAGATTTGATTTTTATTTGCCGCTTTTTTTTTTTGTTTTTTGTTTATGAAAAAAAATTTTCTATTTGTTTTACGTTTACATTTTAATTATTTATTGTGTGCTTTAAACTCAAAGTTCTTTTCTTAAAAAACATATAAAATATTTTGCCGAAAGTACGCCTAAAAGTTTTTGTTTTTAACACAAAAAATACTTATATATTTATTCAAAATATATATGTATGTATATGCCAGACTTTTTCTAAATAAGTTAACGAAAGTTGTTGTGTTTTTTTTAGGGAGGTAGGCCGCTGAAATAAAATTTATATTTAAATTTAAAACATTCGCTTAAGTTAAAATTAATGCTAGAAAAGGCACTTTAGAAGAGGAGTAATTAAATAATTTTGAAATGAATGTATATAATTTTTTAAATTAAAAATGTATAAACTTTAAGATAATATTCAAATGGTAGAAATATTTAATTTTAAAAAAAGCAGCCTTTTTTTAAGGGTGCAACAACTTTCGTCTTAAGTCAATTTTGCTTCTAAATTTCATGTTTCACAATTTTCTATAATTTTGTTTAAATTTCATTTTTGCTTGTATAAATACATTAAAGTTTATTTAAAAAAAAATTTGCGATTTAATTTACAAATTTTGTTTTTTTTTATTTAGTTTTTTTTTTGGGTTTTAATCTAACAATTTCTCATTTTTTTGTCTCTGAATTTAATTCCGAAAGGCATTTTTTGTGAATTTCATTTTTTTAGACCTAAAATTTAAATTTAGTTGCTTCCATAATTGCAGTTTTCAGTTTTTTTTATTTTTCTTTTTTAATGCACATCCAAAAGTTTTAGTTTTTTGTACAATTTTTATTTATTTTTTATATAAACTAAATAAAATTGGGCACACAATTGCTAATGTATTAGTATGGTTTTTTTTTATTTTTATTTTAAATATGCGTTTAGTTTTTTTGCTTTTGTGGGACTTGGTGTGGAATGTTCCAGGGTATTTAGAGTTTTCCTTGATGTGTTCTTGTTGTTGTTTTTAAATTAAAGAGATCGCTATTTATTTGTTTAAGTTTAGGCGCTATAACATAATAATACTTTTATTTTGATTTTCAATATTTTTTACGTAGCTTAAATTAGACACTAGGCAAAAAAAATTCAAGTGGACCGACAGAAACAAGGAACGCGCGTTCGAAATACATATATAAATGAAAATGTATATATATATGCATTTCCTTTAAATACTATATAGTTTAAAGTACAATTTGCAAAATTCAAATATCTCAATATTCTCAAATCTCAATTGCTTCAAAAATAGGAAAGAAAACAAAGGAATTACACCTAATTCTCTTTTCACACGGTTTTGCAATAAAATGTTGACATTTTTCTCTTTTTACACGAATTGATTTGTTTCAACACGATTTTAAATATTCTGTGAATTGATTTTTTATTTGATGTGAATTTCTTTTATTCTCACTCCTCTCACAAATCGATTATACATAAAGTAAAGATATAGTGTTTTTTGTACGCAATATTTATTTTGGTTTTGACTATCGATGAGAAAATACGTTTAGTTCTTGTGGTTGTTTAAAAAGTTATAAGTAGAATTCGAATACCATTTTCTTTATTAATTGGGTTTGTGCAATATCCGTTCGTATGAACGCAATTTTTTTGGCTGCTTCTGAAGCTTGAGACTTGAGACTTGGAATATATAGTCGTATATATCCGCGTCAGATAAAGTGTCAAGCTTTTTTGTCTAGGCCCACTGGGCGTGTGGAAAATCGATTTAATCATATATCTTCCTCAGTTTACTGAAGGCCTCGGCCACGGGAGGCGTGGCAGATTGATCAAAATCCATTTATATTATATTTGTATAAACAAAAATAATGAAGATAGTTTTCGACTGTTCTGAGCTGTTTTCATACTGTGAACGGGTATTGAGCGGTATTGCGCGGCCCGACTGCAACGTTTATTGAGGTAAAATGTGTAAACACGGAAAATAAATTCCCAAGTGAACTCTAACAAGAACTTCGCAATATTGTTAAGTGTGATTTTTAGAGGGATTTTTAGGCCTGGAACCAATCTACAAATTTGGACACGAATTTCCGGGAACGTATCTAACGTGTGGAAAGAGAATTAGGTGCATATTTTTGTGTAACTCTGCGCTTTAAGGTTGTCCGCTCGTTTGATTGTTTAGTCGAGTTGAAGCCGGAGCTGGAGCCGGAGCTGGACGTCTACTCGCTGCTGGTCGTGATGGGCTCCACCTTGATGCCGCCGGCGGTGCTGCTGCTGCTGCTGGTGCAGATGTCCGCTGCGGCGGCGGCGGCGGCGGCTGGCGCTGTTGTTGTTGCGGTGTTGGCGCTGGTCGCCGGCGAGGTGGAGGCGGCGATGCCCACGCCCACGCCCACCAGCTCGGCCAGATCCTCGGCGAAGAGGCGCGTCGGCGAATAGTCGCGCTTGTAGCCCATGTCCAGGCCCAGCTCGGCCAGCGGCGAGTGCAGCCGCGGCGTCCCGCTCCGCAGCGGACTGCCCTTCGCCTTGGACTTGTCCAGCTGCTGCTGCTGCTGCTGCTGTTGGGTGGACATGGAACTGGCACCGAAGCCGGACTTGTGTGGCTGCATGTGAAGCTGCTGCTGATGCAGCGCGTGCTGCTGCTGCTGCTGCTGTTGCTGCTGCTGCTGTTGTTGCTGCTGCTGCTGGTGCTGCTGGTGCTGCTGGTGCAGCTGCAGCTGCTGCAGGTGGTGCTGCTGCTGCTGGCTGAGCAGCGCGGCGGCGGCCGGATCGCGATGCAGTGCAACGGCCATGCTGGGCGGCAGATTCGGCATGAGGCCGGCGGGACCGCAGGGCGACGGCGCGTGCCGGGGTCCCAGCGACGGATTGGAGCCGCTGCTCAGTGCCGGCGAGATGCTCGCCCGCCCCGGCCCGCCCGCCAGGTGCGGCGGCAGGTTGAACAGCCCCGCCGGCGGCCCCGCCTCCCCGTGCTGATGCTGCGCTGCGGCGGCCATCTGCATCTGCTGGCGTATGTTGTGCGCGACGGCGGCCACTGCCGACATCTGCTCCTGCGACATCTGCTGCTCGGCGACCGAGGCGCCGCCGCCGGCGCCGCCGCCAGCGCCTCCACCTCCCACGCCTACGCCTACGCCCACGCCCCCGCCGCCGCCCATGCCGTTGGGGCAGGCCAACGCGCTGAGGCCGGCGGCGCCGCTGCCCGGCATGCCCCCGCTAGCGCCCGGATAGCTCAGCGCCATGTCCTGCAAGGGAAACACGGGCTAACCCGGTCGGCAGTTTAGTGTATGTGCTTGGCCGGGATTTAGGAACTAAGTGCCTAAGGCGCAGCTCACAAAAAGCCTATTGTTTCCTCTGTGTAGGGTATATGCATGTGTATACCCGCTTACCCGGTCGGTATGTTAACTAGGCACTTTAAACTTAGGACATATGTACATGTATAGTCGTGTATACCCGCTTACCCGGTCGGGACATTGGTCAATGTGATTAGCCGGGTTTCAAGTACAAGTTAACCAGGCACTCTAAGCCTAGGGTATATGTGTAGTCGTGTATACCCGCGTCCAACCCCAATCGGCAATTTGGCCGGACTCCAGGAACTAATTGCCTATAGACACTTCGCAAGAAATCTTTTATTCTACCCTCAAAGCTGTTTGGGACTTTAGTTTGTGTGTTTATATTTAGGGTATCGTACAGTCGTGTATACCCGCTTACCCAATCGGGAGTTTAGAGTATGTCATGGGGCGAAGTTAAAGTACAAATTAACTGGGCGCTTTAAATTTAGGGTGTATGTAGAGTCGTGTATACCCGCGTCAGATAAAGTGCTAAGATGTTTTCTTCGTTCTCCTAGAATTATTCTTTGTATTATTATTCTTCCTATTCTTCCTCCTATTATTCTTCTTCCTATCCTCCTTTCTAATATTCTTTCATTTATTCTATTTCCAATTAATCATTTTCATATTATTCTTCTTTCTCGTAATTTGCTTCCTAGTATTCTTCGACCTATTCTTGTTTATATTATTCTTTCGAACATTATTATATATCCTTTTATTCATCTAACAATTATTCTTCATCCATTATTCTGCCAATTACTTTTCCTTTTATTCATATTCATATTATTAATTTTTACTTTATTGTTCCTTTTATTTTAATCCAAATTTCTTCTTTTTATATATCTTCCTATCGAACTTTCTTTTATTTCAATTTATTTATTAATTCATAATTTTCTATTTATCTTCCTGCTAGACTCCTTTCTATTATTGCTCCTTTCATTGTGCGTAAAAAGTATTTGGTATACATTTTTGTTAAGTTGGCTGCAGTAAAACGTTGCAATCGGATCACGATCACAACTATCGATTATTGCTGTTAAGCTTAACATTCAGGCTGCATGTCTGCCATCGCTGCTTGTTGAATTGACTAGTTGAATTTAATACTATAAAATTAGCTCACTCACTGCTGTTACGCCTTTGATCAGCGTTTCCAAATTTAATAAATCTTACATACCGTACATACCATACGCAAAAATCACTTAAGCAAAAATACTCCTTTATTCGCCGTCGTTCTCAGAGAGTAACCGTGCCATTTGCATGCAGTCAGTGCTCAAAAGGCTCTCTTTGAGATCGTGAGCGAACTAAGGAGCCGAGTACTTTTCTGTGCGTGTGATGTTAACATTAACATAAAACATTGATCTAACATAAAATGTAAAGCCTAACATGAAACCTGAACAGCGCTCTGTTATCGCCTTTCTATCGATATCTAATTGTGCTAGCATCAAATGTGGATCCTAACAGGGAAATGTCGTTAAAATCACGTGTCAATCGATAACGAAGTGTGTAAAAATAATGTTGAGTTGTGCTTTTTTTTGCCGCTGCGGCAGCGTTACCTACCGAATGACGCCCGTAGGGCGGCATGTGGGCGCCCAAGCTGTCGTCCTTCAAGTCCTTGGTGTCGCGAAACACGACCGTCTTGATAACGCCCTTGATGTGCTCGTCCGGCCAAATGCCCAGCAGGATGCGCTGCGGCCGGCCACGTCCCTTCGGCCGCAGATCGGGCCCGCCATCGATCGAGGGGCCGAGCATGTTGTGCACCCGGTTCGCGTACAGCACGAACGTCGGATAGGGTATGTCGTACTTGCGAGCCGCCTGCGACAGGGAGAGGCCCTCCTTGAGCACGCTGAATATGGCCTCGGCCATCGTCTCGGGGCGCCACGATTTGAGCGGGCCGCGCTCGCGGAACCGCATGTGATGCATCAGATTCTGATTGGTGTTCCAGCACTTTTGCCACATCGACTGCAGCTGATACTGGTAGCTGTCTGCTGGAGGTGCGACACGAACGAGCGCGGGCACGCGAAACAGAAGATGGAGACGTGTAAACATAACGGCACATTAAGCTCGGGTGAGTGCAAAAACTCGTACAAACCTGCAAGCGTCGAGCCAGTTGCGCCCATCCAAGCGTGCGAGTTCTCCATCATTTTTGCCTGCCGCGGCGAAGAACAAGAAGAGAGAGAGCGTGGATGAGAGAGCGAAAAGGTTTTGAATTAATTGCATAACTCGCTTTATTGCATTGACATGAAAGATCGACCTGGTTTTTTTGTTTCTCTTTTTTTGCAATTTTCTAATACCCTGCATAGGGTCGACTGCATAAATGGGGTATTCGGATTTCAATAGAATGTTTGTGACAGCACATTGTTGCTGTTTTATTCCAAATGTGGTAAACCGTGCATAGGGTAGTTGGCGTGTTGGGGTATATGGGTTTCAAGAGAAAGCTTGTGATAGAAAATACTTTTCTTTTAAATTGTGATATACTCTATCTTGGCAAAGTGGTATTTTGTATTTTTCAGTGTATTTTGCAGTGTATATTGTGTGTTGGGGTTATGATTTTCAAGGGAAAGTTTTTGACAGCAAATTCTTACGGTTTCTTTTTCCAATTGTGATATACCCTGTACAGGGTAGATTGCATTTTGTAAAATGATGAAGAAAATTTTGACTTTAATATCAAATGATAGCCATTGAAACAAGTATCGAAAACATTAATCGAAAATTGGGCTAAAAAATAATTTGGACAATTATTTTGTTCTGAATTTTTGAAAAATGTTTTCTTTAGGTTTAAAACACATATTGAGAATTGTACTACAAATAAATAGGACAAAAAAGTTTCTTATACATATATAAATTATAAGGTATTTTCAAAACGTCACTTCGCTTTCAAATGCCAGGATATATGTATAATCTGTATATATCCCACAGGACATACTAAGTGTCATTTAAAATTTGGTTAATGGTTTTTATGCTTAACTAATAATAATGATTTTTGTAGAGCATTAAAATGCCATCGTAGGGCATTGGAAGGTCGTCGAATTGTGGCTTGCAGCAATATATAACGGCATCGATGCCAATGCTAACGATAACGATACATTTAACTGCAGTGCCTGTGCTGAGCGTTGTTCAAGTGGTTTTTGTCGTTGACGTTACGGGTTAACGTTACATTTAACGTTACCTGTGTAGCGTACCGTTGCTGACGCTGTCTATTTGCCGAGTACCGTTTGCCGAGTGCCTCGTATTGAATTCACTAATTGCATAACAAAGTAACATTTGCATATTGTGCCACATATCCTTAAACGTGTCTATGCCCACTAGAAGAAGCTCCTCCACCAAAGGGGGGGCAGGGGAAGGGTGAGGTGTAGGGGCTGTGTGGCGCTTGTCAATAACTTCATTACAAAAATTTCGCATCATAAAACATATCAAGTAGTTAGGCACCGACTCGTGGGCCACTCTTTAGGGCCACTTGTGCCCATTTAGGCTAAGTATTACTTGTAAGTTTGCCATGTGACTGCGTGGCTGAGTGGCAGTTAAGTTGCAGTTGGAGCTGTTGTTGCTGCTGTTGCTGTTGTTCTCGTTGCAAGTCGCTTCCTCGTATGAGTAATAACAGCTGCCAGACAATGCGCAGTGCTTGAATGTCCCCCCCCCCCACCCCCCCAAAAAAGGAGGAGAAAAGCATTCTTGCATACTTTTATGGGCGCCAGACATGCGAAAAATCGCGCCATTTAATTTTCTCTGATTATGACGTAAATTATATATAATATTAAGTTGTTTTTATATATACTTTTTTTGGAAGTCAAATTACTTTATTTTGGGTAAATGATTGGGTGAAATTTAAGACTTTACATTTTACTTTATGGAATTCAGGTTCACTTTGTAGCCTTTTTAATTTGCACAGATGTTTTCAGTTGCAAATTTAGTTTATGTTTCAAATTGAGTGAGGCTGTGTCAAACGGTTTTTAAATGCTGAAGAATATTATAAGTTTGTCATATATTTTCCTCCACATTAAGCTAAAATTATCAAATTTTGCAGTGAGTTTACTGATGAAAATTACAGTTAACTCTTTTGAGTTCATCACTAAATACTTTTTTGTTCTGTTTTTAGATGTTATTTAGCTGTAAACTGAGCGCTCTTATTTCTTATTTTTGTCTGGCGCTCAACGTGCTTGTCATTAAATTCAAAGGACATTTTTAAAACAATTATTAATTACTTTTCGAATAATGTCACTGTTGTTTAATATTTCAATTGGTTTATAAGAAGTATTAGGCAACAAAATGTTTTGACGTGCATAGATATTCCAGTTGAAACGGAATGTTCTACTTTGGCGCCCAACGTATGAATATTATAAAAATGTGTATAATTTATTTATATAAACTGATACGACTTAATTTAAACAGCATGTTTTTGTAGCGAGTAATATTAACTATAAGCGACTTGTTTAAATGTTTTATTTTGGCGCCCAACGTGAGCTCTTTGAATCGCCCAAAGTCAAGTGAATCGTTGCATTTTTCATCTCCCTCGAGACCTGCAAATATATATTTGCCAATAGAGTTCAATTGCCGTATTAATCGATCGCTTATTAATTTGTACGCGCAATTTCTGGCAATAGCTCGATTCAATTGGTTGCTGCGACCGCAGTTGAGTTGCGAGAAACGAGTAGGATACGGCTAAGCCGCATAATTATATATAGAATACATAAATGCAGTTATGTATAGGGGGTAAGTGGACATGTGTGTGTGTGTGTGTGTGCAGCTAAGCGAAGAAACGTTGCAGCCATCAAAGCGGGCAACAACAACAACAACAGCAGCAACATCATGCCGCATGTTGCACATCAACTACGCCATGCCAACTAATGGTCCATTCGTGGCACTTGGTTATTGACGTTGGACTCGAATTGTATTAACAATGCATGCGGCCAGCAGTCCGAGCTGCAGCTGAGCCTGGCTACTGAACTGCGAACTGGGCGAAAGAGCGTGTTGCCGGCGAATCGGGGAGTGGGGGGTGGGGGTGGTTGGGGCTATTTGGGGGGGTGGTGGTTAACTGAGGTAACCAGCGATTGCAACTGCGACTGCATTTGGCTTTGATGCAAAATCGAAACGTGGTCAACTTCATTTCGCTTAATTTCGCGTTGGCTCTGCACACACAGACACACACACACACACACACGCACACACACACACACACACACTGTTGCAGCTGCTGTCGCGCGCTAATCTGGCGTAGTGGGCGGGGGGCGTGGCACTGCTGCCACTCAGGTATGACATTTTGGCAGCGTCGAGTGCACCAAGACTGTCAAATGAGTTGTAATGAAATCTCGTTCAGTGCGTGTTTGAAGTGCTCTCTGTGTGCGTGTGTGTGCCTGTGTGTGTGTGTGTTGCTTTGGCCAGTTGCACATATAATAAATAAATTATTTGGCATTTGGCGTACGTATTATTGAAGGCAGCTGGATAACAGGCAACAGGACAAACACACACACGCACACACACTCGCACTGCGCCGCCATCTGTCGTCCGTCTTTGCGACAAACTTGCGCATTAGCGTGATTAGTCTCAATAGTCGCTCGCTGGCATTTGGAAGCCCAGCAACAACAGCTTCATTTACCTGGCCATAATCCCCCCTATTCACTGTTTGCCCTCTGCTTTAAGCCCTGCCGCCGACTCGGTTCACGATTCGAATCAAGAGCTCACCTTAAGGTTCGGTTTGCAAAAATCCAGCTTTTTATCACATTATTTGAAATTTAAAACAAAAATATTTGCATTTATCTTAAGGCATAAATAACATAAATTTGTAGACAGATTTCTGATAATATCCTCTATCTGCGAAAATCCATGTCTCCCATAATTTTGAAGCATGAGTAAACAAACTTGACAGGCAGTTTTCTGATAATCTCCTCTCTTTTTTAACGAATTCTTTTCTATGCGACCTCCGAGATCAGGCAATAGATACAAATTTTGAAGTTTGCAACCTTTTGTTCCATCTAATTTAAACCCACACCAGGGTTAATTGGTCCCGTTCGCACTTGGGCTTAACTGATTTTTGGCGGCTTGATTTTCCAAATACTTGAGTGTGGTTTTCGCACCAGCTCGTCTCTGCCTGGCCTTAAACGGCGCTGACAAATTAAATTATCAAATAAAAAGAAAAAACTCGCAGCATTTCCGCCATTTTGATGCTGCAGACGCGGCTGTCTGGAGCTCCAAAGGAATAGAAGAAGAAGTGTAATAAATAAAGAACGCCCCCAGTGTCAAGGAGCCAGGAAAAAGGCGTTGCAGTCAACGCAATTGAAACCTTTGCGACTTTGAGACGGCACTGCCCCTCTCACTCTCACTTCCCCCGCCCCCCTCTCTCTTTCTCTCTCTCTTTCTTGCTGCTTAAACCGCAGCCCTCATAATCATTGAGGCGTTAAGCCCACATCAATTGGGCGTAAAAAGTGGCAAACAGGGCTAACGGACTGCCTCCTAACCTGCCTCGCCTGCCACTCGTGCCACACACATCCCGTCCAGCCCCTCGGCAGCACACACTTAACTTCCACTTTTGCGGCACTTGTGCGGCGTGGCTCTAGTTTGGCCGCGGGCGGTCGCGCGACTCGAGCCGGTGGTTGTTGCCACATTTCTGATTCGCCCGGCCCAAAGGAGCAGCAGTGCAATCTAAGCAAATTCGCGCCAGGAAGCGGCGACATGTGGCCAGGGCAAAACGGTTTTACAATCTATAAGATTATACTGAAAACAAGGGTGCTCTGGTCGGGCGTGCACGACTAGCAGATACCCTGTAGTCAGCTGTGAGTTGATATAAGACCCACTCGATATTCGATATCCTTTGAATTCACACATAGTTCTTCGAGAACATATGTACCAAATTTGGTGGATCTAGATCATATACGAGATCTGCTAAATATAGGAACTCCGCTTATGATATAAAACTATTTATAATTGGAATAGCTCTTAAAGTAATTTGCTAAATCGACTAAACTATTCACTCTGAACAAGAATATATATACTTTAAGGGGTCACAGGGGCCGCCTGCCTGTTGCATGCACTTGCACACAACAATATACCCTTTTGCATTTGCAATAGGTACAGGGTATGTTTAAGGGCAGACAAATAAAAAATAATATATAAATAAATAATTACAAAACGATCAAATTTGTGGTTAGACTCAAGTTCCACGCATGATTGTGTTTTTCTTTTAACCAGGGCGGGGTTTGAACCCTGCTGGTTCGAACCTCTATGCTAACAAATTTCCAAATCGGCATTTTTGTAGTCTATAAGTTATAAGTAAGAATATATTACTAATTATTACAGTATTTGTAAAAATGTATTATTTTACAAAGGTTGCCCAGAGGTTGCCAAGCACATGGCCGTGGAACAGTTGGGGGCGTGTAAATAGGAACTAGGTTGCATGCCCAATTGAACAAGACGAATTCTAAATTCAAGGATTTTGTTCAGGAAATTAGGGAAGTGTGTTCCGTGTGTGAGTGTGAATATAAACGTGTTTAAGCGAATTTGTGTGTAACCGAAAATTAATTAGCGTGAAAAAGCATTATTGAATGTTTAAGCCAAGTAAAAAGCGGTTGACAAACTGAAAGACGGATGCTGGCAAAAACTTGCATTAGTTTTGTAAGCTCTCGTCGAGCTCATTTCCGCTGCCACATGTGTGAGTGTGTGTGTGCGTGTGTGTGTGTCGCACTTTTAATTTGATTTAGTCGTAAAACTTGCTGCTTCATTAAAATTCGTGCAACAACAAATAGAAACTTGGGGCATGCCAAGTTTTTGGCGCGCATTTTGCTACTTGAAACATCAATTACAACATGCTGCAGCTGCAACAGCAGCAGGCAGCAAGCGGCAACCGACAGCAACAAGCGGCATATTTCCGACCCCCGTCCGCGTCCCAGTCCCAGTCCCCGTCCCCAACCCACCTTAACCCTTAGGCAAGCCAACAAGCGCTCTGAAGTGTGCTACGATTTCACTTGAAAACTGCAATCAAGTGAATTTCAATATGTATGCAATGTACATGTGTGTGTGTGTGTGTGTGTGTGTGTGTGTGTGTCCGGGGCATATAAAAACTTCATGGATTTAATAATCAAACCATCGATGGTTAAAATGTTGCTCGAGCACCAGCAGGGGGGGGGCAAGAGGGGGCTGAAATGAGGACTTCTCTCTACACTTGTACGTCATTTCCTGTACAATTTTATTATATTTCATATATGGATGACTGTTGTGTGTGTGTGTGTGTGTGCGATCGGCAATAACAGCTTACTATACATATGAGCACATATAGACGGATGTACTGTGTCCCCCCCCCCCCCTGCAGCCCCCACTACACAACGATAATAGGCAAATGTTGCCAGTGTGTAAGTATTTATATGAAAATATGAAAAGATGCCAAGCATGTGTGTGTGTGTTTGTTGTGTGTGCTGGGGGAAACTGTTATGTGTAATAATAACTGAAAAATCATCAAGTACTCAGACAACAGTTCAATAATTTTGTGTTTTAGCCAACGTTGCGATGCGGGCATTTCTGATAGAGTTGATATTGCAGCTAAATATATTAGAAATATTTCATATTTGAATAATCAAAAATCGCAAGTGGCAAATAGTTGGCAACTGTATATAAATTATACACTTGCAAGGGGTATTATAATTGCCTAGTTAAGTTCGTATTTTAAATGCATAATTATATTATCTGATTCAATTATGCTGTATTTTATGTGTAAAAAGTAACATTAATATTGGCAATTTATTAAACAATTTATTTTATGGAGGCGCCCAACGTGGGCCCTAAAATATTGCTTTGTTGTTTAACTGGAATATTTCTTTGAAGCAACATACTGGCATTAAGCAATATCTTACGAATAGATACAGCTTTACAGTTAAATATCTTAAATACTTATTTTATTTCACATATATATTTTATATTGCAATTATCAATTTTATTTATACATGTTTTTCGAAGGATTATAAGATATTCATAAGCGATATGCTGGCAATAAGCAATATCTTTCGAATAGACACAGCTTTACAGTTAGAGTTATATTTATTCAAAGTTGGTTACAAAACCGAATTGAGACTAAAAACTCAACTTTTTGCAATGCGTATCTCTTTGTTGTGTGTGTGTGTGTGAGTGTGTGTGTTTTGTAGATTGCAATATTTTAAACTTTTTATTGTTGTTATTGAGGCTGCTTTAGTAGCAGCTGCGGGCTAGGGGAGGGACATGTCTAGGCCCCTTGCGCCTTTGCCCAAGCAATACTTTTTTTCCTAATCGCTTTTCCGCGCGCACAAAGTTGTTGTTCCTGGTTGTGTGTGTGTGTGTGTGAAAAGTTGCGTGTGTGCGTTGCAGCTGTGCGGCGCTTTTTGAAAAGTTAACGCATTATTTTGTCGATTGATTGGTGGCTACCAGCACACACACAAACACAACCACACACACACACAACCCGCCCCTTTGCTAATCGGTTTGCTTCATTTTAGAACGTACAACTTTTTGTTTTTTGCTGTCGGTTGTATAAATTACCGCAGTTTTTAACAAACAATGATAAAAAAATTAAAGTTTTGTTGTTTTGTTTTTTGTTTTTGTTTTATTGAGCGCAAGACGGTGCAAGGAGGGAGGAGTGGAGGGAGGGGGCGGGGGTGAGCTAGGAGTTCAGGCAAGTTCCGCAATTGCAGGCAATTAGTCTGAAAAGTGCATAAAAAATACTCTAGACTGAAAGGCAAAACAAATTAAACCTCAATGATTAGTTACACCAGTTGTTTTTTTATTTTTTATATCTTTAAATTTTTTTTATCGAATTTAAAGAGCAACGAAATAAATATATTGGCCATATAATAAACACGAAATTATTTGTTTTTAATTGGTTTAGCCAAAGCGAAAAATTATTTGCCCAATTTTTGTGCCATAATATTTTTAAAGTTTTCTCAAATATAACGCCATCTATATACACGCACATATATATTCCGCTTGTCTTAGACCTTTATAGTCCCGGAAAAGCACGAACACAAGAAAGTTTGATTACATAAAAAAGGTTGCCAACTCCCAATTGAAAATATTCAATTTCCGGCAATATTTGATGGATAATCCCCCTCAAAGAGCCCCATGCAACATATATCATATGTTTTGGTAATAGCTTGAAAAGAGAAAACAATATGTACGGGCGATTAACACTTTATGAAGCCATAAAAAACCAGCATATATATCTATATATGCATATATTTACTGCACGTTGTTGACCAACCAAAAACATTTAACTTACAGTTCATGCAAACGCTTTTATTTTATTTTTTCATCCATATGTGTATGTGGCCAGTTATAAATCACGAATCTTTAATAGTCTGTGTGCAGGAAAAAACGCTAAAAATATTGAAAATCATTTGGCCAGAGATTTCACCTATACACACACATGCCCATAAAGCGCCGATATAAAAATTGTTGCCTATTTTTCGGCGCACAAATTGCAACAGACGCTTTTTTATGCATTTTGTAGTTGTTTGCTGCCGTTGTTGTTTGTTGTTGTCAGCACATTACGCGCGGCATGCACCGCACTGCTGGAGGCGTGGCAGCCGCCCATGCAGCAGCCAGCACGTGCCGCACATCAAAAATCGCCAGCTTGGGTGGGGAGGGGGCGCTACAGTGGGGCCAAAAAAGGCGGCCAGTGCCCAGCCGCGCGGTTTATAATCTAATAAGCAATCAATGATGTGAAAAAATGACTGCCAAACCATTTTAAACGCTGCGGTGCACCACAGCCACACCACAACGTGGAGGGGGCCGAAACCAGGGAATTTCCCACGTTTTTCCTACCTCTTTCAACATTTTTTTGAGCATTTTGCATTTTGTTTGCGGCTCTGCTTTTTTTATTTATTTTGTTTTTGGCTGCACTCGCGCACAATTGTTGCATGCTGCAACTCGTGTGAAAAAACCAAAAAAAAGCGAGACAGGAGACACAGGAAAACACACAGACCAGTGCCCAGTGGCTGGCCCGTGCGGCTTTTATTTGGCGGCGGCCGTGGAAAGGGGCGTGTTGCACATAAACTGTAAATGCCGCACAATGACAGTGTGTCAATTTATTAGGTGCCACAATTTATGACGTCAGCGGCGGTAGCCAAAAATGACCAACTGCGCTGCGGGTTGATCATATATTTATTGTGTGCATTTTATTTTTATATTTTCTTCTAATTGATTTCGGAAAGTTTATTTCTAGTTTAGCAAATAATTCGACAGCAAAACTTTAAATAGGTGGATAATTATGGTATATATTTAACTTGAAATTGAATCTGCATGTAAGTCTGGAAAATCAATTATTTGGTATAAACTCATGCTCAATTGTACCGTAAATAATTCCATGCCATTACTTGGTTTAAACTCAACAGATTTTCATGAGGAAAAGTTTTTTGTTTATGGTTTGGCGAAAATATTAACTCAGCATTTAAATCCAGACAACGATTATTTATCGCTTACACTTAAAACTCCTATATGGGCTCAGTATTTAAAATTTTCATAACTTGGCCAAAGCTGGTCTGATATTCAGATTTTCATCTGTTTGTTCATGACAATCTTTCTGGATTTATTGTGCATTTAAATTTGAAAAGTAAATTTTTGGTCAAAATTAATGTTAATATTTAGCACAAAAGTACTCACATTTTACCCAATTGTAAACTTAATGAATGCTAGATTTTTGTATATTTTAATTATATTGTAAAATATTGCATATATCATTTATATGTGCGTAAAACTTAAATGACTTTCTCCCTATTCTTTATTATATTTTCCCTTATTTCTTAAAGATTCCATGTTACTTTGCCAACTTACATTCTTATCCTAATTAATGCTTAATTTTGTGAAAAATAAGAAAGCTAGCAAAAAAATAGCACTCATAATATTTTCTTTACTTAGCCATTTTGTTGTAGCAGCCAGTTAACTCCTTGGCTACCTTGGTTATTTTATCTTATCTTCTTAGATAGAAGCCAAGCCCCCTTCTGACCTGCCTCTCCCTCGCTGCCCCGCTACCCCCACTCGTACTGCTGAAAAATGGCTGCTGGAAAATGTCTGCGCTGCGTTGAAGCGAAGCCAAATTTAATTTTAAATTTTATGAACGCACATCAAAAAATAAGTAAGGGATGGGGATTGGCGGCAGGCGGGAGCTGGCTTCTTGGGGGTTGTCGCCCTGAAAGTTGTGGCATTAAAATATGAAAAACAATTAAGCCAACCTTCTCTTGCCAACTTTCGGCGGCGTCTCAACGGGGCAAGTTGCATTAGAAAATTTACAAAATGATGGCTGACGAGAAAATTTACCATGTTCTGCGTGTTGTTTAGCGCTGACGATTCCGCTGCTCCCCTTTAACCCCCAAATGCCCCCCTTCCCGCTTCAGCAACTACCTATGCAAATACTGGTACAAAATGAGTATTATGTACTATATTTCAATTCATTATGAATTATTCAAAGTGTGGCATGCATTTTATATAAGACAGCGGCAACGTTGCGCATTACGTGAAAAGGGGGCGCGGTAGGGGGTTGGGGTTGGGGTTGGGGTCGGGGTCGAAAGTGCAACAGAAGACACTTTGCTGCCTCTTGCTGCAGTTTTGGGGCATATTGCGGCAAATTTGCTTGTAACAGACAACTTTGACAAGCCGCATCTCTGACTCAATTCGGTTGTTGTTGCACTTGTCGTTATTGTTGTCGTTGTCATTGTTGTTGAACAATAAAATGTAATAAATTATTTAACCCGGCCAAATGCACGTTTCTAAAAACAACAAACTGCGGGCTGCTCAAGTTGAAGCACAGACAATCTTAACTATTGAAGAGGCACTTGCGATTTGCCACAGATGAAAATTAATGGAAAATGTTTCTGTCGAAAAATCGAATACAAGCCCAAAAGAATTGTGTTCTTTGAATTTAATAACAGTTATATATAGCGTATATATAAAGTGTTATAATATATTCTGGCATCTCATGTCTTGAATTTTCTTTTCAATCTTAACAAAATCCGGGAATTATTTTATGTCGAAATACGAAATTTATCTTTATCAGTTTGGAAAGCGTAGAAAACTTGTTTCATTAAGCTAAAAAACAATTTTCAATCTTTATTTAATTCAATTTTAATTATAAATTTTAAAAGGAGTAAGCAATTTACTTCTTACTTTCTGCTATATATTTTTCCGATATTTTAAATGTATGAACAAATAAATATTCAATATTTTCTTGCTTAAGGTAAAAACATTTATCATGGAAGTTAGACGATCTTAAATATTCAAGTATTTGCAAATCTTGTTAAGTGTTTTCACAATGCTATCTCAGTTAACTTCATCTCTAAAATATGTGAAGGCTATATATAATCATTATATTTTTTAAAATAACTTTCGACCATTTCAAAGAGGGCTTTTAGGTTTTTTAGGCTTTAATCTAACTTTTGACTTTAAATGTGATTTATAGAAGATCGTTTATTCTGGCATTGAAAGCAATGTGCTTAAAGTTATATTTCAATCATTTCAAAGTTGTTTTCAGGTTTTGAAACATGTTGAAGAATGTATCTTGTTGTACAGCTGTTGTTGTACTATTTAAATAATATCATATCTGTAATATCAGTACTGTATGCATATGAATACAAATTAATTCTGGCTTTGAAACCAAAATTGTTGTTGTGAAGATCTATGTTCAACAACATAATATGAAAGTTTTTTGTGTAACAGCACTTAAACATTATTTTAGCCAGGCGGAAAAACAGTTTTTGTTAATCTATGCAAGAGGCAGGCAAAAGTATTTTGCATAGTAAAAGTGGCAAACGTTGTAAACAGCATACTAGGCTTGCCATTGTTGTTGTCGTTGCTTTTGTTGTTATAGTCTAGAGTTTATGGCTGTTTTGCTGGCTGGTTAGTTGGGTTAGTTGGGTTGGTTAGTTCGCTTGCCGCCACTCTTTTTAGGTCATAAGACGTTACGCTAAAAGCGCCGTTCAACATTTCGTTCTATTTTAAAGACATTTCATGTGGGGGCCCACACTTGTTATTTTTGTTTTCAGCCCCATTGTTGCTGTTGCTGCTGTTGTTGTTGTTGTTGTTGTTGTTGTTGCCGTCAGCTTTCAAGATTGGCACTTGATTGGCGTATATTTCCTGTTGCATATTTAAGTTGTAGCCTTAGTTATATGGCATGGCCACAGCCAAAAACGGCTTGGCAAGTGCATTTCTATTTGTATAACTGACATTGCGAAATTTGCATTAAGAGTTGGCTTAAAGTTGGGTTCACAGTTAACGCCACTTGGCTATAATAGGTTGCCAGTTGGGAACATACTCTTGAAGAGTGTATTTTCATTTTGTCACGAAATGTCTTCCGTCTATATAGTTTATTTTTGTATTCTGTATTCTATATACTTGATTGGTAGTATATCATATCTGTCTGTTCATAAATATCGGACCACTTTTCTATTTTTCAACACATTCTGAACAAACTTGTCGATCGATAGTGTTAACGTGCTTCTACATATCTGCAATAAATTGTTTAATATCGGAGCACTATACCTTAACATATCGACAATGTTTTTTGCATATATATAGGAAGGATTTGTAAAAAAATAAGTTTCTGTATGAACATTTTTTCGTTGATAGTGTTAATGTGCTCCTTATATTATATTTTAAACATAGAATTAACTTCGGATCACTATATCGTGTAGCTGCCATAGGATGAATCGATCGAAAAATTTGGCTTTTGAATGAAAAACATTTCTGCTTATCAAGATTTTTTAAGCTAATTTAACAAGCAAAATATTAACAACAATACACTGCCATTAATTATAGTCTGATGTTGGAAAATCGGTTAAAAATTGAGTGGTTTTTTTTAAGAACATTGTTTTTGTGCACATCTTCTATATGCCTTCAAGGGTATTTAATTTTTGGCACCTAAAAACTAGCTTCTTCTGCTCGTTCCCTTTAAAGCCAGTTGTTATGATTTTTTGCTTTTTCTTCTTAATTTTTGCCAAGCACATTTAATTAAATAAATGCAATAAGTAAGCTTCAACTCATTGACATTTCATCTGTCGCGTAATTTATAATTTGTGTTGCCATTATGGTCACTTTATGTGTGTGCCTGTGTGTGTGTGTGTGTGTGTGTGTGTTAGTGTATATGATTTTGTGTTGTTGTCGCTTATTACAACAGACACTGCAGCTGCGTTCTGCTTTTGTTGTTGTTGTTGCTTTCATTTTGACTGCGCTGCAAATATTTCGCATTAATATGGCGGAAAATCCATAATCGAATTACAGAGTTGCGGCTCTTTTGTTTCCCAGCTGTGTGTGTATGTTGTGTGTGTGAGTATATGTGTGTTTGTATCGCTTTAATTGAATCCTTAACACTTTTGAGCTACTTACGGGCAACACGTTGCGTATGCGTAACTTATTATTATTGTTGTTTTTTTGTTGCAACAACCGTCAGGGCTGCATTAAATAGCATGAGAAAAGCAACAAATGGAAAAAGAACGAATTGTCTGTTTGTGTACTTGTTATAAATTTCATTATCATTATGTTGTGCATAGAGTCCGAACCCGTAATCTGATTATACCGATACCGAGGCCAAGGAACAATGCTCGCCAGTTAGTAAACAGTATAAGTTGGTTTCATGGAAAGTTTATGGCCGTAAAAGAAATCATACTTAAGCTCATTATGGAAAATTTTCATAAATTGTCTACAAGAAAAAGCTATAGAAAAAAAGAATTTATGGCTTTTAGAAATTGGTATATAGTATAGATTGTCATTGTTTGTTTGTATATATAAACTAATAAAAGAGAAATTTCTCTATTTGATACCGGCGTTGGTCGACATAACCTTTTTTCTAATCTGATAAGATTGATGAAAAGATAAACCTAACTATAATTATTAACACAGCAATTATAATTTTGTTGAACTTATGCCTTCTGCGCAGACGGGTGAAATTTTCTGAAATGTCCAAAAACTTGCTAAAAAGATCGTAATAAAAGTTTAAAGCCGATCGAATGAAGATATAGAATTTTATACATTTTCCATAATTCCTTTGTAATGTCTATTTGCATCAGAAAATATTTGTATTGTGAAAAGTTTAATTTTCTAGCTCTTACGGCTTGGGCTGAGCGTTGATAATCAATCAGTCAGTCAATCAATCATGTGTACTTATATCAGAAAATATAATTATAGTCACAAGTTTAATTTTCTAACTCTTACAGATTGGTCTAAGCGTAGATAAGTAATCTATCAGTTATTCAATCAGTCAATAAGATAGTCAATCATTGAGTTAGTCAAGTTAGTCAGTCGATCAGTGAGTGATTCAGTCAGTGGGTAAGACAGATTGTCAGTCCGTCAAGCAATCAGTCAGTTGTCTATCATTGGGTCAATCTGTAAGTCAGCCAGTCAAGCAATCACTCAATCATTTTTTCGTATATATAAGGCCAGCAATTGTCAGCCCTGACGTTCGGTTGTCTTCAGCCCTGAGGCAGCAACTGGTTTTCAATTGATTTGTCTGCTTTCAATAAACTCAAACAAACAAACCGTTCAATCTATCGGAACGAACTGTTCCGTTGCATTCACGCCGCATTCCGCCCCTCAGCCCCACCCCATATTTTACCTCGAACGCAGTTTCTCTTAATTTTTATTATATATATATATACATTTGTATATATATATATATGTATATTGCCACACGCGGCTTATTGGCATATTGACAATTACACGGGCGATACATATAAATTAAGCAAACGGCCGATCGGAGTGACGTCTGACCAGCACTTGCGTCGACCGCGGCAGAGACAGAGGCAGAGGCAGCGACGGTGGCAGCAGCAGCTCAGCTTGATGCGGCTGGCCAAATTTAATTGACAACTTACTGTTGTATGGCTGCCAGGCTGGCTGGCAAGGGTCAGGGGCAAGGGGCGTTGAGGGCAGAGACACGCCGCGCAATCTGTCACAGCTCAAAGATACACAAGCATACACACACACACACAGTCGCACACACACTAACATATGCAGGTTGACCTGGGACGGCTTACAAATTAAAATTCAATATTAACGGTCTGTAAAAAAAAACAAAATAAAAATAATTTAATAGCAACAGCACAGTTGTTGGGGTCGCGGGGGCGGCGTGGAGTAAATAAGGGGGAGAAGAGTACGCCATCGGCCTCGGTGTATTTCCATAATCGTGACTTCATAAAAATTAAACTTCGATTTAAAAATAATGAGCAACATGACGTGTTGTTTGTACGACCAATGCATTCGGTAGTAGGCCAGCCAACATTATCATAATGTTGTTGATGAACAGATAATACAGTCGAAATAAAAACAAATATACATATATACGGACAACAGCCAGTGGAAGCAGTTTATTAAATATGTATAGAGCTATGGCAATTAATTTAAATTTAGAGTTAATTTTAAGTATTTCAAAAAGAATCCAATTTAAAATGTGGATAAAGTACTTTTTAAATGCTACTCAGCATTTTTGTATTGCCTGCAGCCATAAAATGGCTATAGACGGATCAGAATAGAAGTCAAGATAGGGCTATACAAATATAATATTCAAGATTTCAAGTAAATCATAGTCAAAATGAATGATTTATACTATTTGAAGAAAAAGCTACTATATGCTAACGGTTATAGATCTGTCTGTCTGAACTCAGGCACTATGGGAGCTGGAGACATGAACTTGATTTAAAAAGTAATATGATTTAGATTTAAATTTAAATAATAGCAGAATCGCCCTTAAGCGACAAATCCAGGCAAATTTTATATTATAAAAAAATTATTTGGTTTATATTTATACACATTTTTAAGAGAGAGCAATTGTTTTTAATTTCAGACTATTTACGCCTATTAAGTTGAGTCTTCAAGTTTTTTCTTGAACCTACCCGAGACTAATATGCAAAATATATATTTATATACAACATTAAAAAAAACATATTTCAATTATTAAATTATTATATTAAATACTAAAGTTTATCAAATTTAACACGTAGCGCAATATTACAAAACTATTTTGTGGACAGAGGACTGTTTTCCAATCTTGGGTAGCTGTTTGTCAATTACTCTTAACTTTAATGTCTCTTTTTGTCTTTAAATAAAACCTTAAAAGCTCTTACTTTGCAGCCCTATTTGTCTATCTAAAGACTAATTGTCCTAATGCCAACAAAATTGGCAGAAAACAAAAAGTGATCAAGAATATTTCATAGTTTAAAAAATGTATATCCCTATCAAATAAAAGAAAATTATAATACAAGTTTCCTTTATATTTCAAACAACATTTTTTTTTAATTCTGGAAGCTTTTTTAAAAAAGTAACATGTACTTATTAAGTCAATGGTACATGTTATTAAGTATATTTTACACTTATAAAAAATCGTTCCCAAATGGTTAAAAATAGAATTAAACGTATTAGGCGAAGTATGCTCTATAGTGTATAGGGTATTTCCTGAGAATACCTGTCAGTCGAGCACTCTCGCCACGACTGCCTTGCCGATGCTGTTAAATGCAACCTTCAAAGTTTTGCAATGCCATATAGCACAGCAGGATAAACAGCATCGATATCTTCTGGCCTGATGGGATTGTGTTGGCCTGGTCGTTGCATTGACAACGGGCCCAAACAATGGTGTGAAAAACGCAAACACTCAGACACCTCAGCTTCAGCTGGATGAGCAGCTGTCTGACTATGCGTGTGTGTGTGTGCGTGTGTGTGAGTGTGTGGCGCTTGTGGGTAAATATTTTTAATACGCGTCGCATTCAACCGCAATACAAGGCAATTAAATATTTCAAGCCGCACCGCGCCACGTCGTCCCAAGTCCCAATGCCTCTCACATCCGACACAAAAACCCCGAGTCGGGCTCAAAGCGAGTGGCAGCATTTACCGGGACGGAGCGCAAAAGCAACAACAACAACGACCGCTTTTATCCTGCCAGTTGGCGTTGGCGGTCAGGATGCAACTGTCGCCCTGCGCTGTATTTGCAACTGCTGCAGCAACTGCAACTGCAACTGCGACTGCTGCAGCAACGGCAACTGCATCTGTTTGTGGGCAACAATTGTCGCTTGATCTTTATTTCAGTTGTTTTTGCTGTGGTTATACCCTGTTATCAGTGCACATGACTGACAATTGGGTGTATTGCATTTGTATTTGCAAATGTATTGTAGCAGAATTCTGCATCCCCTTTGTAGTATACAATTTGTTGATCTGTATCTCTGTCTCAGAGACTACGTGTGTATATATTTCAAAGTCTAGCTCTAGACTTTCCAATATTTATTTTTGTATAACCTACGCTAAAGAAGTTTTCCTTACTTTCGATAAATGCTTCCTTAACCCGAAATCGATAAATATCGATTTTAGGCCTGTGTTTTTTTGAAATTGTTAAATTCGTATATTTATTAACGATAAGAATTTGTATAACACACCCAAAAAAATACTTGTTTTCTTTCGACGACTGCCAATGTAATCGAAAATCGATAAATATCGTTTGTTTTTACAATCTTTTATCTTGTTCGTATAGATTTGCATTTTACAGATTAATACTTTTTTTACTTGTAGAAAAATGTTCCCAAAATTAAAAAAAACACCCTTTATGTTTTTAGTTCGTATTTACCCTAGGGTATCATATATATGCCCTGAACATTTCATAAGAATTGGACTATAAAGACAGAAATTATATAAATTTAACTAGTTATATAACGAATAACAAAAGGCAGAAGAAGTTTGTGTGTTTTTAAAGGTTTGCGTTGCAAAACTGTGAGCAGGGTAGCTCCCAGTCGGATACTGCTATTATTGTTATTTCTGCCGTTTCGGCATATGCTGCAGGCCCAATGCAATTGTAATTTTTGCGCTTTTGTTTTAATTGGCGCCCATAATAATCAAATAATTTGTTTATTGAAAAACATTTTTTACAATTATGTAAACAACAAATTGATTTCCAGCATGAATAATTGCCTTTAACCGTAGCACGAAAATTCCAGCTTGAAAATCGTGCTGGATTTCAGTACATGACTCGAGGTTTTCGGGCTTTGAGTCTGGGCGAACTAAAGCCTGTAAAAATATATACGTATATGTATATACTTATGTTTATTGCATTGTCCGCTGTTGCTTTATGGGGAATGCAATTATTGAAATAACGCAAATAATAACAGCGTAGAGCAACGCAGGCATCTGTAACAAAGCCAACCCCCCCACCTACCGCTCCCCCACCCACTAACCTGGCCCACTGGGCAATGCGTCTGGCGTCAAATGTCGCACGTTTTTTGCATTTTTGTTCGAGTGTCAAAATATGCTTATTAAAATTCCGTGCAGCACCCCGTTGTGACGGGGGCGATGAGGGAAGCGGAGAGGGAACGGGGAGGGGCTATTGTGCAAGGAGTTACCAAATAGAACACTGAAAACACAATTGCATGCATTGCATTTTACTGCACTTGCGTATGCGGGTCCGTGTGGAGGGGCAAAAACGTTGCCTATTTTTAGGCTGTCAACTTAAATAATAAGAAATAAATCTGAAGATAGGCGGCTTAAAAAAGGAAGATATTGTTGTTCTGTTTTTGGCAATCAAAACTGGTTGCAAAACTCGGCTCCTCTAAATGTTTTAGGAATAATATGAAGTGGATTCTTTCACAGTTTCATGCTGTTAAGTCCGATTTTAAACTGAGAGAAGATTTTTTTAGAAGTATTTCGATGCATATGTACTATGTGCTGAGTAAAATCCCAAAAGATTCTTAAATTCTTGAACAGAATAAAGAACTGATTCTTGTTCTTCTCTGGTTTCGAAATATAGTTTAGAAATAATTAAAAACTATTTGTATTCCAAATTTGTGCCTGCATAAAGGAATAATGCAAAAATATGCATTATTCTTTAATTTACTATTAAAAACTTTAACTATATAGGTATATAACAAAAATTTTTAAATTTTCAACATTATCCGTGGTCAGAATTTTATTAATACGGATGCAAATAGGGCGTCGTCTAAAAGACGAAGGATGACTTTAGTTAATATTTATTTATTGCAAGTTATTCAACTAATAACTTTTATTTCAAGATTGACTCAGACATGGGAAAATATTAAAAGTCCTTGTATTTTACTTAAATTACCTGGAATTACTTAGAATTTGCAAGGGCTTTCGCTCCAATTTCACAAAGGACAGAAAGCTCCTTCAAGGCAAAAAAATGCCTTTATAATATAAAAATTTAAACCGAAATTTGGATCCGCTCTGGTCACATTTTTCGCGGTCGGAATGAGAGTAAAGCAATTTCAAAGCTAATTTGTGCTATGTGCCCTGGCGGCCAATGGGAGGTTCTGGCGGTGGGGCGCAAATGATCCGGTGTGTGCAGCAGAGAGGGTTGGGGTCTGGGGGTTGATTTAAATAGCAGGGGGTGGGGATGCAGGAGCTGTGCAATGCATTTGATAAACTGTCACTGGGAATGGCAACTTCACTTTGGGCATATTTAATGAAAATGTTGCCAAATGGTTGGGTGTGCATGAGTCGAGCGGAGCTGGGGAGGGGGCGGGGCGGGGCGGGGGGTTGATTTTGACGTAACACTTTGGTTGCGATTTGACATGACAAATATGTGCATTGGCATGCACGACAAACACACACGAGGGAGGCAAACATGCAACATGATAATGAAGCAACTGCAGCAGTCAGCATTATCATCATCATCGTCATCATCATCATTAGCATTAGCATTATGATGGGCACGAATGTCGTCATTATCATTATCTGTACGCTGATTATCGTGTTTGAAGTGCGCCCCATTTTGCATTTGCGCATTGCATGATTCAATAATGATTGAATTAATTGCGTTAATAACTGACACTAGCCACAGCACGGCCAAAGGACAAGCGGACTAGGGACTACGGACGGCTGTCAACCTGCAGCCTACAGCCTGCATCCTGCATCCCACGTCCTGCCCGCCCGCTGCATCCTGTGCTTGGCCTCTGTCTCGAGGCTCAAAGGCGCTTTGTGCCACCATCTTGAGTGTGTGCGCGTGGCAAGCTCCGCCGTCGACAAACTCAGGCATACAAATCGAATTTGCTGCTAAGTAGCCGCAGCCAGGGACACGGCCGAGTCCTGTGGCCCCGAAATTAGTGATTTTGATTTGCGCATTACGCATACGCCATGTGTGTGCGTGCACTCGCAGAAAATTGCCAAGCGTTGTGTACTTAAATTCCCGAAAAACCTTGTTGAAAATTCTCATTTCTCGGTGCTTTTTTCCAATCATGAAAACTTCTAAGTAAAATATTAATGTCATTTATCAGGGTATTTACATTAAACAATTTTAAAAGCAACTTTCTTTTAATGAGTATTTTTTAGGCTTGCAAAGTATTATAATACTCTTTAATGTAATGTATAATGTATTGATCAGTATTAACAGCCGGTTCGTTATAGCTATGTTCCTCTGTAGGTATATCCATTTCTATGCAAATTGGAGTCCTTTTAAAGGAAGAATCGTTCTATGGAAAACTTGTTTATTTTTCAAGATATCCGAACTAAGCTTAGACATTGAAAGTGGGCTCAATATATCGGCCCACTATATAGCTTCCATAAGAAGGGTCGGTCAAAAAAAAGTATTTGTCTACAAAAACTTGTTTGTTTTTAAGATATCCTAATATGCTGATATTGTAAAGATATCTTGTACAAACATATACAAGATATTTTGACCAAACTGACAATGCTGCTCACATATAAGCAAAATATATAAGTTATCAAGCTACAATATAAAATAGTCTTCTTTAGGAATAGTCTTTTTTTGTGCATCAATCAACAATTTGTTATTATTTATGCAAAATTGCAATAACATCAAGTAGGACTTAAGCTCAATTAAAGAATGCTCGAAAACCAAATGATTCTGTTTTTTAGGTTTTCTGTTTTTCTCTGAGTGTACGTGGGTGCGTGTGTGTGCCGGCTCATTGTCTGTCGCCTGTCTCCTTTCGACCCATCTCTGACCGTGCGTCTATTTGGCATTTGCTCATTGACCGTTTGTTGTTGGCATTTGATTGATAACATACGATTAATAAAATATTGAACAGCCACAACACACTCCAGCTAAACTCCTCTGACACACACACACGCACACTCGCATGCACACACCTCTGCGATTTCGTGGTGCAACATTGTTGCAAAAAAGCATAAATCAGTTATTTCCCAACTAATTTATAATAAATTGATGGCTTCAATGGTCTCCGCCAATTTTTAGTTGAGTTTGACTACAATATAATTTGTTTATTTCGTACCAATTTGATGCATGTCTATTGTAATAACTGTAAACAGGAATATGCTTTTAATGTGTTTGCCAAAACAATCGAAAATGTATAATACATTACAATTACAATGCATTTTGATGACTTGAGAACCGTTTTAAATTAGCTCGATAAATAAGTTATAGAATGTGAATAACAAGTTGGTTTAAAGGCAATACTAAAATTTCGTTAAAAAATAAAATTATATACAATTTTTCATAAATATATAGATTATATATATAGAAGCAGAAGTTCTTAATTTTCTCCAAGAACATAAGCATATAATATCGTTCCGCTTAAATATTTAATGCAGGATATGTTGTAATAAAAATAAAACATATATTTTATCTTACGCAAATTGCGGCAAATTAAAAATTGAAGAAAATAAAAAATTCGACACATAAGTATTATATTATACTCTACACAGCTGCAGTTTTCATTAAATTTCAAGACAGCCTTTGAATTTTCTAGTTGCAAATTTTCTTCGAATTTATTCAGTTCGTTTTTTTTTGTTCCTCTTTTTTTAGCTGAGTGTTATGAGTGTCTTATACATATCCGTGCTTATGATTATTATTTTGCGCCCGCTTTTGTTTCATATGCATAAGTTTTGAGCGACGTGTGTGTGTGTGTGTGTGTGTGTTGCTGAAAGAAACAAAAGTAAAGGGAAAAGCTCGCTCACGCGTTAGCTACAAGTATATTAAAAAGTTGAACGGGCAGGGGGCACGGGGAGTGACAACTGGCAGACATCAACCTTTTGGCACCTTTGTCTTTCTGCCGCATCTGTTTCACACTTTTAATTTGACACACACAAACACACACACACACACACACACACACACACCTGCCCTGTTAGACAAAGGCACAAAGTTTTGTTTGATTCCTTTTGTGTGTGCAGCCAGCGACGACAGCAACAACAACAACAACAACAACATCAGACAAATAATTATCATTGATACAAAAGCATAATGCATAGGAAGATACTACAGCATGTTCACATGTATGTGTAAAATAGAAATACAAAATACTCGAAACATGTTCACACTCGCATATGTTTATAAAGATATTCATATATATACGTATATAGTATATACATTTGCCTGATTAAAATGCCAAGTTTGTGCATCTCTTGATACAAAATTGTGAGATTTAAACAAAAGTTTTGCGACATTTTCTCAGCTTGTATTTATATTAAAGTTCAATTACCGAAGGAGCTTTTGATTGCAGTTTCGTGATTTAATTTAAAAAAAAACGAATAAAACTGACCTAGTTCCTTGGACATAGCTGTAGCTCAGGATAAAGTTAACAAGTAAGAATATAAAATATTAAAATATAATTCTCAGTATAAAATTTATAAGAACAACCAATTGAGCAATACTCTGTTTACATATAACGACTGATAAAGATTTATTAATTGTGATTCTAAAGATAGATAGAGAGAGAGAGAGCTAAAGTGAGAGATAGAGATCGACAATAGGTACGTGTTTGGTGATATACTATTGTGGAAGATATAAACTTTTGCAAAGCCTGATTTAAGTGAAAATATAGATTTGGTCTTTAAATAATAATAATAGCTTTCGTGTGTAAATATTAAATAGAGACTAATAATTAATGATAAATTGGTTAACTATATATAAATAAATAAAACTCTCGACTGGCAAACCCAAAACACAAAGCACAATGCATTAAATTAAGTTTATAAAAGTTAAACTGGCTGCTATGTCATTCAACTTTAAAGTGTTTTAGAGACATTTATTTAAATCTGAATGCACACTAAGAATCTTATAAATATAAGAAATATATAAGTGTCTACAAAGTAATTATTTATATTTCAATTTTCTTGCATTATGCTTATCTGGCTTTACTCAGCCATGGAAAGATGGCTGCAATGCTGTCGATAAATGCCCCGTGAAGCCAGCAGAAGGAACAGCTTATAAAATAATGCTACTTGTATTGTACAACCTGCATTATATGTACTTATCAACTATAGTAACCTGTTCAAAATCTGTTCAATCCCTGTTAGTTGTTGTGTTGTCTTGACGCGGTCATGCCTGAGAAATTCTTGTGCGGTGCTTGAATCAGACGCTCAACTAGCCATGAAACCGTACACTTATGCGCACACTTGAGTTTAGCACCACACCAATACACACACACAAACACACACAAATTGTGGGGATGCCTGGGCTGCTTTTGCTGGTCGCCCAGGCAAATGTGCCACAAATGTGCGCCCGCAAAGTATGCTATGGAAAATGTAGCCCGCTGGCACAAACGGGTGGCTGCTGCTTAAGTTGAGACTTACATAAATACATATATATAAGTAGGTGTGTGTGTGTGAGTGGGTTGTGCCGCCAGACACAACTTGGCAGACAGCTACTGCTCCTGCTGAGTGCTGCAACAGCGTCTCAGGCGCATGCAAATGTCCTTGCAGCTAGCTGCTGCTCCTGCTGCTGCTCTCTCCTCTGTGCAGCGGCCAGTTGTGCTGACTGCCACTTTTGCGCTCACTTGACTCTTAAAGCTTGCAGGCTAAGGAGGCGCAACAAGTTGCAGCTACCACACAAAACAAAACAAAAGACGAAAAACAACAAAAACAAAAAAAAGAAACAAAATAAATGAAGGGCAGAGGGCAAAGCCGAGACAGACAGTTCCTTTTTAAGCACTTCCCAAGAGTATTTGAGCCTTGTGACGAAATGTGTAACGCCTGGCAGGAGATTTGACGGAGCCCTTTAAGCATATATCTTCTTGATCGTTTAAAGCTGACTTTGCAAACTTGTTGCTCCGTTTTAAAGCTTTCGTTATGACACTTGAGCTCTGACTTTTTGTTAAATAATTTATAATTGTAATAATTACTATGCTTTCGACATATCGATAAATTCTTATCAACAAAGGGCATTTATATTGTACAGCTTAAATAGGAGCAATCGCTCGAAATATATGTTTTTGTATGATTAATTTGTTTGTTATTTAAGATATTCTTACCAAACTGGGCAGTTCAGAGTGTTAATGTGATCCTAATAATATAATAAATCTTATCAAGATCTGCCCAATGTAAATGTGAAAAATAAGATGTTGTTTGATTTTTAAGATAGAAATAATAATCAGCCTCGAAGATATATGTTAATCATCTGCTTGTTATTTGCAAGGGTATTTAATCTACGGCAAGCGAACTAATCTGCCTCTTTATTTTCGTTGTTTTTTATTGGGTCCCCAAATCACGAGCACGGCACAAACAATAAAAGCGCAAAAATAGCTGTGAAAACATGCTGTCGACTGACTCGAAACTGAACCTTTTTCAAACCAGGGCGGCGAGGTGTGGCAAGGTGGCACGGGAGACGGCAAGTTGCCACATTAGGGCCAAATGCCGAAAGTAACTGAGCAAAGCGCAGTCCACAAATGCTGTCAAAGTGCCGCATAAGGATGCAAACTGGGTGGTTTAAGCACTTGATGTTATATTTTAGGGGTTGGGAGGGGGGGGGGGGGGGTGTGGTGACGGGGTGCCTTTCGGGCTGGGGTATTTTTTGGGCAGGTCCTTCGGCTTTGGCGTGCGTCTGCCTGAGCTGTCTGTGAGGGCTTGTCTCCTGTCTCTGGTTTCTCTTTTTGCATCTTTTATTTTATTTTTCTTGGTTCCGGGTGGTTGCTGGCTGCACTTGACCTTGAGCTGAAAGCCAAGTCGTCAACAGGAGGCCACACACACTCATACACACACAGAAAGAGAGCGAGTGAGAGAGACAGAGAAAGTGCGACGGTGTGTAGCATACTTTTTGGGGTTGGTGTGCCACACATTTTGTGATTTTGCGTGTGTTTGTGCGACTGTAAGTTGTGCCAGGATATCAGCAGACTTGCCGGCTGCTGTCTGCTGCTGTCGCCGCTTTTCCTCTCAATTTTCCTTTTCGTTTTTCCCCATTTGCTCCAGCTACTTAAACTTGCGGCTCCTTTTGTGCGGCTGGCTGCTGTCTACATTTTCCTGTTGCCTTGGTAAAATCTGTTTGCGTTGATTTCGGCATATTTTTCCAACTGTGTGCGTGCGTATTTTGTTTGCGCCTATGTCAGTGCTACGCAATGCACCAACAACAACAGCAGCAGCAACAGCAACAAAATGACAGCTGCTGTTTTGTTGTTATTTGTTGTTGTTGTCGCCGCATTTATTTGTGGTTTCCGGGTTTTTGTGGCTTTTCAGCAGAAGCGCAACATGTTGCCGGACCTTTTACAGGCAGCAGTGGCACCCACACAACCACGCTCAAACACACATACACACACACACACGCACAGTTTCGACAACTTGTTGCTCTCTGTGTCTGCGCACAGAATTTATTTATTTATTTTTCTTTTACCAAATGCTAAATTTTAATTTGTTGATTTACAGCTCTGACACACACACACACACACACACGCACAACAAACTTTTGTATAGGCCATTTATTTAGCTGTTAAAATATGTTTTTTTTCGAGCATCCCCCTCCCCTCTGCCTCCCGCCTACCCTTAGCGAACTCGCATTTCATGCTATGCATTTTTAATGCTTTTTTTTGCGTGTCCATTTGTCATAGTGCAAAAATAATAATTTGTTGCATGTTTCTAGTTTGGCTGCACACACACATACACACACGCTCGCAAAGGTTTATTAATTTTGTAATCCAATGTTTTTGCGCATTTAGCTAATTGCTCTCGCAATTGCATGTTTTTTTTCTAGAGATTTTTTTTAAATTCGTTTTTTAGCTGAGCTTTGATTTTGTCGAGCTTTATATTAAGGCAATTTATCACGGAATGTGGCAGATTTTAATGCAATTTGTTAAGCATTTTGAAGTGTAATTAATTGAAATTGTTTACTGATTTTGATTAAGCAAATTTTAGTCATTCATTTGTGTATAATTAGTATTGTTATTTAATGTTTTTATGAGTTGAATAGATATTAGATATATATTTATATTTGCAGTAAATAACGATTTGGAGGTGTAAAAATCATATTTATAATTTTCCAATTAACGGGTGAATGAGCATAAAAGCAAGCAAGGACGCACGAGGAACTTGAGAGACTCCGGAACTTCGGACGTCAACGACAGAGGTTAGTCACTCCTAACTTTTCTACTACAATATAGTATAAGAATATAGCCTAGGAAATGTCCCTAACTTTGTGAAACCCATTTCTTCAAATAGTTTAGTTTTAAATATGTGTGCACAAAAGTGCCGGAATGGAGGGTACTTGAGAGATCTTCCTTCTCAGACCACAAGTACATCCAATATTTAAAGCAAAACGAAAGCAAAACGTATACGAAAGCAAACAGATACAAAGACTCCTGAGGACCTTAAGTATCCTTCAACATTAAGGACCACATTGGGTCTAACCTATATAAATTACATATTTATATATACAGTTTCATATTCTCTTAAATAAATATAAATAAATAAATAAATAAATACGTAAAAAAATATATAAATACAAGTTGTTAGTCTAATGTTTTAACCTATTAACTATGCTTTTTTACTGATTTTTATTTATATTTTATAACAATTAAGAACTGAAAAGTACCTATCTGCATTTATATAATGTTCATATATTTTCTAGTTTAGTTATAAGTGCTCAAAGTTTTTGAAACAATAACTATATATTTATCGCTATGAAATCTATGTAAAGTCGATTGATTCACATAAATTAAATGAAGAAAAAACCTTAGCAGAGGCCATACCCTTATATATCTCTTATATTATTTGATCCCTTTAACTTGATTTTTTAATGCACAAATTATTTAGTGGGCCGGTGTTTAACTGGTTTAATTATAAAGTTGACTCAACTCTCAACTCATATACGAAACCAACAATTGCTGAACCGTTAAGACACAACAACAAGAAAAAGAAAGAAAGAAAACGCAGGAAATCAACGGCAGGTTTAGCGGCCCACGACAGCGCAATAGCATTAACTAAAAATAAAACAACAAAACTAAAACAGTTTTTTGTTTCGTATTATAATAATAAAGTGGCAATGTCGCAAGTGGCAAGTGGCAAGCGGCAAACGGCAAGCGGCAAGTGGCAAGTGGCATAAATTGCAGCCTCATTCAAGCGACTGTGTGGCGGAAGTAGCAGTAGTCGTAGGTAGGCCAAAGTGAATTGCGTAGAGCAGCTGGTGCAGGAGGCGCAGGGGCGGGGCAGGGGGAGGAGACCCAAGAAAAGCGCCGTTTGCTGCCAGCAATTGCTAGCTAAAAAATAACCCCCAGAGCTCCCTTTTCCCCCTCCCCGCTCGCACTGATATTTATCTGCATTTATAAGTAAAGAGTAGCATACGGGTTTTTACTATATATATATACATATATATATATATATATATTTGTATGTAGATTTGTAATCAACGACCAACAGCAGCAACAACAATAACAGCTGAGGAAGGCAACATAAAAAACAACAACTACAACAACATGTGTAATGTGCTGTGTTGCGGCAATAATCACTCTCTATGATGTTGTTGTTGTTGTTGTTTGTTGTGCCACATATGAATGAATGCCTCTATATTGTTGTTGCTGCTGTTGCTGTTGTTGCTACACGCCACTATATGTCGGCATTTAACTTCTCAACTTTTTTTGCATTGTCCGTTTGACGTGGGCGTCTGTTGGGGTGAGGGGGGGGGGATTGGGGGGCGCTGGAGGAGCTGGACGCTCGCTTGGAAAAGCAAGTGCAGGAAACTACTTTGCATTTAATTGTCTGTAATGACGTGCAATATAAAATGTTAAAATCTAAAAATGTAAAAAACCAACACACTAACACCCACACACACACACACACACACGTACAGCGGGAAACGTTGTCGACACAGTTACAAGTGGAAAATGTTTTACAGTTTTCATTTTGCATCGGCCTTGCCGATGAAAACGATGTGTTGATGTTTGATATGCATTAAAAGTCAGCTGCTTCATAATGTATGCAGATGTACGTTTTTTGCATTAAGACTTGTTCTAGTTATTCTTGCTGCTGCTGTTGTTGGTTTCATAAGCGCACAGATTTATGAGAAAGTCTGGCTAAATCATATGTTATTATTATAATAGTTTTAAATTTCGCCCGTGGGTGACGTCGGATTATTAGCCAGCTTATTTTGCTGGCAAACTTAATGGCTACTGACAGGGGGATCATTTTGAAGCTACCAAAATCAGTAGCTTTCGTGCTTGATCAATGCTTAGCCTCTAGGTGTTTTCTCCATCTCCATCGCCCCGTCGAAAAATGTGTTAATATTTTAATAATAATTCTTTACAGATGGTACTATATTATATTAATTCAACCAATTCATTTTATGTATTCTTATTCTTTATATATTATTATATTTCTGCTCTAGGTCATGTTAAAGTATTATTGATGAAGATCATTTGGGGTCTTTAATTTTATTAGCTAATCAAAAGATCAAAGGAGCAAGGTTGTTAGCTTATAAATATATCAAATATCGATAATAATAATATTTATAATAATAAAAAAATTGTAAGTGCATTTTAAAAGCGGTTTGATATAATTTGATTAATATTAATTTCACATCTAAGATGTTTCTTTCTGGTTTTCTTCAAGTTACATCTGTAAGAAGTTAATCTTGCCTAGGACATAAGTCCGATCTTCTTTCAACGTAATACAAAGTGATCAGCTGAATTTATTTAAAAGCTTAGCATATTTTTTATGTTTTTTATTATTAACCAAAACGTTGTGTTTTAAGTATTGTTGTATTAATCAATTGCAGGTAATGATTAGAAGCTATCGAACTAACTAATAGGGTTTTATTTTGTGCAGAATTCTCTAAAAATCACTTAAAAAAAAAAAATAGAAAAAAGGAATTTTAGGAAATGTTAAAAATAAAAACTTGAGACATAATATTAATTAATTCAAACAAGAAACCTTAAGAAACATCCGCCAAGAAACACTGCAATCTTCGACTTTAACCTTGCAGTGTATTACCGCTTCGGCTTTCTAAATTCTTACAGCCCTTTCTTTTGCAAGTATGCTAGTTTTTTGCACCCTGAGCTACTCGACGTTGGTTTAACTGCTTTTTGCAACTTTAGGTTAACTTCTTATACGTTTTCTGCTTGCAACGCTTAAGTAAGAGACGTATTGTGGCACGTTTTTGCGCCCGCATGCCACACAGTTCTTGCTTCTAGCTGCTGCTGGTGGAGTTTTTCTGGCATGGCTTATTAGCTGACAACCTTTTGGCGTCTGCTGACTTTTGATTTATGTCTGGCAATGGCTTTTTACGAGTGTCTGTTAAAATGTGAAATGTGCATTGATTGCTCCACATTTTCGAACTGTTAATTACGGTAACAAATTATCGTAAATTAGTTCGGATCTTGGCCAGTAAACTTGGCAATTCTATTAACTTTTTAAATTGTAAAAGGCTTCACTCAAAGTCTCAAACTGAACTCAATAAATAATGCAGGCCCTGACTTCCTGCCCCCACACCCGCCCCCACTCAAAGAGCACAACTCCAACCACAAGGCGTTACAAAATCGAAATCAACACCGCCCCCCCCCTCGTTCACCGTTTCCCGTTCTCCACCTCCCCGCGGCCCTTGGAGTCCCTCACTGCCTGGGTTTTAAAGGGGCTTACGTGCGCAATTGTGCGCTAAAACCAAACATGCATATTTTCACTTATTATTTTCATACATAGAAGAGGCATAAAAAAAACAACATTGCAATAATAAGGCAGGGTTGCATGGACTATGAGTTACTCAGCAATGAACTGAAGCTGTTTTGGAGTTATTTTCTCAACTTGTTTGCGTGCTGGCATGCTCTTCATCTATTGTTTTGTGTAGATCATAGCTTTTGAGAGCGTCTGACTGATAGATACCCTTTACTTAGCTGGTTTACATTTATTCGTTATGCCAAATTTCCTGTCTCTACTTTTATTATATCCCAAAATGTCGGCAGAAACCAACGATATTTATCGGCTTTAGTACAACAGCCACTTTGAAAAACCCTACAGGGTATAGAAAAACATTGAGTCTGAGCACAGGAAATCGACACACACACACACTCACACACACGGACAATGTTGCCGCCCCGGCCATGACGACTGCTCTGGTCGATCTATTGAGCCGTGAATATGTTGGAATATATAATCAAGTGTAAAGCAACACGCCCCCTTCGGCCACCACCGCACGGCAAGCAGCCGCCAGTGCGGAGTTGTGGGCTTAACACCCCTTTTTTGACTCTTGGCGGGCGCACATGACTGAGTCTCAAGTCGAGTCAATCACCGCCAGAGCGTCGGGTAACCGGGAGCCGGGAACCGGGAGCTGGGAGTAGTCGAGTCACAAGGCACATCACTTGCTTCGTTTGCCGCACAAGTGAATCATAATAATATTAAATTTGATTTTCAGCCGGCTGCGGCGGTAGGCAAAAAGGACTCGTTTTTTCTACTTTTTTTTTCTTCTCCTTCTGTGACGCGTCGTAGAAATTGCGCTGATTGCGCAAAAGTATCGATGACTCTACTACTTGAACGCCCCTCACATTCTGTGGGCGTGTCGAGATTGAGCACTGAGTGCCTGTAGCAGCTGCTTCCTCTTCTCCTGCTCCTGCTCCTGCTGCTGCTTAATCAAATTTGATGCGAGAGAGAAAAATGTTCGACTTGGGCATACAAATAATGCAATTTGCAGCCAGCAACAGCAACATTGTTGTTCAAATATGTATATAAATATATATTTATATATATATATATATATATATATATTTGTGTGTAGCATGCACAAAAACTTAAATAAATAAAAGCCAAAAACGGTGCATGCAACCGTTTGGCGTCTGCATTTTTATGGTTACTGCGTACTCGAGGCGATGCATTTTATATAGTAGCCTGGCTTTTACGGCTGCGCCGCTGCCTGCACCTGCACCTGCCACCACCCACCACCCACAGTGGTTGTAAATTTCATTGTGGACCAACGCAGCTGGCTGTTGCCTCAGCTCTTGGCCTTGGCAACATTTGCAGCTCGGCAACAATCTTGCCAACGTTCGCATTTTACGACTGATTCTCTAGAGTTTATCTGGCACTCATGTGTGTAAATTACACAGTTTGGATAAAAACCATTTTTTTGTTTTTAAAACTAATCCAAGAGTTAGAAAGAGCTACTTTTAGGTATCTGACTAAGTGAATACCCTGTAGATGATTTGAAAGTAAGTTACAACTCACGATCTATAAGTTTAACTTTATCAATTTCAGATAAGTTTTTTGATATTAGCACTTCTTGGAAAAGAAAAAATCAACAAATACTAACTTATATAACTGTTGGTTCAGTTATTTTTAGACATGTTTCAAATTTAAATTTAAATTTAAATATTTTTTAAATGACAAAAAACTTGTTTAATGCGCAACTTTTCATAAAAGTTAAAAGCCTTGATTTTTTTATTGATACACTTTCACTTTTTAAATTAATTTATATTTATAATCAAAATTAAATAAAATGAAGTCATATTTGGATAACATTTCTTTACGATGTGTATTTGAATATGTTGAGCAAATTACTTTATTATAACAGTTCGAGTTAAATATAGTTACAATAGTAATAAATAAATCGAAATGCATTAAAACTGTGCGCTAATTCAAACTTATCCCGAAATCAAATAGTTATCATTATCAAGCGAATACCTTATTAATGAATTAAGTTTATTCTTTCGTTCTCGTTTAAAACGTTGATTCACAGAAATTTTTAAATTAAGAAATAAAATACCTGCAATTAAAATTGAGTTCAGTTGTAATGCTCGCACATTTTTTAAAATAAAGTACCACACTGTCAACTTGCGTTTATTTATTGCTGACACTGTCTTCTGTGTCTGCTGCGCCTTTTGTGCCTAATTGTTGTCTGCCCCCCTCCCCCACCTGCAACGCCAACATTTGCCGTTGGCATTTGAAAATTTGATTATTTAGCGGATGTTTAATTGCACCTATTTAATTTTCGCATGTGGTACGCGGGGTAATTAGTATTCGTATGTTTTCATTTTCATTTTCATTTTGAATTGCAATTGTCATGTAGTTCGCCTTTTATTTTATTTTTTAGTTTTTATTTCTTGTTGTCGCCGCCTGAGCATCAGCATCAGCAAGTGCAACAACTACAGCAAAAACAACAGCAACAACAACAACATCAGTTGCTCGCTTGTGTGCTCAGCACCGGAGAATAACAATTAAACTAAATTTAAATTATATGTGTAATACTTGCTGCTGCTGTTGTCTGCCCCGCCCCCTTTCCCCCTCTCGCCTTGCTGCCATAATTATACTACATAAAACTATAGCAGAGGAGGCGGCAATCGCGACGCAACATTCGTCATCGTCAACATCATCGTTGCTAACCGAGTGTTGAGGTCTCTCTTGTTTCTATACCGTGCACATATTTAATATGGCCAAGAAGGGTATATCAATGTTGTTGCAATGTTTGTAGCGGCCAGTAGTGGAAATTTACGACAACTGAAGCTATAAATATATTATAGATTTGGAATTAGGTTGCTCTTACTTTAATATAATAAATAAAAAAACTAGTAAATTAGCATAAAAATCTTTAAGCCTAACATGAATACTAAAGAATTGAATAGAGAGCTACCGATTAATTATTATTAATAATTAAGATTATTAGCCTTTCCCTTACTTGGTTTAATTCAACCCTCTGCTCACTTACTTAATAAAGTAGCATTAAAATAGGTTAACCCTTCATGAATACTTGAGAATCGCATAGGGAGGCACTAATTAATTTTTATACTTTAGTTGGAAACCAAAAGAAGTTAATCTAATTCTCAACTGGTAACAGCGAATCTTTTAGTCGACTTAAACACTCTAACTCTGTTGTTGCTGCTGCTGTTGCAGTTATTGTTGCTGTTGCATATTTATTTATTATTATTTTTGTAATGCGTTGCTTTGCCGCTTGGCTCGTTCATTCGTTCGTTCGGTCTTTTGTTGGCTTTTTATTGTTGCATTATAATTTCTACTTAGCAAAACTGAGGATGTGATGCAACTGTTGCTGTTGTCTCTGCTGCTGCCAGTTGCTGCTGCTGTTGCTGCTGCTGTTGCTGCTTTAATTTCATTACAATTTTTTGCCGCTGCTGTTGTAGTTATTTCTCAAATAAATCGCACACATTTTGTATGCAATTATTTTTTTGCGCTGACAAAAGGCCCCGTAAGTCAATGCAAAGAAAAGTTGTTATTGTTGTTGCTGTTGTTGCCGCTGTTGTTGAGAAAAGTCATTTGCATTATGCAGCGCGCCGGAAATTGTTATTAGTAGTTAGTAGTTTTTTTTTTTATTTATTTTTTGGCTTAGCTGCCATGAATTGGACTTTTAAATGCTGCTTTTGACTTGGCATATTTTTTTTACATGAAATTTATTTATATGCAAATGTAATTTATTTGCGCTGAAAGCTAAACAATAAAATGTGCCAGCTTTTTCACATGTGATTAAAATCGCCGCAGCATTCACACTGCATAAATATATATATTGTTTATATATATATTTTTTATATATATATTTCTTGATAGTTGTGTCTAATTGTGTATATATATATATATAGTTGCAATACAGTTATGCAAATTATGCTGGCTACTTAATGGCACTTAATTGTTAGCTTCCTGCGGCCGCAGGCACGTGCACAAACAGTTGACTTGTATGCAACAATGGCAACAACAACAGAAACAACAATAATCAAAGTTTATCGCCAAGTAACGCCACTTTGTCACATGACACGGCCAAAACGGGCGTTAACAAAAGTTTAAATAAACTGCCAGCATAAAAATCTATGCGACTGCCAACCAACCCAGTCGGCCAGCTAGAAGTTGGCCAAGTTGTGCACCCAGGCAACAGCCATGCCAATGGCGTCATCCTCTCAACGTCATGAACTTCGCGGCTAAGTCTCAACCAGCCACGACCCAACAGCTAACAGCCAACGGCCAACAGGCAACGGCTAACAGCCAAGAGCCACCAGCCACCAGCCACAAGCCGGCACAAAAAGTGGCTAAAGTAAAAAGCTGTGAACAAAGCTTTAACTTTACAGCTTTCAACTAAATTAATTTACTTTTATGGCGCTGCCTTGTGGACTGTCGAGGACAACGTGGTCTACATAAGCGCATTCTGCCTGGGCCCTGGCTAACCAGCTAAGCATTGTTAGTCAAACACTCTACAAGTGGGGCTTAGTTCATTTGTTAGTGGCTTTAGCTGCTCGCTGAGGTGAAAAATAGTTTTTAAGCTGATCAAAACAATTATATTAATTTGAAGGCAGTTAATCGCCTGTTTACTACAGCCGTAGAGATTCAGTGCGGGCTAACTAAAAATATATATATGGAATAAACCTAAGGAATATTTATAAAGCATATAAGATCTTTTTTGATTTCTTACAGCCCAGCTAAGTAAAAGCTAATTGCATTTAATTGAGCAGAATTGCCCTTGAACGAAAGATTCTCCTAAATTGTAAAAATCTTTTCTCTTAAGGAATTGTTTTCTTATAATTAGTAACATTAACCATTCATATCAAATAAATGTAAATCCTTGGCAAAAGTTCTTTGTGCAGGCATTCAAGTGAATGAAAAATGAGGGCTCGGATTCAAATCTTAGGCAAAAATTTCAATTACATTTCTTTCATTCATATTTAAGTACATTTAAATATAGATACAGAAATTTGCAACGAGTTTCATTAACTAACTGCTTGGAGTAGAAATTTGACATAGATCAATTAAAACCAAAACCAAAAAAAATAATATAATTTTGAATTTATTTACGAAATTTCCATATCATCTGCATAAACATTTTCACCGAGAGAACATTTGCTAATTCCCTCAATATAAAATTACCCTCAGTTAAGCTAGTTCTTGCTACTGAATAATTCGATATTTACTCCTTACATAAGCTAGGGTATTTTAACTTTCCGGAGTTTGTGTTCTTTTCTACCTTTCCTCCATTGAGTTTTTAAGCGTTTGCTGTTGGCTAGTTACAACTTTTTCTCCTTGCACAAATTGTTATAAATGAAATACAATTAAATATGGTGGTGCGTCCGGCGGTGCCAGTGAGTAATGCAGATTACGTATACGCCGCGTGGGGCCCAAAGCCAAATCAATGCTGCAGCTGGCTTGGGCTCGGGCCACAACTAATTCAAGCCGGCAATAAGTCAGCGCAAACAAACGTTGACCGCAGACCAGCCGCAAAGTGTCCGCAGTGACGACCCACAACAACAACAGCAGCAACGACAACAACAGCAGTAACAGTGAAAAAAGGAGAAGAAACCGAGCAGCAGCAGCCAAGTGCGAACTGCAAGGACGGACTCCCCTTTTTGTATTATTTACTAAATTGGCGACAAATGCAAAGCAAAAAAACACGCTGAACAATGCGAAGGGAGAGAGGGAAAAAAACAAATAAAAATAAAGTCCATTTAACTGTAGTTTAGCCTGGGTTTTTGCGGTCGGTCTTTGTGTGTGTGTGTGTGTGTGTGTCAATAAATACAAGCATAATAAAAAATGCTAAGGAAATTGCAGAGTAAAGCAAATAAAATTAATTGAATTCCAATCAACTAGAAATGCAACCAACCGCCAACAACATCAACTACAACACCAACAGGGGCGTCCATAAGAACAATGCCACTGCAAAGGTGACCAAAGCTAAATTTATTTATTAAATTGTAAAAGGCGCCAACCCTGGCAGCAGCGGCAACAACAACACAAAACAAAAAAATGCAATTAAATTGTAAAGTCAAAGACGGGAGCTGGCTGGGCGGTTAGGTTGACGCCAAGGAGCGTTCAGCTGACTTCATAAGTATTTAAATACCCTGTAGTCTTAAAATACCACGTACGGGTATGACAAAAAGGCAGCTTTGCCTATCCCATAAAAAAGGTCGAAGATCAAAACAGTCTACTCTTTATATTTATCTCTTCAGCCCTTTATGCTTCAAAAAAGTTGGGCGCCAGGACTAGGGTATCTGCTGGAGCAGCATTCGCAACAAACTCAGAACGTAGTTGCTTATTATAATGTAATTTTATGATTTCGTCGCCATTTTCTTGCTAAATTATAGCATAAATAGAAATAGAAAAAAATTATAATAAAAACGGCCAAGAAAAGACGAAAGAGAACTGCAGAGGGGTCTGCTAGAAAAGAGGAGCGTTGGGGTGGGGTCGAGGGGGCACTGGGTGTTGGGCAACGCGCAGTCAATTTGCATAAAACCGATCGATATTTTTGATTACATTTACAATACATAGAAAAAGAGACAGCGCACCGGTTTTCTAGTCGAGGTCGCTTCGATTCGATGGGGCAGAAGAACAGGAGGGCGAACAGGTCGCGGGGGAGGGGCATAAGCACTAAATATATAATTTTGTCATTTAAATTGCCCTGTCCTCGTTGTTGTTGCTTGCTGGCTTTCGTCGTCTACTTTAGATTTAAAATACGCTTAAATTCAAAATAAATATAATTATAAGTACCTACAGTAGAATGCAAAATTAAAGGACAAAAACCTGACGGCATATTAATTATTATACAAGACACAATATTATGAGGGCGTGGCTGGTATAAAATTATGAAAAGTGCTACCCCCAAAACGACAGGCGCCGCGCAAATGTCGTCTCATTTTTATTATAAAAATAAATTATAATTTGATCCTTGTGCGCAAACAGTCAACGGAACGCACCATCGAAGGACCCTCGGCAAAGGGGACCGTAAGGCAAAAAAAGTTGTGTCAGAAATGTTATGTTCACTCTGAAGTATATCTCCTTCATTGTTTCCATTCCAATAACTTGGTCAAAACCAAGCCGATTTCCATGCGAGACGTATTAAACAATTTGGGTTCTCTCTTAGATTCTTTTTGCTTCTTCTTTTTATTAATTAGGTGAAATACATTTAAGTTTTCATAACACTTTTGAAGCTATCAGTTTTGATAGGCACATAATGTAGATAGGCACATTAGTATCGTGAAATTTTATTTGTGAAAATTTGCTTTTTAAAATTTATAATCGTGAAGTTCTATTTTAAATCAATTGCTGGTATCATAATTAGTATAAAACGACAATTAAAATCGCATTCTGAGGTGGTAAATTTTTCCGCAAAAATCATGCCAAAATTAACAAAAATTTTGACATGTAAGGTCTCGGATTCATAGCTCCCATATTTCAAACGCCCATAACTTTGTCAAAACTGAACCGATTTTCATGTTTGATGGCATTTTGTTCATGGTTTGTCCTCTGAATTGATTCTGTATCCAAATTTTATGCATTTGGAAAAATAATATTTTTTGCATATTTTTTGTGAAAAAAGCATGTACCCCCCCCTTACCTATTTTGGGAAAAATTTTTTTTCAAAATTTAGAATCGTGAAATTTTATTTTTAATAAATTGCTGGTATCATAATTAGTATAAAACGCCACTTCAAATCGAATTCTGAGGTGGTTAATTTTTTCGTCAAAAATCACGAAAACAATTACGAACATTTTTACATGTAAAGTTCCCAATCATAGGAGATTTCCTTTGCAGACTGTAAACTCTCATAACTTTGGCAAACCTGAACCGGTTTACATGTTTTACACCATTCTGGTCATGAATTGACCCCTAGATTGGTTGTTAATGAAGTTTTTAGGCTTTTGTTTCTGTGCACATATTGAAAGAGTAAATTTTGTCCCCCAATGAGCTCTGAGAGGGTTTGTTGTTGGGGCGGGCGCAGACAAAGTGCGTGTTGTGTGCTCTACGTTTCTATCTATAACTGTACAAGTTGTGTGCGTATGCGTGTGTGTGTGTGCGTATAATTATACATATTTGTGTTTCCAATTACGTTCGGTGCAGCGAAACAATTTTAAAAATTCAATATAATGAAATTTACTTAATTGTATAACACTCGTAATTAATTCACTTTGTATGCTAATTCGTGCCTAAGTGGCGTATTAAACTTTAAAATGTCTTCAATATTTATGTGCTATGCACGTGTCGATTATTACACGCAACTGGGATAGTGTGTGTGTGCGTGTGTGTGTGTGCTTATTGGAGTGTGTGCAAGTTCAATTTAATGTAAATTTTGGCACACATTACTTAGGGGTGATTATGCAACGTAAGAAATGCCATTGTTTCTTATAATTATGTGAAATAATTCTGGCGCTTAATTGAATCAATAAAGCTGCAAAACATTTGAGCCAACTGCGGACGATAATGAATTGTGATAAGATTTAAGTTAAGTGCTGATTAAATGACAGCTTAACTTTGCAATTTCTAATCTGTATTCTATGCTATATATAGTTTATGTATATAGTTTATATGTTTATGTCAGGCATAACCTGTGTTGTGACAAGATTTTTGTATTCAATTTTATACATCCCTTACGCATTCCGACTGAAGAAAATTAATATTCAGCTGTAAGTTGGAATTAAATCGAATCGAATAAAATACAAAAGAAGCCCGAAGCAACAGTTTTTACCCTTTTTTCGACTTTTTCTCTTTGCTCTTTGAGGGCAATGAAACGAAATGTAAACCTTAGGATTTATAAGTAAATTGCAACCTGTCACCCCTATTTTTCACGCAGGCAACGGGTGAAACATGGTCAATTAATTTTTTACAAAGAACGTTTTAATTAGTTCAAGTCGATTGGATGAATAAGAACACAAAAACGATTTTCACCCATATTTCACGCTGCCAGGCGAAACTTACCAAAACCAAAATCTGACTTATATATATCAAATTAACTAAACACACAAAACAGTTTTTAAAAATATAAATATTCCAGTTTTCTATATTGAAATATTTCACCCTTACAGGTGAAAATTGGCCGAACAGAAATCCAATTGAATATACACACAAAAAGTTAGCAAAAGCCGACTTTTCTCTAACGTTCATACATTATTAGAGGTCATTTCTGTGAATAATTTGTAGCACTTATTTATTTGGGCTATGCGTTGTCAGTCAGGGCAAACAGTTGTATATACATGTATATATATATATATCTTATATATAGATATGGAATGCAGTCATGTTCATGTCGCCGACATGCTGTCCGCATTGAATGGGAGGTAAGCACAATTCAAGCACCGTAAAACAGTAAAATTTACAACAGAACTACTCAAGTCTGAAGCGCAATAAAATATTTGCGTTTTTGCCAACTGCACACACACAGGCACACACACTCACACACACACACAGGCACATACACACTCACACGCTCCCTTCACATAAGCACCACTGACATTTTAAGGACTCTGCCACCTTCTGGCAGACAAGCCCAAGTCCAAGACCAAGAGCAAGTGCAAGTCGTGGCGGCCAGCAATGACTCAGGCCTGGTCCGTTTCCGTTGGGCGCTCCCTGCAGCCCCCTCCCCCACCCCCTCTTCCCCCACGCAGCGCTTGTCAGCCAGTTTACAATGTAAACGCGAAAATGCGACAGCAGTGCATAAAAATCCTTGGCCCTGGTCTCTGGCCTGACCGCGTCTCGGCCCGTCCGGGCTCTCTTGGCCATTGGCAATGGCGATTTTTATGCGTTTAAACATTTTCATTACAAAAATTGCATTGGCGGGGGCCAAGTGTTTCGTTGTCATTAAATCTGCAGCGATAAAATCAATTTATGTCAATTTCCACTTTTGATTATACCAGCTATATAGCACCACCAGCACCACCAACCACCAACAGGCAGAACAAGAACGCAGCCAGTGTCATTGCTTTTTAATTAAAAGTGAAAAGCTTGAGTGTCCAAACAAAACATTGTCCAGATGCAACAAGAGCAGACACAAAGCAATAACCCTACCCCAGCCCATCCCACATCGGCTATCTGCCCTCATATTTCATCAATTTATGCAATTTATAAAATAAATATAAAAAGCGAAACGCGAACAGGCTTGAAAATACACACACACACACACAGAGAAAAACACCAACACACGCACACAGAAAAATTATAGCCAAATGCACGGCAAAGAATTTATTAATAATGCAAATACATAAAAACACAGAAATCAACCCCTGATTATACAGATACGAGTATATACCACAGGCGCACGAAGCAGAGCTCTAACCACCCGACAGTACCCGGTACGCAGTACCCAATACTCACAATGCCGAGTCCTGGTTTGGCTGGCTTAATTTATTATTTAAATATGAAAAAAAAGAATGCGACGAAATATATGAAAATAAAATAAGTAATGCGAGGTGGTACAACGAAGCTTCAATACCCTTCACTACATAAAATAAGGATCATGGAAAGTAAGGAAACTAAAGTCGTTTAAAATAATCGCATAAATTGATAAATCATTTTTGAATTATGAAATAAATTGGAAGTACTTCGTAAAGATTAAAAGTTCTATATTTAAATTATAAAATTAAATTATAAATTTCAATTGTTGTTTATTCTTCACTTTTGTATAAGAACGTGAATTTATCTTCAATCCAATTGCAGAATAGAAATAATTAAAATTATACTCCAACTTAATTCCTTTCATTTCCTTACTCATTATTATAAAGAAATCCCTTCTACAAAAGCTTCTCCCAATGAAATTGCACATGATCTCACAGATAGGGTATCAAAAAAAAAGGGAATAACTTCTTCGTATTCCTCACCCATTAAACGTAACGCTCAACAATGAAAAATTTCGCGATGTTGGCAACATCTAATATTAATACTTATATGTAATATAAATATAATGATGCTGGTCGGGGGCTAGCGCTGGCTGCTGGCTGCTGGCTTCGACAACGGGACAGCCCAAATGCGCGGCAAATATTCAATAATTTATAATTTAAATAATACCCACTACAAAATGGGCCAGCGCTGCATAGGACAAAGCAGTTGAGTTCAGTTCGGCTCTGGGCAGGCCACAGAACAGTCGAGACAGTTGGTGGGGTTGGGGAGGAGGGGGACGGCGGGGCAGGACTGAGAGAGCCGCAAGGTGAACTATGCAGCGCGTATTTGAATTTGAATATTAAACACGCAGACGGAGACGTCGCAGTCGCAGTTGGCGTCGTCATCAGCGACGCTGTCGATGCCAGCGCAGCCGCCTTTTATAATTTTTCATTAAACTTGGCAATAAAAGTTTTCTGCGTTTTCCCCAATGCGGGCGCGACCCAACGCTCAGCGCCTTAAAAAGAAAATGTAGCGCGGGGGAAAAAAATTATATATATATATATATAAAACGTATATAATAAATGACATTATGGCATATTTATGACTGCTAATAATTTATATGCAGCCATTGCCTCAGCCGTCGCCGCAGTTGCCACAGTTGCGAAACATTTTTTTTTCTCGGTTTTCGGTTTAGCTCAAAAAATGGCAGACGTGTTGAAGAAATTTAATTTTAGCACACACTGTGCAGATAGAAAGCATTCGATATAAATTATTAGATACAAGTAAATTTGCATTTGCAAAGGCTGCTTAAATAATAACGAGGGAGGAAGAAACTCAAACAGCTGGAAAAACCCATATAGTATATACGTATACCCGAATACCCATTTAAAGGATAAATTATTATAAGTATTTCAGAATATACTGGTACTTAGTTGTTTGTTTTAATAAGAGCTCTATAACTTTTGTTAGCTTTAATTATTTTAAATAATTATTTTAAAAATTATTTTGCTTAAATTTTAGACATTTAAAGTTTTTTTTGTCTATTCTCAAATGAGAAAATCAATTTTGTTTTATTATCGTGCGGTTTATCGTTATTTTAGCTACCATTGCTTTGCTTGTCACCGCAATTTCTTTTAATATTTTATAGTATTTATTTTTTCCAGTTTTTTTCTGTTTATTTTTCTGTACAATTTATATAAATGCCTCGTTGCCTGCCTGGCCACATTTATATCTGTGTATGTTTGTCTGTATTTAAATGCAAACATAAAATTTATGTCAAATGTCTGTTTGACACGAAATATTTAAGCCAAATGCGCGCCAGCTCAGCCGGCAGACAGCACAAAAACAATATTTAATAAAAAAAAGTGAAGTAAATATAAATGGACTTGATAAAAAGGTAAAGGAAAATGCGGCGAGGAACTGCAATATAGTCGTAAATATAAATAATGATACAGCGTCGTGTGGCATGTTTAATAATTTATTGTAATTTGTGGACAGCAATGAATAGCAAAAGAATATCACAAAAAAATAAAACCTTTACTAGTAAATTAAGTCTTCCTCTTGTCGAGCTGAACTTTTCATACCCTGTTTGCATTAGAAATAGGATACAGAGTGGGTATAACAAAATTTGAACAATGAATGCAACAGTATATATCTTGAAATATATATTTTTATAAAATTTAAAAATCACTCTAAACTTCATCTTAGAAGTTTGTATCTTCGAAAATTAAAAAACGGATAGATCTAAATCTAAAAGGCATATATCTGCAAAAATGAATAGCTCATGATTGAACTAAGGAACTATAACATTTGTATGTAAATTTATCCATCCCAGTTATTTTATATTTAACAACCTAATAACAAATAATATGAAATCCAACGTTACAATATTTTCTTTGGTATAGGATATCTCCTATTCAATCATAACTCACTTTGTAGCTTGTGTTGATTGTCATTTGGCTGCTATTCTAGTTGTTGCAATATAATTAACTTAAGTATGTGTATAATGTTTATAGTTATGCCAGTCGCAGTCGGAAGCGTGGGGGTTGCCCTCATATTTAAACTAAATGCACAAAAAAAGAAAAAACGAAAAACGAAAATAAAAAAAACCAAACTAAACTGCTGACATTTTGATTTCCATCTTTCCTTCCCTCATTGTCATTTTAGTTGATATTTCCCTATAGTTATTGTTATTTTTACCGAACGATTTGTCTGTTTTAAGGGGTTGCTTCACTATTTTCCATATATATATTTGTTCTGTTTTTCGACTGTAATTGTTTGTTGTAATTAAGGCTGAGCAAATAAAGTGCTTCCGTTGATTTCTTTCAACGCAAATAGTTAATTGCTAGCCATAGGCAACGCCAAAGTCATTTCGACAATGCAGCATTGATTGTTGTTATTATTCTTATTCTTGTTGGCTTTAGTTATTGTTGCATGTGCTTTTCGGGGGGCGGGGTCGGGTGTGGGTGCGGGTGCGGGCGGCGTGCAACAACAAATAATCATCAAATAATAAAATCAAATGGAAAAGCAATGCTGAAGAGATCTGTTTGATTCAGGAATATGCAAGCTAAGAATATTATTTTTTGCTTGATATAAAAATATATATTTAAATATGTATATGATTACAAATATATCGATATATAGATATCTTAAAAATTCAGTAGTTATTTTATAAATGTTGCAGTGGCTTATATCTGAGATTTAAGCCCTAAACCACAATTTAGATAACTTATCTTCCACGATACACATTTTGCATCAAGAATTTTGCTGTAATCTTCTGAAGCAAATTCAATCTTTGTAGGGTATTCCCATTCGCCTTGTTGTTAATTTGTATTTTTGCCTTTCTTTGTGCACATTTTGTTGTTTGTCTTTGGCATCGACTGTGTATAAAAACTAAAAGACCAAATAAATGCAAACTTAAACTATAAAATAAACATTAAACAAGCTAGAAATGTTTTTATGGCCGCCACGACGACGGCAACGATGATGACAAAGTGGTGTAGAGAGAAGGCTGAGGAGACTAAAGTAGAAACTGAGATGTAGGATGAATAAAAAGAGACGGGGAGGGGCGGGAAAGGTTTGTCTATAGGATAGCCTGTTGCTAGCGCTCGACTTGTAGTATTTACAGGAGGAATATTTTGTTGCAAGCGTTAAAAGACGAACCCCAAAAGCGGCCTCCCAAGCGGCGAATGCAGCTGCGACATGCAACGCACACACACACACACAACCACACGCGCGCACACACACACACACACAACGCTTTTATACTTTAATGAAGACGACGTGCAATAAAATTTAATTAAATATAATTCAGCAACAAAGTCAGTTTAATAGCTGCGACTACAGATGCCGGCATTAGAAGTTGGAGAAAACCAGCAAATGCCTGCGCTGTAAAAGTTTAATTGTCAAAGGGGTTGGGGTGGGATGCGATGGGGGTGAGGGCGTTCTGCCTGCAGGTGCATAGTTACAATAAAATATTTGCTCCATTTGACGAGCGCAAAAGCGCACTAAAGACAACAAAAATACTTTGTAGCATGACATTAAGAGTGGAAATGTCTTGGGCAGAGCCAAACGAAACAGTGCCTTAAATACATATATATACATATATATATGATATATATATATATATATATATATATTTATCTATATTTGTCTGCCCCCATATATTGCCCTTAATTAGATGCGGCGTCATCAGTTGCGGGCGATTGCCTTGAAATGGGAATTTATTTTAATTTTGCTGCGCAATTTATTTTAATTGGAATAATTTTATTTGTCTTTATGTTTATTCATTATGCGGACTAATGAATTTTGTACCAATACCAACAACAAGAACAGTTATTTTACATGCGTTATCTATGTAGACACACACACACCCAACCACCCACATTCTCCTCACATCTATTAGTGGGCCTGGGTAGGTTCGTGAATCCTGGGCGCCGGCTGGGGGTGCTGGCTTTTGAATAATTAACGAGGGTGTCACTCAGCCCTTAGTCGTGTGTATCTGTGTGTGTGCGTGTGCGTGGTGTGTGTGTGTGCACGCTCATAATATTATTATATGTTATTTACCAAGAAAATGCTTAGTCAGCCTTATACAAATGTCTATGAATGTTCAAAATATAATTATAATAATAATTGAATTAGATTTATTGATTATTTGTATAGGGCAACAACAACAACAACAATAACCAAGCACAACTTGCAGCACACGCACAACAAGCTACAACAACAAAGTCACGATAACAACAAAAACAACTGCGTTCATGAATAAATCCATTTACGAAGGGTAGTTGAGAGTCAAATAATAGCACCAAAGAAACACAAGTCAAACTATATGATAAAGGCGTGTAAGTTTATTAGACTAAAGCATACCCTGTTATATAATTAAGAAGGCTACAATTTGAAAAAAGTCCAAAGTATTTAAAATCATGAAAAGCTATGAAAATAACTGAGGTATAAATAAAAAAAAATAAAAATAAAAAATAAAAAAATAATTTGATCAGATGAAGATGTCTAAAAGCATCATAAAGTTTTTTCGTAGACATGAAATCGTTAAGTATTGAATACATTTTACACGCTTTCTATGGATTTTTTACATTGATATAAAGCTATAAGGTTTTATCACGGCTTTCTAGCTGGTAAAACTGTTACAACCTAGTTAGTTTTATTTTTCTTAAAAGTTTCAAAACAATTTTCATCCAACAACATTTTACAATTATTATTTTACGCAGTTCCTAAGAAATTATATTTACAAAGTTCGGAAAAATTAGCAAAGGTTAGCATATGAAGAATTTTGCAAAACCTAATTTAAATATCAACTAAAGTTAATAAAATAAATTACTCTAAAATATTTATTAAAAAATTTTCATTAATGAACAATTTTATACGAAAGACTTTTCAGATTTTCCGTCCTTTCAGTTGGAGCTGTAATCTTCTTCTTGTTAATTTACGTCATAGGTTTATTCTATATTATATTATATCTTATGTTATAGTTATCATTTTATGCGTGCTTGCTTTACAGGGTATACAAATTAATAAACCCATCAGTCGGAACCCACAAAACTGATGACGAAAGTCAACTAAACAAATTAAGTATAGTCAGTTTTAGTTGTTGTGGTTGCTGTTGCTGTTGCTACTGTTGTTGTTGCTATTGTCGTTGTTGTTGTTGTGTGCTGCAAGTGCGTCAAAGGCAAAGGGCAGCCCCGAGCCAGCACCGAAAGCTATTCAAAAGGAAAACTCAGCCAAGACTTGAGACGATGGCGTCATAGACTACCCGCGGCTACACAGTTGCTCTACACACACACACTCACACACACACATATACTCACACACACATACTCACACACGCACTAGCCCACAAAGCAGTCGCTAAATTTTGCGCGCGCTTTTCTTAAGGCGCACATCTTCGGCGACTTTGGTTCAACATCGAGTGCGACTGTGAAAGAAACAGCGTGGGCTGAGGTAGAACCGCGCGGGGGAGGGGGCGGAAGGGTGCGGACTGTAGGGGGTCGTCATGTAATCGAGACGGAGACTGCATTCCGCTTGGCCCGGAAGATTGTGCTGCACATTGTAGGGCAGCTGCCTCCTGAAATTTCTGTTCGCCTGGCCGCAACGCAGTCTCAGAATTCACTTTTCTGCATTTTTCTGGCTGCGGCTACGTCACAGAAAAACTGCAGCTACACAAAAATGGTGCAAAAGTGCACCAGCACGCACCAGCAAAAAAAAAGAAAACAAAGAAAAAAAATAAAATAAAATAATAATAAAAAAAACTCAGAAGGAAAGAATTTCGCGGTGTCTTGTTGGGGTTAATAAAATGTGGGGTAAACTCGGGGGCCTGCCTTAAAGTCTGCCTGCATTGCTTCGCATTTTTCTGCGAGGGCTCATCGATTTTATCAGCTGGCTTTGGCTTTGCCTCCCATTTTAAGCGTCCTCAGGTTTTCAATAATTCTTTATATATTTGTACTTTGCCAAGTTATTGCTCTCGCATATGTGTGTGTGCACATGCGATATTCAAGCCATCGCGCATTTCCTCCACCTTAACCATGCCGGAAAGTTGCCTGCAGTGTGTGGAAAAGTTGTGTTGTTTTTTTTCTTTTTTTTTTGTCTGATGCTGCACGCAGTTTTCTTTGCTGCGTGATATCGTTTGTTATTGTTGGGAAAGCAATTTCATTTTGTTTTAGTTGAATTATTATATTTGTAAAAGTTCTGCTTATGAATTATGGTTCAGTGGAGGTGTAGGTGTGTGTGTGTGTGTGTGTGAGTCTTTGTGTTGGAGTGTGTGAAGCCAATGCACTTGCTCAGAAGTTCATGGGAGTTCAAGTCTTTGCCTGGGCAAAGATATAAAAATATATATATTATTTATTTATGGTTTAGAGAAAAACTTTTTTGAAGAGATTTCAGCTTTAAACTCTTGAAATTGCAAATATTTTTAAGAATATACGAATTAGGATCCGGGATTAAAATAGCTATGCAAGCAATCTTATCTATAAAATTTAATCTATATTCGATCCAAATAATACTTAATGAAAATCTTTAATATATTTTGAAATTTTTAATAGAAGAAATCATATTATATAAGGTGGAATCTGCATTACAATCTCTTTATAAAGTCGTTCTGTACAGTGAACGAGTATGTCCTTTCATTTTTCCTTAAGACCTCGAATTATCTGAGAATTTAAAAGCTATGTATATCAGTTATTTTGTGATTTTGCCCCTTAAGCTAACATATTAATTTATTTCCTCAATTCTATATCACATCATACCTGTCCACAGGGTGCTTTCAAGTTGAAACTTTCTATTTATTTTCGAGAAAGAAAAAAAGGTTTTTGTTATCGGCAACTTTGAATCTGTTTTACAATTATCAGTTGCTACAATTGAGTGGCAGCAACAGTGGCAAGTTGATTGGGTGCCTTGTTGTCGGACTCGGGCGCGTGCTCGGCCTCGGGAGCGGGTTGGGTTGAGCCCAATGCATTATTAAGGCACGCACTTTGCGCTGATGAGATATGGAACACATTTAAATTATGAATATATGTAAATACACGCGCGTACGAATGTGCAGCAGGCTGTGGCAGTGGCAGCATGAAGACCCAGCCGCCCCTGGCTTGGCCTTGGCTTCGGTTCGAGTGCGCATATCAACGACCATCTCTCAGCCATCTGTATGCATCTTGTGCGATTATTATGTGCCATTGTCTGCAGCTCAAATATTTTATTTGCTTTATGTTGTTGTATATGTTGTATATATATATATATATATTATTTTTATGCTAAATACTTGGAAAACCCCTCGAGCGGTTTTGTTGGTGGCGGTTTTTTAGGGGTTGCACTTTGCTTAAATATCTTCTGTCAACCTTTTTGTAACAACTGTAACTGAGCCAAATGCTTTGGCTTATTTGCGATTTGCGATTTGCATATTTCATATATATTTATTTCCATTCAACCACGAGCCGACCCCTTCTCTCCCCTGTTTGAACCCTTTCGACGTGTAATCGCTGCCCCACAACACCCAATTAGTTGTTGTAGTTGACTGTTTGTAGCCAGCGCGAAATGAGAATTACAAATTACAAATTGCATCCACACATAGATTATAGATTTCTTAGAGTTTTGGTGTATAATCATGTACCGGATATGAATTAATTTTTCTCTTTCTTTCTCTCTCTCTCTCACACACACTCTTTCGCTGTGTTCCCATATTTCTCGCGCATTTTGCATTTGCAGTCAGCTCATTTGACGGTGCTTTCATGTCGTATACCCTTGCGGAGCATGGGCTGACTTCTGTGCAAAGTATGCCCCCGTATATATTATTTTAAGACTTAAAAAATGTACATTGAGTGAGGTTAGGATTAACATGGCTTTGTGTATTTGTGGGGTTTAGGTAATAAGGTAATATAATAGTCTAAAGGCGGGGAGAATTTTATTACTTCATTTCAAAGAAATCGGTTGAGTTTTGACAGAATTGAAAGTCTACGAAAATTCGAACTAGAGACTTGGGATGTCTATATTAAAGAATTTTTGTAAGAAATTTTATAAAGTCCGAGAAGAGTTCTAACTAAAGACTTGGAATGTCTACAGTAAAGGTTTCCATAAAAATATTTGTAAAAAAATTCGACAAAAATTGGTTAAATTTGTTATATTATGATATCCTGTTTAACAGCTCAAACTTAGTGTATTTATAATTCGTTGTGCCGCCTGGTTGCTGGCTTCACTTATTCTTCTTTGCTTTGACCGTTTGTCGTAATTTGTTATTAGTTTTCCTTTTTTATTTTAGTTGGGTTCGTTGGGTCTGCGCCTGGGGTCTGTTGGTCTCTGTAGCTGCTTTCCATTGAAATCATTTACATATTGCAAAAGTGAATTGTAGAATGCACACACACACGTATATATATATTTATATATATATTTAGTTAGTTACCGGGCTTTCAGGGAGAGGGTGGGGGCTGGGCAGTCAGCTGACTTGTGTGCTGCATTATTTGCTTTGGCAATTACTATCGACCTGGCCAACGATTTGTTATTATTGTTGCAAGTGTTGTTGCTGTTGTTTGCAGTTGTTGTTGCTGTTGTTGGTGTTACATTTGCTGTTGTTGTTTTGGCGCCAGTGTTCATTAATTTACGGCTAGCAGCCCTCTGAATGCCTTTTGCATAATTGGGCGCCGCAAATTTCGTCAGCTCAAGTTGCGTTTGGACTGCAATTTGCGCGTCAAAATAGTTGTAAAGTGGCCCAGTGTCAATTAAAGCCTGCTTAAATATGGGTGTGTGCGCAAGTGTGTGTGTGTGCTGCTGTGTAGGTGCAAAAGATCGAAAAGTAATGCTGCATAGTTACGGGCGCACACGTTGCGTATACGCAATGCGAAGTTTTAAACAGACCTGAGTGTGTATGCGTGTGTGCGTCTATATACTCCAGACAGACTACAGACTACACTTGAGCTCCCCCCACCAGAGCCCCTGCCCTGTTGCCGAAATCCATAAAATTTTGAACGCTGCGCGCCTGCCAAAAACCGAACGTAGCTAACTGGGCCTAAACCTAGGCTAGTCTAGCGCTAAGCGAAGAGTGCGAGATAAATGCATTTGCCTAACGTACGATATGCGATATATATATATATATATATAGATATATATTTATATATGTGTGTGTGCGTGTGTCTATAGATATATAATATATATCGCCTGACTCTCTGTCTGTGTGCAGTTGTAGAGAAAACGCAGCGGCAACGCGTTGCTAACGGCGACCGCAACAGACACACGGCTCGATATGGTTAGGCAGTGCCCCTAACACACGCACCTCCCCCTGCCCCAGCCCCCAGCTACCCCGCTGCGTCTGCGTCTGCTTTGGCGTCTGTGTGTTTGCATATTAGGTGCAAGCCGTGCGGCATATGCAACTCGAGTCTCTCGGCTGTTGCTCCAACGAAGGAGCAGAGAGTCGCGTAGGCTGGGCAAGAGCTGTTGGTCATGTTCAAATAGTGCACACACACACACACGCACACGCACACTCTGCCGCGTGGCGCAGTTGCCAATAACAGGCGTTACATTCGTTGAGCTTTTTTCCTTTGACCATGACGGGGCCCTACAGCTAAATCCATATACACACGCACACACACACACACGCACACACACACGCACACACATCGCATATGTGTTTGCGCTGGCGTGTGGCATGAGGCACGGTATCATCTCTTTAGGCAGCCGCGCCAGCCAGACGCATTCATTTGTAAAGCTAAAACACATGCCCAGCCCGAGGGGGGAGGGGGAGGCTGCTAGGCAGGCATTGCAGCCTTTTTACGCACCTTTCGGCTAAAGTGTTAATGAAACACACAAGGCCCAGCTCGCCGTTGCACTTCAAAGGAAATTTATGGCCATAAAGAATATGGGATAATAGATACAATTATTTTATCAGCTTAAGCTCTGCGATATTTGCATGTGCACAAAAGTATCGCAGATACTAGCTGGGGCTTAACTGAGATACAAATTACAACTATCATTCTGTAGATTAAATAAAATAAGCTCAGTTTTCTGCAAAAAAGACAATAGACACATTTTGTGGATAACCCTATATGAAATATTCAAAGTATCTCAGCTGAAATTTAAGCTATTGCAGATATATATTTATTATTACTATTATTAACAGATATGTGTATTTAAAATATAAAGGGCTTGAACCCAAAACTATTTTCATGCAATTATTCATTAAACTTAAAGATACAAAAGTACCTCAACTGCAATAACCCAATAACCCAGATACATTTTTAATACATACATTTTTTCAGCACTAAGATACAAAAGCATCTCAGAGGCTTTAACTGTTGATGTATGATTACTTTTACATGTCTGAAAAGCTTAAGATATTTTTAATAAATATTATTAGTAAATTCAGATACATTTTTAAATATTTTTATTGAAATTATCAGCGTTTACTTGAATAAGCAAAAGTATCTCAGCTGCAAGCATGGTATCTAATTTATATAATTTAAAAAATTGTATAAGTTAAAAATAATACTAAAATTCAGTAGCTCAACAGAAGTATTTTAAGTACAAACATTGTATCTTTTCATGTAAAACTAATTTGCAACTTTCTCACAATAATACCTGATTGTATTTATATATATATTACCTATGGCTAGACTTTATCCCATCCCGACAAAAGTATCTGGTGAGAAAGCCTTGTATCTTTAATTGTAATTGCCTTTTTTGTTTCTTCTTTCTTGCCCAAAACGTGGGCTGTAAAATTTTGTAATTTCCCCGCATAAAATGTTATTATTGGCACTTTTGCTTTGTCTGTGGATGTCTCCGTCTCTGGGCAGGATATATGCCGACCCCGCTGCCATATAATTTCATTAGTATTTATATTTCTAAATATAGCGCCAGGCGTCAGTTTGTCATTTTTTTTTGATTTTTTTTTCTATTTTCTTTTTTGTCAGAGAGACAAGAAAAAAACTTTGCGATGTTCATATTTCTTCTTGGCCTACACACAGCCTGGCAGTTATTGCTTTTCTATGCATTAGTATGAGTCTGTCCCTCTCTCTCTATCTGTGTCTTTCTCTTTCTATGTGTGTGTGTGTGTGCAACATTCCAGTGTCGTTCCGTTTGCAGCCCCGGTTCGACATCCATTGGCAAAACGCGGCATAGAAATCGAATTAGATTTTTCCGATTGAATTTTCTACATTTTTAATTGCTTTCGACGTTTCAACTTGTCGACGAGCTGGCCATTGGCTCCAACCCCTCTCCTCCGACCCCTTCTGCAGACCACCCACCCCGCCCGTTGCCCAAAAACTAGCCCATGCATTTCCAAAACCCATTCCCTAGTCCAGCGCATCGTTGAATTGTTGCTGGCTTTTTAGCCAATTTGTGACGTCGCTGACATTTATGGCCATATTCGCCACGGCAGGCGAGCAGGCATTCATTCGTTATTCATTCGAATATTAAATGCAAGTAAGTAAATCAAATATGTGCTCAGCGCCTAATTTACTTTAGTTTAGTTGCATTTTTGCCAGCTGCATAGCTGATGATGTATATGTATGTATATGTATATATAGATATATATGACTGACTGAGTCAGCCCAACTGCTAAAATAAATATTATCGCTGCCTTGAAGGTGGATGTAAACCATTTGAGCTATTTCTTTATACTTGAGCTAGGTAAAGTCAGAGCCAGATTAAAAGACTAAGGATTCTATCTCTAAGGGAAATTCAACAATCAATAAATCTTTCATTAGAGTTCAAAGTTTCTATAAATCTTAAAATATAAGATCCCATCTCTCTATCAATAAATTTCTAACAGAATCAATTCTTTTGATACCACAGATACCTTTAATCAAAAAATCCTCTACATAATAAAGAAAATGAAGTAGATTCAACAAATATAATATCCAATAAATCGGAAAGTTCTAAGAAAGCATTAACAAAGTCCCTAAAACATAGTTTACATAGATATAAATATAATTAAATCTCACAAAAGTGCGGACATTTTACTTAAAATGCTCTACAATTTTAATTTGTGATGTATAATAAAAGTTTTGCTTAGTTTAATACGTGCTCTTCCCCTTTGATTCGCAAAAATAGCTGCCACATCTGGTGGCACCTACACTTAATTAATGTTGCGGTGCAGTTGCTCGTCCAATTGTATCTACACTTCAGCTGTATCTTTATCTTCAAGCGAACTCGGCATAATAAATAGTCAGCTGGAGCAATAGCTGCTCGAAACTCTTTTCGCTCATGCATTAAAAATAAATTACAAAACGAAAATGAAATAAAGTAAATAAATAATTGCAGCAGCAATGGGAAATGAAATCGAAAGATATTTATCTAAAAATAATAATAAAGTCGCGTCGGGCCATCTGCAACTGTCTGTCTGTCCGTCCGTCCGTCTGTCTGTTTGTCTCTTGGCAGCAGCAGCCGTCCTGAGCCAGCTGCCTTAATTTGTAAATCATATTCGAACAGTGCTCCAAAGTAAAGCATATACATATATATATATATTTGTGGGTTTTTTTAATATCAAAATCAGCTTATAAATACTTTTCCCATTGCGTACGCCTTTTATTTATTTTTTTATTATTTTTTTCTTCATTTTACAGCCGGAGCAGCATCTTCCGCATTTGTTTGTAATTTACTTTTATGCTTTACTTAATTGCATTTAGATGCATTTTATAAATTACAGCACATGGTGCTTTTTGGGCCAGCCATGAAAAATGTGTGCGCGCCCCGTTGCCCCTCAGCTCGCGTCCACCTACTTCCCTAACCCCACATCAAAACGAAGTTTGAAGTAAACATTAAACAACATTCACATCAATTCGTTGCCGACGTTGCTGCACTTATGAATTTTTATTATTATAAAATGATCAAAAAAAAAAGCAACAAAATTGTATCTTTTCTAATGGCAGGCAAATGAAGCGGCCAAAAGCCGCTTTGAAAAAATTCAATTAAATATTACAACAATTTCCTCAGCTGTCTCGTTCGCTCTGCTTGCGTTTTTATTGTGGCTCGCCAGGTCTGGATTTCCAGCATTAATTACGCCAAATGTAACTTGCCAGAAAGGCCGCAAGTGTAGCTGTAGCTCCAGCTGTAGCTGTATCTTTATGTATCTGTATCTTTGCATCGCGGCAACATGCTGCATAATATTAGTTTTCGTTGTACATTATTTCTAAGAAGGCCGCGGCAACAGCAACAGCAACAACAGCGGGGCCATATAATAGCCATATAATGAAGCAAATAAATGAGCAAGAACAACATTCTCTGCTCTTTTTCGTTTCGTGTGTATGTGTGTGTATCTGCATCTTGAAGATACAAGCACACACACAGCTCTCCTACAACAAAAACAATTAGCCTACTTTAGTTTCTTGCCTGACAAGTGGAAATAAAATTAAATACAATATGAAAACAGAACAGAAACAAAAGCAAAAAAAGTAATATAAAGCATGGTACTTAGTTAAATGCAAGGCGGTCTGATGTATCTGTATCTGCAGCCACAACATTTATATCTGCAGATACATAATGCACGTTTGTGTGAGTGTGAAGCGAGCTGTGTAGTTCTGATATTTGTTTAAATGAAGCAACGACAACAATAAGAAGAACAACAACACACGGATTTAATTACAGCGTATTTTTTTGTTTTTTTGTTTTGTAGCCGTCATATCTTTTTATCTGATGCGTCGCATTTGTATCTGTATCTGCTGCTGCTGCTGCTGTGTGTTTGTACTCAAGTAGTTTTTAGTTATTATTGTTATTATTTTTCCATTTCTACATACGTGTATATGGCAGACGACGAACGCGACGTCTGCTGCTGCGAGATATTGAAATTTATCGCTGCTATTTTGTAGAAAATGCTCGTAATAATTGTGTTCCCCGACGCCAAGTCCCGCAGCCCGCAATTGCGATGTTTGTTTACCGCTGCGTTTTGCAGTCAGCGCTCTATAGTTCAATAGTTACATATACTTTTTTGTCTTTCCACGAATTTATCTCACACAGTTGAGATACAAATACACCGTTACACACTCACGTATCGCATTCGCATGTTTTTATTTTTCTTTATCTTTGGCAAAGCATCTTATTATAATTTTAATTACATGCTGTTATGAGGAAATGTTAATTGCTTCCGTTTACGAAATGTGCCTATTAAAAACAAATTCAAAACTAAACAAAACAAAATGCCAATAGCTATAGACCTGCATTCAATAGTTAACTAAGCGTAGTACTTATATAAATCTTTGCTAACTGATTGATAGAAAGCTGAGATGTTCAGATTTCTCGCATTTCAAAAGTACAGTTGTGCACATTTGGCTTTGCGATGAACTTCATCTTAATTATTCAAAGTTGAGAAGTTTCTTATTATTTATTTTGCCTCGAATCGAATTTTAATTGAATTTCAAACTAAATTAAGGTAAGATGACCTTTAATGTTTTTGGCTTTCAAAGCTCAACCTGATATTTACAGCTAATATTTGCATGGAGAAACTTTAACTAATTCCAAAATTGCTTCTAAAGTTCTAAATTATTTGTATTGTATGCGTGTGCTATGAAGCTTTATGAATAATATTAAATTTTTAGATTAAGTGCTTTAAAAATTAAAGCAAAATTTAAGTTATCAAGCAAATTACACGCATTAATTAATTTAACTGTCAATAAACTATCAAGTAATAAAGGGCATTTACGTTAGCTGCTTGACTTGCTGGCTTCGATAATGTGTAAGGTACTTTTAAATATGTTAAAAAGTTGTGAAATAAAATGCTCTAGCATTTGTTTGCTAACTATGCTAGCTTTTGGTTTGCCAGAAATTTAAAAATAAGGTTAAATTGTTATTAAAATATAACTGATTAAAAATGAAATGACATTTTTGCTATTACATGCAACGTAGTTATAAATTAAGTAACGAAAGTTTATTTAATTTTATAGCATCTGCTACGAACTAAGCAAAGCTAGCAAGTCAGCAGCTATTGTGAATGATTATAATGATACAATTCTTAACAAATTCCTTTTACTTTATTATTACATTGAAAAACAGCTCGCATATTTTTTCAACATTATAATTCTATAACTATATCATCTAGCTGACATTTTAATTGTATAGTAGATAGTCTATGCTTAAATTATTTTAATTAAAGTGCAGTTATTAATCGTTGGAATTGCATTTGTAATGTATTTCCTGTTGTTGTTGTCTTTATTTACACGCTTAGCTATTCGTCAATCTCTTGGCATTAAGATCTTTCAGTTTATCGTGCCTGTTCTCGGCCAACATCATCAATTAGACAAACGCTAAGCTCACCCCAATCCCCCACATCCTCCGTCCAGCACGCTTAGAGCCACCCTACTCCCCTCCTTTGGTCTACTATGTAGGCCAACTGTTTTGCCGCTTTCTCGCCCATTGCTGCAACACATAAAAATCAGCAACAAAGTTGCGACTCATAAAAAATTGCGCACAAATAAAAAACAACAAGAACAACAGCAAAATGGCATGAAATAAAATTTATATGAATAACAAAACCAACAACAACAACAGCAACAGCCAGAAGAAGAAGAACAGTTTACTGCTCTGTATATACATATATATAGTAAGTGCTGCTGAGAATGCAACGTTGCAACGCGCAACGTGCAACGTGCGTCCGGCATAAAAATTGTGTTTATGCGTGTTTGGTAATTTTATAAAAGTTAAATTAGTTTTAAGACCATAAATTGTGCTGTTGCCGTTGCCCTCGCTTTCCGCTCCCCACACCCCCCCCTCCCCCACCGTCCCCTTCCTCCCACCGCCCTTTGCTGCCATTTTAACTTTTATTACTTTTAATATAAAAAAGCTGGCGCTGTAGCAAATGGGATGAGGGGCAGCCAAAGGAGCCGCTAGCCAGCTCAGCTGTAAAACTGCACGCTGCCATAAAAAGTTGCAAGCAGCAGCCGCAGCGTCACATGTTGCGCGGCAACATTGCCTACTGGCAACATTGCAGCAGCAGCAGCAGCAGCAATCGTCGCAGCAGCAGCAATCGTCGCAGCAGCAACAGCAACATGCAATCGTAAAATGTGGCAGTTGCAACGTTTTGTTCTGCTGTTTTTATTGTATGTGCCACACAATGTTGCAACACTTATGCGTATTATTATTACATTTTAATGATTAATTCTAATGATATGCGACATGAAAATGAAATGGCAATCAATAAAATCGGGCATTTGCTTTAGTTGTTTTTCTCTCAGTTCTCTTCATTTATGTTTTTTTTTTGTTTTTTTGTTCTTTGTGGCGCCACAGGCAGCGTGCAGCACATAAAAAATTGGCCCAACTTAATTGTGGTAGTTATTTGTTGTTGTTATTATTCCAAGAGTTTTCTCTTCAACATTGTTGCAGGCGGCAGTTGCAAGTTGCATTTGACGCTTTTACGAGCCATTTTTATATGCTTACTTAGTTGATTAAGGGCGTGGCCACGGGGCAGATGTTTAGATTTCGCACAGGCCATGACTACCGCACAACAACTACAACAACAACAATCAGTATGGCGTGCTAATGCCGCCGATGAGTTTTATGACCGCAAATACAACATAAAAGAAAAAAAAACCAACATTTATTTCGAAAATGCTGTATGTGCTGCACAAAAATATTTTTATTACACCTACTCTAATACATACACACACGTACACATATATACCTTTCCTAGCCCTGACTTTCATTTATAGAATATACACCTTTGTTATTTATTACTATACCATAATAAAAAGAAATATAGAAAAGAATTTGATAAGAAACAAATATATGTGGCGAATAGGAATAAGGGGAAAATAATGGGGAATGAAACTTGGAAAACAACAAAGGGTTATAAAATTAAGGAACAAAATATAAGTAAAATATATATATTTAAGAATTAAACTAATAATTACAAAGAGAATATAATAAGAGCAAATAATGATGAATATAAATGGTGAAGAAATTCACTTAAATATATACAAAACGAAATTAGTAAAAAATTTAAGGAATGCATAATTAGTGAAATAAAAGAATTTAAAGTACATCTCAGTAAAGACAGGTGGTAAAAAATTTAAGAGAAGATAAATTAGTGGGGTTAAAAAGTGAAATATTTTAGTATTAAATAGTTAAATATTAAGTACAGTCCAAAATCGATCTAAAATATTAATTATATAATTTAGCATATGTTGGTTTTTTTTAAGTCTTCAGAGATGCTTCAGAACTATTGTGGAAAATATTAGCTGCAAATTAAAGTACTATTGTAAATAGCTAAAGAATTTGCTCCTTATTGAATAAAATTAAAACAATTAAATTAAATTATTATATATTTTTAAGAATATATGAACATTTGTGTATTTATTTAATATTCTAGAATTTGCTCAACTCGTTTCAAGCTTGTCTGCTTTATTGCAGCAGTAAACGAAAAAACCCCATAAAGTGTTTCTAATAAAATAAATATTGTACAATATATTTAGATATATCTAAATACACGAACACATTTAATATATAAGCGTTTACATATATCTTATGGGCCAACTGTTTATCGCCTTGCATGTATATATAAAAATATATTTAAGTAGATATGGGAAATGTATTGTAATTTGTTTTTATGCGCAGTTTTGTTGACGACTTTGTCGCTGGCAAACTGAGCAATAAAACTTTATGCATTTAGTTATAAATATAAATAATTATTATCTACAGACTTATATTGGATTTCCAAACAGAGATACAGGGACAGATAGAGAAAGAGTGAGAGAGTGAGACAAAGAGACATTCGCATGGACAGCAAACAAATTCAAATTGTATTTGCTTTGGCTTTTACGACTTGCCCCTGTGCGACGGCTAAAACCAAAACCAAAGCCCAAACCAAACCAAGTCGAGCCCGGGCCATTATAATAATAACAATGTCAATAATGTTATTGTTATAATAATAATTTGAAATTCGTAACTTTTGTCGTTTTATTAATGGGTCGAACGTGTGCGAGACGTTACGAAAAATATATATATAGAAATACACACACATATATACACATCTATAGATACATATATATATAAATATATAATGTTACATGGCCAGGCCATTGACTGCCTCGGTTTCTCCTACTCCAACTCCTAGCCCTACACCTACTCCCACTTCTTCTCTTTACCATAGCCATTACACTTACTCCAATATTTACATCTCACGTTATTTAGATAATAACTTTAAGTTTTTCTGTTTTGTTTTAAAACACTTTAGCCTCAAATATTTACACAGCCAAGTCGCAGGCAAACTAGACAATGCACAAACAAATGGTTAAGACGTGGTGACGGCGTATTTCATAGAGAGCGAGAGAGGCTACAAGTCTATTAAATGAGTTCCAGTTAACGTCATCTCTAAGCCGTTTACAATATTTACTCGACTCCGTATACCCTGTAGCCATAAAGAGAGCATACATTAAGTCAGACTTTAAGGGAGCTAAAGTCTCGTATTTTGGTAAATTTTTATATATCACTTATATGCCCTAAAAAGTTTAGACAAGGTATTTTTATGTAAGGTATGCGTTAGTCGTTCACAGTCATTTTGCCGTCAACAATCGCATTTTTAATAAGTATAGATTTTCTTTTTAATATATAGGCATATTTTTATATAACGTTTGAGAATTAATTTGATGAACCCATTTGGCATGGGGTATTGTGACAATCGGTATCTATTAGTCGATCACTGTCAATCGGCGCATTCTTAACTATCTTTAAACACATTTTTATTTGTATCTAAGTATATTTATTCGAACTCTTGCAAGCTGTGTGCTATTTAGTTAAGTTCGGTTTTTTTCCTTTTGTTTTATTTTTGTCTTTCAATGGAAAATTTTTATTACTTGTCAATGTTAGTTTGTGGTGCTTGTGGGAAAAGCTCATGCTCTACTTATTTCAATTATTTCAAAGTATGGTTTATGAGTTGAAATTCTTTTTTAAATTCTTTTCAGTTGAATATTACAACAAGTTTAGCTAACCTTGTGGCTTATTTATCTTGGCTGTTTGGCTGGATATGTATATATATATATATATATATATATAATTTTTGTTCGGTACACAGTGTGTCTACATATAAATGGCTTTGTTATTTCCTTAGTAATATGGCGCCTGCCATAAACTGTGCTCATAATTTTTCATTGCATTTTCGGCGTTTCTCAATTTTCCATTGCAAAAACATAATAAATAAAATATAAGTATAAGTAAGTCGTAAAAAATCGCATATAAAATTTAATGCGCTTGAAAATTATGCGCAAACTATTTGAGGCATGCCACCCCAGCTCCCTCCGCAGCCCCCAAAGCCCCTACTCCTCTGACTTATTTGTAGAGTACAAAGTGCTCGAAGAAGATGAAGAAAAAGTGCGCACGTTCAGCGTATGCGTAATTTATTTTATAAGCGCATAAATAAGAATTCCCAAAAACTAAATGCAATAAAAATGCGAGCGGGGTACGCTGCTCGAAAATACATATTTAAAATAACAAGCAATTGCGCAAAAGTAATAACTTATAAAATATTAAAAAAGAACGAATAAAAAGTTGGAGAAGCGGAGCAAAACGCAGCACAGAAGCAGAAGCAGCAGCAGCGGTAGCTACAAAATTTATTGGCCCACGTATTTTGTTTGTATTTGGCCCCAAAAAGGTAGCGCTAGAAAAACTTTTGCGGCTCACGGCAGAGTCGAAGCTACAGCTTCTGAAAAAGATACAGATACAGCTACAGCTACAGTTACAGCTACAGTTGCAGATACAGATACAGATACATTTGAAAAAGTTTTATTCACAAAACAAATCGCACGGCATCGAAAATTGCGGACCCAACAACAACAACAGTAACAACAACAACAGGAACGGCGTCGTGTCCTGCACCTTGACTGCCTCTGCCGCTGGTCCCCCGCCTCGCCCGCCCTCTGCTGCTGCCTCTGCCCCCTGCTTGCCTTATGGTTAATAATTTCTGAATTCCTTCTCATTTTGATTGCGCCTAATAACTGAGTACTGATGCCGCCTCTGCCTTGCCTTGCCAATTTGTGTGAGCCAAGTCTCAGCTCACATCGACTCGACTCGATCCGACTTCGACTTCGACTTCGATTCGCGGATTCAATTCAACTCCTAACGCCACTGCGGCCGCTGCCTGGCCGCAAAAGGCCAAGCTCTGTCGGCGTCTGCGTTTATTTTTGTTACAAATATTTTATTCCAATGCCATATATTTTATTTACTGCCTTCCGCTCTCCCCTCCTTCTCTCCTCTCAGCTGCTCTCCCCATCTCTCCAGCTCTATCTGCGGCCTGCCTTTTCGCATCGGTTCTTTTATTTTATTGCATTGTTTATGCAGCCGAAAGTAAATTATGTTTTGTCCGCGGCATCGCGCTGCAAAGTCGAAACAAAACTCGAACTCGAGAAGTCGTCGCTGCAGCTTTTGTCTTTTTGTTGTTTGATGCCTAGCTGGGAGTTGGTTGGTTAAGACATAAGACTTGACCAACTGTCGTGGGGCTTTAGGATTTTATTAGTTGGAAAACATAACTTTTGCTCGTTTAAAAGTAAAAAGTAAAATTTCTATACAACGAAAATATTTATAATATAATGACACATTTTTTATACAGATTTTTCTTATATTTGGAAAGTTTTACTTTCATAAAGTAAAATATTTTATTTACTTTATTACTTTACGAAGCTTACTACATATACAAGTATTATCTTATACAGTTTTAATTTAATAATGATACATATTATTAAAATATATAATATATATTCTATAAGAAAAAATATGTTCATTTATGTAAATGATAAATTATGATAGACAAAATTGTGTTTGACATAGAAACAAAAACATTAACCTTACTTTTAAATAGCACGGGCCTTGGGTTAAAATTTTAACATAAGTATAAGCCTGAGGTTCGAATCCGCAAGCTGTTTGATTAATTGTCTGATTTTATGAGTCACTTAGACAACTCTTCTAAATAAAACTTATATTTAATCATATATTTAAGCTCGAAGTATCTTAATAAATTATAGAAAAAATTAATTTTTTTATTTTATATATATGGTTTATTAATTTTATATCATGAAATAATTCGCGTTTATAGGGCATTTAAAGTGCGTTGTTGTGCCGTTCGTTGTGCTGCTTTTGCAGCAGTTTGTTGGCTGTCATTTTGCAAAAGTTATTATGCCAGGTGGTTGTCGCTGTAGTTGTAGTTGTTGTTGTAGTTAGTATTTCACGTATTATTGTGGCTCTTTGTGGTAATACGTACAACAGTTAGTTGAGTTCTGTTCAGTTCGGTTGCTCAGTTGTGTCTGTGCCACATTTCAGCAATTGCTTTGCATATTTTATTGCTAAATAATAAATGCCCATTAAGTTAATTGGCAAATTAGGCAAATATACACACACACACACACACACGCACGCACACATACACACACAGTTTACAGTACTCAACGTTTTTTAATTGGAGCAAACGCAGGGCTATACACTCGAAAAAAACACAGTAGTTCAGAACTAGGTCTTGGGCAAGAATTTAGCCTTTACTTTATATAATAATTCGAGCTATTATTCGTAATTTGCATATGAAAATGTGCGAGTAAAAGTTTTGGGCGCCAGCAAAATCGATAGACTGCGCCTTTGGCTAAGCGGCCACGCCCCCAAGACCCCCTACCCCACCACCCACGACACCGATTTGATACAATTTGTAGAGTGCGCAGAAAATTTCCCATTTTTCTAAATGACAAGGCACAAAATGCGTTTGCAGCGAAAATGCGAAATGCGAACTGCGAACTGCGCCGCCGCCGTCTGACAAGCAAACACAATTAAATGTTATGCAGATGCAATCTAAAATGTCATTATATCAAATTCATTAATCCCCAATACAGAGCAGGCCCCCAGGCACTGGCTACAGCAGCAACAACAACAACAGCTTGAAGAAATGCAGCCAAAGGCAACAACAACAACTATGACAACGACAACGACAACGTTGTGCGCCTGCATCTGCACTCATTTATATTTTCTGATTTTTTTATGTTAAACTCACACTCATAGATACACACGCACACACACACGCACACTCATATGTTTTTAATAATAATTATTTTTTTTCGCATAAAGATTTGAAGAGCTGCAAATATGGGGCGAAAAACACAACAAGGAAGCATTTGTTAGACTTAACTGCACGACTAGCAGTTATGCTGTAAGAAGCGCTTCGAAACTTGAGAAGTTACCCTGCATAAATTGCATTTTCATTCCTTTTACTTATATAGAGACATGTACAAACAATAAGTAACCAAACTAAATTCATTCATAATCGCGTTTTTTTAAACACAAAAATTCTTAAATATTCAACTAGAATACAGCACTTTATCTAAGAAAAGCCATATTTTACCAAAAATCTACAGATTCTTATGTTTTATTACCATTTTGGTAATAATTCACCCTCTAGATTGATTCTGTATCTAAATTTTATGCATTTGGAAAAATAATATTTTTCTGTTATTTACTGAGTAAAAAAGCATGAAAATTTTTTTATTCAAAATTCATAAAATCATAATTAGTATAAAACGATACTTGAAATCGCATTCTGAGGTGGTAAATTTTTCCGTCAAAAATCATGCCGAAAATTGCGAAAATTTACACAAGTAATGTCCTAGGAAATTTCCTTCCCAATCTTTAAACTCTCATAACATTGGCAAAACTGAACCGATTTTCAAGTTTGATGGCATTTTGTTCAGGGTTTGTCCTCTGAATTCATTCTGTATCCAAATTTTATGCGTTTGAAAAAATAAAATTTTTTGCTATTTTTTGAGAAAAAAGCATGTACCCCCCCCTTACCTATTTTAGAAAAATTTTTTTTTCAAAATTTAGAATCGTGAAATTTTATTTTTAATCAATTGCTGGTATCATAATTAGTATAAAACGACACTTCAAATCGCATTCTGAGGTGGTCAATTTTTTCGTCAAAAATCATGCCAAAATTAACAAAAATTTTGACATGTAAAGCTCTCGGATCCATGGCTCCCATATTTCAAAAGCCCATAACTTTGTCAAAAGTGAACCGATTTTCATGTTTGATGGCATTTTGTTCATGGTTTGCCCTCTTATTTGATTCTGTATCCAAATTTTATCCATTAGGAAAAATAAATTTTTTTGCATATTTTTTGTGAAAAAAGCATGTACCACCCCCTTACCTATTTTCGAAATTTTTTTTTCAAAATTTAGAATCGTGAAATTTTATTTTTAATCAATTGCTGGTATCATAATTAGTATAAAACGACACTTCAAATCGCATTCTGAGATGATTAATTTTCCCGTCAATAATCATGCTAAAAATTGCGAAAATGTACACAAGTATTGTCCTAGGAAATTTCCCTCCCAGACTTTAAACTCTCATATTTTTGCCAACACTAAACCGTTTTACACGTTTGATGGCATTTTGGCTTTGTTTGTTGATTGATTGTTGTTGCTGATCAAGTATATATATTATTTAGCGAGTTTCAGTTTTGTTGAGCTACAAATGTACAGCGCTGCTATACCCCACTCAATACGCTTTATGTATACAGGGTATAAAGAAAAAATGCATTGCGCCCGTTTTGCTAGCGATTAAAATCGCTGCACGTGAATATTTTAACGTCAGTCAATCAAATGGCTTAAAAATGCTTTGTCATAGCTTCGCTGCATGAGCTCCTCCTAGCCTGGCCCGGCTCCGGCCTGGCCATGCCTCGACTTACAGATACTTCAGCCGCAGAGGAAGAGAGGGTGAGAGAGAGAGAGCGAGAGGGGAGGGAGGGAGCGCACACTTCATATGCGGCCTGTGTGCAGTTAAATCGCCTTTGATTTGATTTCGTTTGATTTGATTAATCGCACGACGCCGCCGACGTTGACGTTGACGTCGACGTCGACGCCGACGTTGCCTGATAATGAGATACGAGCCAAGGCAGTGGCAGCAGCAGCGGCAGAGACTTGCACGCAATTAAGCCAAATTAAACTCAAAGCCAGCAACCTACAAGTAAATACGTGTTAAGATACTTATGCCTCTGTGTGTATGTGTGTGTGTGTGTGTAGGGGCAACCATACAATACATGAGCAAAGTTCAATGCGCTTCAGCACAGAACTTAAGTTTACAGCTTTAAAAATTATTGTTTACAATATTAATATAAATGGTTGTGTATTAACACACATACACACACACACACACACACTCGCTCGCACACTCATACACACAAAATTATTCCATTCATCGTCATAAACTTCAATTTTCGAAAATCATTTCCTTAACAGCTGCGCGTACAAAAATATATACAACAGCTCAACAGCAACACCACCAACAACAACAACAGCTAAAAAAAATACAAATAAATAAAAAAAATAATACAACAAAAATATAAGAATAATAAAATGAATTAAGATTCACAGTGGACATGAGTTGCTAAATTGCTCAACTGATATTGTGAACTAGATTGCAATTGTTGTTGTTTGTCGACGCAACGATTAAAACAACGGGGTAATTTCAATGCCAAATGCGCATTAAGTTAATAATTTGTCAGCACCTCAACTAATTGCTGTTTAATAGATTAGATGGAACTAGAAACCCTCAGAAAAACAAACAGAAAATAATTCAACAATCTACCTTTTTGTACATTTATAGCTTTATCTATCTGTCTAAATATAAATTATTTATGTCTATATTTATGTTGAGATAAAGTCAATTTATGTGCTTATAGACATAACTGAGTTTATATATTTTTATATCTGTATGTATTTAAATATGTATCTATTAATGCTTTACTAACAATTTTTACACATTTACCCAGAGATTTTAATTTGTTTATATAACTTCTTTAAAATTTTTTTCTTTATGAATTTGCACATTTTTCTTTATCTATATCTTCGCCCATACATCTGCATATTTCCGTCTATTCATATTTTACTAGAATGTTACTTATGTGTTTGTTTGGATTAACACAAAATTTTCTTTTAATGACTAACCAATTATTTTTATTTACCTCTTTATCTATATCTTAGCCAATATATTTTATATGCGTACCTATTGATACATAATATATCTTTATCTAAATTGCTATACTGATTTCACAATTACAACTAAATTTCTTTTAGATCTATTTGACATCCCGTATCCACAAATGTATCTATAACTATATCTTCAACTTTTAATCTGTATGTACATATTTAAAATAAATATAGACGTAAGCAGTACAACTATGTGTTAAACTATATATCCATACCGTGTTGTTTGTATATACCTTTGTATCTATACTTTTCTATATACATTTTTTTGTATCTACGCCTTTGTATGTACGCTCGTATTTATACCTATTTCTAAATCTATGACTTTTACGAAATCTATACGCACACACGGGGATACTTGCGTTTATCTATTTATATGTTTACTCAGGTTCATAGATACTCTTACCTATCCATATCTTTATTTATTTCCTTTTATATAACTATATATTTTTGTATCTGTATCTAGTAACATATCGTTTGCTATATCAACATCCATATCCATGTTTATATTTATATACATATCTATATATTTTTCAATGCCTTTTTTATATCTCTTACTATAAATGTGTTTATTGTTTAAACTATATGTCAATATTTAGTTTTATAATGGGGGTCATAGTTTTTTTTATGGGTTGCCCACAGTCTGATCAACTCCACTGTGCAACGTGTGCGCAGTTTTTGCCCTTTGCACATCGTTAAGGAATATTATAAATTACTACAACAACGACAACAACAACAGCAGCAATAAAAGCAACAACAACAACAATAATACAACGAAGTCGGGGTTCTTGAAATATTTATTTTATATTACGTTTTTCGTTTTATATTTTTTGTTTTCCCTTTTTCCCTTCTCATACGCTCATTCTCCCCAGACGCGGGGCGCGGTCTAAATTAAAGAATATTTCTTTCTGCTGCCTTTACTGCTTCATCTTGAGTTTTTTTTTTTATTTTATTCCGTTGTGTTATTTTATTTATTATTTTTTTTATATTTTACTTCTGCTGCGGCTGCTGCTGCTTCTTCTCTTGCTCCGTGCAAGAGTAGCCCCGTCTTCGTTTAAAGTGCGGTTTCTTGTCTTTCTCCATATATATTCATTATTATTGCTGCGACTGCCGCGACGTCGACTGCGGCAGCGACTTTGCTGCACATAACTTCAACTTTGTATCTGTATCTTTGTATCTGGCGAGCGGCTGTGTGTGCGTGTGTGTGCCATGTATTTAAGGAAAAAGAATGATGCAAAGACGATAAAATATAATTTCGGCTTTATATTTTATTTTAATGATGAAAAATGTTGAAACTTTATTACGAACTCATAAAAAATTTAAACGTAGGTACACACGCAGCGCGGGCAACACCGAGGGAGATCAGCACACACACACACACGCACACATCCATTCTTCTTCTTGGGCTGCTGCTTTGTGCTCGCCTCATAAATAAGGAGAGAAAAATGCGCTGTGCACAATGTTAAATGTTATAAAAATCCAAAAAGTATTTATTTTTATTGCACAATGCAACATAAACGTATCTTACGGATACAGCTACAGATACAGATACATATGCACAGCTGCTGCCTTTGAAGCGGACTGCCACATGCCGCACTCGCAACAATTAAAGCAAACGCAAAGGTGTGAAAATATATGTCATAAGATACAAATGTATCTAATTGAATGAAAGCGACGCAGCGAGCGAGCGAGCGATTTGTTCTTAACACGCAGCTCCACCACGCGCTCTTACTGGAGCGTGAGACGTGCCACCTTGCCTCAACCGCTGCCGCCCTTCGGCGGCTCCCTCTCTCACTCTCTATCTCTTCCTCTATCGCACTCTTTGTCCATTTCAGCAAAGCGGCGTGCGGCCAACGCATCAAAGTCAAAGTCAACATCAATGAGAATTTTGTTGCCGTTTTCGCTGATTCATGAACTGACTTTTTGGGGATACTTTAGCTAGGCTGTGCATGTTGCGATTGTATTCAAAAAGAGGCTATTCATATATTGCATATATTATATATATATTTTATTTTACATATCTATTTACAACTCGAATTCAATTTTCATTTTTCTACAACAAAATTGACAAATACATTTTTTATGATTAATTTTACAAAAATTCACCTCCATGAGCGGAAAATGAATGGAAGATTGATTTAAAGAAAATTAATTCTTATATCTATTTAAACATATATATATATATATATATTTTTTATATATTTAATGCATAGGTTAAAGACAACTAAGATCAGCTGGTCAAATTAAATTTTGAGATTTCTCCTTGATGATTTCTCATTTGTAAGAGTATAAAATTTTCGCTATTCGGCATTTCGTTTTGCTGCTAATGTGCTTGTTGTTGCGTTCCGCGTTGTTCACTGTTGGGGCAGGTTATGGCTTGAGCCAGACAAATACAACACACACTCAAACACACACACACACAATAGCCAAAAGCGACGACAAAGCTCTGCTTAAGGATGAGGCTAAAGATAAAGATAACCACAAAACGAGCACAAGTGAAAGAAAAAGTATCTGCGTATCTTTGGCTGTTGGCCGAGTATCTTTAGCGAAGCCCCATTACATTTCTAATCTTTAGATTTACGAAATACTTTTCTAGGCCATGATAAGCCAAATCATATCTGCGTGGCCCAATCAATCATGAACTAATTTAAAGTTGTTATATACGTATATAAATATATATATATTTGTTTTAAGTCAAGTTTTTTATTATTTTACATTAATTTGTGTGCGCCGCTGTGGAACACACACTAGATTACCCAATCTGGTATTAATGTTATCTTATCGAATTGTAGCCATAAAAATAATAAAAAATAAAACATAAAAATAACAAATACGTGCAAGCAACAATCGATTTCTGATGGCTATCACGAGCGTGTTTGTGCTCTATAAAGAAATCATAAATAAATATATACAGCACGCAATTATTGTAAATAAACAAATGTAATTATAAAATAAAAAAAAACTGACTCACGGCTGCAATTTCAATCAGAGACAACAACAGCGAAATAAATTCATAAAAAAAACAAGAAAGTTGAGCTTACGTCGGGGTGCCGAAGATTAAATACCCTAGCATAGTGTAAGCTATAATAAGTTTTAGTGTGATGTTGGGGATCTTTTTTTTTAAAGCACGAGCATAGGAACACTCTTTGCATTAGCTTTAAAAGTGGCAGTGACGGACAAACCGGACTAAAACCTCCTGGCTGTTCATACAGATCAAAAATATATATGTAAAGGGTCAGAGATCGAAAGAAAATTATGAAACCCTCAGCAAGGGCATTATATTAATAAAAATCTTGCTGAACACCCCTACCCCCCCACGCTCTCTGTTTGTTCGCCTGTATTTTTAATTAATTTATTTTTGTCGATATGTTTGCAGGCGCGCAGTCACAAAGCTCCATGCACAAAGACAAAAGCCAACTTAAAAACTTGCATCTTTAAGATACACACACAAACGCACACTTGTATCTTTTGTTGTTGCTGTTGATTTTTTTCGTGTGACTGCGTTGCTGTCGCTGTCCTCGTTGCCTGTTATAGCTCTGCCATTAATTTATTTATTTAATACTCTCTCGCCCCCTATCCCCCGCCCGCCTACCCTTGGGCTGCGCCTCTGTGTGTGATTAATCGGCTGCTCATTGTAAATATTTGTCTTTAGTTTGTTGCACTGCAACGCGCGAACCTGCCTCATGCTCACTGTGCATAAGATACATTTTTTTCTTCTTCTTCTTTTTTTGTCGATTGTCAAGCTGCGAGAGTTTTGTGTATTTCAAATGCAAATGGATGTCTATATGTGAAGTCGCACAACAGCTTAAAGTGTGCCTTGAAATTAAATAAAAAATATAAATCGATCTGTGGGAAATATGAAACCAACAAATTGGTTGGAGTTGATATTTTGCATAGGTTTAAAATGGATTTCAGATTTGACAAAATGTTATCCACGTTGCACACCGAGAAATGTATATAATTTTCACAGAATTTACATAGCCTTTTATATTCATTTTATTTAGAGCGATATATAAAAGATATCCAACTGCCAGACTGTTCCTTTTAAGATTTAAAATGCATCCAACAATTTTTTGGCATTAAGAACATTTTGAAACTTAAGAAATAAATGTTGAATTACGGATTATTAAGTATATTATACTAGCAGCTATAAGTTCTCTTTCAGCTTAGGTGGAAAATTCGCAACAATTTGCTTGCAACGCCAATCAAGACCTCGGCCCGAATATCTATTTCTGCCCTGGCTGTAACTTTATCGTTAAGTGCCGCTCCTTGGTTGGGTTTTAACTTTTTTTCTTTTCTTTTTTTTGCTGTTTGCTCGTGTTACTTTGTTATATTTTTTACCGTAATTTATAATAAGCTATTTTCTTTACGCACCTTTTTGCGCTGTGCCTGTGTCGGAGCCTTAGCCTGTATCCCAGACTGTGTCTGTGGCTACCCCCTGCCCACGCACACCAAGAGACGGGCAACAGCAACAACAACAACAACAACAACATCGTCAAGTACAACCCAAGCCAAATTCTCGGCATGAGTGCGGAGGCTGACTTACAACTAATGCAATATAATAAATTTATACAAAGTTACAAATAAATGCCTGTGTGTGTGTGGGTTGGAAAATAAATAAATAAATATTTTTAGAAGGATATATATATATATATTTCGATGTACAGACAAGCATACATATGAAAAGATTTGATTGCCGCCCAACCCTTTCTGAATTTGAGTCGCTCTGGCAGCCTCCTTGCCCCCCCCCTCCCCCACCCCCTCTGCTGTCCCTTCACCTTGGTGCCCCTCTTGTTATGTCAGTTTGTTGTTCTGCTTTATGATGGCATTGCTTGGGTCTCTTCTGGCTCCAAGTCAGCCAGAGTCAGCCGGCTTGTGGCTGGGGCGCCCCTTGGAGCTGGCTTGGTTTGGTTTTGGGTTATTTATCTGCATAAATTATTTATGCCGCATTACAAGCATAAAAATAAATAAAATAAATGAAGCCCAGGCAACTAAATCCGATTAGAATATACAGAAGAAGGCAACGCAGCGCTCCCTCCATAGATACAAATTTATTTTTATAGATTAATCAACGTTTTTACTTGCCACTTGCCGCTGCAGCTGCTGCAACACACACACGCACATTAAATATATATGTATATATATATATATATATATATATATATATATATATATATATATATATATATATATATATATATATATATATATAAAGCCATTTTATATACCATTTATTTAGCTTAGCCATCAAAATTAAATTGCGAAAAATTTTGACCCAACCCAGTTTTTGTTTAAAAATATAAACACAACACAATTTCCTTGGCTATTTTTTATGGGATTTTCCTTTTAAATTAAATGTTTATAAAATTGGAAACTAAATTAATGTATCTGCAGCTGTAGCTGTAGCTATATCTAAAAGGCGTAAAATGTAAAATTACTTCAATTTTGTTTGGGCAGCTCCATATGCGGCTTTTGAATATAAACAAGAAATCAGAGCTGTATTTGAAAAACCGAATATTTAATGCACTTACGGCCCAAATAACAGAGTTCGTGCACTATAATAATCTGATAAATTGAAATCTTTTTATGAATCTTATTTTTACAAAATTATTGTTAAGAACTTGCAATAGTTTTTTGCACAAACTATTTGAACACAATGAAGTAAAATATTTACAGGAATAAAGATATTTATACCCAATTTAAAGGTTTCCATGGTTCGATTGTCATTATATAGATTTAAATTAATTTAATATCTGGTCAAAAACTTTTACAAAATTATATTTTTCGCAATCTCAAATTAAATTAATCGCTTCTACAAAAATTAAGTTTTATAGTTATCGGAACCGTTCAACTCTGATATATATACTTCCCGTAGCATGAGGAAACAGCTTATATCTTGTGAAGACCATATTGAATACAAATTCAATACAGATTATTTTTTCTTTGTACAAAAATCTTCTTCACTTCAATTGTAGAATACCCAACCTCGTTAGGGTAGAATAAAATATGCCTGAATAATATAAAACAGAAGGCGATACATCAAAGCGGATTATACAATTTATATTTGCTCTTATTTTTATGCGCCGTATTTCTTCCAGTCTTTCTTGCTGCTGCTTCTTCTAGGCTATTATTTTTTTTGTATATATTTCTTCATTTTTATTTTATTTATTTATTTTTCATTAAGCAGCAATGCAGCGAGTTTTGTTGTATACAATAGCGCACAGTCAGCCGGCAGATGCAACGAGCGCGAGGGCGCACCGAAACAGAAACAGATACATTTACAAGATACAGATACATTAGAAAGAAGACGAAGAAGGAAAATAACACACGCTGCGCTTGTAATAAATTGTATTATTTATTTTATTTTATTCATGTGGCACACACACTCTCACACACACACACACGCACACACCGAAACCAAAGTCTCGACGAGCTCATCTTCTGCCACTTGAGGCCAATTTAACAGGCAAAGATCAGCCGCAGTCGCCGTCGCCGTCGCAGTCGACGCACAGCGGAAGCGTCGTCGATTTTGCCTCAGTCTCGAGTAAAGGAAAGAAGCTGCAGGGGCAGGGGCACGGGCAGGGGCAGGGGGCAGGGGCACAACTGGCAGCAGAGAGTGACGAGTGTAATGACTTTTGTCGATTGGGTTAAGTGGCTTGTTGGCTTCCTTTGCGCACCTACACAGATACACTCACACAATTCAAATGCACCTTCTGCTGCTTTTTTTTTGCTTATTTTCTGAGTTGCATCTTTTTCAATTTTTATGCATGCCACACATTTTGTTCTCTTCCTTTGCTCTCGTTGTTGTTGTCTTTTGATTGCTGCCGTTTTTTTTTCTTCACCTTTTTTTTTGTTGTTGTTTGTGTTGAAGTAGTTTGAATGTGGCACGTTTGCCTCTGTTCTGTCTTTTTTTTTCTTTCTTATTTTTGCCTGCCCCCTCGGGCCGACCTCAGCATATCCAGCTGAGGTAATTTGTCTACACAACTTTTTGTAAGCGACACTCGCTTATTATGTTCGACTTTAGGGACGAAGTCTGGGATTGAGGATATGCGTGCGGGTTTTCGGGTCTGGCTCCTGAGTAATTGACAGCTAACCAATTGCCTGGCGGCTTTTATTATTATTTATTTTTGCGTGTGTGTGAGATAATGCTCGGGGGTAAAGCGAAAGTGCTTATCAGTGTTTGGTAATTTCTAAGCTTATCAAAAAATATGTTTATCGTCAAGAATTTAAATGAGGCAAAATCTATTTTTAAATAATTTCCTGTTTTCTTATATTTTTAGACCTTTTCATTTTTTTTTAGAAACCGAAACAAGCCGTAAAAATACTTGCAATAATATGATTGATTTTTTTAAATGAATATCAATATATGTTAATAAATGTGACATTTGCAATGCAATCGTTGTTTTTGTTGAAAAATATACAAACTTGAATGAATTTATGATCGATTGAAGTTAATTTAAAAAAACTAGAATTTCAAGAATACTTTAAATAATTCTAAATAGTTAACACCGGTGTTTATTTTGAAAATGCATAATGTTCGAGGCTTAAATTACTTTTAAGTATTTTTATTCAAGAATGTCAAGTTATGTATCCTAAAATTAATTAAAAATGGATTATGCTAATCGAGAAATTTTATAATGAGAATATTTGAATATCGTTTTAGTTTTTAATTTTATTTTTGTGAACAAACAAATCTTTTAAATTATTGAAAAATAAGTTAAATTTATGTATATTTTTTAAGCACGAAATATCACATTTTATTAGATTTTTATGCGTAGGTTTTAGATTTTTTACAAAAATTGTTGTTGAAAGACATTTCTCTTGGAATTCTCTTACGATCTATTGAATAAATTTTTAATTACGGGCTTGTGGCGTCAGTTGTGGTCCCTCAAAATAAAATATATATTTATATATATAATATTAAGCACAGCCTTATGAACTGCTCACAATTGCTATGCTCTTTTTTCAACCGCACCCTAACATGCTATGTTTTTAACCAACATAATTCAATTAAAATTTAATTAACCCTCATCACCTACACCTACGTCTCTTGTTGTTGCCGCTTGCCCCGAGATCTCCCGGAGATCTTGGTGATCTCTGCAAAAAGTTCACTGAACTGCGAGTTGAGCATAATAAAAATAAAATATTTCCTCTAATGATGCACGCATAAAATGCAGCCGCAATAAAATATGAAAAAGGAACAAGAAGGCGATAACACAAAAAAATAAGAAAACAAAACTAACTTTTAACAAAGGGCAAAGAAATGAGAAATATCATAAAAGTGCAATTAATCACCAGAAAACCGAAGCGGCTGCGAAAGATCAGGAATAGGTAGGGAGCAAGGGCAGGAGGGGAACGAGGGCAAAGGGAATGAAACTTGTGATGGAGACAAAGGCTGACACTTATCGGCTTTATCTGCTTATGTGTGGCAAGGCACAAAGAGAACAACGGCAACAGCAACAAAACTTATAAATAAATGAAAAAGAATTATAAGTATTAAAGAAGCTGCATGGGAATTGATTATTTTGCATGCGGCTGTAGGAGCTGTAGGAGCCGTGCGGATGCCGCCTGTCAATATTTGATTTTTATATATGGCATTGCCTGACAGGCAGCTCGCCCGAGTGAGGGAGGAGGGGAGGGGCAAGGGCAGGGAAGCGGGGGGCAGCCGGAGATCGCGGCAAGAAATGCAGCGATTTTTAATAAATGAAATGTGTAAATAAACGCCTGAGGAACAACAGACAAAAACAACAAGAACAACAACACCTAGAAGCAGATAAAGTGCGGGATGAGGAATAAGAATTGGGTAGGCAAACAGCAGGAAAGCATAAACACGGCCAACACTAATACCAAGGCAAACAAACAAAGATGCAGATGCATTTCCAAAGAATTTCTAAGCACATACAAAAAAAAAAACTCAAAAAAAAAAGTAAAAATCAAAGCCAGCGGTCAGCGTAGAAAAAATATTTAAAAATGCATAAAAACAAAATATTTATTGTAGAAAAGTGATAGAGAGCGACGGACGTTAACAAGCAAGCGAGAAGAAAATTAGTAAGCGTGCTTTCGTTGTAGGTGCTTGACTAGAAAATACCCTGTAATTCTTCTTGTTCCACAATTATTGCCACACTATTAAAATATTAATTCTTGAACAATTAATGTGCCTATTGTTTGAATATTATGAACTCTAAATAAAAATAAAAAATATACGCGTATAATATAAATAAATATATGTATATAAATATATATTTTAATGATATTTTAATTATTCAAGACCTGCATTTCTTTACATCAGAAGCTAAAAAACTAAGTAAGCTCTTAAACTAAAAAAAAAACCAAATTGAAAATTTTCGCTTAAACGAATATTACCCCAAAAACTTTCAAGTTGTTTGCTATTCAGAACAATTTTGCTCGTACTTCCAGAGTTAAATTCAATTTCTTAGCAAAATACTTGGCCAAGCACTAAAGCAACTATTTGTTTTTATTTATTTCAATTCGACCTCGAGCCAGTTAAACGTTCAGCTACAAAAACAATCAATCCGCCAAACAATCAACAAATTTTTGAAACTGTAGTTTTTTTTTAAATGTTTTAACGTAAATTTACCTTAAATATATACATTTTTTTAACTTTTGAGAAGTATGGTTAAAAAAACCGACGCTGGATCGATATTTATCGCTTTCAAAGAAATAGCCAACGTTGTTTAAATAATGCGCGTGATTTATGAGAATCTACATATCCAATTTGGTATCTGTAGCTTGAAAAATTATGGTTAGAAATCGATATTTATCGGTTCAGGAGAAACGTGCGGTGCTAACGAAATTATTTATAGCTCATTTGTCCAGCATTTGATTAAGATCAAGAGGTTTCTTTAAAATGTTCTTGATCGTATAGATCTGAAATAAAGACTGACAAACGGATTGACAGACAGGCAGGATATGAAAAGTGTTGACTATGAAAAATATGCTTCCCCTTTGTACTATTTTACATACCCTGCTTAACCATTTTTCAATGGTCGCAGGGTATCAAAAAATATTAAATGAGATAAACAAACGCTTTTGAATTCGAACATATGAGCATGCTAATGCGCCCAAGAACCCAGTCAAGACCCAGTCGAAGAGTCGCAGTCGACGCTGCCTTTGCTTATTTGATTAATGCACTCGAAAGCGACAATAAACAAGAACAAACGAACGTAGATGGCAACTCTGGACGCTGCAGAGTGCCCGGCCAGACCGCGACTGGCCCGGCCTGGCTCGGCCTGGTCCGGAACGGCTCGGCCCGGCCCGGCCCGGCCTGGCCTGGAGTGGGTTCGAGTCGAGTGCCAGATCGCGTCAGACAAACAAATATCGCATTCCACCGAACACAAATCGAATGTTGAATGCTCAATTGATGTGAGCTGTGAGCGACTCTTACAGCTTTTCCCTCTTACTGGGGAACTTTTGGACTGGGTTCGTCGACGTCTATTAGATAAATAAATAAAACTTTTTTATTAAAGTGCGAATTCTGCGGTGCGCTTAATGTTGATGGAACGCCAGAAGGAGGCGACTCGGCCCATGGGTGCGACAAGTGATCGAAACCGGTTGTGGCAACTGTCATTCTTTGGGAAGCTGTGCCTCTCATTCTCTATCGAAGAGTGTGGCGATTGTAAAACGGGATAAGACATGAGAAACAAACCATTTTGATACTATTTTGAGCTAGTTTATGAAGCGAATACGTTTATTTTTTTATTATTCGGCAATAATAATTCTTCTAATAGCTTTTCAATTCTCTTTCATGAGTCAGCTCCAGAGATAGATTTAAGTTGAAAGATATTATAGTTTTTTTTTAGAAATTAAAGTTACTTTTGCTGTTTTGTATATTTTGAAGCAAGAAATGCTTAATCTTTTTAAGCTTTCTAATTTTTTTATTTATTATTTATTTCTTCTTATTAAATTGTTATTTTTACAATAATTTTTTTACTTTATTTACTAAGTTATTTGTCTGAATATCAAACTCAAATTAAAAATCTTGGAAGCTTAATCATTGATTGTTGAGCTAAAAGTGTTGCCTAACACTGTTTCGGGTTTTTACCATTTTTTTTTCAAATAGGGCAAAAGTTGCTAAAAGGAAACGGGTTTTTCTTAGCATGGATATTTCTTAAAAATGTATATATAAAATATGAGAAAAATGTGTTTGTCAAAACTGGCTTATTATTTTTGAGCACATAAAATTATTTTATGTAAAATAATAGCTTTATACCTTATTTAAAATTAATTTTAACACTGTTTCGAATCATTTTTATTATTCAATGAGCTCAAATTGTTACTAAACACGGGTTTGGTTAAATTTTTAAGATCTTTCTGCACTGTTAATATATTTTCAGAAAGATTCCCATTTTGGTGATTACATAGAATGATCTATATTTTATTTATAAAATTTTCACTGTAAAGTAATGACAAAAAGTTATCCAACACTGGATCAGTTCATTTTCAATGCTTGTAAGGTTTCTCAAGGAAATATATCCCATACACCCAAATTTTCCCACTCAATATTAATAAAATAATAATTATACACTAAAGGTGTTTTTAAACACTGCACCTTCATTAACTGTTACTAAGCACTAGTGTTTTTTGGGGTCTTTCTACGATTTTTGAAATGATCTTTAACTTGAGTCCATGCATAATGATCTAAGTTATAAGATATTGATTTTAAAGTGTGGGTACAAAAACTTGCACATCACTGCGTTTATTAAAAGGTTTTTGGGTAAATAACTTGATATTTTACAGAAATATACAATATATAGAAAATGTTGCCCAACACTGGATCAGTTAATTTCAAATGCCTAAAAGGTTTTTAAAGGTTTTTAGGTAAATAATTTGCATAAGACATATATTCCCATTTAACATACGCAAAGTAAGTAATATAATAATTTTTCAATAAGCAAAAGGTGTTGTTGAACACAGCTTTTGTTATTGGGTTTTGATTAAGATATATATATATAGGATATTTACTTTAGGCCCAACACTGGATCAGTTAATTTTCAAAAGTGATTTTTGTTAGCCCATAATTCGCATTAATAAATATTCATATTTACATTTACATCGCCCACTAATTGGATGTGTGGGAAGGCATCCAGAAAGGGAACCTACGACAAGGCGAAAATGCTTAAAAACGACTTAACGATCAACGGGAGCAGCGAGCAAAGCAGGCGTCGCAGCCGAAGCCGCAGCCGCAGTCGACTGTGACGCCAGCGACGACGTGAAGCACGTGAATGCTGTCAATCAAGAGCGCAGCGAGCAGCATTCCACGGGAGCCAAAGTCGCCGCGGCTGACGCTGACAAGCTTATTATGACGTCACGCGGCGAAAAGCCGTCGGCAAAAGCAGCCGAAACAAAATGAAGATCGCGAAACGAAAATCAAAACAAAACGGCGCAAAAATGTGAATGCAAGAGAGCTGTTGCTTAAGAGAGCGCCAATGGCAGATCGCGCTGCGTTTAAGAGAGCGCCTTAAGAGAGCGCGCACGTTTACTCACCCGCTCCTCCTCGCGTATCATCTCCGCAATGCCCGGCTTGATCTCCATGTCGTCCGCCAGCGAGGCCGACCCGGAGGGTCCGCTCAGATGGTGCGGCGGCGGCGGCAGGCGCGGCTCGGCGGCAGCGGCGACGCTCAGCTCCATTGCGGCAGCGGCCATCGCGGCGGCCGAGCCGAGCGGAAAGCGCGCCTCGGCAGCGCCGGAACCGGAAGTGCCGGACGCCAGGCCCAGCGCGTGATGTTGCTGCTGCTGCTGCTGTTGATGCTGTTGTTGCTGTTGTTGCTGCTGCTGCTGCTGCAGCTGGTGCAGATGGTGCTGCTGCTGCGGACTGGGCAGCGCGCGTGGGCAGCGACTCGCCGCCGCTGCTGCTGCCGCTGCTGCTGCTGGCGCTGGCGTCGTTGCGGGCGAGGGCATGTCCAGGCCGTGCAGCGCCGTCTCCAGCGCTGCCGCCGAGGGCGTCAGGCGACGCGGCGTCACGCTGCCGCCCGAGCCCAGCGGCAGCGGCAGCGGCAACGGCAGCGCCATTTGCTTCGGCGGCGGCGTCATCAGCGCACAGTCGCGCTGTCTCTCTCGCTCCTTCTGCTCCTGCTCGAGCCGCTCGGCGGCGATCAAGCTGCTTAGTGGACTCGCGGGCGGATTGAAGACGGTCTCGGCCGAGGGCCAGCGACGCTTGCGCACGTTCCGGCTCTGCTGGCGCTCCAGCGGCGACAGCCGCAATTCGCCGCAGTCCCAGTCGGAGCGCAGCTTCTCTCTGGCTGCATGAAAGCGAGCAGCTCCTCGGACTTGGGTGAAACCTGTGCGGGCAGCGGCGAACTGGCGGCCGCCTCCTCATTCTTCCTCTCCTCCCGCTCCTCGCGCTCCTCCTCCATATGCGTGACGTCCGCCAGGCCGCGCACCTTCAGCATCTCGGCGATGCGCAGCAGCGGCCCGATCTGCTCCTGGCTGACGTTGATCTCGCCGCGATACATGAACTCAACGATCGCCTTCAGATCGCACCAGTTGACGTCGCGCATGATGACGATGGGATGCTGGCAGGGCGTCTCCGCGAGCAGCGTCTGAAAGTACGGCGAACAGGCGGAGAGCACCATTTTGTGGGCCTTCATCGAGCGGCCGTCGCAGGCGAGCGTCACGTCCACGAAGGACTCGCTCTGCAGCAGCTGATCGAAGATCGTCGTCAGATTCGATTGGTAGTTGTTCCAGCGCAGGCAGAATTGTTGCGGCAGCTGCGACTGCGACTGCTGCGACTGTTGCTGCTGCTGCTGCTGCGCCGTCGTCGTCGGGGTCGTCGCTGCGCTGGAGCCGGGCGAACTGCTGCCCGGCGCATTGGCCGCTCCATCGCCGGGCGACATTGCGGCGAGCTTGCGCTGAGCTTTTCTTTATCCTGCTGTTGCGTTGGCGTTTGGCTGCCGCCACCGCCGCCGCCGCCGCCGCTGCGCTGTCGCTGCGCCGCTTGCGCCTGCTCCGTGGCGTTCGTTTCGCTGTCCGTTTCGGCAGCGATGTTGCTGCGATCGTTGCTGCTGCTGTTGCTGTGCGACGTTGGCGTCTCCGTTGACGCCATTTTGTGTGCGGCGAGAGAGCGCGCGCACGCTTTTCGGTGTGCGAGTGAGAGAGACTGTGTCTATTGATCGCCGCGTTTCATTTGACAGCTAAGCGAAATTTATAACTGCAAATGAAACGGTAAATGTATGCAGGTGTGAGTTTACATGTTTATGCGTGTGTGTGTGTGTGTGAGTGTGTGTACGTGTGAAACACTTAAACGCTTTACGTAGTGCACGAGACGACGCGTTATTTATTCGCTCACGTTAAAGTCGCGTTACAATTAACGTACACGTGTGTGCGAGAGTGTGAGTGTGGGAGTATGCGTGTGTGTGTGTGTGTGTGTCTGTGTGCGGGCTTACGTTACGTTACGCGCACTACGTTAAGTGCATTTGCTTTGATTTGTTTATATTTATTTCTTTTATTCTGATATTTTTGCGCTTTAAAAATTTATTTTGATTTTGCTTATTTTTGTTTTAATTTTTATTTTATTTTATTTTTATCTTTGATTTTTGTTTTTGCGCTTAAAATATTTATTTTTATTAAGTTTTTATGTTTGGCTTAAAATATTTTGATTTATTTTTTATTATTATTATTTTACTTAAAATATTTGTTTTTATTTTTTATTACTTTTTTCTTTGCTTAAAATGCAGTTGACAATTGCTGACAATTGTTAAAAAAAAAATTGTTGTTGCTGGTTTGTTTTGTATTGGCAACTCGTATGTGTGTGAGCGTGTGTGCGTGTGTGTGTATGTGTGTGTGCGTGTGTGTTTAGGCGGCTCGTGTGTTGTTTTGTCTCGTCGTATTTGGGCAACGGAACGTGCCCCCAAAAAGTCTTTTCAGCACGAGTGTCTGAATTAGACTGAAAACGTTTTGCACATTTTGATACGGAAAAACTCAAAACAAACTTAACACAGAGGCAGCAGGCAGCAGGAGACGACGACGACGACGTCTACGACTACGACGACGGAAAGCGCAGAGGCGCTGCTGCTGCGGCTGCGGCTGCGGCTAGTGCTACTGTTTGTTGTTGCTGCTGTTGCCTTTTGCCGCGTCGCGTGTTGTTGGAGTCGAGAGTTGCGAATGCGAATTCGCTGAGTCGTCGTCGTCGTCGTCATCGTCATCGTCGTCATCGTCGCCATCGTCGTCGTCGTCGTCGTCGCAGCCGCGAGTCGCAAGTCGTAAATAGTGCGCTGCCGGCGTCGCAGCTAGCAAATTGCAGTTGCATTTCAAGGCAAAGGAGCAGCAGCAGCAGCGACAGCGACGCGCGCGCTGCGAAGAGCGCCGAACAGCGACATTCAAATGCCGGCAAACGTACAAAATTCCTTTACTCGGCAAAACGAAACGAAAACGAAACGAACGCGCGCAAAGCTTTGACGCGACGCAGCGCCGCGCGGCTCGGCGAGACGAGGCGAGACGAGACGAGACGAGGCGAAGTTGGATTCGCTCGCGCGACTTCGGCGCTGCTCTCCCACACACACGACCGCCGCGCTGCAACCCCCAAAAAAGCGGCTGCTGTTGTTGTTGCCTTCATTGGTGTTGGCTCAAGAGATGAGACAAATGCGCTGCATTTTCGGCAATGCGTGCGAGGGGGGCCGCCTAATGCTAGTTGCATGCGAGCGTGTGCGTGTGTGTGTGTGTGTGTGAGTGCGTGAGCAAATGCAGCCAAAACAGTTAATTGCTTGCGGCGAAAGAAAGAGTGCAAGCAGGCAAAAGACTTTCGGCTAATTAATTGTAAATAATAACAATAATATCAGTATTAAAATATGATCTTTTGCTGCTATCAATGCAGGCTTATCAATTCAGGCTGCCTCTCTCTCGCACACACGCACACACACTGCCCACACTAGCAAACATAAGGAAAAAGTTGACAGCAGCCGCCGTCGCAGCGGCAGCGGCAGCAGCAGCAGCAGCAGCAAAAAGATTGTTCATTAATTAGTTCCGTTTGTGTTTTCTGCCGCTGCCGCTGTTGCTGTTGCTGCTGCTCCCAAGCCGCCCAGTTTGCTCAATTTTGAGCTCAGTTGCAGTCGCCGCAGCGCTCTCGCAGGCGTTTGGGCGCCAATTCGCCGCAATCTTTTGCTGGCCGTGTGCGCTCTTTTGTTTTTAAGAGACGCAACATTGCCGTGCGCTCTCCTTGTACTTCTCTTTGCAGCACGCAAAGACACGAACACTCGCTGCGGCGTCGGGCTGGGGGGCGTCAGGTGGCGGCCACATTGCACCTGCAGTGTGCTGCTATTTTATATATTTTTTTTGCTGCTGCTGCTGCTGCCTTCTACTGTTGTTGTTTTTTTCTCGCTCGTTCGTCGTGTGCTTCGTGCGCTGCCTTTGCCTTTTGGAACTGCCCACACTGTGGGGCTGTCACTGGAGACTGGTCACTCTCTATGTGTGCGTGTGTGTGAGAGTAGTTGCGTGCGTGTGTGTGTGTGTGTGTCTTGCAGTTGTATTTTGATTATTGTTTTTGGCATAATATGCATCAAATAAACAGATTCAAATCTAGCCAAAATAAAAGCTAAGCCAAAAAAATAGATATATATATATATATTTGTAAAAATATATATGAAACGCAAACCAAATTGGCCAAACACGCGAGAGCGAGACAATCGATGGCGCTGGCGTGAGCGCGCCAGAGCGAGACAGCCACACAGAGAAAGAGCCCGTGAGAGCTGCGGCTAAGCCTCAGCCAGTCATAAATTATGCACAAAAATTTTGCGACTGGCAAATGGCGGTCGACTACATTATTATAAATATCAGCCGCGAAAGGTGGGAGGCGGATTGGAAGGAAAAGAATAGGCAGCGACAGAGGCGAATAAATTAATTGTGCTTAAAATGATCAAATGATCTGGGGATAGATTTTAAATAGAATTTGGCAGAGATTCCAAGCAGCTGTTTTCAATTATTTAACGAGCCGAAGGAATTATACATTTTTGATGGATCCCAAATGAATTTGTGTACTTTATTTTATATAAGTTATTATATGCCACATTGCTATTATAATTTACATTTAGAATGTGCGTAATTTCTAAGTTGATACAAAATGTATGCATTTAAATGTTTTTTTCTTCTAAAAACTAAATTGAGTATATTTTACTAATTGTTTTATATTAAGGCAAAGGCATCTTGTAAAAGTGAGCAAAGCATAAAGATTTTAAAACGATTTTTTTTGTTTTAATCTTCATCTATTCTTTTATTTGATTTAAAAAGGCCTGATTTTAATTAAATAATGGAGTATAAAAGATAAATTATCATAAGAAAGAAAAAGAATTCCCCACTCTTATGAATTTATGCCTTATTTATAGTATATTTCAGAAAGTCGATTTTTTATACGCCAATTCTATTTAATTTTAATATTTATTCTTTCTACTTATTTACTTCAGAGAGTTCAAATTTGAGTGAAATTTATATTTAAAAGAATTGAGAAGAAGGAAACACTCAATACAAAAAAGCTTACAATTTATTAGTAGGCTTAATATACTCTTTTCTTATGTTTAAAAAGGTAGTTAATATTCTAAATTTATATGCGTATTTATATTTGTGCAAAAAAGGAGGCACATACATATGTAAATAAGGTTAAGTTCTTATTGAAAGTTGGAATAGACTTTATTTAATCTATTATTTGATTATATTTAAAAATTGCACGTGATCTAATTGTTATTGTCTTTTTTTACCTTATATGCATCAATATCATTTATTTATATACAGCATATTTTCGAATAATTTTGTTTTCTAAATTGTATGATCGCAACTTTCCTTGAGCCCTCTTCATGCTTCGTTTTTATACTAATTAGATGAAAAAATGTGTAAAAAAAGGTACAATGGTTTTGTGCAAATGTATGTAACAGGCAGAAGGAGGCGTCTCCGACCCCATAAAGTATATATATTCCTGCTCAGCATCACTAGCCGAGTCGATCTAGCCATGTCCGCCTGTCGGCCCGTCGGTCCGTCAGTCCGTTAGTCCGAATTTTGAAATTTTTAAGTTCGTGTATACCATAAGCAAGTTTATTTAAAATCGTCTACAAATCGTCTCGTTTTTGCATTATCGATAATTATCGGTTTCCTTAACCCGCTGTTTTCTTAGCATATTTCAGGAACTACATATATCTCAAAAACTAAAGCTACCAAATTTGGTTGAATGCATTGGCGTGTTTGTAATTTGGATACCTCCCCCATTCGCCCCATATATGAATAAACGCAATTCAAATATTACAACCTTGCACTTTGGCTTGTGGATAGATTTGAATGCTCTTATTACGTACTAAAACTCATTAAGAGCATGCACTTAGTTTAGAAGTTATTGACGAACTTAGTTTCCAAAGTGGGGGCCAAGCGCAGCGGTTGTGAAAGAAGCTCAGCTTGCGGCGTGAGTTTGCGCGCCCTGACTTGAGCCCCTCACTTGTTGTACCTTCTAATGATTTTTTTTATAGGGTGAATTTTCGAATAATTATGTTTTCTAAATAAAAGTTTTTATTCCAAGTAGATTTTTAAAACTATTTTTTCAATCTCTTTAACTATTTTCTCTTTCTTTTCAGGTGAGTTTTTGATACATTTCAAACATGTTGATCTCTGAGGAGCATTCTAAAATGTTTTATAGTTTATAATTTTGACTACAGAATAGTTGATTTTCCGTTTTAATTTAAGCTACATTTTTAAAAATAAATTACAATTTTATAATTTTTACATTTAATTTGTTCAAAAAGGCGTTTGAAGAAAATTTAAATAAGTATATTATTTTATTTGTATAAAATTTCTTTATTATTTCTTCACGCCCCTTGTTTATCAGGGCGTTTCGTGCCACTGTGCGTTGCACTTGCAACAAATTTGGCTGCCACACTAAAAATGCAGCCACGCACTTTGTTGCAATTGCATTGGGGCGCCTCGGCGTTGTTGTTGTTGTTGTTGCCGTTGTTGTCATACGCAATTGTAGAGAAATGTGCAGTCGGAAAAACGGAAAATAGCTTTTTGGGGGTCGTGAGACACAAAACGCGTTTATACGAAAATTTATGTATTTAACTGTTGACGACGACGCTGACGAGCCAAACGATGACGCGGACATGGACATGGCAGAGGGGGGCTCGGTAGGCGGCAGGGGCAGGGGTAGGGGGTGGCGTCCAAAAAGCGACGAAAGGCAGTGCGACAAGGCGACAGCGACAGATGCGACGCTGATGAGGGGGGAAAGACGGCATTTGAACAAACGACAACGGCAAAGAGGCAAACAGACAACCAAGGGGGGGGCTTGGGGCGGGGGTGGGGAGTTTGGTACAGGGTGTTGTGGCACACATGACTGAGCGAACAGGCAAACAAACAAATAAAACGTGTGCGAGTGTGTGCGAGTGTGTGCGTGTGTGTGTGTGTGAAGGTGACCAAGTCGAGGCAGCTGCTTGGCCAGTGGGCGTGGCAGCGGTGGGCAAAAAAGCAACAAGCAACAAAAAATTGCCGCATATTAAAACGCCAAATAGAAGAGTGCAGCGGCGGCGACTGCAGCTTAGAATGCAAAGGGGGCTTGGGGCCTTGGGGGAGGGGGCTGGTCTCCACCAGAGACCAAAGGGTAGCTGCGGCACAATGTCCGCGTCTAAAGTTAGCTTACGCGCACAAAAGCGATGAGCGATGATGCCTCAAATATGCAAAAATGCCTAGCGCAATAAAACGAAAAGCGATGCGAGACGCGCGGGGGCATGGGGCAGGGGGCACGCTGAAGAAGGGGCGCAGCAGCAATGAAAAAGGGCTTAACGTGTGAGTGTGTGTGTGTGTGTTGGTGTTGCGGGGGGTGGTGTTTTATAAATCCAAACGAAGTTCGAAATGCAGGCAAAAGTCCGGCTAACGATGCCGCCGCTGGCTGCTGGAGCAACTGGGCTGCAGGTAGCGGGGGGCGGGGACGGTGGGGGCGGGGGGTGTGCGTCGCACAAGCAGACAAACAAATAGACAGCAGCAGGCCTGCACCTCCCCCTCTTGCCACCCGCATTGATGGACAGTTAACGCGGCAAAACGAACGCGGCAAAACCGAGTCCTGGCCAGTTGCGAGTTGCCGTTGTTGCAACTCCTGCCGGCAGTTGGCTTAGACGCAACTGTACTCGACGGCCAATACTCCAAAGTCCACATGGTCTCTCGTTCACCCTCCAACGGCAGCCCCCCGGCCCCCATCCACGCCCCTCGACGCCTGTCTCTGTTCGTGGCCAGTGCCTGCGCCCCCAGGCAAAGATTTTCGCGTGCGTTGCAAGTTGTGTGTGTGTGCGTGTGCGTGTGTGAGTGTGCGTGTGTGTGTGCGTGTGTGTGTGTTTGTGCAGTTTTTGTAAATTTTGCGCCATTTGATTGCATTGCCTAGCTGCCCCCTGCTCCCTGCCCTCTGCCCCCTGGCCCTGTTCCGTTTCCACTTGGCCATTGTCGCTTCTTTGGCGGCAGCCTCTACTCGCATTTATATACAAATGAACGCCTCCGCCACAGCCTACGCCCCCCGTCCCCCGCTGCCACCCAGCCCCTCCAGCTGCCACGCCCACAGCCGTCAAGTGCAGACGCAGGCAAATACATTCTATGTTTTTTTACATACCCTGTTTCCATCGGCAAGTGCTTGAAGGAGGGTAGCCTAAAGTTGCGGGGGCAGACGAAGGCACCTATTGAGTATATGTATTCCTGATCAGATATAGATCTATAGATAGACATTTCCATATGTTCAACTTTGCCACATATCATCTTTGTCAATATGAAATCGATAAATATCGATGCGCCTAGGATTAGGCTCGGAAACTTTAAGAGCACATAAACTATATAGTTTTTCGTATACCAAACCCAAATTAAGTTAGGTGATCATTTGTCCCGTTTTTTTCTCTCTCGAAATCGATAAATATCAATTTTTAGGCTTCTATTTTTTGGGCATATTTTGAATAGTAGATGAGCGAAAAGCAGAAGATATAAAATTTATATAGGCTTAGCACGCGCAGGTCACCTTTAACTTCTTTGCTTTCAAATTTCCTTTTCTTTTCTCATAATCGATAAAGATCTATCGATTTTTTACAGCGTTTTATTGAGCAAATCTCAGAGAATAAATTCGTTTGAGTTTTCAAGTTTATATAATTGTAGAGTATTGCAAAACAAGTTTTGCATTTTGAAAACTTTAACTATTTCCTTAAAATCGATAAATATTGATTTTCAGCTTGAGTTTTATATGCATATCTGTGAGATTAAAGAAACTAGGGACGGAGTATATACGTTTAAAACATACTTCGTTTTCAAACTTGCATAAAAATCAAAAGCGATAAAAATCGATTTGCTTTTATGGTATACTTCCTTTTTAATATGGCAGAAGAATCAATTGCGATAAATATCGATTTTGAGTTTAATTAAAATTTGAAGCGAGCTTTATATAAATGAATAAATTGCCTTAATTGCTGGCTAATGCAGCTGACTACAGGGTATCTTCCGGTCGAGCACTCCCCACTGGTACACTCTCGCTGGTTCGGTTTCCTTGTTGTTGCTGCTGTTGCTGTTGTTGTACTGTAACAACATCGACAGCAACTGTCGCTTGTTGTTGCACGTTGCCGCGTCCACTGCGACGTCTGTTGTTGTTAGTTGCCTGCGCTGTGGTCTGCAGGGGGTGGTGGCAAAGGGGGAGGGGGGGGGGTCATCTACGTTTTGTTGCGGATTAGTTGTCAGCATGGGGCATATGTGAGCATTTGGCGAGGCGCAGCTGCTTGTGGCAAAGACTTTAAAATCGCAACATAAATTCAAGAATAACTCAACTCAGCTCGGGATTATTATAAGAAAGCACCGTGAGGGAAAGCAAGAGAGAAAGAGAGAGAAAGGGGGTTGGGGGTCGTGTGCTGCACTGATTGAAATTGTCAAGGAAGTTGCCACAAAGCCGCCGCAGACTAATTAAAACATTCACAATGACTGCAAAATATTAAAAAAAAAAACAAAACGAAAACAAAAACAAAACAGAAACAAAAACAAAAAATCTTTGAATGAGCTGCGCAAATCTTTTGGCATCTTTGTGCATTAAGGGGGTTGGGGCTTGGGGCCGGGGTTGGCCGGGACTGATTTAGATTTCAAGGAATTGTTTTTAATTGTTGCTGTAGAAATAGTGGAAAAGGCGGCTTCTGTCACAAAGCGCGTTTATAATAAGCGCCCAAATCAGCCAAGGGATGGGGGCAATTAGAGAGGGGCCAATGGGGGGAATTACTTTGAAGTCAAGTGCCTATTGTTGTTGTTGTGCCGAGAATGCAAAGGATTAGCCTAAAGATTACAACATATGCAACAGAGGCTTTAATTCAAAAATTGTAAAAGAAACAAGTCAAGAACAGGACTAAAGATTTCTTTGACAATTTTTCTTCGAATTTTTCAAGTGCAAATAATTTTTGTACTATTTGTAAATTGTGGTGGCCACAACATTTCAATGAGTATTTGACGCACAGTTTTTTTTTGTGCCTCTTAAGGAAAAGAGGAAGAAAGTTCCTGACTTCCTCAGCATTTTTTTGCGTTTATGAGAATTGACTTTAAGAACAATTATTGAAAAGTAGTTGAACTTTGTATAAGTTAAAAGATGGGGTTTTTATAAAGAGTATGTAAATAATAATGTATATGCTAAGAAGATTCACGGAAGGTTAGGACATATGGATAGATCTCAATAATGAATTCTGTGAATGGCATAATTTCAGTATTCTGATATCATCTTCTCTTAAAAGTATAAATATTTAAAAGAATAGTTTAGGTAATAATAAAGCATAAGCACAAGGTTTTTTCTATATTGTTGTTAAAGACAATTGTATCGGAGATACAGATTGAAGGAATAGAGTATATAGGAAAGATTATAAAGCAAATTATACAAACTATACAAATGCTCCATTCTAAAAATAAGAGTATACGATTTAGACTACAAGATAAGAGAAGCCTCTAGAGTGTGCGATATACGATTAAAGAACATAAGATCTCATAGTGTAGGAATACACTAAAATAAAAGAGTTCAAAATAACCTGCATTCATTTTAGGATTACCGCAAATCTTCACTGAATTCAAATGAGTCCCAACTAAAATTCACTCTCAGTATTTAGGTGAATGAGCTGTGAGTGCATTTTTTGGCAAGGTTGTTTAACTATAGATACCCTAAACAAATCTAAGAATAATTCGCAGCATTTGAAAACGAAGAAATTAGGCTGAAAACTAAATAAAATAAACTCAAAAATACAATAGACGCGACTAGAGATACCCTTGGGTATATACAATTTTTGCGAGTACCCTAAATAAATTACAAAGGCGTTTAATGAATATCTCAATGTACTTCGAAAATTATAAATCGCGATTAGCTCGTTTTTATATTGAGTATGCCGTCAATTTGTTAACTTTGTTATCCTATCAAAAATTCCTTTAAAAAATGGTTTGCATTCCACACCTTTTTTGTTGCATTGATTTGTGGCACAATTCGTGTGCCACATTTTCAAAAAGCCGCTCATCAGAAACAAAAAAAAAGATCGGAAAAAAGTGGAATTGATAAGCGGCTGAGGCCGTTGCATGCCGCATTTCGTTGCAAGTGGATGAATGAGCCGTTGAAACATGCACCAAATCTGAATCGAAAAGCTGAATGAATTTGCCGGCACACACTCACACACACTCAGACACACACACTCGCACACACACGTTGCAAACGCATGAATGAAACGACGCGTTGCATGCGACGTCGACGGCGACGGCGACGTCGACGCGTTGCAACAGCTGAAAAAAAAGTGCACACAGAACACGCGGCCATTGACGGGGCACGCGGCGCGTTTGTTTAATGGGCCACGCACGCAACACTCGCAGCTGCCACATGCCCCAAACGGTGTTGTTGTTGCTGCCGGTTGTCAATGACAGCGAAAAAAGCTGTGTGGCAGCCACAGCAGCCCAGCCAAGAGCTGTTTTTGTTGCAGCCAGCGAAATGCATTTTGGGCTACGCGATAAAAAAACCCCGCACACACACGCGCACACACTCGCGCACACACACACGCACGCACACACATGATAATGATGCAACTGCCACCGTTTCGATTGTTCAGCATGCGGCACACGCGTCAAGGTCAGCGCCACACGAATTATGCGCCTGCCCCCAGCCACCCACTGCCCCAGCTGCCGCGCTGCAGCTTGCAACCGTGTCCTGTTTGCGTGCAACAGTTGTTGGGATCAACAGCCATAAAAAAAGGTAAGAACCTTGCGGGCGGGCGTAGCCGACTGCGCGATACTCCTTCACAGCTTGAAACAGTGATTTTTATTGTTTTTTTAAATGACCACTTTTTAATTTGGGGGTGGGTGTGGGCGTGGCCGTTCTTTAAGGGATCATTAGCAACTCTCTGCCAAATTGGGTGACTCTAGCTCTAAACTTCTGGCTCTAAAACTCTAGCTCTAAAATTGTATACCCAAAAATGTTATGCAGCGGTTCTTGAAAATGGGACAGTTATGTAGCTTAAATCAAAGTTCCACGCCCCCAATGGGTGTGTGCAAAAAATTGTGTATCCGTCAGAGGAGGTCTTCAGTCGGAAAACATTGTGTGCAGGTTATCGCTATATAGATTAAATCAATTTGCCACGCCCCCAGTGGGCGTAGCCAAAAAATCTTGACGCTTTATCCGACGCGGATATAAACGAGTATATATTCCAAATGTCGAGCATTTAGCTTCAATAACGGCGAAAGGAGTCGCGTTCATACGGACGGACATTGCACAGGGCCAATATGCTCTTTTCACTGCGGGAACGAGCCTCGAAAAAGAAAAACCCCCAGCACATGCACAAAAAATAAAGTGCCTGCTGCAGCCCATGCAACCCCCTGCCCCTCCCCCTCTGCGCCAGTGCCGCCACCCGCTCCACTTTTTGTTGCACTTTGATTGCACTGGCCGCGATTATCCGCACGTTGCATATCAATGTCCTGCCTGCCTCCTGGCTGGCTGGCTGCCTGCCGCCATTGAAGGTCACACATGCCACCATGTAGGTGTTGCGCCTGTTGCACTGCCAGCATACAGCTCCCCCCCCCCCCCAACATATCCCCCTGCTGCCCCGATTACGTCCATTTTTGGCTGCGCTTCGTTGCGCATTTTTGCATTTTTTCCAAACATTTGCGGCGCCGCTTTTTGTTGTTGTTGTTGTTGCTGTTGTTGCTGGCGCTGTGGCAAGTGCATTCAGCGCGATTATTAGGGATTTCAATCGACGCGCTGCACTTGACCCCCTGCCACATGCCCCTGCCCCTGTCCGTGCCCCTCCCTCTTGCCGCTTGTTTGCGGTTGATGTTGCGTTTTTTTCCCACGTTCGCGTTTTTTGACTTTTGCAATTTTTGCATGAATTTTTCGCAGTAGGCACAACGGACACGCCCACCCCGCCCACACACCCACCGGTCATTTGAATTGTTGCACTTTTTATGCAACGGCCTGTCGCCTTTTCTGATGGAGCTGGCACCGTTGAAGTGTGAAAATGCAGCGTAAAATTGAAAATGCGAAATAAAAAAAAGAAAATGCGCAATGAAAAAAGTGCAAATCAAAATAAAAATTGTGGCAACATCAATTGGCTTGTGGGGCGCTGGCTTTTGCCGCTTTTTATACAGTTTAGTCCCCCTTTTTGTTCCTTGTTTATCTTTTTTTTTGTAAATTTTTTTTTTTTTTGGTTTGGTTTGGCTCGATGCGTTGCTGCATTTTTGTTGCATGTGCAACATTGTGGCACGCGGCCGCTTCGAGTTGATTGTTGCGGCAACAGCCAAAACCCAATTGACCGCAAATTGTGGCTTTTGTGATCAGATTTTTATGGCCACATCTCCTCGAACGGCCTCGAATGTGCAACGTGACACAGTTTTTTGCACGCACACACACATGCACACACACGTGTATGTGCTTATCTGTATTTACAAGCTAACACACTATTATCATGCATATTTAATGCACACACTTTGTTGGGCATGCCCTGTTTTTATGCGCAAAAGTTAATTGCTTTAATTGCAACTGATTTTAATTACAGCCAGTTCTCTAGAAACTTGTCTGCTGCATATCGGATGTTGTATCTGCAGCACAGCTCTTGGCCACAAATTTCACTTGGCGGTAAAATATACTTACAGTTTGGGCGGTTGCCACGCCCTCTTTTGTTCCAACTGCCAATTGGCTTGTCGAATTTTCATTTAATTTGGCTCATTGCTCAATTTCTGTTTTATTTATTGGCATTGCTTTGAGAGAAGCACATTTCCTCATTCACGCACATTTTTGTATAAGACGACACTTCAAATCGCAGCCTCAGGTGGTCAATTTCTCCATCACAATTCAAGCCAAGAATTACAAAAACTGTTACCTGTGATTTCGCTTATCCTGTGAAGAGCGCTAACCCGAACCGATTTTCATGTTTGATAGCATTTTGTTCATGGTTTGTCCTCTTAATTGATTCTGTATCTAAATTTTATGCATTTGGAAAAATAATTTTTTTTTGATTTTTTCTTGAGAAAAAAGCATGTACCCCCCCTTACTCATTTTCGAAAAATTTTTTTTTCAAAATTTAGAATCGTGAAATTTCATTTTTAATGAATTGCTGGTATCATAATTAGTATAAAACGACACTTCAAATCGCATTCTGAGGTGGTCAATTTTTTCGTCAAAAATCATGCCAAAATTAACAAAAATTTTGACATGTAAAGCTCCCGGATCCATGTTGCTATATCAAAAGCCCATAACTTTATCAAAACTGAACCGATTTTCATGTTTGATGGCATTTTGTTCATGGTTTGCCCTCTGAATTGATTCTGTATCTAAATTTTACGCATTTGGAAAAATAAAATTTTTTTGATTTTTTAGAAAGAAGCATGTACCCCCTTACTCATTTTCGAAAAATTTTTTTTTCAAAATTTAGAATCGTGAAATTTCATTTTTAATCAATTGCTGGTATCATAATTAGTATAAAACGACACTTCAAATCGCATTCTGAGGTGGTCAATTTTTCCGTCAAAAATCATGCCAAAATTAACAAAAATTTTGACATGTAAAGCTCCCGGATCCATGGCTCCCATATTTCAAAAGCCCATAACTTTATCAAAACTGAACCGATTTTCATGTTTGATGGCATTTTGTTCATGGTTTGCCCTCTGAATTGATTCTGTATCTAAATTTTACGCATTTGGAAAAATAAAATTTTTTTGATTTTTTTGAGAAAGAAGCATGTCCCCTTACTCATTTTCGAAAAATTTTTTTTCAAAATTTAGAATCGTGAAATTTCATTTTTAATCAATTGCTGCATAATTAGTATAAAACGACACTTCAAATCGCATTCTGAGGTGGTCAATTTTTCGTCAAAAATCATGCCAAAATTAACAAAAATTTTGACATGAAGCTCCGGATCCATGGCTCCCATATTTCAAAAGCCCATAACTTTATCAAAACTGAATCGATTTTCATGTTTGATGGCATTTTGTTCATGGTTTGCCCTCTGAATTGATTCTGTATCTAAATTTTACGCATTTGGAAAAATAAAATTTTTTGATTTTTTTTGAGAAAGAAGCATGTACCCCCCCTTACTCATTTTCGAAAAATTTTTTTTTCAAAATTTAGAATCGTGAAATTTCATTTTTAATCAATTGCTGGTATCATAATTAGTATAAAACGACACTTCAAATCGCATTCTGAGGTGGTCAATTTTTCCGTCAAAAATCATGCCAAAATTAACAAAAATTTTGACATGTAAAGCTCCCGGATCCATGGCTCCCATATTTCAAAAGCCCATAACTTTATCAAAACTGAACCGATTTTCATGTTTGATGGCATTTTGTTCATGGTTTGCCCTCTGAATTGATTCTGTATCTAAATTTTACGCATTTGGAAAGAAAAATAAAATTTTTTTGATTTTTTTTTGAGAAAGAAGCATGTACCCCTTCTCATTTTCGAAAAATTTTTTTTCAAAATTTAGAATCGTGAAATTTCATTTTTAATCAATTTAATCAGCATTTTGTTCATGGTTTGCCCTCTGAATTGATTCTGTATCTAAATTTTACGCATTTGGAAAAATAAAATTTTTTTGATTTTTTTGAGAAAGAAGCATGTACCCCTTACTCATTTTCGAAAAATTTTTTTTCAAAATTTAGAATCGTGAAATTTCATTTTTAATCAATTGCTGGTATCATAATTAGTATAAAACGACACTTCAAATCGCATTCTGAGGTGGTCAATTTTTCCGTCAAAAATCATGCCAAAATTAACAAAAATTTTGACATGTAAAGCTCCCGGATCCATGGCTCCCATATTTCAAAAGCCCATAACTTTATCAAAACTGAACCGATTTTCATGTTTGATGGCATTTTGTTCATGGTTTGCCCTCTGAATTGATTCTGTATCTAAATTTTACGCATTTGGAAAAATAAAATTTTTTTGATTTTTTTTGAGAAAGAAGCATGTACCCCCCTTACTCATTTTCGAAAAATTTTTTTTTCAAAATTTAGAATCGTGAAATTTCATTTTTAATCAATTGCTGGTATCATAATTAGTATAAAACGACACTTCAAATCGCATTCTGAGGTGGTCCATTTTTCCGTCAAAAATCATGCCAAAATTAACAAAAATTTACACAAGTAATGTCCTAGGAAATCCCCTTCCCAGACTTTAAACTCTCATAAGTTTGTCAAAACTGAACCGATTTTCCTGTTTGATGGCATTTTGTTCATGGTTTGCGCTCTAAATTGATTTTGTATCTAATTTGTATGAATGTAGATTTTTAATTTCCTCCTGCAATTTTCATATACATATTTTCGCCAGATCCTATTCAGTCTCATCGCTTAAGCTAAATATGTGTTTATTTGAGCAGCAGAAAAGTTCCTAAATATATGATTGTTTAAATTGGTTTTGTTGTGTGTATATAGATAGGTATAGATACAGGTATTTTATAGTGAATAGTTGTAGGTATTTGCGCAACTATTAAATATGGCTTTATAGCTATGAATCCGTTTGGTTGCAATGGAGCAGTAAATAAAATATCGCTTAATATTTCCCTTTTTTATTATTTGCGCCCCTCAATGTCCATTCGCATTTATTGGCCCTGTTGTGGGGCATTTTTTATGGAAATTGAAAACTCATGAAATGCCGCCAAATGGCTGCAGCACACAAAATGCTTGCAACAATGTGTGCGTGTGTGAGCGTGTGTGTTGGTGGCGAGGGGGCGGGGGTTGCCCTTGGCTGTTGCATGTCGCCTCTTTGTGCTTTTTCTATTTTTCAATTTGACTTGTTTTGTTTGTTATGTGGCACCTGTTGCACCGGCTCAGTTGTTGCATTTATCAAAGCCGCAATTGCAGCTGTCAGAGCTGCTGCTGCTGCTGCTGCTGCTGCTGTTGGTGTCGTGCTGTGCCCCGCGCAACGGCAGCAACATGTTGCCGCATTGCAGTTGCAGTTGCAGCAGCAATTTTATGAATGAAAATTGGCCGCACGTGACAACTATTAGCAGTTTGTGACTATTAAATGTCACTATAAAAGCCAGCAACAACAACAGCAACAGCAGCAACAGCCATTGATTGTTGGTGCTGCTGCTGCTGCTGACAGCGCTGCTGCACAAATTGTGTGTGAAAAAGTTCATACATCAACGCACAAATACACGCACACACACACACGCACACCCACCACACACACACACACACACGAACACTTGCACAAAAGCGCATAAAAGTGTTGCTGTCATGTGGTTGCTGCCGCTGTCGCTGCCGCTGCTGTTGCAGGCAACAGTGCGTTTTGTTGCAGCACACACACACACACTCACTCCAAAACGCACACACATACACACACCACTTAACGGCTGCAGCCACACGCTTTTTGTTGTTGTTGCTGCTGTCGTCTTTTTTTTTGCAATTCACGCGAAATGCGTTTGAAAGCGAAAGTGTTTGCTGGCGCCCACACACACACACACTCACACACACACACACGCACGCACACACACACTCCTCTTGTTGCTGGTGTTAACAGCATGTTGCACGTGTCAATAGTGCATGTTGCAGGTGGGTGGGGCAGCAACACTGCCAATTGCCCATTGCCAATGGCCAATTGTTGTCCCCACGTGCCGCTTTCATATGTGAAAGCAATGGACAAAAATCCACATCGTGCTGCTGATAGCGCATTTGGTAGCTTTATCAAACGCATTTGTTGTTGTTGTTGCTGTTGCTGCTGCACTTGTTGTTATTGTTGCTGCTGCTGCAATCCCTTTATTTGCTTTTAGTCATTAAACTGTTGCTGATGCACCTTTTTTGCCATCTGTGTGCGTGCGTGTGTGTTGCTGCGGTCGCTTTTGGCTTTAATTGTTGCCCACAATGCGAACAACAGCAACAACAACAATTGCCAATTGCTGCATGCAACAGAGCAATTAATTAGTGCACAGTCGACGGCTGATTAAGTCAAATAACATTGATGATATACAACACCCCCCTTGCCCCCCACCCCCACCCCCACTCCCCAGTCCCAGTCCCAGTCCCCACTCCCTAATGCCTCTGCTCTTTTTTTGGCAGCCCTATTTGAGGTTAGGTGCGCTGTGTGCGTTGCCAATTTAAATCTAAACAAATAAACATTTGCCCGAATCGCTGACTGGCATTCAAGTGCGGCTAACCGCGAAAACATGCAACAAATTTCATGTTGCTGTCTGCCGCAACTGCAACCAGAAACAACAACAGCGTCAACAATTGGCTGACATATTGTCAAGGCTGTTAACAAGGCGCGGGATTGCCTTGCTTAAAGCCCTGAATATATTTTATGCAAACAGATAAGTTAGCGGCTTTGAATTCCTTCTGCATAAATAATTAAACTCTTTATAGTATAACTAAAGTAATTTTTACCTGAGAGTTATTTAAATTATGTATTTAATTCACTAATATTTCAACTCTCAATCAACGCATAAAATTATGACAATTAAAATATCCTCGAGCGCACTAACTAAATCAGACTGATTGAAAATCTGGTCCATTATCATTAAAAAACTAACATTAAAAAACTAACACAAAGTTCTATGTTTTAATTAATCGCCCCCATCGTGTATATATGTATATATATAGTAATATTCATTAAAGGATTTACCGCGGATATTTTAGAGATGACTACGAAGACCTTTCGCCCAAGAAATTTCTCCTGCTGTAAAACTCCAATTAGCCACTTTGCCTTCGGTGATTATGTTTTGCCAGAGTTCAATCTTTTTATACTCGTTCACGAAGTGAAAATAGTATATTGGGTGTTTACATACTTTATATATACTTTATATATAATAATTATATATAATAATACTGATTACTGATAACCAGGACCGTTTTCTGATGCTCTAAAGATCGAGCCGAAAATTTCGAGCACCCCGACAAATTAAACAAATATAAATGTTTCCAAGGCAAGAATCATAATTAAGATTGCTTTCGAATGCTTTAAGCTGTGAAAGAGTCTGGCGCTGTCGGTTACAACCGACTGCAAAGTTCTGGCTTGTTTGACCTAAGTACTTGGCCTCTGTTCATTACCAATCCATTTGGGCAAATGTTGGCAAGAGATGACTTTAGCTGCTTGCTTGCAACTTGCAGCTTGGGTATTTGCAACAATTTGTGCAGCAAAGCGCAAAAAGGGCCTCTGACGACAAAATCTTGTTGTAATTGTAACCATTTTGGCGAAAAGCCTCTATAGCCGTTTCTCTTTGAGCCAAAGGGCAGCTGCAGAGCAGCTACCCTGTCCAGTGGCTGGAGTGGGTGTCTCTGCTGGGCTATCGGCGCCCCTTTCGACTAAATGCGTTTTTTGCTTAGTTTTATTGGCCTGGAGCCCGCACCCAGTGTTGGCAAACGCAGCGCGGACGCATGCGGGGCCAAATCGACAGGCAAAAGTAACGCGTTCAACAAAAATAAAACTGCCTCAAATTGCAGACAGAAGCTGAAGGATGAAGGCTGCGCAGCTGGGGGGCGTGGCAGGGTGTGGGCGCGCTTCGAGCTGAGTGCAGTAAAAATCAAGCGAATATATAGAGAGGTGTGTGTGTGTGGGAGTGGGAGTGTGTGTGCTGTTTGTGTCTGCATACAGTGAAGGCTCTCCTAACGAACAGCTGACTTATTGTTTTTGTAATTTTATTTTTATTACTTAGTAGACAAACAAAATCAGCTCATTTTTGTACAAAAACTAACTTCCCATCAAAATTTGAAAAATAAATTGAAATAAATCGCCAATTGGACTAAAAAATAAAAAGAGAGCAATCTCTTTTTATTAAATTTGAAATAAAAACTAATTGCATTTTTCTACTTCAGATTTAATATGAACATACTTATAAAATGTAAGCAAAAATTTAAAATAAAAGGAAACTATTTATTTATCATTTAACTATTTTTGATTTAATATTAAAAAATATAGTCGGAATATTGTAAGATAGTAATAATTAAGCTTAGTTTTCAAACACGTATTTTCTTATATTTTTTGTTATTTTTTGGCAGCACATTTTTTGGTAGAAATCGGCATCCGCTCAAGAGAGCTTTCACTGTATATAGATGTATATATTTTCTTTTTCTATTGCTTGTCGACTTTTTTTGTCTATTGAGTTTCAAATTTCCCGGACAGCAGCCACGTACAATGCGTTGCCTGTCGCTGCTGCTGCTGCTGCTGCTTCAGGACTCGCTGTTGCTGCTGAAGCTGAAGGCTTTGATAAAAAATTTTTGGCAAATGTTTTCTGAAATCCTTCAGCGTGCCACCCGGCTGCGCCCCGCCAACATAACAAGCCATTGCAACAGCCTCTCGCATATAAATGGCATGTTTGACACACGGCCAATGGTGGACGGGGTGGGGGGTAGACAAGTTGCAGGAGGGCTGGTGGGGGATGGTGTGTGGCCATCGGGGTGGCAACTGGCAACTGCGTTGCAAACAAAATAATATGCAAAATGTTAAAAAATTAAATGAGTGGAAAGAGAAGTTGTCCAGCGGCAGCGAAAAAATTCGCGAATTTTTAGTTGATTTTCTACATGTTGCAGGGGGGATCCGTGGGGGTGGGGGTGTGTGTGATGTGCACATGCTACACCCCTCTATGTGTGTGTGTGTGTGTGTGTGTTGTGCGTTTGTGTTGCATGCGTTTTTCTGTTTGATTTGTTGGCGCCTTGCAAAAGGGCAGCGAGACCACTTTCAATGCGCCAAGCCAAGCCAGACAAAGAGAGAGCGAGAGAGAGAGAGAGAGAGGGAGCGAGAGAGGGAGTGGGAGAAAGTAAGAGACTGAAATGAGTGGGTTGAGCGAGACAGAGCTCTGGCAGCTCGAGAGCTTTGACAAAACATTAAAAATAAATCAAATAAAATGAACACACAACTACGCAGTATTTACTTTATGCCCGTCCCCCCGACCCCACCCAAAAACAAGACATCAATTATTATTTTTGCAAAACAAAAAAAAACACACACACACACACACTTTGGACAGGGTTGCAACTCCGCACGCAGCGTTTTTGAATAATACAAAAAATTAATGAGAATTTCTAGGAGTTTTAGAAAATTATTTTTGTTTGTTTATAGCACAAATTTTGAACTACAGCTGGGTACAGTTGCTGCGGCGGCAACTCTAGCTCAAAAAAAGCAGAAAAAAGAAAGCAACCCCATCGCTTAAACGCGTGACATTTATATTTATTTTTTATAATTTTTTGCTGATTTATTTGGGGCGCATTTAAATGAAAGCCAGGTCAAGGTTTGAGTCGTATTTGGCTGAAATTGAAAGCAGACGCACAGCAGCGCACATGCTTTGGCAGGACTGCAACAACAACAACAACAATAGCAACAAGAACAACAACAACAACAAGAGCAACTTATTGGCTTAAAGAACAAAGGCTATGCAAATGTGGTTATGCGAAATACGAGTATTATAAAGTATAAAGTACAGAGTATAATAAACAAACACAGCGATTAAAGCGAACGTTGCAAGTTGCAACTATAAAATTGTAAAACAAGTCAAGAATGCGCCCTGCTCAAGTCAAGAATGAGACTGCTCAACTTGCAGATACCCTGCAGCCTTAATTACTCTATAGCACACGGTTAAAATACTTTGTTATAAAGCTTTCAGCGAGTAAATATATGAGACACTGAAATTTATCAAGGGTCAAGGCAATATTCCAAGAATTTTAGATTGACTTGGATTGGAGTGCTTTATCTATAAATATCTTACGATATCGTAAATCCCGAGTTTGATGTCTTTAGCTTTTATAATTAATATTCATGGATTTTTAGCAAACAAAAAATAAAAAAAGGAAAAAATTATTGAAAACTTTAAGTATTCTAAATTTATACACAATTTTGTGTTAAAAGCTGTCATAGCTTCTAAGATATTCATAAAAAACTGTGACGAAACTATATATTAAATGTGGTGTCTTAAGAAATCGCTGAGCTATGCTTAAAAATCGGAAATGACAAATCGATATTTATCGACTTTTGTAATTTTACGAAAAAGTGCATACACAAGAACTCGGCTGTGTCTGATATTAAAACACTAAAATTGTTATAATTTTAGAAAACTATTAAAGATAATTATCTTAAAAATCTATATTTATTGATTTTTTACAACAAGCTATAAAAAAGCCACAACAAAATTCAAGCTATTCATAATAATATCTATTTTCTCAAAGGCTTTGCCTCCAATTATTATAATCTTAGAGAACTACATAAAAAAGGTAGGTTTCCCGAATTCAATATTTATCGATTTAAGGCAAATGGTAAAAGATAGCGAAAGTGCTTAATAAGTTTGAGCTGTCTATCGAGCAAATAAGACATCGATAACAAAGAGAACTAGAGATCGATAACACAGGGAATTGGCATAGAATGTCATAGAAAATATGCATGATTTGTGATCACTGTTTTCGTAACTTTGAGTGGTTACAGGGTATACAAAAAGTAGCGCACAGCAAGACAAGCAACATATGAAGACGCCGCCGAAGAACTCGACGCAGCTCAGCTTAAAGTTAAAGCTAAAGTAGAAGAAGCCAAGCAAGGCAGAGGAAGATGATGATGGCAACGATGCCAACAATTACAGCGTCGTTTTCCATAATATGCGAAATATAAACAATAAATGCTGACGGTCGACGGACGGACGGACAGACGGACGGACGGACGGAGCAACAACAAATCATGCACAAAACAATGGGCCACATTTTGAGTCGCTTTGCTGCAACTTATAACAAACAATTACACATATTTTGCATGTTAGAGGGGCTGGCCAGGGCAGGGGCAGGAAGGGGGCGGGGGTGGGGGGTCAGGCGATGCTGGGCGCCAGGCCACCGGTAGCTTGAATTTTTGAACAATTGTTGGTCTGCAACAAGTTGCAGCAATGCACACACACACACAGAGCGAGAGAGAGAAAGACAGGGAGGGAGGGAGAGAGACACAGACACAGACACAGACACCGGCAACGTCTTCAGATGCAGCTGAAGAAGTTGTTGCAACAACAACAACGTGCCCAACGAGGCATGCAAAGCAGCCTCGCTCTGCCGCTGCCTGCCACAGTAGCAGCCAAAATAGTTGTCTCCGGTGGGTGCCGCCCGGTGGCTTCGCATCGCCCACGAAGAAACACGACGCGTCGGCGGCACTCTGAGAAAACGTGCACCGCCAAAAACCACCGGGCAGCAGTTGCAGTTGCGGCAACTGCAACTGCCACTGATGCTCCTACTGCGACTACTGTGGCCAGCAGCAGCAGCAGCAGCAGCAACAACAGCAGCAGCAACAACGCAGATTTTTCTATTTCTCTATGCAATTTGGAATACCCTAACAAAGTGTTGACTATGTCAAGGAACTTGGCAACTTGGGGAAGTTGAAAAGGGGGAATCTAAAAGAAAGTAGAAAATGGGAGCGATAGGAAGAAGTGGTGAATAGATAGCGAAAGAAAGGGGGGAGAGAGAGAGAGAGAGAGAGAAATAATAAAAACGTGAGATACACAAATAGGGATCAAAGTAAAGTAAAAGCAAAGTGGGAAATAATGCGAGTGAGAGAGAAAGTGAAGGAAATAAAGAAAAACAGAGTGAAATTTTGAGATAGAAAGAGAGGAGAACGATGTAAAAAGAGAATACGCCATGGAGTGAATAAAATATACAAAGCAAGCAAGATCGGGAGAGAGAAAAAATAAAAAAATAAAATAAAAATAAATCAGAGGGAGAGAGAGAGATAGAGATAGAAATTTATGTATTTAAAAAATATTAAAAAGCTGGTGCTAAGATTATGTATAAAAATATATATCAAAATAATATACAAAAAAAAAACACAGAAAAAACACAAAAAAATCCCATGATTTTAATAATAAAAATAATACTAATATATTGCTAACTATGTTTATCCTTCATTCAGAAGCTAAGCACAGAAAGCTCGTTTTTCACAAATTGTAGAGTACTTGCTCTTCGGCTTCCGCTGGATATTGCTGGCTGACTGGCTATAATGTCTTTCTTACGCGATTGTCTGCCCCTCTGCCGCCGGCCCTGCGCCCGCTCGCTGCCACCCCTGGCCGCAACCTGGTTGCAACTAAAGTTAAACATCATATGCTGCTGTTGCGGCAGCAACATTTTTGCAGTAGCAATTGGCTTCATTTGAAATTGTCTTCGCATTGTTAAGTATATTCCCGAGTGTGTGTGCTGGTGTGTGTTGGTGTGTGTGTGTTGAAGCATTTTCCCCTTGGACAGGTTTAATAAATATGTTCAAGGAAATGCTGTTTGGTAATTGTTCGCTGGCGTTTTTTTCTTGTTGCGGCTGCTGCAATTTTTGGCCAAGTTTCTTTTGGCCCGGCTGCATCTCGCGCTCCCTCTCTCTCTCTCTCAGTGTGTCTCGCTTGCTCTCCGTGTGTCTTGGCCATTTGGCAAGCGGAAATATGGCGCCGCAATGAACCTTTACTATCATTTATGAGATCTGCTCGCTTTGGTAATTGTTTCGGCTTCTTCTTCTTCTTGCTGCATCTTAACAATATTTAAAACAGTTGCGCAGTTGCATTAACAACTTATGTAAACATTTGCATAACAGCAGCTGAAACGTGGCCCTAACCAATTCGCCCGTGTGGCGACAGTAAGTATGCTACACGCACACACACACACACGCACACACACACACACACCTGGCAAGCAGAAATTGAAAATCAGCTCAGACGCAGTTGACAGACAACGTGTCGTATGCGCAATGTAGTTGCTGCTGCTGCTGCAGCGCCGACTGCTGCTATTGCCGTTGGCACAGGTCAGTAAACCGCCAATAAAATCATGGTGCAACTGTGTCCTGGCCAGGACGCGCGCCTTCCTTGTGCCACGTTGCCCAAAATGAAAATTGAACTCATATTTATTTAAGTCGGGCCCAGGTCCAGAGAGGTGCCTGCTGCAAGCCGCCTAGGCCCAATTCATCAACAGCCGTCCGAGCATTAGCTGTCAGGGTTGGGCGAGGGGGGAGGGGCAGGGGCAGGGGCAGGGGCAGGGGGCTCGGGCAGGCAATCGAGTCCTGCTGCGGCTGCCGGCCAACTCCTGGGCATATACTCTTTTGTCTACGAATTTTTGAGTTTTGAGTTTGCATACAAGATGAGTTCTGGCGAGGCACACACGCACACACACGCACACGCACACACACACGCACATGAGGGCTGCCTGTGTGCGTGTTACCCTTTTGGGTGCCGTAATAAAATGTCATTCGTCATTTGGTTTTTGCGTGTGCGTTGCCCGTCGCAACCACCAGAGCCCCTCCCCGCCCCCCGCCACCCCGCCGCCCCCCACAGTGCTGCCAATAACTTCAGCAACTGCAACGACAACTAATCGCATTGTCTGCACTTTTTGTATGCAGCACGCAGTCAGAATGCGAAACAGAAACTGAAACTGAAATACGAGCAGAGAGCACAGGCAAGTGCGGAGCACAGAGAAACGTGGACACATCGAAATCCGTAGCCACTCCACGTAACGATGTTGCATGCGGCCCGTATGCCGGATTGAGCCCATGCCACTTGCCGCTTGCCGCTTGCCACATTTGCCGCTCGCATTTAACAATTCTATTAATTTGTTTTGTTCAACATAAAACACAAAAGCGCTCGCAACAGAAATCAAAACCGAGCGTATTGCTCCAACTGTACAGCTACACTGAACGAAAAAATTGTCGTCAAGCGGAGTTCAAGCTATTGCAATTTCTTGTTCTGAAATTACAAATAATTTAAATTTAACATAACATGCAAGCAGCAATAATTAATTGTTTATCCCTGTGCTTATGGTTCAAATCTAATGCATTGCCTTTAGGTTCGGTTCGTGAACCTGGTTTTTCGCAGTTTCGCTCGAACCTTGGTCTGCCACATTTACACCAACTTTGAGTGAAAGAATTCAAATTATTATCAAATATTATTTTTATTATTATCAAAATATTATTGCAAAAAAAATTGTTTTTTTATATTGTTTGCTTGACTGTTTTTTTTAAGTTGTTTAAGTTCAGCCAATGTAAGTTTATTATAAAATAAAATATATTTTTTGATTTAAAACACATAAATTAGTGTTTCAAATCAATTCGGCTTAATCCATGTACTTATATATATAAATAAAGCTGGCTAAGTTGGTGTTTTTTGATATTTGCTTTTTCTGTTAGGTGAGAACTTTATTCAATGTTAACATTTTCACGCAATGCAAGCGTATTTTTCATGCCATGACAATTTTATTTGAGTAGACTTTTTCTCCAGGTGTACTATCTTTGGACACACCTATCCACGTATATATATAAATATATATTTTATCCAGCAAAACCGCATCCTTTGCGGCCTGCTGAATAAAGCAGAGAGTTGAGTTTTGCAGCAATGCATTTTATTATGACAATTTCGAATTTAATTTCTTATGCAATTCTTTTAGTTGAATTTGGGTTTGTTGCCTCTCGTTTCGTTTAGTTGTTTGCTTTGTTTAGTTATGCATAGGCAGGGATCTCGAATCAGCCATAAACTCATCAGCCTCGGTTTTCGTCTTTTTCACACACACACACAGACACACACACACACACACACAGACACGCACCATCAGAAATATGAACGCGAGCGTAATCGACGGCAACAACGAGTGTAATCTAATGCGGATTTGGCCAGCTAATGCCCTAAACCCTGCACTCTGCTCTCTGCTTCTTTTGCTCGCCGAGTACTTACCACGTTGTGTTCTGGCCCCCAGCTCCGGCTCCCCGCCTCCACAGGCAATCGATGCGCCTGCACAGATATTCAGATATTGTCTTCGCTCCGTTGACGATGACGACAACAACAACAATAAAACAACGGCGGCGGCGGCCGGCTCACAATTTCCAAAATTCTACAAAACTAAAATATATCATTGTGTGTGTGTGTGTGTGTGTGTGTGGCAGCTGCCCTTCCCCTACCCCCCTCTTGGTATATGCGTAATTTGCGTATGTTTGCAAAATGCAAAAGGGCTGCGTCTCCGCCTCCGCCTCCGCCTTCGTCTCGTGTCTCCTGTCGCCTAACTGAAAATAATGATAGGCGCATCCATGGAGCCTTCATTTCGTCTGCCTCTTTCTCTCTCTAACCCAGCCCCCCTCCCCTTCCCTTTGTGCGGGGGTTGTCTTTTAATTGTCAATGCATATTTGGGTGGTCGCTCATTGCCCCCATGGGTTTGTTTGCTTTGGTCCGGCTCCATTGTGACTCCGATTTATGATTTATTTTTTCGGTGGTTCCAACGGGCCACACTGGCTATATCTCTGGATTGTTGTTGCGCGATAAGCGGCAATTAGGAAAATTCCCTGCGACCATAGTACATACGATTTTACGATATAGTATAAACTTTTATGTGCCTGTTTGCGGTTAGACTGTTGTGTTTTTAAAGAACAGAAACAATATACGTGTTTACCTTAGAAATAGTAAAATATATATCACACATAACGTTGATAAGTATTTACTTGGCTGTTCCTTAAATATAAATTATTTATCTTAAGAAATTGTATAAGCAATTATCTTAACTAATTTTGCATTTGTGAATGTTGCTTTTTATTTATGTTTTTTATTTTTTACCTATATTTTGCCTATAATTCTCCCTTCGTATATGTTAAATAATTGTACTTTTCTCTAGACATTTTATTAGTATTAGATTGTTGCATATTTATCAACTGCTTAAAAAATTGTGATTGTTTATAAAAATGTATTATATGAACTGCTTAAAAATAATTATGAAAACATTTGAGTTACTTTATTATTTTGTATTCTCAAGAAATGTCAAGTTAAGATATTTGTATTAATTGAAAAACTGTATTGGAGTAATTTTTTCTAAATATTTCTTGTCAAGCTCTTAAATCATATAAAAAAGCGGGTTCGAGCAGAGAATGTTTATTTAAATATTTTCACTTAGATATTTTTTCACCATTGTATTATTTTATGAGACTATTACTAAAGAGAGAAATTCTGATTTTCAAATGAATTTATTTGTTCACAATTTTCGTTTTAAATTCATTTATTGTGCTACTAATTTTGCTCATTGCATTGTTAACATTTTTATGTTTAGGGCATTATGTTTGTTTCTACATAATATTTAATATTATATATTCTGTTTTGTTCTCTTTGGTGTTTTTTAAATATTTTGTGCAGTATTTATTTCTTAATAATTTCTTGGTATCCCTTTTTTCAAGTACTTTTCTCGTTGAGCTAATTGCATATTTTCTATATTTTTACGCTTAACATTTTGCCCATAAATCTTAGGCTCTCTAGTAAGCCAGAAACTGCATTGCCTAATCCATTTTTGACATGTGCGCCCCCAGCCACGCCCCCCACCCCTTTCCCCTCACACACACAAGTGTCGCATTTGTTAGTCGTAAATTTGTTATCTTTGATCTCTTGGCATACATATCTAAGCTACCCGTAACGACAATTGTCATCAGCTGCATTATCAGGCAAATGTAACTAACGGTTCGGGTTTGGGTTCGGGTTCGGGTTCAGGTGTAGTTGTGGCATATAAAGGATAGGCAGGAGCTATTCTTCTTCTTCCGCTGCTCCGGCTGCTGCTGTTGCCCAACACTAAAACAAAGCAGAGCGCAAAGCCTTTGTTCGTATTGTTATCGCATGTGTCGTCCAGGCCAGGTCTGAGCTTTGGCCTAAAACTGAGCCCACCAACAACAACAACAACAGTAACAACAATGTTGATGATAATTCGAATGGTCATTATTTATATTCTTTGAAAGTGTTTTTGCGTATTCAAAAATTCTATTAAGGAAGTTCAAGTACAAAAGTTTTCTGCCCCCACTCCGTGTCGTGTGCCCCTTGTTGTTGTCGTTCTCTTCGTTGTTGTTGTTGCTGTCGTCGTTGTTCATGCATGTCGAATGCATCACAAACGTGCCGCGTGGGAGGTGCAAAACGCACTAGAATTGAAATTGGGTGTCCATAGGACTCGGCTGCTGCAACTGCTGCTGCTGCTGCTGTTGCTGTTGCTGCAGCAACTGCTGCTGCTGGCTGGCATGTCGTCGCCAACGTCATCGTCAGCCTCGTCATCATCACCATCATCGTCGCCCTCGTTCTCGTCCTCGTTCTCGTTCTCGTCATCGTCAACGTTGGCATTGCATTTGTGTAGTTTTTGCGTTTATTGTTGCATTTCTGATGTGATTTTTAGTATTGTCCAGCGACGAGTGCAATGTGCTCAGCATTTTTGAATGTGTCCTGCCTGCGTCTCTCTTTACTGTTTCCCTCCCCACCACGCCCCTCACCAACTCCCCCTCCTTCTATCCAGTGTGGGTGCGCCTATGTTAAATTGTTTGCTTGATGCTCGATCAAAAATGACAAATGTATGTACAGTGAGTGCAAACAGTACAGCGACACTCATAAATCAATTGGTAATTCAAGTGAATAATTTTATTAAAATTTTGTTAGTGTCAAAACAAACTAATTATGATTAAGCGGGGGAAATTAAAATGAGTTTGTAAATAAATGATAAATATATAAATATGGCATAAACAAATTATTATTAAAAGTGGAAGCTCAATGAGTGCAAGCAGTATACTTACGTGAACTAATTGCTGGCAAATAAATCTAATGTTTAAGTTAAGTTAGAAAGTAAAACTTTAATATTATTGATATCAAATACTTTAAATTGAGTTAAGTATTTTAAAATGTATTTGAAGTTATCAATAATAAAATAAATAATTTATTTGTTAATATTGAGAAGGACGCTTTAGCGATAGTATATTTACATTTGTTTTAAATATTATAATATACATTTTTTTAAATTTGGTAAGGTTGAAGATAACACATTTGAGAGAAGTGCTTTGGCGTGTGAAAGTAAAGGCACAACAAGTTGAATATATATTAAATACTCTTCACTTTATTTGAATTGATATTAAAAGTCACAGTTTTAGTTGTGTTTATTTATATATATTAATTTAATCAAATGTAGCTTGTAAACTATAGTAGTAGAAATTCTGTGTAGTAGCACTGAGACCAGTAGGATACTTCTTGTGGAGGTTTAGCTCCCTATAAAGCTAAACGTAAATATAAGTATACTCTAAAATTTACATATTAAATATTATTAAAACAGCAGCAAGTTCGCCTTGTATTTAATGTAAACGAATTAGAAGTTATTATCAAAGTTTAATTTCGCATATTGACTGTTTATATAAATAAGTAACATTTATTTTATAGAAATCTTCTGTTGCAAATATTTTTGCTTAGCTTGTGCGCATATTTCTTGCAGCAGCTGTGTGCATCATGTTGCACGCATACAGCTGCGTCGTTTGTCGCCTGCATTGCTGGCAAAATGTTAATTTGAATTTGTGAGCATGTCATTAACACACGCACACACCCACTAGCCCACACACACACACGCACACACGCGCACACGGACGCACAACAATGCGTAGGCGTTCATATGCATTTGACAAATGCGTTGTTAATGATGCAAAATGCAATTTTCGAAAATTCACAAGTTTTGCGCTTTGATTTCACGCCATAACCAAAATTTACGACTGTTTGTTTGCCATTCCGAAACACCAAATATCTATATGTATTTAGAGCAGGTAGAACGTACAGAAAAGTAGTTTAAATATAAATTATAAATACAAACAAGATGGGCAGAGAAAAGGGCAGATTTTTATATAAACAAAAATTCAAGTTAGACAAAAAAAAAGGAAAAAAAACTAAACAATGCGCCGCGTGCGCTTTAATCAGCGCCGCCTCAAGACGACAGCAACAACTACAACTGCAACAACAACAGTTGCTGCTAGATCAACAACAACTCTAGCAACAACTCAATTACCAACAACAACAACAAAGCAGGCGGCAACAAACGGCCGCTAACATTCATCACCACAAAATTAAATTGCTTTTGTTTATATAAATATTCCATAGACACACAAAGAAGAAGAAGAAGAAGAAGATGAAGAGCAGCAGCAGCAAGACAGTTGGGAAATTTAAAGAAATGCCCCGTTAAAAGCAATGGAAAATAATTTTTCAACACCGCCGCATTTGTTTAATTATAAATTTCTGTCAAGAATGTTGTTTTTATTTCGCTGCTTCTTCTTCTAGCTGCTCAAAGGAGCGCCGCCGACGTCAAAGTCGTCGTCAACATGTTGCCATCGCCACCAACACATGCACACACGCACACACACACGCACAGCAACAGCAATGCAAACAAATAAACAATTACCGAGGGCTGCGCCGCCGCCCTCCGAGTTCCACAGTTTCCATTTTCAGTTGCATTTGCAGCCTTGTTGTTGTTGTTGCGTTTTTGATGTTGTTCTGTTATTTTTATTGTTGTTGTTGCTGTTGCTGTTGCTGTTATTATTGTTGTGTTTGATTCATTTCTGTGTGCTGTTGTCGCTGCAAAAGAAACGAAAAAAACGCAACACGTTCAAGTCTTTCGATTTTGATTTGTTTGCTCAACATTTATTGAAGATCAAAGCGAACACATGCACACACACAGGCACACACACACACACACAGTCCGCAGCTTGTCAACTGGCAACAACTGTAGCCAGAACTAAAAAAAAACAATTTATATATATAAGAAAATAACATCGTATGCAATTTTTCAATTATTGCATAAACATTTTTATTGCTGTTCCATAAATTGTCGCCTTAAAAATAACAGCAAAAGTCGCAGCTGAAATACGCTGAATGATAAAGTGTTGCCCGAGTGTTACAAAGTATACTAAAATACACGTCAAATAAAAAAAAACAATATTAACAAATTCGTCATTCATTAAATGTTATTTTTAAAATGTGCTGCTGCTCTAATACTTTTTGCTCATATATAAATTCAAAATGTAGAGTTTTGAAACTGAATTATAATATTTATATAGTCTAGTAATACTCTTTCATAATTTTGGTTGCATATAATATAAACAGAAAAAAGTTTAATATTTGTATTTGGGATAAGCTATCAAACTATCTTGTAAATAGCATTGGATGCGATGTCCTCGGCCCGGAGTTAGAACCTGGATACTCTGTGAACCTGGATATTCTATAATTTCCATAGAAGGTAAATAATAATAATCCACCGCTTCAAAAAGACAGCCAGACGGACAAATCCAATATGCCCGTTCACTTTATGAACATAGTAAACAAATTATAAAAATGTATTTTTATTTATTTAAATTTATTCAACTTATATTTAATGTATTTTTATTTGTTTTTCCCCCTTGAACAAATGTTGAAAATGATAAAATGAATTCTGTTTAAATTACTAAAGCATCATACAAAGTTTCACATCAAAGCGATTCGATATGTATATTGATATTCTCGCATGCTATCAAGATCTCAAGCATCATCAAGAAGTTATTATAATGCTTGCAAGGGTATTATAAACACATCGGGCAACATTTCGCATACAACTGAATTCAGTTCTAAACACAATTATAAATACAAAAAAAAACAAAAAGAAATAATAATAATGAATAAATAAAAAAAACAAACCGGGCAATACAATGAAGTCAAAAAGAAGTGAAGCGGATCGTTAAAATTGCCCCCCTCCGCCCTCGGACATTTGCCAGGGGGGCAACTCTGGCAGTTGCCTTTGGGTCGTTTCGCTATTTCGTCGTCGCAGTCGTCGTCATCGTATACAAAACAAAGTCGCCAACTATAAAAATTATAGTTAATGTATAAATTTAATGGCAACTCGTTTATTAAAAATTTTATTTGAATTCTTTTATTTATACGTTTTATACGCTCTTTTGCGCACGCTCGCAGCCCGCTGCAGTCGAGTTGGCAGTTGCTGGCAACAATGTTGCCGCGATAATGATGTTGCACGCTGATCATAATGATGTTGCCCCGTTGCAGTTCCCGTTGCCCTGCCTCGCCTTGGCCATAAATCGAAAGAACAAATCGCTGCGGCAAAGCCAGTAAAAGCAAATAAACCCAAGTGCAGACGTAATAAACTCGCTGATGTTATGGACGCGACGGAACGAAGGGACCCCTTGTGGGGGGAAGGGAGGGAGGGGACTTACAGGGCGGAGAGCTGCATCTGGAGTTGTACTTCTATACTTGTAGTTGCGCGAAAATGGAAATGAAACTGAGAATGGAAATCGGGCAAATGGCCGGGGGGAAGTGCAACGCCCAATTGGGCAGGCGCTGAGGTCATTACTGCAACTATTGAAATAATTCGCGCATGTGGGTGGGCGGCCTCTGCTCAACTGGAGATTTCGCCACTCGAAATTATGTTGAGAGCATTTTATACATGTCATTTCCGGTTTACACTTTTTACGCCACCGATTATTACCCGCTCGCCATCGTCGTCGTCGTCGCCGTCGCCGTTGCCTTCATTCAACAACAACAATTTCAGCCAAACGACCAACTGCAATTTTTTTATTCTTACCATGGAAATACTTTTCGCAAATACGCTTAATGGGCCGCTTCTTACAATGTTTGCCCAGAAACGGAAACAAACTGAACTGCGAAAGGTTGCCTTGTAAACTTCCCAAATCTATAACATTTCTAGACGCTAAATTCTCATTTCTACAGATTTGTGCATTATTTTGTTTGTAGATTAATTCTGCACTTAAGTAAGTAAACCGGATGTTTTAGTCAAAGATAATGCAAACAAATTTCGCATTAAAAATTCTTATATGAACATGAGTTAATATTTTAAATTGTTCTTACTCTGTCAAAACTCATCACATTTCCATAAGGTCTTTTGTGTGCCTAATTTTCAGCCAAAATTCATATTAACATTTTTGTGCAGAAATTCTCATACTCTGCCAAACTCTGCCAAAACTTAAAAGGCATTAGGAATAGCTTCTTACTTATCCTTTTGGCCAGATATTAATTCTGCACTTAAATCAGGAAACCGATATTTCACTTTAAACACATGTAATAATTAATCATGTTTTGAAATTCGTCAATGTTGTAAACCGCCAGAATTTGGCCAAAACTCATTAGATTTTCGTAAGGAATAGCTTCTTGGCTCATAAATCAATTCTGCATTTCAATATAAACTTTCAGCCGAAATTCATGTAAAATTTGTACTCTTAAAATTCGCATTTGGCCATTTTCAACATTTATAACTCTGCCAAAACTCATCAGATATTCATGAGGAATTTGTTTTTGTGCATGGTTTTCTTTCTAAATAAATTCAGCATTTTAATCGCAATTCTTATAAACATTTTACCCCACAAGTTTTCATTACAGATTTCCATCCAATTATGTCTGAAAATAGATTGTTTACTTAGTTATTATTTATTATTTAGGTGGTATACCTTGACATATATTGCGTATCTATTCATAAATCAGAAGAAAATCTTAAATAAATGTGCATACAAATACAAACAGAAAGATTTCCAACTAATAACTGGATGGGCTTAGAACGAAAGTCGTTCTTAACTAATTATGTCTCTTCGTTCCCCCTATGCTTGAACAGTAAAACAAGTAAGCAAGAAGCTTAGGCAAGGCCAAATCTCTCTCTCTCTCTCTCTCTCTCTCTCTCTGTCTCTCTTCCTCTTCGCTGTCTTTCACGCCTCCCCGCTTTCCACAAGCGTAGGAAGCGTTGAAACGAGTTGAATAGACAAGACAACATGTTTGTTCTAGTTTCGCCAGACTCTTGGCAACATTGTTGCCGCAACTTGTTGAGCCAGCCAGCAGGACGGATTTGCATTTAGCAGCGAATGCCGTTAGCAGGCGTTTAGTATTTAGTTTTGGACAAATAAACTAGATGTGGCTTTATAGAAGTGCTGCCATCGACTCAACCACAACTCGTCTCGAGTGGGTGGGCGGGGGCGGGAGTGGGAGTGGGAGGGAGGGCCGCTCCTCAGGCGCTGTCGGCGCCCTTTGAATGCGTCGAGTACCGAGTGCCGAGTGCTCATCAGCAATGGACAACGATGTGGAGCTGTTATCATATCTTTCACTTAAAATAAATAAAATTACAATTTAATAATATAACGACGTGGCAGCACACGTCACGCCCCCAGCCCCAGCCCCAGCCCCAGCGCCCAGCTGCAGCTGACGGAGGCGGCACTTGAGCGCACAACAAAAGCAACAAATAGTCAATTAATTATTACCCACAACAACAAGAACAATATTTCTTACGAAAGTGTTTTAGCTATTCCCTGCCTGCTTGACTTTTATTTCTAGTTGGTTGTTTTGTTTTTGTTTTTTTTTTTTGTTGTTTTGTCTCTTACTGAAGTACATAATTGAAACTTGTTGAGTTCGATAGGGCGCCCCTAACCCCCCTGTAAGAGTTTTTTTCTTTTTGTTTTTCGCTTTACCTATTTTATGTTAAGTTCCATTTGCCGCTCTCTGATATTGATAACCAGCGCGTTCGATGATAATAATAATAATTAGTAATTATATTGTTGTAAAATAAACTTGTTTTAATTGCTTGCCAAGCGCCCAGATATGATATGAAAAGTACGTTGAAACAGCAACAATTCAAATGCTAAACGTGATAACAATACAACAAAAGCGATTGTAAATTAAATACTCTAAACAAACCAGAAAGTAATCAAGCGAATGATGGAATTTTTCAGGAATTTTGACTAGTATATTGGTGGAAAATTCCAGATAACATAGTATAAATGCTAAATAAAAGATATTAAATTTTTGTTCGAATTTTTCTTTATCTTAGTATGTACCGAATATACATTTGGCTTCAAATTGGATCGATCAAGTAATCGATAGGAAAATTTGTCAATCCACTTTTATTATTCCACTGTGGTGACATTTAACGCCATATATATGTGTTTATGTCTAGGTTTATCTTTCGCTTAAATAATGTCAATATTTAATCTCAACTTAACCCAAAAATGTCCAAAAACGATTATTAACCACTGATTAACTCAGCGATAAGCCACATATAAACCCCATCTGATTGATAGCAGCTATTCCTTCGAACGTTATAAAAGCAATTTTACTGCGTACGAAACTTTGGCTTCTCTCATAAGATGTTATCGATTCCTTGATCAGATTTTGTAACTGTAAAGTGTGCCGAATAAGTATATTTTGGAAATGCATATATATATAATATTGAATATTGAACGTATAGCTAACTTATTTATTCTGCCTTATTATTATTTCCTTGTTTTAGGTATTATCGATCAATTGAACCATTGAACAGATATGCATACATATATGTATTTACTAATACAAAACCTGATCTCTTTGAGAGTCAAAGATATTGATTTTTTGCACGATACATAACTTTTGTTTCATTTTTATTTTGCTTTTTCAAGTTTTATCGATCAGTTGATTAACAACTTTCAAGACATACATATATATTTGATTTAAGTTTAAGTCGAACATAAATCTATTCATTAGTTAAAGACTTAGTTTTTAGCTCGATTAAAATTTATGTTTATTTATTTATATGTAAATATTCAATTATAATCGATAAATTAATTATTTGATATGAGTTAAACTTTCATCTACTCATTAGCTAAAAAGCTAGATTTTTAACAGGTTTATTTTTTATTTGTAGTGTATGTACATCTATTTATAATAATTATATAACACCATACTATTTGATTACTTTGATGTTGTTAGAGTTTTTATCGATCCATTGATCATAAAAATTAAGGTTAACGCATACTTAACTTAAGATAGATAATCTTTAGCTCAAGTCAATGCATAATCTCTTCGAAGATAGATTTTATATATATTTCTGATTATTTACGCTCATGTTATTGCAAGTGTTATCGTTCAACTGATCGATAGTCGGCTATGCCAGAGTTTTGTCGTCTTAATCGCTGCAATTTGTTACGATGCAAGTGAATACAACTCAACTGTACAAAGAACCTAAGATAACTAGCCAAGTTAATAACGGTTAACAAATCGAATGTTGTTTAGTCGCAATTGGCATCTGCTTTTCAAGGCGTTTCGCATTTGCCACTTGAAATGTTACATTAACCCAAATGTTGTGGCAGCCACAGCGACAGCCAGAGAGCTGATCTCGACTTTGACCACGCGGCTCGAACCCGCAGACAAAATCGAAGCTGGAGCTGAAGTTGAAATCGCAGTCGCAGCGCAGTCGCAGCCGCAGTCGAAGCTGATGTTGATGTTGATGTTGAAGTGGTTCTGCCCACATGATATACAAATCAAAGTTTATTTTGCTCTTTGGAGGCGCTGGCCATGTTTGTCTCAATTAGTGGCATAATTCATGCTGTCGCAGCTGTCAGCCAGTTGTTGTTGTTGCTGTTGCTGTTGCAAGTTGCGCGTTGCGCGTTGCGAGTTGTTTACACTCCGCACATATTTTGTCATTTAATTAAAGGCCAATCAAAATGCAGACAGCTTTTGGCTTATGAATATTATGCGTGTGTATATTGCATATATGCGAGGCAAATAAACAAAACATTGGACGCGTCTAAATTATATCCGTTGCAAGTCAATGCACCGTTCGTTGCCACAAGCAGCTAGCTAGCGGTAAACTTCCTTATAGCCAATATCGATATCAATATAAAAAGCCATTTGAAGTGCGTGAAAAATTATTGAATTGCAAATTGATAAATAAAATAGTGCGCATAATGTAAAAGCGTTGACAGTTGTTTATGAATCAGTTGGTAAGAGAAAGAGAGAGAGAGAGGGAGGGTGGTAGAGGGAGAGGGAGAGAGAGACAGGCAACAATGTGTGACAGAGGAAGAAAAGAAACGAAAATAAATGGAAACTGGTTGCTGCAACGTAATAAAATATTTTATTTAGTGTTTAGTTTATTTTGTGCAGTCGCCAAATTTATGTGCAACAAAGTTGTCGAGGGGAGAGAAAGGGCATTGCCTTCTTCGTTGTTTGCTTAAAGTTGCGCTGCTTCGCGGGGCAACTTCTCGCTGGAACTTTGTGTTTGCTTTAGCTAAACATTGTAAAAATATCTGCCACATTGGGCCACATCTGCGACTCAACGATCAGCGATCAGCAATCAACGATCGACGTTGCGTCTTCTTTTTGGTCATTAAAATTGCAACGTGCTGTTTGCTGTTGTTGTTGCCGTTGCCGCTGCCGCTGCTGCTGTGGCTGCCACATTTATTGCACAGGCGTTGGCTTTGTTGCTCGTTTTTATTAAATCAACGAAGCAATTGCAATTTAATATTAAAAATAATAACAAACAGCAGCAGCAGCAGCAGCAGTTGCAACTGCAACATCACATTGCTCGTATTGCATTCTTGCAGTTAATTATTTGCCCCTCTTCCGGCCCCCAGCACAGAACCAGAGACCGCAGACCAGAGACCAGTTGCCTGTTTTTGCAGTTCCATTGAAAATGTTTTACTGCACGCTTCGCCGGTCAATGCATGTCAGTTGTTGTTGTTGCTGCTGCTGCTGTTGCTGTTGCATCTGCGTCTGATCTTGCAGCAACTTCCTACTTCTTGTGGCATTTGCGCAAATGTAAACAAATTAATTAATTGCCTTTACTTACAGTCTTTTTAGCTCTCGTGTCGATGACTCGCCACATCCATCGATTGAGGTGCAAAAAACAACATAGAGAAATAGAAAAGAGAAAACTAAATATGCATAAAATATATAAATTTATTATGATGCATTAGCCATGCACAGAAGATATTCAAGATGTTCCGATAGTAAGCGGCAAATGGAAAAAATTCTGCTGTTTGAAGCATGCCACATGTGACTATTTCGAGCGAAAAAGAAAAGCAATTTTGTAAACATAAATAGATGCGTTGAATATTATATATAATTTTATATCGATATAAATACCTTTTCGAAATTTCAACTTGCTATCACTAAAATAATAGTAAATATTTTAGATCAAATGCGAAATTCTCATCAGCGAAAATATTCATACCCAAAATGAAAGAAACAGTAAAAATTTTAAATTAAATTAACAACAATTTGTTTTTAAAAATTCAAAATGTAAGGTTTCATATCACTCGAGTAAGATTAAATATATTAGATCAAATGTGCAATACACATTAGCGAAAAATACTATGCCCATAATGAGGAAAACTCCAGAAATACAAAAATTCTTAATTTCTAGAACTAAAAAAAATAACATAAAATATATTTGGTGTAGTGGTTTGAAAGATCGTTTTTATAGCTGTTATTAATTTTCCTTTAGCTTGCCCAATAATGTTGTATTTAAAAAAATGCGGGATTCTATTATACTTTTCTTTTTGTTGTATATATTCGTTTAAAATATTTTTGATCACTGTCAGTGTCAGATCTTTCTTAACAATTATTATTTATTTATTATTTTTTAATTATAGATGGAATTTTTCCGACTCTATGAACTATAAATACGTCTAAATATATATAAACTTAGACTTGTATAGTTTCTATTTTTATGCAAACTTTTCTTAATTAAACTTTGCATGGGCTTGCCCTTTAAACGGTATTCAATCTAAGGTGCTCTGAGTAGATAATCTTACCTTCTTGTTTTGATTTCTGTCAGTTTATAGATTCTATCATTTCTACTTAATATAATTTTATAGTTTGTTGTAAAGTATTTGTTTTATTTATTTAGTTTATTTATTAAGAATTGTATAAATAACAAATGCTAAACAGAAGTTCTTAAAAATGTATATTAATTAAGCGTATTGTTCTATATAATTCTCACTTACTTATTACATAATTTTAATACCTATTACAACTATTTTAAGCCGCTGTCTCTGATCAATCATTAAGAATACAATTGATAAGCACATCTGCAATCAAATTAAAACTCTTTTGTTTAGTTCGATTTCAATTGCGATTAACTTGCGTAATGGGCAAATTTCATTTGAAGTCTCTTAATGGATTATGTATGGGATGCGCATGAATAATTGTTTGCACTGTGCGGCTGCCACATACACTGTACATAAATAACGCATACGCCGCGTTGGCCACGGCAACAGCCCCCATCCCCCATGCATCCTTGCCGCCTTCCATCCTGCCTTGCATAGCGCAGTGGGCAACGCACATTTTATAGTCGACACTTGTGCTTAGGAGCAACAACGTGGCCATATCTATATATATAGGTATATTATATATATATATATATTTATGTGCGTGTGTGTGTGTATGTATAGCAACCACCCACACAGCCTGTCGCTGGCTCGCTCGAGATTGGCTGCGTCAGCCAACCAAAAATCTTTACTGTTGCGAAAAAGTTGAACATTTTCGCACAAAAGGCGCGGCCCGACGACGACGACGACGACGTTGACCAGGACAGGACTTTGGCTGGCGTTGGGGGCGAATACGACGCACAAGGCAAAGGCAGCCGACATGGACATTAGATGACCAAGTGTGTGTGTGTGTGCGAGTGTGTGTTTGTTTGTAAGAGCTGCTGCTGCTGAATTTGAAATTCAAAATGCCAGCAACCTTATACGTTGTGTGTGTGTGTGTGTGTGTGTGTGTGTGTGTGTGTGTGTGTGTGTGTGTGTGTGTGTGTGGGGCTGGCCGTCCGTCAATGTCCTGCTGCTGGACGTTGGCGCAAAAATGCGTTCGAGAAACTCCTCGCCCAAAAGTAGAAGGCACAACTTTTGGGCGCTACCCGAGCCTGGCAAATGAAATGAAAGCGCGCGCGCGCGAGTGTGTGCCAGTATGTGTGTGTGTGCGAGTGTGTGTGTGTGCGAGTGTGTGAGCGAGCACGGACACGGGCAGCCCAGCCGAGCCCGTGCGCCCAGATACGGGCAGTCGCCCAGCCGCACATCAAATGCAGAAACTCGACGCAGCCGGAGACGTGGAGGTCCTTTCGTGCTGCCAGTGGCTTCTAATGCGCAAGGATATTCGTAAATGCAAATGTGCAGAGACGAAGCGGACACACACACACACTCACACGCACGCACACACAGCACTCCATCTTGCTGCTGGTCAGTGGAAAACAAAAACTAACGGCACATCGTTAAGGTGGCGGTAATGGCATTTCGGGGCCACGTTCGACGATTTTGGACACCTACGAGCAGCAGCCCCCCCATACACACACACGCACCACACACCCACACACAAACACCGTCGTCTCCTGCGTGGTTTTTGTGCGTTTCCGCCAAGTCACAAAATGGCGACTGCAGCAGTCGTCGGCTATTTGGTAACGTCGTCGCCACCACCCAGTGCCCACTGTACCACACCCACGCTGGCGTCCAGGGGCCAGCTTTGGCCGCTGTGCAAAAAGGCGGCGAATGAAATTTCGGCAGGAGCCTTTGTACGCAGCAAGATGTAGAAGTTGCCCAATCGATGCTCAAGGGTAAGAGGGGGATTTTTAGTGCTGGCGCCCAACGTACGACCACATCGGGGAATGTCTCCGTGCATATAAAACACTTGCATTGCCTTTAGGCTTATTTAAACATACTCATTTTTAATTTATTTCACTTTTCAATTCATATTTTACAAGGAATTTAATTTAATTATTTAGCGTTGAGATTATGTTCTTCGTAAATTCCACCTGGACAGGTGAAATATGGGTGAAAGGGTGTCATGTAAAACTTAATTGTCGCTTTAACAATTTCAATTTGTATTAATTTTTTAAACATTAATTTTCATAAAAAATCTTATGGTAATTTCTTATGCCAAACTTTTGCTAATCGAAAAATGGCATAAATTTTATATATTAATAATTTATATAATATGTGTATTAATAATAATTATAAGAAAAACTTTAAAAAATGTTTATAAAATAATGAAAGTCTATTGGTACATATGTAAAAATGAGGGATCCGGGGAAATGTATTTAAGAGTAAGTCTACTTTCCAAGGCGGAAAATGATTACAAACGAGCTTATTGAAAACATTCGGAAATATGGGGCTTTTGAAAACTTTTTCTGGGGAGGGAAATGGGTTAGAAAGAAACTGTTGCGCAAAACTTGTTTGATTCTTTACCGATCCAGTTAAAGTGAAGAATGGATAGAGAAGAACTTGTTAGTAAAATTTAATTGTATTTTTAAGGATCTCATTTCGAAAAAAAATCACCTACCAAAATGAAAAATAGCTGAATAAGTTGTGTCCCATAATTCAACTTTAGTATGAGTTGCAAACTGTTCTTTGAAATATGTTTGCCTCTTTCAACTTTAATGACATACGAAAGTTTGGACATGTTTTTAGCAATTTTGTAATATAATCTCTCATCGGTTTAACATGGATAGTTGTTCCAAGAATAGTTCAATTTTAGTTTAAACCCCATTTTAACTTAATTTTGTTTAGAAAAATTTTGCAGATTTCTTCAGGAATTAAAATGCCCTTGCTTGTTAAAAAATCCAGAAATTCTTAAGCCGAGTTTTAATAGCCACTTTCATCCACTAGCCAAATTTTAGACTTTATTCTTTCATTTCTAAAACACAGTGCACAGACTTTCTTGCCCACGGTGCAGGAGTCGCCTCGCACTGCTGCCGTTGTCCGTTGCACGTTGCCCATTGCCCGCTGTCCGTTGCACGTTGCACGTTGCCCGCTGCCCGTTGCCCGCTGCCCGTTGCCCGCTGCCCGTTGTCGCTGCTGTTGTTGCTCATCAGCGCTGTTTGCTGCGCCGTTATTTTTGTGCTTTTCCTGTGGCACGCAGCCTTGCCTGCAGCTCAGCTTCGCTCTTCTTGCCGCTGCCCATTGTTGTTGCAGTTGCTGTTGTTGTTGTTGTTTTTCGCAGAATTTTCGTTTCCGTTTCCTGGCCAAACGTGCGTGCCTGTGTATATACATGTACATGTGCGCCAGCCAGTGTGCGTGTGTGCTTTGCAGCCACTGTACAGGGAAAACGAAAACAAAAATCTTTCAAAATGGCAGAGGCGGATGCCAGCTTGCACATTTGCACAACGTGGCCAGGCCTAAAACCCAGGCGCCCAACCAAAACTTGTCTGAGTCCAAGTGGTGTCTACATCACTCCCAGCCACCCCCACCCCCACCCCCTTCTACGCTCTGCAGCTCCGGTCAAAGTCGCTGCGACTTTGCCATGTGGCAGCCTTGTAGAGCTCGCAGTTATCGATGACGATGTTGACGACAACGCTGACGCTGACGTTAACGTTGATGTTGGGGCTACTGCCCAACTGCAACAAGAACAAGAACAACATCACACTCAGCGAAATAAGCCAGCATTTTACAGTTAAATCAGGTTAAAAACCCCGGCGGCTGAACATTTTTAGCTTGAGCACAAAATGATTATTGCGAAACCCTAAATATAAGACTCAAATGCAGCAAATGCATTTTAAATAATAATATTCTTGTCATAAGTATTTTGTATTTATTTTAAGAATTTAGTTCTCAATGAAATGTCAATTATTAAATATAAAAATTATTGCACTATAAATTAAAACGTGAAAACGAAATTTAGCAACTTGAACTTGGTTAGAAATTCTTCTCCGACTGAAACAACAGATAGAAGAAGAAGAAGTTGTTTAGGGCCCAATATTAATTAAAGAGTTTTTGAGAACGAAATGCTATTGAAATTTAAGAGAAAACAATTTAAAATCGCGGCTCTCGGGCGCAACACGCAGCGTTCCATTCACAGTATAGTAACAAAAACGAAAACATGCATCCGAGCAATATTTGTACACATAATGCATAATCAACCTAGAGAACAAACAATGAGCAAAGTGCCATCAAACATAAAAATCAGTTCAGTTTTGGCGAAGTTATGGGAGCTTTAAATATGGCCACTATGGATAAGAGAGCTTTACATGGCAAAATATTTATTAATTTTGGCATGATTTTTGACAAAATCAGAATCAATTTTGTTGTTGTTTCTTCTACTAATTGTGACAACCACAAGTGATAAAAAATATAAATTTGCAATTATAGAATTTTAAGGACAAATTTTTTAAATGATTTTCGTTCTTTAACAAAAAATCCAATAGCATTTTTATAATAATAATGCACTTATTTCCAATGTAGAATCAATCTAGGGTATAAACTATGGCCAAAATGCCATCGGACATAAAAAGCGGTTCAGTTTTCGATCCAAGAGCTGTCAAAATTGTTCTAAATTCTAGTGTGTTAATTTAAATCTGAGGACTTTATCTGATGCGGGTTATCACGAGAATATATTCGCATTTTCAGGACTTAAGCTTCAATTGTGGCGAAAGAAATTGTGTTTATACGGACAGACGAAAGTTGCAATTCAAAACTGCCGCGATTTCCATGCCACATACACTGAACTGGGTTGGGAACTTTTCGCTGAGTGCAACAAGCAGCAACAGCAGCAGCAGAAGAAGAAGTTGCATAGAGCCCAACAGTTTCGATGCATAACATTTGCTTACCTCAACGCCGGAAATGACAAACGCAGCAAAACCCGACAAAGTTTTCTAGTCCAAAGAACTGGCTGTCAACAGCAACAAAACACACACACACACAGGCACACACACAGGCACACACGCTCATATTTAGCACGTGTTTAGCTTGGCGATTTATACCACACATATATGCCTATATATATATATATATATATATATATATATACATAGCCCATTGCCTCATTATCGATGCCGCACGAAATTCGTTGCTGCCCATTGTCCCTTTGCCCACTGTGCGCCGCTTGCTGCTGCGCTTTATGGCCTAGCCTGCACTTAATTATTATCAGCAAATATGCAGCCAGGCCTGGCAACAGCAGCCCCCCCTCCCACCTATTCCCCCTTGCCCCCTCTCCCCAGGGCTCGGGCTCCTTTTGCCCACATGTGACGGCTGCACTGCAAAATTTTCTCTAAAACAAAATTAATTCCGATTTTTGTTTTTGTAGAAAATTTTGGCGTTGCCCAACATTACAACAACAACGACGACGACGACGACGTTGACGACGGTCCAGCAACAACAACAGCAGCAACAACAGCAACAACAACAAGGCTGCCTTTGCGAGGACTCGTGCACGCACAATTTCTGTCCCAAAAATACGCAGCCTGCAGCCAGTTGCCCCCTTGCCCCCTTGCCCCTTGCCCCAAACGGGCTCCAACCAGCGCTCGCATATGCAATTTACGCCTGCAGGCCTCGAGGCCCGTTCAGCTGATATGTGTGTGTATATACACGCACACTCGCACGCACACTCGCACACACACTCGCACACACACTCGCACGTCCGGCCGAAAGTTTTCTAGGTGCCCAGACACTTTGCATGCGTATTTTGCACGCATTCTAGAATTTCAATTAAAAATAAATCACAAAAACGTTGCTACCCTAGCCGCAATCCCGCAACCCTGCCACTCGCAACTCCAGCTCCGGCTCCGGTTCCCCGTTTTTCAGACTGCATGTGTGCGTGTGTGTGTGTGCGTGTGTGCCCCGTTTGCATTTGCATCTGCATCTGCATCTCGCGTCGCTGTGTTAGAAAATGCATTGCATTTTGCACACGCATCCAATTTCTGCTGCTGGTGCCTACGCACAGGCCAAGCTCCCCCTCCCTACCCCCGCCCCTTTTGTCTTCCTGTGCACTCAAACCCCAGCTTGCAGTTGCCGTTGCAGTTGCAGTTGCAGCAGCATCTAACGTTGCTGCTGTTGACCATCGTCCATTGCCGCTGCATCCATATCGATGATGCGCTGACTTTGATTCGCCTGTTGATGTGTGTGCGATTGTGCCTGTGTGTGTGCGTGTGTGTGTGCTGAATCCTGCTCCCTTCAGCTGCTTCTGCTGCGATTTCTTTGCCACCATATGCAGCCCCAGCAACACACAACAACAAGGTGGGCCAAACAATGCGCTCGCAAGCAGCCAGAAAACTTAATGTGCGTTTTTGCCCACTGTTCGTTGCCCAGTTAGACAGCTAAGCCTCCTCTCCATATCGCCCCCCTCCTCCCTCCCTCTCATGTTATATATCACTCTGCGCCTCCCTTCCGTTTCGGCTTTAGCTAGTTCTCTAATGCTCTCTTCAATTATAATGCCGATTTGCAGTTTTTCCCGAGGTGCCGTCACGGCCGCCGACATCTGCAGTCGAACGATAGCGTATGCAACGGTATTCTTATTGTCCCTAACCGTGGTTGCGATTTATATAAAAACATAAAAATAAAAAAAATATATATATAATAATAATAACAATAATTTGTATATATCTGAAATATCTTTTTATGATAAGAATAAATTTAAATTTTGTTTTAGCTCTTTAATTTTTTCCCGATTAGATTAAACAGCTTCGTAAAGCACTGAAAGAATTATTTTCAATCTGAAAGTAGTTTATTCTAATTAAATAATTATATAGTACACAAAAGAATTGAGGAATCGACCCATCGAAAAAAGTTAGTTTTTATTATTTCTTATAATTTAATATTGTTTATATTTTAAATTGAACATCCTTCGTAACAAAATTAGTTATCAGAAATTTTGGGCTCGCATGTGCTTTCGCCACTAGATTGTTACCCATGATACAAAAATAAATAGATTTTTTGACTCAAAATACACACATTCAATATCACATAAGCAGTTATTCTTGGATTCAAAATAGTAAAAATAGATTTAGTTGATTTAAATAAGAAACTGAAATATTTATACAAGAATATTTAACTAATTTCTTTCTTGCTCTATAAATATTGTTATATATTCTTTAACAAAAAACTATATCTACAAAATATATTTAAAAAAAACAGGAGCTAAGTCTAATATTTACAGAAATATGTAACATTTAAAATTTGGAGATATATTATCCCTAGCTGACATTAAGATCTTTTAGTTTTCAATTGGTTTTCTATCAAAAACGTGATACCTGTAAATTTTTATCTGTGCTTTTCAAAATATTTTTTAACGAAGACTTGAAGATGTTGTATATTTCCTGAGCGACTTTTACTCAATGAAAAATGTATATCTTATAAGCTTTATTTTCAGTTATAAAACTTCTTTTATTTTATGTAATGCAGCGTACGCAAATCCTTCTCTTTAGCCTCACGGGGTAAATGTAATTTCAACTTTTAATGCCGGCATTTCAATTAAGTATAATTTTAATCCACTGTTTCTAATGTGTTCAAAATCGTTTTGTTGAATTGAAAATCCTCTTCAGTGTCACGCAACGATCTCATGGACAGAATGGAGCCCGGGCTCCAAACACAACAACAACTGCAAACATCTACAAAAACATCAAACGCACACACTCACAACGCATAGGCACAGGCAAAATCATGTATAATGGTCAACACACACACACACACGGAAATACGCATAGCTATGTACAGCTAAACACACACACACACATCTTTATATATATATATATGTATATATATATATGTGCAATATAATAGTCGTACTTAGAAATGCTGTAGAGTCGCCACCCACAGCCCCTAGAAGCGACCACAGCAAACGACTGGCGGTGGTGGGGGGAGAGGAGGGTTAGCTCCTATGCCATCCGCAGCACCTAACCCCACTCCCCCCTCGGCTGGGCTTCGTGTGCGCATTGCGCCTCGGCCTCGCCGGCAACTGCAAATGCTGCAAATGCCACATAAGTGCCCGCTGGGTGGTGATGGGGTTGTTGAAATGAGAGGGGGCGGGGGGGGTGCTCCACTCGTTTGCATTAGGGGCGCGCGAGAGTCCAGTGTGCGTGGCGAGAATTCGTTGCCTCGATTTGCCTATAATTATGTGTGTTATATAACAAACTGCATTTTGGGCGAAATACCCGTCGCACAGAGGTGGGGAAGGGGACGGGGCCGGGGACGGGGATGGTGGTAGGGGTAGGAGAAGGGGGTAATCTGGTTGCGTGGGGGTGGTGCAGTCATTCCGCCTGCATGAATATTCAATAGCTCAAATAGAGCATACGCCGCATTGGACGTCGCCTGCATTACTTATATGGCGCTCTCGTAAAATTGTCGATAATAAATATTAAATTGAAAAACGCATTCGCCGAATTTGCTGACCAATTTTTACGGCAATGCAGGGCCTCCTTTTTTTATTATTGTTTTTTTTTTTTTTTTTGCAGTGTATTGACTGCATTATAATTTGAAAACAAGAAAAATCGCAAAAACCAAACTTTAGCTTTCAGTTCTTAATGAGCGCCGATTTCTGCTGCTGCTGCTGCTGATGCTGCTGCGAGTATCGAACCCTGCGGATCGCCGGCGACTGTTCAATTTGATTCGTTTTTGCATTTGCCTGGCCGTTTCTCGCATTACTGTAATTACACACAATGCAAACCAACAGCAGAATACAAAAACAACAAAAATACGCAAAATAATTCTTAAGAAACTCATAAAAACCAAAAGCGAAGCCATTACAATCACACATGAAAGGGGCAAGGGGCAAGCGGCAAGCGGCAAGCGGCAGGGGCAGGGGGCAGGGCTCACATGCAAACCGAGTAAATTATAGAGAGAAATGCGAAATGCGATTTGAATACGAGCTGCAGAATCATGCATGTATATATGTGTTGAAGGCATACATTTGTACAATGGGGGGAAAGTGTACTTATTTAAAGATCCAGCAACACTTGAAATAAACTATTTAGATTTTTATTTCATTAGCACTTTATTTAAGTTTAATATGAACATTAAGTTTGTGAGATTTTAACTGATGATAAAAACTTCAATCACTGTACATTTTGTGATAACAATAGTTTTACCTGGAAAAATAACTTTATAATATTCATAGACGATCGGTTTGAATTAAAAATAAACGTGGAAAAATCTCTAATTGTTGTTTTACAAGTAATTTACACTTGTAAATGAAAAATTAACAGAAAATTCCCTCTTTCGACTATTTTATTCATATATTAAAAAATATATTTTGGTACAAAAAATAAAATTGGTAAAAATTGACCTTAACTAATAAGCGAAGTGTTCTCAGTTGTTATCTCTCTACTAAAATACGATTACTTGAATTATGAAGTAATAATTTTTATTTTGAAATAAAAAGTCAGGCTAAAAATAACCGTCGGTGTTAATAAAAGATGAATGACCAAGTGGATACAAAACTTGTATTTGGACTAATCAAAAACATAAATGCAAATCAAAGGTATTAATAAACTTCATACTAGGCTGCGAATATCGAAAGTGTTTACTCTTAAACCTACAAATCTCAGCAAATTAAATAATATGAAATTTGTGCATTTTCGAATTTATTGAAGCCTTTGTTTTTATAGCTACGAGTCCATAAGTTGTCTTATAGTAGCAGCTTTGGCTACAACTTTGTACCATCCAAGGGAACATCCCTACTACAATCAGCCAGAAACAAGATTTTCAGACGCTCTCAAAATTTATTTACAATTGGTGGCTTATTAAAAAGTTGCGTAAATAAAATTTGCATATCAATATGTTAATATTGTTTGGGTCCTAATAATGTCTGTACTGCATAAAATTCGTAATATTTTTTTGCTAGCTTTTTTTGGCCATTTTGAAGCAACAGCTAGAAAACTTGTGGATATACAAGAAAATAAAAATAATAAATGCATGCAAAGCAGCTGCTGAGCTAAGCCACGAGTGGCAGAAGCACTCGTAGAGTTGGCAGCTCACACACACACTCACACACTCACACACACATGCTGCACAAATATATATATTCATAATTTTTTCCCCCGCTGCAGCAGCTTCTTTTCATATATTTTGCCGTTGTTGTTGCTGTTGTTGTTGTGCTGCCTTTTCTTAAGCTGCAAATCGCGGCAATCGTTAAGATCACGAAAAACAATTCAAAATTAATGGTAATAAGCAGTTGCTGGCGCGCCAAAGCAAAACAAAGGCCGGACCTGGCCGGCTGGCCAGCTACCTGTGGCATGGGGCAGCAGGAGCAAGGGGAGTGCCTGCTGCATGCCCCAGCAAAATTACTGCGTACAACAGAAGCCGTCTGACCGGGGCCGACTGCGGGCAGATGACTTCAACGGCAGCTCATTTGCAGGCTCCGCTCAGCCAAACAGTAGTCCAGTTTCTGTCTTGTTTTTTTCGCTCCTCTTTTTTTTTTTGGGGCGTTGCGCCGGCGCTGAGTGCCGGACCCCGAGCAGGAACAGGAGCCGCAGACCTCGAGAACTGAACGCTGATCGATGCTGTTGGCAATCTGTGAGCTGCTTTTTTCTTATTTTCATTTTTGTTTTTTTTTTTTTTTTTTTTTTTTTGTTGAGCTGCTGTTAGAAGTCGTGTCGTGTAGCAGCCGGCAATCATACGATATTTTCAGCATCCAAATTATTATAATATATTATTATTAGCTGTTGCCAGTCGTTTTTTTTTGTGCTCAGTTTCGTTCAGCTTTTTTCATCTGCCGTTTTTTGCTGGATGCGGCTAGATAAGGCGAGTTTTTTGACTTAATAATGCTGTGTGAATGGGGCTCCGATAGGCGGGCAGTTCCCTGAACCCGGGCATGTAGGATTTTTGGGCTCGACTAAATGAATTTGCATGCGACAAAGCTGCGCAGCTAAAAGCCTCAGCTGAGGAATGAGCCAAAATAAAGGGATAAAAAATATGATTAGCGCGTGTGTTGGTGTGTGTGTGTGTGCCCTTTACACACACAAGGGCACACGCACAAAGGCTTTGAATACGGCAGCAGCTGGACCAATCGAAGCACGTTGCGCCTTTGGTTGTGTGTGTGTGCGGGTGTGTGTGTCCCTGCTCCAACTCTGCGCTGCGACATTGTTCGTGTGTTTGCCTTCGACTTGCATTGGCCTTTTTCTTTTTCTACGCTTTTTCATATACATTTTTTAGTTTTTCTTTTTATATACATACATCAGCTCACGCTACTGCTCCTGCGTGCGTGTGTGTGTGTGTGTGTGTGTGTGTGCTGGTCACCCTTTGCACACGCATGCCTGCAGCTTGGACCACATGATGTCGTCCACGTCATCTCCTGGCCGAGGCTGGAGTCTGGCTTTATGTCAATGTCTGAGCTGCCATGTTGTAAGTTATGCCCAGTTTACACTGTGGCGACAAAGCAAAAACGAAAACTGCAACGGAAAAAACAAAATAGAAATTGTAGGCAAGAAAATTGTTTTCCCCACCCGGCACACCGTTATTTAGTTGAAGGCGCGCGTCAAAGGGAAAGCAAATTTCCATTGAAAGCTGCAGCGTTGCGTGAAATGCTTTACGAGCTCCAAGTCCCCCACAGCCTCCACAGCCGTTAGCCCTCAGCCCTTAGCCCTCAGCCCTTAGCCCTCAGCCCTTAGCCCTTAGCCTGTCCCTGGCTGCTTCTTGAGTGCATTTGTCACACCTCGACAGCAGCAAAGGGAAGCTAAGCAAAGCAAATGGATTTTTATGGATTGACATGACAGGTAATTGGTGCACTTCGCCGCTTTCCTTCACTTTAGACCACCACCCCCCACCCCCATCACCCCTTCATTTTCTAAAATGCCTCTCTTTGTCGCCTTGATCCTTGGCCGTAAAAGCCCCGGCTTAATTGGGCTTTTGTGAGGCAACGTTTGCTGGCTCTGGCCAAAGGCGCTGCTAATATCAAATTACCAATGTCAAGCGGTACAGGGGGAGGGGGTGGTGCTGGGTTGGGGCCGGGCCCGAGCCCGAGCAGGAGGGGGAAAGTGCAGCGCACGCATTTAATTGCCAGCTGCATAGGTTTTTTTTCGTTGTTGCCTGTCTCGGCGCCTTTGGGCTTAAAAGCTGCATCGTTAAATGCAAAATAAAACTAAAAATAAAATTAAAACTACTTTCAAAAAAAAAAAAAATTATAATGAAGAGTGGCAACAATAATTACGCTGGTCGTAATCGAGGATGCATTGCGGCGAACCGGTTTCTAGGCCAATTGCAGTTAACGTCTCAGCACTCGGCTCAAGACGCAGCCAAGCGGGCAGATCAATCGAAATCGTGTGTTGTGGCATATATCCCAGATAGATAGTTAAACAGTATTTGCACTGCCCACACGATATATATGGACAGCTTTCCTGTTCGAAAATCCTACCATATTCACATACCATTTAATTACTTCAGTGATTGTGCACATTTTGTTTCATTTGCATATTTTCTAAAATTGTGTGTTTTTTTTTATTTGTTCAAAATAATAAAATGTGCACAAAAAGAAACCTCATTCATTTTAAATTGTATTTTCTGTACTCGGCAGATAAATTGTAATACTTTATTTTACCTTGTTACAAATGTTAAAGTTTTCTAAAGTAAATTGAGAGCTAATATTTTGTATTTAAATATTGCTGTTTTTGAAGAACGACACAAATGTAGATGGAAATTCTTTGAATAATTACAATTTTCAATCATATTTTTATATCATTCAATATTGTGCTTATATAGATAGTTTAATTTAATATATTCGAACTATCTAACAATTAAGGCTAATAATTAAAGTGTGAACAATTTTTATAAAATTTTTTTAAAACTTGATTTTTAAACTAGAATTTAAATATCCTTTTTAACCGGAGCTAAGTCAATTACAGCGATATTGAAAGAAAAAATCTATTGGAATTGGGAAGGAATGGGATATATCGGCAGGTAGTCTAAGTACTTTAAGTTCACAAAGAACAGCGAGTCATATATACTACAATTTATATAAATATGATGTGATATATGTTAAGCTTGATTATTAGAATTGGGTCGAATTGTATTTGTAGATATTTTAAGAACTGTTTCTGTTTCCCAATAAATTTTATTTCACATTAAATCTGTTCCATTTCCTTTAATTGCTTGCGAGTCGTATTTCGGCAGTTACATCTTGAGTAGCTGTAAAGCTATAGTTGGCCATATTTTTTCGCTTGCATATATGGGCTTATCAAAACCATGAAATATTGAAAAAGTTGGCGAGCAATAGTAAAAAGCACATACACACACACACACACACACACAGCCTGGCACATAAAAAACTAAAGAAAGCAAATAACTGGACAGTGGGCGTTACAGTTAACTTGTGTGTGTGTGTGTGTGTATGTGTGTGTGCCGTGTGTAACAAAATAGATGGGCCAATAGACGTGATGAACGCAAGCAACAACAATTTCTGCGAAAAAAAAGCTGAAAAGGAAAAAACCAGAATCAACATTAAAAACGCAAAGAAGAAAAGAAGATGGAAGAAAGCTGGCAATTTATATATAGTATGGAATCGTATATAGTATGCTTAAGCGAATACACCTACTACTCGAACCACCCATATTTGCATACGTATGTGTGCTAAAATTTACTTAGAGTTATTTATGCAAAAGCGACAACCAAAACGAAACCAAAGTGAAATAGTAGCAAAAAAAAATAAAGAAAATGAAACGAGGAATATGGCAGGATATGCAAGTGATTCTCCAACTGGTGCCTCTGTCTCTGCTATAGTTTCAGCTGGAAGATATATTGTAATTAGTGGAGCCAGCGTTTTCTTCAATTTATGCATTGGCCAAATCAATTTCAATAAAAACCAACTACATTGTCATAGATTGAAGCACTCGGAGAAAAACGAAGTTTTAAATTCAAATAAGCCCGGCGTTCAATTTATAACGTTTTTTGCATTAAATGACTACAAATTGGTCAATTATTTTGGATTTTTTCTGATTTTTATTTAAGCTTGAATTAAAACAAGACGAAAAAGCTGGGAAATTATATTAGATGCAAATATTTGCCGACTAAACAGATGCGTTAAATGTTTTTTTAAGATAGGCAACATGCCATTAATTCAGCTCTTTATTTGGAATATGTATTTCAAATATTCGGTGTTGCAGACACTTACTGTACTTGATTTTATTACAACATACTCAATTAACGTACAAAATTTATCAAATTAATTATTAAGGAATTAATTCTTAAAGGAAGTAAACGATTTCTGTATTTTCTGTAAACAAAATGAATCTGAATTATTGTAAAATATTTCTCTCTTTTATTTTTGTATATCGAAATTAGAAGAAATATTTTCAATTACGTAGTTTAAATTACCTTTCAATATCTTTCTATTTAAATGAACTCTTGTTTTTAAAAATTTATAAAATAAAGACAAGACTTTCAATTGCCATATTTCTCATGTTGATAAATTTGGAGCTTTGACAATCGTTTGTATCTTTTTTGTGTACAAAATTTCTTTTGATGAAAGTGCTAGATTTTTTAAACAGAAAAGAAAGCTAAACTATTAAGGTTTCTTTGGAGTCTTTTAATAAAAATTTTACAAGAATTTAGCTGTCAGGTTTTAAATGTGTGACATATAACATCGTTGCTAATTGATTTGAGTACAAATTCATCTTAATTTATATCTTAATCTGAACTCCGTATTGAAGTCTTGGTTTATAGGTATTTCGAGCTCGAAAAAGATAACTTCACTTAATAATTTACTGCTCAGGTAAGGAAATACACGACATTTGGGCAACGTTCGTACATGATTTAGCAACACTTTTTCTCTGAGTGTGCAGTTTCTGTTGAAATTGCATTCGCCTGCAGCTGGAAAATATGTGATTTCTTGTTTCTAATTAAAAAATCGCGAGCTCCGAGCCCGCAAACTCTGCTGGTCGGGCGCCCCAAATCAGTTTTATGTGCGTACGTCGCGTAATGCCTCAACGGTTGGCTGGACGCCGCACTATTCCTTATTCTGCAGCCACTCCTTGCGCTCCTGCGTCCAGCTATCCGTGTTTGGCTGCTGCGCAGAAAAGCGCGCTATCTTTTTCGCACGCCTTGAACGGAACGCGGCGTCGTCGTTGACTGGCCAAGTGCCCCTTGGTGTGCGTCCTGGCCATTGCAATTTAGTTTCGTGGTTTGCCCGTCAACTTCTTCTTGTTCAATTGCCATTGCCCGGCGCCCAGTACATAGGCTGCGCCTAAGCCCCCGCCCCCTATCCCCGCCCCCCTATCCACGCCCCCCACTTTTCGGCCGAACTCGCTGCGTTCATCTTGTCAAAAGCCGGCGACTTGCTTCGAATTTGAAAGTTGGCGTTCGCTGTGTGTGTGTGCCACGCCTAGAGGCGTCGCGCACATATACCCCCCACACACTCACACACACACACGCACACCCCTCTGCCCCCTGCTTCAGTCTGTGTGCGGCTCCGGCCTGCGTCCTGCACAAAACTGCATCGGGCTCGGAGTTTGCTTTTGGCCTGCAATTTGTGTTGCACATGCATTGTTGTTGTTGTTCTAGCCAAAAATATTTCATAGCCGAGGATCCATCAACAGCTCTCTCCCTCTCTCTCACACAATCTCTCTCCCTCTCCCACGCCTGCTGTTGGGGTTTCCTATGGTTACGTTTCTAATTAAATTTTATTTTATGCCACCATTTTGGCGCCTTCCACTTGGACTAGACGGCAGCCCCGCCCCCTGCGCCCCGCCGTGTGCGTGTGGCAAATTTATAGCGCTGCATTTGCTTGCATCCTCACGTTGCAGCCGCAATTGCAGCCGGGCCTCTAGCTGGCCAAAGCAGAACCGGGCCTTCAATTTGCTGTCCTTTAGCTCATCCTGCGGCTCATCCTTGTCGATGCTTTTAGTTAAGAACGCGCTCGGTGTGCAAAATTTCGCCTGATTGCACTTTGATGAAAACTCAATTATTGCGCACTGTGCACGGCTCACGTCCCGGCCCAGAGTCCGGGCCAAAGTAACGTCCGCCCAGCGCCTAATTGAAATGCTGGACTCGGGCTCCGGCTCCGGCTCTGGCTCCGGCTCGGGCCCGGGCTCCGGCCCGTGCCAGATCTGACATTAGCCACGCATTTGAGCCCATCGATCAAAGGCAGTTGCCGCATCTCGTTATCGCTGCTCAACACACGCGCATGGAAATCTTATGCCCAGCTACAACAACCTCCCCCCAGCCCCAGCCCCTCCCCCATATCAGCTTCGCAGCATTAATGCAACTAAGGTGATATGACGAATGGGTGATTAGGTTTTTGTCATTGCACCCAGCACCCACCCACAGCCGGCTCAGCTTTCGTAGCAACCAATTTGTGTACCCTATTGAAAGGGTATCTTCATTTCATTGCAGAGTGCATGTCATCAGCTATATCCGCTTGTCTATATTTCTATGCAAAGTGCTGAATAAGTGTAAATCATAACTTGGCTGACACTTTACTTGCTATAAGGTCAAATTGGATAACTTTAGCATAAGGCCGTCAAGGCTGAGAAAATCTGTATAACTTTAACTTAACTAATCAAATTTAGCAATTATTCATTTTTGGAGATATTTTAACCAAACTCAGCAACGATGAGCTCTATAAATAATGACAAATAAAACTGATCATCATCGGAGCATATATCATATGTCTTCCATAGTCAACACTCGATCAAATGAAAAAGTATTTTATTTTAAATGATATTCCAGCTGTAATGAACTCCACTTTGCTTATAGCTATGCCATATAGCTCTCATAGGAACAATCGGTCGGCAATTGATAAAAAATCGTTTGCATGGTGTAGAAAAGCATCCCAAAAGGGCCACAATAGCTAGCAGGGCATTTGAATTTCGGCCATCGGCAGCTAGCTGTGCTTTCTTGTTACACACTCGCACACACCCACTCACACCCAAACACACACACACACACACACCCAACTGGTCCGCCTTATGTGCGTTCGTCCTGCCTATGCACAAAATTTTCCAATGCTCGCTTTTGCTGTGCCTCGCCTTTGGCGGCGTTTTCTTTGCCATACTTTTCGATCCACACACACACACACACTTACACACACACTGCTGTGTATGTATGGGCCGGGAAAGGGGTGGGGGGAGACGCATTCTCCGTGTTGCCATGTTTCGTTTTTAGTTTGTTTTTGCAATGTTCTGTGCCTGTGCCTCTTGCCGCTTGCCTCTTGCCACTTGCCACTTGCCACTTGCCTCCTGCCTCGCGGTCCCTTACACACAGCTCATCCCGTTTCGTCCTGTGGCCATACATAGTTTTCTCTATTGAACATTTTACATATTAGAAATTTTGCAAATGGGCAACGCTGTGCGCCTACTGCACACACACACACACACACACGCACGCACACCAGCCCAAAAGTTATGTGTCCGTTGCGAGCGTGCAGCCTCCTGCTCCAACTCCTGCTCGCTGCTGCAGCCCCCACCCCCTCACACACACACACACACACACAAAACACACAAAGGGGAACGCACACGCGTCCGGAACTGAATTCGGCGTCGCCATCATTGTTGTTGTTGCTGTTGTTGTTGTTGTTGTTCGCCTCGTAGTTGTAGTCGCTGCCATCTCGTCGTCATTTCTCTGCCGTCGTCGTCGTCGCCGTCGTCGTCGTCGTCGTCGTCATCGTCATCATCAGGCCGCGTCGCTATGGCTATTACTACGGACAGCTGTGGCTCCCTTGTCGTCGTCGTTGCCCCCCTGCCCCCCACCCCTGTTGTTGTTGCTGAGCGGGTGCGGCTTTTGATGCTTTTGCATCAATGTGTCCTGTTTGTGTGTGTGTGTGTCTATTCTGGTTGCTGCACTTAGCCAGCAGGTATCGACTGAGGCACAGGCTCTGGCTCTTGCCCCAAACATCGGACCTTCCTTCCCAAAAACAACTTTGTCCACGCTGACGAGAAACAACATTCAGCATCCTGTGCACCCCTTGTGCGTCGTCTATTGATAAAGTGCACTGCACAAAATAATCGAGTACATTTAACGAGCTCTTAAGTAATCATAAATACATTAAACTAACCACAAATTAATACTTAAAATATACTTTTTACATTTTTAAATATTTTAAGACCATCAAAAATGTGTATTAATGCATTATCTTAAAAATTTAATTATATTAAGTAAATGCAGAACAAGAAATATGATAAATATATATTAAATATGTCAATTTTAAATTGATTATATTTGATTATATATTTGGTTTTTAGTAGAGAGAATAAGATAAAGCCGAAGGCATCGCTAAAATAAGTATAGAGATTTAAAAATTTTAATTTAAGATTAACTGGACATTTCAGTACTGCAATATTATTTAAAATATAAGCTACAAATTGAATACATTTAATCGTTATTCATTATATATTATAGCCAAAAATAGATTGCATATTAATATTATAGGTATGAATACCCCTAATGCACAACTCGCAGTTGATCTGCCATAGTGATGCAATAGCTGCATCTACTGTGATGTATGGCCGATCTGTGCGAAAACTCGATCGTATTTTCGGGCCCTGTAGCGCCGCAAAGAGCCCAAAAAGGCAGCTGAAGCCCGTTCGCCAATGTCGCTGGCATTGTCGCCTCTACTTTGCCTTTCTTCTGCTTGCTCTTGGCTAAGCTGGCGCTGCTCTCGTTGCTGCTATTTGATGCTCCGAGTGCCGCTGCCAATGCCAATGTATGTGGCTGACCGACCCCCATCCCCAGCCCCATCCCCAGCCCCAGCCCCAGCCCCAGCCCCTGGTTCGAAACTCTGCAGCTATTGCTGCACCCACACAATCACGGCCTAAACAACGTCGCCGCTGCCTGGCTGCCTTCTGATACCTACTCCTCAGTCTCATCTGTGTGGAGTCGCCACTGTACCATCTCCAGCTTCAGCTCCAAATCCCCCCTTCTCCCTTTGCAAGTCTCTGCCTGTGTGTGAGTGTGAGTGTGTGCCATTGTATGCATGCATATTAAATTCAATCGAATGTATTCTCTATACTCGATATTCCTCTATGCGCTGCGTTCGTTTTTTCTCGTTCTCGTGCTCGTTTTTGTTTTCTATTTTCTTTTTGATATTTACTCTTTTTTCTCGACTACTTCAGCATTACGTATACGTATACGTTACGTATACGTAACGTAGTGGCGCACATTCGTTAGAAATAGGCGGAGTTATCAACGTTTTTCAAGTTATAATAAAAATGCAACACATTTTACAGACATGCGACTATGTATATACATATATATGCATATATCTACATGTATTAGTATCCACTCACACACACACACACGCCTGCAGGAGGCGCTCACTTATGACCCTTGCTCTGGTTCTCTGGCTACTTTCCATAGATTTTTTCCTTCGTTATTGGTTTGGAGTGGCGCAACTTTTTGATTTTTTTTTTATTTTTTTGATGCTGCTGCTTGTTGTTGCTGCAACTTGTTGTTGTATAGCCATATATATACAACAGACGGTTTTTGTTGTTGCGATTTTTTATTATTTTTCAATGCTCAAACTCGACGTCGCATAAAACTTGTGTTTTTGCTGCCGTCGCTGCTCCTGCTGCTGCTGCTGATATTGCAGAGGATTGTGCCCCTTCCAGCCAACCCCCTCCCCCTAGCCCTTGCCCTTGTACCCCATGGACACAGCTCGTTACAGTTGCCGTTGCCAGCCAAGAGCTGAGAGCGAGACATTTTGCTAATGCATTGATTAAAATTGAATTTTTAATTAAAATATTGTGCTTGTATAAGTTTGTGTGTGCTTGTGTTTACATGTGTGTGTATGTGTGTCTGTGTGTGTGTCCATGTTAAAGTTATGTTTGTTTGTTTTATTGCTTTTGTAGTTTTTGCAGAACTTGCATCATTTTTTTAAAAGCTCAGCGCATTACACTTAACTTTAAAAATCAAATATACTAAAAAGAAAAACTTAATTAACAATGAAAGAAAAATGATAAATAAGCTTTATTTGAAGCTTATCCAAAAATTAAACATGCTCAAATTAATTCACTTCAAAATATTTTTAATACCAAAGATTTTTTAAAGTGCTGAGATTTGAAAGAAATTATTTTGCTTATATTATTATTATTTTATTTTACATATTCTGAAAATTGCTTGAAGTTTTCTTAAAAGTTGACAACAACGAAAAATATCAATTAATAAATCCGAATAAAACGGTAGAAAAAAGTCTTGATAAGATCTTCAGAAATTTAGTAAATAAATTATCACTGGAAAATCGAACAAATATTTTGTATCAATCTAAAGGAATCAAAAAAATATTTTTATTATTCGCCTATTTTAAATAAAAATTAATGTATGTTATGCAAAAAAATAAATAAATAAATAAAAACGGGTTGACAACTTTTTAATGAATTAGACTACAAAATAAATCTCCTTCTTTTCTTAGTTAGTAATTATAATTTTAGTATGTTTAAGTGATCCATAGAAATGTAAAAGAACACACAGACCACAAATTGATTGAATTGTCAAATTCGTGACAATAACTGTTCATTTAATATTCTATCACTTTATGCAGCGTAAGCGAATTAAATGAAATGCCACAAAATAAATATATTTAAATTAATGAGCCAGAAAAACTTTCACAAGCAATTGTCAAAGAAATCAATGAAAATAAATAACTAAAAGCAAACAAAAAAAAAGAAAAGCAAATTAGAAGACAAATCTGACTTGATTTGTTCAAGGTATTTACATCTTGAAATAACTCGACAGCATTTAAATGCCACACTTGAGTTTATTTATTTAGGTTTTTCATGCAAGGCCAGCTTCGAAGACTTGTCCGGAATTTCACTTTCGATTCGCATTCATACTCGTTTGGCAATTGCTGCACTCAGTTCGAGCCTGTAAACTCAATAAATCACATGCAATTATGCAGGCAAAAGCATCCTTAAGGAATATTCACACTTTCACACGTTGCCACAAGTGGCAGAATTTCTACAGTTCTTTAGTGTGCGTGAGTGTATGTGTGCGTGTGTGTGTGTGTCGGCTTAGTTCTTGCTGCTGACCAAAAAGCCAAGCCACAAGTGCATTTTGACCATAAATCTCACAATTGGTTTCTTATGCAACAGAGAGAAAATTTCAATTGAAAGGCTATTTACAGAAAATATTTTCTTTGCATTTATTTGGCCAAGAGACGCACACGCAGGCTGGCCAGGGGAGGTGTGTGCGTGTGTGTGTGTGTGTGTGTGTGTAAATTTACCGAGTCGTCGATACAGTCTATAAGTGAGCCAATAAATAAACAGAAATTTCGACAGGCAAACATTTGCTCAAGCAAAAACGTTCAAAGATGTTCTGCATGAATTTCCACGTGTGTGTGCGTGTGTGTGGTGTCAAGCCACAAACACCTTTTGCGTAAAATAAAGCAATCAAGCAAATAATGTTGCCACATTACACGACGTATCAACACACACACACACACACATGCACACGGCGGAGGGAAAGAGACAGCATGCAGACACACACACGCTTGGTTAAATTTCTTTAATAGAAGACACACACACACACACAGGCGGGCACACACGCTCGTAGCTAAAATAAAATTGAAATCATGTCGCCAGCAACAACCTTGAGGAATGCCGTCGCACACACACACACACACACACACGAACACACACACACATCGACAGTTGTCTGGCAAAATGTCTCGACTCTCGACGCGACTCAATTCAAGTTGACTTCACTTGCTTGCCATGTGGCATGTGGCATGTGGCAGCAGGCAAAGAAGCAGCCGCTTAGCCTCTGCTGCTTCTTGCTCCCCCTCCCCCACTCCCCTCTCGCCCACTTTCACTTTCCTTGCGCTCCCTGCTGCACTCTGGCTGTGCCATATTTAACAAATTATCTGTAATTTCTCCGAGCACAGCCGCAACGTCGCCATCTTTGCCTGTGCCCCGCCCCCTTTGCAGCCAATCTGTGTCCGTAGCAAACATTTAAGCGTCACACACACACACACATGCTCAGGCGGCAAGCCACTTGTCAAGATGGATAGCACAGCAGTCGCAGTCGTCCTCGTCCTCATCCTTGCCGCCTTGCTCCTTGTCGAGAATTTTGGGCTTCAAGCAGCCGCAAGTGCTTAACTTCAGACACACACACACACACACACACACGCACACATACAGGCACATCAACAGGCAGCCAGACAGTCGGGCAACCACAGCCGCATTGCTGGCAAGGACGTCAGGCAATCAGATGCAGTCGTCCTGGCCAGAAGGAAGTTGTTTTGTGGGTCGGCCCGGCCCAGCCCGCTTGGCATTTGAGGCTGACCGAGAAGCGACGACCCTTTTGCCAGGCGATTATTGTCCTTATTGCTGGCTGCTGTTGCTGCTGCCGTTGTTGTTGTTGCCGCTCTGTGGGTGTCTCGCAAGATGAAAGCCACTTGCCATTCATAGCCGGCCAAGCGGCTGCCTTTTGCATGGTGGGAACGCGGGTGGCCGGGGGCTGCTTCCTGGGCACGAAACTCCAGCCAAATGACCTTGAGCATTACAGTTGAACGTCTGTCCCGACCCGTTGCCCAGTGCCCGCACAGGGTCGTCTTCCGCCCTCCCCTCGGAGTCAACTGCTGTTGGCTAAGCGCCCGCTTTCCTCTGGCTTTCGCCGGGGCTCTTGGCTCCGGCTCTTGACTCCGGCTCTTGGCTCCGGCTCCCTGTTTGTGTGCAGCCCCGTTTTGCATCTGTGTAAACTGATGTGTTAAGCTGTTAAGTGCCAAAGTAATTGTTTTCTTTCACCAACAAGAACAACAACAACTTTGACATCCCTTTCACTTGCCTTGACCTTGACTCTGGGGCGTTCCCCGTTTGTTGCCAGCCGGTTAACTGCTTGTTGACTCTGCCGGCGCCGCTTCTCGTTTTCGGTTAGTGGAACTTTACAATGCAGCTCAAGTGCCGCAACAGTTGGCTAGCTGCCTCGCTTACTTGCCACACTTGCCACACTTCGGTTACTCAAGGCGCATTTACCTCAAGCGGGGTGAACTCTGTCTCCGACACTCCCTTGCATTTCCATTTTGAACTCTCACTTGAGACTTTATTTATATCTATCTCCCTCAGTCTTAAATCTAGATGGGCCAAGTCCATAGCTACCATATTCCAAACTCTCTTAACTTCGTCAAAACTGAACTGATTTTCATGTTTGGTGGCATTTTCAACATGGCTTGTCCTCTAGATTGAATCTGCGTTTCGAACATATGCATTATGGAAAATACAACTTTTTTCAATTTTTGCTTTAAAAAAATCATGTCTTCAAAATTTACAGTTGCCAATTTTCATTTTTAATCAACTGTCGTTGTCACAAAAAGTATAAAAAGCAACGCTAAAACCGATTCTGAGGATTTCAAATTATTTGTCAAAAATCATGCCAAAATTAGCAACAATTTTGACATGTAAAGCTCCCGGATCCATGGCTCCCATATTTCAAAAGCCCATAACTTTGTCAAAACTGAACCGATTTTCGTGTTTAATGGCATTTTGTTCATGGTTTGTCCTCTAAATTGATTTTGTATACATATTTTATGCACTTGGAAAAATAAAATTTTTTGATTTTTTTTTGAGAAACAAGCATGTACCCCCATGCATGTATGCCAAAATTAACAAAAATGTTGACATGTAAAGCTCTCGGATCCATAGCTTCCATATTTCAAAAGCCCATAACTTTGTCAAAACTGAACCGATTTTCATGTTTCATAGCATTTTCTTCATGGTTTGTCCTCTAGATAAATTATCCTTTAAAAATATATGCTTTGTTGTAAATAATTTATTTTTAAATTTTTTGGCAAACATTTTTTGAAAAAAATGTTAAAAAATTTCCAAGCAACACTTTTCTTCGAATACAAGCTTAAAGCTCAAGCAGAATGCAACAGCAAAGTCATTACAGCCATGATTGTTTATTTTTATTAAATTCAAAAGCGCAGTTTCTAAGCTATTTTAAAAGTTGGGAAACATCGCATCACTATTTCACAAAACTATCATAGAAACGATTGGTTATAAAAGTTTTTATGTAAATTTTATTTTTTTATTGCAAACTCCATTTTATTGCTAGGCATAAACAGGAATACATATATTGCAAATCTGTTGTCTGATAGGCTTTTCTTTCATATAAAACACATAAAAAATAATAATTTTGTGCTAATGTTGACGTTAGTTGTTGAAAGCACAGCCCAAAATAAACTAATCCTTAATCGAGTCATTTTTCGATAAATTTATATGATGGAAAATGTATAAAATCTACGTCATATCCCAATCATATTTTATCAGCTCTGGTTTCGTATCATATTCTAAAACTGCCTTCAACATTCCAATTATTCTGGGCATAGCCAGATTTTAGTTGGGTGTAGCATAAGCTTTGAATTAAGAATTTTTTACGCAAAAACCATTCTAAAATGGCGTTGGAAATCATGAGGCAATAGATAAATTTTTTCAAAATGCCGACACATATTTTATCTCTTTATACTTACCGAATTGCACCAAAAGCTGAAATACATTTATCTAAAAGATTGTTTTCCCTTTCTTGAGCTTGAAATAAAAAGACCATTTAGGTTATATTTTTTTTACATTTACTTCTTCACTTTTATTCTGTATCTGTATCAGTTGTATATAATTTAGGTTTAACTAAAATAATAATAATATAATAATAATAATAATGATTTGTGCAATTTCTTTATCATCATTATCATTATGGGTAATTCACTCATTAAGAACATCATACAATACATATGCATTTAAATAGCTGTGTGTGTGTGCTCACTGGGATTTGGTGTGCAAGTATGTGTGCATGTGTGTGTGTGTGTGTGGGTGTATATTATATTTAAAAAAAAAATTAGCACACATACCATGCGCATACCTATATTTCTATATATATATATATATACTTATTATGGGGATTTTGCTTTATTTACGTTAATTTGGGATATTACATTATAGAGAAAGTTGTGCGCGCCTAAGACTAAACCGATAGATATATATATATTTGATATATATATATACCCTATAGCTATGGAAATTTGTACATTATTTACATTTACATTTGGAAATACAATTGCTGTGTTTAGTTTACCGTGTATATATATGTATATATATGTTAATTATAGTATATGTTTACGTACTAGAGCTAATTACTTGAAAGACAACATTGCGTATGGGTAATATGCGTGAATATTTATGAGAGTGTGTGTGTGGCTAAACTAAACTCTAAACTACATTTAAGAAATGCACAAGTCTCTAATTGTAACTGTAAATTGTAGCAAGTACACATATATGTTTATATATATATATATATTTAAATGTTAAACGATTTTTTTTCTTCTCTCAAATATTGGCAAAGAATAAGGCGCATAAAAAATGCATTTAAAAAAAAAAAAAATTTATCTTTTATAAATAATAGGCGAGATCTTATCCTTACAGGAAAGTTCTGAAGTGCATGTGTGTATGTGTGTGTGTGTGCGTGTTTATTTGGGGGCTAGGGGGAACGTTAATACTCGTACCGTTATCAACTAGACTTAAACCTACGCTAAGTATTTAGAAAAAAAAAAGTTAGCAACTCGCTTTGGGGGCTTTAAACACTAAACGTTGGGCATTAAAATAGCAGTCCAAATGTATTCCCGTTGGCCTCTTCATAAGCGCCAACCCAGCGGCCGCCCGGCCGCGCCGTCTCCACTCAATCCTCGTGCGGCAGCTCGGCGGCCTGCTGCTGCTCCAGCTTGATCTTCATCAGCGGCGACTCCCGGACGCCGGCCGGCGCGTAAGCCGCGGCGGCGGCGGCCGCTGCCGCTGCTGCTGCCGCGCCGGCGCCGACGCCGACGCCGGCGCCCGCCTCGGCGCTGGCGAACAGCTCGCTCATGTCCTGGCCGGGAAAGAAGTCCTCGAAGCGCGGACTCTTGTTCACCGACTTCTGCAGCAGCCCGTTGGCGAGCGCCTCGAAGTCAATGCCCGAGGGCAGGCTCTCCAGGAAGCGCTTGTTGTACGCATAGCCCGGATGCTCCTTGGCGTGCTTCGCATAGTGCGTGGAGTACGGCGACGCGGCGCCGGGCCGGCTGGACGAGGCGCCGCCGTGCCCGGCCGACGTCGACTTGCTGCCGCCGGAGGAGCTCGAGCCGCGCGACTGATTGCCGTACTGGCGCGCGTGCATCGCCTCCTTCAGCTCGCGGTCGCGGGACATCTCGCGCTCGCGCTCCCGCTCCCGCGACAGCTCGCGCGCGTAGCTGGCGGCGCTGGGGTGCATGGCGGCGCCGGCGCTGCCGCCGTTGCCGGCGCTGCCGCGCTGGTGCGACGCCTGCTGCTGCTGCTGCTGTTGCTGCTGCTGGTGCTGCTGCTGCTGCTGTGCGGGCAGCACGTTCAGCCCGGGCAGCCCCATCAGGCCGAGGGCGCTCAGGTCCGGCAGGTTCTCGGCGCCGCGACGCTCGCCCTGCTGGTGCTTGGCCGCCGCGGCGACCGCCGCCGCCGCCGACACCTGATCCTCGATCTCGGAGCGTTGCAAGTAGGCCGGCGACTTGTACATGTTCATCGACTGGACGTGCGGCGACTGCTGCTGCTGCTGCTGCGAGAGTATCTGGCGGCGCAGCGTCTCCGTCATGGTGCTCAGCGGATTGGCGCCGTCGGGCGGCGCCAGGGCCGCGTTCTGGGCGGCCATCTTCACCGCCGCGTTGTGGTAGCCGTTGGCGGAGTTGCCCGACCCGTAGTGCGCCTGCCGGGGTGGTGCAAACAGAGAGAGAGGCAGAGAGAGAGCGAGAGAGAGGGATAGATTGAGAGCGGAAGATTGATTTGAGAAGCGGCTAAATATAGTTATTTATGGGCTATTTATCTGGTTGAAATGGGCCTGGATTCTTTATACAACATATATTTTTATAGGGTATTTTTAGGAATAAAACTGATTGGAGACGCTTTATATAACATATATGTTTCTTACTGGACTAAATAGAGACAAGATTCCTGTGGGCTGGTTTAATATTTTGTATATATATTTCTAATAGGATATTTTTAAAGATTAACTGACATTAAATGGGTAAAGATAAGGTTTTGCTTTTTTGAATTGAGATTCTTGAAATAACATTTATTTTTTATAGGGTATTTTTGAAGATTGCTATAGGGTATTTTGAAATGGGTATTTTGAAGACTGATTGATTTAAAAGGGATAAAGACCCTCTCTATGATATGCCTTCTATAGGATAATTTCGAAGATTGATTTAAGATGAGCCTAGATTCCAATTTCTAAGAATTTGTAAGATCTCTTTTAGCTATTTTCAAATGGTTATTTGCAGCTGATATAAAAACATCTACTTTGGAGCGCCTTTTCATAGCTTTTGGCCGTTTTCTAAAGGGAATTTATTCTAATAAATGATAAAATGGTGTTGTTTACTTACGCCATGTGCCTGTCCATTGGCGTACTGGTGCGCGCTGATGTCCTCCTTGATCTCGCGATAGTCGCGGAAGACGACGGCCTTGATGACGCTGCGAATGAGCTCCTCGGGCCACATGCCCAGCAGGATGCGCTGGGGGCGGCCTCGGGCCTTGGGGCGCGGATCGGTGCCGCCATCTAGCGAGGGCCCGAGCATATTGTGCACCCGGTTCGCATAGAGGACGAAGGTCGGATAGGGTATGTCGTATTTGCGAGCGGCCTGCGACAAGGAGAGGCCCTCCTTGAGCACGCTGAAAATGGCCTCGGCCATGGCTTCCGGGCGCCAGGACTTGAGGGGGCCGCGCTCGCGAAAGCGCAGCTGTTGCACCAGATTCTGTTGGTTGGTGTTCCAGCACTTCTGCCACATCGACTGCAGCTGGTACTGGTAGCTGTCTGCTGGAAACGGCAGGAAGAGCAAACGAAACGATATACCAAACGTAGTTGGCCCCTTCCGGACTATGCTAATTGGCTGAAAGGGGTGGATGGGGCTGGGATTGGGGGTGGGGGTGGGGGGAGCTGCGAAAGGACTGTCACTTACCCGCCACTGAAGCGCCTGTTGCCGGTGCGCCCATCCAGCCGTGTCCGCTCGTCTCAATCATTTTGGCCTGCAAAAATGCAAAAGAAACGGCCGATAAGGAAAACTGTCGTCGTGTCTTTCGGGCTTACAGTTTACAGTTTACAGCGAACCGTTAACAGTTCTCTAAGTTCGCGACTTGCGAAATGTTGGCCATAAAAGTTTATTAATGCCATAAATGTGGCCAAAAGCGTTTTCGTATGCAAACGCCAATGCGAATTAGTATACAAAGTTGGCAAACGATTTGCTGCCGCTTTTGTCTTCGCCATTTTTTATGGCCAACAACAGCTATTTATTTATTGCTGTTATTAGATATAGCCCCTGGCCATAAATGTACGCTAACTAAAGCAAAACTTGTGGCACAGGTAATTGCGACGGCTTTTAATATTTATTAATAAAAACACGTCGCAAGCACAACGAAAAGAATTTACAAAAACAAAAGACGAAAAAAACGTTGGTTAAATAAATGAAGGCAAAGCCGCCGTTAATTTCTCGACTTAGGCCCAAAACACATTTGCAGTTCGAGCAGCAGCAGCAGCAGCAGAAAAAAGTTAAATTGATGCACGGCACAGGATTCATTGCCTAACGCTGACCGCCCACTTTCGCCCCGGCCGACAGCTCGTCAGCGGGCCCAACTGCACAAAAGCCATGCATTTTATATGGCCAACGGGCGGGCGCTATACAAATTATGTGCAGCGCCAGCAGGCCCAGGATATACACATATATATATAAATCTGTTATATATATATATGTTTATGGAGCGCAAGTCTTAAATATTTGAAACGCTTGGCGGGGCATATTTTTTTGTTTTTTTTGCTTTGTTTTGGATTGGATTTGTTAGACTGTTTGTTGGCCTGCATGTTAAGGAAAAAGGTCATAAAATGTATGAATAATTGAAATTGAAAAGTCGGAAGCATTTTTTTTAACACTAGACTACAAGGCGGCACCTGCCGTGGTCCCTGTTTTCGCAAACAAAATGGCGTTAAAAACGCTTTTTTATGTTAAGCATTTTGTTAATGGCCCAGCGTCAGGGCAGCTCAAGTTGTTGCTGCTTTTTTAGTTTTAATGAGAACTGCCTGGGCACAGAGTGGAGGTTATGCAAAGCACGTAATTAGAGTTTGACATGGTAGTTAACTATGCACACACTGCTCGAACAGCAGGGCATGGAGATCGGTTAACTAGCTTCATTCTGTTCCCAGAGTTTTACACTGCATTCGCATTGGCTGAAAGCTTATCGCTGGATTGAGCCATTTTCTGGGCATGAACCTTGCAGAGAACACTTTTTTGTTGCATTAGCATTTAGCCAACTTATCTGCTCTCAGTCGATACAGTCTTCTTTTACCAGACGCAAGATCAATTAAATATAACCCACTACTCCACAAACTTGCAGCTTAACAACTGGCAAAAATTAGTCTAACTTTTGATAAAAATATATGAAAAGAAAAAAGCTTAACTATAGTAAGATAAATATGATAAATTAATAAAATAAAAGAAGAAAATAAAAAAGCATGTACTCCACCTTACTAAATTTTTTTTTCATTATTTAGAATAGCGAATTTATTTTTTTAACCGGTTGTCACAAATAGTATAAAAAACAACACTAAAACAGAATCTGGAGGTGGTCAATTTTATGTCAAAAATCATGCCCAAATTGTGAAGCTCATGGATCCATGGCTCCCGCATTTCCAACCCTCAACTTTATCAAAACTCAACCGATTTTCATGTTTGATGGCAAGGTTCATGTTTTGGTTGATACTGAATTGAATTGCTCTGCAACGTGTTTATTTGTTTTCTGGAGTAGAGGGTAACTCGAGGCCAGACTACTTTAGAGAGACCAAGTTCCCTAGGGTGAAGCTATACTTATTTAGAATATAGTTTAAAATCCCATGGGGATATAATCGTTTTAATTTTTTATTAATTTGTGAACCTTCTCGTGGCTTGTCTTCAAGCTGAGCTTCTACGCAATTTTTTTATTTGTTATTATGTTTATATAGAACAAGCTAGATAAATTGCTGCTGCAAGGACATATTGGCTATACTCTACAGATAATTTCCACTCATATTTAACGGTTTATTCACCATTAGGTTTTAATTGCTTTACTGCTTTTGTTAATTTAACAACTATATGTTAGTCGTGTGTAATAATAAAAAACAATGATAATTATTCACACTAGTTCTTAAACTCAGCCCGCGTCATAAGTCACACACACACACGCACAGACACACACACGATTGCTAACAATGGGGGCAACCATTAGTCACTTACATCGTAAATTTGCCAGTCACTTGCCAATGCATTATGGCGACCTTTTAACCTCCCCCATACCACCCAACCCTCACTCCTGTTCCAAGTCACGTCTAACAATTATAAGACTCGCCTAGCACAATACACATACAAAATACAAAATATATAATAAAATATAGCTGCTGCTGTGCTCAAAAATGTTTAATTAATTAAATTTTCAATTTCCCGCCAGCAGCAGCAGCAACAACAACAACAACAAGTGGCTGCGACAACAACAACAACAACAACAAAATTCGAAGCGTGCGCGCATTCAACTTTCTTTCAACTCATTTAATTTAATTTGCGGCGCTTCGCTGCTGACGCCGCTGCCTGCGTCGCCGCCGCTGCTGCCGCTGCTGCTGCTGCTGCTGCGGCTCATCGTCTTCTTGTTCTTGCCAATTACTCATCGTGTGCACACGCCCCATTCACATAATAATTTATTTAATTAACTTTATGCGCTGCTACAAAATTTCTATAAAAGTTTTTTTTTGTATTTTGTTATTTTATTATTATTGATTTTTGTTTTGTACTTTCGCATATTTGGAAATATATCCGAGCTATATACATTTATGTAGCTCAACAACCGCTGCCCTTGCCACACACACACACACACACACGTCTTTCAACAGCCTTCAAGTTGCGTCTCCCCCCCCCCCCCCCCGCAACCCCCTCTGCGAAGGCTTGCCATAAAACCCGTTGGATTCTAATGCAATTTTAATTTTATTTTTCAAGCGAGCACATAAACTCAACACCAGCCCCCGTTACAGATACAGATACTGCTTGTGGCGGGCCGGGGCGGAACAGGGCGGGGCGGGACGGGGCGTCGTCTGTGCAACACTATAAACTACGCGCGGCGCTCCTTATACCCTCCTCCCCGCCCCGCCCCCGCCTCCTGACGGACTCCTTATTTGTTGCCTTAGAACTTTGGCCGTAGTTTTGCGCTCTCCTCGCTCTCTGGCCCTCTCTTTTCCCTCCCCCTGCACGTAGTATACTATATTTCTTATATTATATAACACTTTATTTATTATTCATTTTCGATTCGTGCTTTTACTGCGGCAGCGACGTCGACAGCGGCGTCTCAAGTTTGTTATTTCTCTTGTCTGCAACTTGCTCACCACAATCCTGCCCCCCGCCCCCCCCCTTCTCTGCGCCCCCCTCGCTGTCTCAACCACCAGCAGCACCTGCTTTGCTTCTTGCTTCAGTTTGAGTTCTTTAGTTGCTGCGTTTCCTGAGCGCCTGCTGCTTGTTCGCCTTCACTATGACTACTAGCAACTACTGCCGCTCCCCTGCCCCCTGCCCCCTGTCCCCTGTCCCCTCTCTTCCCCCTGCAGCTGCCGCTGCTGCTTTCGACGCTCATTCATTCATTCATTTATTTATATTACTCAACCAACCACACGCACACGCCCCGCACATTTGGTTGCCTCCAACCTAATCCTGCCCCATGTTGTCTGTCGCCCCCCACTATTGCCCCTCTCTTTCGCTCTCGGTGCTCGCTGCGTCTTTTATCCGCGTCCTGCGCCCGGTTTTATAGTTTTTGCGCTCATGCCATTCATTAATTTTATAAGAAGCAATGCTTGGCATAATAAATAATTAATTTAAATGGCAACTGCCTTCGAATACGCGACAAAGTCTCAACATCCTTAAGAGCACCTTCCTTTCTATCCAGCTCTAAAGTGCTTCAACTTGTCTCGCCGCCAGACTGTCGCACCCAGCCGAGCGACAGTGGGTAACCGCTAAGAAAACTACGAAATACCGCAAAATCAATGAAAATAAACTTTAAATACTTTGCATTTGTTTTGCTCGAAACACAAAAGTTGCCATAAGAACTTAGGCAGAGATGTGGTCATGCCATGGACTTGGCAACTACTCTTTAAAATTCTGGCCTACACAGATTCATTTTCATTGTCTTGCGTATATATAATTTCTCTTTCGTTCTCATTAATTTGAAATGTCTATTTATACAATGCGATTCGAATATGAATAATTTATTGGTCCATTCTTTTTTGCATTTATTATAATAAATAAATAACAAATTTTTGGTAATGGGAATTTTTTTTTGCTAAATACATCCGTTTAGATAAAATGAGAGCCTTTAAAAATTTACTTATTTCAAAGTAAACTGCCAAAAGTTACCAAAATTAGAAATATTTAAATATAACTTTTAATATTTATTGCCTATTATTATTTATGAACTTTATGGAATGTACTATTTAATTTATTTTAGGTACATTATATTATTTTTAAAGAAATCTTTTTAAAATAAGTCAGAATTTGAGTTAGTTTTCGTGCTAGATTAGTTAAGAAAATACTCAGTTCGTATTTGAGCCGATTATTCTATTATTTAAGATATGCCCAGGAACTCTTTAAATTTAAAAGCAAGAATGAATTATTTAAAATTCTAACTGCTACTGTTCTTTTTTATAAGTGCACAAAAAATGTTGCTAAGAGCTGAGATAGAGAAAAATTCGCAAACGGTTTTCTACATTTTCGAGCCCAAACAATATCGTATATCTTTAATTTGTGTAAAGTTTCGGCCAACTGTGGGTCTCCGCGCTCATCTTTGGCTAACTATGCAACTTCTTTGCTTAACTATGCAACTCCTTGGTGGTATTCGCGAGACAGCAGTCCACGTTGGTGGCAGCGGCAGCGGCAACAACTAAATATTTAATAGTATTTTATTGCACGAATTTCACATAAAATATGCATATTAGCCCAATGCATTATTCATGAAATAATGTGAAAAACACATTTCGCGCACAGGGCGAAGCCGCAAAAGGAGCTGCCAGCGGGAGTTATTTCGTAGGTGCGGGTCTACGACTTTTGCTATACATGTATAAATATATATGTAATTTCTTGCATTTTATATAAGTGCAAGTGTGTGTGAGTGTATGGAAATGCCAGAAAGAAGGCAGCAAAAACAATTGCAGTGGCAATTTCTGCGAAAGGAACTGGACTTGAACGCAATGTGTCAGCGGTGAATGCAACAGCAACAACTGTTACAACAATTGTTACAACAACAACAGCAATGGCAACAATAATTGTAGTAATCATAAAATCAAGTGCGAGTGCATGAAGCTCACTCCAAGCTTCTGTCTCTGGCTGTATCTGTGTCTGTGTCTGTGTTTGTGTCCGTGTGTGTCCAAGTGCCTCGCAATGAAAGTTTCGTTTCATTTTGTTTGCTACAACAGCAACAACAACAACAACAACAACAACACTTGCCATATAAAGGCAACAATAATTTAAATGCAATAAATAATTATACAGCAAGTGTTGAGTGGAGCGCGCATTGAGGTGTGTCAGGTGTTGTTGTTGTTGTTGTTGCTGCTGCTGCCAACAACTAACCAGCAGCCGACAACCGAACAAACGAACAACTAAAATTACAATAAAACATTCAAATAGGGGAGGGGCCTGCGGGGCAACTGCGTCTACAAGGGCCAAGCCCAAAAAATGAATAAAAAATACCACGACGTAGGTACCCTTATACTTATGCCTTTCAACTCTGACTACCCCTCTTGGCACGGACTCGCACTCGGACTCGGACTCGGACTCGAACTAGGGCTGAACAGCGACAACAACAACAACAACAACAGCTGACCGCTATAAAGAGCTTGTTTCAGCGATGGTTGCGTGAAACAGGTTGGGATTGTAATGGGATAGGGGCTACTATTATTAAAATAGATAACTCAATTCTGCGAAAATGTTGATAACAGGCTGTAGGATTCCATTTCGCCTCTGTAGTGCATAAATAAACTCTTAAGCTGACAAGTCGATTTGGCTTTTTGCTTTTGACCTCAACGATCTCAGAGTCTTTCAGAGCTACAGCTAGCAAATTGGGTATTCAGACTTTTATGCCGCTTAAATAAAGATTATTAATAACAATTTACATTTTTAGCACATCGAAAAAAATACATTTTTAATCCTGCTTTTATTAGATTTTCTGATAACTTATTTTGTGAAGCAATAAAAAATAATGCAAATGATCTTATCGTACTTTTATCAAATTTTTTATAAACCCTTTCGCTTTTACCTCCTCCCGTTTTTATCATATCAAAAATTAACATTTTAGACCTACCTAAAGCTAAGCTAACAGATTTAAAAAAATACTTTTTAAACCTCAAAGCTGTGAGTCAAGCTCAGAGAAGAAAATTTTAAGAAGTCAGAAGGCTTCAAGAGATATAAATAAAAATAAAATAAATATAATTAGATACGTTAAATTTTAAAATTTACTTTATGAAATAAGGAACAGAATTCTTCACTACTCGCATTTATACTCCTCATATCTTTATGTCCCAATAATATTCACTGTAGTTTACTTCTATATAGAAGTCAAGCCGCGTTATTACTAATTATTTGATTGATACTATTTAGTGTACTTATTATGTTGAGCATAGCTGTATACTTAGACACGCTCACGTTGCCTTCTCTAAGGGCGAGTCTTGCAACATTGCAATGTTGCAATGTGTTGCTGTTTATTACAGTTATTGTTGTTGCCTGGCGCTATTTACTTTAGCTTTATTGTTGCTGTTGCTGTTGCTGTTGTTGGTAATTTTTTCCGCTCTTATTTTTTATTTGTACTTTTTCATGTAATTTTTTGTTAGCCACATTTGATGGCGCCTCCCTCTTGCAGTCGTTGCGCCCTGTTTGTTTCGAAGTAAAAATTAACCTTTTGCAAATAGTAATTTATTGTTTGTAGCATGAGCGGGATAATGAGGATATATGGCCGACAGTCAGCTTGACATCGCCCACACCGTCCCCCTCTGTTAGCCAGTTCGCTTAAAGCTTACACATTGTTTGTTATTGTAATGGCCAGAGCCTTGCGTGTCCTTTCAGCTGATTGAAAGCGCGAGCAAAGAGCGACAGAAAGAGAGAGGCAGAGAGAGAGAGAAGGCTAGAAGGTGCTGATGAACTGTCTACAAAGTGTTAAAACGCCTGCACACTGGCATTAAAAATTAATTCAATATGTAAGTATGAGACAAACCCAGAACAAAGGCACTGCGAATATATAGAAAAATGTCGCCTCTGACTTCCTGTGCCCCCTTATTATTCTCAACATTAGGTCGCTTTCAAATCTCGCAAGTTTAAATAATAGAAATGAAAAGAAAAAACAGTTGTCATATATGCATGCATGTATGTGTAGTTAAGTGTGTGTGCGTGTGTGTGTGTTTTCGCTATGAATAAGCGAGCGCCAAAGTAAATACCAAGGCACGGGACAAAGCCAAAGACAAAGCGGAATGCCAAAGCAGGAAGCGACTGCATTTCGGTCAAGCGCACAAATGTATGCTATGCCATTTAGACGTGATCTCACGCACACACACACACGCGCACGCACACTCGCGCATAGCTAATGCATATTTGAATGCCTGCCTACGGGCGCTGCGGCCAATCGAAGCGGCCAAAGCCCCTTCAAAGGCCCAAGCAGGACACAAAAACTGCATGCCTATGTATTAGGAATACACACACACTACCACACACACACACTCACACACACTCGGCATGTGCAGTCGCATAAAGCCTTGAAATAATATTTAATATTTAGAGAGACATAAATATTAAATGAATGCCGCTATGTTACTTAGCAAAATCCAATGCTATGCAAAAAGGTAACACAACTTTGCAGCACACCCCCAAAACACACCTCCCCCTTGCCCCGCCCCCGCCCCCTCTCCCAATACACATATACGTATAAAACAAGAATTACAGCTAACACATTCTAGCGTTATTATTTCTCTTATATTTTTGCTTTCTTTTTATCTATGCATGTGCACTTGAAAAAATGTTAAGAAGAAAGTTCAAGTTCTTGAGTTTTGTTTTTAGGTATACCTAATATTTCAATATTTAAAATAAATCTAAAATAGGAGCAAATGTTTTAAATACAACGTAAAGTGCTCAAAAAACTAATTTTTTTACACTGACTAGATTATAATCTATTTTACAATTTAAAAAGATAAATGTTAAAGAACAAAATTTTATACATAAAAATTAATTTTTTTTATGGATTTGACTTTCGACAACTTGTTACTTGATTTTTTCGGCTAGTGTACACGTGTATTGCCAGCTCTTGCAGCTGTAGGCCAAAATCTGCTGCTGCCCAACTGTTGTATACAGAGTATTTTATAGCCATGGCACGATTTTCTTTTGCCCGGCAAGGACTCGCGCGCACATTTTTAGTTTCTGTTTCAGTTTCTGTTTTCAGTTTTCAGTTTGAGTTGCTGTTTTGTATTTGATACCTTTGGGAAGTCGAGGCGAGGCCTGGCGAGGTGAGGTGGGGCGGGATGGGGCGGGGGGTGAGGCGAGTCGAACTCTCAGCCGCCACGTCGAACATTTGCCGGGGCCATACGAAAATCTTATGAAATATGCACGGCCTCTGTAATTTCTTATTTAAAATGCCATTAAATTTTTTGAATAGCATAGAGAGAAAGAGAGCACGTGAGAGTGAGTGATAGAGAGGGACGGAGAGAGGGAGATGGAGGAGGGACACTAAAACAGAGCGCAGCATGCACTCGGGCCCTGGGTAAATAGAGGCGCGCACCTGGACACCGTTACGTGCAACGTGTGCCATGTGTGTGTGTGTGTGTGTGTGTGTGTGTTGAGCGACGAGGTTAGACAAATATGGTTGGTCTGGCGCTGGCTCTAGCTCTGGCTTTGCTGCAGCAACTGTTTGAGGTGCAGGCCATGGGGGAGCGCACTTGGAGTCGAGTCGCCAACTTTTAAAATGCATATTTGATTGTTTTTCGTAGGCAGTTGCGCCTAAATGAATGCAATAGCTGAGCTACCCCCAGCTGCTAGCCACGTGTGAGTGCGTAGCCAGCTCATTAAAGTGCCAAAGCTGCAACCGCCGCAGCGCCACATGCATCTTTTATACACACACGCACACACACACACGCACCAGCTGTCAGTTGTTACCACAAGTACCTATACACTCAGAAAAGTAGCCCAGATTATTGTATGTAATCCTAAAACTAATTTTTCGTAACCCGAAAATAAAGTGCGTATATTTTCAGATTTTCTATCTTCTAAATATGACAACTTTTCTGACTTCTCTAATGATTTAAAATTAATTCAAACATTTCTAAGAACGAAAAGTATTTAAAATCACTATACAACGCGCACTAGGCTTAAGAGCGTCCTTTTTCGCTGAGTGCACATACCAATACATGTAGCCATATATGTGTAGATTTATATATTGCATGTGGCCAAGTTAATATTGATTTGGTCAAGCGAACGCTGCGCTCGCGCGCTTTGCTCAAGCTAATTAATGCACATACGCACACGCATGTATATGCTTAACGTGGCTAAGTGTGTCCTATGTGTGTGTGTGTGTGTGTGTGTGGGTATGTATTGTAAATCCATGTCCTGGCCACAAAGCTCGATTGTCTCTGTCTCGAACTGTCAGTTTGATTTGCTGTACGGATTTCTAAAATAATTACAAATACACACGAATTAAATTTGCATTAGAGCCGCAACCAATTAGCCATTGGTAGCAGCTTTTGGGGTTGCATTTGCATTCTGCTTGTGAGTGTTGTACACTACACAACACATCTTTTTTTTTGGATTGACCTGAAGTTGGAGCTAGAAGATATATGCATGTAAAAATTTTATATGGCTCTCGTCTTTCAGTATAGAAAAATATCTTTGGAAAAATTTTTATTTTTTAAGGGTTTTGGATGGAATCCCTGGAAGACTCCTGCAAAGAATAATTGTAAAATCTGGAAGTCTTTATAATATCCATAATCTGGACGAGTCCTAACATGTGCTTGTTTTCAAGAAATATATATTGAAAATCTTAATCTTATGCTATAGAATTTTCTCGGAATTATGAACCGACTCAGTCACTTGAGCCCAAACAGCCCCATGATATTCATAGCATTTGGTACCATAGAAATCCGTTTGAATAATGCTCATAAACAACTCGTATTCATTTGAAATTCGTATTTTTTTTAGCAATTAAATAAAAATTGCCTTTTGCGAGCCATAAAATAATTTTCTCAACGCGAAATATATGGCTTATATAGCATTAGCTGATGTTTGCATTTCAATAAAGATTTGTGCCTCTAAATATTATGTACACATACATATACATATACATATTATATATACACACAGCAACAAGGTTGTGGAAAGAGCAACAACAACAAAAGGCTGCGTCATTTTTATTTGTTTCGCTTCAAGTGCAGGAAATTGTCTGTAGCCCATTTAAAAATAAACAATAATAAAATAAATAATTAAGAAATACGCTTTTTGTGCTTAATTATAAACAAAAAAAGAGTAAGCAAGGGGGGGTGGGGGAAGGTGCTGCTGTGCTTTGTGTTGAAGAATTTGTTGAAAAGCGAAGCATTACATAAACGCTCGAAATAAATAATAATAATAAATGGCAACGTTTAATAAGTGAATCACTGTGAATGAACACCAACAACAAGAACAACAACAGCAATAACTACCTCAACACGCGCAGCTCAAATTAATAATATAAATATAAATGCCAAAAATAATTTTTTACTTTTTTTTTTTTTGTATTTGCGTTTTTTATTTTTGGCCACGCACGAAATAAATCAAATACAATTTGCTTTTTTCTTTATCTCTCTCGGTTTTGTTGCTGGGAAACTATATAATGCGCCGCAGCCAGATCTCAAATTAAGCACAAAAGACATTGTGATAGAGGGCGTGGCATTTGGTCACAAGTTGTCTTTAGAAATTTACAGGTCTCTGTTTGCGGCTTGGCTCGACTTTTTAGCAGTCGCGCCTTTTAAATTTATACTTAATATATGCCTTTTTATATACATATCTTATAAAGCTATATATACATGGCTATATATATTTCTTTATGGACTTAACATTGTTTTTTCAACAAACAAAAATGCTCGATTGTTTTTAGTCTGGCTTTTTATTTATTTTTAATGAGCAGTTTGGGGGAGGACGGCAACTCTGGGAATTCAGGCGCTGTTGTAATAGTGTTTGCTATTTTTATTGTTGTTGCTGTTGTTTTTGTTTAAATATCTTTTAGTATCTATTTGTCTAAATTGTTGTTGTCTCTGCCCATATGGCCCAAAGCTCATGCGTATTTTATTTTATTATGGATTTGCGTATATCTTTCCATTTTTTTGCAAGCGCTTTACGTTTATTTTCTTTATAAAATTGTATTTTTTATAGCATGCCAATTACAGCGAATGCGTCAAAAGCACTTGGCAAAAAAAGCCAAGTCAATGGTGAAGGGAAGGGAACAGAATGGAAACGGAACGGCCATTAAGTTGGCTATAAAAGTTATAAAAATTAATCATAAATGAGAGATGCCTTGGAAGTATCTATCTAAATAAATTTGTTGGGCATCTTTAAAAACTTTTCCCAAATAGATAGATGGCAAAATAGATAACATAATCGATAGATTTATCGATAACGATATAGGTTTTCTTTTAATCTTTTAATTTCATTCTCCTATTTATTGTGCTTAAGTCTGTATACATACTTTTCCAATGACATATTTATCGATACGTCTTAGATAGCAACCTTTTGATATTGTTTTAAATTCCAACCAAGATTTGTATAACAAGAACTCAATAGTATCTTAATTATATCTTTAATCCACTTCGGTTTGATGTATACACATATTAATTAATACTTTGCAAATAGCGAGATAAAATTCTTTTGTTTTATTAAAACCACTTTGATCTATAGCTCTTAATGAGTTATCCTTTAGCTTGTGCATCGTTTTGAATTCACAAATTTAACGGCCGCATCGATAAGAATAATACAAATAATAAAAGAAATAATAAAAATAAACCTGAAATATATCGGATATGCCGCTTTGCTTTGTCTTCGTTTGGTTTTCGCTTGTGTTCGTATTGGTATTCGGTTTGGCATTCGTATTGGGATTCGAATTTGGAATTGACTTATTAATTAATTTATGCAGACACGTTTTAGTTTTATTATTTATAAATTTGTGTAATTTGCTTTTTATGTTTGTTATTTGTTTCATCAAAATGCCAAGAAGAAGCAGATGTATCTTTTGTTGCTGTGTTTGTTGTTGCTGCTCATTTTTATTTAGACAATTTATATTTCATGTCTCTTTTGGCCATTGGAATTGGGCATAAATTATTTCGCTCTTATTTTATATTTCGCTTTATTGAGAAATGTTTTTGTGGTTGTTGCTATATATTTATGTGTATTTTTTTTATCTTATATATATTTTGCTTTTGATTTGATTTTATGTCTTTCAGTTGTGGCTATCTGCATGTATATGTAAGTTTTTATTATTTTAAATTTAAATAAATTAAATTTTATTAGTAAACATTGACGAAAATATGCCACGCACTAACAACAACAACAACAACAACAAAAATGAGATACAATAACAAGATAGTTTTGATTAATAAATACGCCATGGCGACTGTTTAGATACATTTTATGTGGCTGCGCCAGCTGCCTACATTTTATGTACTTATTTGTGGGGGAGCATATCTTTCATATTTTGCTCCTTTATTTATTTATTTATTTTTTTAACTTTTTATTCTTTTATTATTATTTGTGTATCTGCATTTTGTCGCGCACACTAAAAACGCTGCGTCATGTGTATCGTAAAAGTTATGGAGCTCAAGATAATTTTCAGTTTCAGAGTTTTATGAGAAATGGAAGAAAAAAATAGAAACAATTGAAAAGCTTTCATTTAGCATACGGTTTGTGGATTATGGGATTGAAAGTCCATTATTATTATTTTTTTTTTTTTTGTTTTATTATAAATAGATCTCTTATGGCTCATTAGGTCAGTGCGCACCCCCCGATGTTATATAATTAGCTCGGCTCAACTCGACAACAATCCCAAGCAGCGTATCAATCAAAATGCCGCTATTTTTAAGCTCCACGAAGTTTGATTTGATTAGACAGCCGCCACACGCCGTCGCCAATGCAAATAAGCACAGCAACAACAATAGCAACAGCAGCAACAACAGCAACAATACAACTAATTCTCACTAATAGAAGTGAATAGCAACAAGAGCAACAACATCGCCGGTTTAGCATTCCCAGATCTCTCCGCTAGCCACAGGCAAAATGTATATTAAAATAAATTTTAAACATTTGCCGTTTGTTATTTTTATTTTTCTTTTTATTATTTTTTCTTTTTTGGTATTTTGTCTTTTGTATTTTATGAATTTTTTTATACCATTTGCGCATGCGCGCAAACTGCCAAACGAGCAAATAAATAATTAATGCAAATAAACACATACAAAAAGCGACAGAAAAAAATGCTTACATCATTTAAGACGACTCTTACATATCCTATAAAATGTTACAAAAACAAAATATTAATCTTCGTGATGCCGAAGCGTAATACCCTGCTTCAGGAATTCGATTTGGATAAGATTTTCTTTTCGAATGAACATATAATAAGTAATAATAATGAGATAAGAAAACGTAAATTTATCATATTTTCCTAAGGTTTTTTAACTTTATATGTGTGGCTTTTTGTTGTTAGCAGAAATGGTAACATATTTACCAGCTGAATAATATACCCGCGCTGCACCTCGTACTAAGAGATATAAAAACGTGCCGCTAACAAACACCTTAACATATATATTTTCGACACAAGGCGAATTATAAGAACATATGTAATCGAAATTTGATTTATAAATTGAAATATGTAGATAAATAATATAAATAATGAACAGAGACGCGAATGAAATTAAAGCAAATGCATACAAAATAAATAAAGCAAGATATAACAAATAAAATATCAAATAAATTAGGAACATTTAATTTTCATAAAAAACTAATTCGAAATAAAATATAAGCCAAGCGCAATAGAGCAGCAGGCCCAAAAAATGCAAAGTCAGCATGACTAAGATCTAGGTATATAGTAACCATATGCATAAGTACAATGAAAGTAATTACAAATGTAATTCAGCTGACCGACAAAAAAAACACAGAAAAGGCAACTTAAGGGAAATGGAAAACACATTAGACACACATACATGTGTGTCTCTCTCTCTCTCTCTCTCTCTCTGAATGTTTGTGTGTGTGACGCACACTCTAAAGAAAAACCAGCGCAACAACAACAATAAAAAACCATTAATTAAAACTATAAAAATTACACCAGCACACAATTAAAAACACAATTTGAAAGAAAACTAGAAAAAACGAATATTTTATTATATGTTGGAATTCATGCACACGCCCCTATATATATATATATATGTATTTAATAAATATATATAGTATTTAATTACAGAGAGCAGTCTTCAAAGTTGTGCTCACTTTATATTATTATAAAAAATTTCTTGTCTTTGCCTTTGTCTTTTATCTTCCTTTGTGGCACATACATTTATTTCTTTTGTATTTTTTTGGAGGGGAGCGCAGCTGCTTTTAATGCCTTGGCCAGTCTCATATATATTAAATTACACAAAATGCTTAATTATATGTAAGAACTCTCTTTCTCTTCAAATAATTAAATGATATATTTTAACTTTCTGTTGGTCGCCTAATTAGAGGTCTTGCATTATTTTAATGACAAGTTCTATGCGAGTCATTTCTTTTGTTTTTGGGTCAAATGCGTTTACACATATATCAATTGTATTCACGCCTGCGTTGGCTTAACACGACATCTCAGCTCAATTTATTATATCATTATTTTTAAGGCAGCTCTTAAGTTGACTCAGAATTGTTTAACCACACCCCGACACGGCCATATTTATCACTAATAAACCAATTTCATTATAAGCCGATGACATGAATCAGCAGAAGCAGCAGCAGCAGCCGCAGCAGCTTCGCAAAAATTTACAAACAATCGTTGATTTCCTTCCAGCCCACCCCCACAGCCCCCAAATCCCCCCTCAATGGGTCGCTTAGTCAACAAACATTTTTTTTGATCGTCTCATTGCAAACTATAAATTTAGAATACAATTTGAAATAATTATGCACATTTACATAAAACTTTAATAACTCGTCCGTGCAAAGAGTGAGAAAGAGCGAGCGAGTGTAAGGTGGAGGCAGAGGGAGAAGGAGGCAAAATAAATACACACAGAGAGGCAACGGATTTTGTATCTTGTATCTTGTATCTGGCGCACATGCAAATACAGTTCAAAGACCTGTTCGCTGTTCGAGCAAGCCGAAAAAAAAACAAAAACAAAACCAAAAAAACACGGAATTTATTAAGAGAATAATTAAAAATGCTATTTGAACAAAATGCAAGAGTAAATATCAAGAATTGTGCTCAGACTTTAGCTTATGCTGACATTTGTCTAATCGCAAATAGAATAAATAGTATTTAAAAATACATATGTATATACAATTAAAATACAAAAAAAAACGTAGTCATGTGCTGTGGCCAAACATATGCATTAAAAATAAATACTATTAATTACGCGTGCAGCTAAAGATACATTTGTATCTATAGCGACAGCTAAATTACAGCGCGCTGACGCAGCGCTTTTCTCAATCGCTCTCCATACGACTTTATTACAAATATGTGTATATAAATATGATATATATATATATATATATATATATATATATATATATATATATATATGTATATATGTATATATAGTAAATGACATAGACATAGATATAGACCATTGACCAACTTGGCGTCAATTCAGCAGCGCATTCGGCACAAATGTGACTCAGCCACACAAATTTAATTATAGCTCTGCACAAACATTTATTTAGTTTTACTCGGTTCGTTATTAATCAGCTCGAGACGTATATATATTGCTATGAATATATGTATATATATAAATCTATATGTATGCCTATATATATAAAAATATTTAATTAATTATAGCGAGCATGAAAACTACAATTTGTTCCTGGAAACTTTTGTGCTCTAAACAAATTACGCCAGCTTGCAAATTGCTAAGAAACATGTGTGTGTGTGTGTGTGTATACACTGTAATAAAAATATAAAAAAAATTAAGCTGAACTTGAAGTTGCAAACCAAGTTAAGAAAAGTTAGCATTAATTTATCTGCTTAATATCGCTTTAATTAATTAGTAAGCAAAATACACTTGACGTAAAAAATTCAACTCAAATAAGCTAAAGCTGGAACAAAGATGAATATCGTAAGGCTGAGTAACAAAATGCTAATGAAAATATACCAGGATCTTAAAATAAAATAATTGGAAAGTCAAAAAAGTTTAAAGGAATATAACACTTTTATCAGTTACCTATATCTATAAATGAGCATTATGTTGACTTTAATTGAGTCTGAAGAAATCCGATGCAAAATCTACATACTTTCCCATAACATGAGCACTGGATACATATTTTTTCGCTGAGTGTATTCGTATATTTAATGTGCTTTGTCAAAATTGAATTATACGCATGCCTGCTGTAGTTCTCTTTTATGAAATATGTACATAGTGTATGCAAGCTGAATAACACACACATACGCCATATATCTTTTTAGTATTTTTGAAATACCATTTATTATAAATGTCTTTCGAAAAGCGATTTGTGCGTGTGGCAGAGCGCGGCACATGCGGAATAAAAATTAGCCGGCATTTAATTTTCAATTTTCTGAAATAAACGGCGCACACATTTGCGATAGATTTGAATTTATAGACAGACGCTCGGTCGGACGCTGTCGCTGCCTGTTGAAATTAATAAAGTAAATTTGACCTCACACACACACACACACCAAGCAGAAACCACGCGACAATATAATGAATGAACAGCGAATGTGAGCAAAAGATGAAGATACAAATGTATCTATATGTGTTAAGGCAGCCAAATAGGCGCAAATGACAAACGGCAGCGGCTGCAATTAGCACGCGGCCACAGACGCCGTTGTAAATACGAAATGCAAAATGCAAAATGCAAAATGCGAAATGGAAAAAATGCAACAGCGGACCTGGCTTGGGGCAACGTCTTGATGATAAATGTCTTTGGCAGCGGGCAAAGCAAACTGTGCAAATATTTGACAAAATACAACTATAAATATTGCCTAAGAATTAATGCGGCGTCGCACGTCGTCGCCAGACAAATAGACTCGCGACTCTCGACGCTCTGCGCTCTACAGTGACACCAAAAAGTGCGTTGACAGCGGCAGCAACAGTTGCTCGGCGTTTGGGCCATGTTAACAGCATCTGAGCAGCTGGCACCAAAGAATCCATCATTTCTATTAACGGTGTCAATTCAGCAACGAGGCGTGGTCAAGTGGTTGTTGCCTAGCGGTTGTTGTTGTTGTTGTTGCTGTTGTTGCTGTTAGCGTTTATCTCCGCCGCTCTCCCCTCTCCCTCTCTCACTTGTCTAAGCATTTTTCCTATTGACTTTGGCGTTACAGTTAAATAAATATTGTGTTGAAAATGTATTCGTTAAGCAAATATTGTAAATACGATAGTTTTTGTATTTGTTTACCTCCCAGCAACGACAGCGTCGAGTGTATTTAGTCTTGCATTTGCATTTTTGTGCACAGGTGAGCCCAGTTAAGACTAAGCCCAGACCCAGACCCAGGGCAGGCGCAGGCACCGCTGCTGCCTGGGATGCAGGTGCAGTTGCAGGTGTGTATATCTCACACACACACACATATATACGGTTATCTACTCAACCTACTTGCTGCCAATGCGAGGGTGGCCTTTTAGTATTTACTTGCCAACAAAACTGAAGACTTGCTTTTTCAAATTTATTTTCTCAACTCGGTTTCTGAAAATTAAAACTCCCACAACTATGGCCACACTGATCCGATTTTCATGAACGATGTATTCTTAGCCCAATTCTGGCTGGCTTCTATATTGACCACTTTATTAAATTTGTTGTCCATAACTATATCAAAATTTTACCAATTCCCATAATGTTCTCTAATATTAAAATTTAGTTTAAATTTTCATCCCATAACTTTTCACTGCCGTAAAACGAATTTGATTAATTAATGATTTTCTTTTAGCCTCTAGATTGATACTGAATTTAAAACAAAAACACCCAATAATAGTAATAATAAAGTTAAGATTCCTTTCAGACTTTCAATTCTCACAATTTTTTTCATTTTTCGGCCATGATTTCGCATGATTTCTTAATTGATTTCGCATTAATTGAAAACATATATTTTTCCGGAAATTTGTTTTTTAATCTCACTCTGAATTCCCAGAATACTGTGAAAAGCCAGCCGCTTTTCCTGTTTGAGAATAGATTTTGGTCATGTTTTACCCTCAAGAATATTTATATAATTATAGTCGCAAAGAGGGGGGAACCCTTGGAAAGCGATAATAATAATATTTAGATAGCCATATGCAGGCACTCCTATTCGGGCCAAGCGAAAAACCATTTGGAAAATCATCTTGGAATAACTTTCTAAACAATTTTGTGTACCGAGTAACTTCAGACTCTGGCGAGGCCATAAAATGCCCCCACGCAGCACAACTAATAAAAATACATAAATAACAAATGCAGCAGCAGCAGCAACAACAACAGCCAGTCGAGAAGCAGGAAAATACATTAAAATCCAAATACGAACATATGTTTCGCTTTACAAATTATATATCCAGAATATATCCGTAATAATTACACGCAGCACTAGCTGCAGAGAGGAAGCAGCAGCAATTGCGGACGAGGCACAGATGATTCGATTTATTTAACAGATCTCCGCCGGAGCCGGCTGAGAGCGATGCGGGGGTGCGAGGGCCGCCTAAATAAAGAAATGCATTCAAAAAGGCAGCGCAGAATTAAAAACAAAGAGCGGGCGGCAAAAGTAAAAGAAATAAATAATGAAAACAGAATTTTACTAAGGCAAGCGACGTGTTGTTGTTGTTCTTGTTCTTGTTGTTGCAGCGCACAGTACACAGAGTAATAAATATTGATATGCGCGCACACACACACACACACACACTCACACACAGCCACAGATACACAGCTACAGATAGAAATGCAGCCAAAGATACACGCTGAGGCACTGGCCAAACATGCCATTTACATGTGTTTGTTTGATGCCCGCTGCAACGATGCCCCGCTGCCCCTCAAGACTACAAGATGCATTTAATAATTTACAAATGCATTTGCAGCAGATGTGTTAAAATTCGTAAAGTAATAAAATAACAAATCAAACGCACACAAGATCCAAGCTGCTGCTGCTGCAAGATGCATCAAACGAACTGCCACGCCCCCGCCCCCCTCTACACCCAAACACAAGCGAGTGCCAGTCAACTTCAAAGGCAAGCGGACGTAGCTACAAATATTGTATTTACAGATGCGACTAAACAGCCATAGACAAATAAACAGCCCAGTTCCAGTTACAAAAAATGTCGGCTTCAATTTAAAACCATTTGCTTGTTTATATTAAATGATTTCGTATTTGGTCTTAGCTCTTAAGTATCTAGAAAGAGTGAAAAATTGATTTCAACAATACGAAAAGTAAAACGTAAAATTGCCACTTGGGCAGTTAATAAAGAATAAAAAGTATTGTGATATTTATGTTCCAAACCAATTTTTAATTTAACTTAAATATTTAAAATATTGAAAATAAGTAAAATTGCAGAAATGTAAATTTGTAAATGAATTCCATTGAAAGTGACGATTAAGTGAAACCAACATTTTTGTTGCATATGCCACAAGGAAGAGCACTTGCTGCTTTACTCTCCCGCCTGGGCAGCACTCAACTCGAGCTCAATTGGCCGGGCAGCAAACGTAGCTGACGTAAGCTAATTTTAAGCCAAATTATACGCACACTTGGCGCCAACAACAACTCTCCGCGTACAGTGCCACACAAAAGGATATGCACGGCACTCTCTCCTCCTTTCTCTCCCCCTGCCCCTCCCCCTCCCCCTCTCCCTCTCGCTCTTTCTCTCTGTGCGGCCGCAGCGTCAAACAACTGGAAAGCCCTAGTCGAGTGAGTGGGCTCTGGCAAATCGAACATTTCCAGCAAATTGCTTTTGCATAAAGACTGCCGCCACTTGTCGAGCCGCACCCCCCGCCCCCTCGGCGGCCCAGGAACAACTTTCCCTCAAAGAAATTGCAGCTGCAAATGCGCTCGCACGAGTTGTATCTGAAGGGGGTTGACTAAAGGGGAATGCAGCACAATTATGTGCCTGCTGCTGCTGCTGCTGCTGCTGCTGATGCTGATGCCTGACGCATTTGGCTAATATGAGCGCCTAAGTGCAGTTAAGGCCTTTTTAGTTAATGCCAAATTAGAGGCGTTTACTTTGCACGTTGTCCTTTTTTACGCAGCGCTCGACGCTGTTTGTCCTGTCATATGTGGGCTGTTAATGCCGACGATGATGATAATGATGATGCAGTAAAGAGCAAAAAACGGCAACGTTTAGAGTGCTACTTCTGACCGAAAATAGAGCAAAACGTGCTCAACTACCTGCAACTATTTTAATTTACCACCATTAAAATGAAGCGGGACACAAAACTCAGGCCTAGCGGAAAATATATCTCTAAGCTGCTATTTAAATACCTTTAGGTAAGCATAAAAATCTAAAGTTCTTAATATTTGTTTCACTTCGGTTTAATTTGTAAAATAATTATATTAACTACATTTTTTTTTAAAAAAATCTGAATTCTTGGAAGTGGAGAAGTTGATGAAAGGGTATGATAAGCCTCAATCCACGCCCTCCAAAATGTTGGCTCATATTATTTTAATGCCGTTTGTTAAGTTGTAAGAAAATTGCATGTGAAAAGTGCGCAATTTTCCATCAATTGCTGCAGCATTTGCAGGCTTGTCTTCATTCACTTCTTTTTTGAATGTCTTTAATTTGTGCGCTGTGGCCAAAAGTATCTGTAAGATACATGAGACAGAGCACGCGCTGGCATAACTGTAGCTGCGAGTACGTTGGGTGTGTGTGTGTGTGTAACTGTACCCGGCAAGCGTCACCTGCTGCTGCTGCTGCTGGGCTACTGCCAGTTATAAATATTGTATCGCCAGAGCCGCCTCATCTCCGACAGCAGCAGCAGCAGCAGCAACAACAACAATAACAACAACAACAACTAGCGATGCGACTCTTGCGCCAGTTGCAGGCGCTACTCTAGCTACGGGTGTGTGTGCGTGTGTGTGTGTGTTGTTGATCTGTTTGTCTGTTTGTTTGTAATTGCGTAAACATACTTGTACATATTTTATTTTATATTTTATTGTTTCGCTTCGCTGCGCTGCGCCATAAGGGCAGATACCTATAATTTTCTTATGTCTTCGTACAATGAAAACACAGCAACAGAAACTACAACAACAACGGACAACGGCAATAATAATCATCATCATCGTCGTCGTCGTCGTCGTCGTCGTCGTCATAAAGACAACACAACGGCAACAGTCACCGTCGTCGCCAACTGAACTAACGACATAGAAATGTGTGTACCCTACAATAAATGTGGAATAAATAAATAAAATGTAATGAAAGGCAGTCAAATAAATGAAAATGAAAATGAAAATATAACAAAACTTAACGCAGCCGTCGCAGGGAAAACAAATGACGCGTTGCTGATGGAAATGCAGATGGAGCTGGAGATGGAGATGTAAATGAATGTGAATGTGCCTTGAAAATATGAATGTGAATGTGAGTGTTGTTGTTGTTGTTGTTGTTGATGTTGCTGTTATTGTTGTTGTTGTTATTGCCATTGTTGTTGTCTTCAATTTGCTGCCAATGGAAATTGTCTTTGTGGCGGCCAACGACCCAAACAGAAGATCTTAAGCTGGCAAGGGGAGCCGTGCACAGAAAAGGGGAATCCATACAAATTTGGCATAATTTTTGTAGAATTGTCAAAAATATATTATCGGAAAGGAACCCGTAGAACTAATACCAACTGGCGTTGCAATAAGCACAAATGGTGAATGGAAATCAAAAATGTCAATTTAAAAAATTAAATAAATATATAGAATTATTTAAGATTTTGCAACCGGAACAATGTGGGATGGAATACAATGAAATGCGATTTAACCTAACGGTTAAAAGCACTTTACTGACTACATTATATAGGGTATTTGTGTGATTATTATGGATGGAGCACAAAGAACTAGTTGCAAGTACCACTGGACTGAAGTGGAATATAATGAAATCTACAGGCACAATGTGACATAAAATGGATAAACAACAATCAAGTCCACTCGACAACAAATTAAAAACAAATGCAGTTAAATAACATAACAGAAGATAAAGTTTATGTTAAAAACCGCACAAGAATTAATTCGAAATGCCATTGAATTATAAAAGATACATCCTATAGAAAATATTGTTCGCTAAGAATAGACTTTCTAATTGAAAATTTTCGTGTATTTATTGCCTAGATAATTTTTATTTTTTTGCTACAAATAGCACGACATTGACGTAAATATCAAGACTTGTATTTATACAACTTTTATGGCACTACATATAATCGGTTTTTATTTAAACAATCACCGTTGAGCTGTAAATTGTATTACGGTCTAAAGATAAATTATTCCAAGTCATTCGCGTCGAATCTATGACAATGGAAATGTTTAAACTAGCACATTTAATGGCTTTGCGATTAGCTTGTATCGTGTTCTTTACTCCTGCCCCAAGCCCACATACATATACATATAGTACAATATTTATTTATATATATATATATAGGTAGGTATATAAATTAGTGGAGAAACTGCGACTGTGAGAATCTTATCAGCAAAATTACTTTCAAAACTGAAATCGACACAAAAACCCAAGATTACAAATTGTTATTATTATTATATTGTGTATTAGTTCTGTCGCGATAAGATCTATGAGGGTTTAATATACATCCGTTTATTTTGTTTTTTTTTCTTTGTGTTTTTTGTTATTATATTTTTCTGCCTTTTGCCCCTCAATAAAATAAATTAGTTATTTATTTCGAGTGTAGCTCGGGCAAATACAGCACGAAGTTCTTTATAGCGCTTTATAATATCACATTTTATGGCTTTTTCTAAGCGAAGAAGAAGCAGAAAGCTAATGCACAACAAATTATCGAAACTGTGCCATAAATTATAGTACCCCCCGTGCGTCTAAGTTTATTTCCTGCTTATATTTCGTATCGATTTCGTAAGAGCAAGATTTCTATTTTTTTTTTTTTTTTGTAAATTTTTTTTTCGTGTTTCCTACGAAATCTTCGCCCAACGAGTAGTCGACGAATAATAATAATAAAATTAAATAAAGCCCGAAAATGACTTAAATTTCTATTAAGCCGATAAGAAAGAAAACAAAAAGCAAAACCCCAGGAAAATATAAAATGTTCACACTGTCACATGCGGTGGTCTTTGCCGCAGATCTAAGGGTTTTTCTCTTTGGCCGTTTTATGTAAAACCCGAAACATAAATTTGATTTATTTGCCGGCTGAGCGGGAATCAATCAAAATGGGCCTAATGAGCTGGCCGACCGCACAGTTCGACGACAGTCCGGAAACACTTGACATGCCAGAAGATTCACACGATCCCTAAGCCGGGGTCTTTAGATAACATGCGCCGTTTTGTCGCTAATGACCTCCGCTGTGGGCTTCGGGCCGCGGGTTAACTTTTGGGCTCGGGAGTTCAAGCAACCTGCTTTGCATAAATCGACATCTTGGCTTAAACACAGCTCTCAGACTCGGCGAGACATTACAGTTATGACTAATATTCGAGACAAAGGGAAAAGCACGCTCTCGCCCTCTCTCCTCATTTCTCGCTCTCTCTCGCTGCTGTCTCCCTTTTCACCGCCGAGCTGTCAAAGAACTTTTCCGCACTCGGCAATTTTCAGTAATTTTCTTGCAAAAACAATTGCTTCGCATAAAAGCAAGCCAAACAGGAGCAGCCTACAGCAATGCCAGCAGCTAAGATACCCTTTAAAAATTGCAAGTCCGAGAAATTGCTGACAGATTTTATTTCTTGAAGACTTTTTTAAGTGTTGTCTTTCCAAATCAACAATCCTAGATTAAGGATGAAGCGAAAGTTTCAATTTATAAAAGATTTAAAATTTTATTTGATCCCATTCTCAGCAAAAAAATACTTGACAGTATATCTAAAAAAGGAACACCCAATTTCGTGTACATATAAATAGTTAGACAGCTGCTTTATAGGCGGAAAATAAATAAATATACAGCTGAGCTCATATGCCTTGTGCAAATACCATTACGTGGTATTACACACAGTCGCCTTGGCGAGGAAAATCCAGCAAAAAGTCAAGGAACTCAAGTGAGCGTCACACAAAATGATGTGTAAACACAGCGAGCACAAGGAGAGCGAGAGAGAGAGAGAGCGAGAGACACAAGAACTGGCTACCAAATGTACCACAGAGATGCCCCCAGGCCCCCTGCCCCCTGCCCCTCCCGGGCCCATCCGTCTACTTATTCACAGCAGCCGTCGCATTTGCGACTTCGCGTAACTTTTGCTGAGTGCTTGGTAAGGCGGCGCTCTCAGCACGCTCTGTGTGCGTGTGTGCCAGAGAGAGAGTGTGTGTGTGTGTGTGTGTGGACTACAAATTTCTGTGAATGAAACCCCAACTAAGCTGGTGCTCCCCGGGAGAGTTCAGAGAGCAACTGCTGCCGGCTGTGCGTTTGGCCAAGTTGCGACTCTATTAAGTAATAGGCGCCCAGTTTTTTGGCCAGCGACCGCGACAGCCACCTACACGCATTTCCGCACGTCTGCCGCCGTCTATATATAGAGCTGGGGCGGGATTTCCCCAATGGTGATGACGAGGGCGACAACAACAGCAACAACAACGGCAACAACAACTGTTTTTTTTTTGCTTCTTTCTGCATTTCTTTTAGCCCAAAACTTTGACTTTTGCTTGCGCTTTTCTTTCAGTCCACTCTCTCCCTTTCTGTCTTGTCTGCTTTGTGTTTTTATTACAATTTTCTCTTGATTTCATTTCAATAAATTAACAAAGCAACAGTAAATTGCGCTGGCAAAAAGATAATTAAGCGCAAAAATGAAGAAAATGGTTGCCATCGTTTTTTTCCTTCTCTCGTCTCTCTTCCCTCTGTGCTCATTTATGCAGCTGCTGCTACATATTGAATACTTTGTAGCTATCCATGAATATCCACAGCTCAGCATTCATATTCATAAGCCACACACACTCGCACTGACACACACACACACACACACACACACCCATCGAACGGCGACAACGACGCATATATGCATTATTTATGCCACAAATAAAACAAAAACAAATACAAATACAAATAGATATAGAAATACTTGCAACAACAACAACAAAAAATGCATACAAGTATTTCTTAAGTGCAAAAATAATATGACAAAAAAACAAAACAAAAACAAAAACTAAACAAAAATAAAAATAAAAACATTCGAAACCCAATGTCAAGAGTTTTTTACATAAAATCTTTGCTGCAAACAGGCGGACAACTCAAGTTAGAAACTAACTCAAATATTATTTATTATAATGACAGTCACAAGCTACACTCAAAGAAAGAGGCCTATACTCAAATTTAAATATGAAACGATTGCAAATACTCAGCCTAATATTTTGTTGAAGAACTTATCTTGATCGAATATTAACACAAAACAAAAATAATGACATTCAAAATAGATTTTTAATTAGATAAACTGAAACCAGTATATTTAACATAATTTGAGCATAATTTATTTGTCCACCGCGCTGCCAATTGTTGTTTCGCTCAGTGTAAAACGAAAAAATTGCAGCACATGGAGTGCAATCAAAGTTGAATCAAAGCCGCATTAGTTAAAATTATAAAAAAATAACGTAATGCAACTCCTTGAGTTAAATGAGAAGCGAGACACGAGACAAATATTTGCGCACTTTTGTTTGCATTGCCATCAATTTTTGTCATTTGTTTAACTAATTTTTTATTGTTTTTTTTTTTTTTGTTTTTTTGTGGTGCCCATTTTCTTTGGTCTATGCGTGCATTGCGCAATTTGCCGTCATTAGCATTAAATGTTGAATTATTTTTCAAGTCGTTGACGCAGTTAATGCCGAGACCTCAGACCCCAGTAACCCCTCTGCCGCCGCCGCCCCCCCCCCTCCCCCTTTCCTCCTGCATTTGTACGAATGCAGCGCAGTTTCTTATACAAATAGAAAATCGGCTTTAATGTGCAATCTAATAGAAATAACAACCAAAGCAATGCAAATGCAATAAGCTAAATACAACACACTTTAACTAGCCGTTGTTGTTGTCATTGTTGTCGTCGTTGTTGTTGTTGTGTAAATTTGGTATAATAGGCATGCATTTATGCACTTTTCCTAGTTGTTGCCTATTTGTTTGCTTTGGTCACACGCAGCGTATGCGCATTATGTAAAAATAATTCAACTCGATCTGGTGCCCTTTGCCCAACTGCACAAATGTCCAAATGCGGGGCAAATAAAAAGGACAAAAACAAGACTACAATACTACTATATTTTATAATACACCAATTGCACTTCTTAACGTTCTTTAATTACATTTCAGCAGTCTAATTACCCAATTAGTAATCTATATATATTAATCTATTAACTGGTATACGCGCTTCAAGTAGTAGCTATATTATCGGCCCCAATCAAGATTATGTTTAAATTAAGCAATTATTTCGAAATGTTGACCTTTCGAATCGCTAATCAAATCAACTATTTGCACTTTGTACTCCAAAGAAATATTTGTCTGCGCCAAATACTTTAATAGTTTAAATTTCTTATTGATAAGATATGTTTTTGTTCAAATTTATGGAAAACTAAAGAAATACAGTAAATCATGTAAAAAATGCTAAAGCCAAATTGTACACAGAAATTTTTTCTGTCAATAACTGGTATTATTAACACATATTTTTGATAATTAATTATTTTACAATATTTTTATTTATGTTATTTTCTACGTTTTTATGTATGTGGTATTTGTATGTTTTTATACCTTTTGAAAAGTACAGCTATTTCTGGGCTTGTGATACAGATACGCATTCAAAAAACTTACTTAAAAATAAATATAATATGAAATGTATGCTTTATGACTGAAATCATTTCAGTGGATTTTTTTTAATCACATGAAATCGCATAAAAAGTAACATAATGCGTTTTCACTACAGAATGTGAGCGTTAACACAACGTAGATAAAAAACAAATTTGTGTGCAGAATTTAATCTTTTGATACCATTTATTTTCATCAGTTTTGTGCATTGGAATCAGACTGCGCTTAGCAGGCGAAATCAGGAATCAGATTGCATTAATCTGATTTCGCAATTGTGCGACTAAACTTGGCTATTATTTAATCTGGTTTTTAAATCCATTCCCTTCTTCTTTTATTTATATACAATTCCTGCTAGATATAGAAATTCAAAATAAAATACTTCAGTCCTCAATTCTGTTTCTATCTTTACTAAATCTATCGTCATCATAAGAGAATTTTTTTAATTTAAAATTAATATTTTAGTGCATCGAAAGATAAGATATTTCTACCTGAATATGTCTTGATACCCTCTGTATAAAGAGATTGAATATATAATTGAAGATTTCATTTGAGAAATCAAACGAAATGATTTTGTTTTAAAGAATTTTTTCCCTTTTTGTTAAACATATGCATAAAGAGTAAGAAAAGAATTTTGTTAATTTTTCTTAAATTCTATCGAAAAAGAAATTGTATAATTTATACATATACGATATCAGATTTGAGATATAATGTGCTTATGTATTTTGAGAAATCATATGAAATAATTTTGTTTTGATAAATTTTTGCCCTTTCTCAAAAAAAATATATATATATATTTAAAAAAAAAATAAAAAAATTTGGGAATTTTTGTAACTGATTCATTCCCAACATTAAATAAAATGTGAATAACTGAATAATGTTCTATATATCGAATAATAGAAATGGCAAATAAATTCAGCGATATTTGGGACACTCACCCGCTCCTCTTCGCGGATCATCTCAGCGATCTCCGGCTTGATCTCCATGTCGTCGTGGTGGGCACTGGCACTGCCGCCCACGCCGGACCCGGGGGCAGCGCTGCCCGGCGGTCCGGCGGCGCCGCCGGCGGCGGCGGCGGCCAGGGAGGCGCCCAGGGCGCTGGCCATGGCCGCGTGCGAGTGGGCCAGCTGGTGCTGGGCGGCCAGCTGCTGGGCGTGCAGCATGGAGGCGGCGCCGGGCGGGGGCGGGGCCACGGCGCCGGCCATGTGAGCGGCGGCTGCGGCGGCGGCCATGTGCGCCTGGGCGGCCGCCGAGGCCGGCAGCTTGCCGGCGCCGGGCGAGCTGAGCGCCGTGCCGGAGGAACCGCTGCCGCTGCCGTTGGCGCCGGCGCTGGCGTTGCTGTGCGCCGTCGGCGGCGGCGGCGGCGGCGGCGGGGAGCAGCTGCGCGCGCTGGCCCCGTTGGAGCCGGCGCCGGACGAGGAGCCCGAGCTGGATGCGGCCGAGTTGGCCGCCGAGCCGCTGCTGCCGCCCGCCGCGGAGCCGGCGGACGCCAGCTGCAGCTGGGGATTGGGCGAGGCGAACGGATTCCGGACGATCGTCGAGGTGGTCATCGCCAGCGGCTGGCTGGGCGCGGCCACGCCCCGCGGCATCGGCGGCGAGTCGGAGCGCAGGCCGGGACTGGGCGTGGCATAGCTGCCGTCGCGCGAACGCTTCCGCTGACGCTGCTTGAGGCTCAGATTGAGATTGAGATCCAGCGCGGACTCGGCCGCCTGCAGCTTGGCGAGCAGGCGCGCTCGCTTCGGCTTGAGCAGGTCGTCCTGCTCGAGAATGGCCAGCTCCTCGTCCTCGTCGACTTCGTCGTCCTCGTCGTAGACGGTCATGCGCTGCTCCGGCAGCAGCGCCGACCCAGATCCGGATCCGGATCCTGTGCCGGCTCCCGCTCCTGCGCCGGCGCCGGCGCCGGCGCTGACCTCGGCCAGGCCGCGTATCTTCAGGGTCTCGGCGACCTTCAGCAGCGGATTGATCTGGTCCTGGCACACGTTGATCTCGCCCTTGTACATGAACTCGACGAGGGCCTTCAGATCGCACCAGTTGACGTCGCGCATGATGATGATCGGGTGCTGGCAGGGATTGTCGTAGAAGAGCGCCTGGAAGTACGGCGAGCAGGCGGAGAGCACCATCTTGTGGGCCTTGATGGAGTGGCCCTCGCAGGCGAGCGTCACGTCCACGAAGGACTCGCTCTGGAGCAGCTCGTCGAAGACGTTCGTCAGATTGGACTGGTAGTTGTTCCAGCGCAGGCAGAACTGTTGGTTGTCCCCGACGCCGGCGCCGGCGCCGGGCGAGGCCTTGCTGCGCTGTGCGCCCGCGCCCACGCCCAGGCCCAGTTTCTGGCCCGGCTTCGGCTTCGGCTCGGCGGCCTTCTGGCTCGCCGGCTGCCCGAACTCAAAGAGCCCCATCGCGGCCAGATTGTGCGCCACCAGCGGCTGCGGCGACACGGGCAGCGAGCGGCATTTCTTGGCGTCCAGCTGCACGCGCAGCTCCGGATCGAGGGACTCGCTGTGGCCCACCAGCTCGCTGGAGGTGAGCGGACGCGGCGGCGGCGTCAACGGCTGCTCGTTGAGCACCTGGGTGCGCTTCTCTGCGGCCAGCTGCTGTTCCGGCTCCGACTTGACGTGCTCCAGGGGCTCCGCTGTGGCCGCGGGCGCCTCCGGCTCCGACTTCGGCTTCGGCTCGGTCTTGGCCAGCTCGTAGGCCAGCTCGGGCTGCGCCTCCGGCTGCTTGGCCAGCTCGGCGTTGACCATTGTGTAGTCGCTGGGCTCGAACTGCTCGCTGTCCAGCTTTCTCTCGAAGTCCATGATGTCCTTGGTCATGTCCATGTTTGTGTTTTTGCTTTTAACTGTTTCTTTGCTCGAGGTTTCTCTTACTCACTTTTCCTGACTTAGCACATTTTGGAGCGCTTTTCCTCTATGCGGGAAATTGTTGGCAGCTGCAACAAATTTAAACATAAGGCTATGCACAAATTTATAAGCATAGCGGATGTCTTAAATTCAAATAATAAATCACATTTTTTAATACCCTGCATACCCTAAAAATGTTTTCTCCTAATTTTTGAACATTAATTTGATTACTGTAGAATTTAGTTTAAAATTTTTAACTAAAACGAATATCTCAGGTTTAAATAATATTAACAAAATTTAATTTCCTTTTTTCTTTTCCTTTATTATACTTCGAATACATTTTAGATCAATTTTAGTTGTTGCTCATTATTTTGATTACTGTAGAAACCCAAAGAAAAACAAATTTTAAAAATTCCTAGCTCTTTAGGCCTTTGATCATTTTGAAATCGCCTCACAAATATTTTAGGTATAAATAATAAAGCTACAAATTAGACTATTTACACCTATTTTGTGTACAAGCCCAGAATTTGCAATCGAATCCTTTTCCAACACTTGCTTAAAAGCCGCAATTTGACGAAATTTTATGTCGACGACTTTTTCTACAATTAATTTTAAAATTAAATACCTATCTAATCAAAACTCTAGTTGTCATGTGTTCTATATTAAACTCTCACACGCTTAGAAATCCTTCATATTTAATTTTAAAAATTATTTAAAACGTATCTATATATTAACAACCACAATGTTCTACTATATCTGCTAGATCAAAGTCTTATATAAAGGCTAGAAATAAATCTCAAAAAAGCATCACCTTTAGAAGACTTCTCAACCACAAATCGAAACAAAACTATAAAATATAAAAGTATATTGCCTAGAATATCGAGACCTTTACGTATGTTAAACTGCAATATTTCTATTGTATTTTGACCACATATATCTTTTGAAATTCGCTGGAGACCAACAGTATACATTGTACTTATATAAGGATTCGTTTGTACTAATTTACTATCTATTTTTTTTTGTAATTGGTCTTTCAAATATGTTAGCAATATTATGCTATAGAAAGATAACATAAAATATATATATATATACTATTTTTTATTTCTAGTCTCATGCATATACAAGTATTTTTCAATAAAATATAATATTGATATCGTTGATTTGTTTTCATTTTGCAGCTGCATTTCTGTTTTAGACTCTGAGCTTTTTCCACAACTGAATTTTTCTGCTTTAAGTTTCTTTTGGAAGATTTTCTTATGTGTGCCATTACCTTTTTAACTTTACATATATTTTTTAATTCTCAAAGTATTGAAACCTACTTTGAATATTCATTTTCAAATAGTTTCCTTGACTTCTACAGCTTCTTATACATAATTTACATAGTAAATACAGTAAATACATAGTAAATACTATATCTTCTAAAACTCGAATGGTTGAACAATTTAGTGGAAATAAATAAATATTTAGGTATTGTTGGTGTTTTAGTCAGACTCTGGTTTAAGTTCCCCGTAAATAATAGATATATGTGTATTTTTTATATCTTCAGCATACACATATAATGCATATATTTATGCTCTTGGTCATAAGTTTATTAAATAAGGCCATTAATCTTGTCTGCTCTCTCGAGTATTCCATTTCTATTCATTGGGACTGCTGCTCCCCTTTCTCCTGTCCCTCCCGCTCCCCCTGCCTGAAAAATAATTATTTTATTAGCTAAGCGCACATTTATTTATGTTTCATTCTGGCCTAATTTATTATAGAGATTTTCCAAACAATTATTGTCGTGGATATACACATATATTATAGCATCTACTATATATATGTATAGTATGTGTATTATCTGTTTTATTTTCTATATGTATTATCTTTTCATTTCATGTCTGTTGCTGTTTCTGTTTCAGTTTTATGCGACGCTTTATAAATAAGTGGAATACATTTATATTTAATTAAATATTATTATTTATGGCTGACGCTGGCGCTCAGCACATTTGCGTAATTATATTTATTTAAATATATATATATATATATCTGTATATAATTGCATATATATGGTATATATAGCTTGGCATTTATATAAATTTATTTTGTTGCGGGTGGTTTGGTTTGAGTGGTGGTGGGGCGATGGGGCGGTGGGTGGGGGACTGTCGGTTGTCTAACTGTGTGTGTGGGCGGTCTGCAGAAATGTTTCACTTTGTCTCACAGTTGCGTTTGTGTGTGTGTGTGTGCGTGTGTGTTTGCGGTGCGTGTGTGTGTGTGTGTGCAAACACAGTCAGCCATAAAATTAATTTATTTTTATTATTATTGTTATTATATTTCTTTTGCTGCTTCTTTTGCGACTCTCTTTTTTATGTTTATTATTTCATTCCAATTAAATCTTGTGACTGTTATTATTATTATTATTTTTTTCGCTGAAACAACAACAACTGCAATAAGAAAATATTCTCGACTCTGCGAGTTTTGAGTTTTTTTTTCTATTATTTTTTTTATTTTTGTTGTAGGCAACTTTTGCTTTATTGTTTGCGATTGCTGTTGTTGTTGTTTTAGCTGCTTTGCTGAGCCGTTATTACTTTTATTTATTATTGTTATTGTTGTTGTTGGGGCGCATTAAATTTTATGCTTCTTTGGAAAAACAAAACCCATGGCCATAAAATAAATAAATAAACGTGCAAAAATATTTATATGTTATTTCATTATTTTTGTTGTTATTATTGCTGCTGCTTCTGTTGCTGTTGCTGTGGCATTTCCTGTTTTGGAGCTTTTCAAGTTTTTCTGCGCCAACTGAAAACCGAAACTCGGCAGAGAGACGCAGCTTCAGGCCGGCAGAGCCTGGCTGCTTCCTTATCGTTTGTTGTTGTTGTTGTTGTTTTTGATTAATTATTTATAATGCGCGCAGCTGTTGCGCCGCATAAAAATAAAAATTAAAACTGAAAGCAACCAACACAAAAACAAAAAATAAAATTTCACATTAAAAAAAAGCCGGCTGCCGCAACAATAACACACTCAAACTCAAACACACACACACACACACACTGCAGCAGCAGACCAAGTTGAGCGTGTTTTTATTTTTTTATTTTAATATTTATTATTTTTATTTATTTAATTTACGAGTCCTTCGAAGTTTGCACAGCGAGTGGGCGCACATAAACACACACACACACAGCCACACACACACACACAGACAAACACACACACACACAGATACACACATGCTTGTATACTGGCGCATATATAAATATATATTTTGTATTTATTTATTTACGCTTATTTATTATTTATGCAGCAAATAATAAATTACACAAGTTGCTGTCGCCGTTGCCTGCTTTTTACGGCCTGCTGTAGCTGTGCGTGTGTGTGCCCGTGTGTGTGTGTGTGTGTTTTGGCGCGCCAGCCCCAAGACGGGGCAAAAAGGCAGCACCAAGGAGCGCCAGCAGGATGCCGCGTAAGTTCTTGCTGCCAATGCTGAGCGCCCAAAAAACTTGGCAGGCAAAAAGATACCAGAAACAAGAACACTTTACGACCTAGAGGGTAGCTGCTAGGGGTGTGGGGTTGTTAGGGACCAGGATGGGGGAGGGGGCGTGCACACGTTATAAATTTATAAATTACAATTTCTTTGCTGCTGCGAAAATGTGTGCGAAGCAGAAGAAGAAGAAGGAGCAGCAGCAGCAGGAGTTGATAATTTATTATATATATACAATGCATATATATTTTATTTATAAACGTGAATCGATTTTTATGCGGCAATTAAATGCAAGTTGTTGTTGTTGTTGTACAGACACAGCTGCCCGCCAACTGTCATTTGTCAAGCACTGCAATTATTATAATAATCATAATTATTTATGGCATTACAAATACACAATTACAATTACAATAAAAAAAAAACATACAAAAATGTTGGCTCAGTTTTCCACGTAGTTTTCCAAGGTTTTGTTGTCGCACATTTGTTGTTATTGTCTGTTTGTTTTGTTAGTTTGTGCGGCGCATGCAACACATTGTGTTTTTTTTTATTTATTTTTATTTTTTTTTTTTGGAATTTCTTATTTGTTGTTTATTGTTTGTTGTTGTTTCATTCACGCACACACAAACGACGACGACGACGGCGACGACGACGACGACTTACGTTAAGCGGCACATTCGTTTGTTATTATTGTTATTGCTGTTGCCGTTGCCGTTGTTGTTGCTCTTGTTATTGTTGTTGTCTGGTTTTTCTGCGTGTACGCTGCTCACAAACGTTGCGTTGCATTCACGACGAAAGTTAAATACGAACTGATTGCTCGGCAAAAGTATCTAACAGATACAATGAATGAAACTCGAAACGTCGCTGCCGGCGTCGCAGTCGCGCCACGCAGCGACAGCGCCAGCCAAAGAGAGCCAGAGCGAGAGAGCGCGCGTGCGAGCGCGCGCACACAACGCCACATTTGTTATTCCGGTTTTTTGCGGCGAATTCGCTTTGCGCGCTGTGGTCTTAAGAGCTCGCTGCTCAAGAGAGAGAGCGTATTTTGGGCGCTCTTCGCGTTCCTTTCGATTGCAGGCCGATCTTGCTGAGGCTCCCACTAAACTCAATTAGTGCTTAATTCGTAGCTGGCTGAAATAGGAAAAAAATTATTATTAATTCTATATTCTTATTAGAGTCTCTTTATTGTGCACTGCACTGAGTTGCATAGCAGCCAGCTGCTGTCCAGCTTAAGCTTGGACTTAAGCTTGCGCCTCAGCTTGAACTTGCCGCGCACAAATTGCGTGCGCGGTGGGTGGGAATGGGGTTGGGGGTGGGTGTGGGTGGCAGGGGGTTAAGGGGGTTAATCTAGCAGCCAGCCAACAGCTAACAGCGCCAATAAGGCAAATACATAAAAATCGCGAATAACGTCAAGACACGCATAGCCAAAAACTGCGCCTACTGCAAAACAGGCCGAGTGCAACGACAACAACAACAACAACAATAGCAACGGCAACGGCAACAACAAAAACGACTGCATTCTTTTAGCCGGAAAGAAAGAGAGATGCTGCTGCGAGTGGTCCAGTAAGAAAATGTTGCGAATAGTTTTTAGCGCAACCCCTGACGACGGCATCTTCAGCTTATTGCAGCCATTCATTGTTGTTGCTGCCGCCGCTGCTGGTGCTGGTGCTGGTGCTGCTGCTGCTTAGGCCAACTACTGCGAAAAGAGCACAGAAAAACTACAACGACAACAACAAGCGCTTGGCCACGCCTCCCGCACGAGCCAGCTAACGGCCGCCGCCTGGGTGTGAGCGAGCGCGCACGCTTGGCGCGCTCCCTACACGAACGCACACTGGCGCACGCACACAGTTCAGAGCAGTCAAGCACGCGGCGCTGGTGAGAGGCGAACCCCACCGGACGAGCGTGTGTGTGAGCGAGAGCGAGCCGAGTGCTTGCCGTGGCGCTCTCTTTGACGGCGCTCATTGGCAAGGGCAAAAAGAGCAGCAGCAAAGCCTTATGGAAAAAGAAACGAGAAAAAAATAACAGAAGACTGAAAGAAAAAGCAAGAAGCAGCAAGATGTGCAGCGGCCAAAGAGGAAATGCAAAATGCGAGCGAGCTGTTGTTGTTGTTGCTGTTGTTGCTGCTGGTGACGTCAGCCGGTAGGCGGCGCCACGAACGCATTTTTAATATGCAGCTCACATAGTTGTTGTTTGTAGGCCTCTCAGCTGCTGCTGTTGTTGTTGCTGCTGTTGCTGCTGCTGCTGCTGCTTGCTGCTCCCTCCGCAGGGTACGAGAAAAAACATCGGCCTAGTGGTTGTTGTTGCTGCTAGTTGACATGTGCGCAGCCAATAACAACAACTAAACTAAATCCATGTGTGCGTGCGTTTGTTTTTGTATATTTTGCATATTTTATTTGATTTGCTTTCTCGTTTTTTTGGCCTTTTTTGTGCTTCGTGTGTTTTTGCGAGCCGCTCGCTCGCTTCGTGTTCGACGCCCATTGGCTGGCATTTTAAATATCTATATATATATATATGAATTATATACATTTATATATATATATCTGCGTGTGTGTGTGTAGAAAAAAGCATAGCATCGTAAATATTTATAAGCGCCTGAGCAACTTCGGCCTTCAGCCTTCAGCTTCGGCAAAAACAGACACGAATCTCGGCCAATCGCAAGGGCGCACCAAATTGCGACGTTTGTATTTATTTATGATTTATATTCATTAAAATAAGCAAATTGAAAAGTGCATTTGGTATTGGCTCCGATCTCGCTGAGCGCTAAAGCCAAGGACTTTCTTAATAAGTCAATTAGAAGCGTTTGTCAAAATCCAAGCTGAAAGCTTGGAAATCTGAGATAATTCTGATTCTGATTATAACACACAAAAACAGCACCTTATTTATGCAACTTTATATTTAAATTAAGCACATTTGGCGCTTATTTCAAGTAGGAAAATTCTTCTCTACTTCATTTGTACTTATGCGAACTTAGGACCGAATTTAATTTTCGAAATGTTTCGTTATTTCCTTAAGAATAAAGTAAATGACATTTTCGTGAAGCTTTAATTACACAGCGTTACGAATTATATCCCACTCGTACTTATTCAATGTTCAATTCCTTTTATATTTGCCATCAAAATGCTTTTAACTATTATATTCAAAAACGCTTTTAAAATGAATAAAAAATTTTTGTCTCTTGTGTCATACTGATTTCATACTGTAAATTTATATTAGAAACTCTTAGACACAATCTCCAGCCTAAGGCTCTATTCTTATCCCAATTAATATAAGAACAACGAAATTTGCAATCTGCAGATCCGAAAGAGCTTATATTTATGTTCTTTCGAAACATTTGAAATGCGTTCAAGAGTTTATATAAAACTGCAAATATTTTTGTAGCATACATAACATAATTATATAATAACATATTTTACTTTGAAAAAAACATACTTTGTTGTTTTATTAAGATAACTATATAATTCAAAACTTCCCTTTAATTGCATAGAAAAAATAAACTTAGTTTACTAAGTATATAATAAAAAACTACACTCTTTTGTGGTCAGTTTTAGTAAAAGGTGAATAATTTATTTTAAGTTAGATTAATATAATAACATAGTATGCCGTAAAAAAAGATAGCTAAGCTAACATTTCAGATGACAACAAAATGAAGAATATCAATAGATAAACTCAAAACATTTTTAAAACTATTTTTACAGACTCTAAAAGTACTAAGTTATTAGCGTATGATCTTTATAAAGCCGGTCTTAGTTTTTCTCAACTTTTGGAAAAGTTAACAATTTAAGTAGCTAGAATTAAGCTACTATAGAAATGCAGATGGTTACGCAGATCGTCAGAGACGATTTCAAGATTTAATATAACCAGAATTTCTGGCACTTTTTGCATTCATTGAAGTCAGTTTCTGTTGCGCCCTCGTACGGCGGAAATGAAAGCCCTTTCCGCTTTGACAAGCTCAAAGATGGCAGCCGAAAGAAAAAAAAACTAAAAAAAAGCTAAAAACTGAAGTGGAAAAAAATGGGGAAAACTAGCGAGTATTGGCTTCCGTTTTGCCGTGGCAGCGGCGAGTAGGAAATTTCAAAGTGAAATTATTGAAATAGCGTGAAAAAAGTGTGTGGGCAGCGGTCTGGAAACCACGTTAAAGGACATCCGCCAGCAAAGCGAAAGAGTTTATATTGGCAGCAGCAGCAGCAGCAGCTTCCACTGCTAAACACAAGTCAAAGAAATGGCGACAGGAAATGGACATTGCCACTAGAAAAAAGAAAAAAAAATTTTACAAAATGCAGAGAAGAGAACCCCATCCCGGGAGATGAAGATGAAGTTGCCCGGCGCTGTTACCATAGGCAAATGCTAACCTACAAATCGAAGTGGACAACAAACCACTCAAACTATGGCAGCTCCTGAAAGCGGGCAACTCTCCGAAGAGCTCTTCAAGCGTTCAAAGGACAACAGCAAAGCGAAAACGAGAACGAAAACAAAAGAGTGCAAAGCGTAATCGAGGCTTAAAGATTCGAGTTCGATTCGCCATGAAAGGCTGTCAAAAGGGACGTGCGTGCTGTTCAAGTTACCAAAAAACGTGAAGTTAAAAGAGCTCTCAGGAATATAATATCGTAATGGAAAACTCTTTTTAAAGAGATCTATTCAATGACCACTGATCAAAAGATTAAAAAATGGGCAGCATTTTTAAAGATATCTAGTCAGAAAAGTTTGCGGGCCTCCGATATTATTTGAAGTCTAAAAGTCAAACTTTAGTATCTATGTATTACTCTAGATGTGAGCCGCAATTCGATTTTTTGTTTATAATTAACCGTGTCTGTTGCCCAGAAATCAAATTCGAAATCTTAGCTTATCCTCATTTTACTTAAAGAACATTTTTTGTTTTTATTTTAATTCAACGAACTATGTCGACTCCTATGTTTAATGAAGGAAGCTTCATTAAAAAACTTCTTGAAGATATTTCTCCTTTTTATTAAAAATAAGAGAAATACATATTATTTTGATTAATAGATAATTATGAATACTAAATAGAATATTTAATTACATAAAATAGACAAATATAACACGAACCAAGGTTCTAACAGATATCTGGTTTTAGGAATGGTTAAACCAGGTTTGAAACCGTTATTCCAACCATCTGTAATTCTTTCGGGCTTGTACCTGTATACTTTTTATTATCTAGTTTTTATACTCTTCTATAGGTTCTTTGGCTTTAATGAAACACAATCTTGGATTTTTAATCGTTTAAACAATTTTGTCATTTGGGCAGTATATCCATCTGTAGATAATACAAATAAAAAAATAAAATACAACTATAAAAATAGATACAAATTAACCTTCTCCAGTAAAGAAAAGTGTCCTATTTAAAACAACTCAGTTTGTATTGATTGAAATTCGGGCAAAATATTAACGAAAATTGTTCTTACTCATCAATAATTAGCACAATAATATTAAATTAATATATTTCTTAAATTTTTTGAATAAAATTTAATAATTTCTTATTTTTACACAAAATATTTTGAAGTGTATAACATTTTTCGCAAATCTTACATTTCTATCTTTAACTTCTCTTCAACTTGAATATTAATCGTGATAATTGTGAATAATATTTTGCCTGATTAACGCTTTATATCGCTGCAGAGTTTATTATATTTCGTTGAATATTAATATGAAGTGTATATATTTCAAATAATTTGTTGAGACAATTCTTCAGTTGTATTAAAACATTGGCTTTAAGACAATTTCAATTTATATGTGCAGATTGTTTAAAAATTATATGAAAACACTATATGTATTATTTAATACTACATATTTAATATATTAATACAACATTTATATTATCATTTTAGGTAAACCACGCAAAAATTTGTTTGCTATTCCAGTTAAAATCTGCCTGTGAACCGAGGTTGGAACATTAAAAGAAAATACAAAAACAATAAGAATAGTTTTATATTTAAGCACTGACTATAAGATAATTGTAATTTTATTTTGGGTAAAAGTAAAGTCTTTTAAAAAGAATTAAAGCCGCTTGATCTGCTGAGAAAAACGTGTTTGCCCAGTTTATTCCGTTTCAATACTTGGCACAATCGACTGTAGCATATCATTGTGCTGGACAGGAGAATAATCCGTAGGTGCAAGCACATCCTTTGCGCTTTCTGGCTTTCCACTGCATTGTTTTGACCATGGCGTAACATTTACGTCTACGAGTGCCTTGGTCAAAAGGATTTTTTTGTTTCAGATGCCGCTGCACTCGGAGAATAGCCGGGAATTGTTTACTTCAATCAAGCACCGGCATTGTTCAAATTTATCTAAGGTGAACCATATTGAACTGCAATACAAATTTTCTAAAACTATTCTTGTTTCAATTTGTTTAGCGTGATCGGAATTCTGGAAATTTCTTAAAATGTGTAAAATTCGTATTTAAGCAAACCTTTTACAATCCTACAATTCCTATACAGTTATTTAAATCAGGGCAGCAAACCGTGCTTAAACTGAACATTCATTCTTTTGAAAGTTTTAACCGAAGCCTGAACCGAAACAGTTTTAAAAAGACAGCCGAACCTGAACCCGAAGCAAACCATACTTATCAAAAAATGGTTTCGTTCATAACATTTTTTAATTTGAAACCATTTTTATTTTGTTTTCTTCTTCTTAGAATGTTGAATAAAAAAAAACAGTGGGCAAAATCAATTAATCAATTAATCTATTTTCAGTTTTGTGTCTGAACAAATTCTCAAATGTGACAAGCCTGGTTCATGAACCGAACCCGAAGCCGAACCAACGACATTTTCCTTTTGGATTTGCAGTCCTGGTTTTAATGTTGTTTCTAAAGTATCTAGGCACGCGTACTAAATGCAGCCTATGTGCAAATATTGTAAATTGAGTATAAAAATTGTCTTATAAACATTAAGCATAATTTTTAAAACTATATAATTCTTGAAATATCGGCTTCAAATGTAATACTCAAACTAAGAAATAATGTTCTTTTATTAAAAAAATCTTAGGTCTAATTTAAGTCGAAAAGTTTATGTTTTAAGATTTTAAACTTAAAGAACTTTGTTCTTAGCTCTGCAAAACTGGGTTTTATGATGAAATCAAGTAGAGTTCATGCTCCATTCAAACATATTGAAGTGGAATAATTTTGTTGAGATTCGATGCTGTAATTCTCGGACCTAAAATCGAGTTTCTTATTTTTTTGAGTGTTGCATTTCAACTGCGCCGGGCTCTGTTTAAAGTGTAGATCACGCAAAATCAACGCAGGCGGCCGGCAAAAAAGCAAACCAGCTAAACAACAGCAAACGTTCGAGAAGTACACGGAGCGGGCAGGAGGGGGCTCGGGTGGGTGGGGATGTTGTTGCAACAATGGAAGTAGCCACAGCAGCAGCCCTGCCCGAGGCCTAGGCCTAGGCCTTGGTCAATTGGTTAGTTGCTGCTGTTGCCGTTAGAAAATTGCGCATACGACGCGTTGTCGTAAACAACAAAAACAAAAAAAAAAACAAAAAGAATGTGGAAGCCGCCGCCGCCATCGTCTCCACCTCCGCGCCCCCTTCTCCTGCCCCAACTCCTTCGGCGTAGTCGTCATCGTCGTTGAAGTTTTCTCCAGTTTTATTTCCCAAACGCAACGTGCGCTACCTAACAAAAGAGTTTCTAATGATTTTTGCGCCATGTTTGTGCGGTGTACGCAGTAATCCACCCCGCCCCTACACACACACACTCGCATACCCCTCTATGTGGCCCTTTACTTGCTGGCTCCAGTTGCCTCCTGCTGTCCGTCGCCTTTGCAATTGTTGTTGCTGTTGCAGACGGAAATGAAAATCGAAAGAATTGTTAACCAGCCTCCAACTGGGGCACTGGCTGCGCCTAAGCCTGCCCCACCCCCACCCCCTCGCCCCCTATCTCCTGCTCCTCCCCCTGCCACTCCTTCGCCTGCTCTGCACAATGCAAATAAATTCAATCGATGCTCGGACCCAAGTCGCCGTTGGCCGTTGCCCGTCGTTCTCGTTGTCGTTGTCGTTGTTAAGCTCTCTCCGCCGTACGGGCCGGCATGCATGCATGCGTCAGCTGCATTGCCTGCGCTCGTGGTGGGGTGCTGGGGGCCTGGCAAATTGGCGGGGAGGCTGGGTGCTTGTGTTGCCTCAGCCGCTGCCAAAGTCGTTGGACGCGCGAGTCCTCGGCTGCAGCTGCTCCGGCCCCGGCTCCGGCTCCGGCTCTGGCTACGGCTCTGGCTCCATCTCCATCTCCACCTCCACCTCTAGCGCCTACTGCCGTGCCGTGTGTGTCCAGCAGCCCGCATCGTTGCTAAGCTGCCAAATGAAAATCCTTTCGATGGCAACCCTGGACAAGGCTCAAGCCCAAAACTAACATGGAGGCGGGCTTCTCGAATTTTCCATGCGATTTGCAAGCGCAAAATTTCCGCCAAAAACCAAACAAACAAAAACTAACACACACACAGTCACACACACACACACACACACACACATACACACACATGTGTGCGTGTGTGGCCACAAAGGCGCTGCAGAACAGCCAGCAGGAGGCGGCCAAAGGATGCCGAACGCTGCTGAAAGGAAATGCGCTGTCGCCGTCGACGTCGCCTGCACTTTTCGCTTCCTCTTCTCTAATTTTTCTTTTTATACCCTGTACCCAATTGGGAAATGGCCACAGAAAAGCAAGGCATGATGGTTTTGTGCAAATGCGGCGAGGAACTTCTTAAACTCAGATACTTTAACATCTAAAATTGGACTCAAAAAAGCTAATTTCCTTTTTTTGTTCCAAAGTCGATAAATATCGATGTGCAGTTTATTTTTTATTAAGCAGACCTTGAATATTGTTATAGAATTACACGATTTTTAAGTTTATCGCATAGTATATACAGATTAATTAATTATAATTTTTAAAATTCTTGTACAAATATTATTTATGCATGAGAACTGATCCCAAGTTTTTAGCAGCCATAGCTGCGTCCAAGAAGGATAGATAAAATATTGATTATGAATGAAATATTGTTTATGGTTTTATCCGCCATATACATATTATGTATTTGAATTTGGAATAAACATTGTTCTACGAAAATCATCTTAAAACTTTAATTTAAAAAATCATATGAAAATGGGCGTAATTTTAAACTAGCATAACTTTAACAAAACTACATCGATTTTGTTTAGAAATATATTTTTGTTCGTTGCTTGATCTCTATGTTAATTCTTGACTTAAGTAGTGAAACACAATAAACAGTTAAAATTCATATTTCTTTTAAGCGATTTTAATGCGGTATGGATGTTATTGATAGATAGATTATGATATTGAGATAGAAGAGAGATATTGTTTAGGATTCGTACATGAAATCCAGTCAGTATTTAAATCTGGAAACACAATTTGTTGAAATTGTACACGCAAAATTCCATATATATATATATAAACTGACATAACTCTACCGAAACCGAACCGATTTTTATGTGTTCTCGACTTTGCCTGTATATTAATTCCGCAATTAAATATGGAAAAACTAATTTATGAACGAAACTTATATTCAAATTGTGGTCAACAAATTAAAAAATGGGCCATATATTTTGTTTGAACAAATTCAGCAGATTTTAATAGAAAGCGGAGTTTTGTTCACTTTGCCTCCGGAAGCAATAAATAGGTAGAATATGTGTTATTTTAGCACGCAACTAGGCACAGCGTATCTAGCAGTTAGGCACTCTGGCTTAGAGCACCTTCACCTGTTTTTTTTTCTTTTTGGTTTTTTTGGCTGGTGTTCCTCGAGCGGAAACGCAATTTCCAAGCAGAGGTCCAAGCACAGGCCCAATCACAGGCTCCGGCTCAGGCGCAGGCACAGGCACAGGCACAGGAACAGACGCAGGAGCAGGTCCTGTTTCGTTGCCCGAAAGACAACAAACAAAATTTGGCCAAAGCAACAAACCAAAAATTGTTTGAGCCAAAGCAAAATTCGAACGCTGTTTGCCTATGCAGGCGGGCAACAGGAAGGAACAAGCGGTCAGGTGAAAAACTGGGAGGGGCCGGGAATTGTGCGGGGTCTCTGGCAGGGCCTGGAATTGGGGTATGTGGCAGCTTGAGCTACGAATTGGTTTGCTTTTTTGGTGTTTGATTATGCGCTCGCTGGCTATGCAAAGCAGGTGAGTCGCTGCCGCTGCTCCCCTTTCATTGGCGTTCATTCTTGACTTTGGCTCAGCGGCAGGCCTGTCCATCAGCGGCATTTGGTTCATCATTTCCTTTTCAATGCGCAAAAAAGTCAATTTCACTTGCCACATGCAACGCCCAAAACTATGCAACAAGCAGCGCAACCACAGCAGCCAGCAGCAAAAAACCGAAACCGCAAATTGTCTTCAGCTGACAAGCGCTCATTAAAATCGCATTTAACACGAGCGAGTGCTGGCCAAAAGCCGCAAAGATGCCACCACATTGCCAACAATTATCTGGCTCGGACCCCTCCGCTAGTTATTGTTGTCGTTGTTGTTGTGTGGCATTGTGGCATGCCACTCATCATGCGCTTTGCTCTAACATAAATAAATCTGTAAGCTGAAACTTATCTGCAAAACAAGAGAACCCACCGAAGCTGAAATACCCTAAAAAATCGAATTAACATGTAAAAATATTTTAAAAACTCCAAATACATATACAAAAATTAGTTTATTACACTCAATATTTCCTTATTAAATGTTTTATTCTTATTTCTATTTAAATTTATATAATAATTAATTTGAAATAACTATTTTTATACATTTGCTGGAATTCAAAACTTTGAAATAATTTTGGTTAGAATTTTAAAATGAGATTAATAATTTTAAAACACACACTTTTTAAAAATATTCTTAGCTTAAATTTTTGCGTAAAATGTTGACTATAGACAAGCCAAATCAATTTTTCCATACTTTATGCTCTTTTCGGTCTTCGGAATTTGGCAACGCTTTAATAAATAAAATAATATGCTTTTACTTATGGTTTGATTGATTCTTTGAAAACACAAAATTTTCAATTGATTTTTCATTTAAATTTGGAAAGCAAGTTTTTGTTTTAATTGTTTTTGACAAAACTTGTGCTAATAAAATATTGACAAGCTCATAATTCCAATTCTTCCTTACTTTACCAAGAAGGCCTTTTTGGAGAGTTTCTGCTCTTTAGATTAATTCTGCATTTTAGTTTTATATAAATGTTTTTACATTTGTTTGCCTTAATTGGTGGGAATTTTTACTATTTTTACTCTAGGTAGAATGCTTTTCAGAGTTTATGCTTCCCAATCTTTGCTAAGTGTTCTATTTTAATTATGTTTTTAAATTTATAGGTGCCAGAGTTGTGTGTTAATTTAAATATTTCCAAAAATAAATGTTTTCGAATTTATTTTTGAAACATAGATATATTAACCTCTTACTTAGTGCCAAGCTCAATTTAAAAACGTATTAGTTAATTCCATTAAGCAAGTGCATACAGTAACTAACATACCCACAAATACGCACACACACATTTGCTACTATGTTGTCTCTTGTTTTGTCGCCAGAAAAAAAGCCCTAAAAGCACGCCAGGCCCGCCAGGACCTGCCTGGCATTCAGCCGAGGCATTGTTTATATTACATATATACATTTGTATATATATATATATGGAAAAACATTTTTTTTTCGCCAATTCATGCTGTGCCAGAGGATGTTTGGTGTCCTTAGAATAAATTCCTTTTTAAATACACACATAAATATATATATATATTTTTTATCTCACTTCTGTGTGCGTAAAAATGTATAAAAAAAACCCGGCGTTGTCCTTGTTGAAGTTGCAGCTGAGTGGCTTTTGGCTGTGTGTGTGTGTGTGGCACGCGCGATTTCTGTGGCGCGTGCCTTTTGGGCGCTCGGCAGGAGCAGCAGCTACAACACTTCCTTTGGCCACGGAGACCCTGGAATCCACTGTTGGCATATCGCTCTTAAGTGTTATTTGTCTACGTTTACGCCACTCCCTGTGTGTGTGTGTGTGTGTGTGTGTGTTTGTGTGTGTGTGTGTGTGTGTGTGTGTCAGCGTCTGCTTGTGTCCTGGGCGTGCTCGGGTAATTGTGCCGCTCATATGTGTGAATTAAATGTGCCGTAAAGGATCCCAATTTTCCGGTCACTTAACTGAAAACCGAGAATGTGCCAAAAAGGACACCAGCAGGCGAAGAAAAAAGGAGCAAAGGCGGCGGGCGGGGCAGGACTCGCCGCAAGTAGCGTTGGTGGCGCTCTGGTATGTGTGTTTTCCTAACCCCTTGCTTTCGCTATATTCACGGATCATGTGCTGATTGTTCATTTGCCAAGGACATTGTCTGACAAGTTGGCGGAGCAGCTGCCCGATTAGCAAAGGATTTGTTAATACACCCAACGGAGAGCTTAACACAATGAATAACGTATAAGCCGCAAGTTAACAAGGTTTAGTTGCATTACAGCTGCAAAATTATTTAATGGCGCCTAATTGATTTAAAGAAGAATGCTCAAGTCGAGGGGCAACAAAGGCGCACAGAATATAAAAAATAACCTGCGGCCTTCCGAACATTTGAGCTGCATCTCTGCAACGCCACAGACCAATTCATTTCTGATTGACAAAACTCAACTCAAGCAATACAACCATATACAACTCATCCTATGTTATATAACTTCGCAGTCCCCAACAGGCACACACATATATTGAAAGAGCTGTACAAATTATTGAGGTAATATGATTTACAAAATAAAACCTGCATATCTCAGGCAAATTTGGCTTTATTTTCGAATGATATACCTTTTTAGACTCGTGCGGATAAGGACTTTCGATTGGCATTCAAGAATTCCCATTGTAAATTTTGACCAAATTCGACAAAAATGATAAGGGGTTACATCACGTTTTTTGACAAAATCGCAAAAATTATGAAATCGAAAATTTTAAATGACGATCGTTTCTATAGATTATTACGAGTCGAAAGAGGTGTATCTTTGCAAAATCGGATTACATATGGCCAAGATATAGCCATTAAAGCCATTTTTTAAAAATAAAACCTACATATCTCGGGCAAATTTGGCTTTATTTTCGAATGATATACCTTTTTAGACTCGTACGGATCAGGACTTTCGATTGGCATTCAAGAATTCCCATTGTAAAGTTTGACCAAATTCGACAAAAATGATAAGGGGTTACATCACGTTTTTTGACAAAATCGCAAAAATTATGAAATCGAAAATTTTAAATGACGATCGTTTCTATAGATTATTACGAGTCGAAAGAGGTGTATCTTTGCAAAATCGGATTACATATGGCCAAGATATAGCCATTAAAGCCATTTTTCAAAAATAAAACCTACATATCTCGGGCAAATTTGGCTTTATTTTCGAATGATATACCTTTTTAGACTCGTACGGATCAGGACTTTCGATTGGCATTCAAGAATTCCCATTGTAAAGTTTGACCAAATTCGACAAAAATGATAAGGGTTACATCACGTTTTTGACAAAATCGCAAAAATTATGAAATCGAAAATTTTAAATGACGATCGTTTCTATAGATTATTACGAGTCGAAAGAGGTGTATCTTTTCGAGATCGGATTACAAATAACGGAGATATAGTCGTTTAAAATGTTCTAAGCAACACGGTAATTATTATTAGCTATCCAAGAAACATTCAAATTATCCCGTAAGTAGCAAATTTACGGCGGGTTTTGTATTACTATTTAAATGCCGGCAAGCCTTTAAATAAGAAATTTTCAAATCGTTGGTTCCTGGATGACCCCTATATCCTTGGTAATTATACCAAAGGTATAGTCCTGGTGAATCTAAATCGCCAAATTCTTCCAAAATGCGGAAGAATATGGTCAAAAATATGTATGCCTCTTTTTCAGCTGTCTCCACCCCTTTGTCCCAAAAGCATTTTTTGCAATATTTGATATTGCCCTTCAAAGTATGCAGTAGAATTGTGTGATCGCCGTTATTGTTGAGCTTATGTAGATCATGTTCATCGAGAATGTCGGGTGGAATTTGCACATCGGCGGCCCAAGATTTTATGCAATAGAATTTTGCACATCAAATTTATTTTTAGTTTAAAATTGTAACCCTGTTAGTATGCAATAGAATTGTGAACATTTCATTTCTTATTTTCGTCCTCCAGACAATTCTTTTGCCTGGTACTTAGCTTAAAATTTTTAAGAAAATCTTGCACATCGACGACCAAAACTTTTACCTTATAAGTATGCAATACAATTTTGCACTTTCCATTTGATTTTATCGACCTCCTGACAATTCTGTTCGCATGGTACTTTAGTTGGAATTTTTCAGAAAATCTTACACATCGACGGCCAAAAATAGTTACCTTGAAAGTATGCAATAGAATTTTGCACTTTAAATTTATTTTTAGTTTAAAATTGTAACCTTGTAAGTATGCAATAGAATTGTGAACATTTCACTTCCTATTTTCGTCCTCCAGACAATTCTGTTTGCCTGGTACTTAGGTTAAAATTTTTAAGAAAATCTTGCACATCGAGGGCCGAAATTTTTACCTTGAAAGTATGCAACACAATTTTGCACTTTCCATTTGATTTTATCGACCTCCTGACAATTCTGTTCGCTTGGTACTTTAGTTGGAATTTTTAAGAAAATCTTACACATCGACGGCCAAAAATAATTACCTTGAAAGTATGCAATAGAATTTTGCACTTTAAATTTATTTTTAGTTTAAAATTGTAACCTTGTAAGTATGCAATAGAATTGTGAACATTTCACTTCTTATTTTCGTCCTCCAGACAATTCTGTTTGCCTGGTACTTAGGTTAAAATTTTTAGGAAAATCTTGCACATCGACGGCCAAAACTTTTACCTTATAAGTATGCAATACAGTTTTGCACTTTCCATTTGATTTTATCGACCTCCTGACAATTCTGTTTGCTTGGTACCTTAGTTGGAATTTTTAAGAAATTCTTACACTTCGACGGCCAAAAATAATTACCTTGAAAGTATGCAATAGAATTTTGCACTTTTGATTTCTTTTTAAGAAGTTCCTGACGATTCTGTTCGCTGTAAACTTTGGTTAACATTTTTGCGAAAATCTTGCGCAGAGGCGGTTCAAAATGTTTACCTTGAAAGTAGGCAATGAAAGTTTTCTCATTTCATTTCATTTTACCGATATCCTAACAATTCTGATCGCCTAGTACTTTATCTTGAATTTTTAATAGAATCTTGCAACATCGACGGCCAAAATTGTTACCATGAAAGTATGCAATACAATTTTGCACTTTTCTTTTCATTTTATCAACCTACTGACGATTCTAAAAAACGGCTTCACAAAAATTACCCTTGAAACTAAAAACACAGTTTTTTTTATTTCATTTTAAAATTTGTTTATTAAATTTTTTTTACATACTTATAAATATTGTGATTTTAATTTTTTTATTTGTATTTCTCTTATAACCGTAGTGATATATACATTTCTTATATTTATTTTTTTATTTCTATATTTTAACAAACTCTTTGTGATATTTAATTATAATATTTTAATAAGCTTTTATAAACATATACACATAAACTCATCTCGGTAGCCTGAAAGATAAAAGTTCACTTTTTAATCAATTGTGCTTAAGTATTGTTTAAATAAATGCATACTTACCAAAGTTTTTCGCCGCCTCTCTGCTGTTTCCGCTCGTATTTCGCCTTGAATTACTGCTCCAATCTGAAAATATACGAAATTAAGAAAGTTAGAGGCATAATAACTAGGCATAATTTCACCATTTACAGGATGCCTTAAAAGTTTCTTGGACAATTCATAGTGCTTCCCGTGTTGCCAAAAAATATGTTAAATGTCTATATTTGGATACACATCTTTCGACCCTAAATACTCTACAGAATCGATTGCCATTAAAAAGTTTTGATTTCAGAATTATCATTTTTCTTATCATTTTTGTAGAATTTGGGCAAAATTTAGAATGAGAATTTTTGAATGCTAATCACTCCACAATATAGGCTTATTTGGCCGAGATGTGAACGTTTTACATATTGGCCTTATGGTTCCGTAGTTGTTAATATGATATCAGACAAGTTAGATAATTTATGCTTTGTCCTTCGACAATTGAATTTATTTCAAAATAATAGCTGAACCCAAAAATCTGAATCCGTTTTGATCCTTCTTGTAAGCTAATTATTTTGATTTATCTTTTAAAGTGCATTCAAATACAAAACCCGGCAATATGAATAATTTTCAAGGCTCGAAAATACATGTGAAGTACTTATTAGCCAGATCATCTCACTTATTGCACATATATATAGCACATATAGCATATGTATACGCGCAGATTTAAGCCCAAGGCTCGAATGTGAAAAGCCCTTGGCATCTGGTGCATTTATGCACGGCTCTTAAGCTCCTTAGTGTTTTCAACAGGCGGTGAGATGTTGTCGACAGGACCGCAAGAATTAACCGCCAACGGGTCGTTGTGATAAGCCAGCATCTTGGAAGCCGGCCACAGACACATCGCAGCCAGTCAAAACCGAGTTCTGTTGCCCGACCGCATAATTACCTCGCTTGCAGGGGCTCATGACAATTTAACTGCCTCACATAATGTGACGGGCACCGCACAGAGATGCACACACACACAGACACACATAGGACACACAGGACATCTCCGGCAGGCAGTTAGGTGTCCGGCAAATGTTATCCTTTGCGGTTTACACATTCCCATTTGTCGCTCTGAGGTGTCCGCAAGTCCGGATATCCGACAGCCAAACATTGTTTTTAATATAAACAAAGTAAAACAAATTAGCGGCAACAAGCCAAAAAAAGGGCTAAAAACAAAGAGCTGAAAAAAGGGCAAGACACGAAGCGAAAGACCAACAGAGCTGTCAGCGGGTTGCCAGTGTGTGAAATGGCTTTTTATTTAAATACCCTTCCAAAAGCATACATCAGCTATGAGAATAAATGCGGACTCAGAAAAGACATGTTCAATAAGGTATAACAATACATCTGTGGTGTATTCAGCCATTTAAAGCTTATTATGATAAATAATTTCCTATGAATCAGGAGTCAATATCTTTCCGATATTGCTCGAGATTTAGATTTAATTTAATTTAAATTAACATGTGCATATTTCGAGCAACTAAAGCGATATCTTCGAATGATTTACCTTTTTAGACTCGAGCGGATCGGGACTATCGATTGGCATTCAAAAATTTCGATTCTAATCACGTTTCTTGGCTAGTTCGGACCAGATTTGCCTGATATATAGTAGTTTTTGCCAAAACTGGATCGATTCTAAAATGAGAAAATTTTGATTTCAATCGATTATATAGACAATTTCAGAGGCATACTTTTGCAAGATAGGACTTCAACTATGCGAGCTATGATCATTTTGAAATTTGAATAATGAAGGATAAAGGAGTTATTTATATCGATCTAAACACAAGTCTATTATTATATGGAAAGTAGTTTCACTTGGAACATATTTTGGTGTTAAAGAAGTACAAATACAATGAGAACAAAACTGAATATATTTGTGTTACGAATAAACACCAAAATGTTAAAAGATATCGAAGAACTTGCACGAAAGAGTATTCGCAGATCGGTGGCCCACAGTTAACTTTTCGCATTCGTTTTTCATATGTTATCCTTTGGCGGACACTTCATTATGCGGTTAGACGAAGAGGAAAAAATGTTTTTTTTACTGAGAAGCAGACAAACCCGCTTTATATATATATTTTTATATCCATATGTATTATATGTATTTTTAATATAGTAATAAAAAAGGGAGGACACGCTGCAAGCGTTTTTTGCCTTCCGGGTTTTTTTTGCAGCTGTTAATTGTTTTGAGTTAATTTAATGCCAACAAGGATCATCAGCGGTTGTGTTAAAGGACAAACGTGTGCTGCTAATTACCAACGACCAACAACAAGGACATAAAGGACACGTGCAAAGTGGGCACATGTGGGAAGGGGCGGGGCGAGGTGGCGCTCGCTTTGGCCAAAGCCAAACGCACATTAATGAACTGTAACTGTAACTGGACGAGGACGAAGGCGAAGAAAGGGGGCGGAGCAGGGGCAAAGGTGGGGAGGCATGTGTGGAGCAGCGGCAGCTCGTAAAGGACGTCGTCGCTTTGCTGCGCCGCAGTTAATTAGGAAATTAAATTGAGTAAAGTGCTTGAGCGTTTTGCTTGTTTGCCTGCGCCCTGCGAGAGAGAGAGAGTGTGCGTGTGTGTGTTGTGTGTGTGTTGTGTGTGCACACACACTCTTCAAAAATAATTTAGCATGAGTAAAAAAGTGTGCGATTTAAGCGCCTTAGCTGCTATCTCGCTCTGTCACGCTTGCATGATTGATCTATGGCTGATGCCGACCAGCAGCTGCCCCCCCCCTCCCATTCCCACCCCTTCTTTCCCCCTTCTCTCTCAGGCAGTTTCTTGCAAGCAGGCTCCTGTTACTGCCTCCGCTGCAGTCCTTCGCCTGCGCCCTGCTGTGCCTGCTCGGCACACCCACTTTTCCGCCTGCCCCGTCCGCCCCTGCCTCCTGTGGCACTTATGTACAAGTGGGCTACGCTGTGCGTTGCCTACTTTTAGGCGCCTGCCATTCATTTTCATTTGCCCAGTGCATTTTTGCGCCTCTTTCGCCACGTTCTCGCACTCGACCCACACCACAGTGGCAGAGGGGGGCAGAGGGGGTTTGGGGGGGGCTCAGCAGGCTGCTCCAGTGGTTCGTCTTCGTGGCAATTGCTCTTATCGCTTGTTGCCGTTAGTTTTTGGTATATAACGCGTGCCGAGAACGCATCCAACTGGCTGGCTGAAAGGCGGAGCCACCGGCGGCCTGTGGGCATGTGGTGCACTGTGGTTGCTTCAAAAATGTGCGTGTGTGCGTGTGTGTGTGCGTGTATTTTGTTAGGCTGCATTTCCTTAGCCTTAGCTATCAGCTTCTCCCTCTCGCTGCTCGCTTCTCGCTTCTCGCTTTTTGCCTCTTGTCACTCGCTGTCGCCGTCGCTCGCGTGTTCGATTTGGCAGCATAAAAATCGAGGCCATTAATTATAATGGATATGGATATGGATATGGATATGCGATATATGCATTTCTCTTCGCACTTGACCGATGGCTGAGCTGGGCTTATATCAACTTTATGCGCTGACAGCGCTCTGCAAAATTAACAACACAAAAAATAGCAAAAAAATCTCTGCGCATCAATCAAACGGCAAGTCATGCTAAATTATATCAGACACAGACGGCGGCGCATCAACTTAAAATTACTGCATAAAAGTTGTCCCGAAAAGCCAGCCAAAACTCAAACTAATCTCCATTACTATTTTGGTCGTGTAAAATATGACGCAACTCGAATACACTTGCGATTGCTCTGAAGAAATCCCAACAAACAATATTAAATAGTGCTTGAAATCTAAGGAAATCAAATGAATTATGAATTAATTTCAAAGTTGAAATTTTATATCATTTCAGATGTTAGTCAATACTCGTATCAGGAATTGTCTGTGTTTTTAACATAATAGTTAGTTTAAAAAAATATAAATTAATATTTAAATATTTATACATATTGTCATAATATACGAATTAAATTTAAATGAGTGTTGCTTAAAATAAACTATCCTATAAAAAATGTGTAACAAATAATAAGCTCTCCTTCTAATAGTATAAATTGTAAGAATTCAGAAATTCTTCAAATAGTTTCCCAGCAGAGCTTTGTAAGGATTCCTTATATTTATATTAATCTTTTTCAATGTATATTTATAAATATAAATATGTATTAGAACTATTATATATCAATTGTAGTGTAAAATAAAAAAAGGAAGAATTCTATCTATCTATTCTATGTATTTTAATTTTGAAGGTATATTTTTAAGTACACACATACATTATATTAAAAATGCGTATAATTGTTGCTTATAAAATAAATTCAAATTAATTCTTAACAAGATAATTTAAAATGTCAAAAACAAGAAAATTAAGAGTTTCCGCTGAGGTTTGCCTTGTTGTTGAATTATTAAATAACAAAATCTAGTTTCATCCTAAAGAACGGATTAGATTATGCTCCGTTATTCAATGTTTAAAGTACGTCTATTTAAATTTCGTTAGCTAAAATACCTTCAGGAAAACGGTTAGAAATATGAGAGCAGTGGGAAATTGTTCAACATATCTTGCACACATATGTTAAAGAAAAAGTCAGCCTAGGCGCCAGGGAAACCTAAATCACATAAGCTCGGCTGGCAACAGCTTTGACTATAAATTGAATAACCTTATTGGCCATTGTAATTTCGAAGAAATACTCTATGCTCCGCTCTCAGTCGCCAAATAAAAAAGGATATTTGCATTTTTGTATGCTACAAATGGCAAATAGAAAATGTTTTAGCGGAAATTTGATTTGAAAAAGCGTTTTGCCGGCAAATAAATGAGATTATGTGCTGCCAAAATGTAGAGGACACTAACGTGTCCACTGTCCAGGGCTCCTCTGGTCTGCGCTGCTCTCCTGTGCTCAGCTCGGGGCAATCGAGGCATTAAAAAATGCAAAAAATTATATATCAAAGCAGCCGAGGAAGGAAACGGATGACGACGACGACGACGTCGATGACGACGAGGACGAGAACGAGCCCGGACAGGTCCGCTGCACGTCATATGAAATTATTATATCGCACACACACAAGCACGACATTGAGGATATTCCTACGTGCTCTGTCTGCCAAGTGGCAGGGGCCAAAAGCAAACCTTGGCCCGGCCAGCAGAAAAGAAAAAAATTCAATAAAAAAAAACTCGAAATTTCGTTAGAAAATTGCAAAAAATTACATACATGACGTATGTGCAACAAAAAAACGCAATAAAAAACTAACCAAAGACACAAACAAGTGAAGCGAACGCTAACGCTATCGACGACATCCGTCAGGCAGGAGGAGGGTGGGTGAGAAGGGGAGGTGGGGGTTAGTGGGTAGCTCGCCAGGGAGGTCCAAGAGAGCTTAGGTTAATGCACAAGGCCGCCAAACTAGCACGAATGCACGGAGACCGCGGGGACGCGGACAACTGCGTGCTGATGGACATATGTCGCGGCTATGGGGCGTATACTTAATTTTCGAAATGAGGGATAAGACAGCTACGGCCAAAGCATCTATTTTTAATTAAAACCTTTGCTTGAAACTATACGCGATCCAGCATCTTTTTTTTCAAAATTGCAACAGAGGCCGCAGAGCATCATAAACAATTTTAATACCTATTTATATATACCATATATACCTTTTATATTATATTTTTCCAGCGGTGCGAAGCATTATGGAGCATTTAACAATAAAAACAGTTGAATGAAACATGAACAGAAATTCAATGTATTTTTACAAGTTTTGAGAGTGCTGAAATAAATAGAAACTTTCAACCTGAACTATATGATCTCGTATATGCCTACATTATATAAAGTGTTGGATTTTTTGCGGAATATGACAAAGTATCTATGTAGTTATATGTTTACTTACCTTAGTACAGCCAAATAATTGACGTCCTCAAATGAACGAGGCCCCAGTTGCAGACACGCCCACTGCCGGCGGCGCAAACCCGCAACAAATATATATTTTGTGAGATCACAGTTTAAGTCTCATTGGCTTAGGTTTGACAGCCACTAGCCTCTAATCAAGCTAGCTCTTTATAGCTCTTCTTGGGATTGGAGCTAAAAATGGATTTGGAATCGACATTTTGAATCGAAAATGGAATTGCAATTGAAGTTTTGATTCTAAAATAATAGTTGAATCGAGGTTTTATCTTAAGATATTTGAAAGCTGATTTTTATGCATTAAATTGCTGCAAACCCTTTAAACAAATGTCCTTGGTTCGGTGCATGGCTATAAGTTGGTTAATAAAAATAATACATATGTATTTTTTATCAGTTTCTATAAACAGTCTTGTAATAAATTCTTAACTATGCTAAGGCAATATAAATATATATATAATATTGCTCATTTATTTTGAAAGACTTTAAATGAAAGATCGGCTAAAAATTCGAACTCCGGGTTGGCATCGGCTCGCTATATATAATCAGCTTCACACACATTGCATTTAGGTACCTTGATTCGATATGTTTTTCTCTCGCTTGTTTGTTTGATTCGCATTCGCTTTGGCGAGCAATTAACGTTTTGTTCATTTACAGCGGCTAATGAAAGAGATCTTAATAAATCAACTTTCAGCTTTAATCAGAGCTGAGTGTGTGTGGGTGGCGCCCCACCCCTAGCCCTACCCCTGTCCTGGCTCACCTGTTTCACCCCATAATAAGCGAGAGACAATGCGCGCTCCGCCCCACAAGTTCATATATCAAAAGCAATGCTGCCCCCACCCAACCACCCCCTTTTCCGCATGTCTGCAATTTTCAAGTGTTTTATACATTTTTTAAATGTAGATGTGTGTGTGTGTGTGTGTGTGTGTGAGCACATGTAAGCTTAGGGGGCGGGGCGAGTTCAATCTGAACCAGCTAGACAGATCCTTCGAACACTTATCGCATTCAACATCATTTGCATGCGCGTGTTTTTTAAGCGCGCCAAATGAAAATGAAAAACGTGCAACAAATAAAATCATGAAATAAATTAGAGAAATACGAGTACAACGGCGGGGAGAGGGGGCCAAAGGGGTGCACTGCCAGCCGGAAATGTTAGATGCCGGCCGAAAAACACCGCTGGCAAGCAGGACCCGACTGCGCTATACACTGTTCGCGGCTTAATTCAAGCTCAAGTCGATTCAAGGACACTTTTGATTTATTCCAAATTGAAGGGCTTCTCAAATTTTGTAATCTTCAATTAATTTATAATTTTAGTCCAAGTTTTAGATAAGCTGAGACAAATTTAACTATTAAATTCCTGCCAAATTTGGTGTCTCTAGCATTCAAACTGTGGCAAATGTAAATTTTTAAATTGGGCGACGCCCCTTTTGACAATTAAAATGTTGCATACACTCAGAAAAAATGCAGTATCCTATTATAAAATTATAAATGTTATTTCTAAATTCAAGTACAATATGTTTACTTGAAGCAGGTTTTTCAAAATTCCAAAATTCTTCTATATAAAATTTTAACTTATCGAGAACATTTTGAAAAAGCTGCGACAACCTGTTATCTGAAGAGAGACAAACTTCACTGGATGTTGAACCGAAGAAGTAAGCTTCCATTACGGTGCAAAACTCAAATCTACCAGCAAATCATTGCGCCAACTTGGAGATATGGCATCCAGATTTGGGGCACAGCTGCCAAATCAAACAGAAGACGTTTCCAGACAATCCAAAATAAAGCTTTACGCCTAATAACTGGCTGCAGCTGGTATGTCAGTAATCTGACCCTTCACAGAGATCTGAATATTACGCTAATAGAAGATCAGATCTCTTTCTACTCCAGTCGCTATAACGAAAGACTGATAAACCACCAAAACAGATCTGCACAAGCCCTTGTCGGATCTATTCCTATAAATAGACTGAAGAAAAGACACTTCGGTCTTTTACAAAACAATTAAAAACAATTCTTAAGAAGACAGCTTAGCCTTAACCTTATGTAGAGCAGGAGAAAATAAACTAAGAAACAAACATTGTTAAATGCAAATTTTGAAGCATGTACTTGTTTAAAAACTCATATTATCTGTTAATATAATAAAGATTTTCATAATAAAAAAAATAAAAAAAAAAAAATATAAAATTTTAGTTCAGTTCTCAATCTAGGAAACCTTTTAATTTAATAAAGAACATTTCATAAATTTTTTTAAAGTCTAAGATTGTTGTCATAAGTATTTTTAAAATCAAGAATGAATCCTGTTTAATTTAAGAATATCAAGAAAGAAATGCACTTGAAATTTGAAGACTAAAATGGATTGCTTGGAAAAGTGGGCGTGGCCAAGAAATGGCAATACTATATGTAAAGCGGCTTTATACGAGCTCATAAATTCGAAGTAAAATAAATAAATAATTTCTAATTCTAAAAGACGAACGGCGGGACGGAGGGATAAACGAACGGGATGACAACAAACGCATATACAATTTTTGCGCCCCTGTAAACAGAGTATGCAAATCTATATAGTATATATATATATATATGTTTATATGCCAACAAATATGCGGGCAAGCAGACAGTTTTCTAGTTGATTTTTTGCAATCTGCAGTTTTCTGGCGCTGCTTTGAACGGAACGTCGGAAATGTTGCTACAAGTCCCCAAAACGCCAAACCCCGAGTCCTGGCCTCTCCTGGCCTGGCCTGGCCTGGCTTGGAGCCCCTCAGCCGTCGTCGTCTGTCTGGAGCTGAGGCTGCACCCGAGACTCAAACCCGCCTCCCGTCCAGCTCCTCACTTGACTGCAGCAGTGACTGCTCCCCCTGCTCCCCCGGCTCCTGCCCCTGTCTGGTCACGTAGTCCACGCTAGCCTCGTGTCCTTCAGTTGGCAACACCTCGCGACGCATTTGTGGCATGCGACCAGCGGCGGCAGCCACCACCGCGTTTAATCAGCGCCAGCAGCCGTCGCGGCGTCGTCTGCTTCTTCTTGGCCATCAGCATTTATTGTTGCTAGTGGCCAGCGTCGTCTCGGCCGGCGTCGCTGCCAGCGTCGCTGCCTTGGTGTTGTTGTTTAGATTTCTTTGTCCCTACGTACATATTTTTGGCTGTTTTTGGTGGCTCACCCGTTTCAATATTTGCACTGGCAGTTGCCACACGCCACATGCCACATGCTCCGTGGTTGCTGCCATTATTTCCTGCTGTGTCTGTGCCACCTCCTCCCCCTCCCCCTCCTCCTCCTCCTCGTGCGCTGCTCTATCATATATCATGTTCAGGCCCAACACCTTGCCGCCCCCGCCCCTCGCCTTGGCCCCTTGAATTCGGACTAAGCTTGGAAAAGACTCAAACTTTCTCCTCGGCCAAACGCTTTTTATGCATTTTCCATTATTTCGTATTTTCAATTTTCGATTTACCAATTTTTTATATACACTGCGCAAAGTAAGGTAGCGGGCGTGTTGGTTTCTTTCCATTTTCTTCTTAAGATTTAAACACCTTTTTGATGTTTAAATTAGACTCGAAATATTCTTGATTATCTTAATCTACCCCAAATGTTGCATAAATGGAAATTAAAATAATTATTTTACGAATGTATTTAAGTTAACTATAAACTTATTCAATTTAAATAATTAATTTAAAATGTATGATAACATAGTTTGTTTCAGTCTGTTTATTTCATTATTAAGAGAGTGTTTTTTAATCATTTAATGCTGCATTTTAATCATTTTAATCATTTTAATTCAGTTAATGCTGCAACTGAGGTCGGGCAATAGACATTTTTGGGAAAATAAATCAAACAGTTTTAAAAGATAAATGATAAGAAAAGATAATGATTTTAAAATATTGGCATTCTGTGTTTTCATCTGTTTGCAGTCTCGCTTGTAATAAGAATTTTATTCTCAAGTTGATAAATTTCCATACTCCCACTTGACTTAAACGAAACATTCTTCGTTTTTCTCTGAGTGTATAAACACCAAATGCACAATACATATAGACTCGTGTCTATAAGCAGCAGATAAAGTTGGAGAATCTCGCTCTCTTAGTGTTTAGCTCTATAAATACACTGTGAACAGGGTAGCGCGTTCTTAAACGTTTGTTTTTGCTCCGCCAATTAATCTAGCTGGTTATTTCGAGTTATTTTCCCACATTTCGTATAGCTTTTCACGAGTTTCCATTGGGTAACTTTAAGCATCGAATTTGCTTTAAGGCAACAATTAGTTGCTTTTTGGACGCAGTGCAACATGTGGCAGGCAGCTGCAGCGGCGCGTGCCTGGCTGCCCTTTGGGGTGTGAACCACTTGACAAATCTTTAAGCAATAAACGCCACACACTCGCACACACACACACACAGACTGCAGTGGGGCTTGGCATGTGGCATGCATGCTGCAATAAACATGCAGCAAGTGGCAAGACGCCGCACGGCACAGCACAAATCTGAATGTGCCGCACACGAAGAAACAAACACACAGCCGGGCTAGCAGCCAGCAAGGACTCGACAAGGACTCGGCAAGGACCTGCTCCGCCTGCTCAGACAACAATTTGTAAGCCAACACACAGCCAATTAACCAACAAGAAGCAGCAGTGGCAGTGGCCAGTGGCGAGTGGCAAGCGGCAAGTGGCTTCTGTGCAACACACACACACACACACACATGCAACGTTTTGTGGCATGAGCTCTCTGACTCTGACTCTGACTTCTCCGGCAGTCGGAATAATTTTTCAAAGCATTGCCTGGACACTTTGGGGCGCCACTTGCTGCTGCTTAGCCTGCCACTGCCCCTCTGCCCCTGCCCCTCTGCCCCTCTGGTGGCACATGCCACAACTGTGTGTCAAGGTCGTCTGCTGCTGCTGCCTGCTCCAAGACGATGCCCATGTTGAGGACAACACCAACGTCTCCATCTCACTGAGGCCACTGTGAACTGCAGCGTGTGTGTGTGTGTGTGTGTGCGTGTGTGTGTGTGTGCCTGTATGTGTGTGTGAGTTGTAGCCAAGCTGGCTTTGGCTTTGGCTGTCTGGGCCCAGGCATTTGCCGCAGACATTCTTGGGGAATACCTTTTGGCAACTCAGACTTGTCTGCCTGCTGTGTGTGTGAGTGTGTGTGTGAGTGTGTGTGTGTGCTACTTATGGCTGCTACAATTGCTGCTGTTGTTGTTGTTGACTTGCTGGCTTTGTTCGCATTTATTACCCCCCTTCCCCTCCCCCTTGTCGCCCTGTCAGCCACAATTTGACTCTCGAAAATTGTGTGAAAATTGTTTTTCTTGTTTTCTTGCAACTTGTTGTTGCTGCTGCTGTTGTTGCCGTTGTCTGCCCCTTTGCCTTTTTGTTTAAGATTCTGTGGCTTGTGCATTTGTAAATAATCTTGTTTTACATCGCACGGAGTCTGTCCGTCCGGCTGTCCGCACTGTCCGGTGCTCGATTCCGGTCAACTTTTGGGGCGGACCGGACGGCTGCATAATTTATGTGTGAAAAGTGCGAGTGTGTGTGCGAGAGTGTGTTTGATTTTGGCTTAAGAATTTTGCCCAACTTACAAGTGAGTGTGTGTGTGGGCGTGTGTGCGTGTGTGTGGCAACTTGAGTCAATTATGCTGCATGGATATCAAGTTAGCAAATTAAATGCTCTTTGCCTGCCACAAAACTGATTGGCTTTAAATAAACACATTAATTGGTTTACTTTTGGTAGGCACTGTGTGCGACTCTTAGCGCCCAACATTTTCTTGGCGATTAGGGCGGGATTATTGCCCTGCATTAGTGCGGCAGCTTCAAAAGCCAACAAGTGGCAGCGTGGCGGTCGGGTGTAACCGTCCACGAGCAACTTTTGTGCATTCCCTACAGGGGGTCATCTTTAATCCGCCTGCCGACCTTGGTCTATCTAGCTGGCAAACAGACGGACGGACAGCTTGCGGAAATTGCCCTAACCCAATATACAGAATTTCTCTTTATTTTTCTTTTTACTTATTTTGTTTTAATGCGATTTTAAATATTCTCTGAATTATTTGATTGTTTTTGATGTTCTATGAATTTCTTTTACTCTCACCTTTTAACTTCGTATTCTATATAAATTGTTAATGGGATATTATCAGGAACTCAAACACAATCTTTATTAGCTGGCTTCATGCTGAAAAACATCTGAATTATAAAGTATGGAAAATGGAGAAACAAAATAATTCTAGTGATATTGCAGTTTTATGCAAACGTTGTCAGAAAGTAACATATTTTCTTTTAAAGTTTTTATTTATTGTTTTGCAAGATTTCGCTGCCTTATGAACAATATGTTACGTTACAATAAGGTTCAATAAAGTTTTGTTATGTTTATAAAAGTTTTACTTTTTTATATTAATTCATTTCTAATATTATTATCTTTTTTCCAAATGATAATTTATTTTTTACAATATATTCAATGAGTTGAAATGTGTAAGCACGGAGTGAACTCTTCCAAGCATTTTTTAATATTGTTTACTGTATTTTAAAGTTGCTTTTTTGAACTATTTTTGCATTTGGCCACTATCTTCTTATGCTATGTATATACTATTTTTATTTCGTGAACGAGTTTTAAACCTTTTTTAACATTGTATTCGAATTGTAAGCTTTACTAAGTCGAGTGGAGGAAATGACAGAAAGCAGCCAAGAGCTCCAATCCGAGTCCCTGTCCGGCTTCCCTGAGAAAATCGACTCGTTTTCTCGGGAAATTGTTTTCAGGGAACTCTAGAGTTTGGACTGTCTTTTCACTGAGAAGGAAACATGAAAACTTCCTGAACATAAGACACTTAATTCCATTACAGACAATCTAACTATTATAAGGATGGGGAAAATTAAGTTAAAGCTACGCAAATCTGTATTTGGGAACATGAACTTTTTGCTTGATTTTATTTTTGTACATAAAAAAATATACATTTTTATGTAAAAATTACTTATAAGAATAAGAATATATGTATACGTAAATGATACCAGATGTGCCGAAAATTAAATACCCTTGTCAACATATGAGAAATATGGGCTGTACATCTAGATTTAACTATGTTTCCCCACGACTATATGGAGACTATATTATATCAAAGCTATTTTCAGCAAGTCATCAAGTTCAAGAATATCTAGACTTATGGAGTCAATTCCTTTTTATGTGTTTTGCATATAATATATATATTCAGCTTTTATGCTCAAAGCACATTCAATAAATGACACATAGAAAGCGCCAAGTTGCAATCCACAAAATTGCCATCGAACAGCGCCCACAAAGGCACAGGTGGTTGTCCGCAATAAATACCTAGAGTGCTTATCTTTGCTATCCTATACAGGCACCACTCATGGTCAGCGCATGCGTTCCACTTCACATACCTAAGTTTCTTAAAAAAAAGTATTATACTAAGCAGCAATTGCAAGCTTTCAAAATACCTTAAATGTGTCAAAACTAAATTGTTGATAATTGCTCGATGTTATTTTATCTAACAAAGTTTTGGCAGTTGAAAGTTTCGGAAAAGTATTTACTTTGAATTTGGGAACTTTACAAGTCAGAATTTTTCTAATTCCAAACTAGATTTTCGACAGAAAAATTTATGCGAGTTTGCATGACCGAGAGAGAATAATATGAATTCAAAAGATTACTATGAATATGAGTATAAATACGAATGAACAAAAACCAAATTGATTTCAAGAGTCCACATTGGCAGATCATAAATAAACTGAAATAATAGTTTAAATTTCTTGCGTAATCTCGAATTCGGGGCTTGCCCTTGAATAAGCATACATGTGCATAGTGAAGATAACATTGTGCATAATCATATGATCTTACATATAGCCAATAGACGCGCCTGATCAGCCACAATAGCTGTGACTATCAGCGAGATCCAACATACGTATACAAGATTACAATCATTCCCCGGACTTATGAGCAACAATCGCAATCCGGGGGACAGCTCATGCGCGGTTCCAAAGTGCGTCCACCGACAGCGGGCATTACGTAGTTTCCAAGCGATTCCGAGTTATTTAGACGCCGCCACAAAAAACAAAAAAAAGTACCCATAAAATCGAACGATAAGAAATTATCAAGAGTGATTACGAGAGAGAGAGAGAGCGAGAGAGGGAGATTTTGAGCGAGCGAGAGAGAGCAAGCCCCTGGCTGAACCGCAGACACATAAAAGGCATTGAGACATAAATATATACTATGAATGCTATATTTATGTACACGCCAAACATGGGCAGCATTAGAAATCCAACGGAATCCAGTCTTATCTGCGGACATGTTCTATGCGTTATCAGCCCGCGCTGAGCGTCGTCGGGCCATCCGATTTTTATTTTTTTCATTTTGATTCAGTTCGGTTTTAGCAACAGCCCGGAGCGGTCTACAGAGAAATATTGGAAAACCAGCTAAGCCAAATTCAATTTGAAAGTGCTCAATTAATGTTAGCTAACAATTAAAGCATAAATCAAATAAATCAAATAAAAATAAAATATAGCAAAATATTAAATAAAATATAAAAGACATAAAATAAGTATATAAAAAATTATAATTAGATGTTATGTACACACATATATAATCACACACAATTTGCCTGACTGATAAGCGACAGCTTAGTGCATGCAAAAATAAAAATAATATATATTATTATTGTTAAAATAAAAAAACAACAAATTCAAAACGCGTTGCAACTTTTGAACTCTCCGCTGAGATGATTTCCCATACAGTGAGGTAAGCCAAAAATGCAGAGAAGCTCTATAAAGCAACATGTGCCGAGATATCAGCAGCATTATACAAATTAAAAATAATAATACAAAATGAAATAAAATCATTATAAACATGTGAGAATGCTGCCGTCGGGTGTAACCTACTGCGCAATACTTCGTAAACCGAATAATAGCAGCTTAAAACAGACGAAAACGGTCTTTATTATTTTTTTTGTTTTGTTTTGTTTTTTTTTTGCGATTTGCCACGCCCCAAGTGGGCGAATCAAAAAAATCTTAGCACGTTATCTGATGCGCGTTATCGCGAGTATATATTCGAAATTGCAAGACTCTAGCCGCATTAGCGACGAAATAAATTGCATTCATACGGACGTGCCACAAAGCCAATATGCTCTGCTTACTAGGCGAGCGAGTAGGGAAACCTATAATAATAAGTACCCCCCATCGTTGCAGAGTCTTCAAGCTGATGTACATCGTGGCTGGCATTCTGATTAGCAACGAGGAAATCTGCGACACCGTCGACCGCATTCAGATCGCGCCACGCGTCGAGATGAAGGAGCAGCTGGAGCGGCGGGGCAGCGTGGCGGGGCAGCAGGGGAAGCAGCGCGACTCGCCCGGACCGAGGCGGCGCCGTAAGGTGAGCGTCACCGAGCTGGCCGGGGGCGTGGTGCGCGGGGTCACCAGCAAGGTCACCAGCCAGGTGAGCAGCCGCGTGGCGCGCAGCCGCCTCAGCTGGCTCTTCTACGACGTGCCCCTCATCCTCGGCCAGTGGCGCAACCTGGCGCTCAGCTTCACCGTGTGGACCATACCCAACTGGCTGCTGGAGTACACGTCCGGCTACATCAGCCGGAAGTTCTTCCTGAGCAGCGACTGCGACCTGATCTACAAATAGTCCCGCACTCTGGCTAATATGCTCTGTTCCCCTTGCAGAGGGTATTCCAGGCATTCCAGTTGAGATTTAGTTAACGCATCAAGTATATACACCTATTACACTAAGTGATCAATTATTTCTGTTCAGCTTCAGGTCCTGCAGCCTGTTCTGTGTTCTATGTGAACTGGACTCTCTGGGGAGCTGTGTTAATGCAACTTGGTACAGTTGCCACTTAACGCTGCAGATAGTTTGTAAAGCGAAACCAGCCGAATCGGGCCACTATATCATATGGCTGCCATAGGAGCGATCGGCTTCAATTTAGTTCTTGTAGGAAAAACTGTTTTTGTTTTAACACATATGCTGATTAAACTTAGCCAATGCCAGTTTTATTATGTTACCAATATTTGAGCTAAAACTAATCAACATCCGATTAGTACAACATTTGGCTCCCATAGAAACTGTGGTCTAAAAATTTAGATCTTGTACGAAAATCTATTGTGTGTTTAAAGATATATATGACCAAGATCCCTTTGAGAGATTAGGAGTTTAGCTAATATATAAAGCTCCAGATCAAACTCCGAAGATTTGAGCTTCTTCATGCTCCTAATTATATGAACAAAAATTTATCTGTATCGATTTACTTGATCATATAGCTCCCATAGGAAGAATGGGTCAAAACTTTAGTTCTTGTGTGAACAACATATTTGATTACCAATATATCTTGACCAAACTCCCCGTTATGAGCTGCTTGATGCTCCTTATATATGAGCAAAAATGTATCCACATCGGCTTACTATATCATATAGCGCCCATAGGAAGAATATTTCGTAAATGTAGTGCTTGTATGTTTTTTAAGAAGTGCTGAAAAAACTTAACAAATATACCAGTATATTATATATATATTACTATATACCATGAAGCCAACATAAATGTTCCCTTATATTTTGACCAAGATCGGCAGAGTATTTAATTTACTCATCCGAAGAAGAAGCACTTAGGTGAATATGTCTGCAAGGGTATCTCGACTTCGGTGCGCCGGACTGAATGGACGTTTCTCGCTTTGCAAGTTCACTAAGACACATCAAGAAGTGGAATTTATTTAGTTATTTAAGTTTTAGATCTAAGACGCGTAGTTAGGCATAAGTTCAAATAAATTTGGTGCTTGCCAAACGTGTAGACATCGAATTCGCTATATAGTGTATATTGGATATATATGTGTGTGTATTTCGAACGAGTGTTATATAGCATATGGTCCCAGCTGCTCCGTTCGCTGCGCCGGCTCTAGTCGCCCTCGGTAATGTAGTTGTCCGGCGTGTCCGGACTGTTGCCGCCTCCGGCGCCGGCGGCCCGTACGTTGAGGCTGTTGTGGAGCATGTTCGCGATGCTGTCGACGTCCAGGTTCTCATCCGTGGCCGAGATCTTGCGCAGCGCGGCGCACACGATGCTCAGATCGCCCTTCAGCTCGCTGACCACGGCGGTGATCTTCTGGGCATTCGAGAGCACCTCCACGCTGCTCGTGTACGGATTGTAGCGCACGCCGAACGGCCGCTGAATGCTCTCGGCGAAGGCGCTGTTGGGCGGGGCGGGGTTAGAGCATTAATTAGTTAGTCCATGCCGGCTTACCGCATCTGCTCCTTGGCCTCCTCGAAGGAGTCCGTGTAGAAGTAGGCGTTCTGGTAGGAGGTGATTATGCACTCCTCCTTGCAGGTCAGCTCCGGATCGAACTTACGGATCTTGTCCTCGGCCGCGATCGCGTGCTGCAGCTCCGCCACGGAGCTGAGCAGCCCGGCGCCGTAGACCTTGAAGCTGCTGTCCGCCTGCTTGCACAGCCCGAACTCCACGGTGAAGAAGTAGAGCTGCAAGGCAAGCAGAGGATTACAATTTGGGGACAAGCACACCCACCCACCCACTCGGTCCACCCACCGTGGCCAGCTTCTCGATGTCCGCGTCGCCGGCGCCCAGCGAGGCCAATCCAATCTCCTGCGAGAACTGGGCGAAGCTCGAGTTGGCCAGCAAGGGCATGTGGCCCAGAAGTTCGTGACAGCAATCACTGCAAGTTTAACAGAGTTAACACACACATGCGCACACACACACACACGCACACACGTACGGCTCGGGCGTGTAGAAGGGATCCGAGGAGTGGCGGATGTACTGCGTGCAGTGGAACACGCGGAAGGCCAGCCCGGAGAGGAAGTCACGGGGCGACAGGTAGCCGGCGACGGGGCGCAGCTGGAAGCCCGTCTTGCGCTTCAGGTAGCTGCTGACGTCCTGCAGCTGCGGCACGTTGTCCTCGCGGTAGCCGCAGAACTTGACCAGCTCCGGCCAGTTCTCCATGTACTCCGGCACCGCGTGCAGCTGGTAGAGCCGGTGCAGCTCCAGGAACACGGTGCCCCTGCCACGGCGCAAAGCAAGTGAGAGTGTTGCCGGTGCGGCTGTAACCGACCGCCCAATACCCGTTCACAGCCCAAAACCAGCTTCAAAGGGGTCGCAATTGTGTTTCTTACTTAGATTTTTCTAACATGCTATATAAATTTGCGAAAGTTATGGATTTCCGCGGCTCACCCACCCACAGGATATACGGACTTTAAGGATTAAGGATTATTATCTAATCTGTCGGAAACATCTTTAAAACTGAGGTAGATGGATCGGTTTTATCGACTTGCAGTGCATCCTTAAAATTCGTCTATCTATCTTTATCGATTTGCCACGCCCCTAGCGAGCACAGCCCAAAAACTTATTTTACGCTCTGAAAAATGTATCCTCAAAATGTAATTTTCTTTAGAGCAGGTCATCAGCTTTTATTATTATTATTAAAATCCCTTTTCACCCTTATTTTTCTTATAAGGATATTGTAGGATTTATTATATTAATTTTTTTAATCTCTTTAGTATTAATTAACCCGAATCTATTAGGAGACCCAGATAATATTATCCCAGCTAACCCTTTAGTTACTCCTTATCTATCTGCCACGCCCTTAGTGGGCTTTTTCATGCGGACAGACGGACATGGCACAAAACCAATATGCCCTTTTCGCTTTGTGAACGAGTATTAAAAGGCAAATGCAATTTAGACTTACCAAGTTTTCACCTCCTCCGGCGTGTACTGGACGCGTGGAATGGGGTTGCCACTGGAAAGGCGGAGTGGGGCAGGGGATTGGGGATAGATAGTCTGGAGGCCTAACTTTCACTTGCTTGGGGCTAACTTACTGCTTGAAGTTGTTGGCGATGGCTGAGAACTGCTCGCGGCGCTTGCGATAGATGGGATCCTTAAAGCCGGGATGATCCGCGTCCAATTCGGAGCCGTACATGAGCACATTCTGGGCCTGGTCCAGATCCGAGATCTTGCGCGGAAACCAAACCATATCGCCAAAGTCTGAGCAAACAGGAATTCGGTGGGTAAATATTATGAACCTGTATTATCACGGATGCCGTTTCTATTTGTTTATTCTGTGTGCTATTTTTTTTTTTAAATGTTTTGATTTATTTTTAGTACTTGGGAAAATATAAACCACAATTAACTACAAGTTATTTTATTTGAAATTATTTAGTTTGCATTTTAGCTCACAATTGAAAATAAACAGATAGAAAGCATATCCATTTTATTATTGTATTTGTTCATTCATATATTTTCCTGTTAAAAGGTCCGAAGAAGATTTATGAACCAAATAAGACGAAGAACCGTGAACCAGCCCTGCTGCCTATTATTATTATCTATTATTACTAATATTCAACTGAGCTTATATCATTGGAGTTTATTCATTCAACTCTGTTTATGCATTAACAATGGATTTAAACCCCCCCATCTTAATATATATATTTGAAAGTTTGTCAATAAAAAGTTTTTGTAAAAAAATATTATTTTCAAGACTCAAAATTCTTATTTTACGTAAATGTTGTACGTACATTTCAAGTTTACAAGAACTTAAATCAAGTACAAACTTGATACAGAAGTATTTTAACTTTCGAGAAAATTTCATTGTCACATTTTATGTACACGAGAACTCAAATCGAGTTAACGAGAACTTCAAACTACTTCAAACAACTACTTATTTCTAGAACGTTTTAAGTTTACGCGAACTTGATTGCAGGTTCCATTTTTATGAACACAGTCTTTCAGTCATGATTCTCGAGTATTATTTATGGAGACAAAAGAAACTCCCTATCCTAGAGAACCAGCTTCGATTCCCTATTTTAGAATGCATTTATAGAGGCCAAATTTTAATAAAATTTAGTTCCAATTCACAGTCAAACCTGTCACAATTACAAAGCTAATAAATAAGACCAAGAAAATGCATATGTTTGTAATTCAATGGAACATTAAATAAAAATTAAATACCAGCAAAGACAATGGAATATGTAAGAATTCGTTATATGTAACAGATAATAATATAAAAAATATTCGTATTCATCGAGGTGTTTATGTTGCCTTTGATGGAAAGCGGATTTATCGGGACTCACCGAAACTGGAGCAGGCGGAGAGCGAGGGGGCCCGTGCCAAGGTGTGCGCATTGACGGAAGTGTAGTTGACCGAGGCGACCTCGCGGTTGAGCATCTTCACCACCTGATCCAAGCGACGCGGATCGCACTCCACATCCACCAGGACATCGGCCTGGTTGCTGGTCGACTCCAGCGGCGACAGCTCCAGGTGGAGGACATTGATGCCCAGCTCCTGGAACACCTGGAGGGCACGCGCCAGATTGCCCACCTGGTTCTTCAGCGTGAACAGAATGGAGATGCGCTCGCCGGGCACATGTTGACGTACTGCGTCCCCAGATGGCAGCCGCACCGCCTCCTTGCGTTCCTGCTTGTTAGAGGAGGAGGAGAACAATAGAAAATTGTCGCCAGGCGCCGAGGCATGTCGCGAGAGACTTGCGTGCGTTGAGGACGACGACGCCGAGGACGACGCGGAGTCCTTCTTGAGCGTGTGCAGCGGACTGCCCTGCTTGACGGCCCACTCCTGCTCGCCGCTGCGGTAGAGCCACAGGCCCAGCAGACTCTTGCCCGATGCGCTCATCGTGTCTATATACCTTTTTGCCTATATAGAGAGTAAGCCAAGCACACTCTAGAAAAGAAATCCAAGAGTTTTACGCCCAAATCCTTGAGAACGAACATCTTGTATCAAGAAAGTTATCTTTTAATTCAAACATTTCTGAATACAAGATTGAAATACAGTACTTATTTCAACATTTTTACAAATATGTACGCAATTCTAGAATTTTGTTATTGTCCAAATTATGCCCAAATTTAACAACATTTTTCTATTAAAAAAATTCTTTTCGTGCTTGATTCAAGAAATTTTGTACTTCCATTAAGATCGTTTTACAGATCCCAAAATTGCGTAGTATAAGACTCATATACTTATTTCAGGAAATACTGCACTTCCTTTAAGAACGTTTTTCAGATCCCAAAATTATCTACAAATATGTATTTCGTACTCAATTCAAGAATTTTGTTATTGTCAAAATGAGACATAGTTAATTTCATACCTTAAAAATAAAATTTTTATTTTGAGAATGATCTTTTTTAATTCCAAAATTTGTAAATATAAAACTTTTATTAAGAACGTTTGACGCTCAAATCCCAGAATTTCTACAAATATGTATTTGGTACTCAATTTAATAATTTTGCTATTGTCCAAATTAAATATAAGTGAAATTTTCTTAGCTTGAGAACAAATTGGATATTTTAAGAAAGTTTTTTTCTATTCCCTAAATTTATTGAAATTTAAGATGGAAATAATTCATCGAAGATATTTCTTATTTTCATAAAAAAGCTTAACGCTTATTTCACATCCAAAAAGTTCTCAAAACAATTATTTGGTATTTAATTCAAGAGTTTCCTTATTGTCCAAACTATGCCAAGGTACAAATTTCTTAGCTTGAGAACATTTTTATAAAATATATTATTTCGAAATATATTGTAAAACTTAAATAATTCAAGAAATTTATACTTTCATTAGGAATGTTTTTCTAAAAATAAATATTTTGCACTTAAATCACGAATTCTGTTATATGCATTTATGTAACATTTAAGCTTGTTTTCGGAGTCAAAAATTATGCATATTTAAATTTAAATAAAATTAATATGCAAAACTCAATCAAAAATTGAGATGGTGCAAACACAAATCAATTTTTTCTTTATTTAGAGGTTCAAGTTAAAAAAAATAAAAAAAAAGCGCCGATATTCTATGCCTTTAGCCAATGGCTTAGAACGGCATTTTCTCTGGGTATATATTCACTTTGCGTCACTTTACCAACCAAAAATGTACTGTTATACAATTTGATTCACTTTGATTCACTTTTATTTGCAACTGTAGCACACGCGTCGTATGCGCAATGTAAACGCAACGGCAACTGCAAGATCCTGCCACAGCGCCAGCTCCTTTTATAGGCAGCCCAAAGACAGCCCGCACACACACACACACCTACACACACACACAACCATTAGCAATACATACATATTCAATTGTATTTATTAAGTGTGCGTAGCGAGATAAATTTGTTCAAGGATATAAAAGCTACAAGTGACTTTTTCTTTGCCCACAGACTCCACCTCTTTCCGGCATTCTGTCTGTCTATCTATCTGTGGATGTGTGTGTGTGTGTGTGGGGGGGTGTAGCTCGTTTTGATTGGCCAAATCACGCTGAAATCAGGCTAGCTCCAACGCATGACGTCATTTCACTTTCTAATCAGCAGCAACAACATTTAATGCGTTGCGTTCGGCCCGAGTTCGAGTTGGACTTTTATTTTACTTTTTGTTTTTCTCTTTTTTTTTGTATTTTTTGTGCTGTCAGCGCTTGACTTTCAAATGCGTTTGCTTAATTTATGCGGGCATGAAATACCGTAAAGGCATTAAATTGCGGCAATGACAAGACAGAATGCACAACTGCTAACCAGGAGTACTAAGTGGTTAGGAACTGATCAGGAACCATATGCGATAACTAAGGCAGCCAGTTTTATTTAAAACATTTCGACTGTTTTCAATATCAAGGCACTTAAAATAGGCGAAAAACGAATTTAGAGTTATGGCAACATTTTTAATTTCAATAATTCCGTAACTCCAAGAATTACCCAATAAAGGTGTACTAAAAAGTTGTAGTTGTAGAGTCTCGAAAGCTAGTCAGAAATATAAATTTTTATAAACTTTATTTATTTTATTCAGTTCAAAAATGTGTAAGAAATTAAAACAAAATTTCAAAAGATTCAAAAATGGCTATAATTGATTTGATTTCAAATTCATAATAAAGCAACACATCGAACAAGTTGAAGAAGGTTCCAAAGACACAAAAAAAGCCTAGGCAAAAATATAAAATTTTGTAATCTATGTTTACTTTAAAGAGAAGCATTGAAAAACTGATTTTAAAATGTGGCACGAAATGCTACATGGAAAACTCTACTAACAGACAACTCCCTGGTTCCTAATCAGACGCATTTCTTTCTACAAATCTCTTGATGTTATTTCTTTGAAATATCTGAAGCGAGTGACAAAAAATGGGAATGGAAGGTTTTCGCTCCAGATCACTTTTATGGATAAAAGAGTAGTCGTTCCGTTTAAATGGTTTTTTATAAGAGGACTTCATAACGGTTTGAAAAAACCAAAATAAACCCATTGGAAAAATTTCAGAAAGCTGTAAATGTAAATGACAATAGACAATTTGAAATTATGGTCCAAAATAAGGCATTTTAGGTATTTGAGCATCTTAGGAACAGGAAGAAATAAAGTTTTAAACGAGTCAAGAAAATCAAAATCGCCGTTTCAAAATAAAATAAAGAAGTTATTTTAAAAGAGAATCCACCGAATTAAGTATATATTTTGGGTTTAGTTCCCAAAAAATTCCCCAATAATAATAATAGTTAGTAATAAAACAGTTGTTAAAGTAAGGAATACCTATACTCTGACAAAAAATGTGATGTGCAATAAATTCAAATTGAATTTTATTTAAGAGATAAGCCATGGGATTTAAAGTTTGTTTTTTTACCACAAGACTCAAATGTTTTTCAGTTCAGAACCTTTTGTTGAAGTTACCGGAGAGAGACAATGGAAAATGAATTTGAAATCAATTTAAGTTTTCTTACCCCTTTTGCGAGCGTAGCCCACTTTCACTTGGCATCAGTCGTGTGTACGGTATGCGGCATGCGGCTTGTGGCATGTGGCATGTGGCATGACGAGGCAACCACTTGATGCTCCACTGCCTTGACAATGTGCTGAAAGTTGGACCCAAGCGGCAGAGTCAATAATAGATAAATGGCAATTTCTTTTGCGGTTCTCTTTGGGGGCCATTGTTTGCGCTTAGAGAAAAGCAAACAACAGACCAGCTCCAGCTCCAGCTCTAGCTCCTGCGCCAGCTCTTGCCCCCGCTCTTGCTCCCGCTCTTGCCCCTGCCACAGAGAAGCCAACGCCAGCTACTTGGCTATTAAAATATGCGGGTGTGGCGCACACACACACACGCACACACGTGTGTGAACTGATGTGATAAACGTAATGGCCACTACTCTGATTTAGTCCCCACCCGCTGCCCCCCCCCCCCCCCCTTAGAGAAACATTCAAAGTGATTGCTGCTGCCCACCAGTTGCGGTGCAAACAGTTGATGGATTTATAGATGGCAGCAGATCCTTAAAGGCTCTTTAAAGACACGACCCGCGCTGGCAGCTGGCGATGAATGGTGAGTGAATGAATGAATAAAGCGAATGAATGAATGGCGCCTCTGATTTCTGTTGATTTCTGTTGATTTGCGTCTAATTAAGTTAAGCCAACTAATGCGCAGAGCAAGGACTGCCAAATGTCTCAGGGAGTGGGGCCATATCTGCTCTTGAGTGCGTACACATATATCCACAGACACATACACGCATCGGGGTGTGTGTGTGTGTGTGTGTGTGTGCTTAGCTAAACGTGTTAGTGCCTTTCACCCTTTATTCAATCTTCATTAGCTCTGTCTGTAGATCCTATTTGCCCAATTTATTTTTTCTTCCTCCTTCACACTTTACTTAATTCTAGTTTGATTTTTCAGTTTTCTGCATATTTTCCACTCTTATACAATTTATTTATTGGCCTTTTGCTTACTTAATATATCGTTGGATTCGGGATCGTTGAATTTTATAGGCGTTACAGTTTTAGCACCCCCTCCCAGCGTCCCCGCCTGAAAAAATCAGAAATGGTTATATATCCCACCGTTTTTGAGCTTGAGGCTCCATATTTGGATTATGTACTACTGAAAACTTCCCCCAAGAATCACACAAACCACGCCATGCCAATTAATATTATAGAGGACAAACCATGAAGAAAATGCCATCAAAAATGAAAATCGGTTGAGTTTTGACAGAGTTATGGGCGTTTGAAAAATGGGAGCTATGGATCCGAGAGCTGTACATGTCAAAATTTTTGTAAACATTTCCATGATTTTTGACAAAAAATTTGACCCCCTCAGAATCGGTTTTAATGTTGTTTTTTATACTAATTGTGACCACCGCAATCGATTAAAAATACAAATTGGCATTTCTAAATTTTGAAAAAAAAAATTTTCGAAAATGAGTAAGGGGGGGTACATGCATATTTTTAAATACAGAATCAATCTAGAGAATAAATCAGACAAAATGGCACAAACATGAAAATCGGTTCGATTGACAAAGTTTGATGGGAGCTGTCGATCCAGAGCACATGTCACATTTTGTAAATTTTTGCGATTTTGACAAAAATTTGACCCTCAGAATCGGTTTTAATGTTGTTTTTATACTAATTGTGACACCGCAATCGATTAAAAATAAAATTTCTAAATTTGAAAAAAAAATTTCCAAAATAGGGGGTACATGCTTTTTTGCAAAAAATTTAAAAAATGTATTTTCAAAATACATATATTTTAAATACAGCACCAATCTAAAGGATAAATCATGACCAAAATGGGATCGAACATGAAAATCTGTTGAGATTCGACAAAGTTATGGGAGTTTGAAAAATGGGAGCTGTGGATCCGAGAGCTTTACATGTAATCGGTTTTAATGTTGTTTTTATACTAGTTGTGACAACTGCAATATAATAAAAATGTAAATTGGAAAAAAATTTTTTTCGAAAATGAGTAGCTACTATGTACTGTGAACGAGTATTACGCAGTCCGCTATTATGCTTCTAACATATCTCGAATTTCTTATTAACATCGGACCAATATAACATATTGCTGCCATAGGAACAATCGAATGAACAATTCGATTTTGTATGAGCAAATTGTTTAATTTTAAAGATTTCCTAACCAGGTTTGGCAACTAAGAGCGTCACTATGCTACCAACATATTTGCGAAATATTATCAACATCGCACTACCAATATATATCTATATATTGGACTATATATATAGCTCCCATAGGAATGATCGTCTGAAACATTAGTTTTCGTATGAACAACTTTTTTGTTTTTAAAGATATCTTAACCAAACATGGCTATTTTGAGCGCCCCTCCCAACAGATAAGCAAAATGTTATCAAGACCAAACTTCTGTACAATATAGGAATAATCGTATATATAGAATAATTGAACAATCGGTAAACGATTGAGTTTCAGTGTGCACATACAGTCAACTTTAGATGTAAAGCGTATTTAGTATTCGGCGCTCCCAAATTGTACTCGTTCTTTGAACATATACTTGAACATATACTCGCGTATACCCGCGTCAGACAGAGTGTTAAGATTTTTGTGCCACGCCCATTGGGAGGCTGGCAAATCGATAACATAACGATCGCAAATCGAAAAAACGGTGAATATTTCGCACATTATTGACTCCAGGTCACCATATTCAGTATGAAGACTGCTGTCCTCCCAGCCACGCCCACTAAAACGCCAGCCATCCCGCCCCCACGGGTCATGCTAATCGATATCTGCAAAAGTGTTTGGGTGAGCTCCTCTTAAGATCGAGCCGATAAGACGAAATATAAGAATTCTAAATTTAACCAAAATAACAATCAAAAGTTGCGTGCACTGCGAACGAGTATGGCGCAGTCGGTTACGACCGGTCATGCTTGTTTTTATGTCTCCGCTTATATATCCATTCAATGGGAATTCTGGCGCCACAATTCAAAAACTCGAATAGGGCTTCCATCCGGGCTGGAAACGTGGCCAGATGCATTCCGCCCCGCGCTGGCGAGCAACAGCATTGCAATTCGCGACCCACCCCCGGCGAGGGTATACATATATAAATATATCGGTAGGGGATGCGCATGTGCGCGACTCGCCAACCCCCAAAGCGCAGCTCCCGAAGCCCGTTTGGTTGTAAACAAAAACAAGTTGCAAGTTACGCATAGCGCTGACAGAGAGCGAGAGAGAGCCGGAAAGAGAGTTGGCGAGCAATGGAGCATGCTCCTGAGAACTGAGGCTCAAAGCGCAAGAAAACAGAGAAAAAAAAAACAAAAAAAAAATAAGAAATTTCCCCACAACGCGACAGCATTTGCCGTGAAGTGGACGTCAAAACGGGCTGAACGAACGCCGAGCGACGTCAAGGAAATTATTGATTAAATCAATTTCGAAGTGAAAAAGTGTTTCGCCAGCGCTGCGAATGTCGCAAACTGGCCGATCCTACTGAGCACCTGGCACCTGGCACCTGGCACCTGGCACCTGGCAGCTGGCACCTGGCGGCGACTCGAGCACTCACTCAAGCACACACGCACACCAACGGCAAGCGCCTTCGTCTTGTGGGCGTGGCAGCTGGCTGTAGAGCCCACGGGTCAGCGTCATGGCCGACAGCGAATTCGAGGAATTCCGCAGGCCCATTTTCGAGCCACTTGCCGCAGGCTCCACGTTTGGCAAGAAGCAGACCACACACGCATTTTACTCGTAAGTAGCGGAAGGCACTTGAAAAATCAATCGAATGTGGCTGAACACGTGTTCCACCTGGCGGGGGGTGGGCGGCTGGGAGAGGGGGCGGACTCACCCTGGGGCGACGCAGAGCCCTCGGGCAACAGCTGAGCCCAGGATGCTGGAGATGCCATTGGTTCTTAAATCCTACTCTCTAAATATATAGTCAGGGCTGCAGGTTCCAGAACAAAGAACCTTCTACGTCGAATATTGGCACATAATAATATAAAAATAATATTATTTATAATATTGTTTTCAAAACCCTTTGAATTATTCACATCTATTTTCACTATATATATTTATATTTTGGGCTGTTAATATATTATATAATATATATATATTGGTAGGTACAGTGAAAGCTCTTTTAAGCTAACTACTAGGGCAGAAGTCTGCTTCGAAGATATGTCAGAATTATAATAACCAATATTAGGAGCCCACAAAATATAATCAAGCTGAGGAAATTGTTCGCTGTTTACCTAAAGAAGCTGTCTGTTAGTGGAGTTTTCACTGTATACTTGCAAATACTAAAGCACAATTTAATAATTATATTTGTAAAATGAAGGTCATCATTTATATTGTTGCACACAAAAGAAATGCGCTTTAAGAATTTCTTCAAATAATCATAAATAATATTAGACGAGTGAAGGAAACTATCGCTTCCATTAGTAGAGTGTCTACTGTATTTGAACAACTCTGGAAACTGGCCGTAAAATAGAAATACACATATTTCAATTCCCTTCCCTTTACGAAGCCTCGCGTCTAATCTCTTTTCGTTTCCACCCCAAATCCATCTGGATCCAGTCTAATACCCAACGATGATCTGGAGGACTCGCACTCCTCCAAGAGCGACGGCTCCGATCAGGAGGACGCCAGTGCCGATGACAAGCTGCAGCGTCAGGTGGAGGACGACGAGCTGGGCGATGGCCTGAAGGTGACCCTCTCCTCGGACGGCTCCCTGGACACAAACGATTCGTTCAACTCGCATCGACATCATCCACTGAGCCATCAGGACGCCATCGGTGGCTTCATGGGCGTCAATGGCCTGGCCCCGACTGCGGCGGCCGTCGGCCCCGTCACCATAGGCGCCACCGCGGACCTGCTGACGCCCGGCGCGGCTGCCACGCGACGGCGCCGCAAGCTGCCCGAGATACCCAAGAACAAGAAATGTGCGTGGATGACAACCCTGTTCCCATACTCGTTCACGCCGGCTCCCGCAATGTCCGTCTGTTCGTGTGAATCTGCCGACTGGGAACGATTCCCGTATAAAGGTTGATAAACGTACGCCCACTGGGGGCGTGGCAGTTCGAATTAATCCACATATCTTTCTCCGTTTCAAAGCCAGGAGAGATTACTGATCAAACCTCTCTAATCGTGGCAAATCTTTAAAGTCCGTCTATCTCGCTCCGTTTCAAATTTTGCAGACAGATTAGACCTCCTCTAAAGATTAGGCCAAAATCGATTTAATCTATATATTTAGCTGATGAGCTGATGAGCTCCTCTGAAGATCAATAAAATATATATTTGGCATACTTTTCGACGCTCTCAACGACCTCCGGATATTATTCTGATACTATAGTAATAACAAGGCGGCTATTTTGGGCTGTGAACGAGTGTATCGCGCAGTCGGCGACGCCCGACTGCAAGTTGAGCAACTGGCGTTAGAGTTGCCACCCATGCATGCGTAGTTAGAGCCGGAAGGCGACCCTCGTAGCTGACGTTAATCCACTCATGGCCTCGTTGCAGCTTCCATTCTGCATATTCTAGGTGGCCCCGGCTCTGGCTCCGGCTCCGGCTGCACCCTGGCGGACGAGTTCCGCATCGGAGCGGCGGCAGCGGCGGCGGCGGCAGCTGGCGGGGCGGGCGCCTCGTTGGCGGCGCCACGCGCGGGCCAGCAGCGCTCGTTTCTGACGCTCAAGTGCGGCTATCTGCTGGACGAGGACTCCAGCCCCGACTCGGAGCGGCTGCAGAGCCTGGGCGACGTCGACAGCGGGCACAGCACGGCGCACTCGCCGAACGACTTTAAGAGCATGTCGCCGCAGATAACGTCGCCGGTGTCGCAGTCGCCGTTTCCGGCGCCGTTGGGCGGCGTCCCGTTCGGCCAGCTGGAGATGCTGGAGGCGACGCATCGCGGCCTGCACAAGTTCGTGCCGCGCCACCACGACGAGATCGAGCTGGAGATCGGCGACGCCATCTACGTGCAGAAGGAGGCCGAGGATTTGTGGTGCGAGGGCGTCAACCTGCGCACCGGCCGCCAAGGCATCTTTCCGTCGGCGTACGCCGTCGACCTCGACTACAACGAGTTCGATCCGACTGTCCAGCTGGTCAAGAAGGAGCGCTACCTGCTCGGCTACCTCGGCTCCGTGGAGACACTCGCCCACAAGGGCACCGGCGTCGTCTGCCAGGCGGTCCGCAAAATTCTCGGCGAATACGGCAACTCGCCCACGGGCCAAACGTGCATTCTGGAGGTCTCCGACCAGGGTCTACGCATGGTCGATCGCTCGACCCCAAATGTAAGTCGGCCCGGGTTTCAGGAGCCCAACTTGCATGGCCCACACTCCGATTTATTGGCTGCATAGTTAGATATATCTCTGCCAGATCCGACAAGTTGTGCCGACAGACTACTGAATACCTCCTTAAAAAACTGTACACAAATAATTTGCTTAAGCCCACTGTAGGCGTGGCACAACGTTAGAATCCATATATTCCCCCCTCAGCTTTCAAGCTAGATCCGACAAAATGTGCCGACAGACTACTGAATACCTCCTTAAAAAATTGTACACAAATCTTCTGCTTATGCCCACTGTAGGCGTGGCACAACGTTAAAAATCCATATATATCCCCTCAGTTTTCAAGCTAGATCCGACAAAGTGTGCAGACAGACTACTGAATACCTCCTTAAAAAACTGTACACAAATCTTTTGCTTATGCCCACTGTAGGCGTGGCACAACGTTAAAAATCCATATATATCCCCTCAGTTTTCAAGCTAGATCCGACAAATTGTGCAGACAGACTACTGAATACCTCCTTATTGTACACAAATGTTTTGCTTACGCCCACTGTGGGCGTGCCAAATCGATAATATTGTATATATCTCGCTACATTTTTTTGCCATATCAAAATTTCACAGACTACTGAAGATTACACAAAACATTTTTTGCCACTGGGGGCGTGGCCCATCAATTTAAACTAGACATATACTTTAGTTTAAAACCTATATACATGCAAATTTGCAGACAGATTACTGACGACCTCCCTTAAAGCTGACGCAAACAATTTTTGGCAACGCTACAGTTTACAAAAATATTTTTTTTTTATTTATTTCTTTTTATATTTGGCATAAGGCAAGCAATATCCAAGTAGCAATTTTAGTTTGTTTTCTTATTAGAATTTGTGTTTAACGACTGCTTATATTTCTTGTTGGAATTTTGTCGCAACAAAAAATAAATAATAATTTATTTATTTACTGATACATGTCGGTCTAAATAAGGATAGCCTAAGTTCAAACCCCGAATCGAAGCACATTTTTTGCTTAATTCAATTATTTTTGATGACATGCTTGGGTACATGTAATCGACTACACCCGACTGCAACGTTCTTACCTTTATGTGTTTTTCTCCCCGCAGAACAAGAAAGAGAAGAAGCCCTGCATCGATTATTTCTACTCGCTGAAGAACGTCTCCTTCTGCGCCTTTCATCCTCGCGACCATCGTTTCATCGGCTTCATCACAAAACATCCCACTGTGCAGCGCTTCGCCTGCCACGTCTTCAAGGGCTCCGAGTCCACCAGACCTGTGGCCGAGGCTGTTGGGTAAGGCCCCCTCCCCCCAAATCGAACTATACGAATTTCTGGCTAATGCATATTTATCTCTTTCCATCTCTTCCTAAAGTCGGGCCTTTCAGCGCTTCTATCAGAAGTTTATTGAGACCGCTTATCCCATCGAGGACATCTACATTGAGTAGAAAGAGCGCAAGTTAATGCTTTAACACAAAGAGAAATACAAAAAAAAGAAAATAAAAAATGAAACAAATAGAAATATTGAGAATACTTACAATACCATATATAGTAATATATTTTTTGTGAGATTATTAATAAAATCTTCAGAAATGTTTGGTCTTCGCTGCAAAATAAAAAACAATAATGAAATCATATAAAAGTAATACACACAAAAGAAAACTCCTTGTAAGCTCACAATAGACAACTCTTATCTTATCTATAGATAACAATAATTATATTATTTATCCTAAATTCTTCAAAAATGTAAATAGTTCATTTCGGTTCGTAAAGCACACAACACGAAACACAAAGAACACAGCGATTAGACAATTTAAGTGTAACTTATAGAGAACCGCTATAAACCCAGTAAATATATATATATATATATTCTAATATAAATAATAAAAAAAACCTGACTTCTTACAGCAAAACAAAAAGATATGCACAAACCAGATAAAAAGCTAAATTCAACCGAACTTTCGAGTCAAGCAGTCGATAGATGAGTCCTGTACAGTGAAGGCTCTCTTAAGTGAACACCTATTATGCCTACTATATAATATACTATATACTCACTATACAAAAAGATTAATACTAATAAAAATAAAAATGTACTTGAGTAAATTTTTTAATTTGATTCAAAAATACGAATTTTTTCAGCTCTTAATTATTTTTAAATCGTATTGAAATTTGTAAAAAGAAAAATCACAAATACGGAATTTTTGGCTATTTAAATATATTTTAATATAAAAGAACGAAAATAAAAATTAATATTTAAATATTTATTGATTTTGATTACGATAAGTACAAAATTTCGACTGCTTAGGAATTTTCTTTATATTGTTTTCTTCCTTAAAATTTTAAGACATTTGTCGCTTTTTAAGCTTTTTACTAAAAATAAGATTTGTATTTGTTCTTTCTTCGAAAAACTGAGAAAATATTTGGAACAAAAAAGCTGGCTTCAAGAAATTTCCAAACCTGTTCATTAGCAGAGCTTTCACTGTATTTACTCTACAAATAGCCTACTCTGCTGCATGTGAGGCCAAAGAAGTTAAAGCGATTAAACACTAGCGAAGATCTTAAATCTGGTTTGCTGTAAGCGCTCTATATATTTATATCAAGTTTTGAGTTAATCAGAAATTTAATAAAGAATAAAAGTAAACCCAAAAACTCCACACGCAAATTTTCTAGTATTACTTAATATTGAAAAGCCCAAATCTAAGATGTGTAAAACAATTATATATAAAAAAGACAAATATATATGTACTTATACAGAAACCAAAAGGAAATATATATATCTATAAAAACAGAGGCAAATGTTGTATTAAAAAAGTGAGCTATTTTCAAGTTTGGGTAAGTAAAAGTCTCTTTAGGTTTTTTTTTTTAATAATTTATGTATAATTTCTTCTATATTTTCATATTTATAATACAACTTAGCTGTACTAGTTGGTTGTTTTTGTTGGTTGATGTTCTTTGACAGCATTATCTTTTTTACATATATATCGTAGTGTAGAAGTCATGTGCATATTTATTTGACATGCAAAAAAAAATGTTTTTATTCCATTTAAATGTTTAGTATGTTACACAATACTTATATATTTGGATTTACTAGGCATGTGCTTAGATTGTTCTTCATATATAGATATACATATAGATATATACTTATTTAACACCCGCCAGCATTCTACCCACTGTTAAATTACATACATACTACACGTCTAGCGCTTAAACTAAAACTAGCACTAAATATTTCCCTATGTAGCCCTACGACTTACAAACTAACTGTTGCCACCTGTTCAACACCTATATCAATAGTAATAATAATAATAGTCATAATAATAATAATCATAATATAATAATAATTTCATTAGTAATACTTATTGTTTGCCTATTCGCTTATTAATTGTAATTCTTGATGTGTTTTCTTTTTTTCTTTTTTTTTTTTTGCTTAAGAAAAGTTTTCGCTTTATTTCTATTTTAGGCATATCTTAGAGGTTGCTCGACTTACATTCCAAGTATATAATTTACTTTACGTAATTTTTTAACTTTAGCATAAAACGATTTTGGGGCTTCCTCTTAACTTTGTAATTTTTTTTTATGCCTACTCTTGTTATTTATTGGGTTATACAAAAACTTGGTCTGGCTGTTTTTTGTTTGTTTTTTTCATTCTTGTAATCTTATTTAGAGAGAGATGGAAACAAAATATTCGATCAGCTGTTTCAATACTCTAGTTTTTCTGTGTGTAGTAACAAGTTCAGAGAATATTACTTCATTTGTACAAAACGGCACCAAAAATATCGTGTGTGTTTGTCCTTACTATTTAATTAGTTTATTTATTATACGAACTATCCAATTTTAAGTCCAATTATGATTTTTCTCTCTTTTCTGTTTTAATTGACAAATCGTTTTTAATGATCTCTAGTCGAGTCGGTTCCAACGCCAGCCTTTGAAAAAAGGCTGTGTTTTCGACAGAATCGTTTATCATATTGGATAGTTTTGTTCGTAACCTGAATCGATGAAAAGTAAATGGTTGTGCAGAGTTGTGTTAAGTGTATTCCGTAACTTTTGTTTGTTTTTTAAATAAGGCTTTTTTGTTTTTTTTTATTTAAATTTTTGCTAAAAACTACAATTTAAAATTAATAATCAGAATTAATTAATAATTAGATTAGAACGTAATAATAAAAAACATTTCTCGCACACACATTTTCCACGCATACACACATACAATTATTTACAATTATGCGTAAATCTTGCAAATTTACCTCTCGAGATAGATCTAAAATTACAATTTCTTCTGAATATGTTGGAATAAATATTTTGTTTCTTGTGTATTATTCTTCATTTTCGATTTTTTTTTTTTTTGTTGTTTATGCATAATAGTTTGTCGTGTTATACTCGTTCTTTCTTTTTTTCGTAAATAATATGCTGATCTTTTTTGTTTCTTTATATATACAGTGAATTTTAAGAGCTGCGTGCGATGTGATTGAAATTTTAAGTTAAGAAATTTGAGGTGTTTTTTTTTTGTTAAATTTAGTATTTAATAGTAAATCGATTTTTTGTTGTTTGTTTTTCATTAGTTTTTTATGGCATTTTCTTGACGTATGAAACTGGAATGCGCAATCACATCGAACGCATGCTAACCGATATATTTATTTATATTTAGTTTCTTACTATTGCATTATCGAAAGATTAAACTAAAAAAAAAAAGTTTTAAACAATAACTGAGAGCTAATTTGTTGTAACTGTTGTTTTTGGAGCTTCGACACGTTTTCACTTACACGCTAAAAAATACAAACATTTCCACACGCTTGGGAATTACAATTTAAATTTGTTGCTGTTGTTTATGTCTAGTTATATGTTTGTATATATATATGCACTTAGTTGCGGCCACGCCCCTCGCCGGGCAGCCGACTTTGATTTTCGCTAAGAACTACAATTAATGACTACAGGCTACAACTTTTAAGTGGTTTTCTTTTTTCTTTTTCGTATCTTTCTTTTTTTTGTTTTGACTCTTTTTTTACGCTTTTCTTTAGATTTTTCTCTTGCACGCTTTTAACAAATTTGTTGCTATGTTTTATGATTATTCATTTTGTTTTATGCATTTCTCATTGTTGTCAAAGTTAAATAGTTATTAATAAATAATTAAAATATATATAATAATATATATTTTGAATATATTTTAGTTTTTTTTATATATGAGTAGTTATTTTTTTATGGAAGTGGGTTAACTAGGATAACGCATTGATCATGATTTTAATACGTTACGTATTTATTTATACATATATATATATATATATATATATATAATATATATTAATATATATATATATATATATATATATATATATATATAGATATACATATATTTATATAAATATATATATATTAACCGAGCATTTTCGTTTTTTACTCTCTGATATTTAGGCTAAACATAATTGCGAATTGTGTTTCCACTCTAACTTTAATACAATATTTTACATACGCTAGACTACAGTTCTATATATACGCATATATATATACACATATATAAAATTCGCTTTAAAATGTACAATTATGATTTAGTATTGGTTTTCTGACACTAACTTTCTTTTGTAGTTCGCTAACTCTGCGGTATATAGTGTATATAGCGCATCTATACACATATATAGCTAATATCTTGTGTGCACAACAAATCTGGGTTGAGGGTCTTTACAAACTAACTGTACAAGGTAGTGTTTATATCGTTTTTCGAGGGAACCTGCTGCGCGTGCTGTACAAATTGGGAATAGGAATAGGGTATATGGGCTAGGACTTGCTCTTGCTGGAAGTCAACGATCGTGGGATCGCTTTTCATGCATAAACATATATATATATAAATATATATGCATAACAGTGGCGCAGGCAGGACTCTTGTTGAGAATGTTTTCACAAACTTTCAAATATATAGTTTTAGTTGGCTGGTGGGTTTAGGCCCCAACGGGGCCCCCTCTGCCTACGCCACTGCGTCTATATAGTATATATCTTGGTCAAACGCTGGCTTTTACGATTATCATCTATATATATATATATATGTGCGTATGCAGTGGCGTACGCAGACATTCTTTGTCTAGACAAACTTTACAAACTTTGGAATACACACTTGGATTCAGATTTAGTTGAACCGCCAGAAGCCCCCCCGCCTACGCCACTGTGCGCGTATATCTTGGTCGGACGCTGGCCTTTATGATTATCATCTAACCTCACAGTCTTTTTTCAATGGAAGCAGGCCGCCCGCGCGGCTGTTGTTGTTGCCATTGTTGTTATTGTTGTTGTTGCTGTTGTTATTGTTGTTGTTGTTCGAGTTGCAGGAATTGCTGGACCCGGAACCGGACCCCGACCCAGAGCCAGAGCCCGAGCCCGAGCCCGAGCCGCTGGCCGAGGGCAGCGAATTGTTGCTGTTGTCGTAGTTGCCGACGTTGACGCAGAGGGGCGAGGTGGGTCCGAGGACGACGCCGACGCCAACGGCGCCGCCGACGAGGGTGCTGCCGCTGGCGCCGCCGCCGCCATGGCCGCCGTGGGCGCTGCTCTCCGGCAGCGAGGTGGAGTCGTGCACATCGGCGCTCTTGCTCGAATCGATGACCAGGCAGGGCGGCGACGGCGTTCCCGCATCCTTGCCGAGCAGCGCCGGCGACGCGTTCGCGTTCTGCGAGTGCGGCGTAAAGCTGTTGGTCAGCGGCGAGGCCGCCACCAGCGGCAGCGGCAGCGGCTGCAGTTCAGCCGCCGTCGTTGTCGTTGCCGGCGAGGCGGCAGCCGGCGCTGGCGCTGGCTCCGTTTTGGCACCGATGACGTAGGCGCCGCCGCCGGAGATGCGCGCCAGCTTCAGGCGCAGCGGCGCCTCCATGGGCGGCGGGTGGTACGTCTGCTCCGGCTGCGACTCGAAGCTGTTGCCGCCGCTGTTGAGGCTCGTCTCCGCCTTGCGCTTGTTGATGCGCAGGATCAGCTTGGGCTTCTCGCCGGGCGAGCTGCTCACCGTGTTCTCGATGAGCGTGGTCGTCATGGTGTTGTTGCTGCTGCCGCTGCTGCTGCTGCTGCTGCTGTTGTTGTTGCTGCTGCTGAGCAGCTGTTGCTGCTGCTGCTGCTGCTGGTGCAGCTGCAGCTGCTGGTGCAGGTGCAGCTGCTGCTGCTGGAGCTGTTGCTGCTGCTGCTGCTGCTGCAGGCGCAGCTTGAGCCGCTTCTTCTCCTTCTTGTCCTTCTTGGGCTTGTCCTTCTTGTCCTTCTTGGGCTTGGCCAGCAGCGTCTCGTTGTCGCCGGCCAGCTCGCGCTTGCTGTTGTCCTTGTCGCCCTTGTCGAAGTCCTGCATCACCTTCTTGCGGTAGTTCATCGAGTCGCGCTTGATCTCCTCCAGCGTCGGCGTGCTGTAGTTGCTCGTCAGCCGCTTCTTAGGCGGACACGCACGGCGCGTCATCTCGTAGCTGTAGCTGCTGCTCGCCGCGACGCCGTATCCGGCGGCGCCGCCGTAGCCGCCGGACGCCGTCGCTCCGATGGCGACGACGCACTCGGCGCTCGGCTCGGTGCGTATCTTGATCTTGAGCTTGCCGGGCGCCTGGTAATCCTCCTCGCCGCTCTCCAGCGTCTTGCTGCGTCCGCGCCGCTTGCCCGCGCTGCTCGCCGCGCCCGTCTTTCCGTTGTCCGCGCTGCCCGAGCTGCACGCGCTGCGACGCCGGCCGTCGTTGTTGCCGCCGCCGCTGCCGCTGCCGCCGCCGCCGCAGCCGTCGCCGTCGTTGTTGTTGCCGCCGCCGCCGCCGCCGCCGACTGGCGGGGCCTGGGCGACTGGCGCCGGCTCCAGCAGCAGCTGGTCGTCCTGGCGGCTGGCGGCGCTCTTCTTCTTCTTGGTGAGCTGCTGCTGCTCCTCGTCCAGCTCGCTGGCGTCCGACTTGCGCAGTCCGTCCACCAGCAGGCTGTCCGTGGCGGCGGCCAATCCGCACGAGCTGTCATCGTTGAGCGTATCCTTCTGCACCACGTACAGGCTGAGCAGCTCCTTCTTGCGCATCCGGCGCGAGTTGCCGCTCACCGATGAGGTGCTGGCCACGCTGGCGGCCACCGTCGTCTGGACGACGCTCGCCTGGGCGAGTCCGCCGGCGCCGGACAGGCAGCTGCTGTTCGAGACGCTCGCGTAGTGCAGATCCGGATACGCGAGCGGGCCCTTGATCTTCAGCTTGAGCTGGTTGCGTGCGTCCGAGAGCGAGGCCTTCGTGGTCAGCGTGGTGGTGTCCGAGTCGATGGACACCTCCTCGGAGGTGGCCTCCAGCGAGGCCTCCAGCGCCGGCACCACCAGCTCCGCGACGAGTCCCGCCTGGTGCGACTCCAGGCCGAGCAGGGCTGGTCCTGCCGCAGCGCCAGCTGCTCCGGCCGCTGACCCAGCGGCTCCAGCGCCAGCTGCTCCGGCTCCTCCGCCCGGCTGCTTGCTGGGCGAGCCGTTGTTGCTGCCGCTGCCACTGCTGTTGTTGTTGCCGCCGCCCGTGCCCGTGGCACGCAGCGCCGACTGGAACTGGCGCTCGTCCTCCTCGTCGAACTCGCTGAGGGTCTGGTCCGCCGTGCCGGAGTCGAAGGCGCCCAGCAGATTGTTCTGGTAGGCCTCCTGCGAGGCCGTGCTGTGCGGCGCCTCGAAGCCCAGATTGTAGGTGCGCATGTCCACGGGTCCGGGCAGCACCGGCAGCAGCGTCGCCTTGCCCGCCTGGCCGCGCAGCTTGCAGCTGCCGTACGACGTCGCCGCCGCCGGCGTCGTCATCGTCGTCGTCGTCGTCGCCGTTGCTGCTGCCGCCGCTGCTGCTGCCGCCGCCGCTGCCGCCGCGGGCGTTGCCGCGCGCAGCTCGAAGCTGCGCCGGCGATCGCGCAGCGACTGCAGATTCTCGACGCCCGGGCCGCTCAGCTCGTCCTCGTAGTTGTTGAACTCGAAGGGCGTGCCCACCAGATTGACGATGTGCGGGTTGCCGCCGTACTCGGCCATGGGCGGCGCCAGGGGCAGCATTGCGCTGGAGGCGCCGCCGCCGCGGCCCCGACCGCGGCCACGGCCACGGCCACGTCCGCTGCCGGCGGAGCTGGCGCCGCTGCCGCGCGGCGCACGCTGGCGCAGCTTGCCGGTGAGCGTGTGCGTCAGCGGATCGTATTTGGGCGGCGGCGGCGTGGCCGGCGTCGCCATCGGCAGGGGCGTCGGCGTGGGCGTGGCCGGCGGCTGCAGGGCCGGCGACTTGCCCGGCGATTTGACCTGCGGCGACTTCTGCTGCTTGGGCTTGCTGGCGCTGCGCTTGCTGGGCGAGATGTGGGTCTCCTTGACGGGCACAGGCACGGGCACCGGTACGGGCACGGGTACCGGCACGGATACCGGCACGGGCACGGGCACGGGTGCGGCCACCGGGACGGGCACGGGAGCGGGTGCGGCCACCGGCTCCAGATTGACGCTGGTCAGCAGCGCGGGCAGCAGCGCCGCCGGATAAGCCGCCGCGGGCGAGCTCAGCTGATACGGATGGTTGGCCGTGCTGAGCGTGGGCGTGGCATAGGGCGTGCCGTACAGCGAGGCAGCGCCGCCATCCGCCGGCGCCGTCTGCTGCTGCTGCTGCATCATGGCGTAGATGTTGCCGTTATACTGGCTGCTGGGCGTGCGCGGCGGCCCCTGCGTAGGCGTGGCCGTCGCCGCTCCGCCGTACATGGACATGGCGTCGATGCCGTTCACCAGCGGCGTGTGGCTGCCGAAGGCGCCACCGTTGTTGTTGCTATTCGCTGTTGTTGTTGCCGCTGCTGCTGTTGTTGCTGCCGCCGCTGCCGCTGCCGCTGCCGCCGCTGCCGTCGCATAGCTGTTGAAGTAGCTCGGATCGTTCGACTCCGACACGGAGCTGGGCGAGCTGCTGCGCCGTGCGGCGATCAGGTCGTTCTCGTTCCAGCGCTGCATGCGTCCGAACGTGTTCTCGTCGTAGTCGTTGTTGTTGCTGTTGTTGCCGGCCTGGGCGCCGCCGCCGCCGCCACTGCTGCCGGCGGGCTGCGCGGGCGCCGCATAGCCGGCCAGGCTGTTCTTCACGGCCGCCGCTGCGAGCTCCACAAAGTCCGGCGTAGGCGCGGCCGACGTCGGCGTCAGCGTCGGCGTCGCCGCTGCGGCGGGATTGCCATTGGGCTGCAATTGTTGCTGCTGCTGCTGCTGGTGGAGCCGCGGCGACGCCTTGTCCAGGTAGAGGCTGAGCGCCGCCTGGGTCGCCTGGTAGTTGACCACGCTGCCGTAGGGCAGGCTGTTGGTGGTGGGCGTGGCATTGGGCGTATTGGCCAGACTGTTGGCGTAGCTGCCGCCGCTGTTGGCGGTCAGCGGGGAGTCCTTGATGGTCAGCTGGCTGGCCACCGAGTTGGGCGCCGAGCTGGCGAAGAGGCAACTTTGCTGCTGCTGCTGCTGTAGCTCCTTCTGGGCGTGCAGCAGGTCCTCGGGATCGGCCGCATTGTGGTAGGGATAGACGGAGGGTATGGCGGGCGTGGGCGGCAGCTCCAAGGGCGAATCCTTGCATTCGTCGTGCAGCGCCTTGCGCTTCGTCTTGCGCAGCTTCTCGACCAGGTTGCGGGTGGCCAGCGTGCTGTCCTCCTCGAAGATTTGCTGCTGCTGCTGCTTGTTGTGGTTGCTGCTGCTGCTGCTGCTGCTGCCGCCGCTGCTGCTGCTGTTGTTGTTGGGTGGATTGAGCACGCTGGCCACGCTGGCCACGTGCTCAAAGTTGTTGCCATACTTGCTGTCCTCCATCTCGAGTATGGCGTCCACGTCCAGCTCGAGCGTCGGCGGCGCCGGCGGCGGCGGAGGAGGTGGCGGCGGTGGCGGCAACGGGGTCACAATTCGTTCCGGCCGCAGAGCGGGCAACTGTTGCTGCTGCTGCTGCTGCTGCTGCTCGTTCGAGTTCGAGTCCAGCTCTATGATCTCGGGCGGCTCGGACGGCACGACGGTGACCGCCGGTGAGGATGTGGACGCCGAGTACTTGCTGGCATTGGCCAGCAGCTCGTTCTTGCGCTCCTCCTCCAGTTCCCGCACCATCTCCATCTCGTTGAGCAGATGCTGCGTGTGGTGCGTGTGCTCCTGCTCCTCTTCCTCCTCCTCCTCCTCTTGCTCCTGCTGCTCGCGCGTGCGCCGACGTCGGCGTCGGGAACGCCAGCGACTGCTCCGGCGCCGGCGCTGGCTGCGCTCGCTGCCCGCTTCGTCGGACAGCTCGTCGGCGGAGGGCGTGGGCGTCGGCGAGGCGGGCAGCGGCGCCGCCGGCGGTCGCTCGTCAATGTCCGCCGCCAGCTCGGCCAGTTTGCTGGCGTTCGCCGAGAGCTGCGTGTGCGTGGGCGCCGTCGTCAGCTCCTCATCGATGTCCATGGGCTGCTCGCCGGCCTCCTGGGCATCGGCCAGGATGGGTGTCGGAATCGGAACTGGTATTGGCATCGCCATCGCCATCGGCATCGCCATCGTAATCGGCATCGGGATCGGCGTTGGCAGCTCCGACTCCGCTGCTGGCGGCACCAGCGGACTGGGCTTGCTGGTGGCATTGTTCAGCTGCTGCTGCTTCTTGTCCAGCAGCTTGTCCAGCGCGCTCGTCGTGCGTCCCGTTGCCGCCTTGCGCTGCGCTATCTCGTGCTCCAGATTGGGCGGCGTCTTTTTGGGCGACTCCGCGTGCACTTTGCTCGCGGCTGGAACCGAAATTGGAACCGAAATGGGATGTGCAACTGGAACTGGAACTGGAACTGCAACCGGAACTGGAACGGGAGCAGGTGAAGGTGGCCGCGATTTGGAGTTGCGCGTCGCACGCTTGCCGAGCTCCTCCGGCTTGTGCCTGGCCAGGTCGTCCAGCGAGGATTTGCGTCGCTGCGCCGAGGACAACTTGGGCGGCGTCGGCAGCTCCTTGAGGTTCGTCGACTTTGTCGTCGAGTTCTGGCGCGTGCGACTTGTGCTCGCGGCGGCTGCTCCTGTTGCTGTTGCGAGCTTGTCCAGCGATTTGCGCGGCGAGCGCTTTGGCACGCCCGAGGATGTGGGCGCGGGCGCGGGCGTCGCGCTGACAGCGGCGACGGCGGACTTGCGCTTCTCAGAAGCTGCTGCGGCCGCCGTCTCGCTGTCGCTGTCCGTTTCGCTGGCGCTGCCGCTGCTGCTGCTGCTGCTGGCGCTGCTGCTGCTGGCGCTGCTGCTGCTGTTGCTGTCGCCGGAGCTCGAGCTGGACAAGTTGGGCGCCGCGATGCGCCGCTTGACGGGCGTCGCCTGCAGCTCCTCCTTGGAGCGTCTGCGCTGCGGCTCCTTCGACCTCTGCTGCTTGCTCGCGGCAACTGTTGCTGCTGCTGCTGCTGCTGCTGCTGGGATTGCTGTCGGGATTGCTGGCGCTGGCGCCGTCTCCTCGCTGGCTGGCGCCGTGCTGGCTTCCGGCGCGGCCTTCACGAGCGCTGCGCCGCTGCTCTTGAGCTGCTCGGCGGCCTTCTTGGCTGCCTGTCGCTGGGGCACGTAGGAGACGGCAAAGTTCTGCAGCTTGGCGAGCTCGTTGTTCTTGGGCAAGGGCTTCTCCTTCTCCTTGTCCTTGTCCTTCTCGCGCTCCTTTTGCTGCTTGGGCGGACGGCCGCGCTTGCCCCGCTCCGCTGTCGTCTCGCCCGCCGTTTTGCCCGCCGTCTTCTGCAGCTCCTTGGGCCGCGCCTTGTCCACCTCCAGCTGCCTGGCGGCGCTCTCCTTGGCTTTGCTCTTGCTGCTGCTCCCGCCGCTGCCGCTGTTGTTGTTGCTGTTGCTGCCGCCACCGCCGCTGGCGTTGTTGTTGCTGCTGGGCTCCGGCTCGCGCAGCCGCTCGGCCGCATCCGGCAGCAGCAGCGCCGTGGCGAGATTCGTCGAGATGCGCATATTCTCGGATGCCTTCTTGGCCGCCTGCCGCTGCGGCACCACCAGCAGATCCGCCGCCGGGAAGACGGGCGGCGCATTCCTGCTGCTCTTGTTGCTGGCTTTGGTCTTGATCGGTGGCGGTGGCGGTGGCGCTGGTGTTGCTGCTGCCGCTGCTGCTGCCGCTGCCGCCGCTGCTGCTGCTGCTGCTACAGCTGCTGCTGCTGCCGACGTGCCCGGCACGAACTCCTTCATGGCCGCCTTGGTGCGTATCGTCTGCTGGTTCTGCGAGTCGCTGACGTTGCTCTCCGTCGCCGCCGTCGCCGCCGCCAGCGTCTCCTCGCGCTCGGGCGTCGTGGTCGTCGAGCTGTCCGAGTCGGAGTAGATGTGCTGGCCCAGCTTGCGGCCCGTTGTTGTGCCCGCTGCCGCTGTTATTGTCGCCGGCTTCACAGGCAGCAGCTCCTCACTTTCATCGCTGGACAGGCTGCCCGCGTCCTGCTGCTGCATCTCCTTGTCCATCTGGGCAAGACCACGCGTGGCTGTCGTTGTCGTTGTTGTTGCTGTTGCTGCTGCTGCTGCTGCTGCTGTTGCTGCTGCTGCTGCTGCTGCTGTTGCTGCTGCTGCTGCCGCTGTTGCTGCTCCATTGCTGGACAGTTTGCGACGCGATGCTCCAGCTGCTTCCGTTCCCGTTCCCGTTGTGCTGTGCTTTGACTTAGATGCTTGGCTCTTGGCAGGTACTGCTGACGACTTGTGGACACGCTTGACACGATCCCGCTCCCTTTCACGCTCGCGCTCTCGTTCACGCTCGCGCTCTCTTTCACGCTCACGCTCACGCTCACGCTCCCGCTCCCTGGCTCTCTCCCTTGGCCGCTCACGCGGCCTGCCGCCGTCCTCGTCCTCGCTGGAGGAACTGCTGCAGCTGGTCCGGACATCCGCAGACGCCGCAGACGCACGCGCAGCTGCTTCGCTTTGACGCCGCTGCCGCTGCTTCTGTCGCTGTTCGACGCTGCGTGCGTAGGATTGTTTGCGCACGGCTTTACCGGCCTTGCGGTTGCTGTTATCGCTGCCGGAATCGCTGCCGGAGCCGCTGGCGCTGCCCGTGTCGGAGCTGCTGCTGCTGGCGCTGCTGCTGCTGCTGGCGCTGCCGCTGCGGCTGCCGCTGGCGCGGCGCGCCGGGCTGGAATCAGGCGATGACGAGCTGCCGCTAGACGTAACGGCGGACGCGGCTTGGGATCTGTGCGATTTATGGTGGCCCGACGTCGCCGTCGCTGCCGTGCCGCTCTTCGAGGCACGCCTCCCCGCACACGGCATCGCCGTGGACGCCGTTGTTGGCGCCCTTGGCGAGCCACGTGGCTTGGCGGCCTTGTTGGCCAAAGTAGTTGAAGCTGCTGCTGTTGTTGTAGTTGTTGCTGCTGCTGCTGTTGCTGCTGCTGTTGCTGCTGCTGTTGCTGCTGCTGTTACTGCTGCTGCTGCTGCTGCTGCTGTTGCTGCTGTTGCTGCTGCTGCTGCTGTTGTTGTTGTTGTTGTTATTGCACCATTGTTGAGTTTCTTCTTGGGCGAACCCTTGAGCGTCGCCTGCTTGCGCTTGTTGGGCGACTGGGACGCGCGTCCGCGCGCCTGCAGCTTGCCCATGAGCTGCTCCAGAATGTACTCCAAGCTCTGATACTGCGCCGGCACAGTTAGCTGGTCCGTGGAGCTATAGAAGCGATCGTACAGCGTTGGACCATCGTTGGCATAGATGATCGCATTCGTGTCCAGCGCGGGACGCGGCTGCTCCGCCGTCGCGGCCAGCTGCAGCTCCTCGTCCAGGACGCCGAGCTGCTTGTAGAACACCTGTTCGCGTAGCTTGAACAGCGACCGCGAGAGCTTCTCGCGCCGGCTGACCATATAGCACAGATTGCGTACACGCTCCAGATCCTGGCGCAGATGCACCACAAGCTTGTGATTCTCCATATCCTGCTGCTCCTGCTTGCGGGCCAGCATCTCCACATCCTCGGACTTGGGCGGTATAAGTTCCCGATTGTGTCGCGACTTGCGCTTCAGTTTCCAATAATTGTAAATGGCCTCGATCGCATCCTCGTCCACGTCGAACAAATGGCAGCTAATGTCATTAATATTCACATGCTTGTCAAACTCCGCCTCCACCTCCTGCCACAAAAAAATAAAAAAAAAAATGAACAAAAACCCAAAATGAGCTCCAATCGAGGCAAAAAATAGAGAGAATATAAAACATTTACCTGCAAGCGCTGGGCGCGTGCCTGGTTGCGCTCCTCGGAGGTCAATTCGTTCTTGCGATGATGATGATGGTGATTCTTGCGTCTGCGCTGATCCTCGCCAGCCTTGGCGCCCGCCGGGTGACCCTCCTCAGCCGTTGTCGCGCTGCTCGCGAACTTGTTGCTGGTGCTCTTCTGGAGGCTGGAGGCGGCCGTATGACTGGAGGCGCCCTCCTTTTACCCTTGCTCATGCTGTGCTTCTGGCAATAGGAGCGCAGCTTGACGCCATCCTCGGCGTTGCCCTCCTCGATGATGGCGCGCATCTCGAGCCCGTGCTGGAACGCACAAGTGACATGGTAGGCCGTCTTGCAGGTCTTCACCGAGCACTGTATGCAGCTGCCGACACGCTCCCGGCAGAGCACACAGATCAATGCCCAGCGACTGTGCGGAATGCTTGAGATTTTTGTTATCGGCTCCATGCGATCGACGCATCCAATGCTCACTTCCGGTATCCAGAGAGCGCACGAGACATGCGCCCAATGTTTGCCCGACTTATTGGATTTCATGGCGCCGCCCTTATTCGGGCAGAGGACACAATCCGGCTTAATGTTCATCGAGCAGGTGCGACAAAGCCATTGGCCTGCAAAAAACCCAAGATTGGCGCATGAATAACTGAGGGGCATTGAATGGGGCATTCATTCGCTTTGTTTACCTGATGGAATCGCTGTAATGCCGTAACAAGCCTGATGCACGCAGATGTTGCAATTATCACAGAATACCATTTCGTTGGCCTCCTCGGAGTCGGGCGAGCGACAAACGTCACAGATGACATTCTCATCAAACTCAATGCCCAGACCCTCCTCCTGCTTAAGTATGACCTGAATCTGTTCCCAGCAGCGCACCTGGGTGTAGGAGTATCACATTATATAATGAGGAGTTACTTCGCTGCTATTTCTATCGAACCCACCTCCAGCTCCTCGATGACGCGCTCGAACTGGGTTTCGTTAATGGGAAATGCGCCGCATTGGGCACGATCGCCATTGTAGAGACGCAGCCAGGCCTCATCGATGGGATCGATGTCATAGGCACATGTGTTCTCCGCCAGGGCAACAACATTCGTCAGACAATGCAGATCCGGCGAGTAGTGTTCGTCTTTGGTGATGCGCAGGAAACGATTTTTGGGTCTGCAAATATAGGCAAATAATTATATATATCTATATAACATAATGTAAGTTTAACCGTTGCACTCACAGTTTAAAGTCATGCGCTGGCGACACTATCGGCTCGGACAGCACATAGACACACGGCTCCGGCAGCGAATCGGGATTGACGGGCACCTGTACGCCCTTCTCCCATTCCTGCTTCCATTGATCGGTTACAATCAGATACTCGAAGTTGGCCAACGGCTCTGAGTCTGGCAATTTCATTGCGCTAATGAGATCCTTGCTGCAAGGTGTCATAAAAAGTTGGCATAAGTATGGGCTTCATTTAAATGTGGCTTCCATTTGGAGCACACTTACCGATACAGTTCAGCTGGCGCTTCGGTTGAGCTGCGATTGTAGATGCTCGACATTTTGATGTCGGCCACGGAGCGTGCTTGCCATGTGCTGCTGCTGCTGTTGTTGTTGTTGCTGTTGTTGTTGTTGTTGCTGTTGTTGCTGCTATTGCTGTTGTTGCTGTTGCTTTGCGCCTTGCTCTTGCTGGCCGACTTGGCCTTGCCCGGCATCTTTGCTATTATCTTGGCCTGGCTGTGCTCCGGCTGCTCCAGCGCCGCAACTGCTGCTGCAGCTGTTGTGGGCGCTGCTGCTGCTGCTGTTGTGGATGTTGATGTTGCTGCCCCATTGGGCGGCCTGCCTTTGCGTCGCTTTGTGGGCGGCGGCTGCGGCTCAACATCCTGACGCTGCTGCTGTTGCGGCGGCGGCTGCTGCTGCAGCTGCAGCTGCTGCTGCTGCTGCTGCTGCTGCTGATTACCGCGCTTACCTCTTTGTGACATTTTTCATTGGTGGTTTGTGGCTTATTTTCTTTGTGTGTGTGTGTGTGTATGTGTGTGTGTGTGTTTGTTTTGATTCGGCTGCCTTGGGGCACCCCTGCTTGTGGTTCACTTAGGACTTCCCGCTTTTGCTACTCAACTGTGCCAAGTGCGACCTGTGGAAGGGGATGGGCATTGGGTTCGGAGAGAATGGGACTTTAATTAATCAAAGATTCGTTTTGAAGTGAGGCTCTCTTACTACATGCTTAAGGCCACAATTGGCGACACCAGAGCCACACCGCCGGCTGTTGTTGTTGTTGTTGCTGCTCACTGCGCTTAAGTTTATTGCTGTTGCTGCTGCTGCTGATGTTGTTGTTGTTGCTGTTGCTTTTATTCGAATTGTTATTGTTGTTGCGCTGCTGCTGCTGCTGCCGCCCGTTTGGCATGGACGCCGCTGCCGCTGCACCAGCACTAATCCCGCTGAGCGCCGCCACTTTGCAGTCTGTGCCGTGCACTGCTCGAAGCAATAATGCGCGCTGCCGCTCCCCGCCCCGCTCTTGTTTGACACTCTGTGTGTGGGTGTGTGTGCGGGTGTGTGTGTGTGCGTTTCGTCTGTTCGTTTGTTCGCTTCTTCGCTTCTGCTCGTTTGATTATTTTGTTTTTGCACGCACTTTGTGTTCTTATATGCTGTTTTTTTATTGTTTACAGTTTTGTGGTCACTGCCCGCCTAAATGAACGAAACGTTTTTTAATTTCTGTGATCGAATTTTTGTGCATTTGCAAATTTTTTTTGTTGTACATTTTCGTCACAAAAAAAATACACAAAAAGAAAAGGAAAAAATCTGAAGCTGGCAGTAAAAAGGAAAATAGAAAATCGCGTACGCTAAACAAAAGCTGAGTGCTGTGCAACGCAAACATTAAATGCCATCCCAAAAAAAAATCCATCTATCTCGCACGCTCGTTTTAAGGGCGCGCGCGTTCACGACACTGGTGCGAGCGAGATGCAGGTGGCGTGCGTGTTGCAGCCGTCAGCTTTTGTGCAAACGTTTCTTGCTCTCCCCCCCCCTTCTTCGTTCACACACATTCGATTCGTCGTTTTTGCACCTTTTTTTCCTTACTTTTTATTGTAGTAATATTATTTGTTTTCGGCAATTGCACATTTTAAGAATGTTTTTACAATGATGGCCGTGCCCGCTGGTTGGCATGGTCGCCACATTTGTTGCTTTGTTTGCCTGTTTTGGTTGTCGCGTTCGAGCGAATTTTGATTGGGTATTTTACTCTGGGCTTTGCTTTTGCCGCCGCAGACACACACGCGAGCACTTGCTGGCGGATGAGATGGACGTAACAAACAAATTGCACGTTCCGTTTATTATGCACTCGCGTTTCGCGCAATTGGCATAATGTTTGCGACAAATATGCAATTTTTACGGATTATTTACAAGATTTTCTTCTCGGTTTCCTTTTCTACGTCTGCCATTTTGCTTTTCGGCTTATCGATTATTAGAGCTGTACCGGAATCGATTATCGATAGCGGCACTACTTTCTGCTAGTTCGTTCATTGAAATTATTGGAAACTAGTTGAAGGTCTGTGTTATCGGAACCGATATTCTTACAATGATATATAAAATGTATAGTTTTAAAATCTGCCAAGTCTGTCTGTGCATATAAAATCAACGAAATTTCATATTCGTAGTTTTTGTTTTTTTTGTTCTTGTTTTGTTTTGTACGATATACCGCCTGTTGGCGGCTCGTTTTGGCCGATGGCCGTGTCGATGTCACCAACAATTGGTTATCGAATGACTATCGACCAGCAACAAAACGGCAGCAAAAGAGAGGAGTATAGAGAAGCGCAAAAAACAGTTCGCACAAATTTTCTACATCACATAAAATAATGTAAGCAGACGTAAGCGGGCAAATAGTTATTGCGACTTGTAGATTTAACAAACGATAAGACCATAGAGAACTGTAAGACCCGTCCCCGCCCCCCGTGGCACTCACTTTCAACATCAGCATCAATGCAAATGCATTTCTTTGTCTGCAGCTTACTAGAATAATCTTCGAGTGTTTTTGAATCGAGTGCACGACACAGTGCCAACGAAATAAATCCAAAAAAATGTCAACAACTCCAAATTCGAATAGTAGTGGTAGCAATAGCAATAACAACAACAACACCAGCAGCAGCAGCAATCCGGGCAGCAAGCAAAAGCAGCAACAACAACAACAGGACACATACAGCGACAGCAGCAGCATCGAGGAGAATCTTGAGGCTGCCGAGGAGCGTCGTCGTCGCATACAGAAGAATCGGAGTCGCAGCAGCACCTATATGCAACGGCAGCAGCAGCAACAGCAGCAGCATCACCAGCTGACCACCATGAGCATCTCCGGCGGCGCCATCTCCAAGCATGACAAATCCATGACGCCATCCACGAGCAGCGCAGCCGCCGCAGTAGCCGCGGCCGTGCGCCTGGGTCCGCCCGAGCGCATATCGATGCTGGTCGACGGCGTTCGGTTCACCGTCGAGCAGACGCTGCTGACGGCACATCCCAACACCATGCTGGGCACCATGTTCGGTACGGGCTTTCAGTTTGCGCATTCGAACGAGCGCGGCGAATACGAAGTGGCCGACGGCATCTCCCATTTGGTATTTCGCTCCATTCTCGAATACTACAAGAGCGGCGTAATCCGCTGTCCGCCGTCCGTGTCGGTGCCGGAGCTGAAGGAGGCTTGCGACTACCTGCTGATACCGTTCGATGCGACCACAGTGCGCTGCCAGAATCTAAGTGAGTATGTTGTTGCTGTTGCAGGCGGCGTCTCTTAGTTTGTGCCGTCCGCTTTGCTCTTCCCTCCCTTCTCTCTCTCTCTCGCCCTCTCTCTTTCTGTCTCGTTCAACACATGCTGACACACGCCTCTGTTTCCTAACACACACAAAAGGAGGCCTGCTCCACGAGCTGAGCAACGAGGGTGCCCGCCAGCAGTTCGAGGTCTTCCTCGAGGATCTCATCTTGCCGCTGATGGTCGCCTCCGCCCAGCGCGGCGATCGCGAGTGCCATGTCGTCGTGCTGCTCGACGACGACATGGTCGACTGGGACGAGGAGTTCCCGCCCCAAATGGGCGAGGAGTATTGTCAGAGTAAGTCCCAGACAGATAAAAGAGCCTTTCTTTCTTAGTTTTATTTACCCCCGCTCTCCTCTCTCCCTCCCCCTTCCGTCACGCAGCTGTGCACAGCACTGCCATGCATCGCTTCTTCAAGTACATCGAGAATCGCGATGTGGCCAAGCAGGTGATGAAGGATCGCGGCCTGAAAAAGATACGCTGCGGTATCGAGGGCTACCCAACGCACAAGGAGAAGATACGCCGTCGTCCCGGCGGCCGTGCCGAGGTCATTTACAGCTATGTGCAGCGTCCGTTCATACACATGTCCTGGGAAAAGGAGGAGGCCAAGAGTCGCCATGTCGACTTCCAGTGTGTCAAGTCCAAGTCTGTGACGAATCTCGCCGAGGCGAATGCCGATCCGCCTCTCGAATTGGATGCAAGTGCGTATGAGCTTCTGTTCCAGCTTCTCCTGCTGCTTATTATAACTTTCCTCCTGCTCCTTCCGTCTCTCCCTTCAGGTGGCAATCCCATACCGCCGCCCGCCAACGCCGTCGTCAATGCTCAAGCACACAACGCTGATCTGGGCGCGCCCGCAATTGGCGTCGGCGTGGCCATCGCTGTCGATGCCGTTGCCGCCGTCGTTGCCGTTGACGAAGCCGCCGGCGGCGTCGTTATGCTCAATGAACTGGAGCACGCGGCCGCTGCGGCCGCTCCGCCGGGCATTGTCGATGAACACGTGTAGAGAGATCGCCCCGAGGGCCAGTTTACACACTGCCATCTTTAGCTGCACGCACCCAGAAACAAGGCTTTGTACGTTTTCAATCCAACATTTTGTATACACAATAACAAAATAAAACGAAAACAAGACACGAAAATCAGTAAGAATGCTCGATTAGCAGATAACTGAACTTAATTAAAATTAAAATTAACCAAATCTCTCCGTCTCTTTCTCGCATAATCTATGAATAAGAGGTTGTGGGCCTTTATCGGTTTTAGGAAAACGTTGTGGCTTATCGATCATTTGAAATAAACTTGAGCTGCGTATGCCATGGACTAGACTATATTCGATTGACCTGATCTTTGATGCTGACCAAGAATATATATACACCTATAATTCAAATTACCGCCTCACATATTCACTTAGCAGAGTTAAAATTAAGTGTTGATCTAAAACAAACCTATAAAAAGTGTAGAAATGGGTCTAACCGATATCGAGATTGCTGATCCCATATCTAAACGCAGTTCACAGTTAATATCAAATATAAAATAGCGACATTTTAAGGAATCTTCTTTGAAGTCAATTTTATATTTTTAAAATAAGCAGCCTTTAAATTGAAAAGTAGTTCTGTAGTTTGTTTTTTTGGTTTGTTATAACTAAATATTGTTGTCCAAAATCAAAAACTCAATGTATGTGCATTTAATCTAATTTTTATGCTCGTTCATGAGAGTTAAGAGTACATTGGTTTCGTGCTATTTCCGTCCTGCTCTCATTCAGAACGAACGCAATTTTTCGCCGCTATTGAAGCTAGAGACTAGAAAATTGGAATATATACTCGTGTATATCCGCGTAAAGTCTTAAAGTTAGTTGATACGCCCACTGTGGGCGTGGGCAATCGACAAAACTCATACCCGACTGCAATGTTCATACCTTCTTTACGGCATTTCGATTTACTGCCTTCTTCTCCGGTTCCAATCTAGGCCCCTATACACCTATATAGGTGTACTTTAGGCATCGTGCATCCTTCTGCCTGAGTATACAAATATGCTGCCCAAATTTGAATCCTTGCTCCTGGGGCAGAGCTTGTCTTGAAAACAATAGATTCTTCCAATTTAAACAAATGAAAACAAAATTTATTTAATTAAATACACATTGCCTGGATATTTGGAGCGCCTGTTTAGGCGCCATCAAAGGACTCGCGCTCGCCTTGCGCCAGCGAGGACGTCTCCCAGTTCAGCGAGCGCTCAATGGCCATCTTCCACTTCTGATAGCGCAGATTTCGCTCCGTGGCGTTGACCTTCGGCTTGATGGGCTCGCGCTCGTCCAACTTGGAGAGCGGACCCTCCATGTTGTACTGCGGCACCACGGTCTTGTAGGCGGCCATGGCAGCGCCCTGGAATAAATCAACACAAGAACGTTACGCAATGTGAAAACATATGAAAACCCCACAATTAAAATAGCCACATCAGCACCACCTAAAAATCAGCTGAAGTTATCCAGCAAGAATTATTATTGGAAAAATATCCATTTTTGTAATTAGTGTGGGACTAACAATTTTTTGCGCGATATTTAGAGAAAGAACTCATCATCTATGGATCCAATAGCTATACATATTACCTTTTTGTGAATTTTGACAACAAATTTGACTCCCTCTGTGTTAATGTTTTTTATACTTTTTGTGAGAACCACAATTGATTACACATAATAATTTGTAATTCTAAATTTTACCGGAAAATTCAAAATAAGTAATCATAAAAAAAATTTTTTAAAGCTGAATCAATCTAGAGGACAAATCATGATCAAAATGCCATCAAACATGGGAGTTTTAAATATAGGAGCTATGGATCCAACAGTTTTATGTTCAAAATTGTTGTCTATTTTGACATGATTTTTGACAAAAAATTTGACCGCGTCAGAATAAGTTTTAATGTTGTTTTTTTTTACTAATTGTGGCAGCCACAACCGATTAAAAATATAAATTTGGAATTCCAATTTTCCTGAAATGAGTAAGGGAGTACATGATTTTTTTCCAAGAAAAATCAAAAAAAATCAGTGGACATAGCCAACAAATCTAAGCATGTCTCCATCTCTGTCTGACGCGGGTATGCACGAGACCATATTCCCAGTTTCAAGTAGCTTCAATGGACGGACGGACAGTGCATAAAGACAATATGCTGCTCACCAGCGCTGTGGTCTCCGCAATCTTGGCGCGCAGCACGTGGATGCCGACGAGGTCGGACTGCAGCTGGAGGAACAGGTTGTTGACGGTCATGCCGCCGTCGACCATGAGCTTGGCCAGCGGTATTTTGCAGTCCTTGTGCATGGAGTCGAGTATGTCGCGCACCTGAAAGCAGACCGCCTCCAAGGTGGCGCGCACGATGTGCTCGCTGGTGGTCTCCTCGCTGAGGCCGCAGAGGACGCCGCGCGCATTCTGGTTCCAGTAGGGCGCGTAGAGCCCGTTGAAGGCCGGCACAAAGTAGACGTCCAGCGAGTTGTCCACGGTGCTGGCCATGGACTCAATCTGGCCCGTGTTCTGGATGAGGCCAATGTTGTCGCGCAGCCAATTGAAGGCCGCACCGGCGATGGACACGCTGCCCTCGAGCGCATAATAGGGCGTGGCCTTGCGGCCCAGCTGATAGCCGACGGTGGTGAGCAGCCCGTGCTGCGAGTGAACGATGGAGGGGCCCGTGTTGTAGAGCAGAAAGCAGCCGGTGCCATAGGTGGCCTTGGCCTGACCCTTGGCCAGACACTGCTGTCCCACCAGCGCCGCCTGCTGGTCACCCAGATCCGCCGTAATGCTAATCCCCTTGAGGACGCCGGCGGCAATCGTGCCAAAGTGCTCGGCACTCGAACAGATCTCGGGGAGAATGCTGCTGGGCAGGCCGAAGAACTTGAGCAGATTGGGATCCCATTGCAGCGTCTCGATGTTCATCAGCATGGTGCGCGAGGCGTTCGTCACGTCCGTCTTGTGGACGCCGCCGTTGATTCCGCCGGTCAGGTTGTACATTAGCCAGGTGTCGATGGTGCCGAACATCGCATCGCCCGCGTCCATAGCCTTCTTTACGGTGGCCACGTTGTCGCGCAGCCAGCGCAGCTTCACGCCGGAGAAGTACGGCGAGAGCGGCAGCCCGCACAGTGGCCGCAAATAGTTAATATTCCGTGCATTGTTCGGTATCGTCTCCAGCAAATCCTCCACGGTGCTCGTCGTCCGATTGTCCAGCCAAATAATGGCATTGGCCAGCGCCTCGCCCGTGTGCCGGTCCCAGATCAAAGTCGACTCGCGCTGATTGGTGATGCCAATGGCCAGAATGTCCTGCGAAAATTCAAGAAATATTTTTCATAACTGTGCTTAACATTTATTTAAACACAATATTTATTCGCTTGAGGACAACTTTGCACCCATAAAGTATATAGTATATTCTTGATCACTATTAACACAACGCAAGACTCTCTTTATAGCCATGTTCCTCTGTCTGACTTCATTTATGTCTGTTTCAATTGTATTCGTAAGACCTATTTTGATGAAACTTGGCTTGATGCTCTTTCTATGCTGTACTACTATATCATATAGCTCACATATAAAATATTTGAAAATGCTGATTTTATAAGAAAACTAAAATTTAGACCTATTAATAGCTTTAATTTTATACCAGGAGCAATTGTCATAAAATAAGGTTTTTTCTTCATACTGAAAACCAAAAATATCTGTTCGGTTCACGAACATATATATATATATATATATATATATATATATGCGTGTGCGATTTGAAATCGAACCGATTATTCCCAAATTGAGTTTTGTTTGGTTTAATTTGTATGGTAAGAACAAAATAAGTCAATTAAAAATTAAAAATAAATTTAAAAAAAATTAAATATTTGCCTCTCTATATATTTCCATTAAATTCAAAATAATGTGGCAAACAAAAATCCGGCCTTATTAATGGTTGTCATAGCTGAAAATATAATTGTTTTCAACTTATTACATTTCAATGAATATTTGTTTAACCCTTGCATAACCGGCCCAGTTATAAAGCTTCCGTTTGAAATAAAAGCTGTTGGCGCCCCGTCTGCGGGGTTTGGCAACACTGGCCGCCCAGCCTAGACAGTGAGTAGTAAATAAAATGAATGAAAGAAAAAGGAGAATGGAGACCGCCTGATAATAGAAAACGCAAGGCAAAGGTTAATTAAAAATAAACAACAAAAACTAAAATAAAATTAAATATTACCCTATAGATACTAGACATGCAACTCTTCTTTTAAATTGAAAGTATTGTGACAAACCAAAGTTGGAAGCAAAACCATTAATAATTGTCAAAATTTGTACAAATCGTATATATATTCGCTTGACCGTTAATTAACTGTTTTCGGTGTAAAGCTGGCTGTTTGAAATAAAAGCTGTTGGCGCGTACTCTTTTCGATTGGTAATTGTGTGGGGTGTGGCAACACTGGCCACTGTCAGCGAATAATAAACAAAAGAAAGCGGAGAATGGCAACCGCCTGATAACAGAAAACACAGAGGCAACATAACGCAAAGACGTAACAACAATTGTTAAGCCGTTGACGAATTCATTACGTTTCCGTTTGGCCGTTCGCCCCAATGTCAAACACAGTCAAAATTCTCAGTCGAACGGTCGTCCACGTCGTCTCCAGCAGTAGGAAACAACAGTTGCGCACAATGTCGGCGCTGCCCGGTGGCGGATTTGCGGTTGGGAGTACGGCGGTTGTTGCCGTCGGCCAGATGCGGGCGACAAACGACAAGGCCGGCAATCTGCGGCAGGTGGAGGAGCTGGTCGCTCGCGCCAAAGCGAAGCAGGCCAAAATGCTCTTTCTGCCCGAGTGCTGTGATTATGTGGGTGAGAATCGGACGGAGGCACTCCAGATGGCGGAGCCGCTGACCGGCCAGCTGATGGACAAGTACCGGGCGCTGGCCAAGTGCAATGGCATGTGGCTGTCGCTGGGCGGCATCCACGAGCTGAAGACCTCGGATCCCTGCAAGGTGTACAATGCTCACGTTCTGCTCGATGACCAGGGCGAACTGGCCGCCGTCTATCGCAAGCTGCATCTGTTCGATGCGACCACCAAGGAGATACGGCTGCGCGAATCGGACACGGTGGCGCCGGGCGAGCGCCTGGAGAAGCCCGTCGCAACGCCCGCCGGCCATGTGGGTCTGCAGATCTGTTATGATCTGCGCTTCGCGGAGCCGGCGCTGCTGCTGCGCAAACAGGGCGCCCAGCTGCTCACCTATCCGGCGGCCTTCACCTATGCGACCGGCAAGGCCCACTGGGAGATTCTGCTCCGGGCGCGCGCCATTGAGACGCAGTGCTTCGTGGTGGCCGCCGCCCAGCAGGGCTGGCACAATCCCAAGCGCCAGAGCTGGGGCCACGTATGATCATCAGTCCCTGGGGCAAGGTGCTGGCCGATTGCGGCGGCGACGCCGAGCTGGACGTGGCCACAGCCGAGTTGGACCTGACGTTGCTGAGCAAGATCTACCAGAGCATGCCGTGCTTCGAGCATCGCCGTGACGATATCTACAGCCTGACGGGCTTTAAGTTGAGCGCGCCGCGGAGCACTTCTGGCCAGGATCGACCCTTTGCACACAACACGGTGGACAAGCGCACCATATTCTTTGAGTCCGAGCACTGTTACGCCTTCACCAATCTGCGCTGTGTGGTGGAGGGTCATGTGCTCGTCTCCACGAAGCGCGTGACGCCCCGCCTGAATGGTCTGAACTGTGCCGAGGTCACCGATCTGTTTGCCACCGTTTGCATGGTGCAGCGCATGCTGGAGAAGTTCTATGGCACCACGTCCGCGACGGTCACCGTGCAGGATGGCGCCAACGCCGGCCAGACGGTGCCGCACGTTCACTTCCATGTGATGCCGCGACGCAATGGCGACTTTGGCCACAACGATCAGATCTACGTGAAGCTGGACGATCGCACCGAGAATCAGCCGCCGCGCACGCTCCAAGAGCGCATCGACGAGGCGCAAAAGTATCGCGATTATCTGCAGACAGCCGACAGTTAACCAAACCCAGCCCAATCCCTACTGTGGCGTCACATTGTGCTTGTCAATAAAGAAAATAACTTGTTTTTTTAAATCAAGTTTCTTACCTCGATTTTGCCGCCCAGCGCGGTTAGCTTCCGACAGGCGCCCTCAATGCACTCGTTGACAGTGTTGGTAATGACGCGCGGGTCCTGCTCGCACCAGCCCTCCTTGACGAAAATGGAGGGCACCTCGATCTGATGGAAACAGACGATGTCATCGGTGCCAGCGCGGAATATCATAAATCGCGCCGACGTCGTCCCCTCATCGATGGCGCCCACAAACGGACCCGCCATGTTGCCCTCGCCCGACACCATTTCCATGACCAGCAATTTGTTTTGGATTACGTAGGCACAGCAACAAACACTTGGTGAAGCAAGCAAAATCGTCTGCTTTGGCACTAAAACTGCTGTTCAATCGTCGCTGACATATTCATCGGTCGGTCGCGATTGCGATAATTGATAAGGTCCAGCCCCTCAGATGGTAAAAGTTTTGTACGTGTACTATGTCCCCGATAGCTATTGAAACCCGTTCCAGAAACGTAAATATTTATTGCGAATAAGTGTGTGCTGGCGGAATGGGCGATTAACGCCGTTTATGCGGCAACGAATTCGTGATTTAAATTAGTAAGGCAATCAACATAGCGTTGAATTTGTGATGTTATTCAATTTCCGTACAATTTAAAATATGCAATTTCAAGTAAATTAAAAATATAATAATTGGATTTATTAGCAAACTCATTAACGTGCACACTTTACAGCACTGCCTGGCAGTGTGCACACCACAACTCAAAAACACAACTAGTTGGTATTTCGCTTGCAAGCGTTTACGGTCACACCGGCCTGCCAAATGGTTGCAACTTATTTGTTTGCATATTTAAATTGCAAGCTAGAATCATGTCCATATCGGAACAACACCGCATCGGACTGCGCGATCTGCTGGTCAACGAGCGGAACACACCCGTGCTGCTTCAGCTAGCCCGGAGCGTGACAAAAAACATCTGCAGCATTGAGGAGCCCGACGGTATCAAGGTCACTCAAATAATAACAACAACAAACTAACCATTTCTGCCCGCAGAGGCTCTTAGCTATCTGACAGCCCATGTCGAGGACATACACAAGCTGCTGCACAAGCGGCACATCACGCGGGATCTGCTGTTCAAGTATCTGCATACACGCCTGCCGGGTACCTCAACGGACTTCACCAAAGCCGATCTGGTCATGCGAGTGATACAATATTGGGATCAGCAGCTAAACGCGGGCACAGTCCAGTCGCAGGGCGAAGGGCTGACTGGCGTGAAAACCGCTGCGCCTGAACAGGAGTATCCCATACATCTGATAGCGCGCAAATTTGCCGAATGGTTCTTTGATAAATACAACGCCAACAAGCTGCTCCTCTCGGACCTCTGGAGCGACGCGGCGCTGCAGTTAAAGGTCATCGCGGATGACGGCGCCAGCGAGGTGGAGTGCATCGGCGCCGCCGAGGTACTCGATGCGCTGGTCAGCGCCAAGCAACAATTTGGCTTCTACTTCAATCTGAACTTGTCGCACTCGGGCGTCCAGGGCCGCATCGATGCCTACGGCCAGATCGTGGTGCTCGGCTGCGGCACGCTGCATACCATCGACCGGTCTGTGGGCGTCTTCGAGTGCGCCTTTGGCCTGTTGCGCGACCCGCACGCGGACAACAACTGGAAGCCCAAAAAATTCAAGTGCCTGCTGCGCAGCGAATTGCGCCCGCCCCAATTGCATACGCTCAACGCCAGCGAGACTTTGCAGGCGGCCCTGACTTTGCCCGCGCCCAAAGACGACGCGATGGAGCAGCCGGTAAATGCGGCACAGGCCTGTGAAATAGCTTACTCTAAGGCTCGTTCTTAAGTTGATATTTATTGCACTAGAAAATAGTTTATTTAAAACTAGTCTGTTGAAAAATTAATCAGTTTTTAAGCAAGCCCAAAACTTGTACTTGAAATTGTGTTTAGTCTTAGTTAAATAATAAAGTGTACTGATTTCTGACTAACCCCTCCACTATCAAAACTTTACAATAAAACAAACATGTAGAGTAAAACATAGGATTAAACACCCTAAGCTAAACTAAGGCAATGTATTTGACATATTACTCTGAACGTATGCTAATTTTCAAATAAAAACTTGTGATTTTTACTGATGGTTCCTATTGCAACGTTTTGATTTTGGCAGCTAACATATATAGTATATAGACAGATTGTTTCGATGGCAGCTATATGGATATAGAAATTCGATTTGAATACAATTTTGCTTAAATATTGGCAGCTTGCAGCTGAGGAAAATTATGTTGAGAATCTAAAACGATTTTCATATAAGAATTAAATTTTTGAGCGTTGGTTCCTATAAGAACTAAATATTGTGTTCTGATTCGAAACATTTCGATGCATTTTTTGTCAATAGGAATCAAAAAGGATCTAAGTAAAATTTCATCATGTTAGCTTTACAATTGTGCGAAGAAATAAATATAGAAATAATATAAAGAAAAAGAGTGGTAAAGCAGATAGTGTAAAAATAACTGAAAAGAAAACCTAAATATATATAAATATTTCCTGCTCAATGTCTAAATAATTGAACATATACCCTACAAATAATAAATTGCCCCGTTTCAAAATATTCTTTTCTCCAGAAACAAACCCTTTATAACAAAAAAAAAAAAAAAAGAATTCAACCCCTCGTGTACGTTACCTGTTTTTTCTTTGGCTCTAGCTGGAACAGCACTTCGGTTTACCTGGGGAAACAGAGAAAGAAGCACACGAGAAAAGTTTCTCAGTAAAACACGCGATTTTTAAGATCACACAACTTACGCCCGACGTGGAATTGTGTCAGTTTCAAAAGACGCGCAGTTTCCACTTTCAGCCGAGTTCGCTGCAAGTTCAGAGAAAACAACAGCATTAAACGGAGGTCAATTTAAATCCATTGGTTTTTGTTTTTAAAGGGATAAAATTATAGAAAGCTTGGCCCTTTACATAGATATATTGGTTTATAAACGGTTTTGAGCCCAAAAATAAGTTATTACCAGTTGTGCGGCTCACAACGCCGTCGAAGGCTCCACTTTAGACGTTTTCTACAAACGTGTTAATGTGATCAGCAGGTCCACTGAAATGGTAGCAAATGTTATTAACAATTTCTATAGAGAGGCGACGGCAACTAGTAGTTATATATACTATATATTGCGAGAGAGTGTTTGTGTGTGTGTGTATGTGTGAGAATAAATTGTTATGGTGGGAGTTTGTTCTGTTTTACATAGTACATGCATATATATATATTATGTATTACTTATTGCTATATAAAAGTCGTAAGCACGCACACACGCATAACAATCGGCCGTTTCGAAAACCACAGAACTTATGTACATTTGCTTATCTAATATTTGCATATCAAGTTGTTGTATTCTATATATTTTATAGATCTGTGTGTCTGGGTGTGAGTGGTCTTTGAAGTTCGGTGTGGTTTAATTTTTTTGTTTTTTTTTCTCTTTTATGATAACGAATTTAACTTGATTAACTAACATCGCTAACGAAATTTCTTATAGCCTATAAAGTATTGAATTACGTTTATTATCTGCAGTTCGTGGGTCTACATTTTCTCCTGTATAAACGGATGCATAAGCGCCTGATTGAGCGAGATGCGCTTGCCCGGATCCAGGGCGAACATGTTCTCCAGCAGATCCTTCAGCTGCGTCACCTTGCGGTGCTGATCATCTGGCAAATTCTGATCAGCGATCAGCTCCTGCTGCAGATTACGCGTGGGCTTCACCACGGGCATCACAACGATCTTCTCCTGCAAGAGGCCAACCAGAATGTGAACAATCGGGAGGGAAAGGACACCTTTCGCACGCTACTTACCCGCTCCGTTAGCTTGTCGATCTCATGGTAGAGGAAATTGCAGCTCTGATCGAAATGCTGCTCCTTGAACTGACCCTTGCGCACAATGCGATTGGGTATCTTGCCCTTCACGTCCATAAAGAACTTGAGCATCTGATTGTTGCTCTTGCCACTGAATAATATCTTGCCCGTGTACAGCTCGTAGATGGTGCAGCCGGCCGACCAGGTATCTATGCCATAGTCATAGGGTATGCCCATTATGATTTCGGGCGCACGATAAAAACGCGACACCAGATACGGCGTGATTTCGTTCTCACTTATGCCCGACGCGGAGCCAAAATCGCACAGTTTCAATATGAGATTATTCTCATTGACCAGAATGTTGTCGGGCTTGATGTCCGCGTGCAGGATGCCAGTCTTCTTCAGCAGCTTGAGCGCCAGAAACAGCTGCTGCGTATAGCTGCGCACCGCCTTGATGTGCAGACCCACATTCTTGCCATACTTCTTGAGCACCTCGCGAAGATTCATTGCCAGCGGCTCAAATACCATGCACAGATGCTAACAGTGAATGGAAAGATTCGTAAGCTCCCCAAATCTTAAATCTTGGTTTAAACTACAAACGTACCTGCTTGTGGAAAAAGTGGCGATATAATCGCAGGCAGTGAAAGCGATCATCGGGATCGGCATCGTTGAGCTTCTTGAGGATTTCCAATTCGCGCAAGCCTGTTTTGTGCCTGTTTTGGGATATGGGAAATAAGTTAGCTGAATTGTTGGAAAAGGATGAAAACACTTATTAGCTAAAGCAAGCCATATTAATAAAAACCGTTTGGTTCGGATATTTCGAAAAACAAAAAACAAGTGAAGTGTAGAGAACCGTTGGTGATAAGATTTTACAACTAAGTTAGTAGCATAGCGACACTCTCAATTATCAAGGATATCTTCACAGAAAAGCTAATTTTTAGACCGATTGTTTCAATGACAGCTATAAAAATTAGTGGTCCCATGTTGATACGAGTTTGCAAATGTGTTAGGAGCATAGGGCCTAGCCTACTCTCTACACTAATTAATAATTCAACAGGTGATTTGAAATGCAATAAAAAACAATATGCCTAGGCAAAGCCGGGTTATAGGTAATGTTAGGTCAGAAGGCCACGAACTCAAAGTTGAAAATTGAAGGAAAGCTGATTAAAATAAAATATAAAATAATTTGCCCGGGGCATAGCCGGATTGTAATCCTGCTTTCAGTATAAATAAAATCGCTTTTTGGCATCCCACTTACATGATCTCGTTGTTGCGTATAATCTTAATGGCCACGTTGGCGGCGCCACGCGCCTGGTCGCGACCACGCACCACATTGCTGAACACGCCCTGGCCGGTGTAGCCGCTGACGAGGTAACGATTGTCCAGGACCTCGCCAATGCGCACGCGATAATAGCCCTCGGCGTCGTCCCAGTTGTCGGTCAGCGCAGGGTTCTCAATTTGGTGCTTGTTGTGCACAATCGTGCTGGGTGACTACGAAAATGAAAAAAAAAAATAAATAAATAAATAAAACAAAAAAAGCGTCAAATAACATTAGAAAGGATTGCTGGCGGACTCTGGGGCGCGACATTTACAAGCCTGCGACTCACATCGAAATTGGAATCGACGTCCTGGTCGGCAAACATGTCCCAATCGTTGCGTTTCTCCTTAACTGCGCTGTTCTTGGCCGAGTTCACATCAAAGTGTTCGGATTTATCGAGCGGCTGCTCCTCCGCGTCCTTATCTTCCAGCGCCGGTGAGGGCGAGGGCGTGCGCTGTTCGCGTCCCGTTTTGGAGGAGACGGGTGAAGTGCTCCTCGACTCGTACGAGTTGGACTTGCGTGGCGTTGGGCTGGTCGTAACCGACTCCTGTTCGGTGGTGCCCAATTTCTGGCAGCAAATTGAAGGGAAAAATGTAATTAGAATTCATTTCATATATATATATATATAGGTATATATATATATGGTTATATATCTTTGTGGTCCTACCTTGAGTAGTTCCTCGCGCTGTTTGCGCCGCAGCTCAATGATGCGCTCCTCGTCATCCTCATCCTCGTTGATGTCAATGTCAAAGCTGGCCTCCTCATCGCTGCTCTCCTTCTCGTGCATTTTCTGACCCTCGCTGAGCGAGCCCTTGTAGCGATCCCGCTCCGCGCCGCCAACACCATTGCCTGAGCCGCGTGGGCCGCGTCCACCGCCGCCACCACCACGTTCATGCTCCAGCTGGCGCTCCCGCTCGCGACGTCTGTCCGACTCAAACTTACTGCGACTGTGCGAGCGCGGTCGATTCCAGCGCTCACGATCTCGTTCCCGCTCGCGCTGGCGTCCGCCACGTTCCGGCGGCTTGCGCGCATCCCGTTCCGGGCGTCGGTCACGATCGCGACTGTGATCGCGTCGCTCGCGCTGCTTGTCGCGATTGATCTCCTGGCGCAGATCCTCCATATTCCTATTGTACTCTTGATGGTGGCGTCTCTGTTCGGGGCGGCCGTGTTGTTGTTGTTGCAGTTGTTGCTGCTGCTGTAGTTGCTGCTGCAGCTGCTGTTGTTGCTGCTCTAAGCGCCGGCGCGGCGTGCGACTGCGTTGACGATCACGGGAGCGTCGATCCCGTGACTCCCGCTTCTGGAGCCGTCCCGCTGCGGCCGACTCCTCACGTGCCCGACTTCTCGGCTGGGCGGGCGCCGGCGAGGCGTGTCGTCGTCGTTTCTCCGGCGTGGGCGAGGGCGTGCGCTGACCACCGCTAGAATCATCCAATAATATAACATCGGGTTCGTTTGAGTTATGGATGTTAGACTGTTTATTATTAACATGTTTACTAGTTGCAGTTGCCAGCGGCGCTGCAGACTGCGAGTTCGGCCTGCGCCTCGGCGCCTCAATAGCTGCTAACTTGGCCGTCTGCTGCAACGGTTGCTGCGGCTGCTCTTGTTGCTGCTGCTGCTGTTGCTGCGGCTGCTGTGGGCGCTTGGCCAGCGTCGAATTGGAACGACTGTCATCACACTCAGTGTCGGACATGTAGGCGCCCAGACGCGCCTGCAGCAGCGCCTTTTGCTTCATCAGCTCCTCCAAGTTGAGCTCATCCTCAAACTTGGACGGCATAGCCGGACTGGCTATGTCAATGGGGCTGCAATGGGACGACATATGTAAAATAGAAATCAGTTCAAGGATAAGCCTCGAGGCACATCACAACACCTACACTTCACTCTCGCTGCCGGAGGTGGCCACCTCCAGCACAGGCAGCACCTTGTTCTGTATGGTTTTGGTTATCTCCTCGACTAGACTGCATGGATCGGTTTGGACATTTGTTTTGCTGATGCGAAAATCGGTCCCGTTGGGCGTCAGCACGGAAATGCGCTCTCGGCTGGCCTGCATGAGCTCGGTAAACTTTCTGCTCAGACTTTGGCCAACCCGTTGTTGCTTCTCGGATGCATTCGAGGATTCGCTGGGACGCTGATGGCGTTTCTTTGATTTCTTGTGCTTCTTGTGCACCTTATCGATGGAGATGCTCTTTTTGTGTTTCTTGTGCTTCTTGGACTTTTTCAGCTTGGCGCGACGGTCCTCCGCCTCGCTGTTGTCACTGGAGTCGTAACTGTTTGGAGGCGCAAACACCACAAATTAATATACATACACACACAACACACACACACAGAGCGCACACACTCACAATCACATAACCTCACAAAGCTTTTTTTATATTTGGCACCTACCTTTTGTCGTCACTCGTCATTTTGCACTATTGCTTGTATTGGATACATACACTACTGTTGCTTTTTGTTTTTATTAAAAATTAAGTTTTTACTTGGTCTTTGGTGCGCAATTTTACATTTGCATTAAAATTGTGTTAAAACGTTTGGTCCAAGTTCGACAGAAATGAACTAAACAGATGAACCGAGTCATTGATTGTCGTTCATTTGAGCTGGTGCTGTTACTTGACAGCAGCCGTTTTTGAAAGCTGCTGTTACTTGACAGCAGCCGTTTTTGAAGGCTGCTGTTACTTGACAGCTGCTGTTAAAATCGTTTAAAAGACAGCGCCAGGCTGTTATTGATAGTTACCGAAATTTGTATTATTTACAAACTAATTGTGTTAAAAAATTTGGTTTAAGATAACTGAACAGAATAAATAAACCAACCCATTGATTATAAATAATAAATAAAAAAAGGCATGGAAAATAAAAAAGAGCGATTTGTTACTTTCAATAAAATACAAAATACTTTTGCGCCATTCTCCCAGGAATTTAGCAGTTAGCACTGTTAACAGTCGTGCTGCATATCAATTCCAGCCTGATGTCGATAGTATGCGATATATGGATTATTTACAAACTACTTTTGTTAAAACGTTTGGTTCAAACCGACTGCTCTGTATAAATAAATCAAGCCATTAAATATCTTTCGCTTGAACAATTGCTGCTACTTAGAGGCTGCTCGCTGGCACTGTAAACAGTCGTACAACATAACTGCGCCAGGCTGATATCGATAGTAAGCGATATTTGAATTAATGCAAATTCATTGTTGTATCAAAATGTTTGATTCAAGATGACTGACAAGAATAACTAAAATACAGTCATTTTAACTATTGTTGCGACTTAGCACTGTTAACAATTGGTCAAAGAAAGACCACCAGCCGGATATCGATTAATTATTAAGCGATATTTGTATTATTTGCAACTTTATTAAGTCTTAAATTCATCGTCTGATTGGCAAATAAAGTTTAAGCAAAACAAAAAAAATTAAGCCATTGCTTCTGGGCTAATATTATGTTGCTTATGTCACAACTTTAATAACAGACAGCACGAAACTAATGTTAAAGTTTTGCCGCTTCAACATTCTCATGTTTTCGTGACAGAGGGTGAAATTAGGGCCTAAATCAACACGCCGGCAATGCTAGCAAGATTTATTCAATTGTGTTCGCCACGATTATTATACCAGCAATTTTCAATTTTTTCTCGTAGCCTACGGACGCACAGCATACCCATCGCCATGGACAAGGTGTATTTGCGCAATGCCCACAACACGGAGGAGCTGCATATCACGTTTCGGTATGCAAACGATGCTTTTCGTGTGGATCGCAGCTTCAATTTCTGTCGACGAATGGACGAGCGCGTCGACGAGGCGCTCGTCCGCATACGCAGCAACATCGAGAAGGAGTTGACCAGACGTAGCAAGAAGAAAACCAAGACAGTGCCGACTGTTCCGGCTACTCTGCCTGAAAATCCAGGTGAAATCGTTGTGGAGCTCCATCGAGACGGCTCCGAGGAACGCATTCTGGGCATAACCTTCGCCGAGCTGCTCGCGGACATAGAGAAGGGGCTTCAATTGCGCATTATGGACAGCACCTTCGATGTGCTGCTCAATCAGCCGTGGACGGGCGCCCTTCAGTTGCCCGGCTCGATTATGGCCGGTTTTCTGGTCTACCCGCTGAAGCTGGAGCTGCAGTTTGCCAGCCGGGAGCACAGTGTGGCTCAATGGTTTAAGGCACCAAAGCCAGCATCGGGTGTTTTCAATGAGAAAACCCCTGGCAGCCATGCGGCACGGGCCTGATCTATCAGGTATCCCCAGCAGACGTTGATCACCACTTGAAGCTGGTCGTGACGCCGGGAAATGAGCGTGGATTGTACGGTCCAGCAGCGGAATGCATCACTAAAGCTCCCGTACAGCCTGGACCCAGTGCATGCCCCTTTGAGCGGCGCCAGCAACATACCACAAAGCCTCTGAGCAGCCCCCTTGAGCTGCGCGTGGTCAGCTACAACCTGCTGGCCGATCTCTACGCGGACGGGGATTATGCGCGCAAGACCCTGTTCCCCTACTGCGCGCCGGCTGCACTGAAAATCGACTACCGCAAGCAGCTGTTCATCAAGGAGCTGCTCGGCTACAACGCGGACTTGCTGTGCCTGCAGGAGGTGGATCTCAAGATATACGAGTACGATCTGAAGCCCGTACTGACTGCCTTTGATGGGATCATGACGCCCAAGGGCGCCTGCGCCGAGGGCATTGCCCTGTTCTATCGCGCCGCGCGGTTCAAGCTGCTGAACAACTATGTCCTGCACCTGGGCGACAATATTAGCACTCTGCCCATATTCGCACCGCTTTGGCACAAGATCAGGGCCAACGAGCAGCTGGCCTCGCGCATCTGCGATCGCTCCACCACGTTACAGTTGTCCCTGCTTGAGCTGAAGGAGACGGGACGTTATGTGCTGGTGGCCAACACACATCTCTACTTCCACCCGGATGCCGATCACATCAGACTGTTGCAGATTGGCTTCTCGCTGATCTTTGTGGAGCACATCTACAAACAGGCCATGCGGGAGCACCAGATCGATTCACGGCATATTGGGCTCGTGTTTTGCGGCGACTTCAATAGCGTGCCGCAGTGCGGCATTTATAAGCTGATGACGAAAGGGTTTGTCGACAGGGATTTCGTGGACTGGCGCAGCAATGCGGCGGAGGCGGTCAAGAATGTCGACCTGAGGCAGTCGTTCAACATGAGCTCCGCCTGCGGCACTCCGCCGTACACCAACTACACCAGCCTGTTTGCGGCCTGCCTGGATTATATATTCTACCAGAATGATTGCTTCCATCTGCTGCAGACTGTGCCGCTGCCCACGACCGAGGAGCTGAGCGCTCACGAGGCTATACCATCCGTCCTATTCCCGTCGGATCACGTGGCTCTTGTGGCTGATCTAGCATTTAAATCTACTTAATGGTTATATATGAATAGTGTAAATAAATTTTTATTATTCTTGAAAACGGGTTTGTACTCTGCCTAGCTGCCCACGACCACGTCCACGTCGTGGTCATCTTTATCGATGCTCAGTTCCAGAACGGCATCCTCGTCAACGGACAAGGAGTTGGGCTCCTTGGAACTTTCCGTTGACGCGGAATACTCCTTCAATAGTCCGCGAATGCTACCGTATTTGTGGACGTGCAAGGTCAGCGCATCGTCATCCTCGTCGCTGACCTCCATAATGCCATTATTATCATTTGATTCTGATGCGGCGTCGCTATCGCTCGATGCCGACGACGAGCTGGAACTGGTTTCCTCCTCCAGCTGCTGTTCCAGCTCGTGTATGGTGTACATCAGCAGCGTGAAGTCGTTGCGACGCTTCTGGAACTTCTGCTCCATCTTCAGCTTCTTTTGGGTCAGTTTGTCGATCTCCTTTTTGATGACCTCAATTTGTTTCTCGGTGCGCTTGCGATCCGGCTGCTCCTCGATGAGCGAGGCCAGCAGATCGTACTCCATTTTATTCTTGCGCAACTCCTTTGCTATGATCAGCTCCTTTTTACTCGCCTCGATCTCCTCCTTGGCCAGTTCTATACTCTCCTGGTGCTTCTCAGCCAGCTGACTGTAGTTCTCCTGTTCTTCCTTGATCATTCTCATCGTATGCACGTTTTTCAGGGCGGCAAATTGACATTGGGCCAACTGCGCCATCAGGCGATCGAACATTATTTGACTGCAAGTTGAGCGCGTTAATAAATGATAAATATTTTTTATTATTTATATACTTTGTCTCTGCGGAATCGTGTTTGGAGTTGGCCCATTTGAGGAACTGTTTTAACAGCATGTTCAGTCTTCGGTCTTCGCCTGTGCCGTCTCCATCGATAATCAGACGCTGTTTTATAATCTCTTCTACGGAAATAAACTTTTAGCGCGTTTTTTTAATATGTAAATAACTCACTTACCGTCGTTCATTGCTTTTGTTTTCTATTTAATTCCAAACGAAACACCGGCATGTTTTCATTTTCAGCTAAGCATTTCAAAAATATCGATATACACATACTATCGAAAATGCTGGAGCTAGATACTGATATTGAATAAACGTATCGTTCACTTATTTTATCTTTTGTTTAATCCCACATCATTTACATATGAATGAATGCAATAAAAAGAATCGTTCTAAATGTTATACTTAGCAAGTTTTGCATTTTTTATTTTGTAGTGATATAGCATCAATCATTTAGATTTTTTCGATTCGATTTTTCGAGCTTAGTTCCGGGGCGGAACCACATTTTTGGTTTGCTTTTATTTATGTTTTTCAGCGCTAAATCAAATAAATGTAAGTGCAAAATTGTTAAAAATTAAATTATTTATAATATAAATGCAATTATTTTTACTTTAAAGCCTTAAATATGCGTAGCATATGTGATTAAATAATTGAGATCATTTTCGAAAAAATCGTCATTTAGATGGAATGGCCTTCAAAATGAGGTATACACAATTAAAGTCTATAGTTTTACATAGATTTTATCAAAAGATATACTTAAATCGCATGTAACGCATGTAAACGATGCTAATTTGATGCACGTTAGTTTGACACACATTTTGTTGGTTCGTTTAGTTAAGTAGTTCATTCGAACTAATTCAAGATGGTTCGATACATTTCCAGCCGCAGCTAGTCGATTCTCATTAAAACGTTTCATGCGGTTTGTTGTTTTTATTTAGTTAAGTGAAATTTGCAAACATGACCGCTGTACCGCCGCCCGCAAACATCTCCACGCTTATGCCACTGGGTAAGCATTGAATTCATCAGCATTTACAATTATCTTAAACGTTTATTGTGCTGCCGGCAGAACTGGTGGACAAATGCATCGGTTCGCGTATTCACATCATCATGAAGAACGACAAGGAAATGGTGGGCACACTGCTCGGCTTTGACGATTTTGTCAACATGTTGCTAGACGATGTGACGGAGTACGAGAACACACCAGATGGACGCCGGATCACGAAGCTGGATCAGATACTGCTAAATGGCAACAACATAACCATGGTGAGTAGAAGGCAGAGGTATAAAAAAATGAAGTAGCTAATATATTTATGCAATTGCAGTTGGTGCCTGGTGGGGAGCTGGCCGAATAGCTAATTTATGCGCGCTGTAAACTTGTAATAAACATTGAAAAGAATAAACAAATATGCGTTTGATTGGGCACACCTGGCAGCGCTGTGTTTGCCGCGGTGGCAACCCTGCGCATGCGCTTTTGAACTGAGCGCGCGTGAATTTCGAGCGGCTTCGCCATGCAACGGCCGACAGTCAACATGTGCCATAAATAAGCGCTAACGGTAATGTTCTGGCTGCATATACTCGCAAGTCCGTCGCTCTGCGCCACAGTACGGCAGCACACTCGAACGGAAGTCGAACAAACGAAGCGGAAACACACACGACACGGCCGCCGCCGCCACCGCACGAATATGAAAAACTTTTTAACCAACAACAAATAATGGCCAGCCAGCAATTTGGCCAATGCTCTGACTAATTGTGATTATAACGCGAACAGTGCTGAAAGCGAGAGCAGCTTTGCCAAACAACGAATATAAAACAAAAAAAAACAGCTCAAGTGAAATAACTCATTTTTTTTATTTTATTTTTTTTGTTTTTTTTCGGTATCTGTCGCCGCCTTTGTCGCAGACAGTGCCCAAGAGCCCGCAAGTCGCACTGGGATGCGTGTAGAAATCAATAGAGGACCATGAGCAGCAGCTGCCAGAGCATTGCCACGGCGGCGAGCAGCGCGGCGACCACAGCGGCCGCCGTCTCCATGTCCGTCTCGAACGCCACCTCGGTGGGCTCGCTCATTGCGGCAGCCTGCATCCAGCAGCAGCAGCCGCATCAGCAGCCGCATCAGCATCAGCCACAAGCCTCGCACTATGTCAACGGCACGGGCAGCCTGGGTCGCCTCAAGTACCATCACAAGAGTCTCGATGCCAGCGACGAGGAGCTCGAGTATGCGCAGGTATGTGGCCAGCACATTAATGGCAACGATTAAGTGGGGGAGGGGGTGGGTTGGCCCCTGGCCCCCTCCCCCCGTTAGGTGACTGCTTATTGAGTCATAATGCGCTGATGTCCTGCAGCGCGTGGGCTCAATTGAAATTGCCTTGCGGCGGGTGGTGGGTCCCTCCCACTCCCCCTCCCCGCCCCTCCTCGCTCTCTCTTCACATACATGTGTCTACCCTTCGTGCTGGTGGTGGCTTTTGGCCAGGGTGGGATTGCGCCTCAGCTGTTTGACCCCGCGTCGCCTCATTGCCAATATACATGGAGTTTCCGCTTGGCCAAGCACTTGGCCCTCAACTGGGCCCGGCCAACAATCAAGTTTCAATAACTCAATGCCCCGGAAGTAGCTCGAAACCATCCCCCCCCCCCACACACACACACACACACACACAACACAACTCACACACAAATTAATTAAATTATGTTATTTATGAATACGTTTTTGTGCTCTAAATGGAAATGCGCCGGAAACCTTTGTAACGGTTTGCTTTGCGACTCTTGTCAGTTATTCCATATTTATGTGGAATTTTGTGTTTCCACTTTGAACTAACTTAAAGCTGCCCCGTCTATTCAACCTCCGGCGTGGTCCTTTGGGTCACTGCCCAGTAGTCCAACTGCATTTAATATTTATGAATATGCAGAGCACAAACACAAACTTTCAACTCGTGGAATATGCATGAGATCGTGCTATATACGAAGGAATAGCAAGTCAGGTGTAACCGGCTGCGCAATACTCCGTTATTTTGTTATTTTGGAAAGATATCGAATGGCCGAATCATCTCAAGCTTTAGAGGAGTTCATTGCCAAATTTAATTAGCAATTTGGTTCAGATATTTTGAACCACATAAAAGCTTTTCATAAAAAAACTCACTTTTTTACCTTATGTTCCTATGGATACTATATAATAGAACAGCTTAATGTTGATCATACTTCGCTTATTATATCACATATTAAAGCTCCTATTTGTGTAGTCTAGTCAAGACACCACTTGAATATAGTGGACTGATTTCAAAAAGTTTTTGAGATATATAATAGGCCGAGTTTGAATAAGATTTCTTAAGAAAAAACTAGTTTTTCATACAAAATATTAACTTTTGCCCCAATCGGTTCCTATGGGAGCTATGCGATATAGTAGGCCGATATTGACAAATTTTTGCTTATATATTAGAAGCACAGTGAAGCTTGCTATTTGTGAGTTGTTCATATAAAATGAGAATTTTTGCTCGTTTGTTTCTATGGAAGCTATATGATATAGTCGATCAATGCTGATCAGTTTTTGTATTTCATAAGGCACATTATGAATTTTGCTATTTACAAGTTTAAAATCTTGAAAAACAAAAGGTCTTTCAAAATATAATGCAATTTTTAATCGATTGTTCCTACGGCTATATGATATAGTAGTCCGATGTTGGTGATGTTTGGCTTAGCTATTAGAAGCTTACCGAAGCTCGTAGTTGCAAACTAGGGCTCAGTTATCGTGAAAAACAAAAAGGTTTTTTCTTATAAAAACCCTTTCGAAAATACTCTTTTACAAGGGAAAATTTCTGTAACAAGACTGATATATACATTTCGATATATACAATCGCTTTAAAACTTAGAGCCTAGTTTGCAGCTGATGCTCCTTGTCTGTCCGTATGAACTCAATTTTGTTCGCCGCTATTGAAGCTAGAGATTTAAAATTTTGAATATATACTCGTGTATACTTGCGTCAGGTAACGTGTTAATATTTTTTTGCTGCGCCCACTGGGGGCGTGGCAAATCGATCAAATCTATATATGTGTTGGGGGCAGGTAAGCCGTGAAAATCCGTATCTCCCACAATTTAGAGCCACCAAATTTGGCAGGCAGTTTTCTGATGTTCTCCTCTGAAGACCCAAAAATTGATATTTTTTCCAGTTAACTATAATAGTTGAGAACGTTTTTAATTTTGCTTAATAATGTGAACGAGTATTGCGCAGTCGGTTACACCCGACTGCGACGTTCTTTCTCGGTTTCGTTTAAAAAGCTTTAAAGGCGTCTAAGCCATTTACGGCATTACAAAGGTCTCTCTCTCTCTCTCCCTCTCTGTCATTCTCCCTCCCATTCTCCCTGTCCTGCGGCACCTCTCGAGCAATAAAGATTTAATGAAAAGCCCAGCGCTGTCTATTTAACTGTGCTGGCTGCGAGTTGTTGTGGCCGTGTGTGTGTGTGTGTGTGTGTCTTGTTTGCCTTCTATTGTTTCAATTCCCCGCTCTCCCCACTTTCGCCCCTGCCCCGCGGCAGCTGAGTGAAAGTGTTGTCCTCATAGCGTATTCATGGAAAAGTTTTTGTTGAAAACTGCGAAACGTGCGAATGGCCAACGCGGGCTCTTAGCCCGGCCAACAACAGTTGGCAAACATCATTTGAATCCGGCTGTTGGCGGCCAGCCGGCGGCCATTCGGTGTGCCACATTCGTGGCTAGCCGAGCACCTGGCAAACAGCCCCAGGTGGCCAAACTGGGCTCGAAACGCTGATGCTGCGAATTTTGATTGAGTCGAATCCTTCGTGCCCCTCTGCTCTTGCAGCTGTCGCGCTCGACGCACATCCTGGGCCGCTACAAGTCGGAGCGCCTGCTGGCCTCCAAGCCGGACGAGGACCGGCGGCGCCGCACCATCATCGTGGAGAAGAAGAACGAATCGTACGGCTTTACGCTGCAGAGCTATGGCATCCATTACAAGTGCGACGAGGAGCTGGAGATGATCACGTACGTGGATTACGTGGAGTACGGCGGGCCCGCTTACCGGGCCGGGATGCGCGAGGGCGACGTCATCCTGGCCATCAATGGCAACGACATGGAGAAGGCCGACCACAAGACCATCGTCGAGTTCATCAAGAAGTGCGACATGCGGATGCGCATGGTCGTCCTCTTCGAGGACTGTGTGCGCAAGGTGGGCTCAGCTCCGGTCTCCATTTCGATTGCGTTAATCCTCTAAAGCGTTCATCCTCTCTCTCTCTCTCAGGTCGATCTGCACATGCGCTACATCCAGCTGCAGAGCCTGCTCCAGCAGAAGATGAACGAGCTGGAGCGCGTGCATCTGCGCGAGCGCGAGCTCCTCGAGGGCAAGTGGAAGACGCACAGCTTGCCGGCGCGCAAGAAGGCCAATGCGAACACCTCGCCCAGCGACGGCGAGGGCATCTCGCCGACGGAGGTGGGCGCCGGCGAGGCGGCCTTCTATCGGCCGGCGCTGTCCACGGAGGATGTGGCCAATATGGCGCTGCGCCAGCAGCCGATCATCATACCGCCGCCGGCGCAGTTTATGCTCACCTATCACTATCTGGATCCGAGCTATCGGTACGTGCTGCGGCCGGCGCACGGCCAGCCGGAGAGCTATCCGGACGCCGGCCACTATATGCTGCAGCGCACCGAGTCCCTGGACACGAACAGCGCCAGCGCCAGCCAGGCGACCGCATCCACCACGCAGCAGTCAACGACGGCTAAGCCGCCGGCGCCAGCGCCGCCGCCGCGCACCTGCGAGAAGCACAAGCCGCCCGGCAAGCCGGCCAAGCTGGAGAAGCCCAAGCAGTGCCAGGCGGGGCACTCGTGCAATCCCTGCCTGGGCCACTTTCGCTGGAAGTCCGCGGAGAAGTCGCACAGCAACGGGGACAACGTCAGCCTCGATGCGTACGATCTGGCCAGTCCCTGCTGCGATACGCAGTGCGTGCCGACGCGTCGCCGCCATCGCCAGCACAAGGAGCACGTGCACAAGCACAAGCATCGGGAGCGGGATCGAGATCGGGAGCGGGAAAGAGAAAGGGAGCGGGAAAGGGAGCGAGAACGCTCCGAGACCAAGGAGAAGCAGCGCCCCAAGACGCACGAGCCGGAGCGAGCTGCAAGCAATCATCACCATCATCATCACCATCATCATCGGCACATGCAGGAGCCGGCGACATCGCTGCCACACCATCATTACCACCAGCAGGCGCCTTCGCAGGCGGGCAGCGTGCGCTCCCGGTACTTCGATCTGGCCTCGGGCCTGGCCAGCCACTGCAGCCTGCACTCGTGCACCTCCAGCGAACTGGCGCCGGCCGACTCCGCCTCGTACACCACCTCGATCAGCACGGACACGCTCTTCTGGGAGCCCAAGAGCGAGGCGGCGCCAGCCTCGCGCCAGCACTCGACCAAGTCGCGCCAGTCCTACGAGCAGGCACAGCAATCCCAGCAGCAGCAGCAGCAGCCACATGTCCATGGGCATCATCATCATCAGCATTACCATGTGGCGGCGACGCAGGTGCAGCCGTCCCAGATCTATCCGAATACGATGGCCTACGTGCAGAAGCCCAAGTCGTGGGACAACCTGGCTGCCAAGGCGCTCGTTGCCCAGGGCATCGGCTATGGCTATCTGGACACGGTGGCCATGAAGCCGCCCGTCAAGCTTCAGATTGCCCAGCAGCGGCATTCGATGCCGCGCCGGAATCCGTACGGCCGTTACTCCACGTACGGCGATGTGGAGAACTATGCGCCGCCGCCCACCGAATTTGTGGGCGAGCTGACAACGACCACGACAACGACCATTACGGCCAAGTCCACGGAGGAGCTGCTGGCGGCCTGCGACTGCCTGACGCCGCAGCAGCAGCAGGCGCTGAAGGCGGCCCAATATCAGCTGAGTCAGACGCAGAAGCTGTCGCATCAGAACTCCTGCCAAATGGGCTACTACTCCCATCTGCCCAGGCCCACCGCGGACGTGGGCATCTCCGTGGGCGGGCAACAACAACAACAGCAGCAACAACAACAGCAGCAGCAGCAGGCGAATAACGGCTGCGACGTTGCCACCGTGTCGGAGGCAACGCGCCTGTAAATGCAACGGAGCAATTAGTAGCCCAGCTGTCCACTTACCGTCTTTGAAGTGGGAACCCCTAGGAAATGCACTCGACCGGACAGCAGCTGAGTTCTCTGAAGAACTCGAAAACATTGCTCAATTTACGAAACACATTTCAACATATCTTGTGCGATTCATTTTTGGACAGCGTGGCAACGTTGCGTGCATTTCTTTTAGGGGCTCCCCACACGGCACAACATGTACATCGAAACAAGCGTTGCAAACGTTGCAGCCAAATTTTTAAATTTTAACTAGCACTTGGAAAAACATTTAGGCACAGTTCGCAAGAAGCATATAATCCAAATCATAGTATTCATATAATATATGTGTGACATGGCTGGAAATTCACGAACAATTGTCACGATTCGAAGCAATGCGTTGCCTTTAAGTTCGGTTCGTGAACCTGATTTTATACATCGATGAACTCTGGTTTTGGTTCAAAAACGAAGGATATTTTAAAAGGAAAATATTGTTTTTTGTAATTTTCAGTTTAGTGGTAAATTCGCTTTTAGCAAATTCTAAATTGTTGAGGTTGTAATTTTTCAAAGCACTAAGATTAACCAAACCATTTGTTGACAAATATGTATCATGGTTTTAATTTTCTTTTTTAATTGAGGCTCCAACCAGTTAGATTCAAAACCGGTTTGCAGTCTTGATGACATCTAGGCGCATTGCAGTTTCTGATTTTTGGATTTATTTAAAGACTGAAAGCTACGCGTATATATTTTAAAGGATATATATATATAGAAAGAGAGAGAGACAGGTCTCAAGTGCTTAAATAAATATAGTTGAAAGCTAGACATACATACATATGATAAATACATATACTTTATATGCATGTAGCTATTGTTTTTAACATACTGTAGATATACCTAATATTTAATATTTATTATAGTTCTAGTATAAAGGGGCTCTGCAAATGCTGATATCGAACAATGTAGTTTTTTCATTGTGAAAGTGTGAAAACGCAGGCACTGAAAAAAAAACAATAACAATTTTAGTAAACAATATATAAATATATATATATATACATAATTGATCAAATGGCGCTTTTGATGTAATGCAAATTGTAAATGTTATTGTACTTTATATTAATACAATAAAATTCAATGTGTGTTCATGTAGTATAACTCAAAGGAAAGAATTTATTTTATTTTCTCCATAATAGGATTACGCTTAACACATTCAAAAAATGCAAGGTCTGGCAACTCTGGAGTTTCATTTCAAACAACTAACGGTTAGTCAGCTGTTTGGTCTTGTGCCAACCCCCAATTGGCTGTCAGACTGCACGCCCTCTGGCGGCCTGCGTGTGCACTACCAACTGTCAGTTTGAGCACAAAAAATCAATACCCACCCCCAACCCCAGCCCGCTCGTTAAAAATGTAAATGCGAAAAAATTCAATACTGTGCAGCCATACACGACGGTCGCAACGCGTTTCCTCCTTTTACACACACACACACACACGGAACACTCGTGCCCAAAATAATTCGAAATTCACCCAAAACCCAACATGAAATCGTAAACACAATAAAAACAACTGCAAAACGCAAGCAGCGCCAAAAAACAAAAAACAAAAGGAAAAGAAAAGGCGAACGGGCGAAAAGTGCGTGAAACGTTGAAACGCGCAAAGCGACCGGCAAAAGGATACAAAGAACACACAAAGGGAACAGTGAAAGTGGCATGGCAAGCGCGTAGTCCGACGTGCGTTACCTTTGCTTAAATACAACAAATATGCTAGGTGTGGCTGTGGAGCGCTGCTAGCGGCGAGCCAAGGCGAAGGCGGCAGCATCAGCGGCAGCGGCAACAACAAACACGGCGAAAACGGAGCAGAGCGGCGCGCCCAGCGTTTCATTCGAGCATTTCCTATTTCGCCAGCGGCCGCGGTGACAAACGGCGACGGCGACGGCTGCGCTGGCGGCTGCTGGTCAAGTTGTTGTTGTTGTTGCTGGCAGCGGCAGTGGCAGCGGCAGAGGCAGGTACAACAATGATAAGGTAGGCCCAATACATACATGTATGTAGTAGTAGTTTTTTTCCTTCTAACAAATGCATTTCACTAAATTGCAAATGGCGCTCAACGTCAATTAAAGCTCATCGCAGGGTTGTTCGCATTTCGCATGCAAAACGCCAACTTGCAGGAACTGTTTTTTTGCAACTTTTGTTGGGTATAAACGCCAAATGTGCCCATGTGCTTAATATAGGAATCGGGAAAATTATAAGAGTTAGATCCGCCAAATTTGCTATGCAAACACAGCACAAGATAATTATTTATTTTTTTTTTTTTCTTAAAGTAGACAACATTTTTTTTACCATTTGTTCAATTGTCCAGGCTAGCAGCTGGGTACAGAGTATCTCCTAGTCGGGCACTGCCAAGTCAAGCACTCTTGTTTATTTTTATCAAAATCAAACCGCATTGAACACTAGTCGAAAGCCTATTTGACAGATTTAAGGTTTGTTTTTTTTTTTTGGCGTTGGCGATTTTGGGAACAACTGTAACTTTTGCTCCACGTTGCTGCAGGCAACGTAATTTAATCAATTCGATAAATACTGATTTGCCATTGCCCACAAAAAACTTCAACTGCCTCCAGTCACAGAGCCAAACAAACATCAGAGTGCAATAACAGCAAAATTGCAAAGTCGAGTGCGGGTTCAAAGTTTTTTTCGGCCATTCACATACAAACAGTTAGCAAGCCGCAGTCAGGACATCTCCATATAGTGGTCGTCGGTCTGTAATTGGAAGTTTTAGAACTTGGATTTGCCCCGCCATTAATTGACATTTTAAATGCAATTCAGTTGCATAGCATCTATTTTTTTTATTTAAAAAATATTCAAATATTCACTACAAAAATTGACAAGTTTTTTTTCACCATTTTGTTAGATGTTGAATATATTAAAGTTTTATTTTTTTAATTTAGTATCTTTTTTTAACCATTTATTTTAACGTTGAATAATATTAATATTTTGATAAAAAAATGTTTTTAATTTAAATTAAGAATAATTTGTACGATTCATTTATGTGTTAAATACTTTTGAGAGTTGATCTAATACTAATATAAACATATGTTAAGTTGTAAGACCATAAATATGGTTCGAAAGTATAATTTTTTGTTAGAAATATATAAAAAACTTAAAATTTATCATGCCTTATTCAAAAAATTTTCAAACAGAAACAGAAAAAGAAAGCTAAACTTAAATATTACTGATATAATTATATATGCCTAGCTTAAAGTCTTGTGTTTGTTTTTGTTGTGAGAAGTCCATAATGTGCAGTCACTGCTTCTAGCTGTAAATACATAAATACACACATATGTTGCCATATGCGAAATATGTTCAATTGTGGGATCTGCGAGGCCTCTGAACTTGATGTTTGCTGCGGATGCAAATGACAACATCATTATCAGTGTCAAAATGCCATTAAATGTGTAAATGTGTGGCACACAATGCCTTTGAAGGATTATACACACACTCACACACACACACACAGACACACAGAACAAACAAAAAAGAGGAAGAAAAACTGAAAATAAGTATTACAAAAAGAAAAGAGAAATGTGCTGCTTTGTCAAATAGCAAAGAGCATGGAGTAGCAGCGAGGAATATTTGCCAGAGTGCTGGCGGGCATTGAAAACACACACGCACACATACACACGTGAGTGCGTGCATGTGTGTGCGTGTGTGTGCCGCTTGGCAGTTAGTCAAAAAGCGTCTAGCGATGAGCGCCAAAGTGCGTTGCATACTTTTTAGCGCGCTTTGTTTCACTCGGATTGGGATTTTCCAGCGACGGCGGCAGCGGCAGCGGCAGCGACAGCGACAGCGACAGCGGTTGTCGTCATCAACAAGCAGGCAGCAACAACAACTAGTTAAAGCAGCCAGCAGAGAGACACACAAGTTTTTCCTCCTTTTTTTTGCCACGTTGACAACATGCAGTCAGCTAGGCTGCCAGGCGACAAAAATGTCCTTGACCATTTGCGTTTGAGCATTGATTGATGTAGAAGACTGCAATCGTTTTCGACATTTGGGCGGAGTGTTAAAGCGTCTGGTTTTTATAGTGTGCAGTTACAGTTTTTTCCTTTTATTTTAAAAAGGAGTTTGTGCTTATTATTATTAATAATATTATTTTTAATTTTATTAGTATTATAAATAGTAATATTTTTTTATTTTAATGAGTCTATGGTTTTCGGCTGAGAAAATATTATAGCTATACACTAGCCTAGAATATGCTTTTGACTCCTCGTCGTTTACTCGCCTAAACGGCTGGGCAACAACTCATGAATTATTACACATACATTATAAATATATTATATATATTGATTATTTTTTTAAGCCTTTTAAAAATTAACTTGCGGCTAAGCGGACTCAGTCTACAATTATTTTCCACCTATTGCGGTGTTTGTTTTAAAGTCCGTGATTAAAATATTGCTCAACTTTTATCTTAAAGATGGAACTTTTATCTATATAAATTCATTTTGGGTGCATTATTTTTTTTTTATTTTTATTGAATTTATTGTCAAGTATGTATTAACCAATAATAATAAATGCTATTGTAATTATTATTTTTTAAATAGCTTGAAAAATCAGTCAGACGGATTTCGAACTTATATTCATTCAATATTGAAATATTATTATTAATACACCCTTGCAGAGGTAATTTTAATTTAGTCACCAAAGAGTAACGCATAGAAAAGAGGCTTTAGATTGTATAAAGTATATATATTTTGTATATTTTAGGATAGTTTGAATAATCGGTTGAAAAATGAGTATAAGAAACATTTTTTCTCAAGATAACCTGATCAAACTTGGCAGTTGTGAGGGTCCCAGTGTTTAATTAGTTTACTAATACTAATTATTATTATTATGTTGATTATTATTATTGTTATTATTACTACTATTTATGTTCAAATTTGTGTTTAAATATCATTTTATCCATTTTATATAGCTGCAGTCCCGAGTAAGGACAAATCGAACTTGTTGTGATTTGTGGCATGTCCTTGCACCGCCTGCACACCCCGTGTGCGTGTGTGTTAATAAGCATTGGCACAGTGGCAACGAGTTTGCTTAGTATTTGTGTTTTTTCATTTCCGGTTTCCACATGTTGACATGCTGCCGCTGTTGCTTGAGTCCTGCTCCTGCTCCTGCTGCTGCTCTTGATAATGATGTTAATCATGATGAAGTCAGCCGCCAGTTATGGACGTTGTCACGGCTAGCATTAGGCGAGGCGTGAGTGTGTCAGCTTGTTAGTTTATCAGCTTTGTTTAGCACCCACCGCCGCCCATTCGTCGTGCCCACGTTGCGTATGCGTAATTTTCATATTATGTAATTTGCGCTTGTTAAATGGACTCTTAATTTGATTAGGGCGCCGTAAATATGAAGTGGCGACGCTTCACTCACAATTCACAATTCCAAGTGACGCATGTCCTTTGCCAGCTTCCTAAAAACCATATTTACCCCCCACTTCCCCCACTCGACAACCGCGGCTCCTCCTCGCCCTTCGCTCAGCTTCAGTTGTGACTGCTGCTGCTGATGAGCTCATATTGAAAGTTTTTGTGCCAGCGACCTAGTTTGCCGCAACCCAAATCAATGTGGTCGCTGCGGCGCCATTTGCACTGCCGACCCTATGCTCTCCTCTCCCCTGCCCTCCCCTCCCCTTCCCAACTCTTGGCTCATCCGTTCCTCTGCGTTCCGCCATTTAATCATCATTTTTTTGCTCTTCGTTTTCTACAAACATTTTCCTTTGGTTCTTTTCAATACCCTGTAGCCATTGAATTGTTTAAAAGCGGCCATCATCAATTAGTCCATCGGCATAATAATGATAATTATGGCTAGCTAGCTATCTACTTTATTTCTATTTAAATTGTGTTTCATTCCATAGCTCCCATGTTTCAAACTACCACAACTTTGCCAAAACTAGATAGATTTTCTTGTTGAATCGCATTTTGTCATGATTTGCCCTCTGGATTGATCCCTCATTTGAAATATGATTATTGTTGAAAATAAAATATTTTTGAATTTGTTGCATACAAAAATAATTCGAATTTTTTTTGTCATAATTAGTATAGAAAACAATATAAAAACCGATTTGAGCCCCTCAAGTGTGTTGTCAAAAATCATGGCAATCGGATCCATGGCCCCGTAACTTCCCATAACTTTGTAAAAACTGCACAATGAATGAGTAGAAAAGTCAATAATTATATACAAATCTATAGAGGGCAGCAACATTCTGACTGCGTACAGGGTATATGTTCGTCGCATTTTTGCAGCTTTCTTATTTGTTTCCAATTTGACTTAGTCACCTGCTCGGGCGTTATTAATTGAGCTTTTGATGCATGGCTGCCGCCAGTAGCCTCAATTGTCTCTCTGACCAACTGACCCTCTCCCTTTGCCTCCCAATCTTCCTCTTCAGCACACACCCCCCTCCCTTTTTTTGCCACCCTCTGTGCGCTTAAAAGACAACGTAATTGTTTGCGCCAAATTGAAATTTTAATTAAACTCGAATTCAGCTGTTTGGACTTTCAATGGTTGCATCATCCAAATTAGCTTGAATCGTTGAGCAAGATCGAAATACAGTGAAATCTTCACTAACGAACAGCTGCCTATCGGGCGAATGTTTGCTGTAGTTGGCCAATATTTTTTATTACAAGACTTTATTTAGTTATTTGCTTGATAGTGTATCGAATAGCCTAGTTCGTCCAACAGATTGCTCACTGTAGGTATAGTTTTTATATAGTCTCAACTGCAGCGAGAAAGTTGAATTTTTTCACCGTGAATAATGTGAGATAAAAATTAAAAATTTAATAATGCAGCGTTGAGCCAAATGCCCATTAAGCATACGCCGCATTGGCTTTTATTGTATTCACGAACATTGACGCCGTCATCATCATTATTATCCGAATCATTATCATCAGCAGTGAGCAGCTGCACGAATCTGAAGTGGTAAGAATATACCATAGACGAGTACGTAAAGAAAATAGCTAGATAAATGCCCAAGATACACGACTAAAAACGAATTGAGTGAATCAAACTGTTTAATCATTAATATATTTATATTTTGCAATTGCAGCACATCCGGTTCGCAGACATAACACTTTGGGGCGGCAGTGAACGGCATGGTGAAAATGGAGTCCACTGAGGAACAGGATAGAAAGCTTGTTTTGGAGTTTTGCCATTTGCTAGAGAAATCCAAACAGCTCTTCAATGGTCTCAGGTAACACGATTAATCGGCCACATAATCGCATACATATTGACATCATTATTCTATGCTCCACAGAGATCTGCCGCAGTATGGACATCGTCAGTGGCAAGCATATTTTGGACGCACCTTCGATGTCTACACAAAGCTGTGGAAATTTCAGCAGCAACATCGCATGGTTCTCGACTCCAAATATGGACTGAAACGCTGGCAAATTGGCGAAATAGCCAGCAAAATCGGACAGCTTTATTATCACTATTAGTGAGTGTTAAGCTCATTTCATATTTTTTCACAAAGTGATTTTTTGACTGTTGAACAACATGTTTGTCTGAATATTCTATGTGAACTAGTCTTTCTTGATAGCTATGTAGATAAAACTTTGTATAGTTGCGTCTTATTGCCGCATTAGGAGCTTATACAAGTATTGGCATAATCGGATAACTATATCATATAGCTGCCGTGTAAACGACGTATCAAAAATTCAGCTTTTGCAGCTAACCAAACTCCGCATTTATAAGTATTATTAATTTATTAACTTGGAAGGCAAACTAATTAAAATCCGAAAGTTAAGTTATATACCTGCCATACAAAACTAATACATTGACCAAAGGTTTTTCTTATCGGTCAAATTTATCATATTGTTGCCATATAAAAATCAATAAATGTAGTTCTTGTGTGAAAAACTCTTTTGTTTTTGAAGCTATTGCAAACAAGCTTGACCTTGACAGTTTCCAAACCTGGTGTCAAGTAAATTTACTAAATCTTACTTACAGTAAGTGTAAATTAATGTTTCTATAGATGAATGCCCTTTTTTAATAATTATTTTCTTTATGGTAAGCCTCTCGAGCGTATTGAGGCCGTTAATGATTTGGGTATTCCTCTTGATCCCAAGCTTAAGTTTCACAAGCATATTTCTACTGCTGCTAATCGAGGGTTTGGAGTCCTGGGATTCATAAAGTGCTGGTCGAAAGAATTTGACGATCCCTACATTACTAAAACTCTATATACTTCATTTGTTCGTCCAATTCTTGAATATGGATCTTGTATATGGTGTCCCCAATACGAGGTTCATCAGGATAGCAAAAATAACAATTTCTGCTTTTTGCCCTTCGGGGTCTTAACTGGAATTCTAATTCTCGCATGCCTTCTTAACTAAGATTATTACAAATAAATCTTCCCTCTCTTTCTAATCGTAGAACCATGCTTGGTGTAAACTTCTTAGACAAACCAATCAATGGGGAAATTGATTGCTCCAAATTTATCAGCCAAATTAGTTTTGCGGTTCCGAGCAGAAATACGAGGAACTTTTTACCGCTTTCCCTTAAAATGTGTAATGCAAACTATGCCCATTTCGGATCTTATGTTTTAGTTATAACAATCTTTTCCATGTAATAAATAATGCCTACTCTGTTCCTATTCTTTAAACGTTAGTCCTTTGTCATCTGTCCATTTGTTCGCGATCTTCGTTGGGCACCTTGAATGTACTATTCGTTAATACATCGACGTCCTTTTTATGTTCGAAACGCTTTTTGCAATAACTTATTATTACTGAGGTATTATATTAATTAGCTCCCTTATAAAAGACTGCTGATTATGCGCTTCTAATTTATTGTTAATTTCTTATCAACATCGGCTCAATATAACCTATAGCTGCCATAGTTGTACGGTTTAGTTCTTTTTTTTTTTGTTTTCAAACCTATAAAAGCGCAATAACTTCTCATATATCTTACATACAAGTAGCTGTCATAGAAAGAACCAGTCATAAACTTAGTTCCAATAATAATAAAAACAACTGATTATATCAGATATTACATATTTATTCTATTATTATAAACAGAATTATGTTCTTTAGCTGTCATAAAAACCAATTTTCGTAAGGGTATTGAGGGTGCTGTACTAAATTCGAACTGTTCTTTCCTCGGCACAGTTTAAGAACCAGCGAAACGAACTACCTGAACGAGGCGTATCAGTTCTATGCGGCCATACGGGGACGGGCGTATTACTCGCGGGCTGCTAAGGAGGATCGGCCGGATTTGATGGTGAAGAAGCTGAGGTATTATGCGCGCTTCATAGTCGTCTGTCTGCTGCTCAAGAAGATGAAGCTGGTGCGGGAGCTGGTCACGGAGTTGGAGAAGCAAATACAGGAGTACACGAACACGTAAAACGGGTGGCAATTGCACATGCTGATCACACTTAACTTTTGATCTATTGCAGTTACGAGCCGGAAGATCACCTGGAATGGTCCCTGGTGCTGGAGGAGATCAAGGGCTTCATCAAAGCTGAGGCAGCGGTCGCCGTGCTCCACGCAGACTCCAATCCCATCATATTATCGCACAGGTGAGTCGTTGGCGCAATCGATGCACCATTCAGCAGACACCTTGCCCGTGCTTTCGTCGGCGGAGTAGGAGTATGGAGAGCTTGTGGGGTTAGATATATATCTTTCGGGTGGCTCTTTATATGTTTTGCGTAGGTATACGAGTTTTGCTTCAGTTCTGTTGCTCTCAATTATTTCTCATTTTATTGTGCTTATCACAGAAGACTTGAAAACACCAAAGAAACACTCACCGTTGCCATTCGTCATGCACTTTTCCATTAATTTTCCCCCCTTAACTCACACCCAAATACACTCTGAGACACACACACACACACACGCATACACACACACACACACACACACACACACACACACACACACACACACATACACACACACACATACACACACACATACATACATACATGCACCAACTGAGAATACAATATTTTACAAGAACATGGCTATAATAAGAGAATAAATATATTTGATGAATTCATTTCTGAAATTAATGCCAAGATATTAACTTAATATTATTAATCGTAAGGATTTCTCTTATAAACTTTTATAAAATAAATTTCTTTTGGATTTTTTATTAAATGTAATTTCTTTATTTTTACATTCATGCAGTTCCGAAGATCTTTTCTTAATATTATAAACATAAAGATATCTTTTATATTTTTGACCACTAATAATTTCCGTAACTTATGAATGATGAATTTCAATTTTTATAAATACGATTTCAAAAATAAGTAAAAGTTGTCATCCTTGAATAGCTAAGAATTTATATACATATTATTTTTATTTGATTAAAATTTAAATCGATTTTTGGAATTTGAGGCCCAAATTTCTTATTCATTTGGATAAGTAATTATAAAATGCCTTAAATATATTTCGAGGATTCAAATTTTACAAGTTCTGTTCTAAGGTTTACTACACTTAATTCGATGATCATAAAAGTGGTATTTCTATTTCTATTTTCAAAACAAAAGCACTCAACTTTCTTCTTAATTGGATGATTTCTTACAAAATTTTAAAAGCTTAAATTATGAATCTGATTAAAAGGAAATAAATTTTGAAAAAATAAATTTCTTGATAAGTTTTATGAGTAACATTAATTAGAATTAATTTTAAAAATAAATTTCCTGGGCTTGGCATCCATTTTGGATGCTTTGTTAGCTCAGTGGATGCAAACACAGTCTTTACACACACTCACACACACACACACTCACACACCTTGTTATCATTTCATAAGTTCTCCCCCCCCCCCCATCAAAATCCTCACACACACCCCACCCCCGTATCTTCCCCATATATATCACCTCATTAGTGCGCCACATTCTCAATTCTTCTGTGAAAGCACGGGCCACCGCAATTCGCTTGTGGACCAGCACAACTACAACGACTGATGGGCAGTGGTTCCGGTTCTAGGTTATCGCCGCTGACGACGCCGCCGTGCGAGAGATCGCCGCACATGACGCTAAGCCTGCAGGAGATACTCATTGTGGGCTCCGCCTGCGAGCAGGCCAAATTCTCCGAGCTGACCATGGATATGTTCAGGTGAGTTCCCAGAACCGACCTCGTCTCCAGTGTAATATTAATAACATCATTCATCTGCAGAATGCTGCAAACGCTGGAACGTGAGCCCACGGAATCGGCAACGAATCCGCTGAGCATGTCCCATGGCCTGCACGGGCACGACGCGAGTCCGGCGGCCAGTCGCATACCACCATACGGAGTGCCCGGCTCCAAGGGCTACTTGGAGAACGGCCGTCACTATCGAGACAATCCTCACAAATATCTACTATACAAGCCTTCGATTAGCCAGCTGCTGGTGTTCCTCGCCAGCGGCTTTAAGGAACTGCCACTGGGTGGTGCTCTACTTTTGTACATGTCGGCGGACGGCTGTTTCTCCACTACAAAACATCCGGAGGACTGTGAGTGGCATGGAGTTTCCATTTGGGAACTTTTTGTAATACTCTGCTCTCTCTCTCTCTCTCTACCTCCAGATGGCTATGAGCTGGGCGGCTTGGCCACCAGTGTCAAGCGGGACAGCGTCGACGGTGGCGGCTTATCGTGTCGCGGCAAGTCCTATAAGGAGAACCACTGTCTCTATCCGGGCGATCTGTATCCGTTTACGCGTCGGCCCATGTTCATCATCATCGATTCGGATAATTCGTTTGTCTTTCAGCACATACCCCGCTATTTTGGCCAGCCGCTGGTCATTCTAATGTCGCCGCAAGATGTGCCGCCCGCTTTTCAAGGTACATTTTTCCCTTACTCGACTGATTGACTGACTGACTGACTGACTGATTGATGAAAGCTGTACAGCCTAAATCGTAGGAGCTGGGAAGCTGAATTTTGTACTGTTCAGCAACATTTAATTGGGGTTTCTCCACACGGAAAATTGGTAGAAAACGGTTGGACAAACTTTTTGATTTTCATGCTATCCAACTCATTTTTAAAGCTCTTTATGAATAATTGATTAAAAAGTATTTTGCGAATTTTGGCTAACCCACATCCAAGTTCGAAAAATGTGCGGAAAACTGTTGTATGAAACTTTTTGTTTTTCTTTTTTTTAACCGATTGGGTTCAAATTTATTTAATAAAAGTGTTGTACGCTTTTTAAAAAATGCACCTCACCTCTCCCTCCTTTCTATTTCCCTGGAAAATGAAAAGACAGTATATTAGGGTTTTTGCAATCTCCGTCTGAACGCATTTTTTCGCCACTAAGCAAGAGACTTGAAACTTGGAATCTATACTCGCGTATACCCGCATCAGACAAAGTGTTAAGATTTTTGTGCCACGCCCACTGTGGAGGCCCGCAAATCGATAACATGACGATCGCAAATCAAGTCAAATAAAGTCACCAAATGTGGTATTTAGATTGCTGGTAACCTCCCTCAAAAATAGTGACCGTGATATCCCGCCCACTAGACCGCCCCGCCTCCCTCCCAGCGCCCCGCCTTATAAAATCGGAAATGGCTTTATCTCGCAAACATCACAGAACAAATTTCCCGGCCACGTACATGATTGACAAACCATCAACAAAATTTCTTCAAGGGGGAGTACACCACAATCGATTAAAAATATAAATTTGCATTTCTATATTTAGAAAATAAAAATTTTCGAAAATGAGTAAGGGGGGGGGGGGGGTACATGGTACATGCTTTTTTTTGCCAAAAAATAAAATTTTAAAATGCATATATTTTAAATACAGAATCGATCTAGAGGATAAATCATGACCAAAATGGGATCGAACATGAAAATCGGTTCAGTTTTGACAAAGTTATGGGCGTCTGAAATGAGTAACTACTGTGTACTGTAAACATTCTTACTTGTTTTAATTTAATACTACTTGTTGTTATGGGGTAAATATCTATTTTCGTTAATTCGATATTAGGCTTTCTTTGAAAATATATTGCTGTACAAATTTAGGGGTAAATTTGTAAATATTTTGTAATAAATTGATTCAGCAGGCGGAAAATGAAAGAAAAATGATTTAACAATTTTGAAAAAACTACTGTGGCCAGGCAAAATCATCTCGTATTATATAGTTATATGAGAAGAACTGAGCTGTGCTATATATGATAAGCATATGTATATATATCCCATTTGTACAACTTTTTGCAGCTGATGTACAGCATCATGGCTCGCTGTTTACATTGTTCCTGCACTCCCCGCTCACCGCGCTCTGCTACATATGCAATGTGGGAGACGTGCCCATCCATCACTGGGAACGCTGTCAGACCTACGTGGATCGCTTCATAACGGAAGCGTCGCGACTGGTGACGCGTTGTCGCATCGACGAGATCGAACAGGGCATTGGTTTCATAGGTAAGCTCCCGCAGTCTTTATTATATATCGTACTTTGCTAAATTGGCTTATTATTCCTTGCAGACTCCTCGTATGTTCAGTTCTTTGGCGACGATTTTCTGCGCACACTCATCCTTCGTTTTGTGTTCTGTGATGTGGTGCTGCGTTTGCATCGGGGCTTCCGCGGACGGCACATGCGACCGCGCTGCGAGCCCCAGCTGCCGGCTAACGAGCTGCTCGAGCATCCCTCGCTGTCGCACATCGTTTTCCAGCTGGCGTCGGCGCTCGATGTCCGCGGCCATTTTTCGGAGGGTCCCGAGTGCGACTGATGACTTTTTTTGGCCGTAGCCTTAGTTCTAGTCGTAATTTTGTACTTGAGACAACAGCTGTTGCAGCTTTTATCGCTCTACTGCCTGGACAGACAGTTTTCGTTGATGCATTATCTGTACAATACTTTACCGCTGGCCTGGAGCTGGTCTATCAGCTGGAACTGGGCTGGCAGCTAATCAAGGCTGGTCATCTAGCTAAAACAAAAACAAGTTTCCATCATGATTACCGCATTCTGTCGAAATTGCATATTCAATTTTTATAACATACATACAGACAAGATAATATTAACATATATATATATATTATACGCGAATATATAATAATATTATTAATAATAATCAAGTAGCTAGTTTTCTTATATAGTGCGTCGCGCAATGGAAAGGTCCAATGTTAGTTGCTTAGCATATACATAATAATAATATTAATAAAAAAAACGAATAAAAAATATACACGAAAAAAAAATTAAATACACATAAACACTAAAAACGCAGCAAAGAAAACATTTAAAAAATTAAAACCTAACAAAACAATAACTGCCAAAGAGAAGAAAAAAATGAATAAAATTTATTTGAACAGCAATTTTAACAAATTGAAAACATTTATTAGCAGCAAGCAGAAGCTGCTAAAAAATTAGAGCCGGAAAAAGTGAAAAACATTTTCATACGCAGCGATAAACGTTTAGCTTTTATACAACAGTTAGAGGAGAAAAGAAAATCTTAAATTTAAATCTTTAAACACGACACACTATATAAGAATGCATTTTTTTATGGCATTTTCATGCATGTACACGACGCTTACAACAAATGAACATAAACGAAAAATTCATAATAATTAAAAAACAAAAAATATTGTACGTATGTAATATTGCATATATAGGTATTATTATGATTACAAGATGACTGAAAGTTACTGTTTCAAAAAGCAAAAAATTTAGCAAAAATAATAATAACTTAAACATATATATATGTATATATATATATGTATATATATATATATATATATATATATATATATATATATATATATATATATATATATATATATATATATATATTTATATATAAAAGATAGTTAAGCTAACGAAAGTAACGAAAAATATTAAATATATACAAAATATATTTTGCGTATGTTACAAAAAATGAAAAAAAAAACAAATGAAAATTTAAAACAATCCCAGCAAAACATTTTATACGAAAAACTAAACAAAATCTATACTTGATCAACAGATAAACCATATAAAACAAATCATGTTTCAAAAACCCTATAAAGGAAATGGCATTATCATATCGAAGTGTTCCAAAAAAACAAAGAATAATTACAAAATTTTACGTTTTTTTGAATATCAAAAAAAAAGGCACGATAATAACTCATAACATATATTATATATGGATTCATAGGCAAATGATAAATGCATATACAATATTTCACATATATGAAAACAAAAATAAAAAGTAGTTAAACGCATAGTTAAATACCTATATTTGACAGGCCCACGTAAAAAACAAACGCAAAACATTTAACATTTAAAATTTAAATTTATAGTTTATTATAAACATTAATTCTTAATAAATTTTTTGCATTTTTTAAAGAAAAAACAAAAAAAGCAAATGTAAGCTAAGTAGCCACAACAAATTTCTCAAATCTCAAGCTGTCTTATAAACAATAAAAAGCCGCAAATTATTTTCCAAAGTTCTTTAATAGTCTTAAAATCTTTGTTAGCCACAAACAAATTGTATAGACTTTTAAACAAATTTGTTTAAATCTTGTGTACATACATAAATATATATAATTCTAAAAAAAAACAAATACGATATGCTCTCGAAATGATGAACCAAATGATAATAGTATTGCTAGCGCATTATCATTTTCCTTAACATTAGATTTTGTACATTTGAAAATTGCATTTACATAATCATATAAAACTGCAAAAAAAAACAAAAAGTAATAAACAAATTAATTCATGATTAATCAGCAACATTAGCCACACGTAAGCGATACAAACAAAATCCCACAAAGAGTACATTCAAACATTATCATAAGCGAATTGTTTAACACACTATCAAGCCATAAACAACAAATTTAGCAAAGCCACAAGAAAAAAACATTAAACAAAAAAGACAAAAAATATTAAGAAAGTATGGGAAAGCGGGGAGTGTATGGAGTTCGTATGAGTAATAAGAATAAAGCACATGTTTGAAAAGAAAAATACTATTGATATTATTTTATTTATTTATTCTGTTTATATGTGTGTTGTTTGTTGATCTAATTTCACTTTGTCAAAACCAAATAAAATGTTCGAATAGTTTATTGCAGGGAGTTTGATTAGGTTAGTCTAAGATGAACAACTAGCTGCTACCCTATCATGCACACAAATATATATAATATACTTTATATATTTCGTCGCTCACATCATCACTATGAAAAATTAATACTAAATTTTCTAGGCTTCAATATGGTATTCAAATCTGTTTACACACTTAAATAGAATATACAAATACTTTTTAATTTAGGGGCAGCAGTTACAAAGATAATTAAATTATTATTTAACCATAACTCAAAAATCCCTTGAAGCCAAGACCAAGAATGCAGCATACTGTATAATTCTTCTTCTCTTGAAGCAACCGCTTACAAATTGAACTTTTGTTTAAGATACAGATATGTTGATATTTATATATACAGGTATATATAACAGTCAATCAGATAGTGAAATATATATACATTGCTCGCCACTTGAATAGGACATCCCTTAAGCGTATGTTCTATTGCCTACTGCTCATAAATCAAGCATGCTAGAGATTGAATTTTCTTTTAATTTAAGTTCATTTTGTTGCTGTTAATTGATTAGATAAAACAGACAATTAGTAACCAAAAACAGGCATTTAACTCATTTAAAAGCAAAATTTAGAATCGTGTGTTCGGGCAAGGATGCATACAAATTAATTCAATGGCTTGGCTTAGTTCGGGATATTCGAATAGTGTAGTCCCGATCCATATACTTGACGTACACATATACACCTTATTCTCTTTTTACACGAACTATTTTGAAAAGATAACATTTTTATATTAAATACTCTTACTCTTAATAATACTGAATTATAAAATAATAATAGAGAAATAATTTTCCAAAATTATGAGCAAAATAATACTAGTGATAGCAGTGATATTGAAGTCTTTCGCTTATGCGAAAGTCAAAAAGTGACATTGAATAAAATTTTATGTTTACATTTATATATTAATGCTTTTCTGAAATTTTTTTTTTCCAAAAAATAATTTATTTTTTATGATATATTTAATAAATTAAACTGTGAGCATGGAAAAGAAATTTTCAAGTGAACACTAATAAGAGCTTTTTAAAATAGTTTACTGTACTCTTAAGTTGCTTTTTTAGGTCTGGAAGCAATCTACCATTTTTTATTTGGCCAATATTCTTTTTACTCGAATATTTCGAGAACGTACGAGAATTAAGTGTATATATAGCGCACATCACTCCGTATGCCTGCAAGGATATTAAATTTCTGATGTTTCAACATGCGCTGTTATATGAAATTTCTTGATAAATTGAATAAATTGGAAAAATGGAGTTCATTGAAAAAGAATATTACTTCAAGCACTTCAAGCAGCCTGTATAGTATATATATATATAACTCATGTCAGTCTCGAGTGCCAATTCAGTTGTTGGAATTTTAAAGTACACAAATCTAGTTAAGTCTACGCCGTGCTCAGGCGACCCGTGTGCTCCTCAATCCAGTTGACGAACGCGGAGACCCTCGTAAAGATGTCCGGCAAACGGAGCTGGCACTTGGCATCGTAGCCATGTGAGACGACGCCAACGACTGTTAGCGAGCCATCGTCCAGGACCAAAGGTCCGCCGGAGTCGCCGCGGCAGGGCAGGCCGCCCTTGGAGTCGATGCACAGAAAGGAGTCCAGTATGAGCTTGCGCTCGCCGTTGAGCTGTTTGTTCCACAGACGCTCGCACAGCTTGTTGGAGATGATTTTCACATTGATGTACTGCAGTATATCCGTGGGTCGCTCCTTGGCGGTGAGGCCCCAGCCGGAGCTGACGGCCGTGCGACCGCTGAAGCTGCTTTTATCCTTTAACTTGGGCAACCTGGCGGCCTGAACATATGCGTGTAGTTTCAGATCCTTGGGCAGTCGGATCAGTGCAATATCATTGGCCACCGTATTGCCATCGTACAGCGGATGCACGATGGTGTCCTTCTTCCTGACCACCATTTCGACATAGCCGGGTTCCTTTTTATTTGCTTTGTTGAGCACGCCCGCGGTGACAGTTACTTTGAGTCTGCAAAGGAAGGGCTTTAAGAGCGGAGCTTGATTCGATTTTTATGTATTATACTCGTTCACGAAGTGTAAGGTTCAAAGATTTTTTGAAAACGCCCACTGGAGGCGTGGCCAATCGATCAAATCTATTTATCTCTCTCAGTTTTACAGCTAGACACATGCAAATGAATTAGACGGATTACTGCTGATCTCCTCGAAAGATTCCATAAGTATTTTTTGGACACGCCCGCTGGGGGCGTGGCAATATGTCTCCCTCATCTTTAAAGCGATTCTCTGTGAACGAGTATTGCGGAGTCGGTTACACCCGACTTCACCGTTCTTACGTGCGAGTACTCACAGTTGCGTGTCTGGCTCCTGCAGGCAGTGCGCTGCTGTGAGTATCCAGCGCCTGGAGATGATGGTGCCGCCGCACAAGCTGGGCTCGTCGCCCGAGTTGGCGAAGTAGCCGTGGAGAGCCACCTGGTAGGGCAACTGCTTGGGCTTGGCCGCCGAGCCGTTGATGATGCGCAGATGGCCCTGGCCGAGCAGGAGGCCGGGGCTCAGCAGCAGGCAGAGCGTGTGGAATAGGCGTCTCATTTGTGTGCCTAACTATGGGATTAGGGCAGCCAGCGCCTTATATAGCCTCCAGCTTGGCATTTTATGACCCCAAGGCGTGCAGTTAGCTTATCAGCAATTTATATAATAAACAACTTTTCAGCGTGCTTTCCGTTTATTAGTGGGAAACTCGAGAACGATTCTACAGGGGATTAGTTGCATACATGGCTTATATATACATATATACTTTATACTATATAGCCGTTATCTATTGGTTACCTAACGCTGCTGCTTACCGAACTTGTAGATGACTTCATGGTGATACTTCTCCTCCGGCCGCAGTATGGTTGAGGGAAAATTTTCATGGTTCACCGAATCGGGAAACTTTTGCGTCTCCAGACAGAAGCCGCCATGCTTGGCATAGTTGGCGCCCGCTTTGCCCGCCAGCGGTGTCTCGCCCTTGGCCAGGTTGGGCAGAAAGTTGGACGTATAGAACTGCACGCCGGGCTGATTGCTGGCAACCTCCATCCAGCGACCGCTTGGCGGATGTTCGATCCTCGCTATTTTGGCTATGCTCTCTGGCGGCGTAAACTTCACGCAAAAGTTGTCATCATAGCCCAGGGCCGGCTGCAGCTGTTGGAGGCGTTCACCCAGATTGCTACCAATGCGCAGATCAAATTTGCCGCCATCCACGGGTAGAATTTTGCCGGTGGGTATGGAGTTCGCATCTGTCTCCGTGATGCCATAAGCATTGATGGCCACCGTATGCTCGTAGAGACCGGCCTGGCCCGCTTTGTGGCCGGCCAGATTGAAGTAGGAGTGATTGGTGAGATTCACGGGCGTCGGCTTGGTGGCCACCGCATCCATGCGCACGTGCAGGCAGTTGTCCTCAGTGAGCGTGAAGTGCACAGTGGCCGTCACCTCGCCGGGATAGCCCTCGTGACCGTCGGGATTGGTGTGCGTCATGGTGACGCCGTTGGGCAGCACCTCCAGCACATCCCAGTGCGCCTTATTGAATCCTATAAATCCACCGTGCAGCTGTAAACCATCTCGGTTGCAGGACACCTGAATGGTTTTGCCATCCAGCACGAATCGGCCATTGGCGATACGATTGCACACACGCCCCACTGTGGCGCCCATGTAGGGATTCTCCTCGCTCTCATAGCCGGCCAGGTCATCGAATCCCAGCGCCACATCCTCCAGCTGTCCGTGAGCATCCGGCACCTTGATACTGGTGATGGTGGCACCCAGCGTAATGACCTGCACGGACATGCGTTCATCGTTGCTCAGCGTGAAGCGTCGAATTTGGCCCGTTTTATTGGTGAAGGGATTCATTGCAGCCGTGGCGAAAATATCTTCCGTGACGCGCACCATGTTGATGGGGGTTCCGTTTCTGGTTTGAAAATGCGTATTTCGCACAAATGCGCTTGCTTAAGTACGGCAAACTGTGCACAAACCGCAAACACACTAAACAAAGAACATATGTTTGTACATAAATACATATATAAATACACATGTATGTAGATAGGCATTGCTTATACAAAATATCTTATCTGAACGATGCTCGCCGCAAGCTACCCACTGCAGTGTATCAGACGCACATGTACTTACATATGTATATGTTTATACACACTTCAAACATAAATTTGCATATTATAACTACAGCTATCTACATACATACAAACATTTTAATTAACGCTTAAATTAGTTTTATTTAATTGCAATTGAGATGGCGCGATATTAAATGTATTTATCGATAACTTCATTCGATAGTTTACAGCTGCACTTGTTGCAAATGATAATAATCGTTTAATGCAATTGCAACGCAATGCAGCCCAAGAACGATTGAGAGAGCCACAAGTTAAGCAGACTTCTGATCATTTAAAATTGTGACGTCACAATATGGCAACTTTGTGTGCATGCGGCGCGTTTCCATGAAAATGTCAGCAATTTCGCTTTTGAAGATTTGCTCTTGGGGATTCGGCACAACGAAAATGCTATTTTTATGCACGCAGAAGCTGGAGCTTTTTGTGGGGAACGTCCAATTATATTTTAAAATTTGCAATTGATTATAAACCGACCGAAAATTAAAAATTTGAGCGCACTAAGTGCAATTCAGGCAATGTTCTGTAGAAAAATCTTCTATCTCCCTCAATGGGACGTCTACGCTCTACGCGTTCTCTGAGATTGGGAGTGAAATGAGGACCCGAGCAAAACAGAAGTCAATGATTTCGTCGATTTCGATGATCGTGTCAGCAGCTGAGCGCAATGACTTCGGCGGCTTTTGAAGAGCGAATATCACGTTGCTTAACTTAGTATCTATATTGGCTTTGATTGTACCCTTTTTGCCCATTTTCAATACGTTCAGGGTATAATAAAGCCCAGGCAAGAGGAAATTGTTTTATGGGCACATACATACGCATCAGATTGCAAAAAGATTGTCCCAAGATTGTATAGAGGAAACTAACTGCACGCGAAAATATGAATGGCCTCTAGATATATCTACGATTAGATAAAATTTAAAACATGTATAAAAGCCGTGTTGTAGGTTACTATATTATTAGTATACTCATATTTTCTGGGACGTTGATCACAGCTCTGTGCGCGTATTACATTACATACATAAAAAAAATTCATGGAGGCCAGGCCTGTTCAAATTGGAGGCGACCATAGCAGAGCATGGGAAAGTCATTGGCATTATAACTCAACGCAACCCAGCCCGAACACAACAACTACCTCAAGAAATAACCCAGACTCAGGCCCTAACAATGGCCTAACCAATGCGGTACGTAATCCAATCACTGCCAGCCCCAGCGAACTCAAGCCCGTCGTGCCCAACTCCAGGCCTAAACTTGAGCCAGCCGATGTAATCATCTTGAATCACGAGAAATTCGATGATGAGCATGCGAACCGTGAAGGCAGCGACAAGGATGTTGAATCGTTGTTGAAAACCTTCAAGGACCTCAAGTGCCGAGTGCGGGTCATCAATAATGCAACGGTCAGCAATATCAAGGAAACTGTGAGCGAATGTAAGATGAAGTCTGGCTTATCTACAGTACTGGAAAAATAGTAGAAGCCAACTGGAAACAGTTCGTTGATATAACAGTACTTAATTATACTATATGTCCGTCACGTTGTCCGTCCGTCTGTCCAGATCAACACAACTTTTTTCGGCGCTATTCAAGATAGACTTCCAATTTTGGATATATACTAGAGTCACCAAATTTGGTATGTAGATTGCTGGTGACCTCCCACAAAGATTGCCCACTAGAAAGCCCCCAGCCAAATTTGAAGGTAAATAAATGATCCCTTTTCCAATACGCAGTGGAAAATGCGGACTTCAACGATCGCTCTGCACTGGTGCTGGTCATATTGAGTCATGGCAACCGAAATGACAGCATTAGCGCCAGGGATGGAAACTACTACTTGGACGAAGATGTAGTCTTTCCCATATTGCGTAATCACTCACTGTACGACAAGCCGAAGATACTGTTCGTGCAGGCCTGCAAAGGGAATAAGACTGGACGTTATATGAGTAATGCATTTGAGGTAGAAGGACTTTTGTGTTTGAGCTCCGTAATAATGGGTATTAATCACTTCAATTTCACCCAACAGCGTCGCTATTCTCCGAACGAGATTCTAAAGTTCTACAGCACCTACGAAGGTTATGTCTCCTATCGGCGGAGTGATGGCACGCCTTTTATCCAAACACTATGCAATACCCTCAACTCAAAGCCCAATGTGGACATTGAAACCATTATGAAGGATGTGATACGTTTGGTTAGGACCTCTACCAAGTAAGTCTAGTTTGTCATTCAAATTAATTTTTCTGATATCTAACCATACTTATTTATTGTCTTCATTACAGGGATTGCCAAATACCGTCGATAACCAGCACAATGACAACCAAATATGTTTTTGGTGATTATGTTTAAGTTGCTTCATCAAAATTCGACCGCCACCGCTCTCTGACAAAAATAATACCAGCGCTATAAACCAACCAATGCTCCCGGCAAGCACGGAAAGAGCACGATCCTGCTCTCCCGATCTCTTAAGCTTTATGTCTTCCCAATTGCCAATTGCTTCCAATTCAACAATAAATAGAGAACAAAATGTTGAACAAAATAAGCGCGTGTTTGTCAGAAAACGAATATATTATTCTATTTATATGTTACTTTTCCATATCAGTATATTTAAAGAGTTAATCTAGTTAACTCCAACATGAATTTTTTAATATTGTTTATTGAACTTTTAAGTTGTTTTCTGTTAGATTGGTTTCTACTATTTCCCTATATAGCCCATATACGAATTTTCGGGGAACGAATCTATCGTGTAAAAATAGAATTAGGAGTATATGAAAATTGGCTAAAAATAAAAAAAAGGTTTAACCCTGCAATGTCATCCTTTTTTTTACACTAACGTCATCCTTTGTCTTATCAACGACGACCTATTGCAATCCATATTGAAAACCTCCTTAGCACAATGTTCAGAATTAAATTATTTTGATAATAAAGTACGAGTTTCTGAAAGCAATGTTTATAAATAATATCAAGTTATTTTTAGGTACACAGAAGCTGGAGCTTGTTGTGCGGAATGCGCAATTATTTGTTAATTGTGGCGGTTTCACATCGCCGTACATTTATCGGTTTCCTCAGCGATGAGTTTAATTTCGATAAATGCACGAGTCGCTTGACAATATTATTTATATTTTTCGATTTCGAATTTCGGGCTTACGCGCGCATCTTTGAAAAACGAACAGAGACATTAATCTAGATATATATATATTGTTCGGTTAATTTAAGTATTTGAATGATACGTGTTGTTCATTTGTATATGAAATGAGTGGGTGTTAATTTGTGTATAAAAATTGTGTGCTTGTACTTAGGTGTGTATTTAATGTGAATAAAAGGGAAAAAGCAACACTCCACTCTCGATTTTAATAACTTAATTAAGTTTCTGCAGCACATGGCTAAAAGCGGCCGTCGATACCCGAAATTGTGCCAGTCCACGTTGGATCGCGCTGCACGCCGTGCGTTTTGCGCCTGGCAAGACGGGCCGTGTCGGCTATAAAAACCTGGGGCGGTGGCCAATCCTCCTCCTGATCCCGATTCTGCGCTGGGCTGTTTCACTGCTGGCTGGTTGCTGGTCGACGGCGTCCGTGATGCCGCAGTCAGGGAGGGGAAAATTTTATTGGGCGCATTTCTCCCTTTATTGTGTGTTCTATTTTCGCGGCCATATTGGATATCGGTATATAATGCTTTGGACTGTGGAATCACTCAGTCCAACCATCTCACCAATTGCACAATTGAGAATTTAATGAGTAAAGTATAGAAAAAATGAACCGTTACTTCGCAACATAACGGATCACTGCTCAGTTGCGAAACATTAGACTAGCGATCTGCATTTACATTAAATTTTTAATATACATTCCAGTTTAGCTTAAAGTTCTTGTTGGGTGCTGCTTGAAATAAGCTGTGAGCAACTGCACGTACATATGTACATATGTACATACATACATACTGTATGTGTCATTTTGCTTGCAGACGAAAGTATGAATGTGTAGGTATGTAGGCTTTCATAAATACATACATATATGTACGTGGAAAATAAGATAAGATTTGAAATGTATAAAAGACCCTCCTCGTAAAGGCTGTGTCTATAATAGAAAGCAAGTCCAAAACACTAATACATAAATACAATGCGTACGCAGGGTCTTGAGTAACATATTACAAGTGCTCCGTTTTACTCACTCGTGCTCGTATAGGGATAACCGTAACCATAGCCCGGGTATCCATAGCTTGGGTAACCATAGCCTCCGCCTGCGCCACCGCCACCGATGCCGACACCGCCGCCGTACGCGTAACCGGGATACGTGTACCCGTAGCCGGGATATGAATAGTACTGCGGATATCCATATCCATATCCGCACCCATTGCCATACATGCCACCATATCCAGCACCCGCACTAGCGGCCCCGCCACCATAGTAAGGAAATCCACTGTATTGAGATTGCACCAGTTGGGTTTGCAGCATCAGAGCTAACAAAGCCAAGTATGGCCAAAAGCTGCGATTTGCGGTTCTTTATTGGTATGACATATTTCTAGTAGTATTTGTCGTGTTTAATCCCACTGATGTATCCGTGAACACTGACTGCAAAATTCACAGCGTTTGCCGCTTTTATACGCCATAAATAAATGATTATTCTGATTTTGACTATGAAACGATTTTTAATGGCGCCTAATCGTTCACCAACGTCCATCAATTGCTCATCGTCGCTGTTGTTTTTTTGGTTTGCGTATTGTTTGCTCATTGGTGCGTGACAACATTGCGTATGCGCAATTTTTACACATGTAAACACCTTCATTACATTATCATGAGATTATTATAATGTGGTTACCAAAAGGTATATGAATAAAAGCTGTATAAATGCTAATAATTTAAATGCTATTAATATATGTTAGCATGATGAATACAAAGATACCCTTTCAATTGAAAAACAAACAAAACAAATTCTTTAAAAAGTTCAGTTGAATAGTTTTGATATCATCAAGTTAAAGTTTCGACTTGTCCCTTAGGGACATTTATTGAACTATAAATGATTAAAAACAAGACATTGAAGACATTTTGCATATTCCATATTATATGTATATCTGAATGTAAAGTAAATAATTATATAACTTAAAAGAGCTTTGGTTACTGCATAATAAGATCAATCGGCACGAATCATCTGTATGTAGAGAATAGTTCTAAAATAGGTATATAATTATATGACTCACAACAGTTTTGTTTATTTTATGAAAATTAAATATAGTTTTTTCATTCAGGGATTCACCAGCGCCTGCTTTTGCTGCCATGTGTAAACACAGTCATTAACCTTAAAATTTGATGATATGACATTAAATATATAAACGGGGGTGCTTTTGCTTTTTTTTAGTTTTTGTATTTTTTGTATTTTGGATATCCAACTCTTTGAGGTTCAATGGTCCGAATGGTCAATGCTCATCAACGCCCTTCAAATGAGGTCAGTTGTGAACAATTATTACTTACCACAATGAGCAGATAGATAATTATAAATGATTTTCTGGGTTTTTTCAATGCAATAAAAGTTCATTGTGAAGGATTTTGTTTGAATTGAGTGGGTTCGATCGCCGCACATGTTAGAAAATAATAATATTTTGGGGCATAATCGTTATTTGCTACCTTGGTTAATTTAGATGGTTTGTGTCATAAAATTAATGACATAGTTCCGATAATAAAAAGATAATTAAGCACGGATACTTGGATACGTGTAGTTTGTGGCTCGGAAAATGCCTACAAATCCAAAGCATATTAAAAAACAAGATTAAATCAATAATATAGCAATTTAAGTAATCTATTTCTATTTACATAAACTTAATATATAATTTGCTTCTATGTGTTTTTGCCTTTTTTTCGTGGCAAAAACTTCCGTAATATTCCTAAATCGGGGTAATATTCCTAAGCCAATTGAATTTCTGGCTAGCTCATTAGTAAACTGGAAATATAACTGCCCTTGATATTGCTATATATATGTATCCAATTTGCACAATTATTTCCCTTAGATTGCCATCTATTTTACTGTCATTTTGAATTTTCATTTTTCGCTATTTCTGTGACATTATTGAAAATTACGTTGCACTGAATTTTGAAGACATCTCCACCTCCAACTTCGACCAATTGTGCTTAAAAATACAAGTCACAAAAACTTTCGCCATTTTTGTTGTATGTATGTCACACACACACACACATACACACACCAACTGCATGCATTTGAAATTTTGTGCACAAAATGTGTACAAAATTTCATTCATAAATTTTTAAATCCGGCTGATGTTTAGGTGTGTGTTATTACACTGGCCAACAATAGCAAAAAACGTTATAGCGACAGTTCTGTTCCGTTTCTTTTGCTATTTCTGTTTGCTGCTGTTGCTGGTTTTGTTGTTGTTGGATAGCATTTCACTCCAATGCCATTTTGTGCCTTGGGTTGTATTGCATGCAGCTGACGTTTGTTATTTATTTTCCTTCTTTTTCTTCTTGCCTGTCTGCGCTTGCAGTTGTTGTTGTTATTGCTGTTGTTGTTGCTTCTGTTGCTGCATTGCTTGGCTCCAGGTGTTTTATTGCGCTCTTGTTGTTGTCGCTGTAAGTTTTGAGTGAATGTATTTTGAGTGGATTTATTTTGCGCATGCCTCAACCTGAATGCTGTCTTTTACTACAGGCTAAATTTGAAAAGGTTCTTGTTATTTGTTTCTATATCAATATCTATGTTCTATGTTCAATATCTGTTTCGGCTCGGCATATATCAATTCAATTATGCGATTAAAGAATATTCAATATTTAATAATGTATATATTTTGCATTCATTGAATTATTGTGTTATTTATTCTGTCGATAATTCCAGCTCTGTAGCTGGAAATCCAGCTGCCCCGTTAAAATGCAGATCGGTCAAATATGCACTTTTCACGGGCTCGTTGGGCATCCCTCTCCCTTTTCTAAAATGTGCGCTCTCGCACTAAATTTCTTAAGTTCTTATACCATTAATATACTCCTTACTTGAATTTAGTAAAATCGCATAGAAAGGCGATAATTTGGGATATTTAGAGTGAGACAGAGAGAAAGAGTGAGAGACACAGAGAGAGTGAGAAAATGGGTAAGAGTGAGATGGAGAGAGAGACAGAGAGAAAGAGTGAAAGAGAGAGGAAAGACAGAGAGAGAGAGAGAAACGGAGAGCGAGAGAGAGGGAGAGCGAGAGAGAGAAAGAGAGAGAGAGAGAAAAACATGCGAGACGGAGAGAGGGAGAGAGAGAGAGAGAGACAGAGACAAGAGCAGCCGAAGAGTTACAGAGAGAGAGACAGGAAAAGAGAGAGAGGAAGAGGGCATAGAAAGGGATAGGGAAAGGGTGAGAGAGTGCGAGAGAGATTGAAATAGAGAGATATGCAGAGACAGAGATAAAGACAGAGCGAGAGAGACGGAAACCGAGTGGGGGAATGAGAGAGAGAGAGAGAGAGAGAGAGAGAGAGAAACACATACCAAAAGAGAAAGGGAGACTGGGGCGCTACCTTCAGAAACAAGAAACGAGCAGGAATTCTGATTTTAAGACTCCCAATACCGATTTTAATAATTGAAGAGCGCTGTGCTAAATTACCTTACATAAAATTAAAACACCTCTGCACATAGGTAACAATCTAGTGGCGAAATCAAATTTTGTGACGACAGATATTTAATTTAATATGCAAACAATTCCAAATTATAACAAATAATTCATTCATTCTATACCTACAAAAAACTTTTTGCAATGTGCCGAATCCTCAATTATTTTTGACTCATGCTAAAACTTGTTTTATGCAAATAATTTTTTACTAAGCATTGTTAAATGATAACGTCAACTAATTTTGATTTAGGTTTCATTTGATTTCATCTTTTGGTTAACATGCACAATCAGCTATTCCAAACAAAATCAAAAGCCAGTCTGCGAACACAGATATTCAAAATGAAATCAGTTTCGAGGCTGATTTAATATATGTAAATATAATAAACATTGCAAAACATCCAGCAAAGAAGAAGAACTTTATTTTGGCATTTTTATTAAATATTTTAAAATTTTATTAGTAAAATAATCAATTTGTATGTTTATTTATAGCCTCAAATAAAAATAGTCAGAACGTTGTAGTTCGCAAACTTTGGGGAGGTCACCAGCAATCTACATACCAAGTTTGGTGTTTCTAGCTTTAAAATTGTGGGAATTATACATATGTTATCGATTCGAGAGTTCAGGTATATCGATTTTTGCGATTGCGGGGTCCGGGAAATTTTTTCTGTGATTCTGCAATCGATTAAAAATAAAATCTCACGATTCTAAATCTAAAAAAAAAAATTTTCCAAAATAAGGATTTTTCGGGAAAAAAAGAAAAAAAAATTACTTTCAGATACGAATTAAATTTAAATCCAAAATCAATCTTAAACCATGACGAAAATTGTAAACATAATGAAAATCGGATTAGTTTTGGCAAAGTTATGGAAGTTTGAAATCTAGTAAGTATGAGTTCGGGAAGGTTACATGTTCAAATTTTAGTAAATTTTTGGATGATTTTTGACAGAAAATCGACCACCTCAGAATCTCTTTTAAAGTTGCGTTTTATACTGATTTCGGTACGCGAAATCGATTAAACAGAAATGATGATGAGGTAGCACATGTGGTATGTTTTTCTTCTAGTTTAAATGAAATGTTTCGATCCGTATATAACTCGGACTATAATTACAAAACTCCAAAAGTGCTTCTATATATTTCTGGTGGCTTTTTGCACTCTTTGTGCAGCTTCGCCACAAGTGATATCTGGTATTTCAGCAGGTCAACAATTTTCCTTTTTATTCCAAGCCATAAGCTCTCCATTCTGTAAGTCCAAGACAGTCTCAGTGAGCTGGCAAAAGCTGACACAGATTTCTATCTTTCTGAATGGAAATTTCAGCTTAAATGGCTTTATTTTTACCCACTCCCGCTTTTCGGACAGCTCACCTTTCAAATATTGCGCCCCCTGAAAAACACTTTACATATTAAAAACTTTTTTAAATGGAAAAGAGAGCAACCCAGGGCAACAAGGAGCATCCTTCAGCAACTTCATTACACGTTGTTGGACGGGCATAAAATGCTAATTGTTTGACCAGCTCGACACTCAAGCGTGGGCAACTCATTTTGGTTTGAATTTTTGCATGTAATTAATTAAAAATTTGTTGCCACAGCAAGTTTATTCATTTTTTTTTTGTTTTATTTTTATTTTTTTGTTTCCCTTTGCCGTCTGTTGAAATTGAAAATAAAAAGGGTAATTAAAACTTGAAAAATATATGAGACCAACAACATAAATTGACCTAGAACGGGCGCCGAGGAGATCGCAGCATCCATACTAATAAACTCACTCAAAATCAACGCAAGAGCAAAAACTCACTCAAAACAAGGTGCGTGTGAAATGCAACTGTAAATGTTACGCATACGTCGCGTGTAACGAACGAGTAAGACGCACGCTTTACGCTTTACGCTCTCGCTCTCTCTTGCACTCGCACTCGCACTCGCACTCGTTCTCGCTCTCTCGCTGGCAGATGTGCATGCGAAAAAAAATCAATTAAAATGCACTCGAGTGCATTTTCTGCTGTAAGAAATTTCTTGTTCCGCCGAAAAATAAGCAAAAGGCGAAATTGTTGCCTCTGAGCCCCTAAATGCGCCTCCCCATACCCCCTCTGCCATCTCTGTCACCGGCGGTGGCGCGCTCTCTCCTACGCTTTGCCCTTACTCAGCGCTCGGCGCGGCAAATATGCAATTCAGTTATTTGTGCAGTTTCGCTCAGTCAAGTTGTGTGTGTCCTGTGTGCGCTTCACATCAGCAATAAACCGACAACCGAATAAACCGACAGCCAAATTTATCACCGACCACGCAGCAGCTAAATATCCAGAGACCAGCGTCTGTCCATACTAGAACACGTCTCTCTCAATCGAATAAGCGTCGCCAAACAAACAAGCTGCATTAACTACCTGCCCCAAAGGCAATCGACAGACGCCGCCAAACCGCAACAAACGTCATAATAAACACGGGCCTCAAAAAGCCGCCAGCGAGCGAGAAAGAAAGAGAGACACAGAGAGTAAGACAGAGAGAGAGAGAGAGAGCGAGAGAGAGAGAGAGAGAGAGTGAGAGCGAGAGAAGGAGAGAGAGAAAGTGTGTGTGTGTGTCAGTGTGTATATGTGTGCCTGTGCGTGTTTTTCCTGACTGTACTTTGGCGCCCAAATTATCAAACGGGATAATAACGAAACCAATTAACAGTAACCAAAACCAATCAGTGAACTAAACCGAAGAATTTATAATTAAACGCAAAACTCGTTGATTCGATTAGCGTCACAATTTACACACAAAAATATCAATAACTGAACAACAACAATTTTGACAGGTGAGTTTATATTTCTGTTTTATTTTCCTTTTTTCTAGACAGTTTATGATGTAAAATGTTTTTATTTATTCATGCGTTATGTGACAGAAGTCCATTCAATTGGTAACTATGCGCATGATATGAGCACACGGATCGATAAACAAGCGATAACGATGACAATAGATTGTCTCGTTGACAATTTGTGTTCAAAATATAGCAATTTCATTGGATTCTTCAATATAAATGAACTCTCTTGTTTGATAAATCATCTTGTGAATCGATATGATTTTTACTGACTGCCTATGAGTTTTCTTCAGATTTAACATGGGAATCTTCATGAGATAAAAATATGTCAAGCTTTGAATAGTACTCTACTATTATTGTTATTATTTAAAGTATAGGATTTAGTTTTAATAGATATAGTTTTATGGGGCAGTACTACATCTCCTAGGCTATACTAATTTCTATTATATATTGCAAAATGCCCTTGAGTTTTGGAATCTTTAGAAACAATTTATTTCAAGAATTTGACAGCAAACTTGTCTTTTACAGCAAAGGTGTCATTGTGTTTAGGGCGCCAACCACAGTACACGGATGGGGCCTATGCATTTTTAATGATGTTCTCTATACTCTATGCGGGGGGTGGTGGTGCCAGGCAAAGTTGTTGAAGTGGGGCAGCCGTCGGTTTCGGTATTTCTTGTTAGCTTTTGTGAGTGAGCACCAAGGACGGACCGTAATTAGGCGCAGCGCCTGATTTTGGAGCACGTTTTGGGTGTTTAAATGCCGTATTTCCAGGTGGGCGCGATTATGAAATTATAGATCGCCCGGTTACACCTGAGTAGTAGTTTGTTCCTTCTGTTAAACAATTGTTAAAGTTAGCTTTAAAAACAAATTAATAAGAAATTAAATGGGGCTGGAATCCTAGCGCTGATAACTTATGATAACTTATAACTTTATGCTATACTTATAAGAATAATAATATTAATAAACTTGCAGTTTTCCTTTTAATTTATTCTATTTTTGAGTTAATATTCCAGTTTAAATTTAAGCTTGCACTCAATTCAAATTCACATTAAGTTCTTGTTCAGTCTGCCGATATGCAATTTAAATGCCTATCCCTGCACGTTTACAAATTCCTGTTTCTATTGCTATTCATATTATGAATTATATTCTCTATTGGCTTTCGGCTTCATATTTAAGCTTCAATAGATATTTGCATTTATTTTCTTTTTATTATTCCATTATCAAACAATATCAATATCCAAATACCATTCGACAGTTTCTCGTTTGATTGATTTCTCTAAAAGTCCATCGGACCCATACTCAGCACAATTTTAATTAACATATCAATGATAATCGGTATACCGACAGTTGGTCATCAGCTCTGTGCCCCCAGCTAAACCCCCCACCCCACCCCTGCACCCTATTTGGAGCTCCTCCCATTTTTCTGCATCCCGATGCTGTTGATTGTCTCGTGGTGCTTGCCCGATGTAATTTAAAACAATTCGGTGGGTAAATCCCATTAAATGTTGAACAACTTTGCTATGGGTTTACTACGTCATAAAGCATTGTTCGCCGGACCATTGTCCTGGACAAGGACACGCACAGCAAGGGGGACTAATTATAATACCGCTAGACACTAGAATATATGGAAATGAGGAAATAACGAACTTAGCGAGACGACAAGTAAATAAACTAAGCAACGATTTGGACAGAACAAAATATATGTATAGCAAAGTGCATAAAACAAATTGGGAAATGTATTAAAAAAAAAAACGAAGTAAAAGAAAAGTAAGAAGTTTACTTAATACCCATAGAGACGAACAGCGAGCACAAAGCGACATGCTGCACATTTGCACAGGGAAAATATCAAAAGTAAAATATGGAAAATAAAAGAAAGAAACTACTACACCGAACACAGAACAGAAAATATATATTTTTACGTGCACAGTAATGAAAGGCCTCGGGCATAAGTTTTAAATAAATATTTGGCTGTGTATGTGTGCATGTAATTTAACAAAAAACAAAAAATTATATAGTGTATGTGTATATGTAGACAAATATTAATATAAAAAAATAAAACGCCGAGCGAAAAGAAACGGACAAGAGTTGTGGTCTTTTGGGCAGCAGGGGGGGGGGAGGAGGAGGGGGAGGGGCAGGGCTAGGGGCTGGGGCTGCGTGGACCCAACTGCTACATATGAAATAAATGACGAGTGATATATATAGCTGAATAACTGCGAAGTCTTAATACTCTTAAGGTCTCTCTTAATAACACATACTGATATTTGCTTAAAGTACGTGTGCATTTTACTGATTTTTGAAGGCGTCAAGTAAATACTTGTTTTACATTTTGTTGAAATTTATATGCTTTCGAAAAAACGCAGGAGATAAAGTGCAGTCATAATTGTCAAGTCTGTCCAAGCCCAACGAGTTTTATGTTATGGGTATTATACCTTTTCACTCTGCCAGCAAATGCTGCTGCTGCTGCTGCTGCTGCTGCTGATGATGATGTGAACGATGAGGAGCGGGCTAGGTAAATATGCACAACAACAAAACTGCCTGACTGACTGCCTCACTGTTGACTCGGTGCACGTTGGGGGGATTATGTGGGTGGTGGTGCTGCTGCTGCTGGTGGCGGTGGCAGGCACTATTAAGGTCTTAACAACGGCGACGACGCAGTCTGGCCCCGAAAGTAGGTTGAGGTAGCCGCCAAGCGCCGCCATGTTTAGAATATGCACACAAAGCGTAAGGCCAACAAAAGCAGCAAGAAGGGTTACCAGATGATTGGAATAGAGGGGTGCAGGGGGAGGGAAGGCACTGATGTAGGGGGTGCGGCTGAGGGTTGTTTAAAGGAGGCGCAGCCTTGTTGCTGTAGACAGTGTAACAAAAGATTTGCTTAGCTTTCATGTAAAGCGTAAAATACAAACAATTATGCAGCTGGTTGGTAGGATACGTGCCCCTCCCCCTCCCCTCCCCCTCCTTTTTTCTCTTTTCCCGCCAACAAGCCCGCATTTCCTATTTAGTAGGCCGTCGAGCCACTTGAGCCCGAGACTTTGCTACTTGAAAATTTGGACAAAGGCGCCTCGGTGTAGGCGGCCGTTGGTTCTGACATCATGACGTGAGTTGAGGCCTACAAAATATGACAAATTACAAAATAATTGTGCGCACAGTCAAAATGTTGTCCTCGTTGCTGTTGCCGTTCTTGTTCTTGTTAATGTTGGTGTTTGTCGGCGTCGCTGCTGCTGTCGCCAGTCCACCTTGCAATATTAATGAACTCTTTTACATCGTCTGTCATTTCCATGGCATTCGTGGGGCAACGCAACCGCAATGTTGCCAAGCGTATCCCGTTTGCCCCATTCCCAAAAGTTTACCCCCTAACAAGTTTACCCGATAGGCAGCCGGCCTGCGCCTAACTATTTGCATTGGCGGCGCGTGGGCGTAGACTCCAGTGGGCGGGCTGCAGGCATCAGCCATGCCCGCCTATTTTTACTTAAGGCAATCATATTCCAACTGCGTTTATGCGGCAACCTGCTTACAATACGACTCGAAATCAACTCAATTAAAAAATTCGTCATTGAGAAATATACATTTCGAATTCATATCAAAAGAAAAATAAAGAGAAGTTTGTGTGTAGGATAAAATTATATAATCGTTCGGGCATTTTGGAAAAAAGTCCATCACGGTCATAGGCTCAGAAATACCGTTATTTATAGTTTCCATCAGTCTAAAACAAAATTTGTTTTGCCACTATTTAAGCTAAAGACTAGAAACTTGTCATAAATTTGGCTGCAATTTGGACATGTAAAGGTCTCGGATCCATAGCTGCCATATTTCTTTTAACTCTCCCAACTTTCTCAAAACTGAACCGATTTTCAAGTTTGATATAATTTGTATCCTCTAGATTGATTCTGCATTTAAAATATTTTTATTATCGAAAAAACCTTAAAATTACACTTTTCACGACTTCTGACTTCTGCCATAAAAACTGCCAAGTAGATTTTATTAATTGCAAAAAAAATTTGAATTTTGTTTTATATTAGAAGTGGAGCTTTGGTTAATTTCAGGCCAACGTCAACGGTCTTGTCTTATGGCATTCATAAAAGTATATTTTTTTCCAATTTACTGATGACAAAAATAATATTTGTCGCTACTTATTTCTATATTTGTCTTCTTTTATTACTGCTCCACAATAACTGCATATCACGATTCACATTTGCGCATAAACTTGTCAAAGTACAGCTACTTACCCATGCCCCGCTGTTTGGGGCATTGACAATCCTTCAACTATATTTTGCCGCAGCTGTAGCGAAGTCTGCACCTGCTACTGCATCCTGCCGCTGTGCCCCCAAACGGCAGGAGGGCGGGGGTGGGGGTTTGAGGGTTGGCGTCCATTTGGCGTCCCAAATGAACGCGTTCGCTGTGTTTAAAGTTAGTTACCCGAATGCATTTTATATGGCCCGTTGGCCGTTACATTTTTGTTGGCATTGCCTCGCGGGTATTCATTAAAGTTTGAGGATATGCATCGATGCTTTAAGCTGACAATTTTGTAGTGCCATCAGGCTGGAATAAAGCAACAGAGTGGCCGGAGTTGTCGTGACGAGCTAGTTGGCGCTGAAACTAAAAAGGAAATTAAAGGAAAATGTGCGTCGCTGTACGAGTTTGAGTAATGGAACTTTGTCGGGCTATACAAACAGTTGAATGGTGGGAACAGGGGCCGGTAGATAGACAGGAATGCCCGTTGGACTTGGCTTATTACATGCCACGTCTCCGAGACACAGTGATGTGTGTGTGTGTGGTGTTAGCCAAAAACTTATTAGACAGACGGAAATTGAATATTGTTCCAGCAAAATTGTTAAATGCTTTTTCGCTCTGAGCGCGTCCTCCCCGTCCTGGCTGCCGTTGACGTGTCCTTTTTCGTTTTTTTTTTGACTTTTTCTTGATTTTCCTTTTATGTTGAGCAATGCACAGTTTATGTGACAAGTGTGTGGTTTTCACTCTTTGTATAACTTTCAAATTGTTTGCTACGTATACGACATGTAATTAGCAAAAGTTATCATTTTCTGAAGAGTTTTTCACGCAGTTTGCGTAAAAGTGAACACTTTTCACATATTTGCCATTTGGTCAGAGACAAAATGTTTGGACTTGACTTTTGAAAAGTTTTCTTAACTAATATTTAGTTAGTAAGTTAAATAAACATATATGGGCAGCTTATAAATAAATAATAAAAAAATTGTCATCGTACGACAGTCTGTTAATGATTTTAAAGAAATACAAAATACAAAATACAAAACTGCATATAAATGGAAGTTCAATTCAATTACGTTTAGTGATTTGCCGTCGGAAGAAATACATTTTTTTTTAAATTTTATTAATTTTTTTATTATTTTAAATTGAAACACTCAACTGAAAAAGTCTCACTGAACAAGCTAAAATGCCTTTATTTAAAAATAGAAATAAATTACTAAATAAAACTAGTTTTATTTCACGAATAAGATGTAGAAAAAATTACTTTCAAAATGTTGAGCATATTTCTTATTGAGTCTTGGGAATAATTTAATGAATTTCTTATATGATTTCTTACATTTTTCGCAGCTGTTAAATTCAATAATCACAGCATGTAGAGTTTCAAATATTGAATTTTGCTGTGAATCTGCCAGGTTTCGGTTTGCAGTCATTTTATAATTGGATATGCCCTCAGGCTAACAGCATTAAGTAGTTAATTTGCCAAAGAATACTCGCATTACACACACGACCGCTGGTTGCCACGGTGCTTAAGCCCACCTGTGCCCGACATTAAATATTTGAGCGCAAGTCATCATTAGTTACATTTTGATGCGTACGTTAAGCTTATTAGCAAAATGTAAGCAACAATGTCAGTTAAGTGGCACTACGTATACGCCGTGTGTGTCGCGCAACTTTAACTAAATCCTTTTAAATTGTAAATAAGCCATCGAGGCGTGTACCTGTTAGCCAGGCTCTTTTGGTTATTGAAGCAGCTCCGAATCGTTGTCTGCCATACTTTTATCTGTCTTTCTATCCATCTCTCTCTCGCTCTCTCTCTCTATCACACTCTCTAGCTCTTAATGCCACTTGAGAGCAACGCTTGGCTGGGCTTAAACTCTTTGCTGGCATTTGAACGCAGCAGCTGCACAGCTGAAGGAGCTGCAATATCTGCAATGCCACTTTGCATTCGTTGCCCACACACACACACACACACACATACACACACACACATACACACACAGAACTTTGAACGTAGAATTGAAGTTCAATCCTCTTTTTCTTCTTGAGTAAAAAAACACAAACGCATGTAAATTGGCCAATTTCGTGCTGTCCCTGACAGACCGCTGCCACGTTCCGCACCCACGCCGAAATGGTAAAAAAAAAGAAAAATTGCATATCGCTTCCTGCACAAAATCCTTTTCTTTTCATTTGTCTTTCCAGTTCGTCTGCCATTTTTTTTTTTTTGTTGCAGCTCGCTTTCTCTTTCGCTCTCTTGGCCGTTTCTTTTCGCCGTATATTTGGCATGCACATCTTTTGATTTGCAACTTGCGCACTTTGTTGATTTCAATTTTTTTATTATTTTTTTTTTCATTCTATTTGTTGTTTCTTTGACAGCCGTCGAAGACCTTCCGCAACTGCAGAAAGATATGCATCTGCTTGGAAGCTTGGCTGTCGTTGCCATGCCAAACTGGTGGAAAATTAAAATTGAAGCTAATGGCAATGTAACATTTAGGCATTCATTTGCGAGCACAAAAGAGACTGCCAATGAAAGGCGCTTTCTCGAAATTTAATAACGAACGTAATTGTGTTAAAGTGCGAATAATTTCAACGCAGTTATTTATATCTAATTCTTGGCAAAATACATTCGACACTAGCAATAAATGTCAATTATTTGATTACAGCGTTATTGTAATTTACCCCAAAAGGGCGTATATGCAATTGATGGTAATACAATTATTTAGTTTCCTTGACATTGGAGCACATTATCATTCATGCATTTTGTTGCAATCATAACCAAGGTGAAGTCAAATAACTACCATATATCATATCAAATCCAAGGAATCAAGTGACAAACACCGCATTGTTTTTCTTGAAAAGAAAACTTTTATCGTTGAGCTTTTGTTATTCCATGAGATAACTCGTATGAAATATCTAATGGCCATGTAAAGAGCATGTAAGCTGTGCTGCTCTGAAGTAAACGTTTTTTGGCTCTGCTCTGCTACTTACTTTACCTTACCCACTATCCTCCAACGTCTCTGGCTGTTCATGTCACATCAATCACGTACCGTCTTTCCTGCATGTGCAGCAGAAAAGTATGCTACATTTTTTGCACTTAAGTAGCTGCTGCTGCTGCTGCTGCTGCTGCGTGCGTTTTAGTTGCCTCTGTGGAATTTATTGCTGCTGCTGCAAACCACACAAGTTGGCAATATATTGTGGCTTGGCCCCATATCTGCGATTTGTCAAGTCAACCACAGCAGTAGAAACAGCAGCTGCTTGAAAACCATTTTGACTTCTGTCGCCTGCTCATTAAAATTTGTAATAAATATGCTCAACAGCAGGGGGAGGAGGGGGGGCGTCAAATAATTAATGATAAGTAATATCCGAGACGTTGCCTTCGTCAAACTTTGGCTGACCGCAAAGTCAGCTCGCTGATAATATTCACCCGAAGGTGTGCGCTCTCGCAGGAATTCTAATTTGATTAGCGTTCAGCGTTCCCAAACAATCTGCACAGCAGCTGCAGCAATTGCCGTCGCTCCTTCACCTGGCATTTGAAATTGATGTCTGGCAATCGTTTGCGGGCGGGCTTCATTAAAACTTTGGAGGTAGCGATTGGTTGTGGTCTACGCTGAGCTGGAGCTACATCTTGAGGTGAGGTAACCGTAACATTTCATTAAAACTGAGGTCGACAACTTGCATATAGGGCACAGGAATAGGCTGCGCTGTAGTTATGTGGCTTAGCGATGATTTATAATGGAATAGGTAGCGTGAAAACATGACAAGCTTATCGTATTTTTATTAGATCTCAGGTGCGCAAAATAAGTAAATTAGTCAACACAGTTAAACAGTTTATGGCATAGCTCCAAAGTTATATTTTCCTGAAATTTAATTATTTCAATTATGCATTTAATTCAGTACGTAGAGTCGCAAACAATGAATGCCTAAACTTATATATACTATAAATTTTATTGGATTTATCTACTATTTATTTATTTTAAGCATAAAAACTAAGACAGTTTATTGTCTATTAGTTACTAGGCTACAATATAATGTACAGTAATAATGTACAATATGTTGGAGTATATCAGAGTATATTAAAGTTGTTATAATATTACCTTCTTTTTACTACGACATATTTGAGTTAACAGAGGCAAGTTTTAATATTTATTACTATTAGAAAAGCGAATGCGAAAGTTTTCAAAGGGCACTAAATTCGTAGAGAGAGCTTAAGATGAAGAACGCAATGTTCTACCCGGCTTAACTTTAAAAGTCGAATGTATCTTTATTAATTAATATTTAGATACTAATATTTATTTAAATATTTAACAATAAAGGAATCTATGAATAATTCTACAATTGTTTTGATTTAGTGGTCACATAAGATTTCAGTTAAGTTTTTATAGCTAAAAGTATAAATGAAATGTTATCCCAAAATTGATATTACTAAGAGCACCAGCCAAGTTTTAATAACAGCCTAACCAGAGTCGCATTAACTTGTTCTTTGCTATCACGAAAATGTTTAAAACAACTAAGCAAATAGTTATGCTTTTGGATTATTTCCTAATGCTGCAGTCAATTAGTTATTTAGCAGTTTAACAAACACACACAATATAATTAAAATGCAATTAATTGAATAATAAACAAATGACACAATTCCCAAGAGCTGTTGTCATGCATGTTCCACCGACCAATTAGTTGATTTCACATTGCACCCCAAAGACTTGAGACATGGTTCTATAAACGTATTCCGCTAGATGTCCCTGTACAATTAAATTAACAATCTTTTATGCATTTCTAAATGCTAGTCAAGGCAGATTTTCAAAATCAAAAATAATTACAGCAAATATTTTGGCTTGTTCTTGTTGGTGTCGTCTTGGTTTTTTTTCTTTCTTTTTCTGTTACAATTTCACATATTTTTGCGTAGCATTGTAAGCGTAGAGGAAACTGCAAAATAGAGGCAAAAAGTGCAGTTAAAAATAGACGACATCAGTGGCGGGCTGCAGCGATGTTGGCACTGTAAGTGCCTTCTCATCGGCTGGGAACGAGACGAGTGCCTCGGCCAACGGATTCTCATCGCATTGCCAAATGCAGTGGCTGCCTGACAGCCGGCGGGGAACGGAGGCAACGGGCTGTGGGGGGATCGGGGGCATCTCGCACTCAAGATGTCACAGGGCTGGCGGCGAAAACTTGAAAACTTTCTCTCTTGAAGTGTCCGCACTCGGTGCGAATGTTTATGCAGTTTGATAAGTGGGCTTGAATGGAAAACGGAGCTATGAATCGCATCGAGTGACAGAATATATAAATTATTAAATATAAAATCGGTTTTGACAGCTTCATTAGTGCAAGAATATCAATATTCATGCAATATCTTCTGAAGTACTATTTTCTTTGTCTCTTTAATTTATTTATTTTTTCAAATTTATTTATATAGCTGTATACTCAGCTAGTCCTTTTTAAACAATTTTGTATTTTTGTATTTTTAGTTATATTTTCCGTCTGAATAAGTAATATATAAAATTATTAATAAAAAGATAAACCGCAAAAAATTATAAATATTTTAAAAGCGCGTTTCTAATAAAATTTAGTTAACGTATGTTAAAATTAGAACTAATACGTTTTCGTTTAACGTTTAAATTTTTGTTTTAATTAAAAGTAGTTTTGATAAACAATTCAAAATAAAAATTAAATTTTGTTACCTAGTGTTATTAGTATAATTTGAAATTTTTTCGAATTGTCAACGTTAAAATTTTAAAGAAAAAATATTAAACGAAAAACTGACTTATAACATACCTTATTAATAATAGTTATTACTTACTTTAATGCACTTTAATTGATAGAAGATACGATATTTTAAGAAAATTTTGAGAAAAGGTCGAATTTTCTTGTTTTGACATATTAAGTGTATTGTTGAACAGGCTAACTATAGGTATAATTAGATAATTATTTAAAAGTAATTGTATCACTTCTTGAATAGAGTCAAATTTAGCAACGGTATTAGCTTGAAGAAAGCTCAAACCTAACCCAAGTTCATGGCGTGCTTTATCCCGACTTATTGCATCCCTAGTGCGTGCCATCACTTATCTATAGGTCTGCGTATGTATTTTCTATATATTATGTACTAAATCTGTCGTTTTCCTTCAATATGTCAACGGTGTTGGCCGTTGACGCCGTTGCTGGTCTCTATTTTTTGGGCTCTGCTCTCCGCCGGGTTGGGTTGAGTGTGCTTTTCGTCGTCTCTAAAATTTAATTAATGTGAAAATTTGCACAGACTGAGGCTATTTATAAGTTGTTGTAAGTGCTCGCTATTGCATTACCCTTCCCGTCGTGCCCCACACTAATGTGTATGTATGCCATGTGGAACGTAATTGAAATTTGTGCCGTAAGCTGCCCAGGAATAAATCGGAACCTCAACTGAGCTGCATATGAAGCTAATTTTCGCTGTGACATTGCATTTTAAGTATTATCGATGATGATGTCTATTTTGTGTGATTGTGTGTGTGTGTGTGTGTGTTTGTGTGTGGGTATCTGATAACGCCATTGTTGCCGGTTTAATATGCAAATGTGCGATGACGGTGATTTTCTTGTTTGCATATCAAACATATTGACGAGCTGCGAATGCTACATTTTGTTGGCATGTCCAGGTGGCCAAGAGCAACCCGAAAGCATCCAGATGACGACCACAGCAAACAAAAGCACTCAAAAAACAGAACACTTCGACAACTGTTAACTGTACTCAATGTCAGGAGGTCGAACACTCGACACGCTTTCTGTTACACTCTAGAAGTGAAATTAGTTTGGATATGCCAGACTTGCAGGGCATACAAATTTTGGACAGAGAATTTATGTGATTAGGACTTTTCCTTTTTCAACGAAATTTAATTTTGGTTTAATAGAAGGTTTATTGAAGAAGAGTTTTTCATTTAAAAAACTCATTTTAATATTGTTTATGAAATTTAAGACTACAAATTTCTGCAGTGCATTGAAAAATACACATTTTTACATACTATAACTGCAAGTGTGTTGCTTTCTGCAATCAATTGTAAAAAGGGTATATTATAGTCACATTATTGTGACTTATTTCGATATTCTACCGCCTGCTGCTTTTGATTTTCACTATCACGCACAGGTGAAAGGCTCGTGCTGGTGCCCTTTGGCGCAGCGGGGTGGACGTGCCTGCTCAAGTCTTAAAAGCATCAATGAAAAGTGTAATTGAATTTTGATTTAAAGTCCTTTGATATCCGACACAAGACACCATACACTTGGGTCGCCACATGGCTGGGGCGAACCACTTCAACTTGGCCGTGCACCACCGACCCACGTTGCTGCAACCATTTTGTGCTACGCTTTTGTCAATTTATCGGCAAAGTAAATCGATAAACTGCTATGTGTTTGTGTTTGTACGGTTGTGAAAAAGCCAACATGCCCAGACTTCTGGCCGAATGGCACAGCCCAACTAAAGCGACCAATAAAAATAGTTGCAAACACAATAGAAAAGTTCTTGCAAATTGATTTGTTGCAGATGTTTTGGGGCTTTCGCAGCTATTGTCAGACGATGCCAGGCATGTGGTTTGTCTGTTCGAATTTGCTCTTACACTTTAATTACTTAGATTAATTGAAAAGTTCGTAGAGAGTTTCATTTTTGAAGTCACCAACTGCAAACTACAGATTGCAATTTTAATTAAGCTCCACAGTTTAAATGGAAATTCGAGCTCCGATTGATTTTGTGCATTTGGTATTGAGAAAGGAATTTAGACATTTAAAAGCAAATATATGTGTATTTTTTCAAGGTGGTAAACACATAATATTTGGATATGTTGATTGTGTGTTATTTTCAATTCATTAAGGTTTACATGACAACATAAAATTGGCAATAAATTGATTGTAGGCAGCTCTTTGTGGAAGCCCATTTAATATATATGTAAATAAAATATATAAATTCCAAATTAGCAAAGAGATTGTTAGAGAAAGATATTTTACACTCGAGTTGTGGACATTTTTTTAACAGAACTCACATTGAATGCATTTTCAATTGATGCTTAATTGTTGCTAATTTTCGAGATAATATCGGAATTTAAAAGACAAAATTTGCGTATTTATTCATTTATTCACATGTATGCAAAAAGGAAACATTTTTTTACCGCTCTATCCTTCGTAAACGGAACGCATAGTAAATTATTGCTGTGCGCACTCTTATAAATTAGAAACTTTCATCTTTCCAATTAGGCTTAAGTGTGCAGTTGAGCGGTTTTATTCCACTAATATCCCCTGTTCTCATACATAATAGGCGCTTAATCCTCATCATAATTATGCGAGCGCTGGCCACGCAGCAAGCGGCGGCAACTGCCACCTTGTTGGCCTCAAATTCATTACAACCTCATTAAAGCCTTGTGGAGGGTCTAAAAAATCACAACGCTGCTTAAATTTGTTTGCCCCCAACTTTTGGCGCATAGCCCTTTATAATTGCCGCATATCGTCGCCAAAAGCAACTCTAACGGAAAATATTTTGTAATCTAAAACGCGCGTCAGACCCAAAAAAAAAACAAAAAAAATACAAAAAATACCAGCCTCACACCTTTGCGGCAAAGATGTTAGCCCAAATGTCAGCGGCGTTAGCGGCGGCTGGCAGCTGCAATGTTGGCGCTAATAGATCCCAAAGCTAAAGCCCCAGCGAGCCCCAGCCAGCGCACTCCACTCTGCCCTTCCGTGTGGTTGGTGGATACTAGAAAATAAATAACGCTTCGTTTGGGTTCCTGTGTGGGGGCCAGCAGCTACACAAAGTCAGCCAAAAATGTGTTTTCAAACCCAGCTAAAAACCAAAAGCACTGCACAGTTATTTTAATTAGAAACGAAGCAATTTGCATATTAAGCGCGCCCAGAGAGCGCTGCGATAGAGAGCGAGAGAAAGAGAGAGAACGCGAGAGAGAGAGAGAGAGAGACAGGACAGATAGAGAAAAGAGCGAACGTCATGTTAAAATTAAATTTTTTTCAATTTAGTCGAGGGCGTTTTTTGGGACTCTGGAGAGCTAACAAACAATAAGTTGACTTAAGTGCACTTTAAATAAGTGATGAGCACGTTTTTAGTAACAAATTAGAGAAGTGGTTTGAAACCGAAAAGTATTCCCAAACAGGCTTTACGTATTGAATAAATCGGAATAAAAGTCAGCGCAGCAATGTTAAATAATATTCTATAAACTAGTCCAATAAAATAACAAAACAAAACGGCACCCAAAAAAAAAGTAAAATATGAACTATTTTAAAAAGTTTAAATATAAAATCAAAAACTATAAAAAAACACAAAATATAAAATCATTGAATTATTCATATTGCTAGCCAATTAAAGGCACATATTCAATTATAAAATCGAAAATTCAAATACAACAAAAAACATAAATTCAAGTTTTTCAGTAAATATCTAAAATAATATCGAATATTTTTTTAAGTGAAAATTATATAAATCATAAATTATAAAATCAAAAATTAAAATAAATCAAAAAATATAAAATCAAATTTTTCGAAAAGTTTTGTTTTAATATATCTAATAATATTATATATTTTTTTTAAGTGAATGTTTCATATTGAGTGAAAATATTAAAAAATTCAAAATTAAAATAAAACAAAAATTATAAAATCAGAATATACAAAAATAAACCAATAATATTTTTTAAAGTGAATTATTAATACTGCAAGCAAATTAAAAGGCACATAAGTAATAAAAAAAATAAAAATGAAAAGAGAACAAAAATATAAAATCAAGTTTTTCAAATAGTATTATTTTAATATATCAAACATAATATTTAATATTTTTTTAAGTGAATTATTTATATTGCAAGCAAATTAAAATCGTATGTTAAATTATAAAATCAAAAATGAAAATAAAACGCAGAAACATAAGATCAAGTTTCGAACAGTGTTGTTTTTTTTTTAAATTTTTTTTTAAGTGTATTAATTATATTGCAAGCAAATAAAAGAAGTTTATTTATAAAGAGCATTTGATAAACTTAAATGTATAGATTAAATGTTATCAAGTCTCTAAATTCTCAGTCGCTAATCTCATTTCTCGCTATCAGTGTGACCTTCGAAAGCATACACAGCTCGACAGCGCTGACCCACTAAATTGACATTTAACTGTGATTAACAGAAAAGCTCTTCACTCGGTCAACTGGTTCCGGACAAGAGCAAATTGTTGTTTGTCCATATTGCTTTTGCTGCGACTGTCAGAATTGAGGCAAACGGTCACAATTTGACAGCCGGACGAGAGAGCTCAGTCAATCAGTCAATCAGTCAATCAGTAACCGAGTCAGTTGGTCAGTCAATCAAATGCAGAACATCCGAGATCATAAGCATTGTCAATCTATGGGGTCTGGGATGGATGTTCTTTAACATCTTTTAAGTATTCTCTTGTTTTGATTATTTTTTTTTTTTGTTTGCTTCTTGTCAAAAAAAAGGGACTTCAAAGTGTCTTCTTCGTTTTGCCATTCAACCCAAATTCAATTTGTTTTTTGTTATGCGCCAAAGGACATGCAAACTAAACTGATTTGAAATGCAGCAAGCGGTGGCCATTGCCGAGGGCATAACATTTGGACATTCCGACACTCCCCCCCGCCCCCCGGTATCCTCCCAACCCATGCAAATACGTGATGGCATGTAAACAGATTCTTGTGCGAAAAGAAGCCAGAGATGTTAGCAAATGGACATTGAGACTGTGTGGGTGGTGTTAACAATTTCGAAGCGACAGACAAATGTCAGCTGCTGTCAGCACTACGGAAATTTGAATAGGCAAATCGTAAAGTCAAGATGACAGAGTACGATATTCCACTATTAGTCTACAAGTGGCTAACGAGGGTTGTTCATTCCGTAATGCGCTATTACCAGAGTATGCTGAACAACCATCGCATAATATACACAAAAGGAAATGTACGTCTTGACAATTGATGGATATTCGCTGAGTGTCTTTTGACAACTGAAAAACGCATGAGGCCATTATTGAAAACAACAACAAAGCGAAAACATTTTTTGGTAGTTTGAAAATTCAACGTTTTATCTTAGATCATTTGCAATTTTAACTGGAATTGGGTTGTTTTAGTGACCCAGGCATTTGGGTTCGTATAGCAGGACAGTATATTATGTTAGTCACCAAGATAAAGTGGTATCTATTTATTATTAATAAAAAATAAAAATAAAAATAATAGAATGAAATCTAATATTTTGAATTAAGTTGCCTAATTTTTTTCTTAACCCTTGTTATTTAGAATATATATAAATAAAATTTAGTAAATATATATATAAGCTGTATACTTGAATAGTCCGTCTTGTTTTATTAACGCAATATTTTTTAACAATGTTTAAAATCAGACGATTGTGACTCATGTAATCAAGGAAACCCAGTTTTACAAATAATTTAGAAACAGTGTCTGCTAAATTTTGTGATTCTAGCACTAAAATTGTTGGAATTATGGATTTTCGCGTTTTAGATAAATAGATTTTATTGTTTTGGTACGCCCCCAGTAGGAGATCTTTAGATGAGGTCATCAGTAATTTGTCTAGCTTTAAAACTGCGGCAGATAAGTAGATTTTATGGCAGTGCGTGACAGTTTATAGCAGCTTGTTATAGCCTCAAATAGGAACAATCGGACATGTATACAGCGAACATCATCTATATGTCTGCTTAGGATATTTCTTATTGCTTGACTCACACTTTAAAATCTGGAGAATAAAAGCAAATATACAGCGAAACTTCAGCTTGAGGGCAATCGAATGTTTAACTACGTTTGCCGCGGCCCTAGACTTTGAGTTTAAAAGCCAAATTAAGCTTTATTATTTTGGTCTTTTCACCTTGCCTATGTTGTCATTGGCTCAGCTGAGGGTCCATAAAAAACGCTACTGTAAATCTGTGCCGCCTTCAGTAGACTAATTCGTATTCATGGCTGTGCACGGCCACCAACAGCTGCCAGACTTGAGAGCCTACATAAACTTTGACGCTTTTTAATTGCCCACTTCGAGACGGCCTAAGCCAGCAGAATGTCATGCAGCAACTATGTTAAAAAAAAAAGAAAAAAAAATTCAAATTACCACGTCGCTGGCAACAACAAGAAAATGAAAAACCAACCTATGAAATTTGCACATCATCATTATCAGCACAACAGTGAAAATTATCTGCTCAAGTGAAGCTGGGGCACGGCAGCCTGTCCAAAAGTGCTAACAATGCCGCAGCCACAGACCATTCCCCATTCCCCACCCACCCCCGTCGCACCAGCATCCCCCAGCACCGTGTAAAAGCATTTAGGCGGCTGCGACGGCGACGCGTCAAATGCCTCACGGCAACTTCAACTTTGTTGCCGTTGTTGTTGCACGGTTGTAACACGGCAAATAAAAATTGAAAGCAAATGAGACAGCAGAGACACGGGACAAGGAGGCGGATGTGGTTGCAGACACGGGAACTTGCGGATGTCGCTGTGCTGTCCCGGTCCAGGAACCGTACCGTAGACCACTCCCCCCAAAAAACCCACCATTCGCACCGTTCTCACCGTTCAGCCCACCGACCCCCCGGCGAGTGTATGCGTTCCCGACTCTGACAGCTTGCACTAAAAACGCCGAGTGTCGAGTGTCGGCCTCGGTCTCGGTCTCGGCTTGGCTTTTCGAGTGGTTGGTAATGCGTGACAGGCCCAGACCAAACCAGACCAAAGCAGCAGCAGCAGTAAAGCCCCCTTCTCCGCCGACCCTTCTGCAGCATTTCTGAATTCAAATTTGATGGCGGCTGTGTGAGTATAACAGCGCACGTCCTGCCACCAGTTCCCGCTTTTCCATTTTCCTGGCCGGATGTGAGCCGACAGCGGCGTTTGTCTATGTCGTGTGTCCCGTCTCGTTCCGTCTGCGTTCCCCCTTGGCCCGTCCCGCACCAGCCCGTGCGAAAGTTTAAGCGAATTAAATTATTTGCTTTTTAGATTTCAATATTTCCGCAGTGGAGATTTTTAGTCGATATCAGTGGGGCGTAAAGTGGTTTGTGTGTCTACAAGCCGCCAGGTGGGTGGCTCTAAATTGAGTTTGATGATGCGCTGTAATCATAAAGTGCTTTGGGGCTCAAAATATTTGGGCATGGGGTAAGCTCAGGTAATTCATAAGATATGTATGCACATACACATACATAATTATTGCCGAAAACCCGTTTTTGGTTTCACTTCGTTTCGTCCAACTAATATAATATACATATAAATTATGTACAAATTTGGATTATACAGCTAAAACGTAGCTCTTATATTCAAATATGCATAATTATTATTATTTTCCATACAGAGTGCCAAACAGGGAGATTGAATTAAGTTCTAATTTAAATTTGTTGAATGCATAATCGCTTGTGCAATTATTTGGAATTGATTCTTAGTTTTCTTATACATCAAGCTTAGGGAATTGTCTATACTTTTACAAAGATATACATCGTAAAAGCTTTGAAAACTTTCCATTTCTTAGTTAGTAGTACTTACATGATTTTGATAATAATAATAGTTTTTCGTCTAATTGCCTGTAAATTTGTTGATCACCTTTTTCTCTCTCCTTTAAACTATTGATGCTCTTTTATGCGCTTTTAATGACAGTCTCAACAAATTGAAACCATAAAATCTGAAGGCATTACTAAAATTTATGAAAATCGCAAAGAAATGCAGTTAATTCAGTTAACTAATTTAAATGCTGTACGCAACGGATTATATTTAGCGAAAACGCTGGAGTTTGTATATATGCATAATATTGCGTATTCTATATATACTATACTATTGCATGATATCATCGAATGTTTTAAATTTAGTAGAGTATTTCACTTTAAGACATTTTTCTCTTGAATTTTTTCTATTTGTTTTATTTCAGCCCCTTTTTCGCTTGAGCTACATTTGAAATCATTAAAATATATAATTTATACTTATACACAAACAAGCCGCACAAAATAGAAAAAAATAGTGTATAAAAAAAAATAAAATAAACCAACAGACTGTCAAGTTGCTTTCAGGGTTCGCTTTTCTATTTAAATTCCAACTCTAATTCAATTTTTCTCGCTGAATTTGCCTTTTTACGGCTACCATGGTCGTCTAGGCGGGCAAATTACCTGGGCAGCTAAGAATAAATACATACATACTTCTGTGTATATATATAAATACAATACTATAGAAAAAAATTTTTTTTGATATGCCAGCATGATTATTATAACGTTGCTGGAATTTTTTATTTGATTTTTATTTTTTCTTCCTGGTTTGCAAGCATAAATATTGAGTCTGAAGTACCGAAAGAGAGAGAGAGAGAGAGAAAAGTACGATATAGAGCGAGAGAGAGAGAGAGGGAGTGAGCGAACTGTGCGTTTGAGTTTTGAGTTTGCTTTGCATGCCCAAAAAAGTTAGCCCAGCTCAAGACCCGCTCGGCTCACACCCACTAATTTCCGTGGCGGCTGAATGTGCGGTTGGGGCTTGGGTGGGTGGTTGGGTGGTTGCGAAGGTGGTGCCAAAACTATTGAAGCGCACACAGCGCGAAGCGCATTCATTTACTCAGTGTGGGGTGGCGGTCGGCACCGAGCACCGCCTCCGCCGTGCACCCTTCGCCGGAGTGAGCAAGTCCATTGCATGCCTGAATGGACGCGCAAAACATGCCATCATCATCATCAAAGGGAAATTAACCTAAACGGCCATGAAGCTGTTTGCTGGGCGTTACTTGCCACTGAGGTTCTGGTTGCTGCTGTCGTTGTTGTTCTTGTTCTTCTCCTTCTTCTTCTTCTCGTTGTTGTTGTAATTTGGGCTCTGCGGCTGCTTTGCTGGTCCAAACATGCCAGAGAGAGGGTGAGTAAGTGGGCGAGCGAGCCTGGGAACTGTAAGTCCGAATGCGAGTGAACTCCTGCTTGCCCACATTATTGCTGATTATGAGGTTGGGCAAACTGCAAAATGTGTTAACCTCCGGTTTGGTCGCTCCATTTTGATTGCCACCCCCAGCCCCCCTTTTTCCGCTGCAAACATGGCCAGCTTATCCAGTGCGTTGTCCATGGCTACTTTGGGATCTGTTTGGCTTTAAGTGAGCCATTTTCTGTTGCGGGGGTGGGCTTTCAAAAAGCAGCCAACTCTTCACTTCAACCATAACGTGGTGCCAATTGCGGCTGCTTTTGCTTGTTAACTGGGCTAATTGAAGTTGAGGCTGTTCAGTCGGTTTGCGTTCGATTTATCGAAATGCTTGTGACGTGCTGGGGAGGGCTCCTTTATTCAGATTGACACATCGAATAACATTGTTCACTTGAATTGTTCTCGGTAATGTGAATGACGTTTCACTTGGGCTTGAATATCGACTTTCGACAGTATTTAGATAACTATAACAGTGTATAACAGTTAGAGAGTAATATTAGATGGTTTTTTCTCCTCCTATAAATCAGGCTTTACATTTCATTTTCTATAATTGTCCTAAAATTCCCGTTCTTTTATACTCGTTTACGGCCTTCTTGCTGTCCGTCCGTCTGTCCGTATGAACGCCGCTATTAAAGCTAGAGAGTTGAAATCGCGTCAGATAAAGTGTTACGATTTTTTGGCTACGCCCACTGGAGGCGTGTCAATTCGGTAAAATCGACTTACAACAATTTTTTTTAGTCTTAAGTGTTTGTTTCTATTTTTTCCAGACCCAAAAAATGAAATTAATTTTCGTGACGATATGAATTATCGTAGAGCCAATACTTTTTGTTTTTTTTTTAAACATTCTGGAGTAAATATTAAATATAAAATGTATTATTAGCATCAAAATAATTTTTACAGAAGAAAACTTACAATTTACAAAAAAAAATTGCCGTTTCTATTATTTTTTCCTTCACTGTATACCTCCCTCAGTTTTTAAGCTAGATAGTATCACCAAATTTAACAGACACTTTATGGATGACATCTTCTCTAGACCAAACCGAGAAAATTGATATTTTTCCAAAATAACGACAATAGTTAAGACAATTTTCGGCTGAGCTAAGCTGTTATTATACTGTGAACGAGTATTGCGCAGTCGGTTGTAACCGACTTTTATCTATCTGCAATCTTAAGTAATTTAAAGTGTTTAATAAGACTTGATTGATATAATTGCCGCTCAGCTTCAGGTGAAGTTCCCAATGTCATTTGGAACTTTTGCGACAGCTAAGCGCAATTTGTCAACGGTTTTTAATGGATTTTTGTAGATTTGAGTTGGTTGTTGTTTAATTTTTCTTAGCAAAAAGTTCACACCACAAGCCCATTAGGCAATCCCAGAGATCCTTTCACCCCTTAGCGATTTTGACGGCACTTTTCATAATTACCCCTGCCGTGTCCTGCATGTCCTTTGTGCCACATTGTGCGCGAACCTCGGAAATCTGTGGCGGCTTTGGCCAAAGCACCCTGGCAGCTGTTGTGGTCCACACTCTTAGCGTGTGACAAATGAAAATACACGGCACTCTGTTGTTGTTGTTGTTGTTGTTGATGTTGTTGTGCTAAATGAAGCAAGTGCACAAAAAGGCTAAGCGAGCATATCCTGATTATAGAGCTTGTTGCAAGGTAATCCATATTTATAAAAATAGTCATTAAAAGGGTTGCTTACATGCTTGTGTGACAACAACTGCCCCGGCCCCCGGCCACTGTCACCTGGCCCCCCACACCTTACCCTGCTCGGCTTTATAAATACATTTTAATTTAGCTTTGTGCATTGAAACATATTTAAATTAAAGAGCAGCGGCTTGTAAAATGCGCTCACTCAGCGCATGTGAGATTGCTCGTGTCCTTTGCCACTTTTAATACAGTTTATCAATGTCCAATGGACACTGCTCCTTCGCCCCAACCCCCCACTGAACCGAACTTATTTGCGCCGTGAAGCGTGCTCAATTGTGAGGAACCGCTCGCTGCTGCCAGCTGGCTATGTGTCCTCAGTGTTGGCCACATTTTCTGCTCTACGAAAGCTAGTTAAAAGCGGCAAAACATAAAAGAAAGCTACATTTAAATACGCAAGCGTACTCGAGGCGAGTGTGCTTGACTGGACGATGTCCTGCATGCAGCTGGCAATCTGCGATTTATCTCCCCTTTGCTACAAACTGTGGCAAATGCATTCTTGATTATTTAATCTATTCGTTCACGAAGTCGGTCCATATGAACGCAATTTTTTTCGCCGCTATTAAAGCTAGCGACTTGAAATTTCGAGTACATACTTATGTATACCCGCTTCATATCAAATGTTGAGGTTTTTTGGTTATGCTCAACGGGAGCATGGCAATTAATTAAAATATATGTAGTTGCCTCAGTTTTAAACGTAAATAAAAACATACAATTCATTAAACAAATTATCGCATAAAAAATGTTTGTATATATATATGTTTATATATCTGGGGCAAGCCGCGATAATTCATATCAACGTAAAAAAAGTACAAAAGCAAAATAAAAACCTATATATTTCCAAAATCATAATAATTTAGAACGTGTTCGACTGTTTAATGCTGTTATTGTACTGTGAAAGAGTATTGCGCCGTCGGTTACAGCCGATTGTTTCACTTTGCTTTCACTGGTGCAAACTTTATTTCATTTTCATTTCAATACATCATTTCGTTTTCCTTTTAGATCCATTTGCACATGATAAATATCAATTATCAACTTAAATAATTTTTTGTTAAAACACATTGTATTTTTTGTTGGTAAAGTTTGAAAAACATAATAAAAATGTAGAAAGCAAAATGGTCGCTGATCGGAATTGAAAAAAAATGCCAACGCCGGATTTGACGGAAAAAGCTGAAAAGTGCCAACACTGTCCCGGCTTCATTTTCTGTCCTGTGGTCGTGCCTGTCATCCGTTCGATAAAATTAAACCGTCTGCTGATGTGCAAACCTCTGACCAGACCCAACCAGAGTCCAGACCAAGTTTACGCCTTTGTTTATCAACTTGGCAATGTTCATATGTCCAGACATGCCCAATGAACGGGAGCACTTTTTCCCAACTCGTTCGCCAGTCAAGGGCTCCTTTTTTTTATGTCCTTGCAATAAAGCACACTCAACTCTGTCGTACTGTTTGAAATGTGAACCGAAGTCATATGTAGTTGATAAATTTTGTAAAGTGAAATTGATAATTATCATGAGAAGTTGTCAAACTAACTGATAAATTGTGTTTTAATTTGGGATTTTTTTTCTAAATGTGTGGGAATAAATATCTGAATACAAATTCATTATGTAATAAATATTGCTTTTATATAGTGTTTAGGTTTTTCTGAATTATATATATATATATGTAGACTATATTGATAATAATTATTAACAACAAATCAGAAAAAGTGATAGTCTTTTATTTATTTTCAAATATCGAAATGAATTAACTGAATAGTTTAAATTGCAGGTAACTTATATATATTTGAGAGAGATTTATTTTTGCTAGCATAGAGGATTTTCTCTGAAGTTTATAAATTAGTGAACAGAAACTGACAATAATCGACAGAAGTTGGGAAAATAATTTGGTATTCGTTTTAAATGTTTTAAATCCCTTTGCCTCTCTCAGTTTTAAAGGTAAGTGCATAAGAACTGTTTTAAACAAATTGCTGATAACTTCGACTCGTAATAAGATGGCTCCCACATACATATTTAAGCGAGCAAGGGCATTGAGAATTCTTCAAGTGGCGCCCAGTTTGCGATTCTCAGTTGATTTCTCTTCTTAATTTGCTCGGCCAACGCAGCCCAGCTGCTGCTTTAACGGGGAGCAACAAGGGCGCCCAAAGGAACAATGTCCACTTTGCCAGCTCTTCACTTCACTTATTTATCGATAATTGGAAATGGCAGACCTGTTGTGCGGTACCTTGGACTCCGCTCCCGCTCGCTCCGCACCCATTTGCATGTGCTCATTGACCATTTGCTATTCTTAGCCACATTATCGGATAACCAGCAGCAGGAGGAGCGGCAAAGACTGCCTGGTTGTGGCTTTGGTCGGGCATGGATACATAGATTCATTAGTCTGACAATGCCATTATTGTGGCCATGCATTGACTTTTCAGGCACACTATGGCGGGCGGTATTCCCACAGTTTTCATGACTATTATTTCGTTCGATGAATACAATAAGGGTGCCCGCTGTTCATATGCGAATTGAGGACTACAGGGAAACTGACTTTATGCACAAGGGCTGCACTTTTTTGATAAGCGTCAAGCTTCGTGCCTCACCCAACCCCCACCCCCATCCCAACCCCAACCCCAACCCCTCGCCTATCAGCGCTCTGCAGTCTGCATTGTGGCTTTCCTGGTCCAATGGCTGACTGGCTAATGAGTTGCTAATTGGAATTGTGTGTTGAAATTGGAACTTAAAATGACAGTGTGCTGCAGCGAATTGGTGCAAGCCGAGGCTAATTGCTGAGCTCTGTCATTTGACTGCCAGCTGGCTTTAAAGGGTAGACTATAGCTTAACTAATTTTAGCGCCAATCATATTAATTTTCAAATCAAAAAAGGTTGCGTTAGTTTAAAGTGTGGTAGCTTGATTTATTCAACTAAACTCCGATGAAAAACCAAAGTTCTTAAGCCCATTTTTATCACTTAACCTCATTTCAGAAGTTTACATTTAGAAAACTTGAAAATATTACTCAGCCGCCTCGTGAACCAAACACTTGATAGAAGCTGTACGTGTGTGTGGGTGTGTGTGTGTGTGTGTATTGCTTAAAAACTTGATATGGAGCAGTAAGTGCAAAATCAGCGCAACATGCATATGACAACTTTAAACGATCTCAAAAGATTGAGATTATTGACAGCATTCTTGTGGAGTGCCTTTAATATATTCTGTTAAGCCACTTGTTTATCTCGAGCGCTGACAATGCTCGATAGCTGCTCGAGTGGGTACCGAGTGGTGCGCTTGGCCCGTTCGTCGCCCCACGCAGCCCCCAACCTAGCCTCGAACTGTATCAAGGCAACTTTCACTAGCAAAATCCACCTGCATGCCATCCAAGGAAACAGCTCGACAGGCTTTTCATCATGCGCTTCAATGCCGTTCAGAGCTTTTGACAACAAATTTTTCGTTTTTTTTTTTTGCTTTATTTTTATTTTATTTTATTTTTTTTTTTGTCTGCACCATTGGCCAGCAGAGTGGAGCGCTGCATCCAAATCCTTTTGCAACGTGTAATTAAAATATGCGCAATTAAAATGGAGCAAAGGAAGCGCACAATGCGTCTAATTCGAGTATGGGAAATGCAGAGACGGTACTTCATAAATGTAATTTACATATCGCATTACCAGCACATGCGACTCGGGCATATAAATTGAAATTTCATTAAGAAAATTCTCGCTTTCGCTTACGAGCAAAAAAAAAAGCAGAAGAAGAAGAAGAAAGATGAGAGCGAACTAGGCACATGTACTCTCATTCCACAGCTGTCGCTATCTCTCTCGCTCATGTCACTTCAAAATTGAAATGTATAATGGCTTTCGTATGTGCATATAGATGTGTGTGTGCGTGTGTGTGTGTGTGTGTGTGTGTGCGCGTGTATAGGCGCACTTGAGCGACTTAATTGTGTCGTGTTAACGTCAAACACATGCAACAAACATGTGCAAACAAATGTTGTGAGCCTGCGTATGCGTGTGTTTGTGTTAGTGTGTGTGTGTGCGTGTGTGTGTGTGTGTGTGTGCGTGTGTGGGGCGGGACTCTTCGGCACGTTTATGTCAGCGCCGTGTTGACAGATTCAACCACCCAGCAAAAAACCCGTTACCAGCCTACCTTCCGCTCGCACACACACATACACACACTCATATACATACATAAGCCACTCTTTTATTTTATAAAAACACATACACAAACATTCACTCAAGCGGCAAAACATATCCGTACACATCCGTTATGCCGCCAACGACCCCCAAAGAACACACCCACACACACACACACACACACCGTCGTTTCAGTTGATCCTGCTCCAGCCTCTCCTCCGCCTCCACAGTGCCTGCCAGGCAGCCATTGCCACCTGTCATAAATTTCCATATGCGCGAAAGGTTGAGCGGGTTTTTTTTTTTACTTAGCTGCAGCACACAGGAAATGAAATACTCTTTCGGCTCGAGCGATATTTTAAATTATGTGCTGTCATTTTATGGAGAAACACGAATCTTGAAAAAACAAATTAATTCATTAATTTAATTTATTTATTATAATCCATTTATTTTGGACAACAAATTACTTTGTTACACTTTTAGATTTTTTTTGTTTTGTTTTGATTTCTTAATATTTTTATTATTTATTATTCTGATCAACGTGTTGAGATTTTAAATATATTTTTTGCCTAAGAATTAGGTGAAAGAGAGTCAAATGTAATAAAAAAAGCTATATAAACAAATAAAACTTTAACTTATGTTAAATATATAAATTTTTCGGATTTTTTAAGCATTAGCTAATTTTGTCACTCTTACCAACGGAGATTAACTTAAAGTTAAAGCAGAAGTTTTTATCGAAATCTAATGGCTTAGAAATTTATGTAATTAAAAAAAGCTAAAGTGTAATTAAAATTACAGATAAGACTTAAATTACTTAATCGTTTTGAAAGGGGCTTAAATACTTTCTTAAATTAAAAAAATTATATACTCAAGTTCTGCTTAAGTTGTTGGTTCTCAAATCTGCAATTAGTCTCGCCGGGCTCCAAGTAAGGCGCACAAGAATAAGTCCAAGCAAAACTAATTAATTTCGGTGTCGAGTCAGTGACTAACTAACAACATGCTCATTAGATGATATGGACTCTGATATTTTGTGCTGTCTCATCTGGTATCAGGTGTCAGTGTAGGCTCACCATCGGTTAGGGCATGATGCGAACTTTTTGGCTGAGTAGTATGGCATAAAAGCAGCTGTTCCGTTATGACTGAGTCTGCTGGGGTAGCTGGCGGCTTATGCATAATAGACATATATACTACATATACATGTGAATGGCTGGGAAAACCCATTTCCATAACTGACTCAACGATTCTGCGTTCGCATTTCGATTATGACAATGCTAAAAATACCGCGAGTTAAATTCAAATGCATTTTTCAATCAGCTGACCAGCCATTTTCCCTCTGTGCTTTTCATTGAAGGTTATTTTTTTTTTGCTTTTTTGCTTTACCCGTTTCTTTCCATTTCTATCTTTTTGTTTTCCAGCCCATTGTCTGTGAAAATTGAATTTGCAATTGGGACAATACCGGGCCGCTCTTGTACCTGTGTGGCCACATGAGCCCAAAACTGGCGCTGGCCCGATAAGTTTTAAGCCTTGAGTGCTAATCAAATGCTGGCCGGGCCAATCAATTTGGTGTCGACGCTTTTTAATGAACGTTTTTGCAATGATGCAATGGTGGCCCGCCTGTTGCTGGCGCCAACTAAAACGCCAGCGTCAAGTGGGGGCGACAATATTGAAAAGTGAAAGGCGAACGTAACAAACAACCCCATTCCCCGCACTAGCTACCAATAACATAGAAGCGCCTTTGAGCCCCTTGGGGCTGTATTGTGGCCAGTTGACAGTTTCATTAGTCGGTTTACATGCAGGAGGTGCCAGTTTCTGTTGCCCGTTTGTTTGCATTGTATTGCCATGTTGTGCAGGATATTGGCTGGCTTGTCCTGCTCGCTGCTCGCTGCTCGCAGCTCCTCCGTGCTGTTCCCGGCTGCTCCCCGGTTTATGTCTTGCCCCGTTGTTCTGCTGCGTCCAACGGAAGTCGCCTGATAAGTTTACGTTGACATGTTGCCGTACTCTGTCTCTCTCTCTGCCATTTCTGTGTGTGTGTGTGTGTGTGTGCGAGTGTGGGCTGTGTGTTTTCCCTGCTGAAAGCTTTCATAAGTTGATTTAAATCTTAACTTTTGACCATTTGCATTTGACATCCACTTTGGCTACTAACTTAATTGTGTCTTTGGTTTTCAGTTCGATGATTTTCGCTTTGATTCATGGGCTATATATATTCATGCAAACTAAAAGAGAGAGGTTTCTGCTTTTCTCACACAAAAGTCAATTATTTGAATTAAATAAGTTTATATAAAAAACTATGTTGATACATTGAAAATAATGATTTTTTTTAAAATTGGTTTTTATTCATTTTTTCGTTTTATTTAAGAGATTTCTATTATGCTTTCAACTAAATATCCGTGAATAACTTAAATTTTATTTATTAATTCGGGTATATAAATATATGTAGTATAGTATATAAAAACAAATAAAATAATAGTTTAGTCAGCATCGCCCGACTAGGAAATACATTTCAGCCCCCTTTTCACTCATACGTACACACATAAAATTACACACAGAAACACACACACGAATGCAAAGGCACGCCGCACTTTACTCAGCAGCTGCGCTTGGCCTCCACTAAACTAAGAGCATGATCTTTATGAAATTTTTTTAGAACATTAAAATCGATATACAATCGATATACAAGTCTGTAGTATATGAATTGCGTTCTATATATGGTGGGGGAAGGTATCCAAAATTCTAAATATTCTTAACCTGCGTCGGCTTCACGAGAACATATTGAACCAAATTGGTCGCTCTAGCTCTTATAGTCTCGGAGACCAAATCTTGAAATCGATTTTTATCGATAATAACGAAAGATAAGATTTCGAAAAAAATTATCATACTATGGTAATGTAGAATCCATAGTTGAAAAGTAATTGTCTTTAGCATTTGTAGTTTGCAAGATCGCTGCGTTCACAAATACGGACAGACGGACTCAGCTCGTCGCCCTGATCAAGAATATATATATATATTTGATGCTCCCTTCTGCCTGTTACATACATTTGCACAAAGCCATTAATCCCTTTTTACCCATTTTCAATGCGTATACAAATGTATTTATTGAAATGCATCTACAATCGATAATTTAATAAGCATTATAAAATCAAATCTTGCATATGTTTATCTACATGTTCAATGGAATCTGTTTTTGGCAACCAGAAATATTTCCAATTCAATAATTACTTAATATGAAGGGTTATCTCAAAAGTTGAGCTGCACTTTCCCATTATAAGCATTTTTAAATGGGAAAACCCATTTCAATCTGGCATCTACTCAAATCACCTTACAAAATCCAACACGTAGACACCTTTTAAGCAAGTCGCACGCCTCACAGCTCCACATTTGGCCCCATTTAGATTGGGGGGCTAGAATGAATACGCACACAAACATTTGCGTTTCGCTTTGTGCCGTTGACCCATAAAAACAAAGGCGACAGCAATCCCAACGAGCAGCAATCCCAATGCAAAATTGAACAAACTGTCAGTTGCATGGGCAGATCGGGAGTCCCATCATGCCACCGCATAACACTATACAGCATAGCCCAACCCAAACATAACACTACACGTCACCGGCAAGCAATTGTTTTGTACTCAACCGCCTTGTGGGTACCTGCCGACAATACCTGAATGTGCCCAAATACATGCACTGTGAGAATAAAATGCAAAATTTACTATATACTATATATAATATTGAAATACTGTACTGTAGCAATTTAAATACTTTAAGCTGTTTTCTATATTATATAGATAATACGCATTTTGCTTATAACAGCATATAATATTGAAATGCTATACGAAAATAATTGAAATACTCTAGTGTTTTTTATTATATAATATACTATATTAAAAATAAAGAATAGGTATTGGCTCGAAAAATCAATTTTTGTTAAAATTAAACACGGGACATGACTAAAACAAAAAAAATAAACATTATTGTTAATATACGAGAGGTCTTCATCACGAGGCATTATTACTGTATGTAATGTATGCATGTATTACTTCAAAGACTTTATGAAATAATACATTTATTACAAATGAATAATAATTTCATAAATAAAAAATAAACGATTTAAGAAATAATTTAAAAATTTGATACAGCAAACTATGCTTAAATGTAACATTTATGTTTATTTACACATCTTTCACATTTTAATCGTTTGCTCTTAATAGTTATTTTGATATTTCATTTAATCTTTAAAAAATATTAAAATAATTGTTAAAAAATTGGGTATTTAAGTTTTCGGATAGCTGCGATTTTTGCAGAGACAAAATTATTTGCGTGATTTTGGCTTCAATACAACATTTTCTCGCAGTATGTGTATTGACTCCCTAACTGCTGTTGTTGCTGTTGCTGTTGCTGTCGCAGTTGTTGTAGTAACTTTGTTAGCTGATAGAGGCATAAGGACACAACGTGTGCTGCTGCTGCATGATAATAGGCCATGGACGTGGTCTCTAAACGAGAACGTTGATGCTGGACATCATGGAGTTTTCTTTTTTCTTTTACCTTTTTTTTGGCATGTGTGCGTGTGTGTTGTTTGGCCTGTTCCTATAAAAGTGAACGGAAGTTAATACGTTTACCTGTTCTTTTCTTTTTTTTTTGCTATATTTCTCACGCAGGTGGCGCCACCAACATTGTTTTACGAGCTTTATGTCCTTGTTGCTGTTGTTGCCACGCAAACAGAGTAAATTGAATTGCGTTAATGCGATTATGGGTTATACGAGTGTTGCGTCCATTCCAGCAATAAATGGCCAAAATAAAAATGCATATGAAAATCTACATACCCATAATAAAAATAGCCAACAAATTGAGTTTAAGTGCACGGGATATACACAAATACTCACACACACTCTGCTGCTGTGATTTGGGATTTATAAATATTGTGTTGACTTAAATGTAATTGTTAGATGGAAGTGGGGGCACTTAATGGTGCGGCATAAACATATTGAAGCATACATATTTACTGGATGCCAGTTGCAATAATCATTTTGTTTAGCTAGGCACAGGCAAGTCAGTATTCGATTTGAGCTGTTCAGGCGGAGAATGAAAAATTTAAATGAACCCTTTAGTGTTATAATTTAAATTTAAATTTATTATTGTATTATACATATATATTTTTTTACAGATTACAGATTACATATTTTAAAAATTTATTGTATTTTGAATTTGTTTAAATTGCCAAGACAAACTATTTTCTTTTCATACTCAATTTCCAAATGAAAATATCCACACTGAGGGCGTGGCAATTCAATAAAATCGATACATCTCCCTTAGTTTTGAAGCTAGATAATTAAAATTTTCTAGACAGATCAGTGATAACCTGTTCTAAAAATAAAGCAATACATTTTTTTGAATACGCCCACTGGGGGCGTGGCAAATAGTTAATATCCATATATCCTGGTTTGAGTAAGACGCGAAAAATCCAAAGCTTGATTTACCAGGCAGTTTTCTGATGACCTCCTCTAAAATAATACTTCGGCCACGGAAATTTCAATTTGGGATTACACTATAACAAATTGACAACGTACTTAATTTTTCTAAAATGGGGTTTGTCCCTAAATAATTTATCTACTCACTTATCATGAAAAAAATCAAACACATCAATTTAACATATGATATAAATTAATGATGAAATTTAAAAAAAGTGTATATAACTTGTTATATTTATTCTCGATTTACTAAAACCGTCTTGAGATAGGTTTCACAAAGGTGATTCTTAAAATTTGGTATATAGTTTTTTTTCGAATATAATATAATATAGGCTAAAATGGCTTATGTACTCACTTATCATAAGAGAAATCGAATATTTGTTACAAATTAAGGATAACATCTAAGTTATTTTCTTGTAGATTTTCTTGAGTTAGAGGTGTAATTTATTATTAGTATATTATATTATTATTTATTATTGCGAATGTTGCAATTCTCTGTGACAGCCTCCATAAAGCATCTAGCTGCAATTTATCCATTTCAGTTACTGCGCAACTCTTTGCCTGAGTATAATCGCATTCTATATTTTATTTGGCTTTGACTTCATGTCTGATCCTGTTGCCTGGGCGTTGCCTAAGCCAAATGAATCCCTTGTTCCTTGTCGTTATCGTTGTCGTGGCAAAATTGCATTATTATGTGCCAGTATTAGCAGCGGGTAGCTGTCCTGTGCTGCCAATGCCACCTGCTCGTAAGTAGCTGCAACTGTCTATTTGCTGCCTCTTCTTCTGCTGCTGCTGCTGCTGCGCTTAAAAACGTTCTTAATACACTAAAAGCCAACGTCATAGTTCAAAGTCGGGCGGCACTTAGCCAACGGCAAATGCAATCGCCTTTAGTTGCGCATTTTATTTCATTTTATTTTCCTCTTTCTTTTTTTTCTTTATGAAATTTTCACTTTGATTCAATTTCTTAATACCTTTAAGTTAACATCCGCTTTGTCGGTTGCCTTCAGCTTTCGCTTCCGTTCGGCATTTCGCGCTTTCGCTTGTGTGTGTGTGTGTGCGCGTGTACGTGTGTGTACGTGTGTGTACGTGTGTGTGTGTGTGTGGCAGCTTCTGAGTCTTCCGTTGCGAGTCCTGAATTCTAGTACATACTATAGCATTATCCCCGCAATCAGCGTAACTGTAAATCAGACGCACACACACGTGCGCTTATATAACTATTAGAATAGTTGACACAGGCAGCGGACGAAAGATGGCGTAGGAAATGATGCTGTGATGGCTGCCAAGTCCCGTATGCTTTTGTATTATGAATGTAACTATAGCACGCAAGCAAACATCGCACACGCAACTGGCTAAAAGACGGACAGACAGACGGACAGACGGACAGACAGACGGACGGACAGACGGACCCAGCGAGAAGCAGGACAGTTGTGTGCAGCAGGACATTTTTCTAAACAGTACTCGACTCACGGAACGGTTTGGTGTCCCGTGGCCGGACGGGCGCATCGTTCGCATCGTCGCCAAACTGACGGATATTCCGGTGCTTGTGTCAAACGCTTGTCATTTTATTTACCATCCACACACACACACACACACACACACTGCCACACACGCGCGCGCACGCACACTCACAATGGCGCACACAGGATCTAACGTCCTGTTTCGCCTTTTATCGGCTTAAAATGCGAAAATTGCAAATAAATACGAGAAGTTTTCTAGAATTTCATTCGCAACGCAGTTTGCGGGGTCCACTAAATTATTTACTTGCTTTTTATTTAAGCGCTAAGCGTTTCGTAGTCATCTGCTTGCCAGCGTGTATCTTGTATCTGTTAGATACTTTCGATCGTTAGCCCAATGGCGCTGCCATTAGCCAGTTGGGTGCTAAACGCGCATGGCTTTAACCGATTTTACCCAATTGTTGCTTCGCCGGCCAATGTTCATTTCGTGTGCGTTTCAAGTGCTGTTCAAATATGGCTGACAGATTGAGAGATTGGATGCGACCAAGTGAAGAATGGTAATTGGTTGCTCTGTGAACCAACGGCCAACCGATTTCGTTCAGATTATTTGGTTTTTCGTATTACCCCCGATTAACACGGAGCAAAAGCTAATACGAGGGTCTGCGATTGCCTCGGCGTCCCACAGTTTGCTCGACTTCGAGGCTTATTGATGGTCGATTAAGTTGAAAACATTATTTGAGTGTTAAACAAACGCAGGAACACAAATTGTTGTCATTAAGTATTTGTTGAGTTCTAATTATTTCCATGTGCCAAACGATTTTCAGCTTTACATTAACAATTTTGTTTTCGAAATTTAAAAAGCTTATTTTCTTTTATATTCATTTTCCTGTCGATTAGACTAGAACATTTTCTTTGTATTTTGTGAGAAACATTTTGAACGAACTTTAGCTTGTATTGTGCATAGAGAAATATAAATTATATAGTAGATAATACCACTTATCACATAGCATATATGTATAAAGTAAAAAAATATAAATTTTAAATTTTAAATGTTTCACATGTTTTTTTTTTTAAATATTTCAAATCTTGTATTTTCAAAGATGCACAAATTTTGGATGCAAATTAAATTCAAAATTGATCTTGAAACATGACCAAATTCTATTGAACATAGGTTTTAACAAAGTTATGACAGTTTGAAGTTTGGCAGAAGCGTTTACTATAGATTTGGAATGATTACAAGTCTAAATTTTTGTAATATTTGGCATGATTTTTGACATAAAAGTTAAACAACCCAGAATTAGGTTTGAGATAGCGTTTTATACTAATGTCTACATTCACAATCGATTAAGAATACAAATTTGAGATTCTAAATGTTAAAAATATTTTTTTCAAAAATGAAAAGTGTGATTTGTACATGTTTTTTTTTCTTTCAAAAGATTTCGTAAAAATTGCACTCTTAAAAATATATAAATTTTGTCAAACAATTATCCGGATTCCCTTTAAATTCAAAATTGGGAGAATTACTACTGGTATTGAAACTAAGATATTTAAGAATTTTATAATTGATTTTCACTTTTAATTTTTAACCTTGTGTTACTCATCTTCATTGTATATATTTTGTGTGTGTCTAAAAACTTGACGCCTAAAAACATGCTGAATTATGTATATTCGAAAATATACACATGTGAAGCACGCAATATTTTATACATTTGTTGCCGATTTTAAAGGGCTATTAGAACTCATGTGTGGCCAGAAAATCGGCTGTGGCTTAAGCTTACCTGCCCGGCTATAAATAACCGAGCAGAAATGTGCCCAAAAACAATTTGGCAATTTTCCACTTTTTATGCAATTAATCAAAAGCAAACAAAATCCTTAGAACCCGCTAGAATAAAACCGAAGCGAACCGAATGAGAGAACGTTCAGCGGTCCCAGCTCATGAATATTTCTAGATGTGTGTGCGTGCGTGTGTGTGTGTGTGTGTGTGTGTGTGCATTAGTTTTATAGATATGGCAAATCGTCTATCGGACACGGCCGTTGTCTGTGGGTTGAAACTCGAAAGCAAATTCAATTAACCCTACGGACCGTAGAGAGCGTAATCAAATACACTCAACCAATACAAATAAATGTAGACGATGGCGTTGGTCCGTCCGTATCGCACTAAACCAAACTAAGCCGGACCCGGACTCCGGACTCCGGGCTGCGGAGCCACTACAAATCAGTCAGAGATGCAGAGACCAAAGGTGGTTAGCGAGAGGGAGGGAGAGAGCTATGTGGATAGGTATAGGTATTGGAATATGGCGCTGGAACCACAGCGACACAAAGTAACTAATTATCTCGCCTTATCCCCCACAGACGGGGGCCTTGTGTTTGCACAAGTCTGGAGCTCACTGCGAAGCACTCAACGAGGCGAAATTTTTAATATGTGCGCCGAGAGTTGTTAGCTCCAGGCGGGCAGGCAGCAGCGTTCTCCGTCCGGCCAACCCTTCCGGCTGGCCGGCCACACGTGGCGACCGGAGTGGCAGCAACAACAAATTAAATGCAAACTCGATATATCTGTGTACGTTCACGTTCGAATGGACAATAGGCCAATAGTCCTTGAAGCAGCCAGTTGGCCGTTCAAGTTGGCCGGCGAAGATTCCGCCGTGCCACGGGCGACAACAAAAAACTTCAAATGATATGTGTCAAATATGCCCGACACATGCTGCATGCAACACACCCTGCCCCGGTTACCCCCGGCAACGACCAACGCCAATTGCTCGACGGGCATTCGCACTTTTGCATGTTGTCTGCGCATTTTTATACCCTTGGGCATAATCTTTAAGCGGGTATAATCATTTGACTAGCCAATGAGCAACATTTCCGAATCTGTTAAATATATATATTTTTGTTTACGTTGAATATAGCTTCTGTCTGTCAAATTAATCGGACTACTATATCATACATCAGCAGGAACTTTCGGTCGAAAATTAAGTTTTTGTATGAAATACTTTTACATTTCAAGATATTTTATCTAAACTTTGCTTTAAACAAAGTCTTATAAGATCTATGAATCCTAAATCCAAAATTAAGTTAATCAAACTTATCAATTTTAGTTTCATTATAGTCATTATAAAATATCATTGAACTGTTGTACAAAAATAATTATATAAAAAATACTTTTTGCGTTTGAAGTTATCTTAATCTAACTATTGTAGCATAATTTTATTTACCAAAATAAAGTTCATCAAACGTTTTAGTTTTATTACAGTCAAATAAAATTTAACTGCCATAAAAAAAATCGGTCATCATAAATAAAAAACCCTTTTTGTTTTTGAATATGTTATAATCTATAATCTACAGCTTTTAAGTAGAGGAATATATCAAAAATTTGTGTTTGGAGGGTATAAGGAGTACGGCACTCGAAGATAACTATCTTTTTTGTTTCATTTTTTTTTTTTTTTTTTTGAAGCGGAAAAGCGAAAATATGAAACAGCCATTGTGTGAAGCTGGCAGTTGTAGGGCCGTATTGGGCATTGTTTGTTGGCCTCATCGGGCTGGATTTTGGGTTCCATGTTCAGTTTTGGCAGTCCAATTGTTGCCACTGAACTCGCTAGTTCGCTCATTCATTCGATTAGAGGGGCTCCCCACCCAATTTTTTTTTTTTTTTTTGTGATTGTGTGTTGATGGATGTTTGGACATGGCTTCGTGCCATGTTTGCCCTTTTTTTCTATTCGTTTTTGGCTTGCTCAGGAAATTGGCATTGGCAGCTTGTGACAGTGAGGCTTACAGACGTTTAATCCTTAGTTATTGGACTTTTGCATAGGTGTCCAATAACTGGGTTATAGTGCTTTTGCCTGGCTCTATAATCCCGCTAAGTGCTTGTTAACTACAGTACTATAGCGATTTCTTTTCGTTTATATGCTTAAGAAAAGAATTCATATTTTTTGAGACAGTATAAATTATTTTCTTGCAATTTGTATACTTTGGCAATGAATTTTTAATACTTTCCTAAGCATATTTAAATTATTAATATTTAATATAATTGAAAACAATATTGTCCATATTTGTTTAACCGAGCTGGCTCTTGCTTAAAAAAAGGCAGTATTTAAAAAAGTTGTAATCAAATTATTAAAGATAAAGATAAAGATGAACCGAATGACATCAATGACATTTTTCGATTGGGTTTGCAGCCCTGATATTTTTCCATTCAAGTGGTTAAAAATTTGCGTTTTTTTTAATCATACTACGTAGCTGGGACACTTAAGTTAATTGAAGCCACGGCATTAAGTTGCGCGTGAGTTAAAGCCAAAAAACCAGTGCAGCACAAAACCAAAGGTTCAACAACTACAAGTGCAACATTGGTGTTGCCATTTTGCTTTTGGCTGTTTGGTTTGCATTACAGAGTCGAAAAAGTTTTTAATATGCTTTTACAGCGTTTTAAACTTTCTTTTTTTTTTCGGTTGGCTTTTGCCGCGCAAGTTTTTTTCTTGTGCATGAAATACAATTTTGTGGCAAATTAAATACACAAACGAACCGTGCACTGCCACACACATGCACGCATACGCTCACGCACACACACACAACACACACAAGCCACACACACTCAGCGGGCGCCTCACAGCATGCAGCGAAAATTTGTCTAAAGCTGCGTTCACTCGTGTGCGTGAAACGTTTCCAGCTTAACTGTATAGTTAGTCCTGGCTTTAATGGCATGTGTGTATACGTGTGTGAATATGTGCATGTGTGTGTGTGTATGCATTTCAAAAGTTGCTGCACATCATGTATATACATATACATATTATATTTTGGTGTTGTTGTTCGTTTGGCTCATCAATATTTGTGGGTTTTGCTTGTAAGAATAATTTTTGATTGGATCTTTGATTTTATTATAGTATAGGCAACTTTATTTTCCAAATTTATTTAACTGTATTTTTTGTTGCTTTATCTGATATTTTATTTGTGCCATGTACTTTCCATCTCTCATCAGTTTTCATCTTCAATTCACCATTAGATATAAACACGCCAAACATTACTTAAACATATATATATTTTTATTTATTATCTATTTTCAATTAAACAATCTCGTTTAATTGCCCCTTGACTCACTTACTTTATCTCAATTCGATAAACTCGCATCCCTTCCCTTGTTCAAATATCGCCTCTCTATGTGATTTTCATAAATTCATGTACTCAACTCACATTTCGATGTCAGTTTTGTGAGTAAATTAATAAAAGTTAAAGGCAAAGTGTGAGTCAGGAACAAAAGGTGAAAGCGAGCAAAAAGACAGCGGATTAAATTGAAATTGAAATAGAAATATATCATGTAAGTACTTTCTGAGATTATATAAAATCACGTATCGCAGTATTTTTGCCAGAAATAGAATAGGAGATCTAACAAAAAATGAACTTTGCTTCAGTTGAAAATATATTTCCGTATATGTATTTAAGGCCTTTCAGCGATTACTTGGCCACAGTTAGAAGCCTACCAAGTGCGCATATTTAACAGCACAACCGACATGTGTATTACTTCTGGTTACAGCCCCCCTCCGCTCCCCCATACTTACCCCATTGCCCCATTCTGCCGTTGTAGCTTTTATTTCACAATTTTTCTACTGATGCGAATGTGTCTTCAACTTTGAGCGAGTTGTGCGTTGTGCGTTGTGGGGCAGACAAAACTTTAGCTTTCAATTTACCTAATTAGCAGCTCCCACATTCGAACACAGGCGTAAGTAGTTGCCTAGGCTGTTGTATCGGGCGAGGGTTCCCGGATGTCGATCCCAATGCGGCCTGCTTATCACATTATCTGCTTTGTGCTTCGAAGCTATTTAACTTGTGACTGCTTCAAAGTTTTCTGGCATTGTTCAGCACTGTGCGTATTTAGCCCCCGCTCCCAGCCCCATTTTTCTGTTTCTTTGGTAAATTTCTAGCTGCAACAGCTCCATTCGGCCCGTATAGCCAAACTTAAATGGCTTTTTACTAAAGTTGCAGCAGCGTTTTGGCCAAAAAAAGGCGTCTCTTTAAAATGCAGAACATATTAGCATGACTTTTCAAGTTTTGTTTTTGTTTTTTTAATAGTTGAAAATTTAAAGACGAATACGCAAACACATACACACACACACACACACATCAGTGTTGCAATATGGAGGCTGCCCGGTCATATTTTAAGATATAGGCAAAACATTAAGCGGATTAGTTTCTTGTGTACTGTGAAAATTCTTGGGAAAGCTCTTCGCCTTTCTCGAGCCAGGTGGGCAGCCATTAGTTTTCTGTCGTCCCTTAGTTTGTGGAGCCAAGAGACAGCATCTGGGCTGGGGATAAGACTGTGACTTCCTTCGGCTCGGACCACTACTGCTAGTTATAAATTGTTGGCTATTAGTTTAATGAACTTGTAGATTCTTTGGCTCTTAAGTACTGTTGGGCATTTCAGTTTTGCCTGACTGCGTTGCCAAGGGAACGAACCAGGGGTCAAGTGGTTTTCACAATTGGCTTAGCAATCTGGCTAGGGGCAACTTATATTTGAAAACTATTTGAAATTAACATAATACATTAGTTTGAACACATGTCAAAGAGGCTGGAATAAATCCCACAGCAAAATAATTATAAAGGCTCATTTGTGATTTATTCATTAAACGTCTTTCATGTTTAGATTAACAAAAACAATCTCTGCTCTGCTGTTTGAAATTATCTGCAGGCGAACTAGTTCTTTAGTCTTCGAAACTCTTTTATTTGAGCTGGCTTAAAAAGTAAAAGTAAATTCTAATTTCAATATGCTACTTGCATTGAATACAATTCATTGAAATGTTTTCAAATTATTTTATTTTTTCTTTTCTTTTATTTCTTTTACCTTGGAGCGAACCTTTAATTGAACCAGTTACCCCAAAAAAAGAAAATTAATTAAACTTCAACCCGAACCAAACCACATTATTATAAATAAGGTTTGATATCGGTGAAACGGGCAATTCCTCCGACCCCATTAATATATAATGTATATATTATATATGTATAAATAGATCATGATGAAAATTTTTTTAAATTAGATTTCAGGTTAACAGAAAAAATTCATTATAAATATTTTTATACATATATATTTTCTCATAAATCATAAATTCAAATTTGCGTTTTGAAACTGGCAAAATTTTAAAATTTTTATAATTTAATTATAGTTGTCAACATATATTTATTGTTCTCTTATTATTATTAGTATCTATTTGTTAAAAAGTCATTTATCTTATATGCAGCTATCCATAAACATTTATCGTAATAAACTTATACTTCTCCCAACTTCGCAATATCATTTATATTCTAATTTTACATATTTTTCATTTATTTATTTGTTATTTAGCATTTGTAAGCACCTGATGCTAAATAATTTTAAATAAATATTAATGTATATGAGATCCTACATTTTAAATTTGATGCCTCTAATTAATCCATTGTAACTTCAATTATAATTTTTAATAAGTACAGGGTATTAAGCATACAACAATATTAATGCAAGTTGAATTTTTGATTAAGCAGTTATAAAGTTTTGTTTTTGTTGCTTAAATTATTCATGGTGTATATATAGAATTAGGGGACCTTAAGACTTTTAGTTTACAGTGTCGGTTTTGGCCATTATTGAAAAATCTTGTGCCAACCTGCCCATTAAGATGACTATAGGGTATAAATATGAATAATTTTGAGTAATTGGAAAATTTAAATTGATTATATGCATAAATAAATTTGGATAGCTTATGTAAAACGTGTGTGTTTACAGCACCTGGAATTTGCTTGTTATATATATATATATATATGTATTTATAGGTGATATACATATATGTATATGTGTGTGCGTATATTCACACATATAATGATTTATATAGCGCGTGCATTCGTAGCAGGGAAACATTTTATCGCATTTTGTGACAATTAGAGTTTATTCAAAATTCAGCACGACCTAATTTTCAAAATGTTCGCTGTCAAGCTGTCCCAAGCGCCGATCCTTAGCCTGAATCCAGCCCCCCTCCACACACACACACACAGACCCTCCACCAACATTTAACTGCATTTAACTTTCACACAGATACACGCACACGTGCACAGGTAAACGAAAAGTTTTTGTTGCGAATTTATTTATTACACAGTTTTATATGTATATACAATTTATTTTCTATATAATTGTGTGCGTGTGTGTGAGTGTGTGTGTGTGCAGCCTATTGCCCACACACACAGAAAATGTGATTAAAATTTCATGCGCATGTAAATGCAGATGAAGAAGAAGTGTAAATTAATGTAAGTGTGCGGCTGTATGTGTGTGGGTGGGTGTGTGTGTGTGTGGCAGGGCTCTGAAGTGGGTTAATGTTGGTGACACACACACACACACACTCCCGCACACACTCAAATGAGATTAATAATAATTTAATTAAACTTGCAAGCTTAATGCACTTCGCTTGTAACATTCTTTTTGCCATTCTTTTGCGCGGCGCTGCCAACTTGTTTTTTGGTCGAGCGTCGCTTTCTCTCCGACTTGTCATTGCTGGCTCTCACTTGCGTCGCCTGAAAATGTAATTAAGTTTTACACTTATCGCTGGGCCAGGTTCAAAAGTTTGCTTTTTTTTGCTTTTCCTTTTTTTTTCATCTCAATGCATTTTTAATATAACTTGACTGATGCTGTCCCTTTTGCGCGCTCTCTGTCGCTATCTCTTTCTGTCTGTTTGTGTGCATAAATTTGTTGTGTATGACATTTAAATTCCTGGCACGCCCCCTCGCCCTCCCATACACACAGCAGCAATTAACCCACAAGCTGGGCAATAATATTTTTTCAGTAGGCTTTTCATTTAAGTTTTTCTTCTTTGTTTTTTGCCCTTGTGTGTGTACCATAAATAAATTTTATTTTTATTCAACTAATTGACTTTTGTGTTTATGTTTGTGCAAGTCCTGCCGCCCACACAACAGCACACACACACACACACACACACACAGGTGTGTACATAGCCAAAAGACAGCTGTGTACAGCATTTAGCACTTTTGCAATATTTTAATCTGATTTACGTGGCGCATATGAAATTATATTTTATTTGGGATTTGTTTTGCCTTCGGGTTAAATATATATGTACTATGTGCACAAACATGTTTGTCTCCACATATATACCTTATATACATATATACTATGTAGTTTACACACATATGCGTGTTAATTCCACACTCAAATAAATCGAAACTAGTTAAGGTTAAGCCAAATTGAACTGGAAGATACAATTACTAGAGTAGAACTTGTTGTCATTTAGATCGATTTATTATCGTTTTTTTATTCTCGTTCAAGATGTGAAAAGAGTTTATTGGGTTTGTGAAAAGTCTTATTCAAGCTAGAGATGTGAAACTTGAAATATATATTTGTGTATATTCTTGTCAGTTCAAATGTTCAGATTTTTTGGCTACGCTGACAATTCGATGAAATCGATATACTCTCACTCAGCTTTAAAGCGAGATACCTAATATTTTGCAGACAGATTACTAAAGATTTTACACAGAGAGTCACCAAATTTGCCAGCGAGTTTTTTGATAACCTCCAGAAAATAAAAAAAAACCAATTTTTTTCCAAAATAACAAAAATAATTGAGACCCTTTTTGACTGTTTTAAGCTGTTATTTTAAAGTGAAGGAATATTTTTACTTGTTTATCCTGCAATAGGATAAAGGGGCTGAGAGTGAGTGCGCAAGAGTGACATAATTGTCGCCTGGGAGATACCATTACGATAGTAGTTAGTTTATTTACAATAGTCATGACACAAGACCTTGTTAATTCTGGTTTTCTATTAACTAAATTCCTGTAAAACCTATAGTCTCTTAAATCATCAAACTGGCTGTATTTGCATTTTCAAAGCATTTACCATTCCCCTGAGCAATTTGTCAACACACAAAGAGACTTAAGTTTTTGTTGTTTCTGCTGATTTGCCAAAAGGCAAATTTGTCATTACCAATTTGATTAGAAAATAATTCAATTAAAATATATTTTAATGCAACCCGAGCTGCAAATGTCATAAAAATGGTCTTAAGACGCCCAAGAATAAACTATATTTTATTTATTTATAAAACATGATTGAATATAGCACAGGCTAAAGGCATTTGGCTCCGTTTGTTGTAAAGTGTTTTAACAAACTTTGATATATCTATATATTTACATGCTAGTTACAAGATTGAGTGTATTACACTATTTTTATATATATACATATGAATTTGTATTGCATTAAAATCGAATGGTAGAAAGTGGCGACTTTTAGCGGCATTTTTGAAAATTTGTTCATATATATTTAATGTTTTGTTTAAATATTTTTAATTTTATATTAATAATCGCGGATTCAAATGCAGATTGAGCAATTGAAGAAATGGTTTCATCTATATTATATATTTCTCTATATGTTACTACATGTATTTTCATAAAAATTGCATTTTTTCAATATTTTGTTTGTTTGGTATTGGATAAGATTTTGTTTAACAAGAAAAAAGAGACTTTTGGAGAAGAAACAAATATTAGGACTAAGAAAACTGGGCCAGGAAGCTGTTCGATAGTAGAGCTATCAATGTACCAATAAAATACCTCATTTATTTTATTTTCTTTCAATATGCATCAATATGCAAATAAAAAAAACTTGTTATAACATAATCCATGTCGGCCAATTCGTACAATGCTTCAAGCGTATATTGTGCGTAATGGAAAATAAGCGAATTATTTAGAAATTTGTTTTTCAATGTTTGTGATTTTTCGTTGGGAATTTCATGAAATTCGAGTCAATTCTAAATTAAATTTACACAATTTCGTTGACTTTCCTTTCACAAAAGGATGCGTTGCATAAAAATAAATGAAAACAAAAGAATTAATAAAAAAAGGTGAAACAACATATAAAGAAATAATTCAAATTGCTGATGCTGCTGCAATTATTAATAATGAACTAAAATATTTTTGTGTGTCGGGACAAAACGCAGTGTTAATGAAAGCAATGAATGTTGTTTCTGTTGGCTGTTGTTGTTATTATGCATATTAATTACGTAATTAAATTTTATTTCAATAATGAGTCTTAGCTGCGTACAATAGCCCGCAGCTGCCCTCTGCTGCCGAGCTTATTGAAAATGATATTTTAATCCCTTTTACAGAAATTTGCATATGTAAACGCGACGGGGCGAGAAACTGCATTTGTATGTAGATCATTTGACAGGTATGTATTTTCAATCAATGCACATGTGTGAATCGCAAATGACAACAGCAGCGCATTTGGTAATTTTCTTATTTAATTTTTTTTTATTGTTTTATTTTATTAAAAATAATCAGTTTTCAATTGCATGAGAAAGAATTGTGTTCAAATTCGCGCATTTTGAATGCTTACACTTGGCAGCACTTTTTCCATGCAACCAATCTAAAACAGAAAATTTACACTCAATATGCGCTCACTCACTCACCCAAATGTACTCAACTGTTCGGAGGGCTGTGCGCTACAAGTGCAAGTGAGATAACTATAGTTTGGCTGCATCACACACATAACAGATAGTATTAAACACCATACAGCTCACTCATATACTGTGAGCAACAGAAACTGTTAGTTAACTTCTGTAATGTAAGCAGTCAACATAAGAGTGCATCCCCAAGAGTATGCAAAAGGATTTGTAACAGATGGGCTGCGCACTGTACACTTATTACACTCAACTTGGCAGTGAGTTAACAGTTTGAGTGGCTGTTAATTAACAGCACTACGGGTGGCGTTCGGTGTTTTACAGAGTGAGAGAGAGAAATGAGAGCGAGAGCGCGCGCTGTCTGCCCGTTTGGCATTTTTGTTCTTATAAGAAAAAACTGAGCGCGAAACTGAGTCATTTATAAAAATTTAATGGTGGTGTACGGTTCGTTCAGCTCGCAACGCGTCGCAACGTCTCGATTTGTTGGTCAGTGAAAAAATACAGAAAATTCAGAAAATAAGCAAAGGCCCAATAAATTTATTTTTTTTTGCAATTGCAATTGTTTTTTGCGGACGTGCATACACTGTGACAAAATACAAGCAACAAAGCATAACAACAACAGCAACAACAAATAAGAAAGAAAAACACAACAAAATCTAATAAAAGCGCGTCGCGTCTAAAATTGCAAATTGCAATAAGTCTGAAACGTGAAGGCGAAGAGGAAGAGCGTAGTGTACAAACAGCAATTGAAAGAAGCGGCAAAAACACAAATCACAAAAACAGCAACAAAACATACATATACAACAACAACAACAACAGCGACAACTACAATTGAGAAAAAACGTGAGCGCAATTTTTGTTCCCCCATTTTGACTGCCCAACAATTTTTTAAGCAGCTTTTGTTGTCTGCCGCGTGAGTTTTTCACTGCTCTCTAATCACCTCTCTCTCGCACTCTCTGCAAGTGCTTGTGCAAAAACACTTTACAACGGTTTATTAAGTTTATTGTTTGTCAGTTTGATTAACAACAAATTAAGCATAATTAAGCGTTCCTTCTCTCTCTCTCTCTACTCGCATTCGTTCTCAACTTCTTCTGGGTAGCCGGCAAAAGCCGTCGCGTGTTGCGTGCCTGCTGTGTGTGTGTGTCTGTGTGTACGTGCGTGGTATATACAGTTTTTATGCCCTTTAAAGAATGGCATTTAAAAATGCTTATGCCTTTGGTAACGTATGCAAATGAGAATAAAATTTTGTTTATTTCCGAACAACAAGAACCGCGAATTTTTTAATGTGTCATGTGTGTTTTATGCAGCAAAAACATTAGTTTTAATAATAAGCAAATATTTTAAGTGAATTTAGTAGAATTACATATATATTTATTTGTGTAATTATTAATAATAAAAATATATAATTGAAGTTATTGTTATACAAATTATTTGCTTATAAACGTTTTGATTAATGAGATTTCTTAATTTTTTTTAATCTTATAAATAAATAGTTAAATGATTTACTTAAAATATGCATTTTAATCCTTGCATTGTGCATTTTAAAAGTCGCACGACTTTAATTGAGAAGGGTATGCGAGTTTCGGTGTAACCCTTTGGCTCCCCTTTTTGGAGTGCAAAAAAGTAGACAGCATCCACACACATCACATTCGCATTTCATATACCCATCCCCTTGCCCATCCCCACGCTGCTTCAAATTGATTTTTGTATGGCGGCGGCGTCGCATTATTTTCTTATTTGCTTCTCACGTTTTGCTTTGCTTTGAGCGCTCTTTGTTTTCTTCTTTTTTTTTTGTTTGTTTGCCTCCTTTTGTGCCTTGCATTCTTGGAACAGTCGCCGTTTACGCGCGCCTTTGGGTCTGCTTCTTGCTCTCTTGCGCAAGCCGCTCTCCGCTCTCAATAATGTTCAATGGTGTATATGTGTGTGTGTGCCTGTGATTGCGCGACTGGCCTGTTTTGACATTGTACAACACTGGCATTTACCAGTTGGGATTTATGTACATTTTTCTAATTGGCAGCAATGTGCACGGTTTTTTTGTACTGTCTCCGTTTTTTGTTGTGTTTTTTAAGAATCAACTTTTGGCAGCCCTTTTTGCCTTAATCACTTCCGCTTGGTAAACTTTTTGCAAGGCGTTGGCAGAGCTTTATTCTTATCAGACGGCCCGGCAACCAACTGCAAAACTTGTGTATTAAATATTGTGTGTAGTTGTTGTTGCCGCCGCTGCTGCGTCTGCCCCACCGTCTATAAAAATTCAATTGTGATTACTTTTAAGGCGACGTCGCCGCTTCGTTGCACTTGAAAAGAGACAGATTTGAATTTGAATTTACGCCCGTGTCTCTCGTTTCTCACTCTAGCTCTCTCTCTCCCACTCTTTCTTTCAAATTCTGTTGACTTGGTTCTTGGGGCTTTGCACAAAGCTCAAGCTCAGTCGCCGCTGTTTTGTTTAGATTTTTGCTGTTACTGTTGTTGCTGTTGTTGCTACCTAGTCACTAAAATCATTTACACTTGGCACGCTCGCAAGATTTGGGTTGACTGACAGACAAACAGACAAACTGACAGATTAACACACATACTTATGCACATATTGACTCTGACTGGGAAACCAGAAATCTTTCAGATTATTATTCGATTTATTTTAGGAACTCGGTACAGACGCAAATAAGCTATTGAAGCTTGTTGAATAAATTGAAGCCACAAATTATTGTCTAAATAATAATAAAAAAAACTTGTTATGGTGCAGCTATGTGAAGTGATTTATGTACATATTTGTATATACATATGTACATGCATTACCTACATACATTTTTCTCCACAAGCACATATCTCATTTTTTCATATAGATGTCTGACTTACTACAGTAAATTATAGATGCAAAAATTAGTAAAATTTACGTCTGAAACTGACGTGTTTTAATTATAACAGATTTTTAAGAATAATTATAAATTTAAATTATCTTACAGTAAAATAGATTGTAAGGTGCCCTGAAGTTAATAAATAATAATGTAATGAAAAAAGATCTCAATAAAACTTAATAAACACAGATCGATGTTAAAGCATATACAAAACACACTCCTATTGGAGCTATATTGTCTTAAACATATTAAGTGATTGTAGGGGAAGAAAAATTATACATGCTAAGTTCCAAATAGAGACTAGTTTCAAAGATAAATTTATCATTACAGTCGCAGCTCATGAGTTCAGATAATATAGATTTTGTATAAAAAATGTTCGACAAAGCTATAATTATAAGGTTCTTATATTTTAGACAGTTCAAGTCCATTAGGGACAATTAGAGTTAAAATTGATCTTTACGTAATTACGTTTTATAAATTGAAAATTATTTCCGAAAGAAACAGTTTTATGAAATATTGCTGCAAAATTAAACAGCTACTGTTGCTCACATTCAATAGCAGAAAATAATAAAAAAATGTTTTTTATATTTAAATTTTAAAATTAAAATTGAAATTGGTTTGCAAGCGCACTTTTTATTTTGATTTAGTATTTGTTTTTATGATTGATATTTTGCTGGTTGTAAAGATTTTATTAAAAACTTTAATCTTAAGTAGGATTTTTTAAGCATTTTCTATTTTCTATTCTGATCGATTTTCATAGAGATCACTACAGATATATAATAAAAACAAAAAAACTGCGTTCATGTGCTTCGAGCCATTGCTCTCCGCTTTGTGTGCATGATATGCAGTCACTTGTCTCGCCCAGTTACCTCCCGGCTAGCTGTTGTTGTTGTTGGCGTTCTTCTTGGCACTGCATTCAGTTGCAATTGCTTTGCTGGCGTTTGCTTTATGTTGCATTTTCTGCTGCTGCACTGCTGCTGCTCTCTGCACATTCTTCGTTCGCACTGTGCCTATTTTGTGCTTTTTTGATGCACACACGTCGCTTTGTCGCTTGCTTTTCTTTTTCTTCTTGTCTGGCCTTTCATTTGTGTTGTTGTGTGCATTTTCTTTGCTATTTATTCTCTGTAGCTTGAGGCAAAAAAGGGGTATATTGGTGTTTTGAGGGTGAATCACAAAACTTTGACTTTTAGTTATCATATCCTATAAAAATCGAAACATAAATATATATAGAAACAAAATATATTTTCACTGCACCCAAAAATCTCAAAACGTATACTTTGAAAGTCATGGAAGTTTGTTTACCGTCCAAGAGTCAAGAGGCTAAGGCTCTTTTTTCTGTCTATTTCCAGCAATCATTATTATTTGTAATTATTGTATATATTACAAAATAATAATAATAATAAATTAAATATTGATAATAATAATAATAAATTAATAAACTAAATTATTATTATTATTGTATTCCAGAGTATTGCGTAGTTGATAGATGCTGAATTTAAAAATTTTACTTACTTTGCTCTGTCGCTTCGTTCGTTCTGCTGCGTTGAATTTCAACCTGCAAAACGAGCATAAAGCGTATGAGCGTAGGGGCTGAGGGGAGGCAGAGGCAGACGAAGGAGATGTGTGTGTGTGTGTGTGTGTGTGTGTGTGTGTGTGTGTGTTCGCTATCAGATTGGTAGCTGTACTTTGTTGCATATTTCAGTTGCAATTTCTAACTGGTTGGGCTTGGGCTTAGTCTCGTCTTAGTCTCGGCCCCATCCCCCCTCTCACTCCGATCCACGACCACCCGCTCCCTTCTCTCTCTCTCTCTCATTTGCTCTCTGGTGCTTCTTTTGCTTTGTTTTTTACTCATTGCCGTCGTCTGTAGGCCGTTGACGTCGCTGAATCGCATTGAGTGCCGTTCCTCTTTGTCTGCCCCCCACCTACTGCCCCCTTTTATTGTTGACCCTGCGCGCCACTTATTGCAGTTTCCTCTTGCTTTCTGCATTTCTTTTGCTTCGAAGCCCCACAGCGCAAAGTACTCAACCCGTTTTTTTTTTCATGGAGCACAGCTCAGAGCTAAAGTGGGTGCCCTCTACCTCTACCTCTCCCCTTCCATCTCTCCCTGCTTAGAAGTGGGCGTAGGCTTTATTGTTGCTACCTCTGAGCACTTAACCGCCTTCCGTCTTTTGTTTTTTTTTGTATGTGTGTTTTGCTAGCTGCATTTTTCACACTCTCCGAGCAGAAACCATCGCCACCAGCCCCCATCTCCATCCCCACCCCCACCCCCACCACGCAGCCAACGAACCACCTGACCGGCCAAGAATTGGCGCTCTGGCCCCCAGCCCTTCCCTTTCCGGTCGTCGTAGGCTCGCAAATGTCATTTAGACGGCTGGCAGAAGCAAATCTTTCCCCCAGGCTGGTGAAATATGCAACGCAAATGTAATCATTATTGATTTTGTGGCCAGCCTGCTTACCCATGCAGTACCCGAGGAGCCCCCAGCCCCGCCCCTCACACTCACACACACACACGCACACACACTTGCTACTTACACTGAGCGAAAGATGTCAATGTATTTTTGTTAAACATGCAAGTCAAATTTATATTTGAACTTATAGCAAAATTTCTTTCGGCTCGAATCTCAGGTTAGAAACATTTGTATAGCCAGCGATTTTTAAAAGTCGATTTTATTATATATTACAATAATAATTTTAGCAATAGTAAATTTAAATAAATACGTTTTTGTATTTATATATTTCGGCAGTGATTTTTTTATTTATTTTTTATTATATTAAATTAAGGATTATGCCATATTTAAACATTAATAATAAGGTCGATAGAAAAATAACATTTAAAATCGGAAAACAATGAAAATAAATTTTAAATCGATTTTTTTTTATGTAAAGTCTTATGCATATTTATAGACAAATGCTTTTGCAAACTTGTACTGTATTAAGGCACACACCACTTTATGTAAATAAATAAATAGTGATAATATTACTTATACTGAATTGTTGCGCAATTCACTTGAACTCAGCAGAATTATTTCGCTCTGTGCAGTCGGAATCGCATTTAAAGTTAAAGTCAAAGTCTCTTTACCCCGTTTTCTACTGCTGGTCACATTAGTATGGCAGATTATCCAGGGTTGTCAGGTCGCTCGCTGTTGGCTGCTTAAATATGCAAAACGTTGCTGCTCGTTGGCTATTTGCGGCCGGAAAAGCAACAACCTTAACGGAGTAGAGGGCGCGGTGGAGGGCAGAGAAGCAGAAGGGTCAGAAAGGAGGAACGCTGTGTTTGCTGGGATAACTGCGGGTCTGCCTGACTGGGCTGACTGACTGACTGGCTCGGTGTCCTGTGTAAGTGATTGTGGTGGGGGCGGTGCCGGGGGCGGGGCCGGACACACAGGCGGACACTCTCTCTTGACTCGCACACATTAGAAATTTAACAGGTTAATGTCCAGAGTCGTAAACGAAACCATTTATTTATGCCATTTGCACGACGGCATTTTCGGCAGGACTTGAACTTGCAGAATGTTTCCTCTGCTCGTCATTTGCATAAAATATATATCCTCTCTCTTCCACTCCCTTCCACTCCCACTCGCTGTGCGTGTGAGCTGTAAATGTATAAAAATACAAAAAAAAATACAAAAAAAAATCTCTAAAGCAGACGCCACCGACTGAAAGTGTGAGCGAGACAGAGACCTTGAAGGGCTTTGATAATAACTTCCCTCACTTGTTGGCTGGGTGCTTTATCAGGACTTGGGTTACCCCCCAAACCACCCCCACTGTTCATGTCGCGAGCATATGATGCGTGCCATAAGCTTAACATGCATGTATGCATGAGGGCGATTATTGTCGTGGTGCGTGGGCTCGCAACGGGGGGGACTGTGGGGACTGGGGCCACCGTAGCTGTCAGATTTGTCAGTCATAACCGTCTGGAAACATAAGGCGAACGCGCACACAGGAAGTTACTGGCGATCCAAGGGGGGGCCTTACATGTAGGCGCAAGAATAAGGGTTTGTTGCAAATTTAACCAGACATTATTTTAAGAATAGCCGTCAAATTTGTCGTACAAGCATATGTAGCCAACAAGTAAATAACAAAAATATCGAGTGTGAGTAAGAAATTGTGAATTGTTTATACAAAATTTAAAATAAAGTCTGTTGTATATATAATTATAATTATTGTTATTGTTTTTGTTTTGCTTAACGAATTCATCAACAAATTTAAATTTATATTTGTTTCGTGAAACTTGAATTTATATTCAGGCTGAAACATAATAATTTTAACATATTTTTTTAAAATAATTCAATGATTAATGAACTATGAAAATGTGAATGTATAAAATGTCATGATCATTTTCGATATTCATAAAAATGTATTTATTTAAGAAATATATCGTATACACTATAAGCCAGGAAAAACACGGGCTAGATTCTTAAGCTATATTTTTAACATGTTTAATAAAAACATTACCGTTCTTTTTATGTTTTAATTGGTATTAAGTCAAACAAAAAATTCCTGTTTTCAAGATTTTTCAATCTGGTTTTTTTTTAATACTTTTGAATACATAATTGTTCAAAAGTTCTTATCCAAAAAAGAAGTAATTATTTGCAAATAGAAATGACCTCCACAAAAAAAAAACGTTCTAATTTGCGAAAGTCCGGTTTTTTTTTGTAGTCTGACATGAGCGAAGGGTGTGTATATTTCTGTTATTTGTATGTATTATGTTGTGTATATACTTTATAAAAATGCTTTTAATTAACTACCAAAACTAAAAAATCTGAAAATAAATCGAACAAGAAAAGATTAGTATTATTTTTTTTAAGTTTTCTGAATTGAATAACTCAAAAGTTGTCAGTTATTTCACTGTACTTTGAACGTTTGAACGCATATATGTTCGCATATAGATAGATTTTGAATGCTTTGCAGCTGCTTAATGATAAGGAAAATCAATTCAAGCTCATTTGGACTTGCAATCGAAAACGCATCTTTGGATGCCAAAACAATTTGCCATAAATGCATTTTGATGCATGCAGCTACAAAATTCCACACAGCATCCATTAATTCTCGGACCTATTTTTACATTATTAGCCCAAGCAGCATCCATCAGTTGCAATCAGCTGCAATCAGTTGCATTCAACAGCATCTCTCTAGCTCTCAACCAGTTGCATTGCATGACTATTTCTGGGAATCTTTGAGGTCCAGAAAGCTGCAGTTGCTTTTATTGTTGTTGTTTTTGTTGTTTTGCTAATTACAATTACAACAACCGCAAAGGCAGCACGAAACCAAAACGAGAGCCATTGATTTTTCCTTAGCCGTCGAAGCCGTTTAAACAGTTTTTCCATTTTTGTCGCCGCCTGCAGCTTCGCCTTATTTGGTGTAAAAACTCAAAAGATTTTTCTTTCAAGAAAAATCCAATTTGTCTTCACAATGCCAGCAGAAAAAAAATTGCGTTTTTTTCCTTTTTGTCAATAATTGAAATTCCGTTGCGCTCGAAAAAACAAAACTCTACAGCCTCAGTTGGAACGTTTTTGTTGCTGCTTTTGTTGTTGTAGTTGTCGTTGTTGTCATTTTAGTCTCCAAGCGAATAAAATGCAAATGTCAACGTATCAATACCGAGCACAATTTTTGTTGCCTCAAAAAATGCTTTCAGTCAGCAGCTTTTGGTGCGGCCAACCTGTTAATATTTATTACCGTATATTTGTTGTTGCTTATGATAATTAACTGACACGGCGATCTCGTTTGTATGTTAACTACAAGTTAATTGTATACAAAATAAGTTGATCACAATCAAATACCAAAAATAAAACACAAAAATATAAAATATGTATACCCTGCAACCAGAAAAGGTGTTAAACAGGGCATTTTAAATTGGCGCAAATGTATAAACTACTCATCACTGAACATAGAAAGATTTATTTATAAACAAATAATTTGGTTAAATCTTTCTGTAGGTGTAAACGCGTGGGTCTAAAAGATAAGAGAGAGAGAGAGAGCAAGGTAGTGCAATATTTTGGTTCCTATGTTCCCTGTTTGCTTAAAGGGTATTCTTAAGTCTATCGCTCTAGATTTGCGCACTCTTGCTCAATTATGTACAATGCTTTAATATTGGGCGTATCAGTTTGTTAACGCTGCTTGGGGGTTATTTAATTAGCTGATAAGCAATAGTTCAATGAGCTCTTAAAATGTTAATGTTTAATTGATATAAAACAATGGGGGTTTAAAGATTGCGATCTACCAGATCGAAAATAGTATTTCAAATAAATGTGATTTCCATATAACACGTGTCCATGTCAGTTTTCTGGTTTTAATATCCAAAATGATCTGAAATTCCCATTAAAATAACATCTTATATTGGTTTTGGAAACCAACTCTTTGTAAACATTTGATCCAAAAAATCAAACAAAAATTGTAAATTTTTTTAATAAAGTAATCCTCTTAAATTAAGAAATTGGCGTCCTAATAAAAATATTTTAACATGTCGTCGTCTAATTTAATAATAATCGTGCTTTGCCAACTAAAAATAGCTAGACGTGGGCATTAAAAATTAAAATTCCATTGAAAATTTCTTGATAGTCACAATTGTAGCGCATCGCAACAACTAAATGCGATCAACGACATATTTGGCGCCACATTTGGTTGTTGTGCTTTCCAATGGGTGAAATATTGTTTATTTTTTTTTAATTTTTATTTAATTTTTTATTTTTTAACAATTTTTGAACATTTGTTGTGCAATTAATTATCCGCAATGCAAGTTTCTGACGCATTGGGCGATCATTTAGTAAATCTACCCACTTGCCCAGCGCTTGGACGCTCGTCCGTTATCTCGCACACATTCTCACATACTCTCTCTTTTCTGTTAATCTCATTATTTCTGTTATTGTGCTCAATAGCTATTCCAGCTTTGCCTCCATACGACGCGCTCCCGCTCTCTCTCTCTCGCTCGCTCGCTCTCTCTCTCTCTGTTTATAAGGCATTAATGACAAATGTATATATATATTTTTATTTTATTAACCCAAAAATGTGCCTTAGTGTTTATGTAGTTGGTATGGTTAAAGTATTTTGGCCGTGTTGTAGGCATTTTCATTCACAGTCAAATGCTTTTCGTTGCTGTTGTTTTTTTTTTTGTGTTTTGTGTTTTGTGTACATTGTATGTGTTATGTTATTATCATTAACTCGTGCTGTTGTTTGCTTGTTCGCACTCTCTGCTTCCTCTCAGCATCTGGCCGGCAAGTTCATTAACTTTTGTTTGAAGCGGCAGCGGGAGCAATAATTTGTCAAAAAATTTTGTCAGACATGCGATTTTTAAATTATGCTTTTGATTTGATTTTTCGATTTTTCGACAGTGCTTTTTCATTCTTCTATTTTTGTTTTTGCTTGCTGTATGTGTGTGTGTGTGTGTATGTCACTCAATTTTATTGACCTATATGGAGTGGATTATTGCGCGTATTTTTGCTATATCTATTTGGAGCCGAATGCGTCCGGTTGCTTAGCTATATTTGCCACATTTTCTGGTGGGTCTTGATTTTGATTAGCACTCAAAAAGTCAGTCTCCTCCCAACTTGTAGCCTAACTGACTTACTTGACTACCTGTTGTGCCGGTTTACTTACTTTTGGGGCTACCAGTTCCGTTTCAGCATCGTTTACCGCCTGACGTCAAAAATATCTGTTATAAAAAAAAAACAAAAAAACTAAATTAAAACAATAAAAAAGACTGAAATACAAAAAGTACCGGTTCAATATCATCGTCTGCGTATAAACTGACCGCGTGCATTTCATTTCCTAGTGCTTGTCTTTTAGCTAGTGTGTAATTTTCCATTTCCCGTACAGAGTTTACAATAGACAAGTGAAGATAATTATTCAGCTGCTGTAAAAGCAAACAAATTGGGAAATTGGTAGAAAATTCATTTCGGTTTTGTTTATTCTGCACGTTGTACAAGTAGGTTTTGCGTTTTTATGCACTTGCTTTATTAAAAAAAAAATAAACTAAGAACTTGAACTATTCAGACTGTGAAATAAGCTTAACATATGTTGATTTATGTATAAATATTTGAATTGGTTCTTATTTTTTTTTATAGACTTTTGATATTTTGTGGTGCATTTTAATATGTATTTATTCATTTGAACTGAAATTTTGCAAAAAACCTGTGCAACCTTTTGTATGCAAATTGGCTGAAATACTTCCGCTATGATTTATATTTCGGGGCTTGGCTTTAAAACCACTTGAACTTTTGAAATATAATAATAAGAAACTGAGTTTTAAACTAATTTTTTGCCTTTGTTTTCTTCTTCTTCTCTCTTTCAGGTACGTGTTCTATGCATTGATTTTGTTTTCAACCAATTTAACAAGCTCACAACAATTTTTTTGAGTAAGTTTAAACACATTTTGGTATTAATGTGCCTGCCCATAAAACTAGCTTTATAGCCCGGGTGGGCGAATCGATTTCCAGGTAGCGATATATAAATTAGCTTGCGCTGTCGAACAGATGTTTTCGTGATTAAAGATTCATCAATCTACGCGCTGCCAACGACCGAGCTGCATTAAGTTATCAACTAGTCGTTTACTTACTCGATGTGGGTTCTTTACAATAAAGATCTATTAGGAAATCAAGCTGTGGCAGAATAGAGACTCGACAAAGAAAGATTGACCTCAATGTTGCTAATGATGTTCAGTTTTTGAGAAATTTATTGTGCGGAATGTTGGTTATAACTTGATTGCAAAATTTAAAAAGCATGATGTATTGCTGAATGTGGAATGGGAACTAGTCGAATACTTTAATATTGAGTAATTTCGTTTATTAATAAGCCGCTGTTTACTTTTTGTAATTAAATACGCGAAAACAATTAAAAATTTCAATTTTCGTAAGACTTATATTCCACGCAAAAATTAAAAATAAATGAGTATAATAAACTTTATTTTCAATTAGGTTTTCTAGGGCCTTCGAAAGATAGATATGTTCAGCAACAGATTTTAAAAAGTCGAAACTAAAAATTCCTTACTTCAAATACATCAAGTACATACAAAAATTTAGTTTCTATTTGTGGTTAATTCTAACTTCTGGCAGTTTGAATTTCCGAATTTAATCAACTTTTTGCCAAAATATTTCAATTATTTTAGTTTTTTTATCCACACTTTCTATTGATGTTTTACCTCTAAAATTACTTTTCCGTTGCCATTAAAAATATGAACTATATTTTCTAAAAATCTATTTCAAACACAATCTGCCTTTTAGCAATCTTCTTAATTGTGGCTTTGATAATATCACAGTCAAGTTTCTGGTTTAGCAAACTTATGCTTAAATCAATTCTAGGTCAGTTTAGTCAATTTTACCGACTATCAAGCCAAAAATTATAACAAGTTACTGTTGCGGCTAACAATTTCCGTTAAACGCGTTTGAGCCGAGGCACTTAAAAAAAATGTTGCTGTCAAGGAAGTTGGTTATTTTCAGCCATGCCTCCTTTTCTACCTCTCTCTCTCTCTCTCTCTCTCTCTCTCTCTCTTTCGCTCTCTCTGTCTCTTTCTTTGATTTTCTCTATTCACTCAATCAATTGCCTTGGGCTGCGGTCTACTATTTAAAAGCGTATAAATTTTATTTCTAGCAAATAAATATCATAAAACGTTGACAGCCTTAGAGCGGCGAAAATGCATCTATCCGGGTTTTTCTGGCTTTCTTTTTAGCAGCTGAGCAAAGCCAAGTACAATAAGAAGAACGAAAAACTAGTTTATTTTCTACTTAATTTTTCTTCTTCATTTTTCTTTCCAATAGTTACTGAAACTCTCAGTGCACTACATACTTGGGCGAAAAACTTTTCTTAGCCTGGGCTGCGGTTTCTGCGCCACCAGCATCAGCACCAGCACCAACACCGGCAGCAACAGCAGCAGCAGCAGCAGCACCATCAGCCGCAGTTGCACCAGCAGCTGCGGCAGGAAAGTCTCGTATCATGTCAGTCAGTCTCTGGTCCATTCGTTTGGATCTGTCTGTCTAAAAGTTTTCCATCATAATCTACTTAACTTTTGCTGCAATCAATTGCTGTTGTTGCTGCTGCTGCTGCTGCTGTTGTTGTGTGTGTCGCCTCATTGCATTTGAATTGCCCAGCCTCTTCAGAGCACGGCTCCGCTCTCTGCTCTCACCCATATTTATGCAAGCTCTTTGTGTAGATACAATAGCCAAGAGCCAAGAGCGACGAGCGATACAGCCCGTTTCCAGTATTGCGTTAATAGAAAAGTTGTCAATGTTTTTCCGTAGATGTTGCGACTGCTTCTCGGCGTATGCGAACGGACGTGTCTGCCGCTAGTTCTTATCTTTAGATGTAACATTTTGCAGCATGCCGTTTGCATAGCTGCGCCTCCCTCCCTCCCTCCCTCCCTCCTTCCGTCCGTCCGTCAGTCCGTCTGTTCGTTCGTTCGTTCATTCTTTCAGCCTGCCAAGCTGTCCCACTGTCAATCAGCTACAGCTACAGAGTTCGGTACAAGTTTTGCTTTTGCACACACATAACCAAAGCAATACAGATACAATATCTTATGAATGCATTGAAGCGTAATTGCAGTTACCTCTCAAAGCTCTTTCGCTTGTTCGCTCTCCCTCCGACTTTTGGTCTCCTTATCTGTGATTTGTGCTCTCAACAAGCTCATTTTTATGGCATGTTGAGAGCACAATACAACATTTTCAAAATGTATCGAAAGTGCTTTACCCTAACAATGGCATCTATTGCTATATATAATATTTTACTTATTGCAACGTATGACATATATGTAGAGAGGTTGTCTGATTCGTACTTATACCAGCTTTTAGTACCAATATATACCAAATTATATCAATTTATAAGAGAGAAAAAAATATATATAAAATACCATACTATATATAAAATACCATATCATAAGGTCTTAATAATAATGTGTTATATGTATGAAAACTTAAATTATTAATTAACTGAATTGAGCTTACAGTCAAGTTTTATATCTAAGACACTAACATAACTAAAGTAGTTCAATTAATCAAATAGAGCTCAACTTAATTAAAGAAAATTCTCATTATTACTCGAAAATTCCACTCAAAGTATTGTCTTATTTAATCTATATAGCATTGATTATTGCAAAATGGATTACAAACTTTTTAATTTTTGTAGTGCATTTACGAAACCGTTTTTTTTTTTTTTTTTTTTTTGCACACAGTTTCTATTGAGCTAAGCTAGAATTGGATCTGGGACTGCGACTCCGGCCACGATTGGGGCTGGGCACAGGGGTCAAGCTTTTTGTCGAGGCGTGGGACGACCTGGCCCGCTTTGTACTTAGTTGCGGGCTCACCTATTTGGCCATGCCTGTGTATATAGATTTTATCTGTGGCTGCAGCTGCAGCAGTGTGCGTGTGTTTGTGTGTGTGTATTGCACATCTAGTTTTTCCAAATTGGCACATGCCTTCTCTCTCTCTCTTTCTCCATTTAGTCTGTGCACATGTTGAGATTTATTTGTTGGCTCAACGTTTGCTTAGCTGCTTTAGCTAATTGTTTTCTATAGTCATCGAAAACTGACGAAAAACTTTATATATATATATATATATGTATATATATATATATATATATATATATACGTATAAGTATCTAAGAGTACGAGTGCGAGTATCTTCGCTGCACAAGCATCTCGGTTGTGCACATAATTGTAATTGATAGTTTGACTTTTACACACACTCACACACACATACACTAACAGAGAGTCGTAGTCACTGTGCAATGTGCATAAGTTAAGGGCTTGTTTACGTGTCGTTGTTATTGATGCTGTTTGTTGCAGTTGTAATTGGATACTTAAAATGGGCCAAGCTGAGCCAAGGCCTCCATGCAGTCGTGTAACAATATATTGTGTAAATACGTGTGCATATCTGCTTTGAACTCTGATATTTTTGGTTATAGTGTAAGGCTTAAAGTGCTAGCGTATTGCACAGTCAATTCTACGTATACGTAATATCCGCTTAATATTACTCATACGCCAATTGCTACAAACTGCGTAGCAAGAGTGTGCAAGGGAGAGCGAAAGAGAGTGACCGAGAAAGAGACAGAGAGAGAGAGAGGAGAGCGGACTCTAAGTTATGCACATCTTAAATATAAAGTATCCAACAGTACGTTAAAAGTTCATTGTGCGTTGTCTACGCGTTTCTATCGTTAACTCAATCAAATGCTTAACTTTTTCTTTTATTTTATTGTTTTATATTTTGCTGGTTTTGTTTTATTTTGTTCGCTGCTGCCTTGGTGCGAATGTGCAGCGAAGTCGCCGTCGACAGCTGCGTTGGCAGATTGCGTGTGCTTTTCGTTTCGTTGGCTGCTTTTTGTTGTTGTTTTTTTACTTTTTTATTTTTATTTTTTTTGCTCAGTTTGCTTTTTGCCTTTTCATTTTGCGTATATCAAGCGTTCATTGCCCGCGTGCTCTGTGTGCCGCTGTCTCTGTTTTCTGTGCCGTACTTTCTGTTGCATTTTGATTTTTGTTTTATTTTTAACGCATACAATTTGTTTTTAATCTCTTTTTTTTTTTTGCTGCGATTCGCTTGGCATTTGTTTATGCTAAATGATTTGTCCGTTGTTTGCGAGTGCTGACTGTGGGCCGGTTGCGGGTGTCCGGGGCAATTGCACTGTGAACTCTGCGCGCTTGCTTCAGCTTTGCGTGTGTGTGTATGTGTGTATCTGTAACTCAAGGTCAATAAAGTGACCTTTCGGTGATTTATGCTTTGTTCTGTTGTGATTGAAACTTTAGCTATGCTGTAACCTTATGTTCGATTCCCTTATTTGTTTCTATTTCGGTACAAGCGTTTATTTATTTAGCCAAACACGTGCTTTGAGCAATTTTTTGAGTATATATACACTCATTCAATTATTGTTTAGATAAGAATTGACGCTCTACTTTGTTCTAGATCTTATATCGATATGATTATGTTGAGGTTATCGAAAGTGAATGTTGACGCCGATAAGGCAAACAATATACAAACTATTTTTAGCGCCATTCGATGCCATTTATTGTTGATTTCCATAAGGAGATCTAATTTTTTCTAAAGCTGATAATAATTTGTAATTGGAGTATGATAAAACTTGAATATGTTATTATATTTTATAAGTAATATGGTATAGCATATTTAACATATTTATTAATTAGTGTTGGAAACTAGTGTACATTTTAAAATTATAGCTCATATAAAATACTTAAAATGTAGTTAGTTTTTGTTCGGCCATTAATTATTTCCTTTCAATTGCTTTCCAGCACTTCTTATCGGACTTTTAGTTTGTTTGCTGTGACTAATCAATTAATAACCATCGAATAAATCACTTTCTTTTTGTTGACCTTTAATCAGCAGTCGCTCAACAGTGTAATTAGACATATGTATTCATAGGCTGTGCCCTATTACTACAAATTTATCGCTAACGCAATCAGAGTGCTAAATATTGATTCAATCGCTTAACAATCGTTGTACGCCATAACATAGAACATAACTACTACATTCACCGCCCGACACCCTCCATAAAGAGACCGTCAAGTGCTAATCTTGCCAACAGATTGCTTATCAATTTATAGACCAAGTCAACGGCGACGTCGTCGTTATTTGCTGTTAGGCCTATCGCAATGCATGCCGTGCATTTAATCAGTTTATAAAAGGCTATATGTGTAGGCATATCTATATGTATGCGTGTAGGGCTCTGGCTAAATGGCCCATGTCTTTATATACATTTACTGTAAATACTTTTGTGTTTATATGCACATATCTACCAGTTGCAACTGGCTGTAAACCTCACAGCTCAGGGCACCATTTTAGCAGCTTTAATTTTATTTCAGCTACAACAACACAACAAGAACAACAACAACAACAACCAGAAAAAGCTGTTTCACATTTTATTTTGCGCTATTTTTATTTACTTGTGCCATGCGTTTTGTTTTGCTTTGCTTTTGTTCAGTGTTTTAGTTGCTGTCTTTGCTGCTTTTTTTCTTTTTTTTTTTGCCGTTTTTGCCTTTTTGCATTTTTGCATTTTTACTTCAGCTTGCAAACTATTTTTGTTTACTATTTACTTTCGTGTCGCCGGCGGCGGCCGTGTTGTTGTTCTCTTCGCTGAGCTCTCCGGCCAGCGGGCCATGTGAATGCGGGCGGTGGAGAAGGGGGTATTTCTTTGCGCTTAATGCGTTGATTTCCCGACCTAGCCGGCGACAATATTTGTTGTGCACTCGAACGCAATGCCACTAGGAGCAGGAGAGAAGGCAGCGCCAGAGACAAAGGCCAATGGAAAGGCGCGGAACCCAATTCTCTTTGGGCTCTGCGCGGCTCTCCCTAGATTCCAGATCCGCAGCCTAGGCGTTTTGCGGTTGTCGCACAGTGGTACGCATACATACAGTTGACAGAAAAATATTAAGAAAAACTTAATAAAAAACTACAAAAAAATTGTTCCGATCAGTGGAAACTATTTGGAAAATTATATTTGTGTCGAAATAATATATTTTTCTGTACGGTCATCATACGATCTCTTCGAAGTTTTAAATTTTCATTCAAAAAAGAAAACTATAGTTCAATCGAATTGTTCATCTATATCTTTTCAACAAAAATTTCTAGAATATGTATATAGGAATATAGGAAGTCTTTTCTTTAAATGAGCACAAATTGCATCAACATTTGATTGCTGTAATATTTATTATTTATTTATTTATTAAACAAACTGGTAGATCATTAGAGAGACTGTTTTTTACTCTTTTCCTTTTCAAGAGCTAAACTTGTCGTGTCGCATAAATTTGATGATTTTTTTAAAGTCTAATGAAGTTTTCTTTGTACTTATTTGCGAATCTCTGAAAGTGAAATCCTAATATTTAGTTTGTATTTTTTGTGTAAATGATTTCTGAACAATTTTACAAACTTTCTTCCATTTGATTCAACTCTTTTGTCTTGTGACTTTACAACAGATTACATTTGATTTTCATTATTCAGTTTTCCATAACAAAGTTTCCCACGCTGTCTTTATTTATGTCCCAGCAATGACACCACTGTGCCATGTTCGCCATGCTAGCTTTACCCTTTCCCCTGTCTCCGTTCGCTGTCTGCGTGCACTGCCTTGCAGATAAGTTGTTGTTGCTGTTGCTGTTGTTGTCGTCGTTGCATGCCACTCGCAATGGCGCAAAAGTTCCTAGACCACTCCAAAAAAAAAAAAAAAAAAAATGCATAAAAAAAGAACACAAAATTTATATGCGCCGTCGCGCATGCAGTCGCCGTTGACGCGGGCAGCGCAGCTAGCGTCGAATGTTGACACGTACGGCAGCAACGTTGCCGCTGCCTCTGCCGCTGCCACTGCCGTCGCCGTCGCCGTCGCGCCTTGTATGGCTTTCAATGGCAGCAGATTATTAATATTGCAAATGTGTGTGCAGCAGCTGTGGGAGAGAAAGAGAGAGAAACGCGACGGCGGGCCTATAAATATGTTTTGGCATTAGGCCTAGGCCCGGGCTTCAGTTTATCTCTACTTCTCATTTTTATACTCTTGACAAACGTATTTTAATTTTGTCGCGAATATTACGTACTTTGCCTTTAGGAGGCATCTCTCGATTTATAGAGTATAAATTAAAACATATTTGTTTATTTTTGATCGGCATCAACCCTCGAAATAATAAAGTTTATCTATTATATTTTTGATCGTATGGAATTTATCATTTCTTGAAACATAATTTTTAATTTTTCATTTAAATAATATATTAAATATATGAAAAGAATGGCAGGTTAACTTTCTTTTAGGTATGTTCATTGACTGATCAACAAAAGTTTTTTTTTTGAGGTATTTACTACAGCTTGTTAGGGGTTTTTAAATTTCAGCAAACCACTTATAACTTAAATTTATATTGTCAAATTTGAGATTCTTTTGTGTTAACAAAAGAAAAAATTGCGCAATATGGGTATTCAAATATTGGCCATATTTTCATTATTTTTTTGTGGAAAATCTGTGTTGCTGCTGACTACTTCAAATAATTGCGAAAAACCGGGCGAGCGGCGGCGGTTGGCGAGCAACCTGTCTGGCAGCCGTAGGGCAACATCATTATCAAACTTAATTATGATTGGGGCTGTGGAGCAGCACAACGCACATTGCACTCTTGGCGGAGTATCTTCATCATCATTATCATCCACAACATCATTATCGCCATGGTCGTCGTCGCCGTCGTCTGCTCGACATGCGCTTTGTCTGTTGACTTCAACTGTGTGTGGATGCAACCATATAGTATGCTGCCTATATACATACATATATACATATATAAACATACTCCATGAACACTCCACTTAGTGTATACACTTGTATGTATGCATCTATATATATATATGTATATATATAACTATATGTACGTATTTGCAGTCTGTGTTGACTGCGCTTCAGAGCTGTGTATAGCAATTGAATATTTGCAAGAGATTTCCGTTCATTAAACCCGACAGCGAAAAGCAGAAAAGCAGCGGCAACAACAGCGCGGAGCAACGACTGTAGGCGGCCTTTGAGTGTCAGCCTCTCTCCCTCTCTATCTCTCTCTCTCCCTCTCTCTTTCTCTATGTTTCCGTCCCTGGTCTACCAGTTACGGACTGCGGCCCTCTGTTGTACCCGGGGCTAGCTTCTGGCTGCAGTGCCGATAATTTGTACTACGTAGTGCTTCGCATTTAATTTTCATCTTTTTTCTCTTTTTCTCGCATGCGGCACTGTGATTTCTGTTTGGGAGCTTCGCTATAATTAAATTCCTCTTTAAAGCTGCGCGGCATCGCCCTATCGCTCATATTTTATTTGATTTCTTTCCGCTAGTGCAAAATTTAATTAATGTGGGCGCTGAATTTGGTGGCACAAGAGTCTCGACGGCCTACGCCATGCAAGAAGAGTTTGAAAGTTTGGCTTATGAGCGCATCAAAAGTTTGTCTAGGTTCGGAAGAGCACTTATGTATAAAGTTGCTGTGGGTTGTAGAAGTCAATTTGAAAGTCGGCTTGCAGGATATCGCAGTATCATCGTGTGAAATATCGTTGAACAGAATGTTATAAAATGGTATATAGTGTATATATATTTGTAAGTTTACTTTGGTTTAGTTGCTATTTATGCTCCGTGTGTTTAAGTGTTTCAAATTTCAAATTTTTTTAATTAACGCACAAAGTTTGATTAGTATTATATATGATTACGTTATATTAGTATTTTTATATGAAATGATTTTTTTATTTTATATATATTATTTTATTATTTGTTTTGATAGTCAGCTTGTTTTTAGAGTTTTTAATTTAATATTAAAATAATACAGGGTATAAACGAAGTTTGGATCTTAAAAAAATATCGCATTTTTAATGCTTCTATTTTTCTTATTTAAAAATTAGTTTAACAGTTTGAAGACTTAAAACCTTGGGCTTCATTTGTTAAAAAAAATATATTTGGTATTCTTGAATGCGCAAAACTAATGAATATTTTAATTGATTTCTAGATATTTTGTCTAGCATTTTTTTTATGTATTAAGATCAGGTTAGGGTGCTTTTTAAATATTATTATTTCATACATTATTGCATAAATATATATAATAATAAAATATGTAAATAAATTTATCATTGAGAAGCTCGTTAAATTCTCCAATTCTTGACTTCATCGAATTTAAGTTTCTTTTATTTTGTTATTATTTCCAATACATTTTTTGCCGCTCGACTTGTGGCTCGTCAAACCTTTAGTTTTTTAGGTATTTTTTTTGGTTAGTTGCTCAACATTTTGTGGAGCATTTCAGTAGAACTTGAGTTGAAGCCGCAACTTACAGTCTGCCTACAGACTTCAAAGAAGAGCTAAGCTGGCCACGTGTGTGTGCGTGTGTGTGTGAGTGTGTGGGGAGCGGCTTCTGCCTAATGCAACTGCTATTTTACGTGGTGCGTTTACCTAGTGCTTGTCTCGCACTCTCTCTCTCTCTCTATCTCTTCCTCTCTCTCTCTCTTTTTTTTCTCTCTGTTTTATTCTCCGACTGTGCTGACCTGTGGCAAACTTCTTGCTGCTTCTAATTGCCGTGTTATTGTGTGCACATGTACATGCTCCAAGGGGCATGTGTTTCATGTTGCATGTAAGCAACTTGCTTTGCCTTCTAGTTTGTTGTGCTCGCAGCTCTCTTGCCGAGTTTATCATAATACCTTTGAAAGCATTTGCGGCAACGAACGAAACAACTTCTAAGCTGGCTTGAATGAATGACTAACTGAGTAAGTGAGTGACTGACATGTGGTCCATGTCCATGCGGCGGATGTATCTTCGTTTTTGGCTTGGTTTCGTTTCGTATTTGGTTGTTGGCAAGGTAAAATTGCACTGCTGGAAAAACATGTTTCTCCGACGCTCAAACCAATGTGGCAGTGAAAAACTCAAAAAAAAAAAACTGCATACACCCGTTGTAGATGATGATGATGAAGATGCTGACGATAATGATGATGATGATGATGGTGATAGCAAACAAGCACGCCAAGTTTTCAGCTTTTGTTGTAGTTATTTCCCCAGCCACCTTCAGCTCCTGCTCCTGGTCCAACTCGACTCTCTGCCTGGGTCGTCGTTATTCATAGAACATAGCGAACATGTTTGGCCATTTTCTTTACTGTCGGCTGGCGGCCTGTTTGGCCGCTTTTCTTTTCTCTGTGTTTTATGTTGTCGTGGCCTTTTCTTTTTTCCGCAGCAGCAGCAGCAGCAGCAGCAGCTTTACGGCATGCATTGATGCATTTTTCCTGCTAACAACCAGATGAGACAGGCACACACACTGCTCAAGAATGGCCAAAGGGGGCCGTACGGGTAGGAGTTGCTGGCCGGTTTTTGGGCTGGTTTTGAGTTGGCTGGCTTGTACTAAATATGCACTAAATGCTGTTTATTTCTCTATGCAACTCATGTGTGCATTCGGTTGTTGTTTGCTCTCGGTTGTTAGCCTTTTTCCTTGTTTCTTCTCCTTTTCTTCATAAGTTATAGCTCAATGACTCTTGCTAAAAGTGGCCACTTCAACATAAGACTTTTCTGGCAGACGAGCATTGCAATAAATGGCTATTATCTCAAATACAACTGTTATGAGGAAATGAGAGAGGTTAATGGTGTCACAGTCGTAGCCAATAAGTGGCAATATTTAAGCTTTCGTTCAGTTCACATTTTAAGCTATTTCTCAAGAATAATGTTTTCTGACTTTGTGTTCCCCAAGTTTAATGTGTACTTTAAGTATATTTTTTGGCTGAAAGCCACTTTTCACAAAATAAGTAGCTTCACATTGTAAACATTTTTCTTTTTACTTCTCATTTGCTGCGATTTAAAAACCTAACCAACAGCCCAGACAATGTAATTTTCCAAATGCGTTTTTCTCTTGTCAAAAATCAATTCGTTTCATATTTTCCAGCCCGAAAATTGTATTGCTGTTTCCAATACTCGTCTAAAGTTTGGCTGTCAATGTTGTGGAGTCGACTTTTGTTGCCGCTCTTGAAGCCAATTGTATGTGGTTTTCCTTTTGTTTCTGCATTTTTGGCTGTTGTGCAGTTTTATGTTCGGTTATAGTTTTGTTGTTTTTATTTGCAGTTTACAGGTTGCAGTTTATTTAGTTGCCTGAAAGTGTGCGAATTGTTTGAAATGTTGCTTGATAAACTTTCCAGTTTTGGCCTTAATTGGAATAGTTTTTGTTTAGTTGCATTTAAGTTTAAGGTTAAAGATTTTGTGCAGATATTTGGTAATATTTATAGAAAATATGCATTGTTCTGAAAATAGTTGTGAATGGAGTTTAAATTGAAGTTAATTTTTTTAAATTGTAATTTAAATACAATACTTTGCTGTGGAGGGGATAAATGTTTAGATTTGCGAGTAAGGCCCATATTTAACAAATTCCATTGGAAACGCCTTCCTCCGCGATTTACATTTATATTTATTAAGCTGAAACGTTTGCGTTTTCATTGTATTCAAGTATTTCCTCTCATCAAGCAACAATCATTTTAGATTATGCATCAAGTCCATTAAAGAGGTCATCACAACGGCATTTGGCATGTTCTACTTATGCTTTTAGCATCATCAACTTCACGTGTGCGTTATTTTGCCATCTTGCCATTTTTCAAGAGATTCATCAATCACAGATCTAAGTTGTTCCCCGAACAGTATCTGCCACTATCCGAGCATATCTCTAAACAGCTGAAGCTCTCAAAAAAGAAAAAATAATATGACGTAGTTCGCCCACTGCCCAACACAAACATAAAAGAAGAAAAGTACGAAGAAAAAGAAAAAAAAAGACTAGAATGCCTTCAACTCTCTTGTGTAGCTTCGAACAAAAGCATTTTAAGCATTTCGTTAACCGCTCGCTCAAGTTTCATTAAGCAGAAGCCAACTTTTAACTGGCCGAAAGGAAAAAATATAATACACAAAAAAAAAAGGAAATGAAAAAACCCCTACTTCACGCTGAACAAAAGGTGGCGTCGCCGTGCCCCAAAAGGCTTGTCCAGGCAATATGAAATGGCAGCACCCGTGCGGCTTTCATTATGACGAGGCCCCAGGAGCGGGCGCCTAAATGTGTGCTTTATTAAAATCTAATTTCTTATTTATGCAGCCAATTTTTCCGGCTGTTGTTGCTGCTGCTGCCGCTGCTGCTGCATGTAACTTAACGCGCGGCATTTTAATTAAATTTTTAAAAATTTATTTCAAGCCGCAAATGTTGAACTCACACAAACACAGTCAATTCAATTTTATACTTCTGCATTGCACTTTATGATTCTTCGTGTTAGTAAATGGCATTTTATATATGTATATATATTCATGTTGTTGTTGCCAATTTAATTGAAATTCCTTTGCTTGGCCTTTTCCTAATTATATTTTTGGCCCAACACAAATCCAATAAGCATTATGAGTTGCCGTTTGTTTTACCCCCACCAACTGTCGCCCACTCCAAAAACATACGACTTCTTTGCCAAAAATTTAATGTACTTGCTATATATTTTGAAAAGCCAGTGGGACATAGGCCAAAAATAGCACACACCGCTTTTGGCGGTGGGCTCCCTTAAACTTTATGGCCCTAACGACTGTCGCGCTAAATATGCCAGCCCCGGCTCTGCGTCCCGGCCTCGAGCGTCAGCTGCCCGCAGCGTGCCTTCAATAGGCAAAAATTTTGCCGCTTTATTGAATTAAAAATTGAAACTGCCTGGCAGGCAGGCGTCGGGGCGGGGGAGTTTGGTTGGAGCAGGGGCAAGTCCTGCGACTGCCACTGCTGCCTTTTGAGCGCTCACATTAAATTAATAAATTAAAATGGAAAGCACTTTGTTTTAGCACTCCAGAGCTGCTCTCGTTCTTGCTCCCTCTCTCTCTCTCTCTCTCTCTCCCCCACCTTTCTATCCTTCTTTCTGTATCTTATTCGCTCACTGATTCGCTGAAATTATTAATTTATGTCATTTAAGAATGTCATTTACTTTGCTTATGAACATTTTTAAATTAGCCGCGCGCACTCGATAAAAATGAAGTAAGCCCCGGTAAAAGAAAATCGTTTTCCAACGCCGTCTCATAATTGAACAGGCACCGTCACAGATGAGAAACTCTGAATCCTGTTTAGTGGCTTAGGTTTTGCGTCATTGGCGTTCGCACAATGGGAAAACTTTGGCACTACATTGGTATTTTTATTATGCGATAAATTTATTAGGGCTTGTCTTGTGCTTAGGCGATGATACATTTTACGATATCAGCTTTAACTTTGGCAATCATATAAATTCATCATGTTATTGTAACTATAATATACAAATTTTATGGCAATACAACAACCAAATTTATTTACTTGCTCGTATTTTAGTAGCTATGAAAATGTTGTGTTGACACACTTTATTAAATTATCATATGCAAATATGTGACTTTCTGAGAATGCAATTTTGTTTGTTTAATTGTTTAATCAAAAAGAAATTATACATATGTTTGTACATAAATTAAAAAGTTAATGATAAATACAATCAATTAAACTAACAATTTAAGGTTTACCTTTTAGTTGTCAAAAAAAAAAGAACACTAATGTATATATAACATTTGATTCATAGCTGTTCTTCTACACATAAACATTTAACCCTTTGTATGGCCGCATCTTAAATTCATTCATTCATTTTTTATTTTAACAAGGCTTTACTTAAAAATGTTCAGATGTGTTCAAGGGATTAAAAATAAATCGGTTTTGGTATTTACTTTATGCATCAATTTATTTGTTACAAATATCAGGTATCAAAATGTGCCTTGAGGACAAAATTCCGAAGTCACCAAATCGGCGGGAAAATTATTCTATTATTTGATATCTTCCAGATTCCAGGAAAAGTGTTTGGCTATTCGGGTATATATGTACGTACAAAGATATTCCAGTTTAAACGGAAGGTTGCAAACGTTTATAACTTAATTTTGCGTTAATATCTATCATACTTAAATTCCGTAATTTATATTTCTCATCCACTGTGCAAGCTGCAAGTTCCTTCGGGCAACGTCGACGTCTTCTTCGTCGCTGCTTCCTAATAGATTTTGTATTTTGATTGATTGCCTCGCTTATTCAATTGTTGTTCCCACCGCTGGCCCCGCAATTTAAGTTGCCTGAACGCCTTCTTCTTTTGCCTTCTGCGTTCTGCCTTCATCCAGCTCATGCTCGTTTTGCCACACAGTCGCGTCTGCTGGGCTTATGAAGCGTGTGATTGTTTTACTTAGAGCTGCTTATAAGTTGGCGACGCCTGGGCCCTGTGTTCGCTCAGCTCACGCTCACGCTCAGCTTTTCTGACAGGATTTAACTGCATTATTAGTTAAATCTGTAGTATAAATTTCAATATCGATGCGGCTGTTTCGAGGCGACAACCTAAATGAATTTTAATGCCTCTAAAGCGAGTTTCATATGCTGCCAGTCACCTTATTCTTTTTGTTGTTGTTGTTGTTGTTGCTTTGACGCGAAACCTTAGCAGTGTGTGCACACTGTGTGCAGCTGTCAAATACTTTTGATGCGCACTGTTGCATAAAAGCCGATCCATGTGTGCCCTACAATGAAAACGCAAAGCTCTCGCATTCTCTCGTTCTCTCTCTCTCTCTTTCTCTCTGGCTTTGTCTCTATTTTGGCCTTTCTCTCGGTGTACTGCAGCAGAGTTGCCATGTAAACTAATACACCAAAGCTTAAATGCATGCCACGCCCATCCACGCAATGCTTCTGGCCCCCTTTCACCCAATGGCATTTGACCAAAAATCTGTCGATGCCAGATACTCCACGTACATATATATGTATATATATGTGTGTGTGTGTGCACGTATTGGGGAATATTCGGCCTGAGCTTTGTTCGTCTAATGATACTCCCAAAGGGGCACCTTTTACCTTTTTGAGCTGAGGCTTATGAAGGCTGCAGGAGCAGAATGTTGCAATTTAGCTCCGGGTCAGTTTACCCTTATTGCGATTGCATGCAACGTGCATCAAAAGTATCGTGCAACAAACTAATTAACAGAGACTGTGTAATTTATGTGCTAGGCTTCATGGCCAAGTTAATTAGCTAATTTATAGAAGCTTGAACACGGTACTATAATTTAAGATTGCGGGACAGCTTTTGTGTGAAAGATGGCAAATAATTTTTGCGAAGCGGCCTTCTGGTAATATTAATAAATAATATATATAATATACTCTTTATACGATTCAGATATGAGCAATTATTTATAAATAATAATAAAAAAAATAAATAAAATTTGATAAGAATAATGCATTTAAAATTATATGTTATATACATAGCATATACTCCCAAGAAATAATGAGTTTTGTGTTTAGGTTCCTATAAGTTGAGCTTGGTATAAAACTAGTATAATTGATTTTTATTTAAAAGGATTTGAAACTATTAATAACTATTGCACAGGAGATTTAAATTTAATGACACAAAGGGTATTAAATGTAACTTCTTTTATTTAGACTCTATATTATATCCATTAGCTGTGACTATATTTGTATAAAGTATTTCCATTTTCCACAAAGTGTTTTTTTATGCTTGTTTCCATAGATCATGCGCATATTCAAAGGTTTTTTTTTGCGTCTGTCTTTTAAGCCAGCTCATAATCAGTTCAACGTCGGTGTAATATTCTTGTGAAATGCCTTTTAGTTTTACTTTTACAACGCACTGTTTATGCATTTCTTTTTCTATTAAGCCTTTACCTACATATCCACATACGATAGATGATATTGTTTTCTACAGACCTGCTTCAGACATCTTCCACACTAAAGATATGTATACTTACTAGTGTCGTATCTTAACAACTCGTTTGTGAAATTAACGCCAAAGCTACAGCTAAAACAAGAACAAACACTTTGCTGTGAAGTAAATGGGGGAAGCGTGCGGCGCGGGGGGTGGGGGCAAGGGGGTGCCTTTGATGATGATGGCAATGCCTCGGCAAATCGCATTTCATGCTCCGGCTTTATCGCTGGGTGCTAAAAAGGCGAATGCCCCCCGACTCGAGAAGCGAATAGGCATTAGGCAAAGGTAAGAATGTGACGGAGCGAGGTGTTTGGCAGGAGGGGGCGGGGCGGGGCGGGTGGTTAGCCGCTTGGTGTTGGCTGCTGGCCGTAATTTATGCGATTGCAACGGTGACTGCCGCTACTGCAACAACGAACAGCAACAGCGAACAACAACAACAACAATAGCAACAACGAACAACAACAAACAAACATGTCCGACCATATTTTCACTCTGTGTGTACTTTTTAATAAGATTTCTTCAAGCAGACGACGATGACGACGTCTCAAGACAGCTGTGTGTGTGTGTGTGTATATATACAGGTGTGTGTGTGTGTGTGTGTGTGTGTGTGTGTGTGTGTGCGTGTGCATCTTTGCTTGGCAACATTTGTAATGTTTCGTTGCATTTTGCAACGCGTCGTTGACGTCGGTGTTAATAAAGATTCACCCATCTAACCAAGCGGGGGGTTTCGGGCAACCCACTGGGCTGCTGCTGCTGCTGCTGCTGCTGCTGTTGCACCTGTGCTGGCGGGGGAGGTGGGGCTGCAATGGCGTCTGCATCGGTCCGTCTATGGGTGGCCTACTTAATTTATGAGACGCGAGAATTTGCTGCGCTGGCAAACAAACATCACGAAGACGGGGCAGCAGCAGCAGCAACCGTAGCATAGCGCAATTTGTAATTAGTGTAGGTACATGGCACAAAATCTGCTGCTAAAGAAAATGTATCCAACAGATACTTAACGCTCTAAGGCGGCAATGACGCCGACAACAACAGCAACAACAGCAACAACGACAACGACGACAGGGGCAACAAGAGCGACGACAACAGTTGCAATAATTATGGGATGCCAGGCGACATCATGTGATTGACCGCATTATAGGACAGACAAAGACCATCTGTAGAACTCATTAGAAAGTGCAAGAGAGAAAACAAGATGGCTATAAAAAGTAGGAGATTGGAAAATGGATATTCTCTATTTCATATTTTATACCGAGAGAAAAACGTTTGAATTTTGAACTTTAGTACAAAACTTTAATATTTAAGACAGTTTAAAAATGTATATTTGTTATTGTTATAAAAGTGTAAAAATATTTCTAACGCATTTTCTTGTTGGCTTCCTTTACTTTGAATTTATTTATATATCTGTTTCTCTCTCTCACCTTCACACCTGATCTTAATGAACGCTTGTTAAATTAATTGTAAACAATTTTAATTTTTTTTAATTACTAAAATAATTATTAAAACAACCCTTTAGCGACTTTTTATTTTTGAGTTTTTGTTTATAAACACTTCAAATCTCGGCTGGCTAAATTAATTTGCAATTAGGTCTGGCTTAGGTCCTGTCGTTTCAAAATTTGAGCTTTGTTCAATTAGAAATGGATTAAACAAGACAAACACCCAAATCCCACCAAAAATCTGAGGAGGCAACTAGAATATCGTGTGCTTAATAACTAAATTGTTGGATTAATAAATAAAGTTGTGTGTATGCATTATAAACGAGGTACAGACCGCACAATCACATACACACATAAAACACACACACACGCACATCCCCAGAGATGAAGTTTTGCCAGCAAGCAAAGCCAAAACTTTAGCTCAACAACAACAATATTCGCAGAGACGTCAAGAGCTTCGGACAGAACGTAAATCAACGTAACGACCCTTGGCTGGTGTTAAATTTTAATTTGATAAGCTCGCTCGAAATACTCACGCACACACAGTTACCTAGTAGTATATATATATATATATATATATATATATATATATATTTAAATAAATATGTATATAAACGTATATAAATGCAGCATTTACTTTTATATAACCCCAACATTTTTCCCTGCTTGCTTGGTATATATATTTTATATTTTCGAGTCATCAGATGCCTTTTGAGGATATTCTAATTAAATGTCACTTCATCTTTTTGTGTCTGTGACATTTAAGCATCAAAATATTTAGCATAGTTTGCCCCTCCGGCTTTGGCATTGTTATGAGCATCCTTTAATACACAAACACATGTCCATTCAGGACACTATATGACCACGTCATCATCTGAAATGACATAGATGAGCGCATAAAAGAATGAAATAGAATGGTATGAAAAACCTGTGCCTACACTTTGTCACTTTTTTGCCAGTTTTTTTTTTTTTTTTTTTGTCATCTTCTGTTTGTGTTCATTGCATTGTCTATGCCATTTGTGACATGTTTATTGTGTTGCTCTCTCACTGTAGTTCGGTCGCCTTCGCCCTGTCTGTGTGTGTGTGCCTTGTGTCATAATCCATAATCCTTCTGCTTTATTGTACATTTACATATCAGTCTGCCCTGGCAACGACTCGCCTTGTGGACCAGGCACATTTTTGACACTAAAACTCTATGAACTGCTGGTGTCGTGGTTGTTGTTGTTCTGTTGCTGTCGCTTTGTAACTGTTCTTTAGTAGTTCATAGGGGTTATCGCTTTTATCTTGCCATATATCTTGTGGGCAAAAAGTCTGCTGACACACAAAAAAGGGAACAAAAACACAACGTTGTTCGTAAAGAGACAATCAACGGCTTATGCTCAAAATAGAAATAAATGGAACAAAGTAAATTATTGCAAATATTCCAAATATTGAGAAAGACTCGTGCATTGATCCAAATTTTGCAACAATAAATAAATAAATGCAAAAGCAAAGTAAAATGTATATTTCCTTGAATTCTATTATTTTTTCTACACACAAACATTTGTTTGACTTCAAATAATTTAATGAATATTTGGTTTCTATTTTTTGTGAATTGAAATGAAATTCTGAGTTGAAGCATTTATACAGACTACATTTATATTCGACTTGGCAAAAGCTTGTTATTAAACGCATATAAGAACTAAGTCCATCTCGTCTTACGCACAAAATTCCCAATAATTGCTTTATCATCTTTGAGTGTTATTTTGTCATTGCCACGCCCACCCAATCAATGATGACAAGTCTCTAGCTCTTTGGCTAACGAAAAAAAAGTTACTTTCAATCTATTTGCAGATTCCAGCAATTTCATGTGCACGCCTTCATATACTATATAAAAAATATATATATATATATGTGTGTGTGTGTAGCTCAGTAATATGTGATAGGCAATTTTGGCCACACAAAAAATAAAAATGTATTTATATATAATAAATATATATATATAATATATATATATATATATATATATATATATATATATATATATATATATATATATATATATATATATATATATATATTGCGGTTATTACACACACAAAGCCGCCTGCGATCCAGAGTTGTCACTCCCACTTCCACTTGGCCGTTATAGTTTCCGCTTTTGTTACCATTGTCGCGAGCAGCAAACATAATTTTAATAGGTCATCATATTAAGGGATTTTGTGCAATTTGTCTGTATGGCAACATACGCACACACACACCCACACACACACATAGTGCTATAGTTTAGTTATTGTAGAAATGAATTGAGAGGAGGCTTTTGTGCTGTTTGTATTGATTGTGGAGGCTGTGTTGCCCTTGCTCTCTCCCTTTCTATCGTAGTCTCTCCCTCTCTGTTTCGGTTTCTCACACTCTCCCTCTCGTTCTAACTGGCTATGGCTCTGTTTGGTTATTGGCCATTTGCCACAAGCTGACATGTGCGTTTAATTGCGTTTCACTTATTTGACACAAAATTAATACAGCACTCGGAATTGGTGTGTGCGTATGGGTGTGTGTGTGGCTCTTTGTGTGTGCATTGAGGTGTTCGGTGTGCGGTCTTCTAAGAGAGCAGCAAGTCAAAGTTTCAGCAAACCCCTTCCGTTTATCCCCCGCCCTCCCACATAAGTATGCTATAATTTTGGGCATATGCCCATTGTTTCGGCAACAGCAATTATTATGGGCTGCCCTAATACTTGCTTTTGTATGTGTGGATAATTAAATATTTCTGCAACATTTGCGTTTTGGTTTGGAATTGATGGAAATGGCAGGAAAATGTTTTGTAACTGCCTATTAGAGGAATTTGTGGATTGTGTAAAGTTTTCATTATATTTACATTGCAATTACATCTTTGTTTGAGTCTACATAGAAACCAAACGTTAGCATTAGTAATTCATAAATGTTTTGGGAAAAAATACTTAAATTTAAATTTCAAAATAATGCTGTACAACAGGAGTCAGTAAAGCAATTACGTTAGATTAGATTTAACGATAATTTTACATTTTTAGGTTGCCAGTGAAAAACAATTTCGTTATATTAAATTACAACCAAGTATTCTTTTAAACCTTTATTGCGGATATCCTAGTTACTGTACTGTAATACGATAAGCTTATAAATTGTTCCTTCAATTTTCAGTACACATCTTTAATTTAGCAGCTGTATTGTGAGGATTGCAGATGGGCGGAAATTTTTACAACGACCACGTAAAAAAAGAACCTATGTCGTTTAAAACCTTCTAAAGTGAAAAGAAAATCGTTGCCTTTGGGGCCAGTTGGTAAACATAAATCAAATTATGTGCACGGCAAACGCCCTGCTATAAAATCTGCCCAAATGTTATTAAGTGCGGCCCAGGGACATTCATCAGTCCGTGGACGCCTTGTTGACCACTTGGGTTTGGGCTTTCCAGCCAAGTATTTTATGTTATTAATATTAATATTATTATGTGCACAAAGTTGTTGTTCTGTTTTAAGTGAGTGTGCGTGTGTGTGTGTCTGTGTGTGTGTCCGCTCGTAATTATGTACTTTAATGAGTTTTCCCTTTGAACGCCCCCTTAGGGCTGGCACTCTGGTCCAGTAACAGCTGCAAATGTGTCAGGTGTCGGCCGTTGGGCTTATAAAAACACTCAGAAGCAGCCAGCCAGAGGGCCAGCAGCCAGCTGAATTGCACATGTGCATAATTAATTTTAAAAATTAATTTTCATCGTGTTAATTTTGCCTAGAACTTTAACTACATCTGCCTGAATGGGCTGAAGGTGGTGCTAAAATGCCAATGAAACGAGCCGAAAGTGCTCATAAAACTTTTCATTAAAGAAAACAATTTTAAGAGCACAAGAAAAGTGCCAGTTATTTTCAGTTTATAGATTTTACTTTTATAAAAATCTTTTTTAATCGTATTTAAGCAACTTCAAGCATTTAGTGCATTAATTTGTTTTCAAATGCTTTCAAAGCTGTGTTGTGTGCTTGAAAATTCCCTGAAAATGTAAAGTAAATAATTATTTTTTGGAACGTGTTAAATTTTGGAAGAGCTCGTTCAACGTTTTCACACGCACATTCAATTTGGCCAGTGTCATTGATAGAACTTAAAAGTGAGAATTTACTGCGAAGTTTCGCCCATTTTCCTTTTCGGGCAATTAAGATGCGTTAATCAGCATTGCGCGCACACGTGTTGAGTAATGTAAGTAAACTTAAAAACTCTGGCTGATTGGATTTCTGTTGAGCGCAAAAAACCCACTCAAACAAAAAAAAAAAAGAAAAGCGAAAAAAAACTGCTGCACGGAAAAAAGAAAAAGCTTGCACTAAAATGACGAAGTTTGAATACACTTGCGAGCATATTAATTAAATTGCTTTCATGTTTTTATTTGAGAGTTGGAGGTATAGTAATACGATCTAGTTATTTATAAGTCATTGCTTAAAAACTGAGCGAGTTGTCCAAATAAACGGATGTGACTATCTGTTTTCGATTCTAGTTTGAAATGTATTTAATTTCTCACACGTTTCGCAACAATATTAAATAACCCTCTGTGAGTGTATAAAAATAGAATTATGCGCCGTGTGTGTGGGGATTATAATGATGAAAGTAATGATAATGATGTTGGTTCTGACGATGATGATGAGACGGTTTCCGCAACACCGACACCTGCCTTTTGATATGAGTTTGACTTTGCGCCTGCTGGTACTGGTGGTGCCATTGGTGGTGGTAGTGGTGGTGCTGGTGGTGGTGCTGGTGCTGGTGGTGGTGCTGGTGCTGGTGGTGGTGGTGGTGGTGGTGGTGTGTTGGTGGTGTTTGGAGACGACAACTTGACATGAGAGTGTTGTGCTGCTGACTAGAAAATGGCATTTTAGGCAGAGTGAAAGCAGCCACCCGACAGCGTTCCGGCTGGCGGTAGTCGTCTGCACTTGATGTTTGTTTTTCCTTGCCTGCCATAAACGGGAAAACTCCGCACGTCTATGTATGACTACGACGAAAATTGACGTATAAAGTCAACGCCGCCGTCAACAAAAGTCTTTCAACGCATGACAGCATTTTTAAGGCAGAGATGTCAGCGTTTCTCTCCATCCATCCGTCCATCCATCCATCCATCCCTCCATCTATCCATCCATTCATCCATCCATCCAGCCAGCCATCAAACAGCATCATATGACCCCCGTGTGTGTCTCACGTAAAGCATTTAGCATTTATTGTGCCGCTTCATGAATTTCTTTTTTTTTCTTCCTTTTATTTGTGAGACCAAAAAAATTCAATTGGTTTTCTTTTGCCGTAGCCAAGACAATGTGTGGAAACACAATATAAGGAAAAGGTGTAATATCAAATGGCAACAAAATTATGATGATGCCACAATGCTGTGCGCCATGAAGCAGGCAACAGTTTTTGAGTGTGTCATAACTTTATTAGAGCCTGACATATTTCGGTGGCATTAAGTACTGAACTAAAAGTTGTGCCCAAGATTGCGCCGAGGGTGTAATAAACTAAAGCTGGGTGCCAGCTGTCATGTTATATATACAAAATCTTATGTTTGGCCTAATCGATGTTTATAGCGTCCAGAAAACGAAAATTTAATTCATGGTCGCTCGTTAAATAACTTTTTCCCCAATCTGGGAATTGTTTCAAAATTAACATTTGAATTTTTAACGTAAAAAATTAGCTTTCAATTTGACATTTGAATTTCTAAAAATTGTTTTAGTTTGTAATTCCTGTTTTTTAACTCTTTTAAATTATTTTATTCTGAGTTTAAGCGAGGCTAATTTTAATTTCTTCTATTTAAATTTTTTTTACTTGACGCTTTATACCTTTAAGTAAGAGATTTGTTTCTCAGCCTCCATGCTAAGATCTGAAGTTATCTTTCCAAGAAAATCTTATACATTTCTATGCAAAATGCACATTTTCCAGGAAAAGCCCGCATATGCGATTCATTTTCTTTGCCATCTTGATGGAAAAAGAGAGAGAGAAAAAAAAGACATAAAACAGCTCTTGCATTATATCTTGATGATTTGTGGCGCTGTTTTTCTCATTGCCAGGAAATTAGAGAATTGGCACACGCACACACACACACACACACTTGGAGAGTTTGCCTGAACAATTGTGCTGTGTGGAAAGCTAAAAGAAATTAGAAAGCAAACCGGTTGCCAGTCAGACTTGGCATTTATATGCGAGTTAATTAAAAGAAAACTAGTTACGACTATGCGTTGCCTTTTTAAAGTTTTTGCACCCAGCAAGAAAGTCATTAAAAGCTGATGCCAAATGCGCACATACAGTGCGTATGATTGATAATGAGTCGGCAGCAACTCAAGCTGAAGTTGAAGGTGAAGCAGAAACAGGCTTCCTCCCAGCCGCCGGCGGGTCGTAGACTCAATGCCAATGCGGAGCCGAAGCCGACAGAACTTCGGCTGAGATGTTTTCATCTGGGGTTGCGTCGCAGCATGCAATGCTAAGAATTTACAATGCTTGTAACGGAACTTATTATTTCATTGCCCTCGCCGCTGCCCGTCGCCCGCCGCCCAAATGCCGCCTGCTGGCAATCCGTGTCTGGCAGCCGCTGGCTTGCCACAGCAGCTCCCAGCATGCGGCAGGCAGGCAGGCAGGAGGCAAACCGCCGACCGACAACTTCAGGCTGCCAAGCTCCAAGCTGTCGTCTTTAGCGTATTCTGGTCATGTGTTGTGTGCTGCCTCGTGACGACCTCCGGTTCACACTCCCACAGACAGTCGACAATCTAATAGTTTGATATTTAGATGTGTGTCGGAATCAAACCGTTTCTCCGTCGGGTTGCCTTTTATTTCTTCTTCATTTTTTCTTCTTTTTATTGTACAATTGTCATACCTGTGCCGCAATTCACATTTTTATAGGAACATTGAAAATACTTGTACGCCAGCTGGGAATGGTATTTTGTGGCAGATATGTTAGTTCAAATGTGAAATATGCAAGCAATTGGTTTAGTTTGGCATTCCTAATTTGCTTTATTTGCGATTGTCACTGGGACCTTATGATGAATTCACAAACTTGTGACATGCTGCCAAAAAGTTTTTTTTTTTGTTCCTGTAGTTTTGCCCAGTGATAGATGAATGTTGGATATGTATATGTTGCGGAATAAATTATGAACACCCCGAACAAGTAAAACATTTCCCATGTTTGCACAAATGTCTGGCAGTTGGGGTCCAGGTAGGCATACAATATGAATGCCTTAGCCGAAAACTGAGGTTAAAGTTATTTTGATGGTTTTGCAATGTCCAGAAAGTGATTTCTTAAATTTGGGCAGATGTGCAAGGAGAACATTTCCATGAATGAATATATGATTGCCATAAGCAATAAATAAATCATTTAACTACTGCAACTACATTCTATTTGACTTGTTTAATATCGAAATAATGATGAGAAAATTTTAAATATTTTCAAATTTATAATTTTAGGGCCAAAACATAAATGTTCTGCTCTACATTAGATTGCCTTAAAGTTGTTCAAGTGAGTTCCATTAGCTAGGAGCAGCCTTTCTGCTGAGAGAGTGCCACAAGCTGTGGCACTAGTTATTGTCACACCTGGACAGCACTACAGATTTGCATATTTGCAAACAAACATGGAAATATTCATGTAAATAATTGGGCGTGGCAGCTGGCGAGACTGGCTATCATTTACTGCCTTGTTGTTGTTGAACGAGTATCATGTCAAAGTAAAGTGCACGCGGGTAGCCAAATTATGCGCATTTATTTATTCGCTAATGCTTTTTACATTTTGCGACCCGCATAAGTTTTCGCGACAAGCTCCCCGGGCCAGGTTCTGGAGACAGGCAACATCGACTTTATGCTATCTCTAGGCTGAGTTGCCGTTACATGGGGAATTAGTGCGCATAATTTCATAAGCAACAGCAAACACAACAACCAGAGCTGGGAAAGTTGTTGGCAGCCATCGCGTTGGCCTGCGCAAATATTTTGGAGCGCTGCTTCCCCCCACCCCCTTACCCAAAGCAGCTCCTTTGGGAAATGTTTTCATTTCTGCTGCTGCTGCTGCTGCTTCTGGCAGTGGCAAAACATTCAGAATCATATGCGAAGTCTGCATATAAAGCTATGCTGGGAATTTGCTGTGCTCTTACACGAAAAAGTAAGCGAATGAATAAAAAAAATTATATATATATATGAAAAAAAAAAGAACTGAAATAACGTTGTATATTGTATGCTGTATATCTGTACTAAATTGCACATGAAGTGATTTCGAGCGTAAGAAATGCCTTGGCGGTTGGGGCAGCGGCAAGGGGCAAGCCATCGATACTGTGTATGTGTCCCAACCGTACGGTGGAATATGCATATAAAAACTTGGCGCAGTTTCAAAGTTGTGTACAAGCGACGCTGCAGGAAAAAAATATTTAAAAAAAAAAATTCCATATCGAAATTACAACAACGAAGAGACTGGCGTTATGATGAACGAGCCGCGCTGAGACTTGTTGTAGTTGTTGTTGTTGTTGTTGGAATCTCTCGTTCGAGAAAATGCCGGAAGCCAGAAAAATGCCTCGAAAGTTGACTTGAGTCAAGTTGAGTTGACTGAAGAGCAATTTGATTAAATGCATTGCGGGCATTTCGCAAAATAAATTAGCTAATTTCAAGATATATTTCGAGTGCTCAAGAATTTCAAGTGCGTAAATTTATCGCAACTAATTTAAAATTTCTTTTCTTTCTCTTTGCAGTGCATAAACTAAATACAAACGCTAAGCAACAGTATTTTTGCTCAACATTAAAATAATACTAAGAGTACATACATAATAATAATTCTATGCAAAATCTATAGCAGTGATTATATGTTGCATTTCTGAAACACAAGAAAAACCAAAAAGATCAAAACATTAACATAAAACCACAAGAGACGAAGATTCAAAGAACGCAGCGAGCTTAAGCCAATAAAAACGTAGTACGACTAGTAAAAGACACCACCAATTTAATTTGAGAAGAAACTAAAAAAAAACAAAATACTAAAAACTATAAGAAAAAAAACATAAATTATTAGCCAAAATCTAATAGATGTCTGTGTGCATTATATTTTGATCATATATGAACAATATATTGTACGTATAGCATAAAACAAGTATATTTACAATTTTAGCCATATATCGCAGCTAAAAGACAAACAGTTGAAAAATATAAATAACAAAAAATAAAAACAACAAAAATCGCAAATTAATTATTTGAAGATACTTTTAATATAAAAGACAAAGCACAGAGCGCGCGTAATATAAAACAAAAAGAAAATGGAGGACAATAACACAAGCAGCAGTGCGAGCGGTGCGCCCATCAAACTCGAGGATCCATCGGTGACACTCACAATAAGGCTGATTATGCAAGGAAAGGTAAGTCAGACGTGAATATGCATTATAATCCCACTCCTGCCAATAAATAGGCAACATGAATAAGCTGTGTATCTTACTTAATTGCCGATAGCTGTATTGGTATTGTAAAGCTATTGTGGGTATTATAAACCTGTGACAAAGGAGTTCTTAGGCATCACGTCTCGAAAGTCAACGAGATTTACTTAAGTCAGGCATAGGTCTTCAAGCTTCACATAATTTGTATAGCTATTAAGTAACATGCATGATTAGAAATTTGTATTGTAAACTCGAATATTGTGTTACTTATTAGACTCTCACGTACAAGATACAATATAAAGATACGCTTGAATGTCTATGCAAAATTCTTACAGCTTTGTCAGTCCCGAATCCTAAGCTGAGAGCGTGAACAGGTTTTGGCCAATCCGCAAAAAAAAAATAAAAACGTCAACACTCATATTCACATCTTATCCTTAGCGGAATTCTAATACATTTTAAATTTGAAATTGAAAGAAGAACAAAATTCAGCCGTATTAAACGTGAAAGCCGTCATGCGCGCCATTGAGTTATGTCGTTTTAAATATTTATAGACATTTTCTGAAACCTTTTTGGATCAATAAAATGTTGTATAAAGAAAACAAAACACACACACATATACAAAAAAAAAATAAATAAAAGGCAGCAGGTAAAAAGTAATTAATATAATAAATTGATGCGTGCATTTTTTATGCAAATTTAAATTAAACACGCCACACTTCACGCATTGTTATAAACTGAAGAAGAACGACTGCACGAATATAAATGCGTTGCACAATATATATATATGGGAATACGAGAAAATAAAAATATTTAAAGCCATAAAATGCGAAGTAAGCATTGGCTATTAAATAATCATTACTACTCGCAAATATGAGTAATAAAAAAAAGAACACATCAATAAATGACATAAACATAAAAACAGAAACGCAGCCGAACACAGCGGTAGATATCATATAGGTAGTATATACAGGGACAAAAGTATAAATGCACATACATAAATACCAACCCGTTCGACCAGATAAAGAAATGAATAAATATTCATAATGCAAAGTACTCGTATATCATGCATAATTAACTGTTCATAACAAGTGAAAGATTACCAAATGCTGGGAAAGAAATGCAAATATTAAATAATAATTCAGGACCATAGTTGTTCAATCAATTAATGAGGTAAAAATCATAAATAAAATATACGTATGATATATAATTCCAACAAATATGTAAAACATAAATATTCTTACTCAATTTTCAATTTTATTTATTGATTCGCTTTATTCTTTGAATTCCTTGCCCATTTCAATTTTTAATTAATTAACTATTGATTTTTGTGTGTAATGTTTTAAAATCGTATGCGATGTAATTTTCGAACTTACAAGCTTACAAGCCTGATTATGCTAAGTTCATGCTAATAATTTTTAAGCATATATGTTAACAAGAACTAAGTTAACCGTCATATATGTATATATTCGAATGTGAGCTGCGTATAAACTGGTATCTGTGCAATTGTAGGCTTTTTTTCAAAATCCAAACACTAATCCCTATTAAAACAGCTGAAATCACGCTAAAACTCTGTAAATATTTGCTTATTTGTTTAATGAGAGTCAACATTCATTAACAACACTTATTAAAAACAGCATTAGCTACAGTTACAAAAAACAAAAACAATGAACAAATGAAGAGCTTTGAAAAGCTGTCTGGCAACTCCGCAACGTCGGCTTTGTTGCTTTAGTCAAATAATGAGATGTTGCCTGGCCAGCAGCTAGCTGTTGAGTGGGCAAAAGGCGCGTGCTGAGCCGTCCAAAGCCTTTTAGCCAAAGCTGTCGTTTATCGCGACTCTCATTACTTAAAAGCCGCTTTGCAGCGGCTTACATTGCATGTGCATGGGTGGATTTTTAAGTGTGACCAGACTTTGCTTGAAATATATATATGTATTTATATATATACATATATATGTATGTGTATGTATGCGGCCATGTTATTGGCTGCAGTTGTTGCCAACTTATGTGTGCACTGAGAGGCAGCGACAGGTGCAACAGCAGCAGATAAGGCGACAGAGCGACGCACCGGCAAATACAGGGTGCCAAAGGCCGGGTGAGCGAGGGCCGGTGGGCGGGGCCGAGTTTTACACATTACATGATGTGTAGTTGAAAATTGGCAAAATGGCAAAAATATCTGCAGACAATTTATAATAAAAATAGCAACAGACAGACGGACGGACAGACATAGAGACAGCAAACAACAACGCAATGGCAACATTTTTTCTTTCTTTGCATTGGGGAAGCTGCGGAAAGTGGTCCGAGGTTCGATCAACGGCGGTATCCGTGAATAATTGCGCACTTTTCGGCCCAAGCTGAACAGCTACGCAAAACTAAAATTAAATATTTGCATATGTAAATGTAAATTGTAAAAATTGTTGCTCATTTTGCATTATTTTTGTTTTATTTTTATTTATTTTTTTTTTTTGTATTTTGCATTTATTTTATTTTTGGCTACATTTCGATTTCTTCGATTTGTTCATTTTATTTTATTCGCGCTGCCCAAGGATTCAGGCAATAAATTCTCAAGACACTTTGAACAGCGCCGACTGCTGCCTGCTGTCCCCTGCAGCTCGCCCCCCTTGGGCCACCCGGCTTTGTATATTGGTCTTTTGATCGATAGTTATAGATTAGCGTGATTTATGACCCGCCGCCAACGTCGCTGTTGGCTGAGTTGACAAATCCACTCGCACACACACACACATTCGCTCGCAAACGAACATGCATATATGTATGTGCAGAATATGTAAATATATTTTAAGCGCAATGCAAATCAAGTGGCAAATAACAAAAAAAAAAAATAAAGTAAATTTTCAATTGACATGAACGTTGAGCGTTGAATGTGAGCAAACAACATCCGTGTTGACTTGTTTAATTGAGCATGAAATTAAGGGATTTCTATGTATACCCTGTACCCATAGACTGGCAGCAAGAGTATTAGAAAGTTGTGCAAATATTTCTAGCCAACAGAGGAGGCAAATATAGATAATGCAACTTTTGGGACCTGCATAGAGGGTAATTCTTAGCCAACAACTCTCGACTGCTTTGTTTATATTAGAATTCCGGGTATTAATAATATGTTGGGTTTGCCATACGTATTAATGTACATAAGACTTGAGGTAGGTCAGAACGTTCTTGCTTATAAGAGAAGAGCGCGTTGAAACTCGCAATGAATTATAAAATTCTGTTTAAAGCGCATTAATCAATGCAATTTAGCATTAATTTCTATTAAATGCATATCATTAATCAGCTCCCAGCTCGGAAGTCAACAAGAATACTTTATTGAATAGGTGACTCACATACATACATACATATACTAAAAGCAGATTAACAATATACTTCATTATAATTTCTCCATTTTTATCTTTGATATTTCTATCACATAAACATTCGGTTTCTTTTAGATTCGTTTAAAAGGGGTTGAGATAATACATATTTGCTGTAAACATTGAAAGTCGAATTAAGTTTTCTACGTAAAAACCATATGGGTTTCAAGTTTAGTCAAGCCAAACATAATTCTAGGAAACAAGCTGCTCTGAATTCCGGAGTATTCAAGATCAATAAAGCATAAAATCAGCACTCATGGTATTTAATGGTAAACAGTTTTAAGATATTTGTTCGTCAACTATTGCATATACATATTATGTAAGTCAGCTGAGTAAAAACATTTTGTTAGAGTGCACAAATAAATCGGTTAATTATAATTAGACAAGCGCCTGTAAAATATTGCGCATTGAACACAAAATTCACGTTGAGATGCTGCATTCTGCTACTCTATGCAATTTCACTAATTAAAAATGCATGATTCAAAAATAACAAGTACTACAAAAAGCAACAACAGCAACAACAACAACATCAACAGAAAATACGTAGACGTCTGACAATTGCAAAATACTCGATAATTCTGGGCGAGAGTGCAACCCACTTTTGGCTTGGTTTCTATGCAATTTGCAACCGACTGCCAAGAAGCAACAGCAACAACAACAGCAACAGCAACTGCAACAACGGGCAGAAAGAAGAACAAGCAAGCGAAATACCAAACCTAAACAACAAAAAAGTGCAGTTTTTTCATGTTTTTTTTTTCTTTTTCTAGCTTTTTAATTTTTACATTTTTGCTTGAGTAAATTTTCTTTTTGTTGGTCTTGTCATAAATTAATTAGCTGCGTCACGACTTTACGTCCAACTCCGGTTTGACTCATTCGGCATCTGTCGTTGACTTTCACACAAAAGTGCAAACAATTGCAAGCCATGTTAACCATTGAAAAAAAAATATATATAAATATATAAAAAATAATAAGCTCCAGCTAATTAGAGATGCAAAATGCCTGCAACATGTGGCCTTGACATGCACTCAGCTGCATTCGCCCATAAATCTTGGGCACTCGCATAAATCCGAATATTGGCAACTGAGTTTTATACGCTCCGTGCTTGTATTTCTGATTTTAATTATAATGGGTATTGTTTATCACTTCAATGCAATGCATACGACTAAGATTTATGGAGTTGGTTGGCACATTTCAGTTCACAAAGCCTTAATTAAAACTTTAATTGTTTAATACTTGATAACAGCTCACTGATACATCAAGCAATTCAATTTTTTTATTTTATGTAAAATATTTAAGCTGCTTTTTAAGAACTTTTTATTTCAAAAGGATTTATTCATTTAATTTTATATAATTTTTTTTGCTGATCTGAGTATATAGCAAGGCATATTATAAATATATGTAAGCTTTTTAACTTAGTATAAATTAATTACAAAGCTCAGTTAGTAAAATTTAAGGACTCTTTATTTAAAAAAATGTAATTACATTTTATATGATTTATTTGCAAATCTAAGCATATAGCAAAACATCAGATTTTATGTAAATCGAGTCCAAAAACATCAATTAATTTTAAACTCTTAACAGATTTCTAAGCTAGCATATTTTTCTAGTCTTACCTAAAAATTCGCCTTAACGATCCAATTGTGCTATTTATTTTTGCAAACTGTTCTGAAACACATTACCAACAACAACAAACAACTTTGTTCACCCTCCAGCGGCTAATTATGTTTTGGACATTATCAAGCTGTAGCTTTTGTAGGGGCCAGACAAAACTTACAAAACTTGAACAGATTGTCTAATATTCTGAAGCGAGCGCAACATTTTGATAGCCCATTTATCAAGCGAGCAACTCGCGCAAAGCATGTGACCATCATAAAGAAAAGAGAGTATAATAACATGGAAGAAGCAGAAGAATCAGCCACAACAACAAGTATAAAACGCATTAAGAAGACCAAAGAATGGACGGTGCTAATTGTGCCGCAACAAAAGAAACAAAGAGACCCGAGAGCCACACAATTTTGATGTTAGTAGAGCAGCGGCAAGAACAACAAGAAGAAGACAAAGTCGAAAAAGTGGCAGCTTAGCACAGACAACAACCAACGAAAAAAATAATAAAAATTTAATAAATATGTACATACATATATACATATATATATACATATATATATATATAGTCATGCTGAGCGTGCAATTTTCAGCTGCTGCGTTGGTGGAAACTGTTGAATTTTTTTGCCTTAGAATTTCTGTGTTAATGCGACGGCGTTGAAAATTCTTCAAAATATAAAAAAAACCAAATAAATGCATTGTCTGCTACAGCAAAAAAAAAACTACAAATTTCCAAACCGTGAGAACCATTTATGGCGACCGTGCCAGTCGCTCAAGAAAAATTGCAAGAAAAACTTTGTTAAAAATGGTTGGAAAATGCAATGCGACAACTGTTGGTGGCAGGGGGCGGTTGGGGCACAGTACAACATGTGTGTGCTGCTGCCGCTTGTTGCACAAACTACTGTTGCTGCTGCCGCACACATGTCTGTGCAATGCGTTGGTCCACCCTTCACTCGCCTCTTTCACCTCGCTCCCCTTTAACCGTTTTAATAAATCATGCTGCACATTTGTCGCGCAGCATTTCTGTAGTCTGCGTGTGTGTGTGTGTGTGTGTGAAAGTGTGTGTATTTCAGCTGCTGCTCCTGGCACTCGAAATGAAAACAGAAAAGTGCAAACTGTACAATTAAATAATTTACAATTTGCCAGGGCAAAACAACAGCAATTACAATTTTTCACAAGTCGCAGCAAGTGGCATTTTTAATTTGATTAAATACAAGACTCTTCGCACCGTTTTTAATTGGCTTGCAGTGAAAAGCAAGTGGAAATGCTTTGTGTATTGAATAGGTTGCCTTGCACAAATATATATATGGATGCTGTTTAATTATGTTTTTTGAAAAATATTGTACTTGGTACTTTAAAGGGACCTTCATAAGTGGTAGTTGTTGGTAGTTGTTTATAATAAAGAGTCTTTCTTCTATTGAATTCGAATTCCTTTAAAACCGTAAGCTAATAACTTTCAGCTTTTCGAAAACCCCAATTTGCTATTGTTGAAGTCAGAAAACCTGATGTGTTTACACTGGACCACAGAAATGTTCACAATATTTCCTTTTAGGCTTTTGTCCATTTCGCTTCCATGCATATTTTACAATACAACGCAACACAATACACGCACACAAATGCACATAGAGACAACAACAACAACAACAAAACCAAATGAATTGCAAATTTTGAATTCACAACCGCAAAAGTGAATTTTTGCATACAAATCGATGCATGGATGGTAAAATTGGAAGTGCAAAAATTTAGCATTTAATTGCTGGGATGAAAAAGGGCCAAAAATGTTGAGAAGCATTTACGTGCATGTGAACGGAGAGGCGGGATTTGTCAAGGCATTTAGTCTGGAAAATGCAATCAAGTGAAAGTGCAAAAATTGTCCATTGTATTCGAGTATTCAATGTCTTGCGTTTATCGCTTGACCCACACAGATTTATGCAAATTGCGTAAGCTTCTAAGCCGCAAATGGCAATTGAATTGCAAGAGTATGAACGTGGGACGTGGGATCTACGGGCGGGAGATGAGGTAGCGGCATCATTTTGACCACGTTATTAATGATGATGAGCGTACGTCGCTAATGAGCAGCACATCAGACTTAATAGCCAATGGTCTAGGCCACTTCAAATATAAGAAGCGCACTGAGTACGCGCGTGTGTGTGTGTGTGTGTATGTGTGCGTGTGTGCGTGTTTGTACGGGCACTTATGCAAGAGAGGCCGCTATAAATTACAGAGCGCCATCAAAATTTGTCTTAAGTGCAGACAGGCATAAGAACGCAATTCATAGACGCATAGGCCATAATCATGCTAATAATAATGGCAATTCCTTCTGACATTTGTGTCTAATAAATATTTCGGCCATTTAGCTCGGACCATGGGCATAAATATTGCACTAGAAGATGGCCCGAAATGAGAAACGGTTCACAAAAGCAGCCAAAAACATTTTGTACACTAGTTCAGCGGGGGGTTGGGGCTATATTATACTTATCATACTTATATTGTTTTGCTTGCCTCTGCATTTTGTGAAAGACTGGCAAAATGCCCAAAGTACTTATGTACCTTGCATTTTCTGTGTGCATGTGTGCGTGTCTGCGGCAATGGATTATCATTTAGAAATTAAGATAAACATAGCGACAGATACGTAAAAGGCACCTTTTGAAGGTTACCACAGATTTTAATGCTAAAACCGACATATGCAAATCTTGAAATTATTCAAAATTCTCCAAAAGATTTGACTTAATGATGACAAAAACGTTTTGGCAACTTTGCCATGTAAAAACGTTAATAATTAAAAAAAAGAAAAGCTCTCACTAACAGTTGTGCCGAAAACAAAGCAAAGGAGAAACCCAAATGACAAATCTGGAACATATCTTTTTCCTATATTTTTGCTGTCCAAGTTAATATATTTATAAAAATATTAGGTTACATTTTTGGGTCGTTTCTTGCCATTAGCGATTTCTATAAAAAATGATTATGTCGATTATGTCGCTGGTAATTAGAAGTAAATGTTATTTGCAATGAACAAAAACGCATTTACATAAACAAAATATTTTGATCGTATTAGGTAATAGCAATCAATGTCAGTTGTTGGTGTTTACTTTATTACGTAAATTTATGAGCTGTCATTGAAGAGGTTAAAATGATTTTAATGAGACTTTGTCAATCTTTGTGCGAAACCCAAGCTCAACTTGTTATCAACTTTTATTGATATAATTTCAAATAAGTGTCTTGCATTTATTCTTTATGAATTCCATTTAAAATTCAGTTTTAATTAATGCCGTCAACAAAACACCATTTTCCATTGCCAAAACAAGATAAAAAGAACATGGAGCAAAACTATTTTGGCAAAACTAAAATTTCAGCACGTTTTCATAGATACACGACTGTAGCTGACAGCTGCTATGTAATTAATGTGATTTGTTTCTCTCTCACTCTATATAAAAAAAAATTTTTTTTTATTGATTTGTGTGCAAAACTTGTTCAAGTTTCAGTGAGTAGCAAAATTGTTTCAATACTTTTGCTGGGCTGCCAATTAGAGTTGCCTGGAATACTCCCATGTATTTTATTTTTATCTTTTGTATATACAAAAAAATATCCACGCTTGCGGCTGTGTCAGTTATTTACAATCAATTAAAACGCGTAAAACGCGTTGCCCGCAAATTTCATTACGCCCGACAGTATGTACGACAGTTTCTGCATGTGGCTTGTGCCGTAAAAGGGGGCGGGCTTTGGGTTTTGGTTTGCATGTGATTCGCTTTCTGTGTCACTTAAATATGCAAAAGTAGTTACACACACACACACTTACACACATGGTATAATATCACTTAACATTTAATCGAATTTGCACATGGACGCCGACCAATAGAAAACGAAAAAAAGAAAACCGCGAGTTTATTGACTAAATAAAATGTTAGACTAGTCAACACTCTGGAAAAATATTGAGCCCTGAGTGCTACATTTAAGTTTAAGATGTCCTTTAAACTATATATTTCATATTCATACTAAACATATCATGAAAAGAAAGGTACGTTAGCTGGTAGTAAAAGCGTAAGTTTAGTAACATACATATGTTTTATTTTTCTTTTACGAATAAAAAGGAACTAAAGAATCCGTCAGAATAACATAAGAAAATATATTACTTTTTGGTATTATTTAAAAATAACTTTGATTATTATAAGTTGACTATCGTTTGTTATTCGGGAGAATATGAAGTAAAATACTAATGCATGTATTATGTTTATCTTTACAGGAAGTTGGTAGTATTATTGGTAAAAAGGGTGAAATTGTCAACAGATTTCGCGAAGAGGTGCGTACCTATAAAAGCAATTAATAAAGTTAAATGCGTATATAAAAGTAAATACTTATTTATCCCAATAATCTTTACAGTCTGGTGCCAAAATTAACATTTCGGATGGCTCATGCCCGGAACGCATTGTAACGGTATCTGGCACAACAAGCGCAATCTTCTCGGCATTTACGCTAATTACAAAGAAATTTGAAGAGGTATGTGTGCGCTAGATTGAAACGGTTGCAAGACAAGGCGATTGCATAATACAATAATTGATACAAAAAATACAAAAAATAAAACACAAACGAGTACGCAATAGAATCGCATTCCATGCGATTGGCGAGAGAAAGTCGTGGTTCAAGAACTATATGCTCATAGTGTTTATTGTACTCAATACTCGAAATTAGCTCACGCTTCACATTACTAACTTGAAACCCGTTTCAGTGGTGCTCGCAGTTCAATGATGTTGGCAAAGTTGGTAAAACTCAAATACCCATTCGATTGATTGTGCCCGCCAGTCAATGTGGATCGTTAATTGGTATGTGCATGGGCAAGAATATATATCAGCCAAAATGTGAACTCATTAACCCTGTCTCTTGTCTATTCTGTGCCGTTTCTTCTGTGACACTCAGGCAAGAGTGGCTCAAAGATAAAGGAAATACGCCAAACCACAGGCTGCTCCATACAGGTGGCCAGTGAAATGTTGCCAAACTCCACGGAGCGTGCGGTTACTTTGAGTGGCAGCGCTGAGCAGATCACCCAATGCATCTATCAGATATGTCTTGTCATGTTGGAGGTAAGCTACAAAATTCACTAAAAAGTGAACAGACTTTGACTAGAAAGGCTTTACTCATAAAAACTTAATGCAAATAATTGAAATTACTCTAAATGAGTAATTTCTTTTATTTTTAAACTCTTTAGTTGTACTCTTTTCTTATGTTCAACAAGTTCTGTTTGCTTTTAAACGCATCTTTTATTTAAAATAATTAAAAATGATCAAAAAATACAACAAACACATTTTTTATTTCTTTCAAACAGTCGCCGCCACGTGGTGCTACCATACCATATCGACCAAAGCCCCAAGTAACTGGCCCAGTTATCTTGGCTAATGGACAGGCCTTTACCATACAGGGCAACTATGCGGTGCCCACACAAGAGGTACGTGCACAGTGCCTACAAAATAGCATATGGCTAGGCTTAGCAGTGTTGTAAGACGTAATCGAAAGATCAAGTATAACGCCGCATTCTATAGCTAGTTCTATACCTATGTCTATCTCTATCTCTCTATATATATTTTAACTGATCCTTAAAATATCGTAATCCAATTACATTATTTTATTGCCATTTTTCATAAGCTAAATAACAAGTTTTTGTTGTCTATACTATATTATATACCTATATGATTTTGCCTTAATTTATTTTTGATTTACCTCTGTGCGCGTCTAGCAACATTCTGTTTGCCTCGACTCTTCTTTTAACTCTGATATTGATAATATTGATTTTTTGAGTTTTATATCATTTCTTTATATGCCTATCTATGTGTATAAATACCTAAACAAAACATGAGTCTTTAGTTTGTGTATCTACTCTAATTATTATTATGCCCAATACGTTTAATGCTCGTTTAGAAAACCCGGTTATGATTTGCACCTCTCTCTATCTCTACTTCTCAATCTTTGTAATCCACAACCTTTTATTGAACACCCCTTGAACCTGGACAGCTGCTGTTCAAAGCCGAAACCGATTTGTGACCCTCTATTTGCAGTTTTGAAATGTCCCAAAGGATCTTCAGTTGGTTTCAATTTGCATTGTACCTAAACTGTTGATGCTCCTTGTCCATTTACCAAACGTTGTTTACCGTTTCTTTGCGTTCATACACACACATATATATATATATTTATATATATTGTACCGTTGAAACCCAGCCATAAGAATATCTCCATTTTCAAATGTCCCAAGGTGGCCCCTCCAAAAATCAAAGAACTAATATTGATCATTTACAGCAGCAAATACAAATTGATTGATTAATTGATACATACATTTATAATATTTTAAAATAAATTTTTACATATTTTTTTGTGTTTTTTTTTAGTTTCTTTCGCACTCTCTTCTCTCAGGTTGAGCTTGTAATGAGAGTGTGCGCTCTCTCGATTTCGTCGAGTGCGGCGTCGTATCTGTTTTTTGGGGGCGGCCGCACTTTTGGGATCTTTTGATTTTAGGGTACTACATTGCGCGGCTGCTCACCGAGTAACCGAGTGAGTTAGTGCGGGGGCTTCACTACTCTCGCTCCTACATAAGTGTGTTCTCTCATCTCTCTGTTGTAATCGAAACGAGGGCTCGAGTGCAGCGTGTGGAGAAGTATGTTCAAACTACACTAGCTCTATAATATAATCCAACAAATAATTTATACCTCATATATAAACAACACAACAACAAACAATCAAAACCAATTTAAACTCCTTTTGAGTGCGATAAGAAAAGCAACCAATACAAAAACAAAAAAACAAAAGAAAAAACTAATAGTACTGAGCATTAAAAACAACCCACAATTAAAACAACTTTTTCTCTATTTATCCTACTTTTTTTTCGTATATATACTTAATACTCTTAATTTTGTGTAGTAAATACTTACAACAGACTTTGAAATGTTTAGTTCATTTGCCAAACTACAAATCCATTTACGAACAATTTTAATCAAGTACAAAGTTCACCACAGCAACAACAACCAACCAACAAAAACAACAACAATAATAATTAATGCAACAGCAACAAAAATCAGCAGAAATTCTGATACCTTAGATGAGTTATAAATGCATATATGTGTATTCGTATATTATCCACCATATAACATAAAAAACAACAACAACAACAACAACAATGCAATTAGCAACTGCAACAACATACTGTTCAAAAATCGTCCTGCCCGAGCCCTCACATCACTCAACTCAACTCTGTCCGTTTATGAACGTATATATACTTAGTGCATTTGAATCTAAGTATATATATCTAAATTGTTTAATCCCAGCCCGAAATTCAATTTTGTGCTCTGTAAAACAGCACAAACAACAACAACTAGAAATTCAGTCCTTTAAGCCCTCGCCAGCCATTGTTCCAAACAAAAGTGTCAAACTAAACCAAAAGTTTTTGTTGTCACATCAAATTCAATTAATGTCCGCAAACAAAAACAATAATTCAAAATAGTTGTATCATCTATTGCGCTCTCTCAACAACTCGCTCTCTATATCTTACTCTCTCTCTCTCTCTCGCTCCGTCCCTGGTTATTGTCGGTGTTGGTTATTTATTTTTTTATCATAATGCGGCGTGTAGTGTTGAATGAGTTAACCCAGTCAAATGTCGCTATCCGCCAGTTGTCAATTAGGTACACATTGCGTACAATATTGAATGAATTTTATGGCTGCTGTACCGGTTTGGTACATTTGTACCAAGAACCTGACTTGATGCTTTGGTACGTTCTAATGCCCCTCCTGTACGATTGGCACTCTTTTGTGTACTCAGTGTAGCTTACTGTAAATTCAATTTGTTATGGTACAGAAATTGATAAATATGTACCTTCATAAAATTTAATGGAAATGTTCGGCTTTTGGGTACTACTTGACAACTATCTGTGGCCTTGCGCTAATTTGTTGACCTTCTCTCTTAAGTAATTTTAGTCTCCACCCACGATTTGCGTACCTTTTGTTCCCAAGTGCCCTGGTACCAGAATCCAGATCCAAGTCTCTTGCATTTTCCTTTGTCACTTCGTTCTTTTAGTTGTTATCATTTGTTTTTGAGAAAAACACCCAAGTCTCATATCATTTATGAAAAAACCCCATCGTCTGCCTCGTTTACACCAAAACTCTGCACACTGTTATTTTATCTCTCGCTTCCTTCAAAAGCTTTTTCAATGTCCTAACGAACGAGAACTATGCAAGCTTTCAACTAAAATACTATAGCGAAATATATTTGATAAGCTTTCTATTTAAATTATATAAAAAAAATTATCTAGATCAAAATTTATTTTTGGTAAATCATTTTTGTTCTTCTACTTTTTTCATCTTTGGAAACTTTTGCAAAACAAAACAAAAAAAAACAAAAATAAAAAAAATTAACTTTCCACACACACAAAACCGAAAACTGATACCAAAACGTACAAACAAACAAAAAATGAATTAAAAAACAAAACCATTAGACCTGTCCAGTATTTCCACTTGCCTTGGCTACCGGTGGTCTACATGCTGGTATTTCAGGCTTAGCGGATCCTTTGTTAAAGGGGGCACATTTACCAGGAGCGGTACCAGCACACCACCATCACCTACAGCAAATGCCCGATGTGAGTTTTGATTGATCCGAAAATAACAAACAAAAATACCAAAAACAAAAAAAATAAAAACATAGTACAAGCCACAACAACAACACAACTTGGACCACAAAATCAAAAAAAAAAAAACCTAAAAGTCGAGCCTGAGAGCCGAGACAGCATTTGATTCTTTTTGGCATGTGTTGCTGTATTCGGATTGTACCCTGTAGCTGTACATCCAACCCGGTCTGTATGAACCCTATATTGACCGTGCCCCCGTTCGCCGCCCCGCCCCCTTTCCTAGTTGTATTTGTGCATTGCTGTTTGTTGTTACTCGTATCGCATATTCCCCCTAGCCCCGTAGTTGTTTCCCCCGGTTACCCACAATATCGTCTGTGTTTTGTAGTTTGTGTTCTTGTAGTTACCTTTACTACCTTTGCCATTTCTTTTACGATCCCAGCGCTGCAACTGTGGTCAGGCCACATTTCAATAACATTAACGTTGTGTGTCCCCATGCTGGTCCTCTCCTCTCCCCCAGTTCCCCAAGCAACTGTTGGACCACAAAGTTGTTGCGGGTTATTTTTGTTTTTTTTTCCATTTTTTTTTTTGTTTTCTTTTCTTTTTGTGTTTTTAGTTGAGCCGCACTAAAAATCCGACAACTCGGGGGACCCCGAGAACCCATCAAATGCATTTTTATGTCGCAAGAGTTGCAGTATAATTTGTGAATTGTTTCAACTTGCTGTTGTGTGAGACCCAAGATATGTTTATTTAATATGCCAAACGCGACTTTCTATGACGAGTTTGTGACCCCATAACAAAAACCCACAAAGCCCAACCCCCACCCACCCCAACCAACACCCACCAGCCCACTCTTGTTATTGAGTTGCAAGTTCATTTCGATTTGAAAGAGAAGTACACAGAAAATATATTTTCATACAGCAAAGCAGAGCGAGCGCATGTTTTATTTGTTTATGCATTAGATAAATATTTGATTTAAAATTTTCAAAAAAGCAAAAACAACAGACACCCGCATACACACGTGTACATATATGTATATATTAATATATGTATATGTATACCACACACAGAGAGACACGTAAACATTTCATATTAATATTTTATGATTTTTTTCATTCCTCTTTTATGTTTCACAGTATTTATCCCTAGTTCTATTGGTCTGTGCTGCATTTTACATATCTATATGCAGTACATATGTGCAACATTCAACATTCATTATTTGCAAATCTTGCATTGATTTGATTAATTTCTAAAGTCCTAGTTTCCTCTAGCTCACATATATATATATAAATATATATATATATATATATGTATGTGTATGTGTATAATATACACACTATGTATGTTGTATATAATGCATATATCTATGTACAGGTTGTATGTGAGTGTATCTGTGTGTTATTTGCTGTAGGTGTTGGGGACGTAAAACTTTCAATACCTATGAATATGCAAGTCCTTGAAAAATCGAACAAAAAAGTTTTTGGGTTAGAGCTGGGCTATAAATTTACATGCGTATGTTGGTAACTGATTTGAATAGAACTTGGTTGCACAACTAGTATGAAAATTTAAAGACGAACAGTTTGCAATACAGGAAAATTTAATGTGTAGAAGCATTATCAATAAAGGGTATTCATAGATCGGCTTGTATATTGTATATATGAGAAATTATTATCCATCTGTAGTATATGACAGAGATGACAGCTATTAAATAGATCAAAACTATATTTTTTTTATTACTAATCCAATTTTAAATGGAAAAATCTTGTTGAGTTTTGTTCAGAATTGCAAAATAATATCGATTGGTATTTAAATATTTATTTAATTGCAATTGGTAAACTGAACAAACCATTAAGGCATTAGAATAAAATCCCCAAACATCCGGGTAGATTTTACAGAATCTGTCTATTTGTCAATTTTCATACTGTTGTTAATTTCCTTAAACGTCAAAGCTACAAACACGCAAATGTAATTGTAATTTTAATGTTTTTAGTCTATGGCTTTGTATAAAGTTTCCCATATTAAAATATAATTACAACGTTTTACTGTGTAGTATTTTGAAAACCAGACTCGTAAATCAACAATAAACTCGTTTCCTCACAAAGAACACAAACCGTAAAACAACAATTACTTCATTAGCAAATGCCACAGCATACTCATATATCCTTATTTTAAACAATGCCAAATCCACACACACACACACACACTCACACACAAACATACATACATCCATACAAATGCTATTTGAAATGTTTTTCTAACCTGTAAAAAATGTGAATAATGTTTGTCTGGTATGTAATCAAAATTGTTCTTGTTTTGCTTTTGCTTTTGCATTTTCAATATTAAGTTTAAATACTAAATTTAAGTTCTTGCGTTTTATTGTTAATATCTTTCTAGTTTCGAGCTTTGATTTTTTTTTCTCGTTAATTCGTATTTTTTATGGTTTTTTCTGCGTTATACTGTTTTTGAAAGCCATACGCGCGTTGTGTTGTGTCTCCCGATCCCATACGAAAAGATAATATATACTTATATCTATATGTATAAAATCCAAAACCAACAATGAAAGACTAATATGTGCCCATATATACTACCTATCTCAAGAACATGCTCATAAAATAACAACTTAATTTGATCAATGCGAATAAAGTTTTAATGTTGAGTTGCCTTCCAACAGGTTGCCAAGAATCCGTTGGCCAGTTTGGCTGCCCTGGGCCTGGCCGGCATGACGCCAGCCAGCACCGGCGGCATTAATCATACAGGTAAGTCGCTGCTGCTCTTTGAGATTATGCGAATGTGAATATTGTGTGCTAAAAATCGATGCTTTCGCCCTGGCCCTTTGCAGCTCTGGCTGCCTTGGCAGGTTCGCAGCTGCGTACGGCCAATGCGAATCGGGCACAGCAGCAGCAGCACGAGATGACAGTTTCAAACGATTTGATTGGCTGCATCATTGGCAAGGGCGGTACCAAAATCGCCGAAATACGTCAGATCTCCGGCGCTATGATACGCATCTCCAACTGCGAGGAGCGCGAGGGCGGCAATACCGATCGCACCATCACCATAAGCGGTAATCCGGATTCGGTGGCATTGGCCCAATACTTAATCAACATGAGGTGAGTGCCGGCACTTAACGCCATTTTTCTACTTGTATATCATCTGTGTGTTTGTGTGTGTGTGTGTTTGTCTCTGTGTGTGTGTGTGTGTGTGTGTGTGTGTGTGCGTGCGTGCATGTATGTGTTGTCTAACAAATTTTGTCGAATTGATTTGCAAATTGACAAAGTTAGAAAAGAAGGTCTAAGGAGGTCGTCGGTCGTATCGGTCTCTCAGTATTATTAGCCATACTCGTATATGTAGAGTCTGGGGCAGCGCGTTCAAAAAGTTGTAATCTTAAGCATAATCTCGAACTATACTCTAGTTTATAAGTCGTAAGCCTGCATTCAGCACCTAACTGCTTTTTTTTTTCGTATGTAGTTCCGAAATGTACTGAAATGTAACGCACAATTTCATGCATAGACAAAAAACTTAAATAACCTCAGCACCAGAAAACTCTAAACTCTAGCATTACATACATTTCTTTTTACACCTTTAATTCTATATATAAATATATAAAACTTAGCATCTAGTCTACCTATGTATGTATATATACAAAAGTCCCAGCTCAGCAGGCATTTCGAGCAGCATTTTCGAGGAGGAGGAGGAGGAGGAGCAGGAGCAGTATGGACAGCACCAACAAAAACTACGTCACGCGTCGCACTCTCGCATATACAAAAAAAAAAAGAGAAAAAAAACGCAACTGGAACTGAAACAATTGGTACTTCAAAAAAGAAACTGCAGTTCAACCCATCAGCAAAACCTAAAAAAACAACAACAACAAATAAATACTATGCTCCTCTCTCCCCAACCCGCAATAACTTAAAACTTAACCAAAAATCCCACCAAAATAAAGTTCAATCCTCCAAAAAAAAACTCTTAAAAACTGTTTCGGTCAAGTCCAACTATAAGAAAATAATCAAGTTTTCTACTCCTACCATCCAAAAAAAAAGAATTTGAACGCCGCTCCCACCAACAATAAACCAAACATAGCGCCCAAAAGTTCTCTCCAGAACTTTGCTATTTATCCGTTTACTCCGTACCGTTCCTCCACACAAAAACCTCCTTAACCTTTTTTGCATAACAAAACACTAAAGCAATTCAAAAAAAAAAAAAATGACCAACTCAATTCCACAAAATCACCAAAAAAAAAAAAAAGAAAAAACTGTTTTGAATACCTAAAAGAAAAACGAAAAAAAAACAATATCCCATAAGTTCCTTTCTCTTTCTTTCTGTCTCTATCTATCTCTCTGTGTACCTCATCCACAGCGTTGAACTGCAGAAGGCCAATCTTCAGGATCAGGCAGCACAAAATGGCACTGCAGCCCTAACAGCAGCTGTTGGTGGTGTTGCTGCTGGTGCTACAACAACAACAGCAGCGGCGGCGGCGGCTGCAGCGGCCGCAGCGGCAGCAGCTGCTGGCGGTGTCAATGGCAACAGCTGTTTGACCGTGGCCCTGACTGGCAGCGCCAGCAGCGGCAGCAGCAACAACAACAACAACAACAGCGCCAGCAGCAACAACAGCAGCAGCTCGGCCAGCAGCAATGGCAGCAGCAGCGCCTCCAATTACGCCACCAATGGCAGCCAGAACAACAACAACAACAATAGCAGCAGCAACAACAACAATAGCAACAACGGCAACAACAACAGCAGCAGCAGCACCAACAACGGCGCTAGCAACGCCTCAGCTCTGGGCATCAATTCCACAGCCGCAGCAGCGGCTGCTCTAGGCGGCAGCCCATTGGCCTCGGCCCTACAGCTGTTGGCCAAGCCGGGCACCCTCACGGCCCTGTCGAATCTGAGCGCCTTGGATTTGCTCGGCCTGACATCGCTGGGCAACAATGGCAACAGCACGCCCGGCGGACCGCCGGTACAGACCACGGGCGTCAATCGTGCCAAGGGCCACTATGCGACCTCACGCTTCCGGCAGCATCAGACCGAGACAGGCGGCGAGTCGGAAAAGGCGCGCAACAAGTTTAATCCCTACTAGGGGTAGGCCAAATACCAGCAGTAGAGAGCCGGCGGTCCAGTCACGACAGGCTGGTTGCCCGAAAGTATACCCAAGAAATATAAAAGCGATCATCATTTGCTAATAGTCGAGTAGTTGTAGCTTTTTCTAGTTCTTAACAAGTTAATAGTGTTGCGACAGCTTTAGAGTTTACTGTTCTTGAAGAATGTTGCTCTACGAACAGATCAAGTAAAAATAATAATATAAAAAAACAAAAATATTTAAGTGTACAATTTGTAAAAGTATTTAAAATTTGAAGACAATTTTTATAACCTAGTTGAAGGCCCAATTGCAACAGTATCCAACATAGTTTATAGTTAAGGCAATATTGCTTATGTCTTTCAATGCCGCAATATTTATCAATGGTTTTTTGAGGAAGAAGAAAAGAAGCAAAAAATTAGAAAAGTGAAGAAAACAAGTACATAAGACTGTCAAATACGGCAGCTATTTAAGCATATATTATACCTAATTGGATTTGATCAAGCACTTGAACAATATTGTGTTTCGAATATAGCGACAAGAAACAAAAAAAAAAAAAAAAAAAAAGAACTTAAAAATTAAATTAGCCCAAGTATTGTAATCAAACTTTGACCAAGTGAAATGCAGCGTAAGGACCCTTCTCCTAGTAGGTGTTGTAGATTTTTGCCCTTATCCCTTTTTTATAGTTACATTAACAAACCTATCGTACATTATAGAATTTGCCAAATTTTAGCGCATCCTTAGGAAGAAAAAGAGAAGTTAGAAAGTATAGTTTGTGAATCGCTTTCTATCGAATATCGATAACAGGTAGCAGTATACATGCAAACTAAATATACATACATATATTTAGCACACACAATATTATGCACGCCCCCTCACATTCACTGTAACATATATTAACTTCATCTAATCCCCGATCCTAGACATTCTCCAATATCTATATGAGTAATTATTCATATTTTCTCTAACTAGCAACTAAGCACTATATGTATTTTAAGTATAATCCCCCTCAGCCATGTGTCGAGTAAAAAATGGAAGAAAAACAAAAACTTCTTTAAGAAGTTGTACGAAAATTAAAAAAAAAAACTAAAAATTCCAATGCATTGTGCTCAAAAGAATTTGGCACAACGAATTTTATGGACCAATTCGCTCTTATTGACGCAATCCACGCAAACGAGCGTACAAAAGCTTAAAAATACTTAAATTTTAAATGGATAACCAGAAATACACGCTTAAAAACAAGCCAACTGAAGGCAGCGAGAAACATATGTAGTCGTAAATGTTGTTAGAGAAGCGAAAAGCGTTATTATGTATTGGACTTGAAGTCTTCAAAATGTTTTTTAAGTCATAATTGGATTAGTTGTACCCATTAATTTTATATTTTCTAAATTATTGTATTGTATTTATTATACGATCGTAAATTTGTTATTATTATTATTTTTAATATTTTGTATTGTATAACCAAGCGAAGCAAATAAAACCAAACTATTTTTGAATTGGTAAAAAAAAGATTGTTGAAATGAAAAAAAGTATTTGGAAATTGTAATTTCTCTCCTCTTTACACAATACATTATCGATTAAGAACTTTTATTATTTATCTACTAAAATCTAAGTGAAATGACACACATTGTAAAAGATTTATTTAAGCTAAGCGGGCTTACGATTTTATAACCAAATCATATACATACATACATACATACATATACTTACAATACATACTCGTATATGCGACATTTATACAAAGTAGATTGAGACAAAACAAAAAAAAACAAAAACTATAAATTCTTCTAATGAATGTATACTACTAATTACTTAACATGAATAGACACACTGAAGAAAACACGATTACCAATTAACATGAATCGCTTTTTACCTTTAGTCGCGATTCTAAGCTGCGAACAACAACAAACAAGCAAACATATTTATATGCAATCAAACAAAATTATAAAGAAATCTGCGTTTGTAATAAAGTGAACAAATACTAAACTAAAAAAAAAAACGATCCCAATGAAATTTAACAGAATATTTTATTTAAGCTCAAACTTGCTATTGTTTTGAACATGTTTCGGAAAGAAATCATTTCGATCTAATTAATCCCCAATTTTGGTGAGATATTCAAAAGAGCAAATGGAACCAGAAGACTTCAATCAAAAACTGTTGACTAAAGCGGGCTCTAAACAGGCAAAATCTTGTGCTAACAACTTAACTAATGTATGTTCTACGATCCTAAATATCAAACTTTTTTTTTTTGTTTGGTTAGCTTCTATCTTAGAAATACCAAATACGTACTTGCAGAAAAGAGCAGATTTGAAGACAACAACTTTTTTTATGCATTCACATTACTCAATATATGATTTTAAACAGAACTAATCTTAAAATTGTTTTCTAATATTGCAGAATATCAATGGAGACCGCTGGACTGCCCATACCTGGTTATCATTATATCGCGCCAAGTGCAATTGTTAAAACCCCCATACACTAAGTGCAACGCAACTATAACAAACAACAATTAACAAGAGAAAGAAAACAAAACAAAAAAAAAACAAACAAACATCAAATCGAATGCAGCGAGGGAATGGAGCCGATCAACTGCAACAACTGACAACAAACAATTGAATGCGGCAGCGGCAGAGGCGAGGAGGAGCATGAGCGTCAAATGTTAAATGATAAGCAATAAGTAAAAGGCATAAATACAAAAACAGCAAATCATATGACGAGGTCAAATCACAAGGGGGAGCATAAAGTATCATACTACACACAACGTTTACACACAGATACACACACACATACATACACAGAGATACATATAAGAATACATAAACGTTATATTTATTCATTGATTCTTATTATGATATTTTTTTTATTAAGTTTAAAGCAAAAAAAAACAAAAGAAAATAAATGAACTTTATGTTAAACCCGTTTTCGGGCGCGTTACTTCAAAGTAGACGCGTCCTCAAAGTAAGAACAAAACAGCAATTAATTGTAAGCTTAGTCAAAATGAAGACAAATGCAACAAAGCAGAAAACAAACAATTAAATAAACAAAATGAAAAGAAAAAACAAAAACAAAACAATATTAACCAACAATACAGCAAAAAGTAAAAGCAAATTTCTAAATGCAGTTAAATTGTAAGCCAAGTAATTGTGCATGCGCATAACCAAAAACAAAAAAAAATTAAATAAAATAAATGAATAAAAGGGCATCAAAATAAGGAAAATCGAAAGGGTATAAAAAGTGTATTAAACCAAGCCAAGCCAGGCCAAACAGCAAGCAAACAAAGCAAAGAGACAGGCAACATACTAAAAACAAAGAATTGAACAGTTTATTTTCACTTTGTTAGGCGACAAAAATATCTTGTGTTTGTTGTTTTTATGTATGTGTATACTTACATATTAATATGGCAGTACACATAGATTATGCATATATTGATTGATATAATAATTTGTAATTTGTAATTTTTTTTTAATTATTATTGTAATTGTTATCGAAATTGTATTTGTGATTTTTGAATATGTTTAGACTGAAGGACAAAATTATTTCTGTTTATTGATTAAACTACATATAAACTATGAATTAATTAAATTAAATTAAACTTAATACGACTTTATTTTCAATTTTCGAAATTAGTTATAATTTGTTAAACAAGAACGAAAACAAAACTGATCGTAACATTTGAAGCCAAATTTATTTTTGTTAGACAACATTTTGAAATGTTTTTGGTTTTTAGCGAAAATGTTAAATTAAGTGACAAAATTCATATTACAATAATAATGTTTAAGCACATTTGCGGCGATTAAAAAGACTTTTTCTAATGCGTGGAAAATGAGAAAAAAAATGGATTTAATTTTATTAATATTGCAATTATGCTTAAATTAAAGTAAAATTTTTTTTATTAGCTGTTAAATTTATACGCAAAACAACAAAATATCAAAAATAAACTGATTTTCAATGTTAAAATTACAAACTTAAATTAATTTTATTTACAATTTAGTTTAAGGCTGGGCAGAAAGAAGCAAAAAAGAAAAAAGAAAAACAAAGCAAAACACTGGCTTGTTAAACAAATTAGTAAATAATTTTAAGCCACAATAGTAACAATATTTAGTTACAAGGCACACACATACACACACACACATACACATACATAAGCATATTATAAATACATACAAATTTAAATGTGTGTTAGGTTAGGCTCTAGCCGAGACATCAATCCGTAAGCTAGGTAAAAAATATTTGTTGCAAACACTTTGTGAGCAGGTCGCTCAACAGTGAGCTCTCTGCGCACAGGCGACAATATGTGTCAAATTTTGATTATACAAATTAATTATACAATAAGAAACATACATACACAAAAATTACCCAAACATATCCACAGCAAAAATAAACCAATTTAAACGCAAACAAATTATTGTAATCATCAGCAAATTAAATTATTCAAAACTACAAAACATATAATGGCAAACATATCCCAGAAATACATATATTATTTAATTGAAAATAACAATTATTCATTTTTGTAACAATTCTGTGAGAACAATTTGTGGGCAAATGGAATTGAAATTGAAAGATTTCAAATATTCAATTATTTTGCATAGTGGGAAAATAAACCGAATATTTAGTTACCACCAAGCAAAAAAGAGTATGTGTTTCGTATTTTCCTTTCTCTATGTATGCATAATAATAATAAAAAAAAAACACTTATGAAGCAAAACTTGATTACAGGAAATTGTTAATAGTATAAAAATAAAAAACAATTATAATATTGATAATTGCATTACTGTTAACTTAGACACACTCTCTACTTATAAATGAAAACTAACGTTTAAAAAAACAAAAAAAAATGAGGATCAAGCAAAATGTGCAACACAGGCAGCAAAATATCAAGCGAAACTATTTCGTGATTTTAGAGACAAATATTTCGCTGATGACAATTTGAAGCAATCATTTTTGAAACAACAACAAATAAATAAACAAAGAATGAACGTTAAAAGGAAGCAAAACCGTATATCTATATATAAATAAATTATATATCTATATATAAATATACATACATATATTAAATTAATTATTATGTACACTTGTATTTAATTGTATTTGAAATATTTAGTAAATTTTTTGCGCAAGTTACAACCAACTAAATAAAACAAAAAAAAAGCTTAAAAAAAAACAAAACAAAAGAAAACAAAATAATGAAAAGGACGCACGTTGACGGGTTAACAGCGGATAGTAACTGGGACTATTTGTAACATAACAGTAACAAAAGGGATAAATTAATTATGTGCATGTGAGTGTATAAGGGAACTACATTTAAAATAGCTCAATACAACAACAATTTCAAAAGAATTTTTACTAATTAATGTGTATGTGTATGTAAATTATTAAAACAATTTGTTGAAAACTTGTAAATTTGCAAAGGAAAAATACGTGTAAGAAAAGCAATTTTAATGGTGCCTTAAAAACCAAACCAAGCAAATTTTTTCTTGCCCCACATACTCAACAAACAATACCAATAATACAGCATTGTGTATATTATATGGCATGTGAGTTTTTCTACCTTTCCATCGCGTTTCTCTCAACATTTCCTCTCAACTTTCCCAGCTTCTGCATTGCGTGTTAAAAGCTCACAATGTTATGTATGTATGATATTTAGTTAAATATGTTTACGGATGTATGTGAACATGCATAAGCCTTTCGACATAAAGAACTTATCCCTTTTAGAGACATATGACCCACAATTGCTCAAAACTATTCGAGTTTCAACAGCCAAAATAACAAGATCAACAACCAGTGTGTAGAGTTGCCCGTTATAGTACTTGAAAATAATAATACAAAAAGAAAAAAAAATTAAAAAGAAAAACCAAAAATAATATGTATTTACATGGTAAATTTATTTAATAAACTTAGCTGCAAGTAGTATTTGAAAAAAAAATCAACACAAAAACACCGAAACCCGAAACATTATCCGGAAATATAAACAATTAGTCAGCAAAATAACAATATATAATATACACATACAAATAAAAACACACACACATATAAATGTTTCTCTCAGTGTAATTACAAATCACTTGAATGTATTTGCTCACAATTTTACAATACATGTCAACAAAAAAATAAAAACCAAAAATTCTACACAATATGTGGAAAAACAAAAGCATTTAAGGCACTTGACATATGGAATGGTGGATAGATGGATGGATATAAAATAATTGTTAAAAGGCGAACATAGAAAAAGATAACAAAATAAAAACAAAAAAACAAACACATATTTATATACATATACATAAAAGAAGAAGGAATAAGAAACAGAAGCGTATTATTAAGGTATTTTAGATATTCTTATTTAATATCCAAAAGATGAAAAGTAAAAAAATTATACGAGATGAATTTTTAATTTAGACAACAAATAAAACGGAAAACGTGTTAGGATCCACAGCGGTAAATTCGGGTTGATATAATGAATACGCAAATTTATTAACTAAATATTGGTGTTAGAATACGTAAAGCAAAACTTAAACTGAAATCTCAAATAAATTGGCATAAAGCAGGCAATACAGAAACACACTCGATCAGACTAGCTGAAACTGGCACTTAATCATATAATTATTCGAAAATTCAAAAATTAGGTGAATAGCGAGAGGAGAGAAAATAGTGATAATTTGTAGCCAACTCTCAACTTACGTGCGCCTACATTTAAACACTACATTAAATTTTTAATTCCAAAAAAGGTTCTTAACTTCTGTGTTGACAAAAAAAAAAAACAACAAATAGAATTGATGTGTAGAAATTGTGTAGTAGTTGTAAAAATTTTTGGATTTAGAAACAACTTAAATGTATTATTCTTTCATGGATATTTAATGTTTGACGCTATAGTTTAGTGCGACTTTCAGCTAGTCTCATTGGGATCTATGCTAAGCCTAACAGCATGACTAGATGATGGGGATATCATATGTGCAAAGTTCTAACTTCTTCAAATATTTTAAAAACGGATTTGTCTATCCTTGCATATGGTGAATTGAGCATTTTCTCTAATTCCATATCCATATCGTTCAGTGATTTTCAAAGCTTTGGCGCAGACAGTGCAAGCGAATAATCCCGTTTACCCATAAACATAACTAATTTGAATTCCCTTTTGTTGCAGCATTATATTGAATGGTTCACTACCAAGATAAAAAGTAACTACGTGTATTCCAATTCATCAAAGCAATTGAAAAAGGAAAATAGAAGGCATGCATATTGCCAGTAAATACATATACGAAACAGCTAAGGTTTCTCAGAAATTAAAAAAACAAAAAAAACAAGACATATAACCAGTAAATTATATAGAGCAAACGATTAACTACATACATACTTACATATATACACACATACATATACAAAATGATAAAAAAAACACATAGCATGCACACTCCAACATGTTCATTAGACAGACAATATCTCTAGAGATTGTTTACAGGCTGGCGGGATTGGAATTGTAATTGGCGAAATAAAAATTGGCACATTGCATACATAGTATAACTAACAAACTGTTTAATATGTGTTTGTCTATGTGTAAAATTTACGTGTAAAAATAAAAAATAAACAAAACAAAAAATAAAGGAGAAACAACTCTAAGTAATATTTAAAGTAATAAACAGAAATCACTATAAAACAATTGCATTTCCGATGAAACAATTTGAAGTACTCGTCAAATAGCAATGGGAAGTTAGTCGTTAAGTGTCTCTATCTGTCTTTTTTTTTTTTTTTGAAAGTAAAATAAAAGAATGAAAATGCAGAGTAAAATTGATAAAACTGAACAATTGGGATCAACTTATATTACAAATATAAGATTAAATTATAAAAAACAAAATAAATACACAAACATAATTAAGACAACCCCAGAGTTGTTGGTAGTTGCTCACTAACCAAACTAAGTACTTATTTGTATGAAAAGTATTGCATAACTGTGCCAAACACAACAACAACAACAACAACAACAACAACAGTTCAACCAAAATACAAACAACTGGCCAAATGTCTTTTTTCAAGCAACAACCATATTAACAACAACAACAACACTAAGTAAAATTTGCTTTATTGGGGGAACAACACATTGGAATTATACGAATTTCAACAATACGCAAATTTATGTGAATTCATTTTAATGCCAATAACAATAACAGCTATTTAAAGTTCATATTGCGCAAAAGGAGCTTATTTAAAACAGCAACAAAAACACAACCAACAAAAAAATATGAAACAATACTTAAATAAAAGAGTTATATAAAAAACCAATCAGAGAAGCTGACAGATCAACGCTAGCTTCAGTTTACAATAATATTCTTGAAGTGGCTGTATTTTTTGTTTACATATACTATATAATATATATATATATATATATATATATATATATATTTCAAAATGCGTGCCAAATCGGAATGTTGATTGCTCCACATTCTTTAAGAATTTAATTGCGATGTAAACCCTAATTTGAGTATTCTCGCAAATTATGGATTTTGAAAGACGAATTAAAAAATAAAATAACGCGCTCTCTAAATCCGTTGCATACTTTCGAGGCAACATCTTTATATATGTCGTACATAAAAATCTTTCTTAGAATTTAAATCTACTACAATCTGTTATTCATTACATTTAAAAAAAATAAAAAATTCCCGAAATGTACCCCTACATAATTTGGCAAGAGAAAAAAGAAAAAAAATTAAACAGTCCTATAATAGAGGAAGACAAACTTAATGCGTATAAAACGAGAAAATATTTGAAAACCATATTTACAAGTTGTAGAAAACTGCAAGGCAATCATAAAACTAGAGCTTCAATAAATAAAATGAACAAATGTCATAAAAGAAATTGGAAACAACTTATAATATTTGTATGTATGGCTAAACAAATAAATAGTCGAAAATGCCTAAGAATGTTTTTGGACAAATATATTTAAGCCAATGGAAAATATTTGCGTTATTATTGTGGTGAAATTAATGACAAAACTAAAAGTTAGTGCCAATTTGTAGTGCAAATTTTTTTTTGCCGATTCGTTTGACGGTCTTACGTTTTGGTTGAAATTGTATTTAAAGTACACAAAAAACAGTTGGTTTCAGAACCACCAATTTTTGGACATTTTCAAGCCCTAAAACGATAATAGTGGATAAAAAAAAGAAAACTACTTAGCAATCAGCACCGCTTCGTTTTTGATGTGTATAGAAAAATAAAAACAAAAATTGATGAGTACTCAATTCAATTGGAAAGCTGAACTAACCCACAAAAAGTAGTTACAGAGCTTTAGAGCTCAAGTATACATTTTTGTTCATTGCACAGACAACACAAGAATGATATTGTACTCTATAGACGATACTCTTTTTGTATGTGGCAAAAACACACAAAAAAACGGATAATGACAACAGTAGAGATTTATGATGTTTAGAATAAATTGTATTTGAAAGCAGCACTGAAAAACTTTTAGATTACGATAAACAATAAAGAAACTAAACGGAAAATTGAAGAAAAAAATGTAAGAAGGGTATTAAGAAAATTAATAAAACGATAATATAATAAAAACTTGTTTATCTGTGTACAACAATAATATTTAAAATACTTCTTAAATGTGTACTATCGCTCTATACAAAAGTAAAAAACAAAGACAACTTAATATAAATTGCATTGCATAGAAACAAAGGCAACACGCTACACATACTCGTACTAGAACGATCTGATTTTTGGGACTCTGCTTGAACCGGCGAGTGCAGACTAGAGGAGCTTCAGAAATTCTTAACAGAATCAGTTGTGAATCTCAACTTGCAATTGCTTTTATCACTTGTTTGAAACGGCAATCCTGTATTTCTGCTATGCCAAATCGAGAGTCCCATATCAGAGAGCTCTTAAAACACACGAAAACATACAAGAATACTAACATACATATATGTTGAGCACAGACATACCGAGACACAACATAATCACAACAAAGTTAAAACAAATACAACCATTAAACTACATACAATAAGCAACGGTAAAAAGCGATATTAATACATCATTGCAAACATAATGGCGAAATGTACAACAAAAAATGGTAAACGTTGAACAAAAAATAAAAAATATAAAAAACAAAAATAATACAAAAAAAGCAAACATTATTTACAATATATTTACAATTCTATAAAAATTATATTTAAAAATATTTACATATATACTATATATGGACAAAACCCAATCATCATGTGTACTTATCATCATGTACTTATGTACGAGTATGTGCAAATGGCATGCATCATACACCACACACACATACATTAACAACAACCATACACAGGCATCGTAAATATGTTAAACAAAAGTTATACACACACATACATACATGTGCAATAAGAAAAGAATAGATAAGACATGGAGATACACACAAAGTTAAGTGCATTATAATTGAATTTATAGAGTTAAAAAGCAAAAAACAAATGGAAAAAAATGATCAAGCTATTAAGTGAATTATTTAAACCGATTATTGTAATGATTAATGCCAGTGCATATGTATTTATTCACTACTCATATATACATCATATATATAAATACATATACAACTTCTTTTTTTTGTTGAGATTCAATCACAGTTACACAGCATACCATCATATCACCTTCACCACACACACACACACACACACACACATACACACACACACTCTTACACGCATATTGCAAATTAGCCAAGTCAAGAAAGAATTTTAAAGAAACCAAATAGAAAGCTAAATGTTTTGCGTTCTCAAACTAAATGTGTTTTGAGTCAAATTTTTACTTCAAATACCAGCAAGAAAAAAATTAAAAATAAAAAAAGTAAATAGCAAACAAAAAACACAAAAACATAAGAACACTGGAATATTTGGGGTTACTTTCTATATGTATTGGGTGTGAAGTAATTTGAAATGTACCACAAATAGGGAAAGAACAAGAAAATGAAAATGAAAACAAAACAAAAAGTAAAACAGAATTTAACACAATTTTTGAATTCATTAAATAAAGGTATGTGTTTAGATATATTCAAACAAAATAAAAACATTTGTTTTATTTACTAATGTGGTTCAACTTTATAACGTAAGTATATCAATGTTCGATTAATGACTTGCTCTGATTTCATACGGATGTGAAACAAGAGAGGGGCTCTAGTCGCGAGCAACTCTGTCTTTACCCTGAACTCTGTCTTTACATTCATATGTACATACAAAAGCATCTCGTGTACTTTACTCTGCATCTGCGCTTGGCCTCCACTAAGAAAACTAAATTTGTGAATAATTTCTAAACTAGGAGTTGATTGTTATGTAATTTTCAGGACTTGGAAAGAGCGTTATATTTGGGGCGAGTGGGTGAGGTATTCAAATAAGAATATTCGGTATCCAATATTTTTGATTTTTGCATATGATGTACACGAACTAAAAAAAACAACTCTCTAGTCTTTATTGCAGCGCTTGCTGCCAATTGGATTGGCCAAATTTGTCATATTCTACCACAAGGTTTCTTTAATAACTTCTGTGTTTTTTAAAAGATTAATAGATTTAATAGATTCTTTAAGGCTATAGTATGTTCAAATACACATTTGAAACAAAATTGGTGTCTCTAGCTCTCATAATACTCGTACAAGTCTATTTTTTCGCATGAAGGTTAACATAGCTTAAACAGTTATCTAACTTCTTTGAAAGTTATTTACACATCAATTTTTAGTGTGTAAGAGAGAGACAGAGATAGTGACAGACAGAAAGAGACAGAGAGAGTAAGAGGAAGAAAAAATAACATATATTAGAAAGAGATAGAGAATAAAAGAGAGAAAGAATATACACACATAAGAAAGAGATAAATATAGAGTAAGAAAAAGAGGCAGAAAGACTGAATATACATACATAAGAAAGAGACAGAGTGAGTAAAAGAAAGAGAGAAAGATATAATATACATTAATAAGAAAGAGAGAAAGAATATAGTTACATGCATAAGAAAGCGAAAGACAGAGTAAAAGACAGAGAGAACGAAAGAAAATACATGCATTAGAAAGCGAGAGAGAGTAAAAGCAAGAGTGAAACAAAGAATATTCATAAGAAAGAGAGAGATAGCACGAGAAAGAGAGAAAGCTAGGATATAATAATAAGGATAAGAGAGATAGAGAGCTGAGAGGAGCGCCCTTTAATGAAATCGAATAATAATGGTGGGCACTGAGGGGAAAATAGACTAAATAGGACCGAAAGATAAGTAATAAGAAAAGAGACAGAATATGATGTGAAAGACAGTGTAAAGTGGCACAGCTCTCACTGAAAGACATACATACTACTAAAAACAATACCAATCAAGTCAGCATTACATTAAATCATAAGAATCGCGTAATGCGTCGATTCTTTTTATGAAGATATGCAAGAGTCTTAAATGTGTGCATTAATAGATTTGAATAGTAGAGTTAGTTTTAAGTGCTGACAACACGTTCGACCCGTTGCTCGACTCGATTTTACACGCACTCCGAGTAGTTTTTACAAGGCTGCTGGCGACAGATAACTTTTAAAGCCCAGTTTGTGTTATTGAACTCTGTGCCAATTAAACTTGTCATTGAACAACCGCAAAAAACCCAAACCATTTAGAGCTAGTTCTTCATACAGTTTAGAGTTTCGCAAAGCAAAAAAAACCAAAAAAACAAGTAAGGACGTTGCAGTCTGACGTAGCCGACTGCGAAACACTCGTTTACAGTACACAGTAGTGACTCATCTGCTTTTTGTCAAAAATCATGTAAAAATTGAGAAAAATTTTGACATGTAAGGCTCTCGGATCCATAGCTCCCATACTTCAAGCCCTCATAACTTTGTCAAAACTGAACCGATTTTCATGTTTGATGGCATTTTTTCATGATTTGTCCTCTAGATTGATTCTGCATTTCAAAAATATTTATTATTGAAATAAATTTTTTTTGATTTTTTGATAAAATATCATGTACTCCCCCTTACTCATTTTTGGAAAAATTTTTTTTCCAAATTTAGAATTGCAAATTTCTATTTTTAATCGATTGTGGTTGCCACAATTAGTATAAAAACAACATTAAAACCGATTCTGAGGGGGTCAAATTTTTTGTCAAAAATCATGCAAAAATTGATAAAAATTTTGACATGTCGGATCCATAGCTCCCATATTTCAAACGCCCATAACTTTGTCAAAACTAAACCGATTTTCATTTTTGATGGCATATTTTATGGTTTGTCCTCTATCATGTACGTTGCGTGGCTGGGAATGTTTGCGGGAGCTTTTCACTAGAACATATTCCAGAAATGGAGCTATGCCGCTATCTTTGAGGGGTTCACCAGAAATCTACATATTAAATTTGGTGGCTCTAGCTTTAATATTGTAGGAAATATTCACCTTGTATCGATTTAAGATCGTCATATTATCGATTTACCAGTCTCCCAGTGGGCGTGGCACAAAAATATTAACACTTTATCTGTCGCGGCTATACACGAGTATATATTATATGTATGTACATATTCCAAGTTTCAAGCCTCAATAGCGGCGAAAAAAATTGCGTTCGTACGGACAGCAAGACGGACATTGCACAAACCCAATATACTCCTTTCACTTCGTGAACGAGTATACAAATTAAATTTGAATTTGAAAATATTGGACTTTATATTTGGCCTCGCACAGTTCATGGAGTATTTTAAACAATTTGATAACAGTAGCTTTGGATTTGTTTTTATCAATCTCCACCATTAGAAGTTAGTTTCTTATATGTCGATTAGTTTTTAATGGTATTGTTGTATTTTCATACATAATATCAACAAAAATTTAGTTTTTAAATTTGCAAATTACTTGAAACTTGTTGACTAGTGTTCTTAATACTACACATAAATATGCTGAAGGCTAACTGCATGCTCGCTATTTCTCTTTCTGTTTGTCATTATCCATTCATAAAAAGTGCCGAGAAAAAGAGAGATAAAACAAAACAGTGTCAGCATTTAACATAAATAAACAATAACTTGTGGGCACGAGTCTGTGTCTCATTAATAAACAAAGCGCAAAGAGAGTGATAGTGAGGCGAGAGAAGGAGAGCACGAATGAGAGACACGAGCAGAGAGCTGAATTGTGGGAGCATTGTACGCCTCTATAAACTGTTTCTACTACGAATTGTAGTATATGTACTATTCGCTTCTCTGATTGGGACATGTGATAGTCACCTTTGCGATTTGTTAACACAGCTGATTACGTTGATAAGCCAAGTGGTTACGTCTACGACGGCCCCACAGCGGAGCGGGCAGAAACCCACATACAAAAGACAGAACACATTAAGCACGTGCAGGTCTATAATTCACCGCAAAAAAATAAAAATAAAATAAATAAATTTAAATCAAAAATGGAGAAAATGCCCAAGTGTATGTTCACATTAAGACACCGCCAATTTTCACCTCATTGTTCGGCATTGTTATTGCCATAGTCGTTAAAATCAAAAGTCAATTAAAAGCTAGCACATTACGACCCGGAACCGGTTTTCTTTTTAATCGTCTATTATTATAGAGAGTCAGTGTAAAATTAGCAATTCGTTCAAGTTTATCGCCTGCATTAAGTACCCCCAACCTATGGGAACTACAGGCGAAATAGTTCTTATTTATAGTTTCACTGTGCGACCGATTATACATTTTATTTTATTTCATTTAGAAAGCTCGATAAAAATAGAGCAAATAAATGATTTTTGGAAACAACATGCCTGCAGCACGTGAACAGAGTGAAATATTGCCGACCATGTTTCAATCAAGCTGTGAAAAAATAATTTATAGGCGAATCTTGCTAAACATTGACATGTTTTTATAAAAATACATTTAGTACGATTTTTACTCAGGTCAGTAAGAAATATTGAATAATATTTTTGAATTTAAAAAGCACAGAATTTCTTAATTTGTTACTATATATTTCTGAATTTAACTTAAAAACTTGTGTTCACAATATGAAGGAAAAAATTTGCAAAGCAGCTTATTTATTTATTAAAATTACATTTCTCCTAATCGAAAGTGATCAGATTGGCTGGCATGTCAATCGACCTTCTACGAAAGGCGACCTACTGGCAATTACTTTCACCAGCAATCCCGGCCCCAATAATTAGCCATTAGAGCGCCGACACATTTCTACGAAAACATCGATTATCTGCGGCATGGAATACAATCGTAATCTTAGCTGTGTGGGCTTAAACTGTAGCGTATTTTTTTATTTCTTTTTATTTAAACATAACACAACTATAAAATTGAGCAATCTTATCACTGCGGAGAGCGCTCACTTATGCGTATGTTTTGAAACTGATTCGACAGGACAGGGCCTAATGAGAGGCCACTTTACACTATGGCCGGAGCCGGCGGAGAGCACGACAAATTCGCGGCCGAGCAACTTGCGGCCGTGGATCGGTGCTCGCAGTGTGCCTCGCGTTTCGGTGCCGTGAACAACGTAAATGTTGTTCGGGTTTAAAAATAAACTTGGCGAAAACAAAAAAAAAAAACACAGAAACTTTCGAAGCAGAAATAATAAAAACGCGCGCGTATAAATAAACCAAGTTAGTGTACAAAATATTACGTTAATTGTGCACTAATTTGGATAAACAAACAAGAAATGACGGCCACCGAGGAACCGTCGTCGCCACCGGCAACGGGCCAATTGGAAGTGGCCACAAATTCGAATGCCGATCCGGAGGATATCACACTGGACGCCATACTGAAGCATATTGGCCAGTTCGGGCGGTTTCAGTTGGTCATCTTTTTGCTGATCTGTTTGCCGATGATGTTTCATGCCATGTTCTCCGTGACGTACGTTTTCACGGCCGGAATTGTGACACACAGGTGAACTTTGCTTGCAGTTAGTGAGTTAGCCGGCAGCCTGAGACCAACCAAAGAAATTCTCCAAAACCGACAGATGTAACATTACAGAGTGCGATCGGCCCAATAGCCGGTACGACGAGCCCTGGACCGAGTATAGCATACCAAAGAATGGCAAGGACCTGGACAAGTGCAATCGCTATGAGAACTATCAGCTGCCATCCTGGGATCAATTTCAGAACATTTGCCTGGCCGATAACTACAATAAAGCCAACATCGAGCGGTGTCCTGGCAATGAGTTCGTTTTCCGCGATCAAGAGTTTACCATTTCCAATGACGTGAGTATCAAAGTTCGTTTGCGATTAACCACGTCAGCCAGACGACGATGGGGGCCCCGAGACTTATCAGCCAATAAACACACCAGACTCTCGGCAAGCATGGACTTTGACAATAAGTCATCCGATTTCTGCACATACCACTGGACCAAGCGACACATCTGAGTCGCTCTGAGGGCCAGATCAGCTGAAGGGTCTGTCTGAGGGCCAAATGAACTATCGGGTAAAATTAGCTTTTACAATTCTTATCAAATGAACAAGTTCAACGTCTAGAGCAGCCACAAGTTTTTTTTTTACTTGTTAACCGTTTACGATCTTCGTCGATCAGTTACACTCGAATGGGGCCTTCACGATAAGAATGGGACAGACAACTGCAAACCTTCGAGTGATCATTAAACACTTGTACGAATTTAGTTGAACTCAGTGTGCAAAAAGGGACGGCTGCATCGGTATTCGTTTTAATCATAATGGCTACTCATTTTCAATTGTCGCACAAAGGCACGCTATTATTATTTTTTTTGACAGCTGATTCCAGTATTGGGACTCCCCATCCCCTATTGTTTTCTTTTGGTTTTTTCTCTGTATTTCGCTATTGTCTGTTTTTCCCCAACAATTATTTGTAGAATTTTTCCACTCATTTCCTATTTATCTATTATGTTTTGTTTTGCTTAGTTCGATTTAACTTAACAAATATATAATATTTAATTTTCTTATGGGAAATTATCGTTGAAAGTGAATTATATTTAATTTGAGTACCTTAACATTAAGATTAGAAATGAGGCCCTTATAATACAGTCTTCGTTTTTTATGTTCTATTACAATTTGAATTTCTTATTCTATTAGAAATGGTTTAGAAAACGTAATCCTCCTATTTTCTTATGATTCTCTACTATGATCACTTAAACTGATTTTCATACTTGTGCAGAAAGTTAAAATTATTATTGGCGCTATTAAAACTAGAGATTTGAAAATCTGGATCTATACTTTGTCTGCTTTAGACAAAGTGTTAAGATTTTTGAGCCACGCCCACTGGGAGGCTAGCAAATCGAGAACATGTCGATGCACTTTAAATCTCAAATCGATAAAAGCGGAATATTTTCCACAATTTTAAAGCTAGAGATACCAAACTTGGTATATAGATTGCAAGCTTTATATCCCAGCCACGCCGTCTCCACAAATCGGGAAAGCGAATCTCCCACAATTGCAAAACTAGTCACCAAATTTGGCAAACACTGTTTGGGTGTTCTGTTAAGATCGAGCCATAAAATGTTGGCCACGCCCACCCGATCTAACTATCTGTTTCTTGCTTTATTTCAAAGAGTAACAGATCTCTTTTAAATGCAGCAAATTACATATTAATATGCGATCAAAACAACTGAAACAACAGAGCTCAGTAGACCTTTTAGCGTGCACTGAACCAATTTGTTTTGATTGCAAACATTTTACTTGTCGCCCAAATTGGGTCGCAAAAAAGCAAGGCAAGAAGCTTTAATAAACTCTCTATTGTAATAATTGTTTATGCTGTTTACCATTGGCAGCTGTTGCTGAAGTGTGTGTGATAAGCTCAGTGCTTTAAGATCACTTAGCTCGTAAACGTAAGGCAAATTGTGTCACAATTTGTAGACATTGTCGCAGGCTCGTCTGAACTCGGTCTGGTCTCAGTTTTCAGGGGCAAAAGCAATTGCTGCATGTGTATATAAGAATTTAAGATTAGATATGCAAATGGGCGTCAATCTGGCTGCTCAAGTGGATAATAAGCTGCGGCGAAATAAATCTTTTGTGACTTTTTCATTATATTCGCATTAAATGGCATATGAATTTGCCCCTTGATGGTCGCTCGGCGTTTTCCATTTTTTTTTATAGTTTGGAATTTACTGCGATGATGAATGGAAATTGTCACTGGTCGGCACCATCAACAATCTGGGGCAATTCTTTGGCATACCGCTCGGCGGTTTCGTGGCTGATCGGTATGAATAGCTGAATTGTGGCACCACAAAAGTTTTCCACAAAAGTTTTCCATAAATTCGCTGTTAATTTTTCCGCAGCTATGGTCGCAGCTTTTCCATTGCCCTGGGCGGCATTTTGGGCGCCGTGCTGGGCATTGTGCGCTCCTATTCGCCCAACTACATTTGGTTCCTAGTGTTTGAGTTCTTGGACAACATGACCAGCAGCACCCTCTACTCCACATGCTTCATCGTTGGCATCGAGCTGGTGGGTCCCAAACGGCGAGTGCTCGCCTGCAGCGTGATAACCATATTCTATGCCGTCGGCGAGGTGGCCCTGGCTATGTTCGCCAAGGCCTTTCCCAACTGGCGCACCCTGCTGCGCATCACGTACGGCCCGTCGCTGATTCTGCTCGCCTACTTCTGGATCCTGCCGGAGAGCGTGCGCTGGCTGCTGAGCGTCGGCAAGGAGGAGCGCGCCAAGGGTATTCTGCGGCGAGCGGCGAAGGTGAATAGGCGCGAGCTGTCGGAGAGTGCCCTGGACAAATTGGTCATCGCCAATCGGGACAAGCTGCAGCAGTGCGAGGAGAGCAAGTTCCCCATTCGGGAGGCCTTCAGCAACTTCAAGTGGCGCATCGCCAACTGCTCCCTGTGCTGGATCGTCAACGTGCTCGTCTACTATGGGCTCAGCTTGAATGTGGTGCTGCTGGACGGCAACAAGTACAACAACTTTGCGTATATCGCTCTGGTCGAGATTCCGGGCTTCTTTATGCCGCTCCTCATCATGGATCGCTTCGGCAGACGCTACTCCCTCTGCGGCCTCATGCTGTTTAGTGGCCTCTGCTGCATTGGCACCATTTTCGCTGGCGGCGATCAGCAGGTGCTGCAGCTGGTGCTCTTCCTGGTGGGCAAGCTGACCATCACGGCCAGCTTCCAGGTGCTGTATTTCTTCGCCTCGGAAATCTTTCCCACCAACCTGAGGAACAGCTTGCTCAGTTTCTGCTCGATGATGGGCAGATTTGGCTCCATGTTGGCGCCGCAGACGCCGCTTTTGGTAAGTTTATGCTTTTTCACTGCCAATAAAATTTTATTTGAAAGCTGTTCGCTCGATTTAGGCCAAGTATTACAGCAATGCCCCCGCCATTCTCTTCGCTTGCGCTGCCATATTTAGCGGCTGCCTCACCTTGTTCTTCCCCGAGACCACAAATCTCGTCCTACCCACCACGGTCAAGGAAGCGCATGCCATTGGTGCCAAGAAGAAACCGCCAAAGGATCAGGACGCCAGCGTGCCCGCTTAGTAGCCCCCATTTATGCTGTAAGCAAATTTAGCCTTAAGACAACCACGGAACAGTTCAAAGACATTACTTTGCATTATATATCATTAAATATACCGTACATTTATATTTACATATGCACATACAGATATATATTTTTTGAATATTTTTTTTTGAAGTCCATATAAATTGACTGCAACTGAGTGTGTTTATATGCTTTGAAACATGTATTTTTTCCTACCCATATACGTGTCAATCATAATTGTTTAACAATATTTAAAAGTTTCCTTAGATATACATATATGTATACCATGTACATCGGACTCAAATTTAAAAATTACAAATATTACAATAATAATGAAAAGGGTTTCCAACAAAAACAAATTTGCTGTAATCCGTCTCTTTTAATAGGTACAAAAATTAAGATTGAAACTAAGAGATTACCTGATGTACTATTGACAATAAAAGAAAAGACAAAAATATTTAATAAAAACATAATATTTACAATGACAAAAAAATTCACCAAATTTGTAATTTATTTACATAAAATCGCTTTTTAGTTGTAGATTTTTTAAACATTTCTTATTTATCTTACTGTTTGTTTTATTAATTGATTGTACAATTTAAAAACATAACTCATAACACAGCGAAACTTAGCAAAAGCAGAAACAAAATATGTTATTTATATGGTTTATAATGGCACCAAGATCGTTAAGGCAATATCAATAACAATTTGTAACATTTATATCATAGCGATTTTAAAGTTAACAAAAAAAAGTTCGCAGCTGCGATTGTATGATATATTTAGTAATGTATAAAAATACTTTTATTTTAAAGGAACCGAACATTTGCAATATTCACTGATACTCATACATGGCTAAACAAAAAAAAACTGTATATCGATTAGTATTTTGATTTGTTTTCGTTTTCAATGCGTAGATTAACTTATTTACTAGACTCCAAAGTTTGCCTCAATTGCTTTGGGTGAAGAACTGGGTAATGGACTTGTTACCCGCTGTGGAGTTTAAGGTACTGTTCAGCTGCTTCTTGGCATGCGGTGGCGATGTCTTCTTGTTGCTTGAGCTAGTTATTGTGCGCACTTCCAGTTGGTTGAGTTCGCGCTGTAGCTTTTTGGCCATGTGAAAATCCAAATGTTCCGGCATGTCCACACTTTTGATGTAGGTTTTGCATTCGGCGCAGAGTTCAATGGGTGCATTACTGCAGCTGGGTGGCGGCTCCAGCGGTGGCTTGGCGGCCAGAAACTTTGTAATACTGTTGGCGTGCTTTGGGGCAGTTGTTGTGGCCGTGCCGCCCGTCTTCTTAGCTTTCTTGGCTGGCACTGGCTTTGCCGTCGGTGAGACAGCCGGTGCTGCTGTGGCATTTAGACGACTGCGCTGCAGTTCCTCGCGCTGTTCGACGCGCAGCTGACGACTCAATTGCTGCGCAAAGTGATGATCCCGATGGGTTTGCAGTGCCAGGACATCGTCGGGTAACTGAGCGCCACACTCTTCGCATTTGACCAAACTAATTAGGTCTGCACGCAGCTCGGGCAGTGCGTACTCGGCATAAGTGCTTTTAAAGTCGCTGGTTGTCGGTGTTTCGCCAGAGTTTACCTGCTCAAGCTTGCGTTTCGACGTGGAGGGCTGTTCGGGCTGCTCAAGCGGCTCGGGCTGAGCCTGTTGCGTTGCTTTCGTGCTGCTTGATTCGATGTCATCCAGTTCGGCGGCCAAGTCCTGCATATCCGCTGAATCGTTTTCGTCAGTTGCTGACTCATTCAGTTGCTCCGCAGTTTTGCTGACTTCCTTTTGCTGCTGCAGATACTTGGCAAAGAAGCTTTCCTTAAATTCAGGCGGCGTTGCAGTCGGCGCGGTCTTCTCATCGCCGTTTGTCTGCGCCACAGAGGCGACCATAAGCTTCCGTTTGTATGCTTCAAAAAGGATTTCTTGGGTGATGTAGGGGCTTCTTTAACCGTTTCTAGCTCTTCAGTTTGCTCTGTTCCTACATTCGTGTCAACTTCTTCGGGCTTTGCATCTGCCTCTATTTTATCCTTCTTGTTCGTTTCTTCGTCCTTACGTGTTTGCAAGTAGTTCGCGAAAAAACTCTTCATTTTAGCCTCGTCGGTTTGCTTCGGTTTTTGCTCCACAATTGCTTTTTCTGTGCCCTCCTCCACACTTATGCGACGCTTTTTGGCCGCCTGATTGGCAAACATGGTTTGCAGGCTGTTTTGGCCACTGGACGCTGTTTCGAACTTGCCCACGCTGATGCCCAGGAACTTGATGGCATTGTTAAGTGCTGCCTCGCTGCCGACGCGCAGAAATGTCTTTGTGTTGAGCTTGATTAGCTCGAGGGCCTGCTTGGCCAGCGTCTCCTGGTCACAATGGTTGAGTGGGGAGGAACGGGAGCTGGCTATCTCTTCACCGTCGATGTCCTGCACATACTGCACAACCATTTGCTTCGCTTTGCGATTGTTTTCTATGAAGTCCTTTTCCAGGCGATCATTTATCTCGCTGGCCAGCTCACCCAGCCAGTGCTGCAACGTCTTGAGGCCAGTTATGTTGTTGCGGCCGGGAAATTTCTTGCAGCAGCCAATACTCTTGGAGTAAAATCGGGGAGTGACTGCCTCCAGATCAATGCCACGAGCAATGTTATGCAACCAGGTGCTGCAATGAATAACATGTTTATTTATTTGATCAGTTTCCATCAAAATTTCAACTATCTCTTACCCGTTCTTCTCGTCCAGCTTGCGCTGCAATTCTTTTTCGCTGAATTTGAGCACCTGGCCCAGAAACTTAACGCCCAGCGACTCACAAACCGTCTCACCGAATTTCCCGCCCATTCCCTTGATCTTGCCCACGGGCAGCTGGTCAAACAGCGGGGATATCTCCGCCAGAGGTAGAATTGTCTGCTTGTTGGGCTTATTCATGCCCGCCGCCAGCTTGGCCAGGATCTTATTGTGCGCAATGCCCGCTGAGCATTCATAGCCCGTCTCCGCCTTGACCGCTGCGCGCACCTCGCCCGCAATGCACGCTCCAATGAGGAGACGCAAGTCGCTCTGGCGCACGGCGGGCAAATCGTTGGGATCGTAGGCGAGCGCAAATCGCTCATCGTCCACATAGGGATTGGCGAACCGATTGGTTATCTTATTCACATATTCGCCAATATTTTCGTAGCCAACGGCGTAGCAATTCACCAGCTCCTGGGGTTTCAGTGCAAACGAGCCCTGCAAATCAAATAAAATCGATTGGGATTAGTTACCCTTTTTTGATAGCTTACACAACTCACCGCCTGCAGCTGCTCCACGCGCTGATTGACCGTCTCCGTGATGTCCAGGTAGGCCTCATCAACGGAGGCGCGTTCCAGCAGCTGCGTGAAGCGCTGAAGCACATTCGCCACCTCCTTGCCAGCGTCGCGGTATTTGCCCGTGTCCGCCTTTTCCCTGATGTTGGGCACCTGGCAGAGGATGACGTCGGGACACAGCTCCTTAGCCTCGTCGCCGCGCATGTGTCGCGTTACGCCTTTGGCCCGTGCCGCATAGTTGACAGCTATAATGCCGCCGCCGCGCCACGGATTGTACTGCACCACGACCAGGGGCTTGCCTCGATACTCGGGCTGTTGCTTCTCCTCGACTTGGCAGTAAAAGCAATCCATGTCCACCAGCAAGACCACGCGATCGTACTTGTTCTGCATGCCCACAAAGGCACGCGTTGAATTGCTCATGATTCTACACTGTTTTTTATTGTCTCTTTTAAATCATTTTGTTGAAATTGCGCCTTTAATTTCGCCAGCAACAAGCGGCCGGTAGCAGCTGAGCCTAAGTGCGAGTGAGACAAGCATAGGGTGTGTTACGCGGAGTAGAGTTGTAGCGAACTATTTTGAATAAGTTCGTCTAAACTATTTACTTAACTCCTTTGCATCCTAGAATTGTCCGTTTTGTAAATTTTAGTAATTTTTATTGCATTATATAAAATGTGTAATATTTGTAAATTAAACATATTGATTGCAATTGGCATTAAAAACCAGAGCAAAAATGGAATTCAAAAGAGCGAACGTGTCGTTCCTTCAACAAAATTTGAACTACTTTAAATTGAACTGCAATGTCCAGCTCTAGTGAAAAGCAGTGCTGTCGTACTGTGCGCTTGCCCAATCAGCTGTTTTAGTGGCAACAAACTCTGTAGCTTAGGTGGCAACGCTATCATTGAAAAAAATGTAAACAGGCGAATTAGTTTATCCAATTGTGTGTGTTTGTTCAGTAAATGCAATAAATAAATATGTGTGTGTGCATCAAAAATCGTTTAAAATATTCTCTTGACCAGAATAAATAAACTAAGCGTAAAAGCGGCACCAAACTTGCTGCTGGAAGCCGACGACGTTACTTCCGCTGTTTTTGAATGTATGCATAAATTGCTTGAATAACTAACTAATAATGTGGAATAGAAGTACTTATCCCAAGTGTCTTTTTTTTTGATAATGAGCGTGTTGAGAGCGCAACAAAAATGTGTAGCACAGTTGCACAAGTACATTTTTTGTTGATGCCGCTAATTATATAAATTTTTGGCAAGCCGCAAAGCTATTGATTTTTTTTCGAATTCTGCTTGCCAAATGCAACGCATATACAATACACACACACACACACACCAGCAAACACACACACACACACACATTTGTATACATTTGGGTTAATGCACGCATTCGAATTTATTATCAGAACAATTATTGATTTGCGTTTGACCTAAGGCCTCTGACTGACTGGTCAAAAATAGAATATTTCGTGTCGTGCTTTGATCTATTTCCGGTTTTGTATTTCGCCGTGGGTGCGTCATATCCAAAAGGCTCATTCCTCGGCTCCCCCCGTGATTTAGCCAGTGTTTTTTATGTGAGCCAACTTATGGCTTAATTAGGTAAACGCACGTAGAAGCTGGCCCAGCCCAAGTCAAGTGGCAGTTATATTTATTGCATGCCTAAATACTGTGACAGCTTTTGATGCCCCACCGATTTGAATGGGTTGCTTGCGGCCGAGGGGTGTGCGTGGGAGTTGTGTTGTGTGTATTATGTGACCTAATTTTGCATGGTTTATGGTGGGGCGGATATAACGGCAAAGGCGGTGGCAGGTGCAGCACTGACCTGTAGTAACATATATGTCATGACATGCCCATCAAAAACCACTTAACGATTTGTGTTCGCTTATTAAGCATTGGCTGAAGGAGCAAGTTTTTGTTATAGTACATAATGAGACTAAGAACTTAAGAGTATAGGTTAACCTAATTATATATTCGTGGCTGTAAACTAAAAACAACTCAGTGGTTCGGTTCATAGTTCAAAGACTTTGGGTTCGGTTCGTGAACCTGGTTTTTCACAATAATGCACCCATGTTTTGACCTTGGTTTGGTATATTATTTTAAATTTTAAAGAAAAATATAGGAATTTATTATACTTTTTCTTCTTTACTTTTATTATTATTATTTTTATTATTATTATTATTATTATTATTATTATTATTATTATTATTATTATTATTATTAGGCATTTTTGTAGAATTGTCGTTCTTTTAATATTTAACCAAAGTATTTTAAGGGAGAATTGGTTCGGACTCAGATTCGGTTTGTGATTTTTGAAATATTGAAACTTTGGGTTCGGTTCAAAACCTGTTTCCAAACTTTAATATATTGTAATTAGCCTAAATCAATTTATAGTTCGAAATAATTTAAAATGTACAGTCCATATTACGTAAATTAAACATTAAATTTTTTATGAATTTTGTAATTTAAAATCCGATTTTTATTATTTTATTATTTAATTTAATTTTAAAATATTTGTACTTTATTTTCAAAGACTTACCCTGTTAGAAAATGAATAATGTATTTTCGTATATGATAACCATGAAAATTAAACTTTAAATTTTTTAAAAATTTTTAATTTAATATCCGATTATTTTATTATTTAATTTATTTTTAAAATATTTGAACTTTATTATCGAAGAATCACACTGAATACCCCTGTTAGAAAATTAATGATGTATTTCCGTATATGATAGCCGTTTGTGACCCGCATTTAAATTTCGAATTAATTATTAAAATTCATCTAAATTAAATTGCGGTAATCCAAGATGACAAACCCTCGAAAATGACTACTAGAATTACGGTACAACTGTCCCCGTCTCCAGCATAAGCGCACAATTATGCTAATGGCTCATGCCCACGAGAGCAGCAACAACCACTTGAACGGGCTCCCCCTCGCCGCCGGGCTGTAGCCAACCCACTCAGTCGCACTCAGACGCTCGTCGTCATCGTTACTTTCGGGGGTATTCAGAAGCGAGCAGCTCTTACAGCCGGATAGTCTCTGTCGGACGCCGGGCGATGAAGTCACTGGGGCGTTGTATCGCATTGCAGAGTTCCATTTGATTTGATTGTCTTTAAGTGCTTCGATTACTTTGTCGCTTGCAGTGACGACAGCGTCGCCATGGTGAAGATTTTGCAGGCCTACAACTTTGCCAGGCAGCAGACGTATGCGCTCAATGGGGACATTCTGGCAGCCACCTTGATTGGCAACAATCGCATTGCCATCAGCAGCGCAGAGCAGTTCATCGAGATCTATGACATAGCTGGCAAACAGCAGCAGCACCAGCAGCAGCACAGCAGCAGCAGCAGCAGCAACCGGAGCAGCAGGAATATGCACCGCAGGAGGATCAAACCGAAGCGGGTGCCACGGGAGATGCAACATCGCCGACTCCAGCGACTGATGAGCGCATGCCGGTCAGGTACACATTTGCCACGGTGGGCGAGGTGGTGCAGCTCATCTATTGCGAGGCGGGTGAGCATCCTCCATTTAATTACATAACGAATTCTATAATATAAAATAGATTTAATTAAAGACTCGCTTAGGCTTAGCAAACTTATTGTTCGATAATAAAATTTCAGATTTTTCTTTTGATGATTTTAAACATTTCAGACAGTAATTTGCACTCACTAATTAACTTCACTCTTCTGTGAATTCATAGTTTTTCTTTTACGCAAATTAATTAATTATACCCTGAACCCATTGAAATGGTTAAAGAGGGTGTAATGGTTTTGTGCAAATGTATATAACAGGCAGAAGGAGGCAATTCCGACCCCATAAAGTATATATATTCTTGATCAGGTCGATTTAGCCCTGTCCGTCCGAAACTACAAAAGCTAGAAAGTTAAACTTTTCGACTATAGTTTCTTCTAAGCCATACGCTAAATTAAGTTTATGTTTATGTTTTCATGAAGCATACTTAGATTAATACTTCGGATTTTGGATACCTCCCCCACTCGTCCCATATGCTCTGTTAAGTCCTGAAAAATTCATAAAGATCATATTTTTAGTTCAGAAGTTATTTACGAATTTAGTTTCCATAGTGGGCGCCCAGCGCAGCAGCTGAGTAAAGTGCGCAGAATGCGGCGTGTGTTTGTGCATTTGTTATAATGCCTATTCTAGTATTTATGTTGCCTTTGGTTCAGGGTATCCCGTAGCCGGGCGTTCCCGACTAGATTGTTGTAATTGAAAATGTTGTATAAAAACAAGTATTAAAAATATACAAAAATTAAATGGATATAAAACTAAAATAATCTGTCTTAATAAGAATGCAAAAGTCTAAGATCAAAGCAAAATAAATGTGCTGAAATGTATTGAAATTATTTTTTTTATTAAGAACATGTTAACCGATTTCCTCATTGCCCATCATTGCTAATAAAATGCACCTTCCCCGATGCAGGCAAGTACCTGCTGACCCTCGAGAAGGAGCAGGCTGGCAGTCCGGTGCACTCGAACAGCACCAGCATTAGCTGCACGTCGAGCAGCAACAGCAACACAGTTTGCACCGAGGACGACACCAAGATGTTTGTGCGCATCTATGCCAACTTTTGGAAGTTTCCCGATGCGAAGCTGAACGAGCTGCCCATCACGATACGCATTGCCTCGATGACGACGCCGAAGACGCCGCTGGTGGAGAGCATCGATGTGATTGAGCTGCCGTTGCGCAGTCCGCCGGAGCTGGTGCAATGCTGCCAGACGTCGGGCAACATTATCGTGAGCAGCAGGGATCGCATCTATCTCTATGAATACACGCAGTGCGTCCACGAGAACACCCAGCCGAGGTTCTCCTTCATCGATTTTCTGCCCTTCAAGTTCTTCGTACAGCTGAACTTTGTGCCGCTGCGCCTGTGCCTGGCCGAGAATGTGATCGCCTGTCTGAGCCATCGCTACTGTGTCGCCTTCAAGGTGGTGGACGCGCTGGCCAACAAGGCGACGGCTGCCCACGAGCTCAGCTGCCTGGACAACGACTACGCCGGCGACGAGCCCCTGTCCGAGTCCCTGAGCCTGGGCAGCAAGGCGAGCGCCGCGGCCCCAAGCAGCAGCCACAGCCAGCAGAGCTGCGACAGCGACTCCCTGCAGTCCTCGAGCAGCGCCAAGCCCGCCTTGGCCAACGGCGCGGGCTTGACCGGACGCACGCCGCTCGATTTCAATGTGGCGCGACTGGTGAACACCGCCTATGGCCGTGAATTTGAGCCCGAGCTGCGCTCGCAGTGGGATCAGTGCGAGACGGTCAGCGGTCGCGGCGGCAACCAGGAGGACACTGCACAGGAGATTATCATAGCGCCGCAGCGCGCCGCAGACATCAAAATAAAGCTGATCAACGAGGCGAAGGCCATGAATGTCCGGGGCATCGGTCCGGCCGGCAGCAGTCTGACCGAAGACGCATCCGTGCAGTACGACATACGCAAGCTGCTGCAGATATGCATGAGGACCTCGGAGCCGCAGTCGCGCGTCCTCGACATTTTGCGCTGCATGGACCTGCGGGCGATCTACCAGCGCAGCAGCGAACAGCAGCTGGAGGTGGATGATGAGTACGACATGGGCAACCAGCAGGTGCCCAGCGCCGTTACCACTTTCAAGCACGCCAATCGGCGCACCCTCAAATCGTCGCAGCACCTGCGCTGCGTGGGCCACGCCCTGCTCGTGGCCAGCAGCGTGGACGGGTATCTGTACCAGTTCTGCGGCCAGGGCAAGTGGTACAGCGAGAACGAGAAGCCGGTGGCCAGCTACAGCTTCACGGCGCCCGTGCTCCAGGTGCACCTGAACGATTATGTCGTCTATGCCATCACCTCGGAGTCGGTGGAAACGCACACGTCGCGCATTGGCCACAAGCTGTTCCACAATCGCTTCGAGTATCCGACCATTGGAGCACTGTTCCCCGAAGAGTCCTCGCCGGACGTCAGCTCAGCGATTGCCGTCATCGGCCTGGCCGCCTTCATGCACGTCCAGTTCGTGTGCGTCAACCGCGAGCAGCTGGTGCTGATCACGAATGCGGCGCTGGAGCAGCACAAGCGGCGCAGCACCGGCGAGGTCGCTGTGGTGGCTGTCAAACGCAACATCGCAGCCCGATTCCTCGCCGAAGCCAAGGCCAAGCACAGCAGCCTGCTGAGGAGCAGCAGCAGCGCCGCCCAATCCTCGGTGGTGAACGAGTGGACGCTGTACAACCTGGAGGTGCCCCGCGTGGAGCACATCATTGAGGATCTCGAGGGCATTGCCGAATCGTATCGCAGCGCGAGCAGCTCCAACTTCTACGATCTCATGGAGGAGGCGCATGTCATGCTCCGGTTGAGCCTGACCCTGCAGGGCGAGCGGCTTGGCGTCGAGCGGGAACAGGAGCTGCGCAAGATGTTTATGGCCAACTGTCGCAAATTGGCTGACTTCTCAATACGGTACGAAAGTTGTGGGTTGTTAAGCTATACGAATTTTGCTTGAATATAAATTATTACTTGATAAAGGTTTTCACAAGGTAAACAAAATGTCCTCAAATGAAATTGCAAATACTTCAAATAGTTCTGTAAATGTAAAGTAGATAAATGTGTAAAGGTTAAGTGACTACACTTATTATGTAAAAACATTTATGCTTATTTATTATAATATTTTTATACAAAGTGAAAGTCTCTCCGTCTGTCTGTTAAACATTTTTAAAAATTAAAGCCGCGTCAGATAAAGTGTTAAGAATTTTTGTCAATGTTCAATGTCAATGTTAACTCCCTCAGCTTAAAAGGTAGATGCATATAGATTTTTTAGACAGACTACTGATGTCTTCCTCTAAACATTAATTCGATTTAGCCTATAGATCTTCCAAAGTTTTAAAGTCAGATACATCAAATTTTTCGGACAGATTACTGAAGACCGTTTTCGACTAATTTAGGCTGTTATTGTACTGTGAACGAGTATTGTGCAGTCGGTTACACCTGACTTTTTTGCACTTTTTTATTTTAATAATATTATTTAATAATAATATTATTTAATTTAATATTCCGCAAATGGATATAAGACCTTTATTTCTACGAGTTAATATTTATATTCCGGAAATTCATACATGATATTTCTTCGGTTTTATTATATTTTTACTTCAATTTTCTTAACCGTGTCCAATTGGATTTTTGTTCAATGCCGCAACAGGTCCAATAAGCAAGAGGTTTATTTGCAAGCAACTGGGTTCTACAAGATGTGCCAGCTGCAACTGGTGGACATTTACAACAACTACATTGCGGAGCTGGAGGACAACGAGCAGGGGGTGGAGACAGCGCAGCTCGTTGGTCTTATCTATACCGTTAAGCTGTTTCTGCTTGGCCTGGGCACGGACCGACTGCGGTCCTCGTTCTTGCACCAGAATGTGCCGCCGTATTTCACACCAGCCCGAGTGCTGCAACAGGGCTACAAGCAGGTGCCGCTCTCGCTGGAATTTCTGAACATGTTCATCAAACATGCGCCCGTAGACATACCGCAAATAATGCTGAGTTCGCCCGTGGTGGCCGATGCGATGAGCGGTGAGCTGATCAACTATCTGAAGTACTTGACGACGCTGTAAGTGTGGGCCTGAACCTTTCAACGAGACACTGAGCTAATCCCATCCATCTTCCTCCTAAGCACGCCCGATGAGAATCTGCTTCTGGCCGTGACTGCCTGTCGCATGTCCAACTATCTGCTGGCCCAGGAGATAATAGCCAAGTCCACGCGCCGCACTCTGGCTGTGGCGCTGATCAAGCACAAGAACGTGCTCTTCGATGATGGCACCGTGCTCTACCAGCGTCGCCAGCAACCAGAGCAGCCGCAGTCCCTGCTGCCGACGGCTCGGAAGCGTTCGCGTCGCGGCGTTGCCCAAACGAAGGGCAAATCTTCGGGCGGCTGCGGCTCGACGCCCACGCCCAGTGCCATTGTTTCGTTCTCGGACTTCTGCGAGACGATTCTGCTGGCCAACGAGCAGCCGGCACTGATCGAGGCCATAAGTGACGCGTTCATACACGCCCTGTGCATCGAACACAGCATCACGCTGGACGTGGTGCTCCAGCTGTTCCTCAACTACATCGCCTCGCACATCGGCCAGAAGGGCTACCAGACCTCGCAGAAGGTCTTCGTCAATATACTGCAAGTGTTCTACTATGATCTCTTCGACGTCAGCTCGTCGCTGCAGCCGCATGAGGTGCGCTCGCAAACGCCGCCCCAGCTGGACGATGATTACGATGATGAGTGCAGCAGCTCGCGGGCACCCTCGCTGCACAGCGAGGCCGACGTCCAGTCGCTGTCCAGTTCGTGCGCCAGCTCGGCGCCCGACGAGCGTTCGATTAGCGGCCGTCAGCAGCGCATTGTCTACGATCAGCTGCAGGAGCAGCAGGGCGCATCGCCCTATCAAAAGCGCAGCTCGAATGCCTCGCTCTCGCAGCCGCAGCCCGACGACGATGTGGCTGCCACCAATCTGAAGGGCCTCAAAATACTCTTTCGCATGTATATGGGTCGCTTGAAGGCACTGAGCGATCTCATCACCGATCTGCAGTCCGCCGATGTGGAACAGCAAAGCAGCCGCGAGGAGTTCCTGAATCTGCGCATGGAATGCATCGCCTACATGGCCGGCATGGCGCCCAATTACTGCAGCAAGCCCAGCGTGCGCCATGCCAGCGAAGCTCTGGCTAGCAAGCTGGTATTTGTGCCCTACATTCCCGATTACAAACTGGCCGAGGGCGAGGACTACGAGCAGCACATCAAAGCCTATATACGACCCATTCCCTGTTTGCTGGAACGACCCCAGTACTTGAATCGCCTGCCGCCCTTCGAGCGCAGCGATTTCAGCTATCCCAAGAAGGATGAGGGCGAGTTCGAAGTGCGCTTTACGGCCTGGCACAATGAACTCTTGACTTTGACGCTCAAGATTCAGAGTCTGTTGGCTTCCAGCAAGGTGGACCGAGAGATAATATCGGAGTTTCTGGCTTTCATACAGAAAGCGCCGCACTTGATGGGCATCGATAGCTTCTTGGTGATCATATTGCCCAAGAATTTGGCCATCAATTATATGCTAAGCTTCTGTCCTGCTTTCTTGTGGCAGTATGGCAAGGTGAGTTCTGTTTTGTATCCAAATTCCCTAATATCCAGCTAACCGAAGTCTGTTTCCGCTCACAGTCCTGCGGATTTACGCCCAAGCACTGGGAGTCTCTGCTGCGCAAGATACTCAGCAAACAGGAGGCGTTGCCCAATTGGAAAACACACATTGCAGGTTTGTGGACAAGCGTGGGCTTAATATTAATCTTGGCAAACAGCAGGGTCGTATTTAAGCCAAGCTGTATGCTCGATTCATTATTCCCGGCATTGAAACCTTAACTAAAAATCATTATGACTGTAGTTTCCTACAGTAAAAGGGATAACACTATTGTTTCTATTTTATATTTATATTTTTTCATAAAATTATCTTTGTCTTATTTTTAAACTTTTATTTAATTTTTATTTGTCATGAAATATTTCTTATTTTTTCAAAATTCTCAATGTTAATTTATTTTTGCGTGTAGTACATACAAATATTTATATATGAATTTAAACATACGCGTGGATCACCTTTCTATAAAAACATCATTACAAGTATATGTGGTTATATTTGAATTCAATTTGTATTTTTGATTTTCAAAATAAAATCTGCAGAATATCTGTTATATCCAATTGAAAAACAAGTTAAAAATTAACTGTAATGCTTTGAGTGTTTCACGATTTTTAAATACAAATTGAAAATGTAATTATTATTTGTAAAAGTGTGAAATATAAGGCTCAAAAAACACACCGAACAGAGCAAAACGTCTTTGATTCGTAACACATATGTTCTGTTTCGTTTTCTGTGGTGTGTTTTATCTCATAAGAAACAATGTTCCCTTGCTTCATGAAACAAAAAACATGTTTTGCTCTATCCGGTGTATTTAAAAATAAAAATATAACAACTGTACAGAATAATTATCACAGATAAAAATTGTAATATTGTATATGTAAATTGTAAATTTGCAGTCTCTGCTATATATTCATAGAATACAATTAATCTTGCTTAAAGCTTTAGTATACATAATGAAATAAACAAATATTGAAACCGATTCTTGTTGCAGAAATTCTCAACAACCTGGTAGCGGAGCTGAGCTTCGAGGAGCTGCTGCAGTGTTTTCCCAGCGAGGTCATCCAGAACCGGAACACGGCACAATACTTTGCCAAGGAATTTGCAGAGACGTGCGTGCTGTACGAGCACGAGGAATTGGTATTCAAGAAAGCTGAACAGCCGGTGGGCAGCCGGGAGCATTTACCCATGGATAACATCGACGAGGACAACGTGTTTGAGCTGACACTGCGCAAAGCTGTCGCCAAACAACGGAGCATCGCGCTGCGCTCCATGATTGAGTCAACGGGCACTCAGCTGTTCGATGCCACCAGTAATCCTATGTATAACCTGTAAGCAGTCTGGATTTGGTCTGGATTGGTTGGAACATTCCTCTTTGAACTAGTTGGGAATATTATCATATTGCAAATCCATAAGATTGATATTAACTAGAGATATAGAACAACAAAAAACAAAAAACACGTTGTAGTTGCTGTCGAGAGCAGCTAATGTATAATGTATCAGTTTATATATAGCACCATATATACGTATATGATTGTAGTTATTGCAACCTCTCTAACGAGGCACGATTTATTGATATTTGTTCGACACAAACGCAACATTTCGGTCGGTATTCAAAAAGGTGATTTTAAAAAAGATTTACGACTAACCAATGTAGGTTGTACATTTAAAGTAGGCACTTTTATGCAGTATTCGCTAGTAGCACGCCATATTAATCCAGTTGAAGGTCTGTTAAACGGCTTTAAAAAAAGAGAGAAGAAAACAAATGAACAAACATCTCAAAAGCTGTTATTGAGAAACAATTCTGGAGTTCTCGACTTGTTCTCTGGCACTTGCTTTATGTCTATTCTAGGTTCTTAGTTTGAGTAAGCTTTAGTAAATATGGTATTGTATTTTTTTTAGCTAAGCACTCTCTCTATCTCATATATACAAACACATACAAACAAACACACACACACACTCCAACATCAAGTGATATTTTTTAAATTCTTGCATAAAGTTTAACAATAAAAGAACATAAATTGTATAATAAAGCGCCCATTGAATTCTTTTATGAGCCGGCCAACTTCATTAGGCCCCGCTGCTCGCTGAGAATTGCATTAGAGCTAAGTTGCAGTGCCTAAAATGTGTGTAGCCAGCAATTAAGTTTTAGATTCTGCGACACGCTTTTGTGGGCAGTAATTGGAAACGTGTGAAAAAGTTGTGTCGAACCTGCTACAACTGCCCAGCACCTCCGCCGCCTCCGCCCCCGCCCCCGCTACGCCCCGACCCACTCGGCATGCATAACTCGGTCAATTAAGTGCGCGACTCGCGCGTCAAGATTCCAAGCGGGGCACAGAGCAATTCAGTTAGCTACAGACCTCTCTGACTGCAGCATGACAAGAGCGCAGACCAATCCGGAGCCTGTCGTCGAGAAGGCAGCGCCGGACGCCGCCTCCAACCAGGACAATCACCTGGACGCGCTCATCATCCGCATCGGCCAATTCGGACGCTTTCAGATTGTCAACTATGTCCTGCTCTGCCTGCCCATCATCTGCAATGCCTTCTACTCGATATCCTACGTGTTCACGGCCAGCACCGTGGAGCACAGGTGAGTGAAATGGAGTCTCTTTAGTGGCCCAGTCAATCAGTGACAACCCCCCACCCTCCACCCCTTGAAGATGCATCGTCAGCCAGTGTGATAGTCCCAACAGCAGCTTCACTGAGCCCTGGCTGAACTTTACGATACCCCAGCACAATGGAGCCTGGGATCAGTGTCACCATTACGAGACGACCCCGGCTGACGGCGGCCCCTGTGACGCACATAATTTCGATAGCAGTCGACCCGTCAGCTGCGAAGCGGGCTACAGGTCAAAGGGTGACGAAGAGACCATAGCCTCAGAGGTGAGTTCAACGGAAGGATGATTTGTGAATTTGAGTGGGGATTTAGTGACCGTTACGAACTGAAGAACCAATCGAGTTAACTGTCTTTTTGATGGGTTTCTTAAAATGTTTGCCATTATACTACATTATACTCAATTTTATCATAATATTCTCTGTTTACACGATAAAAAATCATAAAAAAGATATTGGCTTTAACTTAAACGAACAATAAGCAATATTAAATTTTGTTGTTAGGATTAACTTGAGAATTTATTTTCCATGCTTAAACACTTGAAATTATTAAATCTATTATAACAAATGAAAATAAATGGATTTATATAAATAAGTGTAAAACGCATGCAATATCTGCCTATCGCTTGGATGATTTTGTTCATCATTTTGCAAAATTATTTCGCTGTTATTATCTCAATTTCCATTTAATGGTACAAAAAAGAATCGTGTTAAATTCCAATTCGTTGTAAGAAGTAAATTTAATTGTTGTATTTTGCTGAATTACGTGAAATATTAATAATAAGTTTATAGTAGTTTATGGCTAAAATATAGTTATCTAGCTTTAAAAGCAACGCGCGCGAATATTAAATAGCGATCATACGGACCAATATACTCCTTTGCATTGTCAACTATATCAGCATACAAATATTTAATAAATATATTTTTGAACGTTTCGTGACCTTTGCAGTTCGGCATCTTTTGCTCCGATCAATGGCAGCTGTCCATGGTGGGCACAGTGAACAACATTGGACAGTTCGTGGGCATACCCCTGGGCGGCTATTTGGCAGATCGGTGAGTCAATCCAGGCAGTGGCTGGGACCGACTCAAACGATACCCTTCCGCTCGCAGCTACGGGCGCAAGTCGATGCTCGTTGTGGCCGGCGTTTTGAGTGCTTTGGCGGGCCTCGCACGCTCGCATGCGCCGGGCTATTACAGCTTTTTGTTCTTTGAGTTTCTGGACATGGCCGTGGGCAGCACCCTGTTTCCCACCGCCTTTCTGCTGGCCATCGAGCTGGTCGGGCCCAAGCGTCGCGTGCTGGCCGCCATGATCATCAGTTTGACCTACGGCCTGGCCGAGGCGGCACTGGGCTACCTGGCCAGTCACGTCCTCGACTGGCGTGTGCTGCTCCGCGTGCTCTACGCGCCGGCGCTGCTGCACCTCATCTTCATCTGCTACGTGCCCGAGAGCGTGCGCTGGCTGCTGAGCCAAGCCAGGGAGCTGGAGGCCGTTCAGATCCTGCGCAAGGCGGCGCGCGTCAATCAGCGCCCATTGCCCGAAGCACACCTCAGCGATTTGGTGCGCGCCAACCGCCAGCTGCTGGCCGAGTCGCTGGCAGCTGGTGGCCACTACAGTGTCCGGCAGATCTTCGATGCCCTCGGCCTGCGCATTGCCCGGTGCTGCTTTGTGTGGTTCACCAACACGTTCATTGCCCTGGGCCTGACCCTGAACGCGACTGGGCTAAGTGGCAACAAGTTCGACAACTTCAGCATGACGGGATTAATGCAGTTGCCGGGCATCCTGCTGGCCACGCTGCTCATGCATCGCATTGGCAGACGCTGGGCGTTGAGCCTCTGCTTGAGCAGCTGCTCCATTTTGCTGCTGGTAGTGCCGGTCCTGGAAAATGGTGAGTGGACCGAGTGGACCGTGAGGATTTTCTCGCCTAATAAATCTCCTTTTCTCATAGACTATCCCACATTGTCCTGGTGCCTGTACTTTCTGGCCAAAATGGCCTCGACGGGCAGCTTCATGATCTTGTACTTCTTCACCTCCGAAATATTTCCCACCAGCTGTCGCAATAGTATGCTCTCCTTCTGTTCCATGATTGGTCGATTTGGCTCCATGCTGGCGCCACAAACGCCACTCTTGGTAGGCCCCCCTTCTAGATCGTGTAATATGCTGTACTGTTTAATATTATGAACTTTTCTTTTAGATATACTACTACAAATATGCCCCGCACCTGCTGTTCGCCACCTTTGGCGTGCTCAGCTCAGTTTTGAGTCTGTTTTTTCCTGAAACCGCCAACAAAGTGCTGCCCACAACTTTGGAGGAGGCCCGCGCCCTGGACAGCAATCAACCGAAGGTATCAGCAGCCACAAAAACTGTTGTCTAATCAGTCGACAGCGGCTGGGAATATTTGGGTTCATTTAGGTATTGTAAATACTTGATTATCGTCGGAATGACATGCAGAAATATCAAATTGTATTTTGTAGAGGGTCTCGAACACTTCGAATACCGTTCGACTCGTATTTGTTGTAATGCGAGCTTAAGTACATATGTACATATAGTATAGACGGCTGAAGTGACATCAATCGTTTTCCATTAGTTTTTAATCTTATCAGTGCATATTTGAGTGTAGATAAAAAATCATTCATAATGCAAAATGGAAGTCAAATTAAGCAATAAAATCAGCAACAACCATTTGCCTAATAAAATATTATTGATTTCCTGTAAATAATTCAGACTTGCGCCTAGATTTATCATACATTCATCAGATTAGACCTCCCCTGTTATATATCAATGAATAGTGCCAAAAATAGTCGAATCAATCTATCAGTGATTTGTTTCCTACGTACATTAGGTGTATTTTTATCTCTGGAGAAAAAGTCAAATTCAAAAATTCGAAATTCTTTTAATTTTATAGATCGTAAAATAATCTCAGAGAGGTTTATTGTCTTAATCATTGTATATTTATTGGTAATTCCATTAAAGATCCAATTCATGAACAGGTAATAATCAGAACAATAAACAGACAGCAGCAGCTACCGGCACCAGACATAGTGTCGCTGGGAGGTAGGGAGAGAGGGGGAGGGGCGCCTTCTGATAAAAAGCAATCAGCAACAATAACAGCGTTGTAAATTGACATTATATTTGATATATCAATACAATCAATAGCCATGCGTTGAAGCCATTTAGGTTCGTCGGTGTAGACAGCAGGCGTTGAGCCAGCTAAATTATCTGCTAAATCAGCCAGACTATGTAGTTGATAAGGTCAAGATAAGAGCAGACGTAAGAGGCGTAGTAAAGAGCGGATGATGTGTAGTAAACTTTGACAGAGAGCGGCATCTCGTATCCCAAGCGTATACGGCGCCATGTGTCGTAATCAGCCAAAAAAAAGAGTCGAAAAACAAACGATAAATACAAAAAAAGAAGAAAAAAAAATTATTTGTCGTACGCTGAAAATAAAAATACTCTCACAGAGTATTTTAAAAATAATTTCCGATACAAAAGTGAAAGCAAACAAATGTTCAAAGTATAACAAATTTAAAAATTAAAACAAAACAAAAAAAAAAATGTATTATAGTATGATTTAATTTTGTTTCAAGTAATTTTAAAATTCCATTTTGAGTGGATAATTATTTTGCATTGCTAATAAGTGCTATAATAAAGACTTGAATGGTACGTAAAAATAAAAATAAAAATAACACGAAATTATACAGCAAATGCCGTCACAGATTACGTGCTGTAGACAATATGTCCACTGGGTAGTGTGCCGTGGGTCTAATCTCAACCAGTTGATGGGATGGAAACACTGCACGAATCAGTCAATGAGCGGCACTGCTCACAGTCGGACCCTCCAGCGTGGCGGAGGCGCAAGAGCATGTTGAATACTGACTTCTGTACGAACTGTGCGCTATAAAAAGCTCACGGACTTAGCGGCATATTTATAAATCGCGCGCATTCAATATACATAAAAAAGTGCATTTTAACACGTGGAGACTCGCTGTTATATTGAAGAAAAAAACATCAAAATTAAATTCAATTTAATATCGAAATCGAGCACATGTTCGGCAACAAGAAGAGTGGAAATGGCACCGCCGCCGCCGTCGCCGCCGCCGCCGCCAGAGAGAACCCGACAACGTCCAATGGCCATGCCGCTGAGACCCACACCGAGACTGAGAATGTGGAGGCATCCGCTGGTGAAGATAACTCGCTGGACGGCATCTTGGTGCGAATTGGGCAGTTCGGACGCTTTCAGATAATTAACTATGCGCTGTTGTGCGTGCCCATGGTGTTCAACGCCTTCTTCTCGATCTCATATGTGTTTACCGCCAGCACAGTGGTGCAAAGGTGATTAGTGGAATCTACTCTCTCTCTCTCTCTGCCTCTGCTTGCGTTTATTTACCATTTGTGAGCATTATCTTAGGTGCAATATAACGCAATGTGACAGCCCGAGCAGTTTGTACGAGGAGCCTTGGCTGAACTTCACAGTTCCTTACAAGAACTCCGCTTGGGATTCGTGTTATCGTTATGTGAACATAGCCGAGGCGGAGTCTGCATTTAGCGATCCCTCGAGTGAGATTTGTGCGGCTGAGTATTTTACCAATTCTACCGAAAGTTGCGGCACAGATTTCAAATTTCGTGATAAAGAGAAAACCATATCCAATGAGGTAAGTATTTCGGCCGAATAAATTCGTATATATGTACATATATTATTTGACTGGAATATATAAATCTATTCAATTAGTTGATTTATATTTTTAAATATTAAGTCCCCAAACTGCAAAATTAGACGGAAGAAGATATTTATGTATATGTTTATATAAAATTTAAATCGCCCCAAAGTGCTCTTCAGTTAAATTTATTTATTTATTTTTTTTAATTCCTAGAAATTAGATTTGCATAGTTGAGCAAGCCGTTTGTGAGAATATTATGGAATTGCCTCAATTCGTGTGAAGTAGAAAACTACAATCTTTAGATAAATAAACCCCTGTGTCAGGGGCAGTCAGACGAGGCACATAGCTTGCACACACACAGCTGGGAGAGAGCACTCTTTTCTCATTGTTTCTCTGAAGCCACAATTTGAATTTGAATTGCCATTTCAATCAAATGGCTTTTGCTTGTTAAGGGTGGTCGTGATTTTTGAGCAGTTGCGAATTTAAACAGAATTCCCTGGCGAGAACTTAATATTATTTTTTTGTAAATTCCCCAAAGTTTGACATCTACTGCAAAGACGAATGGAAACTCTCGATGGTGGGCACCATCAACAACGTGGGCCAGTTTGTGGGCATACCTTTGGGTGGCTTCTTTGCGGACCGGTGAGTAGACCAGCCCAGTGCCGCATCTGCATGAGTCCATCTGTATCCATCGTTTATTCATTCAGCTACGGGCGTCGCACCATGCTGGCAATCGCTGGGGGTCTGAGTGCTCTGATGGGGATCATACGTTCGCTGTCCAGCAATTATTACATGTTCCTGTGCTTCGAGTTTCTGGACATGGCCGTGGGCAGCACACTGTTTCCCACCGCCTTTTTGCTGGCCATCGAGCTGGTGGGCCCCAAGCGCCGTGTGGCAGCTGCAACAATCATCACCATTTTCTACGCGCTCGGCGAGGCGTTTCTCGGATTCGTGGCGTCGCTGGTGCCGCACTGGCGCTGGCTGCTGCGGGTGCTCTATGCGCCCGCTGCTCTGCAAATACTCTTCCTCTGGATTCTGCCCGAGAGCGTACGCTGGCTGCTCAGCCAGGGCGATGAGAAGCGTGCGGCGGCCGTGCTGCGCCGCGCGGCGGCAATCAATAGGCGACCTCTGCCCCAGGAGCAGGTCGACGAGCTGCTCGCCAGCAATCGCCGCAAGCTGCAGCAGGCCAACGAGAGCCAGTATCCGATTATGCAGGCCGCCCGATTCTTCGCCTGGCGCATCGCCAACTGTTGTTTCTGCTGGTTCACCCACACGCTGATCGCCCTCGGACTGAGCTTGAACTCGGTGAACCTGGGCGGCAGCAAGTACAACAATTTCATGCTGAACGGCATTGTCCAAATACCCGGCCTGCTCCTGCCACTGATCATAATGGATCGCATCGGCAGAAGGTACTCGCTGTGCGCCTCCATGTTGCTGTGCGCCATCTGCATGGGCGCCTCAGCCGCAGTCGGATCGGGTGAGTCCGTACCCAATTTTCTCGCTTAAAGGGTGTTTTATTTTGGATGTGTTTACCGTGCAGATGACTACGCTGGCTCCCTGAGCTTGTTCCTCATTGGAAAGCTGGCCATTACGTGTAGTTTTCAGATTCTATACTTCTTCACCTCGGAAATCTTCCCCACCAATGTGCGCAACAGTTTGCTATCTCTCTGCTCCATGGTGGGCCGCATTGGATCTATGCTGGCGCCGCAAACCCCATTGCTGGTAAGCGGCAGTAGGCCCTGTGGTCATAGCCCAGCTAATTGTCTCCATGTTTAGGCCAAATACTATGAGCACGCACCCTCGATTTTATTTGCCACCTTCGCTTTGGTCAGCGGCTTCTTGACGCTCGGATTTCCCGAGACGGCGGACAAAGTGCTGCCCACCACAATGGAGGATGCTCGCGACTTGAATGTCGCCCGACGAGCGCGCACCGAGGGGGGCAATGAGGACCAGGAGGCGCCCAGAAAGATGTGTTGATCAACTGTAATTCAACGAATTGCACGGTTCCAATGGTTGCTAGCAATTGCCACCAATTGCCAAAGATTTTATTTTGTCCAAGCCAACAGCATTTCTCGTTCTGTTTTAATAAGTTTGTACTGGGCTTAGTATTAAGTGAAAATGTCGATTTTATTGTAACACAAAGAAGTAATTTTTATAGTATTTTTTTAATTGTATGTGACACTTTTTTTTTTGTAAATAAAATATGCCCGATCCGTCGTTGTAGTCTAGTGTTAAAAAGAAATGAAAAGTTAAATAATGTTCAACGGTGGTAGTAAAAAGTTATTGTGGCGCCATCTGTGGCAATGCATAACAACTAAAATAACTAACCAACTAGTCTAGCAGTGTCTCGAACCATTTAACTGACAATACTAAAAGTATGCTACAATTTTGGGTTAAATTTTGTTGACTACGCAGTTCAGTTGAAGAAGCAATAAATCTTTTGTTCGGCAGCACTTTTGAAAGCAGTTTTCTGAATAGCTAATACAGGTTTATCTTTTTGCACAATTGAAAGTGCCAAATGTTGATTTATATTATCTACTTTCAATGTTCTTCTAGAAATGAAAGATATTTACTAATTACTGAAATACTAAGGAAGGTAAGAGCCACTTTAATTTTCACTTGAATCATCAACTTTAAAACTAATTTCAATGATAGGCTAGCAGTGGTGTCACTTTATTTCCGTTAAGCATTGAGATTCTTCAGCATTGAGATACTTCAATTTCAAATACTTTGTTCACTGACATTTTGCTTGTATTTAGATGCAACCAGAGAGTTAACAACGTCTGGCCAAATTGATAAGCGCACCTAGAAAATTGCAAACATCAAATGATTTTTACACAGGTAATGTGCACCTTTAATGGGCGAGTTTTATGGGTTTTGTGGCGGTGTGCATTAGCGACAATTAAAGCAGAGACAAGGGGTCTCTGTGCCATGCGCCTTATCGGCAGCGTCTTGTTGACATGCTGTCAACTTACGCACTTCGATGATATCGCCGATTCGTAACCTTAACTGCTGCCTCATCAATAATGGCCGAGAGAGCTGCGCTTCAGTTGGAAGACGTGAATGTTCGCCTACAGACATGAGTGCGGACTATGAGAGTGACTACTTTATGCGCAGTCGGTGAGTTGATTGGCCAACAAATGAAGAAGAGCTGAGGAGTTAATTAGCCATGACTCCGGGAAATCCGCAGGAAAGTGCGCGATAAGCCGCCGCTGTGGGACTCGTTTCAGGATCCGCCGGCTAAACACACGAGTGGTTCCGATGCCTATTGGAAGAAGCTGCAGTTCTTCCTGAAGCTCTTCAAGCTGTTCACCTATCTGCTGGTGTTCGGTGTGGTCTTGGCCGCCAGCGTTGCGGCCAATCTGATTTATCTCTATATGGCTGGCAATACGAATGGCGAGGCGAAGGTGCGAGTGTGCAGCAAATACCGTAAGTCAAAGCCGCGCTGAGAGAAACGCACCTGCTGCGTTGAGGCGATAAGCCCCCTCCACTCATATGAGCCACGTATTTATGCAGTTCTGGTTGATGGCCAAGTGACGGCAGTGCGCAGCAAGCTGGAACAAATTGCCTGGGTCTGGGCCCTGATCTTTGCCTTTGCCGCCCCCGAGCTGTTCACCTTCCTGCGCGCCCTCCGCATCACCATGTTCAAGCGCGAGCAGCGACCCAGCGGGCTGGAAGTGGCGCTGGTGAGTAATGTGCGCGGCGACTATTGTGGTCCCGAGATTGATAAGCCCGTTGTTGTTGTTGTTGCTGTTGCTGTCGCTAATCAGGTCACACTCTTTGAACTGCTGCACGTCGTCGGCCTGGCGCTGCTCACCTTCACCGTGCTGCCCCAACTGGATGTGACGCGTGGAGCGATGCTGGGCTGCTGCGTGTGCTTCGTGCCGGCGCTTCTCAGTGAGTATAACACATCTGGCCCCCATCTACCATCTGGCATCGCATCTAGCATCTTATCGGCCGCCTTGTCGGCCGCACTGACAGCAATTAAATTGATTGCCATTCGCTCTGCTTAACATTTTGTCGCAGACCTGTTGACGGGCACTCGTTTGCCGTGGCGATCAGCGGATATGCTCGTGTACGGCGCCTCCATTCTGGCGATTATTGCCCAGGGCAGCGTCTTTCTCGTCTGGCCGGCCATGTCCGCCCAGCTGGAGGTCCAACTGCTGGCCATCCCACTGCTATTGGTCTCATTCCGCTGGTGGGAGAACTTTGCCAACACGCACGAGGCGATAGGTGAGTGAACTGCCTCACTGACTCACCTCTCACATACGCGAAGCACAGTGGAGCACACTCTGCAGAGTCTGCGTGAAACTAAACACTGCATTCTAAGTTTGTGCCATTTGTTTTTGGGCCTAGTTTGCATTCGCCACGAAGTGAAAAGCGTTTATTGTCCGTTTATTGTCCGTGTGTGAAGGCAGCAAATAGCCTTGATATTTAGAATACATACTTGAGTATTCCCGCGTCGGATAAAGAGCTAAGATTTTGGCTACACCCCCTGGGGACGTGACAAATCGATCAAATCTATATATCTACCTTAGTTATTTTTTTAGACAAATTACTGATGAACTGCTCTAAAGATTACACCAACATTTTTAAGATTGGGCGCGTGTCAATTCGATAAAATCTCATGTATCTTGGGTAACCTGAGAAAAGTCTAAATTCCTACAATTTTAGAGCTAAAGTCACAAAATTTAGCGCAGTCGCTTACACCCGTCTGCAACATTTTTACTTGCATTGCTAACTCTTCAAAATGTTGCACATTTCATACAAATGGCATATTTATACTCGTAACAGCTGCCACTGAACTGTACAACAATTTTGACCTTTTCATTCATTTTAGTTTGTTTTAGATTATGAATCAGCCCATATTATATAATGGTAGCTATATTGGTATTTACTCCTATAGTACATTTTTGCTCATAATAGCTCTCATTAGCTTTACACTGAACTTGGGCCAATTTACACCAATGTAGACCTTTTCATTCATTTCAGCCTGCTTTAAATTAATAATTATACCATAAATTGGTTTTTAAACCCTCATAAAACAGCTGTAGCCATATTGGTTTACTTCAATTTTAAAACAAGTGAGAACATTGTAGTCGGGTCTAACCGACAGCGCAATACTCAGTACAGAAGTTATTGCAGTGCAGAAGAAAACAAAACAAATAGCTTGAATTGCTTATAATATTGATAATAAATCGAATTTAAAAACAAAATTTACAAATTAATTAAACAAGAAACACTTGCATTGAGAGATAAGGACATATCCACAAATCTGTAAATCTCTTTTTTACTTATCTTTCGTTGTTAACTTAAGACAAAAACAAGGCATTCCTAGAAAGTTGTGTGCCTATGTTATGTTCTGATAAGTCATTACAGAGAGCCGATCTTCTCTCTCCATTATAAAGAGAATCAATCGGAAAGAGAAACCACTATCTATCCTTCTCTCTCTCTTTCGATACATATGCATGTGTGTATAGATATCACGCAAAGATTAAAACTCAATTTTTTACTTAGCATTGTATTTATTGGTACTCATACTTGCCGATCTTGAAAATTGTTCTACTTTGCTGAAAATGGAGAAAAGGCATTTGTTTAGAGTATAAATATTTTATACTACATATAATAAAAAATAAAGGTTCGTATCAATGATGTCTATCTAACGCTATCTATATATCTATTATATATAAATCTATCTATCTATATATTTCTTGATGTGACGAAATTAAAGTTAAGTTATCTAATAACCAAACCTAATCAACGCAAATTGCAACAAAATCCAACAAAGGTTTGTAACTTGGGTGGTTTATAAATTAGGTCGCTAAATGGCGATATATTGAAATATATTGATTAAATCGAATTGGCACAAAGCCAATATACTCTTTTCGCTTCGTGAACGAGTATAATTAAGGGATTCTAATGAGGTCTTGACTTGAAAGTTATTTGGGTACAAGGTTAAAAGGTATTAGGTACACAATAATAACTTAAGGCAGTTAAGAAAGACTTTCAAAAACCGCAGTTAATATAATTAATGTAATATAGGATAAATGTTTACTTGCAAGTTGGTCAATCGTTCCATTGAAAATGTAGCTGTTTTTAATTGAGATTTGGTTTCGATCCTTTTCAGCCTATGTATTAGGTACAGGTATTAGATACACAAGGTATTAGGTACACAATAATAACTTAAGGCAGTTAAGAAATACTTTCAAAAACCGCAGTTTATATAATTAATCTAATATAAGATAAATGTTTACTTACAAGTTGGTCAATTGTTGCATTGAAAATGTAGCTTTTTTTAATAAAGATTTGGTTTCGATCCTTTCCAGCCTACATTATACGCACCATACGCTGCACTCGGTCCCGCTACCACACCTACCTGTATCTGGCACCTTTGAAGATTGCAGTTTTTGGCCTGATGGGTTTTTTGCTGCATGGCGGCAACTTGTTCGAGTATTTCACGCTGTTCTTGAAGGCGTGGCAATCGCATTCCATAACACTGACGGTATGTAGGGCTCGTTAGCCGTCGATGTGTTGTTGTCTGTGACTCCCTCTGTCGACATTCCAGTACTCGGATGGCTTGCTGGATGCGGTACATTTGCCGCACACGGCCAATGCCAGCTCATTTATCAAGGCGCCGACAAGCGCACAGTACTCGCTCCAGTCCGACAATAAGGCCGTAATATACGCACTGCTGCTCCAGGTGGGCGCCGCCTATCTGTGCCACATATTCGGCAAGTTTGCGTGCAAGATAAAGATACAGCACTTCAGCTATGCGCTGCCGCTGACGCTGGCGGCGCCGGCAACCGTTTGTGTGGCAACGTTGTTGGCGCAGCTGCGTGCCGCCGATTTGTGTTCGCTGCACGGCCTGATGCCGGATTACCTGACGCTGCTGCCACTTGGCCCGGATCTGGCCCGTCTCGGCGCACTCAGCGTGGAGTATGCGCTGTGGCTGTGGCCACTTTGGTGGCTAGCCCAAATCTGGACGTGCCTGCACATCTGGCAGCCCAAAAATGACAAGAACGCGCCCACCGAGAAGCTGTACGTGTGCCCGTGGTACTGCGGCCTGCTCGTGGATCAGTGCTCCATGATGAATCGCCGCATTCTCGACTGGAGCGATGAGTACCTGGCCATTAAGGTGGGCGCAGCTCGTTATAAGCACATACCAACTAATTGCGCATTACGAATCCAAATGTGACTTGGAGTTCATGTTAATGAATTATTGTCATCAGGCAGGTTAACATCAATCACTCAGCCAAGTTTTAGGCGTCAACTGCTTGCAGCCTTGCTGCTCATTATCTACGCACCACGGACACGCCCACACCGCGCCGCCTTGGCGCCTCGGCGCCTCTGGCGGGAGTCGCATCTCTCAATCCGACATCCATTCGCACAGGACTTTTTGACTGTGTCGTGCTTCGCTTCAAATGTTAGGCAATGTAATTAAGTTAAATGACGTGGAAACTGCAAAGTTCGGGGAATATTTGTGTGCACCCTCTCGCTATATACAGGCATCCATTCAGACATATGTATGTGTGTGCGCACGCACGTACACATATGCGTTTATAGTTAAATTTTTGTTGCGTACGGTTTTTGTCGATGGGAACTTAATTAAAAGTGCTACAAATTTGGCCTGGGTGCGGTTCACCCAAGAGTTTTCGGTAGACGTCAACGGAGTTGGCCAAAAGGGAAAACAGAAATACGCAAAACTAATTAAAATCCAGTCGCTGATGATGATTTTCAAGATTATTAATTAAAAAGTCTGTGCATTTTTGATTTTAAAGGGTTTTAACGGCATTACTTCAAGTCAAGCTTTACTTCAAGTCAAGTCGAGCAATTCAAACTCGTTTTGGGTAAAAATCAAGGAAAGTTTAAATATTCTGCCAAGGTTTAGCTGCTTTCGGTACATTTTAAATAATGTACATTTTAAATTTTGTACCTACCAAATATTGTTTTTAAATTTAAATCGCTTCACAGAGTATTTCCATTAAATGAAAAATAATTCCTTTATTAAATATAAAATAGCTCCGGATACAAATAATAATGTAGAGAAGGCACATTAACTAATTAAAACTTAGTCGCTGATGATGATTTTCAAGATTATTAATTAATGATCTAAATGTAAATGTAAATGTAAACTTTGCCAAGACTAAGCTGCATCAGGTACATTTTAAGTATTTAAGGTACCTGTTAAAATGTAGATATTCTCTAGATATGAAAATTTTTATTTTTAAAATTTAATTTCGCTTGAAAATTCAATATTCAAAATATAACAGAAAATGTAGTTATTTCAGTAGTTCTGGGTCCAGCTAATATTAATACAGATTAGGTACATTTGTTAAACTTTTTCAACATATATGTAAGAATAATTGGGAAGGTGACAAAAGGAAGCTGCTTACTACATTTATTATGTTAACATTTGTTATTTTCTTATTGTACTTTTAAGTACGATATAAATAAGTTGATGCAAATACCCATATAAATTATATTTTTGCTTCCGCGCAGAGCGACTTGACGGTACCTGGAGATCCAGTTGTGGCCTTGGCAGGTGACATCAATGCCAGCCGCGAAATACAGGAGCGGGATAAGATACCGCAGCTGATTGTTTGCGCAACAATGTGGCATGAAACCGAAGAGGAGATGATGGAATTTCTGAAATCAATTGTTCGCTTGGATGAGGATCAATGTGCACGACGAATGGCAAAGACGCATCTAAACGGTGGCAAAGCGGATGACGAATACTATGAATTGGAAAGTATGTAAATATGCCCGGTGCACCCAGCTGCAGTACTTCACAATTTTTTGCCACCGAAAAAAGCAGAAGAAAAATATTTAAAATTTTGCATAAGCAAGGAGACTTGCAGCTCTGAGTGCCCTGCTGTCAACGGCAGTGCTGTCGTCCTGGTTTGCATTGATATGCATATGGAAAATGTATTTGCTTTGGCTTGGCCTAGCCAAATAAATGCAGTAAAAAAACGCTGTCAAATTAGAAATTTATGCAAGCCAAATACAGTGCTGCATAAAAGTGTGCAGCAGCAGCAGCAGCAGCTGTGCCCTGGGTATAGTTTCGGATACTATTTATAGCATTTGGCGTCTTCAGTTGCCAACATGGCGTCCAGCCAAAAGTCCTCGCCAGACCTTTTTGGCCATAAATATTTTTAAAGGCTTTGACAGGTTTGCGAGTGCTCACAAATCCTTAACACCTCTCTCGCTCTCTCTCTCTCTCTCATCTCTCTTAGCCAACATATTCTTTGATGATGCCTTTGTGCTGGACGAACGACACTGCCAGAACAAACGGAATCCCCCACTGAATGAGTATGTGAAGACCCTGACGCGCACCATCGACAAGGCCGCCTTTGAGATCTACGGCGTCAATATCAGAATCAAGCCGCCGCTGAAGATTGAGACGCCGTACGGCGGCCGCCTGGTGTGGACGCTGCCGGGACGCACCAAGATGGTGGCACACCTGAAGAACAAGGACAAGATACGGCACAAGAAGCGCTGGTCCCAGGTCATGTACATGTACTACCTGCTGGGCTTTCGCATCATGGAGACGGATCAGCTGTCGGCGCGCCGCAAGGCGGTGATTGCCGAGAACACTTTTCTGCTGGCCCTCGACGGCGACATCGATTTCCAGCCGCGGGCCGTGCAGCTGCTCATCGATCGCATGAAGGCCATCGATGAGCTGGGCGCCGCCTGCGGGCGCATACATCCCGTGGGCCGCGGCCCGATGGTCTGGTACCAGAAGTTCGAGTACGCGATCGGCCACTGGCTGCAGAAGGCCACCGAGCACGTGATTGGCTGCGTCCTGTGCAGTCCCGGCTGCTTCAGCCTGTTCCGCGCCAGCGCCCTCATGGAGAACAGCGTGATGAAGCGCTACACGCTGGTCAGCTCGGAGGCCATGAAGATGGTGCAGTACGATCAGGGCGAGGATCGCTGGCTCTGCACGCTGCTGCTCAAGCAGGGCTCCCGGGTGGAGTACTGTGCCGCCTCCGACGCGTTCACCCACTCGCCGGAGTACTTCAATGAGTTCTACAATCAGCGCCGGCGCTGGGTGCCCTCGACAATAGCCAACATCTTCGATATACTGGCCGATGCCAGCACCGTGGTGAAGAAGAACAACTCGATATCCACGCTGTACATCCTGTACCAGGCCATGCTCATGATTGGCACCGTCCTCGGCCCCGGCACCATATTCCTGATGATGGTCGGCGCCCTCGTCGCCGTCTTCAGCATCGACATCTGGACGGCGTTCCTCTGGAACTTCTTTCCCATACTCTTCTTCGTGCTCAGCTGCGTCTATCTGAAGCAGAAGCTGCAGCTGCTCATCGCATTTGTGGTCAGCGCGATTTACTGCCTGGTCATGATGGCCGTGCTCATCGGCATCATTGTGCAAATGCTCGAGGATGGGCCCCTGGCGCCTGCCTCGCTCTTCTTTCTCCTGGTTGCCGTCCAAATCACAATTGCAGGTAACTCTCTTCTCCCCTCTTGTTATACTCCTTCACAAAGGGAAGCGAGAATATTTCATATGAACGCATTTTTTATCGCAGCTATCAAAGCTTGAGTCCTGAAATTTGAAGTAGATACTCGTGTTTACCCGCGTCAGATGAAGGTTGGAGGTTTTTAGGCTGCGCCCACTGGGGGCGCGGCAAATTGATAAAGCTAATATATCTCCCTCAGTTTTGAAGCTAGACACATAACATTTTTTAATCAGACTCCCGATGAATTCCTCTAAAGATCACACAACAGATTATTGGATTTACGGACGTGACAAAAATAAATATATATATACTCTACATCCGACTGCAAGTTTTTATTGTTTTTTTGCAGGCCTCATGCATCCTCAGGAGTTCTGGGCTTTGCTGTGCGGCGTCATCTATTACATAACGATACCCTCGATGTACATGCTGCTGATGATCTACTCGGTTTTCAACATGAACGACGTTAGCTGGGGCACTCGGGAGGCGCCCGTGCTCAGGGATGATGGCGAAGAGTCGCCCAATGATCCCGATAACTATTTGCCCGGCTGGCTGAACGATCCGCTGCTCATTGACTCGGAGCTGGGCGAGGTATCGCTGCTGGAGCAGCGTTTCTGGAAGGACGTGATCAAGCAGTATCTGAAGCCGCTGGAGCTGAGCAAGGAGCAGAAGCAAACCATGGCCGACGATCTGAAGGAGCTGCGCAACATGATCTCATTCGCGTTCGTCATGATCAATGCGATTTTCGTGCTGATCGTGTTCCTGTTGCAGCTGAAGAAGGACTTCCTGCACCTCAAGTGGCCCATTGATCCCACCGACTTTGTGTCCTTCGATCGCGACAACCTGGAGGTGGGCATCTATCGGCAGTACAAGGAGCTGGATCCGATTGGACTGTGCTTCGTCGTGTTCTTCGGCTTCATTTTGGTCATCCAGTTTATAGCCATGTTCTTCCATCGCTTTGCCACAATGTCACAGCTGCTGGCCACCACACAGCTGGACTGGTTTCGCTCCAACGGCCAGCTCAGCGACGAGGATGCCGCCCTCGAGCTGAACGGGAACGCGGTCCACATAGCGCGCCGGCTGCAGCGGCCCAAGCGGCTGTTCGACGAGGACGATGTGGACGCCCATCACTATGACGAACTGGAGCTGGGCCAGGAGGACAATCATCGCGAGAGCATGGCGCGTCGCCAGACCATCTTCCGGCTGCACGAGACCCGGAACAAGCAGCACAGCGACTACAGCGATCTGGTGCGCAACTTCGAGAAGCGCTTTTTCAGCGAGGACGAGCTGAACATGAAGAACCTGCCGCTGAGCCGCAAGTCCATCAAATTGTTCCAGGAGCGACGCTCCGTCGCCAAGGTCAACGCGGCCGCCACGCCCGGCGGCACGCCCACGCCCAAAGCGGGCAAGCGACCGCCCGTCGCGAAAAAAGTGAGCTTCAGCAGCGCAAATATGCGCGTCTATGGCAACGGTGGCTACGAGCACACCGAATCCCAGTAGCCCAGTATTACCCACGTGAATCTGTAAACGAGCTATCGCATCGATCTATCTATATACTATATATATATGTGGCCCAACTAAGCCAAAAGCCCTGCGGCTAAAAAATATAATTAATTGCATTTAACTCAAGTGGCAGTCAGCGGAGCTTACTTCCACGGTGCAGTGACGTCTTGCGCCTCATTAGCATAATTACAAGATGGGGGCCTTGGGCCAGTGGGTGGATGGGTGGATGGGCTGGGTGGGCGTCGTTCATCAATGTCGCGGCGACGCTTAGAGTTAAGTGCTCCTTGGCTGCGCTTTTTGCGCGCCAAGTAGAAAGTTCGCCCCTCCGGCTGCAAAATGCAAATCAAAGTGTGATTAGCTTGGATTTGATGAAGTTTCTGCAGCAATGCACAACTTTTTACTGGCTCCCGCATAAGTGTGTGTGTGGGTCTGGGTGGGTTGCACCTAGGTGTCGGCATAACTGTTTTGTAAGTGAATATTCTTCTTTTTTTGCTGGCCTGGAGCAAGCAAGAACCTACGTTGCCAATCCGCATACATTAAAACAAGTAAGAACGTTGCAGTCGGACGTAGCCGACCGCGTAATACTCGTTCACAGTACACAGTAACTAATTTTGGAAAATTTTGTTTTTTAATCTAGAAGCTCCCATATTTTAAACGCTCTTAACTGTGTCAAAATTGAATCGATTTTTATGTTTTATGGCATTTTTTTCATGGTTTGTCCTCTAGATTGATTCTGCATTTCAAATATATTTATTATTGAAAACTAAATTTTTTTTTTGGAAAAATTTTTTTTTCAAAATTTAAAAATGCAAATTTTTATTTTTAATCGATTGTGTTTGTCACAATTAGCATAAAAAACAACATTAAAACCGATTCTGAGGGGGTCAAATTTTTTGTCAAAAATCATGCAAAAATTGACAAACATTTTGACATGTAAGGCTCTTGCATCCATTGCTTCCATATTTCAAACGCCCATAACTTTGTCAAAACTGAACCGATCTTCACGTCTGATGGCATTTTGTTCATGGTTTATCTTCTAGATTGATTGTGCATTTAAAATATATGCATTATTGAAAATAAATTTTTTTTGATTTTTCGATAAGATATCATGTACTCCCATTCTTCATTTCAAATATATTCATTATTGAAAATAATTTTTTTTTTGATATTTTTGATAAAATATCATGTACTCCCCGTTATTATTTTCGGACATTTTGTTTGTGCGCGGGTATACACGAGTATATATTCCAAGTTTCAAGTCTCTAGCTTCAATAGCGGCGAAAAAAAGCGTTTATTCTGAGAGACGAACGAACAGCAAGTCGGACATTGCGCAAGCCCAATATACTCTTTTCACTTTGTGAACGAGTATAAAAAGGGGGAATGGGGCATAATGCACTGTAAATAAAAGCCGAAGGTAGACAGGAAGGAAATACTATAGATAAAATTGCATACTTAGGCCGGACTAAGCAGTGGGTGAAGCTGAGGTGAAAATAAAAGAAAATAACGATTATCTTGTCGTCATCAATGTGTCGAGAGTTAGATACTCTTAAATCCAACTCCACCAAAATGTTATTTACTATTCAATTTTATCTTTGATAAAAAGTAAAAAACATTTGGTCAAATTAAATAGAACAGATTTAAGCCCAGAAAAATTATTGCTCGAAAAACAATTTAGCGCTATAGTAAGTAATTCCTTCATTATCTAGCGATCAAATACTTATAAACATATGTATTTATATGTATATTTTCTTGCGTCAAAAGTTTCGACAAAGTTTCGATAAACAGTTTTAATACCCCTTTCAAGGGCATATCAAGTAATAAGTTCAGTTCAGGAAACTCATTCGAGCAGAAAGTGAGCAAGAATTATAAGGTATGCGATGCAAATGAAAAATTTTGTACCCTTAAATAAAAAAGGATAATTAGTGCATAAATTAAATTGAATAAAAAATGAGGCCAGATGAAAATTGGAAAATACGAGAAACTCAAAATGAATTTCAGTGGTCTCCAATTCAATGGCTTCTACAGCCAGAAATCTGAAAATATATGTACGTATGCACAAAAAAAATATTGATTACCCCATTGCCGAATCAATTACCTAGCTGAACTCAAAAAGCCAAAGCCCAACAAAAACGCAGTGGGGCATACGGACGGTGGCAGCCAGCATTCACTTTCATAAAATGCAAACAATTTCAAACTTCAATGAGTTTTTGCCTTTGTCGAGCACAATTACTGAGTGCGGGCAGGAATCTTCATAAAAGGAATGTTTGGCTAGTTTCAATTAGAGTTCATCCTTTTGGCTGTTGTTTAATGTGTGCACGAGAAGAGTAGCCAAAAGTTATGCCAGACTTCACATTTTATTAGTTTCAATTATTGGGCTAACGCTGCGTATGCGTTATATTGCTTTCTTTAGGCCGCCACAAGACCAAGCCATAGGCACAGAAATTCATATTTTCACATTTATTTAGTACAACAAAAACCGCTTGGTGGACACATAAAATAAAGTGGCACGGAAATGGTATCGGCCCATAAAATACGAAATTCGATTGAAAAACTTTGCAGTTTTTGTGTTCTTGCGTTTTTGTTGGCATTCTGTAGTTACAGTAAAAACGAGAGCTATGCAGCCGGCAGGCAAGTACATAATTTTGCACTTATCTGACCCCAGGCAGTCGGCTCGATGGTGCAGTGGCACAGTGGCACAGTGGTTCGGCTTTGGTTTTGTTATTGTATTTTATGGGTATCCTATGCATTTGCAATTGCAATCCGTGGACACAACCAGGACACGACAGCCAGCGGAGCAGCAAAAACAGAACTTTGTTTTTGCTTTTGTCCATTTTAATGTCATTTAATTATGAACATAATTCTGAGTTTGTGGTTGGTGGCTCAATGGCCGGCCTTTGTCCCAGCTTGTCCAACTTCTGTTTTCCGCTGTTGCTGTTCTTGTTGTTGTTGTTGTTGTTGTTGTGTTGTTGTTGTGTTGTTTGTGAAAATAATTAAATAAAAGCTGCAGGATATTTGCGCACAATGTGCACTGATTATGCACCGTGTCCTGTTGCCTGTTGCCCGTTAAGCCCTCGTCACTGCCCTCTTGTGTTGTTGTCCTGTTGTTATGTCAGTCGCTTCGCTCGTCGCCGCCTCGCAATGCATTTTTTGAATAAATAAGTTTCGCATTTTTTGTCAGTTAATTAAGTTTTCCTACGGCCTGTCATTTGACTTGCCGAGTTCATTGTTGATCATTCAAGGGTCACAGCTTTTTTTGTATTTTGCCTAATAATTAATTTTATATACATAGCTCTGCGTTTTTTCCGTTGAGTGTCATTTAGGTGCCCATCAGCGTGTATCAAAACTTATTTGCAATTTACTATATATTTATTTGATTTATTTGCTATTTTTTTGCTGGTGTCTCTTTTAATTATTTTACTAATTTGTATTTTAAAACATCTATATGTAATTGCCAATAAAGTGTCAAATGGTTGAGAGCATGTGTAAATATTTTAATTTTAATTGTAAAAAACATTACGGTATGTGAAAAATCCGATTTTTTATGTGAATTTCAAGAGCATCAATTTAAAATGCAGGCTAAATGTGCAGTATTGCAAGAAGCCCAGAAATTCAAATTATATTAAATGGCAATAAACCACTTTAAGCCAGATTTGACTATCTTATTGATATAATTACATAAAATCATATATATTTAGATCTCTGTTAAGTATCACTAGTTCTCATTTGCTAAGTCTGAATAATTAAAGTTCAATTTGATGACACCAATTATTCAATATATCGTGAAGCACAGACAACATAGAAACTGCAACAACGCTGCAGATGGCAACAACAGCAATAACAACGAGAACAATAACAATGACGGCCAAGCAAACACTAAACAGTCAGATAAGCAGCAAGTTCTCCCATGCCCCATATGATAACCAGCCGACGAGCTACTCCATGTTCAAAGTGTAAATGTTTGCCATAATCTAAAACTGGGCATGTGTGTGTGTGTGTGAGTGTTGCTGTGCTTGTGATTGATAACATTTCTAATTGAATCACAACAAGAGCTACTCGGCGATAGAGCGAAGGGGAGCTGGCCGTAGGGGCTGGCCCCTAACAATTTTAATCGCAATCGCAAAGAGCGCTTACAATTACACATGTTTGCGCTTCATTATCAGTAAGCAGCCAGAACCGGAGCGGTCCGTCTGTTTGGGTCCCGTCACTTGATTCGGGCGTGTACGGATCCAAAACAAATCAGTTTCAGTAGAACTCGTTGGGTTTCACGTTACGGTTCCCTTGGATTCGTTCGCTGTGCGTTAATCATTTCTTGTGCTCGGGATCCTGCGCTAGACCCTGGACATATACTCAGTGCTGCTTCAAGAGCTGCCGCAGCTGCTTCACAGCAACTTAATTCAATACAACTAACGTTGATTTACAAATTGACAAAATGCTGCGTAATACCTGTAAAGCACTGCGCAACAGTTTTTCGAGCAACGCCTGGAGGGCGGCCAGTGCCCATGGACCCAGACAACCAGTGAGTGTATACAAAAAAAAAAAAAAAAAAATGGAAAAAACCAAGCAAAAGAAAGCTGAAAATATAAGCTAGCTTAGACAATTATTTTTTGTTTGCCTACAAATTAAAGTGCTTGAATCAATACAGTAAAAGTGACTGATAATAGCTTAAAGGTACCTTTGAAGGATCTTCCCAAATATTGTGATAACAGTTATTCACAAACTTTTAATATCTTTTTCAAGTTCCTGTGGTTTCTGCCAATGTCCTTTAAATATTTCTAATTTTTTGGAATTTGACATAGTGAGCTGATTTTGCAGATCTGTATGTTAGACTTAAGATGCTTTTTTGTATATTGTATATTCAATAATTTATATACAGAAAATATCGCTTTTATGAAATTGTTGCATCAATGCAATGATTGATATGTCCGATGTGTTTTAAGGAAAGGAAATATAAGCGATCGCATAAATAAAAATTTTGCTTATATGGAATGAATTCCGTATTTTAATTGCCGGACTAATCTAGAGGAAAAGCCAAAATATATGTATATATATTTCAGGTCTCTAGTTTCGCCGATAAAAATTATGTTCCTATAGGCAGACGAACGGACAGCAAAACAAAATATACTCTTTTCATGTCGTGAACGAGTATAGAATGATTTTTTTTATGTTCTTGAAAGACGAAAAAATAAAAAAATATTTATTGTTTTCGAGTAATACTTGTAAGTATTGACACTGATTGTAATCTAGGCTGTTACCTATAATATAAAGCCATAAGCTGATATAATTGCACGAACCGATTCAAATTTGTTAGAAAAAAATCTCTAAAAGCATTTCTGAATTCATTGATTTTTAAAATTGAAAAACAAATATTTATATATATATACAGAGTGAATTTTAAAATAAATGCTCATTTAAAAGTTTAAAGAAAACGCGTGCACACAAATATTATATGGCATTCCCAGTTCTTATCAATCAGAAAAGTACAGCTCATAAGTTGTTAGACTTTGATTTCAATTACCCAACGCGAATCTGAGTCTAGCAAAACTGTACACAAATAAAAAAGAGACCTCCACAACGTAGGTCAGTCGCTTAATGTCGCTTGCAATAAAAAAAAAGAAAACAAAGCAAAAAAAAAACGAAAACAATAAAAAATATTCTTGAAACGTTTGCAGACTGTCATAATCAATTATATATTAATTCAATCGTGTAAACTGATAATTCCTTTGCGAAAAAGTTGATTTATTTATGGAGGAAAATTACTAGCCCCATTTGAGCTGATGAGTTCAGTTAAGGTTGGCCGACCATCGGGGTCCCTGAGCAGAAGAGAAAAGCTCGTCAACCGATTGCCTTTTGCCATCCCCAGAATTGTGCTCCGTTAGCGACAGATTGGGGATACCACACGCTCATAGATTAGGCATAAAATTTTCCTTGGCACTAAAATTTAATCAGCACTCAATCAGCTCAATAAAAGAGGCAACAACTATGAACGGCACCAGCGACAGCAACAACAGTCGAAATGTAGTTGACGACTTGAGTTCGTTTTATGGCCACTGGAAGTGGCAACAGCTTGGCTGCGCAAAAAGGATTCTTGGGTCGAAAACGGGCCACCAAAGTGCTGAGGGTTCAGCTAATTGAATGGACAGCAGAAATCGATTTATGTTATTGGGTTTGGGGGCATGCTGTAAATCATTTGCAGTTTGGGTTCGGATTGAAGGACATGCAAAACATACAAATAGGAAACTAGCTGCGGTATGGGGGCAAGTGTGAAAAAATATTGTGTGCATGACAAGCTGATAAAATGTCACAAAAAGCTTTGTCACAGCATGACAGCTGGGCGTACAGCGCGGCGTATACGTGTTAAAATAAATTGTAAAGTGTAAATATTGTATTTCAAAACTGGCGCACGTACAGTCACAGCAAAAGGCAGGCAGCGCAGGCGAGGGAGCAGAAGACGGCGAGTGAGAGGGAGATGGAGGCCGAAAGTCAGAAATGGAAATGCCGTTTGCCGTTCGTCTTTTACAATAAACTTAAAACCCCTTTAAATATGCATCAGCCGGCCCTGGCCCCGGGCAAGGGTCGACAGCTGCATTTGCATATGTCCAAAGTCCAAAGTCCGCAGGCCGGTGCCCGGAGTCCGCAGTCCGGAGTCCGGTGTCCGGTTTGTCCAGCGTTGCCTTTGACACTCAAAACGATTTGGCTAGGTCAGGGTCGTCACTCCGGCGCTGCCCCGCCCGACCGCCCGCCCGCCCGGCCGGACTAGTTTTCCGGCGTCATCGTCGCTCCAGTTTGACACGTGTTGGCAGTTATGGGGCAGCTCGAGCCTTACTAGCCGGGGCTTCTGTCTGCGTGTGTGTGTGTGTGTGTGTGCGTGCGTGCCTGTGCGTGTGCGTGTGTGCGGTACATCATAAAAAAGCGACAACAGTGGAGAGCACGAAAACTAGCACGACGAAACAAGCGTAAAATGTAGCAAAAAAGAAAAGCCAAGTTGCAAAACAGCGTAAAAATTGTGTAGAGCAAGAGAATCAAACAGCTGTTGTCATTTTTTGATGAGGCCGCTGGAAACGGTCTGAGAATTTAAACAAGCGATAATAGATGCGACATGAGCTGGCGAAAGGGAGACCCACGAAACGCATTAAGTATGAAAATATATATGTCTTTATAGTTTTTATCGACCATTTTATGGAGTTATAAATGAAGTCACAATACGGACTTTTACGAGCTTTGTAAATTACACTTTTCTTTATAATTATGTAAGAAACTTTGGTCGTAGCTTATGCAAACTAAATTGCTAATGTCTAATTTACTGTATGTATTTAAAGAAAACTCGCGGTAAAGTTTTAAAGTTTAAAATTGTATGATTTATTCTCTCTTTTATCCCACGGTACATTGTGAATTTTGTTATTTTTTAAGCTCCTTTCATGCCCTTTTCGCGTGCATGGGCCATAACCGTTAGTATTTTGCATAGTTTTATTGCTAATTTTATGGCACAATAAATTTATTCGAGAAACCACAAACTTTTTGGGCAGTCAACAATTTAATTGCTTGATAATTAGTTTTTTGACAGCAAGTGTTAGCTTGTGCGAGACGGCAGTCAAGCCGGCCAACAACAATTGTTATCATTGTGAAAAACATGCGACGATCCACATTTGATAACAAACAATAAACAAATGGAACGAAGGGGTAAACTGACTATATAATGGCCCAAGGTGAGCTCTAGGTTGCTCTGCACGAAATTTATGAAAATAAATTTAGGGCGTTTTAAGGCACGATAAATAATATAATGTTTATAATTCTATTCTCAATGAGCCTTGCTTTTGTACGTGTACTAAGTTTATTCACTTACTACTCACAAAATACAAGACAATTCAAAAGCGATAAAAAGTACGTAATTTATTTATTGTCGTCGTGCTTGGTCGTGCTTTCGTTTGGCCATCTCTAATTTGAAGTCAAAAAAATATATCAGACTTACGCGAGTTGACAGCCAGACAATGAATTGTTTTATTTATATTGCTTCTATGCATCGGACGACTGTCAAAATATAATGATAACAATATAAACTGTACAATGATAATAAAGCGAAATGGTCAATAGCCAAGTAAAAGCCAAACACAGAACACAAATAAGCAAATAAATATTTGTTGTCATTTCGGCTGATTTGTGTGGGACACCTTTTGATCGCCTCAGCATTTTTATAGAGTGTAGTTTCAATTTATTTACTACTTTGCCAGCTGTCAGCTGCAGAATGTTGACAGCTAAATGTAACGAAATGAAAATATTTGCGCCTCAATTTAATTTACAGTTCAATTGTGCAATAATTGGCATTGAGTTGCCCCGTCGCTGTTGACGTCGCCGTTGCCTTTGATTTCGTTATAAAATATGTGAACACAAGTTATTGGCCGCGTTTTTATTGCGCCAGCGAAAAGCCAATCAATGTGAAGCCCAAACAAAATATTGAATAGCCACTCAAGTGTGCATAGGACGACGGCGACGAAGCTGATTGTTTTGATTGATGTGTTAGGTAAAAGAAAACTCGTGAAAATGTATTGCATAATGGCCGAGAAGAGCTTTTAGAGCCAAGTATGGGACGACGAGAGGAAGCTTTTGGCTGCCTTTGATTGCTCAAATAATGCTGATTAGGAGTACTTAAAGTGTCAGCCGATTAGCTTGGCTAAATAAGCACAATGCAATACAAGACGAATGTCAAGCATTATCTTAATAGCGGGCTTGTTTTGCTTGCTAAATAAATTTTGATATCTTAAGGGTTATTTAAGCTCAATATTATACTTTTACTTTCAGGTTTTATGTATTTAAAACAGTTCAATTAGATATGTATATCTACAAATATTTATTAAAGCTGTCATATTTATACTGAGCTGCATATTTGACTTCAAATATTTGATTTTATGAATAAATTTTAACATTTGACATTTCAGTTCAGTTAGATATACATATTAAAATATTTATAATAATTATAAACGGTATTTTGCAAATATATCACTTGACTATATAATCAAATGTTAAATTTGGACCGTCTAGCTTTCAAATCCAGTCCAATTAGATATACATATATATATATTCTTTTGTAAACATTTTAAGCAATTTATGAAGTGTTTTTAAGCTATTTTGTTTCAAGTATTTGTTTTGATTTTATAATTCAATTTTAAAATTTGACCGTGAAATATTCAAATCGCCGAAACGTTTTTATTCAATTTATCTAAACTTAATTTTAAAATTTGATTTTGGCAAACCTCCTGTAACATTTCCGGTTATGAGTTTGTTGCCGCACTCGAAAATATTCCTGTACGTGTCTGTTGTTTCTATTTTTAATGGTGTCAGTGTGTGATTGTTGACGGAAACATTTGCTCAGCTGATATTTCCGACAGCCAGGAATCAATCGGGCTTGCTTTTATTGCCCGGAAGGCAGCACATAAAATTCTTTATATATATATTTTAAATGTGGGAATGTCATATTTGATTTCAACTGCCATTTACGAGGATACGGTTGAATTTTAGCCTTTTTTGTCAAACCTATATATTTATAGGTATGGCTAAAGGCAGTAGAGATATTAAATGAGTAGATTTTGAGCAGTGGTCAATGTCATAATTTTTAATTAATTAGGAACGTCAAATTACAGTTTCAGACATGAGCATAAGGTAAGCTAAAAATCAATTATCACACACAATGCTTAATAATTAGCTGTTTCAGTTGCACATGTTGTTGTACCCGTCTGTTTATTATGCGCTATATATAATATATATATTTACAACATGGCTTAACGTCTATTAGTTATTATGATTTACACACGGACGCAAAACTGATTAAGTTCGATGATTAGTGATTAGACTCAGGAACCAGGCGGTCCAATTAATTGGATTGCCATTTGGACTTCAATTAGCCGCTTTTATTTCCAAGCTCTTTGCTGTCGTAATTTACGACCTCACTATGTATTTGCCAACTGTAACTGATAACACGCACACGCTCGGATAGTGTGTGGGGCAATGGGGCGGCGGGATTGTGTTTTCAATGCTATCCCCCCGTTGCATTTATGTCCGTGTTTACGACTTGTGTTAATGCTTGTCTCTTGGCTTGTTTCGCTGCAGCTGTTGCCCATAGAGAAGCGCCTGGAGAAGGCCCATCCGCAGTTCACGGAACGCAGCCAGCTCAAATATGCCCGTCGCCTGGTCGTCAAGTTGGGCAGCGCGGTGATCACACGCGAGGATAATCACGGACTGGCCCTGGGTCGCTTGGCCTCCATTGTGGAGCAGGTAAGTGGGCCACAAGTTGGCTAAAAGCTAACGGGTATATTTTTACTATATAACTTTGCAAGATTTGTGATCATTAATGTTGTAACTGTTACTCGGAGTTTTCTTAAATTTAAATTCCATTCCATAAACTTGAGTTTGTCCGTCCGTCTGTCCGCTGGACACTTGCAATTTGGATACACATATAGATAAAATATATATGGATAAAATCAATCTATATTGGGGATATATCCATACCTTTCACACTTTCAGAGATCCACCAGTAACGAGTATTGCGCAATCGGTTACACCCGACAGCTCATATAATTTATTCCTTTGCACTATCACATCGAGTTTTCTCTCAGACCTTAAAACTTTACGCTTTCCTCTAATTAAATTTGCTTTGCAGGTCGCCGAGTGCCATTTGGAGGGTCGTGAGGTCATCATGGTGACCAGTGGCGCCGTGGCCTTTGGCAAACAGAAGCTGGCCCAGGAGCTGCTCATGTCGCTATCGATGCGCGAGACGCTGAATCCCAAGGACACCAAAGAGGTGATACACACACACAGACAAACGAAATCTGCAATTTAGAGTTTTACACTAAGCTTGGGGCTATTCAATAGTTCGACGCCGCCACATTGGAGCCACGTGCGGCTGCTGCGGTGGGTCAATCGGGTCTTATGTCACTCTACGATGCGATGTTTGCGCAATACGGCGTCAAGATTGCACAGGTCGGTTCCAAAAGTGGCACTGAAACTGAAACCAAAACTGAAACTGAAACTGACACTGAAACATGCATTTAGGTGCTGGTGACCAAGCCGGACTTCTACAACGAGGAAACGCGCAACAATCTCTTCTCGACGCTTTCCGAATTAATTAGCCTAAATATTGTGCCAATCATCAACACAAACGACGCCGTCTCCCCGCCGATGTTCATACGTGACGACGAGCCCGCCGGTGGTGCCAGGAAGGTGCGTACTTCAGCGCACCACGTGATTGTCAAGCGACTCAGCTTCTGTTCTCGCTTCCTCCTTTCGCCTAATGTCCGTTTCAGGGCATACCCATTAAGGACAACGACAGCTTGTCGGCCATGCTCGCCGCCGAAGTGCAAGCGGATCTGCTAATCCTTATGTCCGATGTCGATGGCATTTACAACAAGCCGCCCTGGGAGGATGGCGCCAAGCTGATGCACACCTACACCAGCGACGATGTGAACACAATTGAGTATGGCAAGAAGTCAAAGGTAAGTGGCTTCCAATTCCAGTCAACTCCACGAGTTTTCGCTGCTACCAATTTCCTCTTTCAACTTGCTTAATAATATTTCGATCACAATTATTACTGTTAACATTTTTCACGTACAATTATTATATTCCCCAAAGAATAATTATTATTTTTCTACTTATATGGAAAAGTTTTACAAATAAATAAATTCTTAATTTTTATTTAAAAGTATTTGAAAAAAGTTACAAAGTAACTGTTATAAAATTGAAAATTTAAAAGTTACGAAAGTTTCAATATAAATTTGCGTTTTCAAAAAGATCTAAAAATAGATGCATCCTTCATTCTGTAGCAAACTTTTTTCAAATTGATATCTTAAAGTTTAAACTAATAACAGTTATTTTCGGTCCCTGGTTTTAGTTAAACCAAACTATATATATAATTTATAGCTAGTGTTGTAAAATCGAGGTGCTTAAAAAAACTATTTGGTATTGAACTATTCGAATCCAAAAGTTTGATGAAATTGATTTGCTTGCAATTCCCAAGTGGTTCTACACCAAGCAGGATAGGACTAGGACTAGTATTTCCAAGGATTATGCGAAGCCCTGCTGCTTGAAAGGACTTCATTCATTATTTATCCCCTGTGCTAAGTGACAGTCATTTGCAATTGTTTTCTGTTGCTGGCGCGGTCCTTGCATTAGCGCAAATCTACTTAAATATTTAAAAGGCAAAACACGTTGACACCGCAGAAACTTTTGCTGCTCTGGCGCAATAATTTCTCAACTAGCTGACAGGTGGGGCAACGGCGTGGGGAGGGGGAGGGGGAGGGGAGGGGGAGGGGGAGGGGAGGGGAGGGGAGGGTGGGCCGGCCAGTTGTTGCAGCTGCGGTTGTCCCGTATTGCAACTTAATGGTGTTTATTATGGGAGTTTGTTTATTGCATGCTTCACACTTTGGCCAACTATTTATAATGCTACCCTTTCCGCATTCTCCAGGTGGGCACCGGCGGCATGGACTCAAAGGTGAAGGCGGCTACCTGGGCCTTGGATCGGGGCGTCAGCGTCGTAATATGCAACGGAATGCAGGAGAAGGCTATTAAGACAATCGTGGGTGGCAGAAAAGTTGGCACATTCTTCACGGAGTCGGTGGAGGGCGCCAACACGGTGCCCGTCGAGGTGATGGCAGAGAACGGTAAGTGGTTTAATGGAGACTGGCGCTAGGAACTGTCCACTGCGGTTGTCGGCCAGCCGAGAGTGCGGCGAATAAATCACAATCGGAGATTAGTTGCATTCGATGGGCAGTCGAGGGTTAAGCTCGTGCCAATATCAGAGAACTGTTTATTCGCTGTTAAGATCGCTGAAGCGACAATCGAGCAAAGTAGAAAGTAATTGCCAAATATTATAGTTGAAATAGGATTTTAGCAATGTCCTTCAGTGACGAATGCTGCCAATAAAGTGCGCCTTAGTTGGCGACACTTGCCAACGGCCGGGCCAAGTTTGAGCTGCTCGGGCCAGCTAAGTGTTAAGTGGCTTTCAATGAGAGCGAGCTGCGAACTTGCCGTGGGCAACACTCTGAAAGTGCCCGACTGACATAGTGGCCATTTAGTTTGCACCAATGTAGCTGCTGAGTGTAGTCGCTGTTGAGAAACGAGGTCACAGCGGCTGCCTGTTGAGGTTGACTCTCGTCGTCGTCGTCCTCGCTTCCCAGTGGCAACACTAAGTGGTAGCCGTTGGCGCCACGGCGCCAACCGGTCCTGGCCCGGGTCCGGGTCCGGGTCCGGGTTCGAGCTCGGGTCCTGGCTTGACTGGCATGTTGTGTTGCAATTTTTAGTTAGCAAGTTTAATTTAATTGTTATTAGAGACAGCTGAGAAACACGGCGATGGCAAACAGCTCGGAAACTGCTTGTTAATTAGCCAGTTGCAACTTGTTGAGCGTTTTTTCGGGACAGCTGCTAATGGCCACTGGGCTATTGTTGAGTTTCAGATGCTTTAAAACGACACTAACTGCGCGCTTTATTTGGGAATCGGGCTTGTCTTTAACACTTGTAAATGTTCGGTGCAGTGTTACGATTTTCATAATAAAAACAATTAAGGGCATTCCAGTCGGGTGTAACCGACTGCGCCATACGTTTTTAATTATCATTGTTATTTTGGTAAATATATAGATTTTTAAATTTTTGAGGGGCGGGAGCCAAATTTGGTGACTCTAACCCAAAAATTGTGGGAGATATGGATTATGGGTGTTTACCCGCCCCCAAGATATTTCGATTTGATTGATCCAAAAAGTTTTCATGCGATATTTAGGGCTGGTATTCAGTAATCTGTCTGAAAATTTTGATGCCTTTAGCCTTAAAACTAAGGAAGATTAATAGATTTGCCCCAGTGGGCGTTATCGGAAAACCTAAACACTTTTCCTGATGCTGGTATTCACGAGTACATAAACCAACTTTCCAGTCTCTACTGACAGACGGACTTTGGAAGCATATTCCCTTTACCTTTAAACTTTATTTGTAAGTGCTCAAATTATTCACCTCTATTAGATTAATATCTCCAGCAGTCGGTTTAATTTTACAAAAGATGATTGTAATGTTAGCTGTTTGCACATTTGCTGTTAAGCCAACTTGTTCTCACCTGTTGACACCTGTTCGCAGCTCGCGTAGGCAGTCGCCAGATGCAGGCGCTGAGCGCCGCCCAACGCCCAGGCCGTCAGCACTTTGGCCGAGCTGCTGGTTAGCCGGGAGAAGTTCGTTCTGGAGGCAAATGCCAGGGACCTGGCCGAGGCGCAGAAGAGTGGACTGGCGAAGCCGTTGTTGTCGCGGCTCTCGCTCAACTCGGCCAAATTGAAGAACCTCTCGATTGGCTTGAAGCAGATTGCCGATGACAGTCACAAGGTGAGTGAGACTCCAAGTTGGCAACTCCAATTTTAATTGGCGACGCTGTGGAAAAGCTACGCCTGCCACTGGGAAAGCGCCCCTTGGAAAAGTTCAGGCAAATTGCATTTGTTTGGCTGTCGAAAAATGTTGTTAAAAATGCTGTTGACTTTTCGAAAATTGAGTTAGTGAATGCATGCAGCCTGTGCGAGTGTGTGTGTGAGTGTGTGTGTGTGTGTGTGTGTGTGTGTGTGTTAGCTGCTCTGGGATTTGGCCTTTCTGAGCAAAGTGGTCATTTTATGACCTACAACAATGGCCCGGAACAACAACAACAACTGGCAACTGTTGTCCATATGCAGCTACAGCTTTCATGCTTTAACAACATTATGAAATCTCCAAGCAATTTTACACTTCAACTAAAATTGACACCCGGACGGAGCTGAGCGGAGGGCAGGAGCTAAAAGACCTAAGCAAGTGGAAGATAAAAGACAGCTCAGTTCCATATAGTGTGGCTGGGTGGGTGTGTGTGCGGGTTAATGCCACTGCCAAGACGCAGACACACACACACACACACTCACGCACACTGTGGCAACAGTTGATGGAGCATTGAGAGCGGGATTTTCGTTTAGGGGCATGCCCCTACCCTTTTGCAGCCAGCCATTTTATTGGATGTGATTGTGCGGAAACGCAAAACTTTTTTCCGCTTGCCAGCGAAACTTTTTCCTAGTACTATGCGAGGGCGTATACTTACATATATTGTAAAACAGGCAGCGAAATTGTGACACAAAATGGCGGCAGCGCAAAAATCATAAAATGAAAAACGAAAAGGGCGAAAAAAAACGTTTTGAAGCCGCTAAGAGAAACCCATAAGGCACTCAATAAATGTATAGATGGATGGGAAAAGTATTTGTGTGCGACAAACAAATTCCGCGGACATTTTTTTGTTTGGCCCTGGGGCAGCATTCCCAAAGTTGTGCATGATGTTGTGGCATGATGACGATGGCGATGGCGATGATGATAATATGGGAGCGCAGTGAATTTAGCCCAAGTTTGTTTATGCGAATCTTTGCCCAGAATATGCTTTCGCTACTTATAACTGAACTTTGAATAGCACTTATGGAAAATATAAAACTTACAGTAGTTGCAATAAATCATTAAATTGCTAATATCTAAAAAGACACGGTGTTCACAAATTTTAGATCAATCTTATAGACAATGCAATTAAAAACTAATATATCAATGAAATGTATACATATATATTAGTTTTCTTACAATTACAAAAAATATATAAAATGTAGTTGCGATAAATCATTTAATTGATAATGTCTAATGGGAGTTACAGAGTTCAGGTAAAAATTACAAAAATATAGTTCCATCTTAAAGTTTTATTACGTAATATATAGTATATAAATAAATATGTATATACATTTCTTTTTAAGCTGACAGTAAAACAAGATTGTTTAAATTGGGGAGCTTTCAATTGCAATTGAATTTTCAAACACGTGTCAACATTGTATTAACAGCCACTGGCAAGGGCCACCAAGTTAACAAGAAAAAGTTATTACAGGCTTCATATTAACGGTGAATAATAAATGTTTCGTAAATTGACTACGCCGGAGTGTTGGACGCGTCCAGCTTCAGCCGGCCATGACTTATGCAATTGTCCTTTGTAAATATAATTTAAAGTTGTGCGCCCTACGTTGCCAAAGTCAATAATAATGACCATATAACCAAATTTACTCAGCGCACAAGTTGAGTTCCAGTCCGAGGTAGCGGGGTCTGGGCCGGGGGCAGGGGCACGTCTTCGAGTTGGTCCATTCTTGGCAAACGGGGCAGGCAGCTGCTGTCAGCACGGCACAGAGTACGGGATGCCGCCTCCTGTCCGGCCCGTTCGCAATCTGCACGTTATCTGCAGCCAATTTCCAGCAGCTTTTTATGGCGCAAACGGGGCAGGGATTCAAAATGTGGGCAGCCCATTAAAAATAAATAAAGATTACGACACGCTGAACGCCTTGATTTATGTAAAACGGCGTCGGCAACGCCTCAAAATGGACGCCTGGGATTAGAATTGGCAACTGGGCGCCATTACGGCATAAATATACAGTTATTTTATATTGGCCGCTCCCACAGGGCCACACATGGCGTATGTGTAATGTATTTACCGCTGACTTGTCAATGGGCCTTTTATTTGCCGCAGAATGTGGGCCGCGTCCTGCGCCGCACACGCCTGGCCGACGGACTCGAACTGAAGCAGGTATCGGTGCCCATCGGCGTGCTGTTGGTCATCTTCGAGTCCCGTCCGGATTCGCTGCCCCAAGTGGCCGCCCTGGCCATGGCCTCCGCGAACGGCCTGCTGCTCAAGGGCGGCAAGGAGGCCGCCCACAGCAACAAGGCCCTCATGGAGCTGGTCAAGGAGGCGCTGGCCAGCGTCGGCGCCGAGCACGCGGTGTCCCTGGTGAGTGGCTGCCAGCCTGCGAGTGGCAAATTTCACGATTACCATCGCCTCTTGACGCCCAACAGGTCTCCACACGCGAGGAGATTAGCGACTTGCTGGCCATGGAGAATCACATTGACCTGATCATACCACGTGGCTCCTCCGAGCTGGTGCGCAACATCCAGGAGCAGTCCCTCCACATACCCGTGCTGGGCCATGCGGAAGGCGTTTGCCACGTATATGTGGACAGGGACGCCGACTTGGGCAAGGCGCTCCGAATTGCCCGCGACGCCAAATGCGATTATCCAGCAGGTAACAATTAATTGAGAAATGTCCTCCCCAGTAATCAGATTGACACCGAATTGAATATGCCCTGGCTAAAAGGGTGTTTTGTTTTCGATCAGATGCAAGTTTGCTGATAATCGAATACCTTAAAACTCAATTTATTTGAAATATCCTTTTCTATATGCCTCTCTTCTTTTAATTTTGCTTTTTAAATTCAACTAACATTTGTAATGAATTTAAATTAAATGTTATTATTATTATTCGTATTCAGCGAAACATATGACAAACAGCATAGAAAACATAAATGACCCGCACCAAAAATAATGCCCAGTTCATTTCAATTAGAAAACGTTGCACGCCAAAGCGCTTGGTTTCAAAAATTAATTGCATTTGCGGTCTCTTTTCGTCTGCCGCAGCCTGCAACGCAATGGAAACGCTGCTCATACACGAGGATCTAATGAGCGGCGCGATTTTCAACGATGTCTGCAACATGCTGAAGCGCGAGGGGGTCAAAATCTATGCGGGACCGCGTCTAAATCAGCAGCTGACGTTTGGACCGCCTGCGGCCAAGAGCCTGCGGCACGAGTATGGGGCACTGGAGTGCTGCATTGAGATTGTGCCCAGCCTGGAGGAGGCCATTAATCACATACATACGTACGGCAGCGGTCACACGGATGTCATTGTTACGGAAAATGGTACGAAAATTGAAAATTAATTTCAATTGCTTGCAATTGAAGCTGAATTATTATTTGACCAGCATAGACCGTTGCCGTTGCCAGGGTGAAAAATACCTAAGGCTAATGACAATCCAATGTGCGGGTTATAAATTCATTTCGCGACAGCATTGTGTACCCATATAAAAGGGGGCAATTTTATAATTGCCAGCAAAAGTTTCGCAACGTGCGATTTATCGCAAAAGTACTTCTGATAATCGGAATAATAATCTGGTTATTTTGCATATAGCCAACATTGGTTGGAATACAGCTTTTATTACGCATAGCTAAATCATATTTTAATTTATGCCGCATAAGTCCCAGATACATGCCAAGTTTCGTATTTGCTGCTCCTCATGTTAGTTTCGTGCATGGATTTGTAAGATGAACTCGTGTGTAACTTTCGACGAGCTCGGTAGGAGAGCCCACTGACCTGTGTGTTAATTCAATTGGAGCCCAAAAAGCCAATGTCATGCCAAATGCAATAGCTCTCATAAACCAAGTTCGTTGCAATTTGCATGCGTGACGTCATCGGCACTCGCCCGGTTGGCCAAGGTTGGGATCGGGCTGTGTTTGGGTAAACCGAGTCGAGCTGGTTGTTGGCTGCCGCAACGAATTTAAATCATTTGGGAAATTAATTTTATTCAACATTCAGCATGTTCGCATGCTCGCATATTGCATATTACGTTTTGCATTTTCTACTTCTATTTTGTGCTTACCATTTTCCATTTTCCATTTCGTGCAGATGCCGCTGCACAGCATTTCCTTGGCAGCGTGGACAGCGCCTGTGTGTTCCACAATGCGAGCTCGCGCTTCGCGGACGGTTTCCGGTTTGGCCTTGGCGCCGAGGTGGGCATCTCAACGGCACGCATCCATGCACGCGGTCCCGTCGGCGTCGAGGGTCTGCTGACCACCAAATGGATACTCAATGGCCAGGATCACGCGGCGGCGGACTTCGCCGAGGGCGGAACGCGCACGTGGCTGCACGAGCCGCTGCCCATTGATTAGTGTTCTAGGGTATAAGTTTCTTTTTTTTTCCTTTTCTGATAAACATCTGTAAATACGTGTATGTTAACGGTAATTGAAAGTAAACTGTGTTTTTGGCAATCTACTGCACCTGCATCATCATGGCGAGCGGGTAATTAACACAAGGGGGCGTGGGGGGTGTTGGGGGGGGCTGCATTATGACAGCTGCCAGTCGCGGCCACATGGGAGAAATTAATTTAAGTGGAAATTATTTGAGCGGGCAACTTGTTTAATTAATAAAATGTGTAGAGCTACGAGGGAAAACTGTCAGCGCGTGTCTTGGGCGCAAAGTTTGTGTGCAAAGTTTAGCGAATGCCACGCCCACCAGCTGCACGCAAAAGCGGAAGCTCCGCCCGAAGCTGCGGCTGATACTGCAGCAGTGTTGACAGTGAAAATTAAATTAAAAGGACTCGAGCAGCGCGAACACTCCTTAAAGTTGCAATTTTTCATAAATACTTTGCCTGCGCTCGCACACAGGGACTGAGAAGAAAAAAAGTACTGGCGGAAAATGTAAAAAATAAAATCATAAATTAGCCATAAAACGTGAACAATTTCCCGAAACCGAAGTCGCAGCCCAAGTCGAAGCCCGAACCCACTTGGTATGCAGGCGTCGCCAAGTATTTTCATTTTTATGTGCATTGAGGCAAGTTTTCGGCGCTCAGTTTTCAGTTTCTAGTTTTCAGCTTTCAGCTCTCAGTTTTCAGTTTTCGGTTTCAGTTTCCTCTGCCTGGCACTTTAGCTAAGTTTATTTTAGTGCCGCACGCTGCATTGCGTGCCAAAGAGCCACCATGGCCCAAAAGAAACCACCACATCACACCGCACCACGCCACACCACACTGCACTGCATGCACCACCAACCGGAACAGCAGTAAAGGTGCAGCTTCGCCCTGTCAACGCATCACGGAGTCGGGTCTCTGCAGCGCTTTTAGCCAACATTTTGAAATTCGAGTTTGGGTCAGTTTTCGCCATTTCGCCCATTTGTAATGCCAAACTCTGTTGGCGCCATTTTCATTTTCAGTGGCGAATAATTGCTTGGGTTGTGCGAAAAGTTTCCCCTTGAAGGGCTAAATAAATATTCAGTAGACCACAAAGAAATAATCCTTCAGTCCATTTGGCTGCCTGGTGAGCGACCTGGTCGTTTACAAAATTCAATTTGCATTATTAAATCAGATAAATTAAACAAATCTTATATTTATTTGCTTACAATTTTTGTCTCTATATTATCTGTCTATAATAAGAATTTATACTAACTATCCTATCTGCCGTATCTATTATTGACACAAAATTCCAATTCAATCATTAAATATTTTCGAAAAGGCATTTGACAATAAAATCAATTCTTAATGTGTATTTTAAACATCATACTTTAGGAATTTATTGAAAGTCAAGTAAAAATAGGAAATAATTAGCTTAATATTTAATATAATATAATATCTTGTGTATTATTTCAATCATTATTCGAAACTTTTTGATGGGAAATTAAGAATAAAAAATACTTTCTTCTACGATTTTGCTTTATTATTTTAACAAAGTTATACTTAAAAACGATATTCTTCTTACTGCTGCAACAGATGTGGTCAAGGCGTAAAAAATATATATGTATACGGTATTGGCAATTGGTATTTTAAATGAAAACTGCAAATACAGTTATTAATTACATTTCGAATGAATTCACATTTATGTAATACTTCATTTGGCTTATTACAACAAATTCCGAAAGTTCCGAAAGTATTCTTTTAATTGACATGTTAGAAATTTCAGTGTAACCAGAGCTAAAAATGAAAAATTACTACATTTTAAAGCTTTTGCCTTTTTATATACGTACAAAGATATTCCAGTTTAAATGATGTGTTGCAGATATGCAATACTGCCATAATCCACTTTATTTGGTTAAATGGTTTGGTTTAATTTCAGTACATCGGAAAATGCGATTTCGATGAAACATATTTTACATCTCAATTAAATATGAGAAAAAAGAAATATAATGTTATTTACGCTAATATTTGTATACAATAATTTCAATATTCATTCAATCGTTTTAAAATCTTTACCACTTTGCTAAAATTTAAAACATTACATTTTACACGGAAAAAGTAACCAAAAGGCTTAGTTATTTAAAACACTCAGACCACGCAAATATTTTGGACTGTAAAAGGTTGAAGTAACTTTTAAACTAACCCAAAATCCAGCCAGTTTCTAAGCACCCGACATAAGTAGATAGCAGAGTGTACAGGCGAACATAATTTTTAGCAATTTCAACTGGTTTTTGGTGTTGAGCTCAAAGGCAGCAGCGTACAGACAATGATACGTATAGTGGCAGTACCTGCCTGTAGCACCAGTCACGTAGTTTTCAATAGTTTGGCCAGGCACTTGAAAAAGTTTTGGCCACACCGCTGAACTCTATGTAGGATGTGCGAGCAGCAGTTAAAACTATGCACAGGAGGAGCGTGAATATTTTGATATTGCAGTTATCCAACTAAAAGGAGCTGCCGTGCTTATCTACGGTATGCTTACCTAATAACTCACTGTCAGATAGATCTGAATTTTGCGCTACATTTAATTAAAATAATAAACGGCACGCATATAAATCTCGTAGTTAATATTACGTTAAGATCTGGCGAGATATGCCTCGGGCACTGACAACTGAAAAATTGTCGAGAAATGCACTCACGCCTCTGTCAGAACAGACAATTGAATGGGGCCTCTGGTCTCGCCCCTCTCGGGCGTGCCACACACATAATAATTGTATTTAAATTCAATGTAATCCACACACACAATGCTATATAGTATTATATATATTTGAATTATTTTTTGTTCTATTCACTGTCCGTTTGGGCATCTTGGGCCGCACCATCTATGGACCGAGCGAGCGAGATGAGCGAGCAGGCACTCAAAACATTTTGTCACATCATTGGCACAAAAATCGTGATATACAGAAAGGCTGGCTGCTAGATGTGGCCAAGTATGTAGTACACTGCATTGTTCAGTTCTTCGCATTTATTTATATAAAAACTTAAAAATATAACATCAACGGATGCCTATACAAGTCCTGGCGCATCTTCGCCCTCATGCAACTTAGAAAGCATCGGCGCTGGCAAATGCACCAGGCATAATTTAAAGAAAATGAAACGATACAAGCCAATAACTGGGGCTTTCCTATGAGACCGAATAGATACTCTCTCCACATTTCAATTTGGTTTCAGCATAATGTTAAAGTATACTTTTTGGGAAGCAATCTGAGCAATCCAAGTGGAAATTTGATCTACAGCTTAGCGTTATTTGTCATATATCTGTGCGATTTTGGTGCACTACCTGATTCATATTTATCGTCGGCCCATCAATTTTATACTATTTTAATTCGATGAATAGAGTAGGCGTCTTCCATTAATCAAAAGTTTGTTGTCCCATTTTGTTCTTAAGGTTATATTATTTCACAAATCCCTTAAAAATCATATCGAGGTTTCCAAAAATTTCAACAATTTCCTAAACGGTTCCAACAACTATGGATATTCATAAATTTAAAAAGTCCACTCTAGAATTTGGCGAGCATTGAAATTATTTAAGTTAGTTCTTCATATTGTAGCATCTGATAAATGTCCCATTTAAGTCGCTCGATTCGCACACGCACCAACCAGACAACAAAGTCGAGGTACCCATCTTCACTTAGGACGCCGAAATAAATGATGTGTTGTCATGTCCCCACTTCCTGCCCCTGGCCTGGGCCCGTGCCGGTCTAAGCAGCCAGAATTCATCAACATGTTACTAGGGTGCAAAAATATCCATTGTTTGCGATGACGGACACAACTTATTTAAATGCAGATGTCGGCCGAAGAGAGAATCACTCTGATTGCTGTCGCTGTGGTATATACACGTCGTGAGTGGCGCCTCGTCTGGCTGGCTATCGAAAGGATTTAACGTCTGGGGTGTTCTTTTTTTTTGTTTTTTTTGTTTTTGTTTCTGTTGCAGTGCTCGCTAAGCTCAAGCTCAAACCTAACAATCTCTAGCCAAAATGTGTGACGAAGAAGCATCAGCGTTGGTTGTGGACAATGGATCCGGTATGTGCAAGGCTGGCTTCGCCGGCGACGATGCCCCACGCGCCGTCTTCCCATCCATTGTGGGCCGTCCGCGGCACCAGGGCGTGATGGTGGGCATGGGCCAGAAGGATTGCTATGTGGGTGATGAGGCGCAGAGCAAGCGCGGTATCCTCTCGCTGAAATATCCCATTGAGCATGGCATCATCACCAACTGGGATGATATGGAGAAGGTCTGGCATCACACCTTCTACAATGAGCTGCGTGTGGCGCCCGAGGAGCATCCGGTCCTGCTCACCGAGGCCCCACTCAACCCCAAGGCCAATCGCGAGAAGATGACGCAAATCATGTTCGAGACCTTCAACTCGCCGGCCATGTATGTGGCCATCCAGGCGGTGCTCTCGCTCTACGCCTCCGGCCGTACCACGGGCATTGTGCTGGACTCTGGCGACGGTGTCTCGCACACGGTGCCCATCTACGAGGGCTATGCACTGCCACACGCCATCCTGCGTCTGGATTTGGCCGGTCGCGATCTGACCGACTATCTGATGAAGATCCTCACCGAGCGTGGCTACTCGTTCACGACCACCGCCGAGCGGGAAATTGTGCGCGACATCAAGGAGAAGTTGTGCTATGTCGCTCTGGACTTTGAGCAGGAAATGGCGACAGCGGCCGCATCCACCTCTCTGGAGAAGTCGTATGAGCTGCCCGATGGCCAGGTCATTACCATCGGCAACGAGCGCTTCCGTACGCCAGAGGCTCTGTTCCAGCCTTCATTCCTGGGCATGGAATCGTGCGGCATTCACGAAACCGTCTACCAGTCGATCATGAAGTGCGACGTGGATATTCGCAAGGATTTGTATGCCAACAATGTGCTCTCCGGCGGTACCACCATGTATCCTGGTAAGCTACATTCCCTTTGAAATACTAACGTATATTTCAAATTGAATGTAAGTGAAACTGTTCTATATTTTTCAAAATGATCTTGACAACAGTTCCGTTAGCATTTTTTGAATTTTTTTTAAGAACTTATGGGATACTAAAGATTGAAATTTGGCATTTTATAGGTATTGCCGATCGCATGCAGAAGGAAATCACCGCCCTTGCACCATCCACAATCAAGATCAAGATCATTGCACCACCTGAGCGTAAATACTCCGTATGGATCGGTGGCTCCATTTTGGCCTCGCTGTCCACCTTCCAGCAGATGTGGATCTCCAAGCAGGAGTACGATGAGTCCGGTCCCGGCATCGTGCATCGCAAGTGCTTCTAAGCATGCAACAACAACAGCAACAGCAACAGCAACAAGAACAACAACAAGAACAGCAACAAGACCACCAACAACAACAAGTGGCGTTTATATATAGCATATAGAACATCTTATATGCGTATCTTATATCTGACATTGGGTATATGTTTAGCTATGGCCAGACTAGCTGCATCTGGGCGCCCACCAAGCGCTCCACGCATGCGAAAGTATCTTTAAAATTACATTTAGTTGAAGAAGAAGTAGAGGAAGAGTTTGAAATTGAGGACAAGAGACCCAAACGAGTAGGTAGAGCATCTTTTATATTTAGTTACGATTTGGATTTTCATTTGTTTCTAAAGCAACAACAAAAAAATTAAATAAAAACAATATGGAAGAAAGTAAATAAAAGACAATCGGATGTACAATAAAACAATATGTGTGTGTCTGTGTGTGTGTGTATTTGTGTGTCCAGTGCGACAGCAAAACATTGAAATGCCATCAAACAATCAGTCGCATGTTCGAAGTGTTTGGCAAAGTTTTTTAATTACGCTAACCGAGGGAATCTTTGAACACACCCGAACGTCAATCAGCAACTTGCGAAACTTTTCCACTGCCCGTATCTGTAGCTCGAGCCAAGTATCTGTGTATCTTTGCGCCTATATGTATCCAGCATGTGGAGGTGGCCAAGTTGCCCACGCAGTTTGCTTAGCTGTCAAATTTTTCGGCTCAACTTGGTCGCATCTCTCACGGAAGTTGCGCAACTTGGTCGGATGTGGATGTGTGTGGCAGTGTGTGTGTGTGTGCCTCTGCTTGTGTTGTTAGCTATGATTTATGCCCCGACTGAGTGACTATATGACCGTGTACATATGTCTTGTGTTGTCATGTATCAGCTGTGCACTGCAACTTAATGCTCGTTATGATTCCGCCGTAAACAAGCACATATACCAATATGTATATATATATATATTTACCGCACATTCATGTACCCAATATATATTCCCCACTCTGTGTGATATATTTGCAGCTTGTCTAAAGTGTAAGCAAACTTTGCAGTCACTTTGAAACAACATGCTAAAGACATAAGAGCAACAGCAAACTGGTCAAAAACGTGCTGTAGCTGTCACTTGGCCGTAAACTTTTGTGGCTTCCAGCCAACTTCTTCGGCCAGGTGCAAAAACCACAGCGCAATTACTTGGTTACCATGAATGTATGCGGCGTACTCCGACTTTTAGGGACAGAGCATAATGAAACTTTCATTTAAAACGCTGCCAGCGAATAACTAATTGAGTTACCAACTAGTTGTTAACTAACGCCGTCGAATACCCCACTGAGAGCCCCTTAAGGTTGACTGTTTTGGGCGTGTTTACGGCCGTCAGCACAAATACTCGTCTATTGATTGTGGGAGTTGTTGCCGTAAATCAATTTATGATCAGCATGCTGTTTGTCTGATATGTGAACGGGTAAGAATGTTGCAGTCGGGTGTAACCGACTGCGCAATACCCGTTATTATTTTAGAAAATTATCATTTTTTGTAACTTGTACAACACAGTGTACAAACCCAATATACTCTTTTCACTTCGTGAATGAGTATAAAAACTAAAGAATCGGTTAAATTTACAACGACTTTTATTTATCTTGCAAGAGAGGACATTTTTTTAGTAGACAAGACTCTCTTAGTATTTAAAGAATATAATTTTGGATGTGAAAGATATTTGTTTATGAGTAATATATATAACGCCGACCCTGTAAGGTACCCTTTTCTTTATCGGCATCAAAAGCCGAGTCAATAAAACACAGTTAATGATAGACATGTTCAATTGTTGTATCTGCAATTTGTACTTAATTTTTGGCAATCTCTTTCGCTTTTCATTGATTTATATATGATTGGAAATTGCCTATAACTCTTTATGAATTGCATGCTCAATTAGCTTAGCCATCTCTGTCTAGTTACCAATCTCGTTTCGGGCCAATCATAATAAACTACGAGCAAATAAGTTTCAGTTCGCAGGCAATTGGAAATATATAGAGTTCATGTGCTCAATTGCAGTGATCGGTGGAAATGCAACATTCCATTCAATTGAATGTGTTTTTGTATAAAATTCTATCATAAATGCAGGGCCAGCGACAGTTAAAATATGAGTGGCGTGCATTTTGTGCAGATATCAAATGACGCATACGCAGCGTGTGCCAGGAAGTTTGCATTTGTCTGTCAATCATTTGGCGGCTCTGTCCTCCGCCACTCGCCGGCCGACAGCTGTGTGTGTGTGTCCATTGTTGTTGCCGCTCTATTTACTCAACTTGGCCTCCTGCGGACACAAGTGCGGTGTCGTTATTTAGCCAAAACAGAATCACAGAAATTAGGGCCAACAATTGGGTCACGTTTAAGTGCACTAGGCCCGTACAGGGGCCAGTGGCCACACACTCAATCAATCAGTGCACAACGCCAACCAACTGGGCCAGCGGGTGTGCGGCGTGGGGCAGTGGGGCGGTGGTGCAGTGGTGCAGTGGCAACTATCAACAAATGTCAGGCGTTTGCATTTTCAATTTGCATTGCATTGTGGCGCATTTAATAAAATGGCTCGCAGCTAGTGCAAAGCCGTTAGTTTTTGTTGGCTGTCTATCTGTCTGTTGCCTGTTTTCTGGTCTTTGGAAACTCCGCCCATGCGGGTGGCCCTTAATGTTGTACTTTTACCCAGCACTCGCAAGCGTCTAAATGGGGGGTTATCAAAAATGATGACAATGCTCCTACGGACCGAAAGAAAGTATCTGCTTGGATCGTCGAGTCTAGAATCGTTAGTTGGCAACATTACTAACGACAGATACATGAATATTAAATTAAAATAAAGTGTTGTGTGTCCACGTTTACAGATTTTAACTATATAATATTAGGGCTAGGATTGCTAGATCCTTTAAATGGCACAGGATATCTATGCAGCCAGACGGCTTTTATTCGCACAATCGAACTCGTTGTAGTTGTTGCTGTTTAACACTTCTGTATGGGCATTAAATTGAATTTAATTGCAGCTGCCGCCCAGCTTGGAGCTTGGAGCTCGGGGCTTGGAGCTGGGGCCGGCTGCTGTTTGTTTTACTTGTTTGCGATTCTCGTTTTGTGCGAATTGTTTTGTATTTTGCAACTATTATATAACTGAACAGCAATTCAATTTTCTGGCCATTCTGGTTTGTTGATTTTATGCTAATTTAATGCACTTGCTCAATTTCAGCACCAAGTACCACCCCCCATCCACACCCTCACCCTCCCCCGGGCCGGGTCCGTCTCCGGCCAGTGATATCAATATAATTTGCTGCTAATGCGCAGAGCAAACGCTGCGCAATATTTGCCATTTTCATTATGTAAATTTTGCAAGCCAGGCGCACAAATATTGACATTAAAGCCAAGTTAACGAGTTGGCCGCACAGGAAGTGTCGAGACTAGAACGGAACTTGAACGTGATATGGACGTGGACGTCGACGTCGACGTGAGCATGGACATGAGTTGAGCTCAGCTCAGCGGTCGTTGCTTTTGACAAGCTAACAAATTGTTTTTCCGGCTTGAGGTGCACCACATGCAAACAGGAAATTAATAAATAAAAGGGCCCCAACTACAAACAACAGCCCCCCTAACTGACCGTAACAGACTTTAAGTTCGTCAAAGAGTCGATGCCATCATCGTCATCGCCATCATCATCATCATCATCATCATCATCATTTAACTTTAGTTCAAATTTACGTTCCAGACGCTGCCCAAAACAGAAACTTGCAAAGACAAAAAGAAAAGCACTTAAAGTCACAGGCAAAATAGGCGAGTTTTGCTTGCAAGAAAAGTGCCCATGTTTGTGAACTTACCTCACATATATTCATATTATTTAATTGGAATATAATTATATATAATTAATTTATGCTATTTAATATATTGCCTATATTTGTATTTGTATTTAAATGTTTGAACACTCTGTCTTAAATTGTATGCAAATAGATTATATTGAGAGATAAATCGTCCTGCTCTTTAACTCATCTCGAAAGCTATAAATACCTAACAATAATCTGATAATTATCATTGGCTGTTGAGTGTGTGTGTGTGCATGTTGGCAACAAGTTTCAAATGCACTTAACACATGATCATTATCGTCATCAGGCTGTTAGTTAAGGCATCATCGTCGCATCATTGAATAAGCATCATGAGCTGCATTTACATTAAGCCCGCACATCTGATTCAGCTCCAGCTCCAGCGAGGGGGCCGTTGGACTTGTGTGGCGTCCGTGCGGGGGCCGGAGTGGAGTCAGGGGAGGAGCTCGGTTAACTCTTCAATTTATTGTAACGCTTGATATGCATTCTTTCAATAATCACTGCACTTAATTGCGAGCAGTCATTAATTGCATTGCGAGCAGGGTGAATAAGAGGTGCAAAAGAGACAGTACAGAATGAAAGAGAGAGGGAGAGAGAGAGAGGGAGGGCTGACTAAACGTCAATGTTGGAATCTCATCAATGCTGTCAACATTCCCGTGCTCATTCCCACCCAATGCAGAAGCATTTTGCGTTGCCTTGGATATGGATTGGGGACATCGTTTCAGTGGGTTGCGTGCTTATCGCCAAAGCGGCATTGCTGTAAAGTTTATGAAGCCACACACACACACACACACACACACACACACACACACACACACACACACATACACGCACATGTGAGCAGGCTCTGGCTTTTACCTTTATAAATAAGCCGGCAGCAGGCAGGCAGGAAGGATGGACAGGGAGTTGAGTTGCCGTCCTGGGTTTTGTTTGGTTGTTGTTTGCCGTGGCTCGTTACACTTCACTGGCTGCGCCAACATTGACAAAGATGCGATAATCGCTTCATTCAAGCCATAAGCCTTAAAGCAGGCAATGCAGCCGTGTGTAGGCGTGCCAGCCACCTGATGAGCGGGCGCGTGGAGTTTGCCTGTAGGCGGAAATATGTGGGCGTGTTGGCCACATTCGAATTTACCCATGGGTGAAGTTGCCGCTTGGCAACTGGCTGTGTTCCCGCCAGTTCCTTTTCATCTGGCCGATGCTTCACCGTTCGCTTCTTCATCTTTGCTGCTCTTCATCGGCGCCTCGCTTCAATAATCGCTGCGACACTTCATTCCGTTTCGTTTCGCTTAGCGTTTATTTAACGCTTTTTTTATTCTCTTCAAATTGTGTTATGGTGCATGATTTTGGGAGTTCTTAAAAAAATATGACAGCTTAAATATGTTTGAATAAACATTGAAAAAAAAAATAAGCTGCTGCTTAAGATACATATCTTCATTATTGACTTCTACATTTTCCTTTTTTACTTCCGTAAATAATTTCTTGTCTAGTCATGTAATTTAATCCTTATCTCTTGCTAACTGAATTTGCCATTATCGAATTGATTTTATTATCTCCCTACTATGTATTCAAAAATATTTTGTTACTATAATATATTTTAAATTGCAATTTGTTTGTACTTGTAGAAGTTTTCTAATTTAATCCTCTCTTTATTAGTTATAAAATATTCGTATTTAATATAATTAACTGGTTTTACTATATTCTTACTACTTATTCAACTATATTTTGTGACAATATTTTTGTACTATATGCTTAAAACATAAAGCCATTTAATTTAAATTTTATTTGGTTCGTCCTTCATTCAAGTTAAAGCGAATTAAAATTTCAATCAAAATAGACTCTATCGCAAATAGATTGAACAGTTGTTGCATCTATTAAAATTCAGGTTATTTTCAATATTCGACTTTAATTAACATATTTGACGTTGGGTCATTTATAAATTTATGCAAATAGAAAATGAGCACAGGCAACAGCGTAAAAATAAAGTGTCGCATAAGTCAATATGGCTCGGAGCTTAAAGAGGCCCGAGGAGGCCGACAGGAGCGGGAGGTGAGAGGCGATTAAATCGTAGCCTGACAGGCTGTTGAATGTGAACATCTGGCGCTTTAAGCCAGCGCGATTTACATAAGACATTGAAGGTGGCGCCTCGGGTTGTGAGTGTCGCATAAAGCGCAACAAGGTAAAGATGGGCCCGTCGATTCAGGCCTCCTATATAGCTATATGTGTATATATATGTATATAGAACCACGCAAGCCCACTCGCATATCTATGTGGATTTGCTTTAAGCAGACGCCATTTATGTGATTGCAATGCTCGCATACAGAAGAGGCAATCACACACACACACACACACACACACCCCTCCACACACATTGTGACACGGATACAGGGTGGAAAAGAAGCCATTGCATCTAATACAATAAAAGCATTGGGCATCAGAGAGGGTGCTTTGCAAAGTATTCAAAATCGACCAATGAGACGGTGAATAAGCCATCTTCAGTCGGTTTCCTTTTGGGCTAAGCTGCATAAAATGAGGACGTAGGCAAAGATTTCCTTCAGTGCTTTTTAACAAATATGAACTCAGTCAGTAAGCTGATACGTGGGCTAAAAATGGGGCTAAATCAACCGAAGAGACATTTGACTTTTGGCTTCGCTAAGCTAAATAAAATCAAATACAGACTCAAATGCAAATCTCAGCCTGTTTTTGTAAAAACTCTTGAGTAGAAATTAAATAGGATTATCTAGTTGATATCAAGCTTAACATATTCAAAAAAAACTGTTTACCAATTTCCCCTTTTGTCTTAATAGATATTTTCCGTTCTTACAGTTGTTACTTAATGCTCCCGGCAATGTTTCGCTCAAGTTTTCGTTACCTTGGCGTAAAAGTGAACTGCTCGAGCCGCCCTCGCTGCCGCCACTGACAAGCTCTACAGTCAGCTAGCTTTGGTGGCTACTTCAAAATTGACTGCATTGGCTGGCTCAGCGGTCGCCTCCTCCGACCAAGTGCCAGTCCAGGCAAGTCTGGGCCGGGCTGTCAACACTTTCGGTTCCGTTGCTCAATTTGGCTTTGCAGCTCGCAGTCGGCGATGATGACTGTGCGCCCCACAGTAGTTGCATTTATAATTCCGTATTTGTTGTGTTCTTCCCGGGCTTCCCCTGAGTTTCGTTTTGGCATTGCGCTTTGGCCTGCCGTATTGTCATATGAAGTGGAAAAACTGCAAAGCTTTGCAGACAGAAGGAATTGACTGCAGGGGGGCTACTTCTGGCGCTCGCACTGTCGAATGCCTTTAACTTGGCTTGCACAACATGCCGCATATATTTTAAATTGCTATTGCGAAAATATTCGGCCCTGGATGCTGCTCAGTTGAGGTTGTGGCAAAACTATTTTCATTTGCAAGTCGAACAAAGCCGCAAACGCCGCAAACTAGCCGGGACGGGGGTCAAGTCATTTCGTGGCCCCCAATAAAAACTTTCTAGCAGTTGAGCTTAAAACCGCAGAAAAGTTGAGAACTTTTGCGTGATTTTATGAATATTGACCAATCAAACTCAATTGCATTGATTTGAATTGAAGGCGCGCGCAAAGGGCTCCAAACTATTTAAAAACAATTTTGCCCAACTGTGTAACAAAAAAGTACGCGTTGCATTTTAGGAGGGTCTCTCAATGATTTCCCCATGGTTGCCCTTTCAAATTTAATTGCGTTAACCCTTTTATTTTTTTTTATTTTTGAAGTGCTTACCCAACACCCGCGAAAACCTCGTTATCCCCTCCACGGCATCGTTTAATTGCGCATCGCAACAACAAATAAAGAAAATAAGAAGAAAATCTGTTTTGTTGCCAAATCCAATCAGGCAAATAACCCGAGAATGCGGGTTGCAATCTTTTGTTGTATTCGCTGAATATTTTCTCTTGGCTTCATTTTATTTTTAATATATTTGCATTAGGTTTTGTTTGCTTTTAATACAATTTTTGCAACGACGTTTTAATAATATTCCTAAATTTAATATTCAATATTTTCAAATTACGCAAATTCCTCGCGATCTCGCTTTTCTCTTTCTGCTTTGACGTCTTCGTCTCAGCTTGTTTGCATTCAGTGTTGTGCCTTTGGCTTTTCCATAATATTCCACAATATGCACAAGGTGGGTCAGGTGGGCGGGGGCAAAGTGAAAAGGTCGAAGGAAATATGGCAACAGTTTGCGGCTTACAGTTATTGTACTATAGCTTAGCTAAACGAGTTCGTAATGCGAGAGTTGCGGTCATGATTTATGTGCTGCGAGCCAAATCGCGAATGAGCAATGAAAAAAGCCAAACAGCTGCGTAAACTCATCACAAATTTCGAATAAAAGAAGTTGATGAAAGGGAAATTTACAGGGATGATGACAGAAAGTGAATCTAAACTGTCGGATGTTGAGTATCGAAAAGTATTGAAAATATAACAGCAATATGTGTTTGGTAAAATTTTCAGTAGAAGTAAGAGTAAGAGTAAGAGTAAGAGTAAGAGTAAGAGTAAGAGTAAGAGTAAGAGTAAGAGTAAGAGTAAGAGTAAGAGTAAGAGTAAGAGTAAGAGTAAGAGTAAGAGTAAGAGCAAGAGTAAGAGTAAGAGTAAGAGTAAGAGTAAGAGTAAGAGTAAGAGTAAGAGTAAGAGTAAGAGTAAGAGTAAGAGTAAGAGTAAGAGTAAGAGTAAGAGTAAGAGTAAGAGTAAGAGTAAGAGTAAGAGTAAGAGTAAGAGTAAGAGTAAGAGTAAGAGTAAGAGTAAGAGTAAGAGTAAGAGTAAGAGTAAGAGTAGAGGTAGAGTAAGAGTAAGAGTAAGAGTAAGAGTAAGAGTAAGAGTAAGAGTAAGAGTAAGAGTAAGTAAGGAAGAGTAAGAGTAAGAGTAAGAGTAAGAGTAAGAGTAAGAGTGAGAGTAAGAGGAGAGTAAGAGTAAGAGTAAGAGTAAGAGTAAGAGTAAGAGTAAGAGTAAGAGTAAGAGTAAGAGTAAGAGAAGAGTAAGAGTAAGAGGAAGAGTAAGAGTAAGAGTAAGAGTAAGAGTAAGAGTAAGAGTAAGAGTAAGAGTAAGAGTAAGAGTAGAGTAGAGTAAGAGTAAGAGTAGAGTAAGAGTAAGAGTAAGAGTAAGAGGAAGAGTAAGAGTAAGAGTAAGAGTAAGAGAAGAGTAAGAGTAAGAGTAAGAGTAGAGTAAGAGTAAGAGTAAGAGTAGAGTAAGAGTAAGAGGAAGAGTAGAGTAGAGTAAGAGTAAGAGTAGAGTAAGAGTAGAGTAAGAGTAGAGTAAGAGTAAGGTTAATTAGCTTAGCTTCTTGTATTAGTGTATTAGCTACTATTAGTACTACTAGCAGTATCTATTAGTTAGTAACGCCATTTTAAGCTGAGCAGCCAATTTAGTTTATAATAGTTTAGTTTAGTTTATAATAGTTGCACGAGCGATTTAACAAATTTCCAGCAGCTTCACAAGTTGTGAGTTGATTACCCACCAAGTGGTGAATACTCTCGAGTACTCGCTTTTTGGGTCGAGTACTTGGAATTTTTGTTCAACGTTAATTAGAGTGTCGCGTAATTTTAGTTAGTTACGTAGCGGAAATAAATTGATATGAAACGCAATTAATTTGTAGCGAAAAGTTTGATTTATAATTTAACTGCGGCCAGGGCAAAAACATTGTTGGGTGCTTTTAAAGGGCCCTATCCATGTGTGTGTGTCTGTGTTGGTGTGTGTGCGCGTTTTGCGGTTAACGTAACAGACAGAAACACTTGCCACACTTGTCGGAAACAGAAGGTTTTGCCACCGACACCCAAAGTCAGATCCAGAGCAAAGCGAACCAAAGTGCAATTTGAGCGGCAAACTTTGGCGTTTTGGCTTTTTTTAATTCGATTGTGGTTTGATTTTGGCCATCAAATTGCGTGAATGTGGCCAATGGCAACGCGTCAATAACGGAATGGTGCCAGGATTCGATTCTCCTTTCGACCATTCGCTTGCTTTGCACGTTTTTAATATGAAACCACGGCTCAGTTTTTACAATAAATTTAATGGCATGTGAAGTGGCCACAATCCGTGTCATATTTACTCCTGGATAAACATAATATACAGCTAGATGATTTTAATTTTCATCTTTGAGAGCCCTAACGACAGCTGACCGAGAGCTCTATTTAATATTCATATGCAAACACAAATTGAAATTGAAATTGAAATAGTAAAATATATAACTGCTTTTAATATTGTGAACTGTGCCGGTATAGATTTGATGGAAATTGAATTTGATAAGTGCAACGAAAAATGAACTTTAATTAATACTGTTTGCATATATGTAGCTAATTTATAAATTAATTAGTTTATAGCCAAATGAAATAGAACTGAAATTTCAATTAAATCACCTTTAGGTGCATAATTTATGTTATTGATCATATTACTAATGCATAAAAATTAGCCAACGAATTATGGCTGTAATCAATGTGAAAGTTATTAAATCAACGTTGCACTCCAAATTAATAAGCTGATTTACAGATATAATCTGCAATTGTGATTCTTATAATCTTTCGCTTAACTGAGTGTATTTGAATTGAGAATATGTAGGCTTTGGGGGCTATGCAAATATACGTATGTGTTAATACCTTAATATAAAATAATAAATATGAATATGGCTGTAAGGACAAATAAATTGAATTTTCTCTACATTTTATTAGATTAAATTTGATTTTACTAAGAAAGCCAAGGAGAAACATTAGGTTTTCATTAAACCAATTTTGATTGGTTTTTACTTTTACTTTACTTATTATTACTTACTTACTTTACTTATTTTATACCCAAAGTTAGTCATTTACTTAAAAAATAGCATATACTTTACTAAAAATATATTCCATAATGCATCCAATAGGAAGCTGTAAGAGAAAGGCGGAGGAAGAGAGAATAAACAGAAATTTTAAGGCTGTATTCATATAAAAGTAAACAGCTTCACCTTTGCATCTTTAACCCTTTTGTGGCGCTGTGCTGCAATTTTCCAACCAGCTATGGTTTAAACGGCGACGACGCCTGTTGCGGGCAGCATATGCAACAAACACAGGCACAGGCATTGTCACTGTTGCTGTGGCAACGCGAAATGCAAATGACACGCCATTATCCGAAGTAACAACAGCAACAACAATTAAACAGTTACAACAACTATTACAATGACAACAACTACTACAAAGGGGACGAAAATACAAAGATGATGCTGAGAAGTGACAGCTTGCCACGACTTTTTGTTAGCCCTAATGGCTTTTAATTGTTTTATGAAATTGCGAAAAAATTTTGCATCAGAAAAAAATAAATACGAAAAGGGCAATTGTGACAGCAGTCAACGCGGCGTATGCGAAATATAACGCATTCGCCTAGTTGCACGACGAGTGCAACGCACCCATGCTGGGTGCCCGCATGCCCCCCGGGTAAAACGTATAAACAAACTGCGTTGACATTTATTGCCACATTTGCCCGGCCAGCCAAAAAGGCAGCCAAATTACTCGTTTTTCGCTCGCTTCCGCTCCGGCCGAGGCTGCACCTCCCGCTAACAGTCGGCAGCGCTGCTGCACACACTTTGCAAGCAAGCAATTAATTCGAGGTGTTTATGGGAGGCCAGCCAAGCGGATTATTGTGTTTTGAAAACAAACTTGCAGCAGTGGGTCAAGTGGCAGCAGTCGCAGCAGCAACAAACGGCAACAGCGGCAACAGCAAAGAAACCGTCAAGTTTACCGCATAGGGAAACTTTAATTGGGTTTTTTTAGCTTTGGCAACTTTGCGTATACTTGAAGTATTTCTTTCGTTTTTCGCCTTTACCAATTTATTCATTCCATTAATGATGAGATTTCTAACAAAAACTAATCAGCACCCAAAATCACATCAAACATTGAATGCTAAACAATTCTCTTCTCCCTCTCGGCTGCACTGCTTTATCGACCCGACAATTTTCGCTTAGCTGCCCGAACGCTCTTAAATTCGTGTGTGCTCTCTTCTGCTGATGCAGCAACAACAGCAATAACAGCAGCAACAGCAGCATCAACAAAAATACAGATTTCAGCGCCAGCATCACAAATCACAAGCGAAATCATCCGTTGAGTAGGTCAAGATACTAACTCAATTTGATTCTTGGAAAATCTTAGCAAAAAGTTAACGCCTTTCGGCGCAATCGAGAAAATTTCTGAATGCAAACATCCCATGAAAAAATTACAGTACCTAATTGTAAATAAGATTTTCTGTTTTTAAATGCAAGTTTACTGTTTACACAAGTTGTTGAAAGAAAGATTTTAGTTCGCAGTTTGGGTTCAATAATAGAAAAGAAATTATAATGTCTAAAATGTATTTATTTTCGAATCCTTTAAATAATCTATATGCATTCTAAATTATTTTTTGAAATATTCAAGAGAGAAAACTGCACTAAAAGATATCCTGTATATAGTCCTAATTTAACGACAAAACCCGTTCTTTTACAATTTGTACAATAACATTATACCCTTGTTATTCATATGTAACGCGTACAGGGTATGAATAGAATGTTAGTGAATTATTCAAATCTAGCCCATTTCCTTCATTATGTCTGTTAACTGCCAAAAGGACTTTCACTTTACTGTATGCTATTTGCCAAAAGTTTTCCCATTTCCATGCGGTCCTTTCTTTGTCATTTCCCCCCATGTCAAGCAATTCGGCCTGGTATGCTGTAATTACCGTTTGATGGGCAACTACTCAATGTTAATTGCGGTGTTTTTGGTGCCTGCCAAGGGCACAACGCGGATGGTTGCCAAATAATGGAACTCGTTTGACTATCGATTGGTGCAAAGCGCCTAAACAGGACACACTAGTTCCGCAGCGACGGGACGAGCTGGCTCTAATTGCAGGCTCTTGGCTTTAATATATGCGAGATGCATTCTTTTTTTTTTGATCTGTCAGACAGACAGAAAGTCACACAGACAGCCAGCTGTCCGGCTGGCTGACTGACGTCGAGAGATTTTGATGGTGGCTCTGTGACAAACGGGCGGGAAGGAAGGAAACGGACAGAAGGCAAAGAGTCGCATAAAAAGTATCTGTTATTATGATTGTTTAGTGCTGTCGCCGGAAATGTCATTCAAGCGGAATACGGTTGGGGGAGCACAATGCAGCAAAGGCAACGACAAAAGCAACAGCAATGACAACTACAACTGCAGGCGACAAAACTGCAGCTTTTACCCGAGCAAAACAAGACACAGAGCATAATAACTTATGCTTGAATCTAAAAGAGAGCAGAACAAAAAAACAAAATGGTAAAAGCACGACCGAAAAAAGATGAAATCAACTGACAATTTTTAAAACAAATGCAGTGCCATCCGATGCACGATGATATGCTTCTGAGTATCTGTGTATCTGAGGAGCTGCCTCATCGTCAGGCAGCTGCCACGAAAAGTTGCTTTGCATATTTCATGGCCCTCGTGCTTGTGCAATTGCCTGAATTTCAACATTAACTCATACAACATGCAGCGATCTGAGGGGAATTGCAGCAACTCGACAACTTATTTCTGCCGCACACACACATGTGTGTGTATATGTGTATGTATGAGTACTCGCACTCACTCGCATTCATCCAATGCGCAGTTCGTCAGTGTCTTTTGGCGTAATTTTGTTTGCTGTAACAGTTTAATCATCGACATTACACGCGCAGGCATCAAGCTGGGGTTTCTTATTTATTTATTTATTTTTTCTTGGTAGTTATGCATGTGGCTTGTGTATATAAGGTTGCGGGGGCACATCATAAGTTGGTGCAAAAGATTGGAATATGCTGATCCTGTATTTGATATAAAGTCTATCGCGTTGTTATCAACTCTAAAGGTAAAAACATAAATTAAATTTAGCTACAAAAGGGATTCAAAAATATATAAAAAGTTTTCTTTGAATCGATATCGTATATCTGCTTAGCACTTTTTCTCTAGTTAACGGCCTTCACTAAGGTATATTTAATATTTTTTTCTTATCTTTGATTATCGAAGGATAATTGCAAAAGTTGCAGTTCAAAGCGTAAACTTTAAATCTCAAATGTACTCAATGCCTTTTATAAATTTTACTGAACTTATTTACTTATTTTACTTTATTTACTTATCTAATTGCATTTTTCGCTGGTTTATTATAAAATAATTTTAGAAGTTAATACATTTCTGTTTTCTCAAACGTTTGTAGCGACTCCCGGCAACTGCACAGCAAGTAAAACAACAGATAAATGAAATTATTAATTATGTATGTGTTAAAATACGTGAAAATTAATGCCTGTGTATTTTTCATGCTTGCAAGTTACACACGAGCGGAGAAACGAATTTTCGTGCAATGGCTCTTTTTCGTTATCTTTTTCATTTTCATTTATTTTATTTAACCAACTGTGCAACCGAGGCGAAGACAAATGTGTAATATGGTTCAACTTAACTGCTGCAGCAATGTGTGAGGGAATTATTTAAAGTGCTCATCGTTAATGCAAAGAACTAAAAAGAAGTCACTTCATTTCCTGTGTTTTCCCCTCACTGAAGTGAGCCGCTGTTTCGTTGAGAAATTGTGATGTCAAATGTGATTTATTCAGAATTCGACTTTCTTATTTTTCATTTCAGTTACCAAGTGCAATTTCATATAATTTCATACAGTGCACAATAATTTCATTCTCATGTGCATGCAGGCGGCTTTGGATTGCTGCTTGTAATCAGTTTTAATGAAATGCCAGCGTTGCGTATACGCAATGTAAAGATTAAAGACGAAAAATCAACAAAAATGCCGCACAGCAGCTGTGTCGCAACTTAAAGTCTCGCTGCCCAAAGCAAAATGGCCAACAATTATATCCAAGTCTCCAATACACATGCACACACACACACACACACACACACACACACACACACACACACACACACACACCGAATACAACTGAAATTCAATGCCTAGGCGGCTGGAAATAAAATGTATGCACAGCACCAAGTGTCAGTCATTCAGGCAGTTAGCTCAGCCAAGCGTAATTCAATTAAATGATGACAAACAAATTGACTCAAAGTTCGTAGTCAAAGCAAAACCAACCGAAATAAGAGATACATTTGCAGCACGAGGCAAGAACAAAATAATAAAAAAAATCACGAATTTCTTTATTAAAACACCAAGAATACACATACAAAATGGATTTCAATTGTCAGCAGTCTTTTGTATGCCAAAAACATAATTTATTCGTTTGTATTTTTAAATCAAAAATGTTTTTTCCACGCCGCTAAATTTCTTTAATTACTTCTGTAAATAAATATTTAATTGCAAGGATGCTTTAAAAGCAAAATACATTTAAATATTATTTTCCATTCCCTAACAGTTGCTTTGGTATTACACCACAAAACCAAAAGTACAAATGAAATATAAGAAATTCAACAGAGAATTAAAAGAAGCTTTGCCGGAGGTCGAATACTTTAGACAAGGTCATTTATATAGACATTTTTCGGTTGGCATGTGGTCGCATTGCCAAACTTTAACACTCATATTTCAATTCTTGAAAAAGGTAAGTACGCCCACCAGCTACATGGGACACACTCCAATAAAAACGCTTTTTAAAAGCATGAAATTCTCATACAAAGTGTCTCAAGGAGCGTGGAAAAAAAGCCTTCAAATGCGAAAGCAAAAATAACAAACGGCCAAAGCCAAGGAACTTGTCAACAAATTTGGTAGTTGGTCGGCAGTCGGACTTCAATAGGCTGCCGAAATTTAGCTGGCTGACGACATGTTGCCCGGTCTATGCTGTGGGCCCAGTCCATTAGGGGCAGCTCCGTCTGGGGACTGTTTACCAACACATTTTCCGCACAGCCAGTGGGGCGACAGGCGAATACAAGGCTGAAGGCTCATTTGTCGTGTCCTGTGCGTTGTCATTGTCATTAGCATTTCATTTTGAAAATGCTCACGCCCTCGGGCACAAAGAAACATTTGTCTTCACTGCCGGCCCGCTGGCCTGCTCGAAATTTTTATATCGAAATAAAATAAATTGTGAAAATTTAAGTGCCCCGCAGACTGTTTGTCATTGTGTGTGTGTGTGTGTGTGCGCGTGTGTTTCTATTCCATTTTGTTTGTAAATGACTTCTTATCCATCCATTTATTATGCAGCTCAATCGAATTGTCATTTGTTACTTAATGCCCGCTTTAAGGCCTCGTCCGACTTTAAAAGCTGAATTGGCTCTGCGCGCATGTTGCGGTACTTAAATGCCACGCCCCGGCAGCAACGCCCACGGTCAGCACTTGATGTGCTTAATATAACTTAATTGCTGTCGCTTGCAACACATGTGGGCGCCATTAAAATCAAAGCCACGCTTAAGGCAGCCGCCGCTGACGCCGCCGCCGCCACTGCCACTCCCACTCCCACTCCGCCCGCCCACGCCGGAGCTGTGCTGCCCTGGTGCTGTTGATATTGCTGTGGCCGCCCCTCGGACGACACATTTGTCATATGCAAAACGAATGACAAACGGCCACTCAGACGGCTGATGGCTGTGTGACATATTTGTTGGTTGTTGGGTGGCCCGTTGTGGCTCAGTGTGCCACCTGACACCAGTTGTGAACAGAATAAAAGTAATTACCTGCAGGAAATCAAAGGAGCCCACGCTGGGCAAAAAATGAACGCACAACTGTAGCTGTGATAGAAACAGCACGACAATTTACGGATGCACTAACAAACGAAGACGAGCGTCTAAAAATAGAGAAGGCTTGTCAAATCAGAGCTTCTTGCCTGAACGATATTAGATATTAGAAATTCCTGAATTTAACCCCGGTCCATTTTCATCTCTTTTGAGCTTTGTATTGCTTGACGTGTTCTCAATTTTAAGCTACAGAAATAATACAAAAGTGTGTATTTCTTGAAATTTACATAGAAATTTAACTAAGCAACCAAAATAATTTAATTCTGAACATTGTCTGTGCTCATAATTTGTTCAATTTCTTTTTCCAATTAGGGCGTCGTCAAAAAGACGAAAGATGACGTTAGTGTATAAAAAAGGAAGGCATTCCAGGCTTAAATAATTTATTATTCATTACTTGCTTATAGACTCCTTAATTGTAATTTGTTTGCCTTAAGCTACAAAGAAATATTTTTGCATAATATATACAATATTTTTTAGTGGTAGTAGTAAAGATGCCATCATCAAACAAAAAACGTATTAATAGAACTTCAGATTAGGCAATTGAAGCACGCAGCTTTCTTAGCTAGTTTCATAAGATTTACTACCTTAACTTAAGGAAATTCTAACAGTTTAGGTTTTGAATCCCCAATGCTCAAAGCAAATTTTGTTCTTATGCATTTTTTATTCCCAAGTTTCGAACACACACAAAGTAACTTTTCGACCGAAAATTGGTTGCCTTTCATTTTGTCAACAAGCATTTTGTTAGCCCTCTCAACGCACACATATATCACAATATGGCGCGCAATTTACTAACGAAATTGTCATAACATGGCCATAACAGCTTAAGCCACAAAAAGTTGCACGAACCATAACTTGCAAATTGTTGGCAGTCCCGCAACTATGCGAAGAGGGCACAGCAACAAAAAAAAGTTTTGTGTTCACTTTTTGGGTGTAATTTGGCCAATTGAATTTGTATTGGCCCCGTTCAAGTTAATATGCGTGCCGTTACCGCCTCCCCCACCTCCCCCGAGCTTCGCCCAGCTGTTCGCATTTGCTATCCTTTTGTGTGCGCTGCGTGCGTGTCTGTGCGTGTTTGTGGTTTAACACCACAGCTATTCAATACTCCCTCGGCCCGCTCGCTTTGAGGCAACTGTGCCCGCGGCATGCCCCAACATGTCAAAGCAAACGGGCGAACAGCAGTTGGGCAACTGCTTTAACTGCTTTTATTGGTTGCCGGCTGGTTGGTCGGCTACCGGCTACTGTCAGTTATTTACTCAAAGCATTTCATTTGCCAATTTTCTCTGAGCTTAAATCAGCGTTGCATGAAAATGACAACAACGGGCAGCTGGAAGCAAGCGGCATGCGGCAGGCGGCAGACAGTAAACGCCAAGCAGCGAGTTCGTTGTAAAATGGCAGCAGCAAGATAAAATCCAATTAAAATAGCGTAGAACTTATAAAAAAACTATAAAATAATCTCTAAATAAAACTAGCTGACTGGGCAATGCTCTGCAAGGCATATAAAATGGAGTAAGAAGATTAATCACTTTCGAATTAAATAGAATCAATAACAGTTATCAACAATTCATTTAGCGGATATTGAAATGTATTTACATTAAAATTTGTCTTTGAAGTTACGCTCCAGCCTAACCATGCAGACAAAAGCTAATTGCTCTATCACGCTTGCATGAAAACAACCAATTTGAATCTTATTTTCATCATGTTTTATTTACTTAGTTATAGAGAAATCGGCTGGGAAGCTAAACAAAAACAATTACATCTAATTCTCTTTGAACATGAATTTGAAATAACACGCTTTAAAAACTTGACAGTATATGATTTAAAACGACTTTAAATATTCTATGCATTTTCTTATTATGCATTTTGTTATATTCTGTGAATTTTTATTTTATTATCACCCGTCCCAAAGTATACATTTTATTCCTAATTATCAACAATGGGAAATAGAGATAAAAATAGAGAACATTAATTTCGAAAATGATGAACGAAATAATTCAAGCATATCAATTATTATATATTATATAAAATCTTATGTTTATATTAGTTTAACTATTTTTATATAAATACATTTCTTTTTTCTTTTAATTTTTTATAATATATTTAATGAGTTAAAATGCTAAAGCACGAAAAATTAATTTTCAAGTTAAGCCTTTTTAGGTGTGGAACGTATCTCCTATTTTTCATAAAGCCAATAGAACGTATCTATCATGTAAAAATAGAGCTAGGTGACAAGTTTAGTAGGTTATTAAGTCATAGGATCTGTGATTTACGGAATAAAACAATTCACATTAACTGCATGATGACAACATCCAGCCATAAAGGCCCGCAAGGGCTGCCACAAAAAGGGGCAAATGATAAGCAGAATATCGATACACCCTCATGCTGGCAGAATGCTTCAATTATCTGCATGTTACAAGTGGCGCAGTAAGGCGAACCTACCCGATGGCACACCCTATTGCCAGTGTGTTAAGGGCATAAAAAAAGGTGCAGGAGCAGAGCAATGGCAACGTGGTTGAAAGTAAAACAAAGCATAAAATCTATTTGCAGCTGGCGGCGGGTAGCGGTAGACAACAAAAGTTTATGCCATGTAAATAACGACATCATAAATTTGGTTACGTGGGTATATATATCTGCATATCTCACCTACACACACACACACACACACACACACACGCACGCGCGCGCATACATATGCAGCTACACTGGTGGCTAGTTCCGTTTTAGTAAACAATTTTTTATGCCTGTTCCGCTACCGAACAATCCACCGCCCTCAAACTGTTACGATTTTCATGGCCCTCGATTCGCGTTGCGCTCTTTTCTGCATTTTTCCTCGCCTTTTTGTCATAAAAAAAAACCCGACAACAATGGCAGCGGCATGAGGGCCTTTTTTTCTAGCCACTCGTCAGGGAAATAAAAGTTACGTTGACACGGACACCGCCACCAAGTGCCGAGCACTTTGCCCCCTCAACCTGCCACCTACCTGTTCGAAAGCCAAAGCCCAACGCAATCGCAGCGCCGCACAGTTGTTGTTGTTGTTGCTGCTGTTGTTGTTCTTGTTGTTGCTTTGTTGTTATCTGATTTGGCCGCGTTTTTTTTAAAGGTGCTACAGCTTTCGCCTTTGCAATACCCAACTCGTTTTTATTCCATGGTAAAATGAGCAGCATATAAAATGTATAAGAAATTAAAACGATTTGTACAAACGATTTGCAGCAAAATCAAGTCAAGTCCCGAGGCCAGAAGTGGCACAGAAAGCTGAGCGTTTAAAAGGGCTGGCAACGAACAAATCTCGAAATGAAATACAACTACGCAGCTCGGACGAAAGGTCTCTTAGGTCTTAGCTCTTGGCTCAAATAAAAAACAACAGCAAACGAGTGTTGTTTTTTGTAGGGACCTCTTCTAGCCAGTGTAAACAGAGGCAAGGAGTGGCAGCAATTGAGAAAGAATCTGGAATTATCATCTACTTGTTGATATTAGGGTATTTACATTGAGTATATACATTCTGAAATAAGAAGATGGCTTAAAAGGTGCCACTTGTGTGCTAATTTGTTGATTTATCGAACAAAATTATTGTGGCTTTTGTATTATTACTTATTATTAAAAGGATGTCAGATCATCAAAAAAATCAAATAAAATGTAAAAAATTTATTAAATTGAGAACAAATATTTACATTAAGAAAACATATTAGTAAAAATATATATTATAATAATTTTGCTGCTACTTGGAAAGAGAATTCTTGACTACTGCAATTATAAATGATACAACTTGATTTGAATATACTATAAGAGAAACTTTAAACATCATTTTATGTTATTACTGCTGAATCTCACGCCCTCCTGTCAGCTATATATATATTTACATTTGAACATATTTGCTATAATATCTTACCCATATTTAAAGGGTAACTGGGTGTTCAAACAGATGTGCAGCCAAGTTGAAAGTTTTAAGAAACTGCTTATTAATTGTTTGTAATTAACTTTCACTCTGGAATTTCAAGTCTCTGCCTTAATTGGCAGATAGATTGTTAAGTACATCAATTGCTTAGCTTTCAATATCGCAATGTTTGCTTATTGTTAGTTTTAATCTCGTCTTTGGCCGTTTACATTTCAGCCGGATGGAAGTCTCAGACAGTGCATGCCAGCACAAATTCCAAGGCAAATATAAACCACTTGAAAAAGAAATTTAATTGAGATTTACAATGCAAGTTAAAATGCCAACCACAGCCCGGAAATTTACTTTGAACTTGGGCATTACTCCTGTTGTTTTTGTTGCTGCTAGGAGCCAAAAGCTAAGCTCATAAATTTCAGCTAGTAAATCTTTTTCATTCTGTGAAGGGGAGAGGGGTGGGGGGTTGGTGCAAGAAGCCCATTGCAAATCTGTTTTTCCAGACTGATGTTTATTTGTTTTGTATGCTCGTTCTCGTATTAAAGTTAAATTGCGTTTAAGTAGCCGACTTTTATGGCTCTGGCTGTAGCCTTATGCATGTATAGATAAACATATATGGCTGTATATAGATATATTATTATAATATCGTAGATGTGTATGCAACAGTTGTTGCCTGCCCTCACGAGTATTTGCAAATTCAGCGCATGTTGGCAAGGCCAAAAAGTGAATTGGATGGCTAAAATAGCCCGGCAACATTTTTGGCCAGATCCACGCAAAGAGCTAACGAGCTGAGGAGCGGCAAATGGCTGCGGACTCTAGAGTACATACGACATGCACATATATGTAAGAATGTCGGTTTATTTCTACGTATATAATATGTGTGTGCTGTTGGGGCTGTTGTTGAAATGATAAGCATGTGTGCAATTAAACTGAAAGCGTGCCTCCAATGTTGGTCCATGACTGTGACTGCGACAACGACAACGGCAACGGCAACAGCAACAGCACCAGCAACAGCAACAACAACAGCAATAAGTGGCGAAAGGGGGCAGAAGTGTAACAGCAGCAACAGCGGCAACAACGGCAACAACAGCAACAGCGGCAACAGCAACAGCCACGCCGCAGCCCATGACAATAAAACAAATGTCGCCTATTTTACATAAGCGTTGTGTGCAAAACTGTTGTCCTTGTTATTTTTGGTGTTGCTCTTTATATGACCAAAACACAAAAAACGAAATCCAGTGTACAAGTATGAGTTGATTGTGGGACTGTGAAAACAGAGGCGTTGATTAAAATGGGATTAAGCAAATTATTTATGGCCAAAAATAATATTTGACAATAATCGAAAAAACCAACTACGATTGTAGATTTTTTTGAATGAGAATTGGATATGCACAAATTGCAAATAAGAATCACAGTTTTTCCGCACAATGTTTTTGTTTTGATGCGTTATTAATTCGCCAGTATTTATTGTGCTTTAAAGTAGCTCGACAGTAAACAATCTGTAATAAACCTGTGGAAATTGTAGATTGTAGATGGTGGCATTAATTAATTTTCAGAGGAGCTGCGACAGCACTTGCTTTGTGAACCCTCCTGATGCACTTCACTGACCTCTCCCGGCCACATTTGGTTCAGCTTCCGCATGCAAACCTGCGACCTGCACATTAAGTGCTTTACAGCGGCCTCCTAGAGTCAGCGATTTATATATATATATTTTTTTCGCTCGCCCAGAGTCATAAAACCATAAAAAGGCTGCAAATTAAAAACGCATTAAATTTCGTTGCTGCCATCAGGAGTTGGCCACGTGCGGGCACTTGATAGCGCCCAAAACGGTCCTGGTACCAGCATAAATTTGCAATTCTTGACGCCAATAATTAGTGCAGAGCTAGGGCTCGACTTTAAATCGCTTTGATTTTCAGGGCGAAGGGCTGGCAGCCCGAAAAGTAAACAGTAAATGACGGGAATGGGAACGGGAACGGGAACGGCAACGGGGGCGGGGACGGAAACAGGGACGACGACGAGGACCACGACCAGTATCCGGAGCAGGCAGCTGGAACTGCCTGTAAATGAGCAATTAGTCGTAATAAAAACATCAGAGTGCCGGCAGCAACTAACACTCAATGCCCCGCAACGTGGTTGGACACTAAGCTGCTGCGCCTGCCTCCGATGCTGATTCCGGCTTCCACTGCTGCCCGCCCCACACCCCCTGGAACGACGTGCACTTAATTCAAATTGCAAAAACTTAACCTCAACATGTGCGAAACCCAAACACACAGGCACACACACACACACATGCACACGCACCCGGTATCGTAGAGGCCACCCCGGCACGGGCGTAAAATTAACACACAGTTATCCGAGACAGGCCCAGGAGCTGACAGCAGCAGCAGCAGCAACAGCTTAGACATGCAGCAAATAGCCGAGAAGTGAATAAAATCCAAAGCGATGCCGAAACCGAATGCGTTCCGCATAATTTCAAACATTTCAAATTCACTATTACTTTGAATTTTTTGAAGCTCGAAATAGTGGGACAGCTGTTTCTATTTATGGCTTGAATTCCAGAATTAATATTTATTTCAATTAATTTTTGTTTACATAGAAACTAATTACTATAAATTAAAATCTTTGATTAGTATCAAAATTGAGAAATATTATAAGCTAGTTAGTTAAACTGTTGTTCAGTTTACTTTCCAAATTCGTCAGCTTCAAGCAGCATATTAGCAATGGCTAAACACCTTGGAGAAATTGAAGAGATATCGCGTACCGGAACACAGGGACCACAGCCGTTGAAATGTGCAGCCGTCACTGTCAGCGGTCGGCTGATGCACTGCCTGCAAGCTGAGGCGGCGGTGCAAGTGTAAGCCTACCAGACAGACCTGACAGCCTGACAGACCGGCAGGCAAACAAACCAACTAAACGACTAACAGACTACAGCGACAGCAACAACAGCTAACAGACTGAATGCAACTCCGCTTAGGCGGACGGGGCGTCATGTCGGAAACTTTTTGCCGTTGCCTACTTTCGGGCTGCGCTTGTTCAAAGCTTTTTTTTATGTAATTTTATGTGTTTTTTTAGACGGCACCTGCTGCTATTTGTCAGTCTTTGCACACACAGACACACACAGCTTGGGCTTGTTATTATTTTTAGTGCATAATAACGAGCGCAGTAGGTTTATGAACTGTTTTTTTAAAGCTGGCTGCCTGGTTAGATGGCTTGCAATTGTTATGAGCTGCTCGTATTTGTGCTTGTGTGCGTGTGTGTGTGTATGCTAGGAGACGCGCCATCATATCCGGCAGCGCCATCGCCAGCACACATTTGACATTGTCACGTTGTGCTATTTACATAAATAAATAAAAGTGAGCGAGCAATGCTAAGCATATAAATTCTGGATAAATATAAGACAAACAACATAACGCGAATTCAAAATTTCCATGGCTCGACAAATACCCTATACGAATGCAGAGTGATATGAATTTTAAAAAAACATATTATTTATTTAGTTTTCTTCAATAAGTTTATAAATTAAAACCCATCGATTCATTTAGCTTGCCTATATTTAGATTGTATTTGCCTAAATCATATAGTTATTTACGTTGCGCCGCCAATGGCATGCGATAGTCAGAGTGCCGGCTGATTTGCAGGGCATGCCGGAGAATAGAGAGGACTCCACGCTGTGCCGTGTCGGGCGCTTGGCCCGGCGTGTCATTTGTTTGTTTGTGCGGCTCATTTTGACGTTGGGTGCAAATGGCGCGAGGAACGACAAACGGATGTCCCTTGTTTGCCGGCGCTTCAACGTTGCGGCCTTTAAGTGTTTACGTGGCGTATTAGTAATAAATGTAATGTGCATAAAAGTGTCGCACAGCCGCACGGCTGACACGTGGACCTCAAAGTCGCTGCTGCTACTGCTGCGGCCGCTCACTCATAAAAACAAATGTTTACAATGTGTTCCGAGCGCCGCGCCGTAACTCTAGCTCCGGCGTAGAGTGTAGATTTTTACAACTTTATCCAGCGCCGCGCCGAGGCCCGTGCGCAGTAAACAAGCAACGTCAAGTGGTGCGTCAAATGCAGGCACTTAATCAATCAAAGCTGCGAACGAGCGCCGCCCAGTAGACGTAGGGTTGGGGGCTTTGGGTGGGGGGTCGGGCCTTCGTACTGCTCTTATTAGACGCTGGCTACTACTTTTGGCCAATGCTTTTGGCAGCACAAATTATGACGTCGCTGTCCAAACATCGAGCGTCTGTTCAAGCAACGCTCTTTCAAGGACTCTGCCTTGATGGACTGATTGGGTCCCATGTTGGCCATACTTTTAATGTACAACCCGTAGGGCCAGGCACGTTGTCTATTTGCGTTTCGGCCTGCGGGCACAACATTCTGTAGCCTAAATGCTAAATCCCTGTTTAATGCATTGCCAGCTTTCTCCGGACCGCAGCGTAAGCTCCACTGTACCTACTCCCGTGCCCAGCTACTTAGTTGGTTTCCTTGGTAAGCCCTAAGGCTTAATGCCTTGACAATATGTTGCACATCGTCCTGTCAGAGGGTTTCAGTCGTTGCTTTACTTATACGTTTCTATTAAATGTTGGTAATACTATCTTAGTTTGGAGCACGTTTGTGCCCGATAGGCATCTTTGCCTAAAACAATTTACGGCTACAAATTATTTTACTTAAACCAATTTAATTCGAACAGTATTCTCATATATCTCAACGCACAATTTCCGCTCAACCTGAAATACAATAAAACTAAAAGAAAAGAAACCCTTTTATATGCATTAATTAACTGATATGAAATCTAAATGATGTTGGGGGTACACCTTTTTGGGAAATAATCATTTTTAACAATGGCCAATTAAAAAGCCACAAATTCAGCTCGGCTAATATTCCCTGTGGACGGCCCTTAACATTATTCTATTATTATTATTTGTCCCTATATATTCCATTTGCCTTTGCTATTCTTGCCTGCTTTTTGGCCAACCCTGGCCAAACACCTCACACAATTCACAATTTGCGACCAAGTATCCTTTTGCTGCTTTAAGTATTGCATAAATTCATGAAAAATACTTTTCGCTTTCGGTGCGCTGAAAAGGGTTTCCCCTTGGCTATTTTTAATTAATGAAAATATTTTTGCAAGCTAAAAATAATGTTAGACGCGCATAAATTATGTTAAATTTTCTAGCCAAGCGTAACAAAAATAAAAATAAATAAAAATAAAAAATAAAGAAATAAAAAATATGTTTCTCTTATGTGGTTACAGACTACTATAACGTTATACCGACCTTAATTTTGTGTGCCATTTAAACTTACAACTTGTTTAGCTTATTGCCCAACCAATTAAGCTAAGTTGGGGCTTTCACTCAAGTGCACGGCGTTATAGAAATAAAATATTATGAGAAAAAAGAGGAAGCTAAATGAACACTGCAGCTGCAAATTGAGAGTATACGTTCAAGTGTTTATTGTTGTTTTTGTTTAAATCAAGTGGCTGTTTCTCAAATTAACTTCCAAGTTAAATTACAAGTTGGTGTAATCTTATTTTTTTGTTTTTTTGCGGCTTAAAGTCGCCAGTTTTTGTTGGTTTGTGTGCTTTATTTATAAGGGGCAACATAAGCATCCAAAAACAAAACTGGGGTGCTCATAAATTTTATAGCAGACACAGACCGACGCCCACAAGCACGCACACAACACAAATACACACACACTCGCACACTGGGCGTATGCGCAATGTCGTTGACTTGCAAGCCGACAGCTTAAATGTTTGTGCTTGCTAAACATTTTCTAGCTTTGTTGTTGTTCTCCTTTCTCGGCTTCTCAAGGTTCGTTGTGTTGATCGGGAGCCTTAACAACATAAAAAGGCTATGGGGAGTGCGCTTTTCGGGTCTCCATATTGGCTTAGTTGAGTGTAATGGTGCGGATGTGTGATATTTTGCATTGCCTGCGCTTGCTGGCCTGAGCCAAAAAGCCAACTCGTAAAAAGAGTTCTATAGATCGGCAAACAGCTCAGACCTTAGCTCAGACCTGGCGGCAATTAATAAATGACACTCGCAGTCGTCTCTTGGCCAAAAAAACCTGAGACAAAGTTCATTAACTTTTGCACACGTGGCACTGTGGCACGTGGCACGTGGCATCAGCTTCATCATCAGCCGAAGAGCTGTAGCTTCGCGTCTTCAGCTCTACTCGTAAATGGCTCATAATTCATCGCCAGCACAATCAATCTTCTCCGTTTCACTTCGACTCCTTCATTCATTTGCATGCGGCTGCTGCCGGTTGGCCCATTTGTAATGGTCAAGGATGACAGTGAAAATACGAATACAAAATCCGCAGCCATTTGTAAACAGTGCGTCAAAATGTTTGCGCGCTGCATAAATATTTATAAATATTTTCTATAATCGCGCATATTTCATTTTCGGGCACGCTCTCCAATTCATTGCTGATATTTATAGACTTTTTTTGCTGCTCAATTTTGGGCAATGTTTAGGCATATGTACATAAATGCGGCCGAGTCCGTTGACTAATTGTCACGGCTCGAGACTAATTTTCGAGGCACGTGCGGCAATCATGCAACTAGCTGAACAAAAGCCTATCGCAGTGGACGTGACTTATAATTTTAGTTGTACATATATTTATATAGAGGGTTTCTATCTGTTTTCTAAATAAGTCTAGCTTTTGCAACATTTAATTTCCTCATGAAAAAGCTTTACAATATCGGGCTACATAAATAAATTCTACTCATTAAACAGCGCGACTAATGAATAACTTTCAGTGCAGCCTTATCTATATTCCGATTTAATAATGTTTATTTAAAAAAATTGCATTCTACGTTTTACACTTGCTTTTTTTGCATTTCACGATTATTTTTGCATGCGTTTCACGTTTAATTCAAATATGTTTTGAAATGTTAGCACATTTTATTTACACAGCTATCCATAGTAAGTTTTTTTCCACTTAAATAAACATTAAAAATATTGCAATTGAAAAACCATTTGTTCTTTTCGTAATTGTTTTTATCAATAAAGTTCCCTAGCTAGTGCACAGCATATTTATGTTTATGTATATATATATATGTATAGTTTTTTGTGTTGTGTTCTAATTGGTTAACTACATTATTTATGAGCATTTTACGAGTATGACTATATCTATATATAATTTATATGCCTCGCAGTTCGTCTGCTACCAATTGAAAAAATCGCAAATGTTTTAATTTTTATTGCTCAGCCGCATTGTCGCGCTCTGATATTTGTTTATTTATGAATAAATGAATAGATATTCCATATGCAGTTACATTATGGGTATACATGTGTGGCGCGGTGGTTGGGCTGGGTTGGCTTGGATTTGGATTTCGGTTTGATGTGGCTTTCTAAAAATACATTTTTTAAAGTGCCTTTGCTTGCCAAATGATTTTGCTTTCATAGCCGGCGGTTTTGTTATTTTTTCTGCCTTTTAAATTCAATATTTATTTTGATTATTTTAGTTGTAATCAGCCTTTGGCCTTGCTCGGTCTCGCACTCTTCTTTCCCATCGGGGTGTATTAGGTTTAATGAACATTCTTTAAGCTGAAAACAAAATGTTGATTTCTCGGCACGCCAGACGCCGCGGCGGTGCCCGATTTCCTCAGGCTCAAAGCAACGCGTACTACGTGTCGTATGTGGAATTTTATTTGTATAACGATGTGGTGAACGATATTCAGGGGTGCCGGCCTCAAGGCTGTTTCTTTTGCATGTGCGCAAGCGATTAGCAAAGTTGTATTAAAGTTCTTTGGGGTTTGCAACTTTCTAAGGCAGTTTGCCGATCATAAAACATCGAAGCGAATATATATATTTTTGGTAAGTTCAATTTATTATGAACCCAGAAATATTTATAAATAATACAATCTTTACAGATAAACAATTCAAACAGTGTATTTTAATAGTGTTTTTTTGAAACAATAAGAATAATAATAAACACATAAAATGAAATTCATCATTATTCGATAAAAAAAAATTAATTATTAATGTCACTTACTCTTAATTCTTTGCCATGTATTTTAATAACCCTTAAAGGGTATTTTGTCTCCTACTTCAAAGAAAATTTTTTTATTTTCTTAGGGAAATAAATGTTGCTATAGCTGTTAAAATATTTTTTGTCGACTGGGAGCATAAATAAATTTAATTAACTACTGAATAAATATTGAAAGGTGGGTTAAGGATTCCAAAGGCCTTCTGGGAAGGTGGGAACATATGTGTGGAGTTTAATAAATTAGTTAGTTATCTTTGAGTTCTGGCTGGTATAAGTAGTCTCTGATTGCGCCTGAGGTCAGTTATTGATCGAAATATTCATAATAGGCCTTAATTCGGTTCATTTGAATTCTTTTGTCAAACGAAAACTTATTGAAATTCTCCGTCGTTTTTCTGCTTCCCTCTAAACTGAACTGACCTTTGTCAGCAATTTGATGTTAAATAGACAGCTCTTTCCAAAGGCCATCATAATATGCTCGTACCCAATGCTGACCTTTAACTCGTGACTACGTGGGTCATTAGGTTCATTACGGCCGGCTGTGCCCATAATGAAAAACTCGTGGTCGCCTTGAATAAAGTGCTGCCCAATGAGCCGCACAATAAACAATTAATTAAGGTGCTAAGCACTCATTAACAAATAAAGCAGCCCGCCAACTGCCAGCCCCAAATTGTTGAGACACAAGAGAGCGCTGCATTGGACAGGTCCGATGTCAGTGGCCGGGAATTTGGTTTATTGAATCAGGGCAAAGCGGTGAAAACCTGTATTTGGCTACAGTTAAGCCCAAGTGTCATTGACTGATGCGATCTGTTGGCATAATTTCAACGCTGAATGGAAATTAATTATAAAGCACCTTTTGTTCATAATTTTAGCGACTGTTTTGTCCTTTCGTTTAGCTGCCGCTGCCTGCCGAACTCGGCGGCCTTATTAATAAACATTTTGGCGGGGAGAGGTGCCGCAAGGTGCCTTATTAACAGTTCTTGGTGGAGTCCAATGTCGCAAACGCTTCGCTGGGCTGTGAACAATTGCCGTTTAGCGTTGCGAAGTCTCCAATTATGTGCACCGTTAGTCAAATGAGGGCTGGCGCAGGCGTTGTGGGCGGGGCACCCAAAAGACCCCACCAACCACTGGCGCCAGCGGTGCAAACATTTTGCAATTTTCACTTCAACAATAGAAAGCAATTACAAAACAAACTCAGCGCTAAATGAGAGTGTGGCAACAAGGCAAACAGAGTGTGATGAGGTGGGGGCAGGGCGGGGCAGCAGAGGCGCTCACGTGGTGCGCGTGGGCGTGTGTGCGTGTGTGCGTGTGTCCGTGTTAGGTGTGCGTGTGTGTAATGATGATAATACACACATGACTGGGCTGTTGTCAGGCGTGGGCGACGTGTTGATTGGATACGCGTGGAATGATTTTTGGCTGGCACTTCGGAAAGCGGAATGAAGCGAAAATAAAGTATATCAGAAGTACTTGACTGAGAAAAGGATTGCCAAACGTAAGCTTAATAAAGCATATTTTTTTAGAAAATTGATGCCGAATTGATTTCACATAATCTTCAAATGAAAGTAACTCGAGCTCAACTGTTTTGTAAGCCAGACTACCAAAGAAAATGCAAGACGGGGCCATATGCAACTCAATAAGTCTACATGATTTTTGTATTGGTGGCTCTTAAACTGACTGACTAAGCAAATTGGCTGTAAAGCGCACTTATTTGAATACTACATACTTAGTCTCAGGTCACCGATAAAAGTAATTTTAGGTGCCTAAACACGCACACTCCATATTATATTATTAATGGTCATTAAATATAACATAAAAGAACCTATAATGAGCACCAACAACTGTTTGGTATCAACGAGCACGATATTAAGTTGTCATTAGGAAAATGCACATGACTAAATGACTTTAATTGTTTTTCTTTGACCATTTACCATTGCTTGGTTTATTATATTTTGCTAAAAGGGAATTATCATTACACATATAGTATTTATTAATGAAATATATGCCTAGATAGCTAAATAAAAGAATTGAAAATATGAATAAATAAATATTTAATACCAGATATTTAATTTGATTTATTTAAAACTAAGTTAATGTGTATAATGTGTCTTTAAACTAATATCTTTTGAAGTCGTTTGTTGACTTGGTATTCCTCTCCACCTTCAGCCCCCTCAGTGTCTGGTTCTTTGATGCCTTATTCTCATTTCGCCCGCTGCACTTGCCACTTAGCGTGGCCATTAGTATAAGTGTCAGGTGCACATACAAATATTCAAGCTAATAAGCGGTTTTTCACAGCTTCTGTGGGCATTGCGCATACGCCATTTATGTTTGTGAGCGCTAATTGCAGTGGCAGCCATAAAGCGGCCACTTTCATCTAGCTAACAATGCATTTTATGTCCTCACAAAGTGCTGCCCAGGTCCGCCTTGCCGAGGTGTAGTCAAATGAAAGTCACCGTGGCCCGCCAACTAACAAAATACGCCATAAAATGTGCTGCCAACGGATGCCAGCGTCGTGAAAACTTTGCTCCGTTTATTGTTGACTCGACTGCCGTCATTTCCGGCATCCGGGTTGCAACTTGTAACTTGCAGCTTGCAACTTCAACCTGCAGACGCAGACAGTTTGTTTTACGATTTCGCGGGACAGCGTCGTGTGCCCGAGACTTTTCATAATTCGCGAGAATTTCTGCAATTATATTGCAAAAAGACTTTGTTGAGTTGGTATCTTTTTTCTTTCATATTATTATTTAGCTTCATCTTCAAGATTCTGGCCAACTTTCTTGTTGCTATTTTCTTTTTAAATGCAATTAGCGAGTGTTGTTCGTTGGTTAGCTGAAAGTTTCTGCTCTGCATGACAACAAGATGTAAAGTAGTTTGACAGCTCCATCAATCATTGCATCCCATGACGGCCTATCCATAGACACTTAGACGAAGCTTATCGCTGCTGCATATAAAGATTTTGCCACTTGATAAAGCTTGCTCAGCATTATTTGCATAACTGATGGCATTATTAAATTATTAACCACAATCAATCAAATGGGCCAAGACAAATCCTTGGCAGGCACGTGTTATGTTTTCACAGCGCAACACCAACTATCTATCAAAAAAGTGACTAAACTTTTAATTGTACAACACTTTGAATAAAAGGCACTATGTTTAAAATTGTTACTTAGTGAACTGAATAATATATTTGCACTTAAATAAAATACATGAAATGTTAAACATCAAGATTTGTTATGTGAAATATGAGAAAATGTAAATGACGAGCTATTTTACAAGTCAAGAAAAGAAACAAACAAACAAATTTCAAGCGTTTCCTTTTAATTTCAGAAATAAATGTAATTTTGTACTTTATGTGAATTTGACTTGCCAAAAAGAAAGAATTAAAATTAAGTCTTAATAAATGCAAAAATTCGGAATAAGCGTATTCAATTCAATTAGGTAGCTTGCTTGTTCATAACCTCGACATTCGTAATCATCTCCATCTCCATCTCCGTTTCCATTTCCACTTCTCAACCGCAAAAGTCCTTCGTCTCTGGCTAACTCACAAAAGGTACAACAAACAACAACTGCAAATGACGTGCGCTGCTTGTTAGCAGACATCAAGGATAACAAGGATAACAACAGCAACAGCCCCAACAAAATCAATAAAAAAAAATATGTTTTCATTTAGATTGTCATCAACAACAAGCTCCATCTACAACGCAGTTCAAACAAATCGTGTAATCCCTACAAGATGCCAGAACTATTTTATAAACATGGTAAACTAGTATTTATTTAATTTTTCGCTTTTTGCCCTTAAACATGTAATAGAACGTAAGGGCCTTGCAATGGGCGTGGCAAAATTGTTGTCCATGCCCACATACACACATAGTTAGCAAACTAACTGAGAGCTCAATTAAAACACTTCATTAACACGTGCTGCAGAGCTGGAGGAAAAAAGTTTCAGCTCCCATGAGCTTTTTAAGCACTATATTCAAAGGGTAAAATCTGTCATTTATTATTTTTATTTTCTTTGCCGCCGTAGCATGAACTTTAATGAGTTGTGTCGCATGTGAAGGACTTTAAATTATATAGAAATCATATACAGCTGAGCTTTTATTACGGCTTGCTGTGCACATTATTTTTTTTGCGGCTATACAAACATTTCCAAACTTTTCAGCAAAATGTTATTTAAGCATTTGTTTGCGTGTTGAATTATGGTCGGGCTAGTCATAAATTATAACGCGGTCTCCATTAAAATGTTCAACAAAACATGCAATCACGTTTAGACCACCAGCAATTGCAAACAAACAAACTGCAGAAAATTAGTCATTCAAAATGCCCACATACACTGCTTCACATACACACACACGCGCACACACCTACACATGGACTCGAAAATTCATAATTAAAATACAAAAAGGCAGATTGAAGCCAATTGTTGCACATTTAGTTGGAATTTATTGTACAAGCCGTTAATTAAATTGTCACCAAGGCATACCAATGTGTGGTAAAAAGTGGTTTTTGCGTTTGTTGTTTGTTAAATCCAATGTATAATTGCCAGAAGGTGTAATTAACATTTGTGGATTTGGCACAAAAACATTGGAAATTTATTAAATAAAGCCGGTTGATTCAAGTGCCCAAAATGGAACTTTGCACTTATTTTAATGTTGTTTACTTTTCACAAATTTCATTTGAGTGTTCAGTTGTTAACAGGGTTTTCGAAACGTATAACAATGCCTTAAGAATCCTCAAGCTACTTAGGCGCTGCACGAATGGCGCCAATAATATTCTTAAGTGTGGCATCGAGGCGTGCTCAAGTGTTGGCCTGGCAAATATGAACAGAAAATATGAAAGGGCATAACAATAACAAAAAACTTGGCAAAATTTCATTTTTAGATTCCATTTTTAATGCAAAAATGTTTTTTTCTTTTGGCAGCTTTTGCTATTTTCCTTCATTTTTTTTTTTTTTTTTGTAACGTAAATTTAGATCTTGTAATCCAAGATGCATACTAAAGTTTATACAGCTATAAGAAAAATACGTCTACATAGCCGAAAGCCAAAGCAGCCAGTGCTTTATAAAAGCCGGCTAGCTGTCGTTTAAACTAAGATTATCTACTATTAATAATAATAATGAGCAGACTTTTGATCTTGTTAGGCACACATATTTCCAATTCATTCGTTGTATGCAAATACGAAAACAAGCTGTTGACGCCTTGTTTAAGCCAAGACGACAGAGCAAAATCCAATCCAATTATGAAAAATGCATTTGCGGTTAGCTAGTGCCAGATGGCAGCAGCATAAATAGCGCGTGCTGCTCGACTGTTGTCACAATGCTGTTTGCCATGCAGGCACACACAACCGCACACACACACACACATACAGACATACAGCCACACTCTCGCGCACTCTTAAAGCCTGCCCGGACAGATGCAGCGCAATCAAGAAACCGTAGCATACAAATGAGCGCAGCTTGGCTAAAATCGGAAGCTGAAGATAAACTGCAAACGCAAACACAAACAACAAACAGAGCTGCGGATTTACACGTTTGTCTAAGTAGTAAGTAGCAAAACAAAAGAAAGAATTGTTCTTAAATGTTAGCAAAGAACCACAGATTCTTTTAAAGCATCCGACTTGGCTTAAACTTGTGCCCAGTGGCAGTGGACAAAATATGGCACGGAGCGAAACTATTATAAATATTGAAAATCGAATTACACCCTCATAGAATTTATGTGGCCACAAATCTTACCCTTAGGTCCAGTGCGTCAAGTGGCGCAGTCCACATTGGTGCCATAAAATCGGCAATCGACAATGTTTTAATTGCATGGTGGTATGATATATGGGATATATATATGATACATACAGAATGCAGGCCACATTTCATTTTTCTACTTTGCCATTTAAATATATATCGATAGACCTTGACCAAGGCCAGAAGGCAAATCTTTTGCATTTTATTTTTATTTTTTTGTGGGACCAAAGTGCCGCACAGAATTCACATTTTGTGTACGATTCCTATGGAAATTCATTTGTGGCTTCCATGTAAAGTGTCCAATAAAGGTTGCATTTCTGGCAGCTTGGCAGCTGCAATGCCAAGGTGAAAACATATGAAAACGTGCTACGTATGTTGCAAGCACACAACAAATGAATGCTTACATATTAAACTTCCACCCACAACGAAGTGTAAATGGCAAAAATGTTAGAAGAAATGTTTTTTGTGCTACCAGGAAATGAATCATCCAACGAACGGCAATGGACGGTCAGGCAATAGACTTTATGCTGCGATCTCAGTCTATGTGTAATACATTATATCACGTAAAATACTCCATTGTGGAACCTTTCAACTGAAGACAATACCCGTAATAACTTTGAAGTAGCCCGGTATTATATTTTATTAAAATCATCTGTGGTGCTATCATAGAACTTGTTGAAAAACTTATACTCGTTAAGCGCAGCATCGTTGCAGCTCTTCTCAGGAGCGTACAATACAATTGTTGCATATGCCAACAATAAACATGAAAAACATTTTCCATGCACATCTCAATGTACACAATTTGTGAAAACCTTCTCCCGACTTCCCACGCAGACTAAGCCCTTCAACAACGCAAACAACACTTTTATGGGAAAAGCAAAATAATATAAAAGTGAAAATGTGATTATTCAAACGAGCTGTTTTCGGAATACCCTTTATATATTATTCCAAATGTTAACATATGCATAAATATTATAAATTTAAATTTAAATATAATTTTTAAAGAAATAAGATATAAATATTGTATAAATTGAATATAAAATATTAATGTGTGATATATGTAGCAACGAACTGCATTTAAATTTCATATGCAACATAAGTTCGTTAATGCCACCTATTTTGAAGTGTGTGCAGCGTATTAAAACCCGAACATGCGACAGCGAATGGGGTAAAAACGCAACAAGGTGGCAAGTCAAACAGAAGCTGAAGCAGCAAACTTCAGATAAAAATTGCCGGAGAGCGTTACAGCACGATAATTACACTGTTCATTTATAATATTTAATGAATTTTCTATATAATTTTCGCTGTCAGATGCAGTCGTGCTGTACCTTAAAGAAGAAGTGCTTGTAATTGAAATGCAATTTCCAGTTGATTTCCACGTTCTTTTTGAACTACGCTCACGCGTACCAACGGGGAAAACTGTGTAAAAAATCAATGTCCAATGCAATTACGCGTCGTCTTTCGGTTGCGAGGGCGTGGCAATGTCAGGGCGTGGCGGCAAAAATGTGCAAAGTTAGTTCTATTTTGGAAGTTGTAAAATACCAAACACAATCGAACATCAGGTCAAGTTGAGCAACAGCTGTGTAAAAGTGATAAAACTAGTTCAATTATTTGGGATATCAAGCAAAAAAAAAAGAAACATTTTCTGTGAAGCAAATATATTGCAGTCAATTTTACATCATGATGGCAGCATGCCAGATTTATGGTCAAATTTTCAAATATAAGTAAAACAACGGGTGGAAAAGAGGCCCAAATTGATTAAATAAAACTTAGGCTTGAACTAAATAGGAAAATATACGTTATAGCAGATATCGACTTTTTATACGATTTTTATAGACCGCCCTTTATTCAATATACGTAAGTGCAAGTAAGAGAAAGAGACAATATAGTGAAAGAGAGATTGAGAGAAAGAGAGAAGGGAAGAGCGGCAACGAATACGAAAGGGATTTATCATATCCGGCACCTTTTATTTACATTTGTTGGCCATGTATAGTTAATTGTTTACAATAACCGTTTATTGCATTAAGTTGCCTTTTAATTTTTGTCATTTTAATTTGCATTAATTCCCTTCGGCATTCTTGCTTATTGTGTGGCTTTGCTGTAATGATGTGCCCTTTAGCCACGTTAATGCCGAATGACCGAACGCATTTCGAACTCGTTTACTTATTGTAATCCCCTCATAATCCCCACAATGCTCTTTGAATTACGCATTGTGAATTTACTCACGTTTTACGAGTGGGTTTTGTGTTTTTGTTATGCGCGCGTGTGTGTGTGTAAGTATGTGTGTGTGTGTGTGTGTGATACTAGTCCTTGTCTGCCGCCAAGGGCTGATGAATAAATATCGAATGAGTAACAATATTCACTGCAGCTGCCCCTAATCTAATTAAAGTATTCAAGTTTTTGTTTACTTTGCCGCGCATAGTTTAGCACGCAGATGCTGTTGTTATTCCCTCTCGTTGAGCTTTGTGATTTTATTAGCGTTCTACGCGGAAATAGCAATTAATTCCATTAGCGTCGACATCGTTGTCCTGGTTCCTATTCCCATTACCCCAGCTACTTACCTAGTTGGGTGGACGCATTAAAAATAAATAGCTATGACCGCAATGGCAGCAACTGGAAGGACGCGGGCAAAGGTCATGGAATGCGAGCAGCCATTGAACGCAGTTCATAGAAATCCAAGTAGCGCATTTAAACTGATCAAATTAGTTAAAATTCTTGAGCTGCAAGAATCTGCGCAACTTTTTAATTGTCACAATTATTTGCGGGCCCCAGGCAAATGATAAAGTTTCACGGACAGCGGTTGGGGCAATCTGAAAGTAATGTGATTAGCCGCCGTAGGCAATAAAATAGTTGGCATTAAACCAGCTGCCAAAGCGGCTAAGATACCAAATAAAATCACGTTTATTTGGGCTCAATTGAAACACCAAATATTGGACTTTATTTTTATTTGACACCGTGATGGTGATTATATAAATTGGGCTACTAGCGAATCAATAAATTACGGTTTATCGATTTCACGGTATTAAGTCCGCTATTTTCATTATTAATTTATAAACAAGTAAGAACTTTGTAGTCGAGTGTAACCGATAGTTTCAAACAAGGGCGCTATGTAGCTCCGAGAGCTTTAAGATTATCTGCAAATTTTGTTTCATTTCAATCTGTCTACAAAAGATTTGTCAATCTAGTTTAAACGATCCCAGGGGCGTAGCCAAAGTTATTATTAATTAAACATATATTTCTTTATTAAGCACCTTAATAATTTAATATAATGTAATAATTGTTAACACAAAATATAATAATTATAATTGAAACACGTAAGGACGTTGCGTCGGACGTAGCCGGCTGCGTAATAATTGTTCACAGTACACATTCGTTACTCATTTATTCTGAGGGGTCGATTTTTTTATCAAAAATCATGCAAAAATTGACAAAAATTTTGACATGTACATATTCTCCCATATTTCAAACCCTCATAACTTTGTCATTTGAACCGATTTTCATGTTTGATGGCCCTCTAGATTGATTCTGCATTTCAAGTTTATTCATTATCGAAAATAAAAATTTTTCGATTTGTTGATAAAAAGCATGTACTCCCCCTTACTCATTTTCGAAAAATTTTTTTTCAAAATTTAGAAACGCAAATTTCTATTTTTAATCGATTGTGGTTGTCACAATTAGTATAAAAAGCAACATTAAAACCGATTCTGAGGGGGTCAAATTTTTTGTCAAAAATCATGCAAAAATTTAGAAAACTTTTGACATGTAAAGCTCTCGTATCCATAACTCGCATAATTCAAACGCCCACAACTTTGTCAAAACTGAACCGATTTTCATGTTTGATGTCATTTTTTAATGGATCCTCTATCCTCTATCATGTACGTGGCGTCTCTGGGAAATGTTTTCTGTAATGTTTGAGGGAGCTTTCCAGTAGTACATATTCGAAATATGAAGCCTCTAGCTCGAAAACTGTAGGAGTTATAGCCATTTTCGATTTTTAAGGCGGGGGCGCTGGGGGCGACCGCTCTCTAGACGTAGCTGGGATATCTTTATCGCAGTCTTTGAGGGGGTCACCAGCAATCTACATATTAAATTTGACTCTAGCTGTAATATTGTGGGAAATATTCACCTCTTATTGATTTGCGATCGTCATGTTATCGATTTGCCAGCCCCCAGTGGACGTGGCACAAACAATTTAATACTTTATCTGACGCGGCGAAAAACATTGCGTTCATACGGACAGCAAGACGGACATTGCACAAACCCAATATACTCTTTTCACTTCGTGAACAAGTCTAAAAATGGCAATTTAGAAACAACAACACATTAACAACAACAATTGAAAGATTGAAAAAACGATGTAAATGTGAGCGGAAATTATTAAAGTAAATTAAAATAGGATGATTCTTAATTAAGCTAAATAAATATTGAGCTCTCTATGCACCATAACGTTTTGAAAAGACTGATATTTATTATTCAATAGTCATATAATTTCACTTATTTAGCCTGCTCAGCATTCTTGTACATAATTTATTAATTTTTTGGTTACAATTTTCTTACCACGCACTTGTAACGAGGGCGGCAAGTGCCTGCTTGGATGTCGGCTTGAATATATTATATTATTACTTGTACTATTAAATTAGTTTCATTTATTTATTCAACCGCAAACGACAACTGTTGGCTGGCGTGGAATGCGTCAAAATTACATGTGACAAACTGTGACTAAATAGTTACAGTTGGTTCGGCGTGTTTACACACAAATTACATAAATTATTCATTGCGCTAAACAACAGCACACACATAAACACACACATGGGTGAAAGCACACTATAGGCCAAAATAAATACGATCCAATTATCCAGGGCTTTGGTTACAACAATTATTAAGCAAAATTGTGCTGCAATTTAGTTGTTTTTGTTATTGTTTATGGATTGCAAATTTAATTGATGATTTTCTAGCACGATTTAACCTGATCGACTTTTGACAAATGCCCAAAGCTGGCAGCTTATAGTAAATGCACTGGCTGTCCTAGATAAATGGCATTTGGGCGTTGCCCAAACATGACAATGGACATAAATAGCTATTGACAATTAACGGGCACTGTGCTCGGAAATAAAGGGAAGGGGCGACTCTCAGTTCTTCGAATATCGAATGGCTGTGCGATTTATGGCATTTGTTGTTAATTTGTCGTGCCCATGGAGCTGCTGCTTTATTGCTGCCTGTTGCAAACAAAAGCAAAACCAAATAGTTGCGCACACAGTGCGTATGCTTGATGTATGGCATGCAATGCCAATAGAGCTTAGCCCAACCCCCCCTGGCTGTTTGATACGTATGAGCACAGACCGTTCGCCTATTTAAACCGCCATTGAATAATGGCCTTCAAGCGTTAGCCACAACATAAACGGCTTTTGTGGACAGCTTGCACAGCCAGAAGGGCAAACCAAGTCCACGAGAACTGCATTGAATACCAGCTTAAATATACATACAGCCTTTGCTTAAATTAAAAATTAATATGTTAAAAAAGTGGATGCTTTAAATTAATAGTGGCTGCTTACCTAGCCACCAGACTGTATAATGTGGGTCTATTTAGCTTTTTTGTAATATACTCAGATATATTAAAAATATACCTATATACCAGAACGACACGTAATTTAGTTCTTCTGGTCTGCTGCTTACACAAATAGTCAAACCTAAAATGTTAAAAAATTCATATTTTTTATAATCTTGTTAATGCTTATACTATCTGAAAATTAAATAGTTAAATTAAAAGTTTAATTAATTTTTTTTTAATGCCTTCGTAGGTTGAGTCTATGGTTTCGGATACGTCTACATGATCCGTAAATCCATCAAGACAACATACCGTAACAATATGACGAATTTTCAAAGATTTTAATAAACTTTTGATGTGATATTACCCAAATCTAATTTTACTGAATTTTAATATGACAGCGGCTTATAAATTTAAATGAAAGTAAAAATTAAACTTTCACAATTTAAGTAACACATTTCTCCACATTGAACCCCTATAGTCGTCCCTCACTGTGGGCACTTTTGCACTATTTCTCTGCAATGTAATGCGATGGCTGACTTCGGATATTGCTGTTGTTTAAAAGTTACCACAATTGTGGTAGCCCCAATGCTATAACAAAAGGCCAATCTCTTTCAGTGTTCCTGGTCTCCGCCAACGCACTTTGGGGCGACCGTGTCACGCGTTCGGCCTCGAACAAAAGGCTTCACTGTGTGGGCTGTTAAGGTTCAGGTCGGATAGTTGTGGCATTGCCGGAGCAGGTCTTTGGCAGTGCGCTGTGTGCTTTGCACCTGCTAGGTGTTCGTAATTGTATGTGAGACTTGTTGAAGGCTTCAATTATGATGTGTTTGCGCAGGGCACACACTCGCGCACACTCGCACACACTTCAGCACACTCGCATACACACTCTATATACACAATGCAACCGCAGCAATGCGCGGGACTTGCACTTTGCCATGGTTGGTTGGCCAAGTTGTTTTTGTTATTATCGTTGTTGTTGCTGTTGTTGTTTCTGCTGAGCCTTGACTTGCATTGGCTTTCATGTTGGCGCTGTTGCCGGCTGCTGTTGTTGCTGTAAATGCCGGATAATTGGCGTAAATAGCAAAACAGCAAATTGCCATTAACTATTGGAAAAATGTGCGCTGCTTTCAGCCGGACCGCAGCCAGTCCGGGCCCTGTTCGAGACTGTTTCCCGCTGACGGCGAGGCTGAGGCTAGCGTAGGTGTCGGGTGATTACGCGAAATACAATTAAAAATATTTAAGCTGCAGCAACATGCACAACAGCATCAGCAGCAGCAACCAGCAGCAGCATTAATAATAGCCAAAGCAGCGCGTCCTTAAAGCACCCGCCCAGCTTAAAGGGTGTTCCCATCGTTTTTCCTCTCCATGGACATCATCTTTGCTTTTTTCAAGCTTAACTGGTTACGTTTTCCATTTTTGCTGGTGTGTGCTGTGCTTATTATTGGCCATAAACTGGGGGATTTTTAGCGTTTTCACTCTGCATTTTCACTGCAGTGGCTATTAATTAACAGCGGCCAGTTCTTGCTGTGGTTGATACATTTTTTTCGTTTTTCGTTGGGTCAGTGTTTACACCGAATGAGCGGCAACCGAGCAGGTGGATTAACAAAGTGATAGCTAGTAATAATACTGGCGCTTACATTGAGGATAAAACATTTAAACGTCATATATACGCGAATTCAATAAATTATAATATCTGAATAGTCAAAAATATTTAAACAGTAAACTTCTACTTATATAAAAAAGCTATTAATAAATGGAAAACGATAATGAAACCTGTTAATTTGTAATTCAATTGTTTAATTTTATATAAAAAATGTTTTTGTGACGAGAAAAATTAGTATCATTATAGCAAATGATATTTATATATACACTTATTTATTGCCAAGCACTAAATTTCATTTAAAATCATTTTAGATAACTTGTTTAGCGAAAATGCATATAAAATGTGCAAATGCACAACCCGAATTTGCATTAAATTAAATAGTTGCAAATACAAACTTTGCATCGTTAAAATATTTGAACATGTTTGCCTAAACTTTGTAACAATAAAAATTCGTTGTATAAAAAACGTTAATAGACTCTGATGTTTACATTTAAAAGAATCTGTTGTACCTTCCATAAAGTTTCCTATTTTGATTCCTTTGCAGATTTATGCAATCTGCCCAAAGAAATCTTTTATCTAATAGTCTATCTGTAATCTTTGCCTGCCACCAAAGCGCATGCTTTTACATATGCGCATAGTTTAGCATAATTTGAAAGTATTATCTAAATTATTCGAAAGCACACAAACACGCACACACACTGGCGCACACATGCAGAGTACAAGAAAAACATTGCATAATTTCAGGGAGCTTAGCCTGCAGCCATAAGCGCATTTTGAGCAGCCTCAAAGAGCCCGAAAGAGTCTTACCTAAAAGACGTTGCAAGCTGCGCCACTTGAAGCTCAACTCGTGATGCTTATGTTAATTTACATGTCTGATGGCCTTAAAGCTAGGGCTAAGGATCTGCTCACCTGCAGGCGGAGCCGAGGGTGTGGCAGACATGTTGTGAGTGCCTGCCTGCGACTAATGCATAAATTCTCAGGCATGACAAAAATACGCATATGTATATAGAGTATTTGTGTATAATGTACACACACACACATATTAAAATTGAGAAAACGATGCAAAGCTGGGCGACGTGCGCCTATGCATTTGCAAAGGCCACGCCCACCTCTTTAGAATCCTCGCATGAGCAGCCGCGCGTGTTTTATGGCAAAACAAAATGAGTTTCTCGCATGCCTGCCCAACCTCAGCTTCGATGAAGGCAAGTTGCAGTTGCACTTAGTGTGTGATAGAGAGAGTAGAGAGAGAGAGAGAGAGAGGGAGAGAGAGGAAGTGGGAGTGTGCGGATGGCTTTCACCTGCCTGCCAGGTGGGTCCCTTAATTGAGCTCAAAATAGTTTGCATAAAAATGCAAATTGTCACATATCCTGCACATTTCTATTTAGTTTTGAACATTTACCGCCGCCGTCGGCTCACATTGCAAATTGTTTGGCGGCTTATCCAGGCAGTGGAATCTCTTTGCCAGCGTTTGGCCGCTGTGTGTAAGCCCGTGTTGTGCCACATAAATAACGGCATTGTTACGAGACCCCACGAGCTGCTCACAAAATGGCAGGCAATTTGTTTTAGCCCGGCGATTGTTTGGATTTATACTGCGTAATGCAACTTTAATTGAAATGCAGCCAAGCGACGTTGAATGTTGCGTGAGAGCCTCTAAAATAGTTGGCTAATTGCCCTTTGGTTGTGCAATCATTATAGCCAGATGGGTTAATGATAAGCCCAATTATTTAGAGCGCATTAGGACACAAACATCAGTTGAAGGCAAAAAGCATTTAAATATACTTTTAGTGCCACTCAATTACAGCATACTAAACAAATACTATGAATTAATACTCTTCATTTGCATATTATTGATATTTACTTTTCTATTTGCTAATATCGTCGGTTGGTTTACAAAGCAACGTTTACTTATTCTGGTCAAAACTTTGAACATATAAATCATTCGGCCCTCGTTTGATGTACAAAATATGTGTGCATATGTTCAGCTATCAAAACATGCCAACAAGTATATCAAGAGACCACAAAAAATTTACCAAACTAAAGAAATATTTGGCTTATTTGCTTGACTTGGCATAAATCACGGGCCCATTTTAAATTAAGTATTTGGTCCTCTGCATATTAACAAGCTCGAGTCATAAATGTGGAAAAACATGCATAGAAAACTAAATAAGATGTCCAGAGAATTGCGTAGAAAGCACACAACAAGAAAAAGGCAACAAAGATGACAGAAAAAAACTGGCCCAGATAATCAGGACACGTGCAATGGCGTCAGTCTGTGGCCGCGGGGCTCAAATAGAGCCCAAGAGAGACCCAGACAGAGAGTCAGACAGAAGGTTTCACATATGTCTGTATATATATATATAAACATAAATATGTGTGTGTGTGCGTGCGTATACGTAGACAGCCAAGCACACAGCCACACACACTCACACACACACACACACGCACCGAAAGCGGGTCGCCTACTCGTAGGGGTTTGGCTTTGTTTGCTTGCAGGATGTGAAGCAGGCGCCGTTTTGTCGCCGCTGGACATTGGTCCGATTGTGTTAAGCGTTAACAAAACTCAACGCAAATGGGCCAAAATGGCTGAAAATTGTTTAAGTAAATTTACTTAGTCGCTTGTTGTTTGTTTTCACTTTACATTCATAACCTGGCGCTGAAAGTCCGCAGAAGCTTAGTTAAATTAACCACATGTGAAGAATGAGAACGCAGAAACCATTGCGGGTGACGGGCTGACAAATGTGCAGAGGTTTATATTAATTTAGGCAATATATTTTTATTAAATTTAAATTGAATGCTTAGTTATATTTAAAAAAAACAAATAGATTCTTATGCCAGAAATTTGAATATGCAAATATACTCGTATGTATAAATAAATATAGTGTGATGATAAATAACTATGTTTTGATATTTTCTTTTTTTATTATTGGTATACTATATTAATGTGTTAAGCATTACAAGGTGCATTAATTTAGTGACACTAGTTATCATTATTTTTGTTTTTATTATTTTATTTTCATATTTTTTTCAAGTATTTTCTATTTTGTTGTTCATTTCGCGCATCTGCTGCAGATGTCATATAAATCTTTGAACAAGTTAGTTTTTTTGTTTTTTTGCAGGTGCGGTTTCAATTTAATTGCATTTGCCATTGCATTTTCATTTCCCCGTGTCGTGGCAGCAGGAGGGGAGCGAGAAGCGCATGGAAAGGGTAAAGGCAAGAACTGGGGATTCCTTTTACGCATTATTATTTAACTAACAAGTAACTAGAAAAGTTTTAATACTTTGGTAACTTTCGCTTTAAATTGTTCGCAGCGCAGAGGACAAAGTGGCGCAAAGATGTCGACGACAGCCGCCTGCAGCCAAAGGCTGGCAAAGGCGGGCAGAGGCTGTCAGCCCTGGAGGGGGCGGACGACAAGGGAGACAAAACTATGCTTAAATTAAATAAGATAAAATCTTATAAAAATGAAAATAGTTTGCCAGCGTGTGGCTGCCACAGTGGAACGCGCTCTCTTGGGTCGGCGCGGCATGCGGGCTTAAAATATTTAAATCAAAAATTTATCTCATTAAATACTCGACAGCTTCTTTGGCAGCTCTTTAATATTGGAATATTTGTGGCTGATTCACTAACCAGCGACAAAATATTAAAAATTCAAAGCTGTCATATTCTGCGAGTTGTTTGTGACACAGATTAAGGCTGAGCCTTCTGTGTTGCCATGTTGTCAGTCCTTAGGTCTTAATATAAGTCCTGTTGACAATGGCCGCAAATTACATTGGAAATGAAATTATTGAGCAGGAAAAGGAGCGCTAGATAAAGGATAATATAGACAGTGGCGGATTTAACACTGAGAAAAATATTAATATAAAGCTGACTCTTAAATATGGGATGCGAAACAAGCTTTAAGAAATAAATTCAATTATCCTTTTTAGGAAAATAAATCAAATTGCCTGTCGAGGTTGACCAAGAATATTTATGCTTTATTTATACAAAACTGTTATATTCTTTTTTCACCAATTTTCAATGGGTTCTGGGTATAAAAAAGAATACCTTTCACACTTTCACTGGAATGCAAACTATGTTCACTTTAAAACTGTTGCCTACAACACTCCATAAAAAAAGTAGAAATGTGTATAAAACGGTTGTTATAATAAGGCCAAAAAAATGCACGAGATAATCATAAACTTTTTCGTCGGGAAAGTTTACAAAAAAAGTGAAAATAAATATACCGGTGAATGTGTTTTTATGACAACCATAATTTAAAAATGTAGCGAAAATGAAATGGCGCCTTTGAAATAGATTGGCCCCACTAAAAAGCCATTGATATGCAAGCAAACCGTTAAATGCAAATATGTCAAGGACAAACGTTCTTTCAATGCTGCGCAGGACGGCGCTGGTACATGACAATGACAAGTCAAAGGGGCCAGACAGGTGGAAACGCTCACCAGGACACGCCACGGAAGTTGCTTTCACACTCGCACACACACACACACACACACACACCAACACTGAGTCGATGGGTCGCACTGGGAGCATCGCTTGGCCAACTTCCGCTTGTGCGTGCTATGCCAGGTACACGGGTCAGTCTTTGGACCGGGTTATTTGCAGTATGCACTCACCGGAAGTACGCACAAAAGTTGCACTTAAACGCCGTCAAGGGCAGCCACATGCTACCTGGGCTCACACGATGGCAAAGTTATGCCAGCTCCAGTTGTTCGCATTGACCAAAAAGTTTACATAACATACGGCTTACACTAAGCAACATAATCAAATTTTTGATCGATGATTAGCCCCAATCTAAAGCACTCATGCATGATAGGAAATATGAACTAAGAATTTTATTAATGCAATTAAATTAAATTAATTTAAGCGAATGTCTCCATCGAATAGAAAATCGAAATAAATGTGTTTAGATTGCCATTGAAGAAGAAACTTAATAAGGCCAAGAATAATGTTGCCCAGTGCAATGCGAGGCCATGAGAGGGAATTTCATTGAAGGAGAATTTGTGCCCGAAATGCCAGTAGATTTTATTGAGTTAATTAGTAGCAGAGCGCAACTTTGTGCCACATAACGCAAATTGGCCTTAAGCTGGGTTTTATCTACCCAGCCAAACTGAAATTTGTGAAATTTCCTGGCCGTCGCACATAACTCACGCGGCTCAGGTTATTAGCGTAATGCAGCCGCGATTCTCGCAGCAGGATGTGAAGGACCTGAAGGAGAACCAGAGCCCGTCCTACAGAGATTGCCATGTGCATAAACCGCAACGTGTGCAGCATATAACGCTGACAAATGGCTCACTGGCTGCCCCGGCGAACCGGCAACTGAGAACTGAGAACTGAGAACTGGGAGCTGGTTTAGCATTTGCATTTGAAATTTATAAGCAGCCATAACTATAGACCCGACCGCCCGCGAGTACCCGAAACTACCCAGCACCCAGTTGCACATTTGCAAACGAAAATTGCCATTATTCCCGGCTCTTAAGTAAAATGCGCGACGAACTGTGGCGAGAGAAGTGTTTTAAATAGTATAAGTACGTATACGCAATGTGGCATGAAAAATGGAACGGAACGTGGCAAAAGAAAGCCGAGTTGATAAGAATAATGAATGATCTGCAGTAGTGACAAAGCGTACAGCGGGGATGATCCAATTCGAGAGGCCTTCACAATTCCAATGACATCTCCTCAAATATGTATAAGCTAATCTGTTCATGTTGGATTATGGCAACCGAAATCCAATCTATAAACCCTTTGACTCACCAACTATTCACTGGCAGTTGGCTCGGGCCGATGCTCATAAAATATTTACTTCTCAGAGCGCACCAGCTGTTGGGTTATCAGGAAAAACACTTCATCACAATAATACCTCTCAACTTGTTTATCGAAATTGTATTTTAGTGTGCAAATAAAATGCAAGCATAAATAACTTTACGACCCAATGGCAAATTGGCGCATAATTTATGTTTACAGATGACACAACAAAATTGTCTCAAGGAAGAGCGCAACAACAGCGGCAACAGACAACAAAATTAACAGCACTTTCCTTCCCGTCTAAACTAATATCCATGAAGATGATGACGCTTAAAAGTTAAGTGGAAATATTTTTGCTCGACATTGGCAAAAGTTTTCACGAACAGACAATTGACATTCATTTTGGCTCGGAATGTCGCCATTTCAAATATGTCAAAGAGCGGGCGCGATGTCGTTAATGTGCGATAAAAAAAGCACAATAAAATGCACCGACGATAACGAGTCTCAGTGTGGAAGAAGAAGAGTGTGACAAACTTTTAGTGCGCGTACAAAATTTGTGTTTGCCAAATTCTTACTTTTAATATGCTTTGCGCCATCAAAGTCAAAGTTTGCACAAAAGACGCACAATTTTTCCTTTGAAATTAGTTTTATGATCTATTAAAACGTTTTTTTTTGTGTCGTTAATTTTATATCATTTAGGCTTAATGTTAAAGAAATTAATTTATGTTATTGATCAATTGGTGATATGTAATTTGAACGACAATTAGCGAAAGCTTCGCGATAAAAGAATTTTTTAAAAAAAAGAAAGAAAGAGCTAATGTAAACGTTAAGTGCTGCCTAATGTAAAATATATGCGAGAAGATCCCAGGCAAATATTGCGATTTTATTAAAATGTAAATGCGAACATCTTATATAAATATTTATGCAAAATAAATGAACATAGTCTGCTGCATATTTTGCATATATATATCCATAAGGAGAACTCCAAGTTCGGGCTGGAGTATATAAGCGCGACACTAGGGAGCAAGCACCTAGCTTATTTTACGGCATCTCATCGTATAAAATGACACGTTTTAACACTTGCACACACTCACAGAAGGAAGGAGAGCGAGAGGGAGCGGGAGCGGGCGAGGTAGAGAGGGAGACAGCGTATTTCCATAGAGTGAGCTGAAACTGGAGAAGCTAGAGAAGTGCCTGGGGCTATTGTGTGCAGGGTTGCCGCAGCCGCGAGAAAAAGAGAGCCGAGATGAGCAGACGAGGAGCTCTTGTGCATCCGAGCAGTTAAGGAGTTGGGTCGTGGCGAACATGGCGAGAGTGCACTTGGACCATAAACCGCATTTTCACGCGCAGCGGATGCGATGTCACAGGACAATAAAAGTGCAGCCAGCTCCAGTTTGACTTTAAAATTCGGCGAACGCCTTAAATGGAGACGCATTCAGATGTTCCAACTGCGCCTGACAATGATTGCACAGCTGTCAATGCGGTGGACAGGACAAACAAGCAATTATTTTGCCGTATCTTCGAAATTAACAAACCTTTTCCTGTCTTAGTCGAGTTCAGTTCTCCTAACTCGATTATCTGCGATGGGGCCAAAAGAAATGAAACGCTATCAATGTAACGAGTGTCAGTGTTGTGGCCAACGGCAACAGGAAAGCAAATGTACAAAAGAGAGCAAATACATTCTGAAAAATGCATGAGAAAAATCACAGATAGCTGAGAAAGCAAATGCCGAGGTTAGCCTCTAGGGTTACGATAACATCCTGCAAATATGAATCATTTCGAACTGCGTGCGCTTATGTACGACAGTGTGCATTATCAATCAAGAAGCATTCTAGTGTCGCATTGAACATCTAAATTCTTGCCACTGAAAAGATTCTGAATTAATAAATATTGCATGAAAATCATTTAAGAACAAATTTAAAGTAATTATCTAGTGATTCCCAATGAGTTAGCTAAATAATATGATAAGTAATATAAAAAGTAAAGTTCATCCACAATCGTTTTTTGCTTTTAGCTGCTGAATTTGTTGCCCAACTTTTTACAAATATTTAAGTATCTTTCAAGCCACTCAGAATCAATTTCAATAATGAGAAATTGACGATTCTTATTGGCAACACTTTCCATTAGCATTTCCCTAATGAACCCGACCCCAACTGTTTATTGACAGATTCATTGAGGCAGCCCTCGTTTGGGCCAACTCGCCCGTGACTGGCAAGCGGTGGAAATCTGCCCAATTCGTAGTTTCCATTGCGAGCGCCATGTTGATGGGAAAGCAGCAGGCGACACCTCAGAGTCGGAAACTCGGCAACTGCTGAGCAACTACTGAGCTGGTCAACATTTAGCTAACTATTTTTCACACAACCCGCCACAATTGTGTTAGCTTTTGCTTTTGCGACTTGCTTTTAAATTAAGCAATTTGAAATGTTGCCCGCAGCTGCCGAAACCCCTCGCCCATAAGCCGCAAACTGTTCGCCCACAACCTGTGTGCAGGAGTGTCACGCTTGTAATCGCTGTTGTAGCTGGGACAGCAACAACAACAGCAACAACAACGGCGACAACAGCAACAGTCAGAGCAGTAAAGATAGCAGCCACCACACGATGGCTAAGAACTATGAAGGAGTCGATGGCCACCAAACTAGCTTGCCCATTTTTAGTTTTTACCGTTTCTTTACGGTTTTTTTTTTTTTTTTTTTTTTTTGATTACCCGTGTTGCTTGCTGACCATTTGCTTTACGGTTAGCCAAGGCGAGCTGGTCAGTCCGGAAAGCTGCCGTAGCCAGCCATTTTAATTTCACTTTACGGTTTTCAAACACAAAATCCTTTTGCCACTATACGGCACACACACTTGAAGGGAGAAGAGAGAGGGAGAGCGAGATAGAGAGAGAGGGAGAGCGAGAGGGCGAAAGGCATTGCCAACCAGGTGTAACCAGGTCTCGTTTTTTGTTTTTGTTTGGGCTTCGGGCTGTGCTATTAAAAGTGAAATGTGAAATTAAATCGTGTTGAGAAATAGGGAGAAATAGAGAACGACTGAAAGTGTGAGTTAATCAGAGTAGAGGTTGTACGGCTCATTTGTAAGCATTCAGCTGGAAAGCAATTGGGTCAAGCCCAGAAGAGGAATGAATGTTATGTCTAATAATTGCAAAGAATGCCTTTGATCGAATTAAATTGCATTTTTAAGAAAAGCTTAATATCTACAATCAGAGCCGACAGTAACAAACAATACAGCAAAACTGACCAAGATTCAGAAATCATCTTCAGAAACGTCTTAAAAATAACCTCAATCTTTGAGCTAGCCGAATAACATAATCTTGCCGTTTTTACGACCAATATAAAATGCCGCTTAAAATCATCATTTAATTGGGCGTAAGACCTACCAAATGAACACAAATAAGTGACAAAATATTTGCCAAAAGGAGGCAGAAATAAATAAATAAATTATCTGCAGCGACATCTCAATTGCGGATGGCAATATTGTTTTTAATGTATTTTTCATGGAAGTTGCCGAAAACACAGAGAGAGAGATTGAGAGAGAGAGAGAGAGAGAGAGAGAGAGAGAGGGAAGGAAACTGAGCTGGAATCTTGGTTGTTAAATCTTTTCACAGCGAATTGGATTTTATTTGAAAGGCACAATAAAACGCGAAGAAAAGAATGCAACGAGAAAAATCTTTAAAAAATGTAAAGCATATGCGTGTGTAAACCAACGAGCGAGTGAAAGGCCAACAAAGGACATGCAAAGTGTGGACTAACAACGCAGCGTGCAAAGGATAAACCTGAAGCTGGAGCCAACAAGACGCCGCAACAACGGCTGAAAGCAGCTGAAAAGCTGCTGGGGAAAACTGCAGAACGGGTCACCCATAAACTAAATGGCTGGCAAGTGTACAATGCAATTTAAAATGAAGTTAAGAGCTCATTGTTAATGCTAAATACATACAGAGGATATCTTAATGCATCTGCTAATTAAACGGGAATCTAACGAGCTAAAAACTGCACTGCCAGAGCTAATTAGCTTTGAAGTACGCCCCAATCAGTGTTAGGGCCATTCCCGAATCCAGCTTATTTATATGCAGAGCTGAATCGAAGCGCCTGCTTGATAATCGGGCATCATCAACACGAAATGACCACAAAAACTTAACGAGTAAATAAAACCGAAAAATATAATAAAAAAAAAAAATCAACCAAAGTGTGGCGTGTGTGCTGTAGAAGTTCAGCCAAAGTTGCGTTAAGAAATCAAAGTAACTTTCTTAGCTTGGCTTTCCACACGCCCCTTCCTCTTACCGCCCCGCCCGCCCACTTTTTCTTCATGAACTGCTTTTCACTTATTGCGAACTTTGGCCAGCTAGCAGACCAGCCAACTTGCTGCCTGACCAGAGTAAATTTATTTTCAATACTCTGCAATGCTATCAAATTGAAGGGAGGTATAGTTACTGCTAACCTTTCTGCTTGACTGTCTGCACACTCTGCATTATTTCTTTAGTTTCTTCGCAAAAAACTAAACAGCACCAAACAGGTAAGAAAGTTGCCGATACTCTTAAGATAATCAAAAACAGCTTTAATTATTCTTGTTATACTTGAAAAATATAGATTTTTATTTGCGTGGGCGGAAATGGGCGAAATGTATTCGCCAGATCTTTAAAGTAGATAATCAGAAAACTGCTGGATTGCTTTTGTGGGGGATATAGATTTTTTTATTGGTAATCTGATATATATATCGATATCAAGATATATCATTCATTGACATTGCACTAACCCAAAAAACACCTTTCACATCGTGAGTTACATATTTTCCGAATAATATCTGACCTTCTCTAGGAAAGCATTTTGCAGAGCATCTTAAATTCTCAATGCAACTAGCTTCTTTCGCGTTATTTACCTCTTAGGCCAGCCAGAGGACAATGGGCAAACCATGCGTGCTATTTACACCTCGGCGATGCAAAAAACAAGAAGCGTTGATAAGTTCGCCGGCCGAGGAGGCAGCGAGCTGCGGCTGGCCAACTGCAGCGCTAGGTTAATTAAAAAACTTTTGCAGTGTATTTTATTGAATTTGCTGGCCATGAACCAATTTATGACATATAGTACTAGTTGAACTAAAACTCACTGTAAACGAAAACTCTCGTCTCTTAACTCTTCGCCGAGGGCGTCATCCAACTGGGCGTCGCTTGTTGGGCTCGACTGGGTCCGGCGCTGTTGCCGGCATCGTCGGCGGCTGCCTGGCCGCCGCCGTTGGGCACGTCCTGGCTGGCGTGCCACTCGTCCGACTGATAGAATTTGAATCCGTTCCGCGTCGCCATTTCGTAGGCGGCCATCGGGCCCCTGGTGCCGAAGTCGTAGAGCAGCGGCTTCGGGCGCTCGACGTCAATGTAGGCGAGCACCGGGGAGAAGATGCGCCATATTTCGCACTGTTCGTCGGTGCGCATGAAGAGCATCTGGTTGCCGGCGAAGATGTCGAGCAGCAGGCTCTGATAGTTGTCCGGCACGGTGCGGTCGCGCAGCATCAGGTTCAGCTCGGTCTCGCGCAGGCAGAGCTCCTGGCCCGGCTGCTTGAGCATCATGCGCATGAAGAGCTGCTCGCGCGGCGAGAGGCGCAGCACCAGCTCGTTGGGTATCACCTGCTTGTCCTCGAGCCGATCGCACTCCATCGCCTTGTACTGGACGCGCACCTCGGTCTTGCTCTCGTTGAGCGCCTTGCCCACGCGCAGGATGAACGGCACGCTCGTCCACCGCTTGCTGTTCACGCGCAGCACGACCATCGCGAAGGTGGGCGTCAGGGACTCGTTGGGTATGTAGGCGTGCTGGGTGTAGCCGACCTTGGTCGGGTCCGTCTCGATGCCGTTGTTGCAGTACTGGCCCAGGATCACGTCGCTGATGTTCAGCGTGAGCACCTGCTTGAGCACCTTCAGCTTCTCGTCGCGCATGTCCTCCACGTAGTTGCTGTACGGCTGCTCGATGGTCAGCATCGCGAGCAGCTGCATCATATCGTTGGTCATTATGTCCCGTATGATGCCGAACTGATTGAAGTAGTCGGCACGGGCCTGGACCGGCTTGTCGCACTTAACGCTGATCATTACGGCGGCAATGTGCTTGTTGTTCCACGTCTCCGACCAGATGTGATTGGTGAAGCGCAGCACGAACAGGTTCTGGATGACCTGCTTGCTGAGATAATGATCGATCATATAGATCTCGGACTCCTTGAACGTCTGGCACAGCTGCGTCTGGTATGGCTTGTAGGTGAGCTCGTTCCGGGCGAACGGCTTCTCGACGATCACCCGATTCCAGCCGGTGGTCGATAGGCACTTCCGGCTGATGTTCAGCGTCACCGGATCGAAGACGATGGGCGGCAGGGCCAGGTAGAAGATGCGATTGGCCATGCTGAGGTTGTGCTTCGTCTCCTGGCGCACCATCGAGGCCGTCAGCTCCGCGTAGTCCTGTCCGTTGTCGTACGTGCCCTGGCAGCAGTGGACGTTCGTCCAGAAGCTGTTGTATTTCAATTGATCGCGCTCCTTGCTGAGACCCATGTAGGGCACGCATTTGATGCGATACGTGCCGACGTCGAGCTGGGTGCGACAGAAGGTGAAAATTTTAGTGCCCTGTGGCAAACGATTGTCGCGATAGAGTTGCCAGAGTGCTGGAAAGATTTTGCTTAACGCTAAACGACCCGAAGCGCCAAAAACAACAAACGAATAGGCGGTTTCATTACTGGGATCGATGGGTAGCATTTTCTCTATTACAACTTTCCCGGTTTCAATTTTCAATTTTGATATTCCTACTGATTTAATATATTTTTGATTTTTGCTTTAATTTTCATTGGATGAGACTTAAAACAAAGTGACGTGACCGAAACACTTTTTCCATTTCATAATACCCTATTTTTATTTTTGATCTGCTGACAAAAAACAAACTGAGTGCATGTAAAAGTACATTACATAATCGGTTGAGTTCCAGTTAGTCTATTTAAGAGGTCTACTCCCAGGTTGTTAACATATAATCTGATTATATAACGCAGAGCGTTTCTATTTCTATCGTCTTTAACAAAATGCATGTTTAGATGCAACTGTTATAGTTCCTTTGCAGGATTATGTCCGAATAAGTCGAATTATATTTTTTATTTATTTATTTATAAGCTACAAGAATTCGAACTCCCCCCAAGCAGAGGTATTTCATAATATTTGCTTACAACATTTTCGTTATTTTGTTAATTCATTGGAAGAAATCGAAATTACGATTCCATTTCAGAAATGTAACCTTTATAGAAGTGCCCTCACAAAACACAAATCGATTACTCTTAACTGTAAAAATAAAGCCATCTCAATGCTGCATTTTACTTTAAGCTATTTTATATTGCTTTCGCAGGGAAACGTTTCTTATGTGAACAAGTGTTCGTTCTCAAAGAAGCTTTTGAAAAAAGCCAAGAAGAAAAAAGTGCGCTTCATTCGCAGTTGCATCATTTAAGTCGCATCAATTGTTCATTTCTCAATTCTTTAAGCTTTTTGCCAGTGGGTCAACTTTTACCATTTTCTGTCATTTTTGCAAAGTAGGAAGCGAGGGGAGAGCGAAATACATGGCCATAGCCTAAAGTCAGCTTTCAAAGGATATGGCGCTGCAGGCGGCGAGGAACTAAGCAGGCAAACGCTCGGACCGGGCGCCAGGACAAAGCTGCACAGTTGCACAAGAAGATAAAGACGGGAGGCGCCAGAGCGGGCAGAGGACAACGTGCAGCAAAAGCAAAGCTGCCAGTTGCATATAAACACATAGGAGATTTTGCTGCAGTTGTTGTTGATGTTGCTGTTGCTGTTGCTGTTGCTGCTGCTGCTGCTGCTGACTGCAATTCAAATTCAATCATTACAAATACCCTAAGCTCCCATTCAAGTGCATTGGAAACCCGACGATACTGATGATGACCGTGATAATGATAATAAAAACGACGATGATGACGATGAAGACGATGATGATGATGATGGCCCTGCGCCCGCTGCTGCTGCTGCGTTGCCATTTCTTTGTGTTGTGTTCACATGTTGCGAGCGCAGCTAATAGTCGAGGCACGCCCCGCTCAGTCTGATCCTCGCCGTCGTCCTCGTCCGGGCATCAAGAGGCAGCGTCCCACATGTTGTGGCCCCACGCCCCTTCTCAGTCTATGGCAATTTGCGTTTAATCATTGTAGGCTGGCATTGTAACACCTAAGAGCAGCTCCTGCCATTGTCCTGGCTGGGTCTTGGCCGGCCCTCTGATTGCCGGTGATAATTAAATTTCCTTTGAGCCTGCGGCAGTCTGCAAAATGCAATATGCCAAAATAAAAACCTCGCCCCCCCCCCCCTCCTCCTGCCGCACACAACACGTCGTACACGTAATTGCAAACAGCCGGCAGATGGCGCCACGTTGTGCGACGCTCTAATGTAAACTCACAAAGCAGGCTTAAAGCTATTTGTGCGTCAAATTGGAGATTGTTGGCATCTCTTTTAAACGAGGACACGCCCAACAAATGTATTCTGGAGAATACACGAATTTTGTAGTGTATATTTTTGATGAGGACAAAGCCCCACCGCTATTGAGTTCAATAGGTTTTTGTTAGCGATGAGTTTTTATTATACTATTATATATCTTCTATTGAACAAGCAATTAGATACTTCAGTAAATTATACTGGTCACATCTGCAAGGCTTACTTAGGGTATTCAAACTTCGGCACCCTAAAGAAAACTTGTTTTTGTTGTTTATTGTGCTCCAGGTGCTTAGGAAATAGGGAATTTAATGAGCTCATGAATGAGATTTGTAAAGCTATTGAACTTTATGCATAAAGATTACCAGTGTGGGCAATAAAGAGCTGTATCTATTTATAAATGTTGTTATATTGGGCGCTTAGTGAGTGTACAAGCATTGCCTCAATAAATTGCGTTAGCAACGCGGAAAATACCTTCAAATTGTTGACACCCTAACAATCGATGATGAAAGAAATTAAAGTAAGATATTAGCTGCGAATCCAATCAGGGGCTGTGTGCTCAGGGATCGGAGGTTAACTTCTCTGTGCTGGGCAGGTGGCTAAAGTTTCATAACGGCATAAGGGTTTAGGCCAAAAATAAACCGATGTGCAAAGAGTAAGTAAAAGGCTGAAAACGAGAGGATTTGACAGCTTAGAAGACCTGGCGACCTTTTCTTTTATTAACTGTCGCCAGCAACGAAATAAAAATGAAATCCGTTACAAAAGTAGACAACAACAAACTCCAACACGTGCCACACGCAGCAAATCTCGTCTAATTCACTGGCGTGTACTTTGCCCTGGCTTGCCTGCTTTACAGGCCTACGGAAAATCGGTACGTCAGAACGTGCCTGTCAGCCCGTGCACAAACAATACGCAGGCTCAACACGTTGCCCAGACCCACGCCGGCCTAGGTGGAGGGTGGAGGGACATGAACATTGATTGTTGCCCTTACTAATTGGCTGGTTTTTTTTCCTGTCTTTCTTTTCATGTGCGCGAAATGCTTGAAATCAAATTACTTGGCATTAAACAAAAGCGTTGACATTTTAAGCATTGCCACTGGGACACGTGGCGTATGCGTAATATTTGTGTTGGCACCACACTCAAGACGTCATTACAGCTGCTAATTGCGGCTCAAACGGGCCAAAAGCATTTACATAATGTGAATTTGACATAAAGATTAATTGCGAATGCGATCGGAAATTGACGTAATAGAGATAAGAATGGTTCAACTAATAACCGGATAGTTACAAGTGCCGTAGTTCTGTTTCTGATGGAGGTTTATACGGAGGACTTAAGGAAATATACACACAGTTCAATACAGTCTTTGCGGTGAGTCCATCAAATATGTTGCTAAAAATGAGTGACTTACTGAGATTTTAGCGCACACCTGGCTAGGGCCAAGGCCTGCCAAAGCCCGAGTTATTTAAATATATACAAACAAAAACGAAAGTATCTATGCGCAGACCCGTACAAGACAAATTGTCCATTGACCAATGGCCCGACCTTATCCCAAAGTAACTCAGATATGAGCTGGCTGCCATTTGTTCCGGGCTTTGCCGCCTGCCAGCAGGCAAGAAACTTTGCTGCGCCCAAAAGTAGGCAACACACACATAAATCACAGCAGGCTGTGTGTGTGTGTGCGTGTGTGTGTTGCCGGAAATGTCTGTGTGAAAAATGTGCATAAATACGTATTCGGGGCAAATTGAAAAACGAAGGCGTTTAAAGGCAAGTTTCGAATGAGTTGGCATTTACTTAGCAGTAACTTAGCAGTTGCTTATGACGTGTGACAGTTTGCCAAATTGAAAATCCAATGAACAATGGCAAAGAAACAGTTTCACCCGCTCATAATTGCTACAAAATGGCAGACAGGCGAACAGAGGGACAGCCGGCAATAACGGACGGGCACGACATTAAGATCATAATTGCCAAAAGACAGGGACATAAAGTTGGCAGTGCCGAGACGGGCGGCATACGCACATGTGGTTAGTTGAAAGGCACAGATAGAATTACGGGCAGGACGCACTAGGATAACGACAAGAGGTGCCAGCTGTTTCGCTTCCTTGCACTTTATTGTGGTTTATTTGTTTTCATTTACTCGGCTCGGGGGCTCACATAAAATTTAATTAAATTGTTTTATTGCATGCGAGCAAATGGAATTCCTGGCCGTCTGCCAGGCTCAAGTTGCGCTCAACCTCTGACCCGCCATCCGCCACGGAAACTTCAGCTGTGCCATCTAAACAAATGGTTGACAACAGAATTTAGCACCGCTACCCGCCCGCCCAAAGTCGGCTCGTATAATGAAAAGAAGCCGCGTCAAATTTTAACGCATTTTTGTGGCTAATCTTTTATTGGCTTTCGTCGTACAGCATTCTTGGCCGACGTAAACATTTCTGTTACGTGTTTACCAATAAGACAGCGACTTTTAAAAGCTGAGTATAAGATGCTCTTCCAGTCAAGCTGAATACGTTTTTCGCTCCAATAACATATATAAACTTACGATAATGTTGTTATTTTTCCATCAAAAAATATAAAACTAATTAGCTAACTTCAGTATACTTAGGGAAATTCACTATCCCAAGTTAATATATAAAATTGTCGCTTTTAATATATATCTACATATTTTTATTCAATTTAATTGAGGAAATGTGCAATTAAAACAGGACCTCATTAACTTGATAGCATTAAATGAAAATAAAACAAAGTTATACATATATATAAAGCACTCCAAGATAAGGTTACCTCGTGTACAAATGTTATTTTAAAGCCAAATGAATTTTGACCGCAACCAAAAAATAAAAAATAACACAGGCACTTTTAGTTCTTTTTTTTGGGGCTTTTATATATTTTTTATGTTGGGACCACAAAAAATCCGAAGTATCCTAAATTGAATAGCTCAAAGGGAACCTCTGCTTGAGAGGGCTGAGTGGTGGAAATAATCGTCCTCAAGTTTACAGTTCACAGGACTGTGACATACACATGGCTAATCAAATAGCTGTGCACAAAACGTTATTAAAGACACATGATGGCTGCCTGGTCTAGTGATTCCTTTTGTCCTGCTTGCCAGTTAGATATTCCCTCATATTGATTGAGTGGGGCATTTAAGAGTCACTCACCATTGAAAAGCAATTTCATACTTGTCTCAGTGTGTGCACAGAAAAAAAGGAAGCTGGTATAATACCAATGCCTGAAATATTGCGTATACGCCTCTTTAACCTAAAGCCCCCAACAACCCAATGAAAAAAGGTAAAAGCTCTCAAAATGGGGAGAAACAAATTGTGTATGAGCCGACGTTGGTCAGGGCTTAAGCACAGCTCTGAGGCTTTAAAAACACACAAAACTCAACTTAAACAATGAAATCCATTATCATTATGATAAGGCAAAGTGGACGTAATGTTTGGCAAGCCAGCAAACGAGGCAGTCGGCTCATTACAATAAGCTACCTCCCCCCGCCACCATCCCCTCTCGCACTCCTTCTGCTTTGCATCTTGTTAGTTAATTAATTTCTTAAATAATTCATGAACAAACTAAAACTGTAAGCCATTGTGGCAGCAGCCGCCGCTAGTTAGCAAAAGCAATTGACAGCAGCCCCAAAACCCTGGGCTGTTGAGTTGGGTTTTTAGAGTCAACTTTTGGGTATCTTATGGGTTTCTACGACTGCCAACTAGGGGCTGACATTTGCGTGCCGTCTGTACGTGAATGCCAAGATGCAGTAAATATTACTTAAGCATCCAAACGGCTGCCTATTATAGCAAAGCAATTTTGAAGCAACTAATCGACGAACACAAATTTTGAGCTTAACCGAAAGACTAGAATTTACAACAAGCAAACTTATTGAAATAGTAGAATAGTAGAAATACGTTGTTAAAGGTGGAAAAAATTGCATTTAATTAAATATTTTATTCATTTTTCACATTTTTTGTATATACCTGAGAACAGTGTTTACAAATTTAATAAAAGACAAATTTATAAAATTCATCTATTCTATCATATTCGAATTTGTTGGAGAAGATAACAAAAAAAATATATATATATTGGAGAGCTTTGTGTTTCAAAGCAGAAAGCAGCAAAATAATTTTTGTCATTCTTTTTGCTGTGCACATAGCCCAAAACACAGGAAAAAGCGGCACACCAAATACAAATACAAACAAGGAAACAAAAAATAAAAGACAAAGACAGAGAGAGAGGGAGAGGGAGAGGGAGAGGGAGAGAGGGAAGCACACTCATTGGCATATCTACATATTTCTGGTTCAATGCATCGACACAACACACAAACAGACCAACAGATTATGCAGTGAAAAGCAGGGGCGACGCCGCCGGGGACAAAGCATCCGCTGGCAGCGGGCAATACCACTAAAGTATGCCAAAGATGCCGATTCATTTGTGCCATAAAGCACAGGAGCAGCAACTACAACAGTATTGGGCTTTCACATGTATGCACACACACATACACGCGTCTGTATGCAGTATATGTTTCTATGTGTGCGTATCTTCAACTATCGATCTTTCTGTGGCAACATTGTAATTTGCAGGACTTTACACTTGTTTATTGCAGGCGCGAGTGTCGAAAATCTCTTTCTACACACAAACGCCAAAGTTTATAAGGGAAATTTCATAAAATTCGATTCTGATAAATATTTAAGAAATTCAGCTTAACAAAATTTTGCGAGCTAACAAATTATTTTGTAATGTTATATGACAAATATTGTAGCGGCCTAAAATATTTCTATTATAATTGAGCGAGGGAGAAAATGAATTTTCGACTAGCAATCAGAGCTTTCCCTACGATTTTCAAAAATTCGAGGCAAAATAAAAACAAAAAACAAAGTGGATAGAGAGGAGGAACTTATCAAATAAACTAAAAAATTCTCAAAATATCTTTAAGGTATTTCTGACCAAAAATATCAATATATTATAAATAAATAAATATATTCCTTAGTTTGATTAAAACAGAGAAAATATTTCTAGGAACATGTTCAATGAGCACAATCTTTATGTATATATTTTTTTGGCGCCATTGAACTGTTAATAATAAATGGTAAATTGAAAATCGTAACCCAAATGTATTACGCCCCGTCAGTTATTCTTATTCTGTTCTCTGCGGTTCCATTTTCAAGAATTTTTAGTTAGGACAATTCAAAAGCAATTTTCCTTCTTTTTGTGGCTTGTAGCCATTTTAATTTTCTAGTTTATTTTCCCTTTGGTGCGAGGACAAAGAAAGATATATGTACATTTTTATTAGCCATTACGAATGTACAATATATACGATTATTTTAATATCTTTTGTGCTGACGATGCAACAACGTTAAGCCTACGACCAGCAGCTGGTCAACCTGAGCCCCCAGCCATTAGTCGAGAATAACGACCTACATATGAATCACACTTAGGAGCTGGCAAGTTATGAGTCCAACTGTCAGTTGGGGAGAGCTAAAACGTGTGTTTATGAAGAAAAACTGTCGCCAGCCCGCTGAGATCTTGTGAGTTGAGTTGAGTTGAGCCCAGTTCCGTTTTCCATTTCCAGCTGCAGATCTGCTCCCAGCTGACTGTCTGGCTATTTATTTCCGTGTCGGGGAAAGTTTTGCACTTGCTGCAAGTGCACTCGAGTTTATTTTGGCTTGTGTCTGCTCTCAACATGGACACGGACGGACAGACAGACAGCAACCACACATGTAGTCAGTCATTTGGCTTGCAATTGTCTGGAATTGTTATTGTAACATGTGTGTGCTGCAGGAAGGATAATTTGCTGCGGCATACAACTTAGTATTAAAACTGTAATTGGCGCCAGCTAGGAACACAGAACAGGAAAAATGTTGACAACGGCCGGCAAAAAACCCAACAGAATATATAAGGAGCCTTTGTTTAAATTTCTAAAGAGTGCTGACTGTGCGTTCTCATTATGTTGAAAATTAAGCTACACAAAAGAAATTAAATAAATACTACAGCAATGTTGTATAATTGCGTGGATTCCGTTGGATTATTTTTAAAAATTGTTCGGCAACAGATGCGAAAATTAGAAAAACAAGAAATTAAATTAAAACAAAACAAGTTAGTTATATTTTTACAGCGGAAATTCAACTCCCACCTGTTTACCATCTGCGGCAAATTTGATTACTTTGCGTTAGACTCCGTCCTCTTCAAGTTGACGTGATTATGACCAAGATCAGATTACCATATCGTTCATCTGCCATGGGAGTAATTTTATTAATATGCCAGCAAGGTCATCCAGAAAACAGCTGCTTTTTTTGTCTTGTTCATCATACATAACTCATTATCTGCCGGAAAAATGCGACACGTAACAAAAACTTTCGTTTCATCGTTTGGCAGTCCGCGCCACCGCGCACTGACAAACGTATTTGCACATTTCATAGCAGCGGCCAGTGGCCATATTTGTAGCAGTTCACTTTTACTTAAATATATCGACCCATTTTGGCTTCAATTCTTCCACATTCATTCGGCCGGGCAACAGATAATTGTGTTGCACCATCAGGAAAAGCAACAACTCATTTTTCCACATGCCATCAACCTACTCCAATGAATGCCTAATGTGTTTATGAATTGTCATTTTCATGGCCCTACGCAATGTGGTGCCGTCTGTGGTGCTGGCCGTGGTGCTGCTCTCCGTTTTGATGACATGCAAACCAATTTGTTGGCCTGACTCCGACTCCGATGCCGACTCTGCTTCTATTAGGAATTTGTCACATTACAAAGAATATAGTCCGGCTGGAGGAATTCTGAACAACAGAATCAACAGTTTGGCACTGGCAGAGAGCCAGGCAGTCAGGCAGGGAGGCAGGCAGCACGGGAGCGAAAGAGCGCAAGCGAGCACTGCTTAACCGACGCCGAAAGAGCTGCTGCCTTTGCTCTGCCATCGTATGGCGGCTCGTTCGGGTCGTTCGCTCGTGTCGGCTCGGCTCGCCGACGTATCGCGTGAAGTTTAAGGACGGCAGCAGCAGCGGCGTTTGTTCAGTTGTGCTTTCAACGTCGACACGTCTGGACGCGTGCTCTCCAGGTGGCTCTGTCGACACTCGACTCTCGACTCTCGACTCTGTTTGTGTGCGCGTGCCTGCGTCGCCGATGCCACAATAAACTTTAAGTTGAGTCAGTAGTCAAAACAAAGTCAAACTCAACTGTCAACTGCCAACTGCCAACGGAGAATAAGCATTCAACCAAAACAAACTTAAACAAAATCTCCACGTCGTTCTACCCAGTGGTCTCTCGAGGCATTCAAGTTGCCAGTGAGTGTTTGTTGCCAGCAGACGATCTCCTAGTTTCCATATAATATAATACTCGCAGTGACTCAGAACTCAAGACTACACTTTCAAATTTGTTGTGATCCAATTACGTGTTTGTTTTTTTTTTGTGCCCTTTGACCTGTGCAATCAAGAGATTATAAACAATTATGAAGTTGCATCAGCAACCATTAAATATTCAACAGAATGTTTGCCAAATTCCATGCAAACTTGCCGCGGGCTCAAAAGAGCTTCTAAATACGATTAATTGAAAATCAGGTAAGCAGCCAAACGAGGCGTTGTAAATTGAAATATTGCACATGTTCATTTCAAAGGTATTCCATAGATAGCTCATTTGGCAGAGAGTCTATTAAGAAAATTGATCTATCGAATTTTTGGGCTAAATTCGTTTGCTATGTAAGTAAATTATGAAAAAATTATTTATGCCAAACAAAGTGTTTGAATATATACCTGAAAATTTTGATTTTTAAACACATTTTGAAAGCGTTTCCATGCATAAAATAAATAAACTACATTTATATACAAAATATCTTGCATTATGTGTTAAGTGGCAAAATATCTTGCATTATGTGTTAAGTGGCAAAATTGGTTTTAGATGAAATAATTATTCGTAAAACAATACGCCTGAAATTACTTCACTTGAACGGCGAAGAAGTTTGCAGTCCATTGTACTTATTAGGGCCTCACATATTCGCTTAGCGGCATTACAAAAAATAATAATGTACCAATAGGTTGTCAAATTTTGGTGTTATTGACTACAAATAAAGTGAAAGCAATTAAGAAAGCCACTGGAAAAACAATATAAATTGGTGTCAAAATTAACATATTAGGAGGAATTGACGCTGAGGAAAAACGGCCAGCATTTTAGTTAATACTCGACAAGTTTGTTAAGTAAACTTATTAATAACATTGTTCACAAAGGCAGCTTATAAATTAAAAAGTAGTTATTTAAGTTGGTTTTTGTTTGTTTCTTAACTAAATAAAGAATTATATATTATGTTGTGCAAGATCGAGAGCTCATTATATATATATATACATTTATTTTGGGCTTAGGACAAATATAATGTGGTATTCGTTTTACGACATTTCGATTTACAGTGAAGTTTTTTACATACATATTTTTAATTATATATATATATTTATTTATATATTTTCAATTATATACATACAATTCTTTTCAATATGTATTTTACATAAATGAAAGTTACTTGTTTTAAATTCGTTAGCTTACCCTCAGACAAAGCACACACATTTGCATATTTGAATGTATTATTGCAAGCCTTAACCCAAATTACAAATGCCACCATTAATGCTTAATAATAGATACCCATAAGGCAGACGCTGTAACCTTAAAGCCAAAGGCCACGCACATTTGCACGCACGCACAGGAAAAGAAATGGCGAAAGCTGTTTGGCTCTCCTAAGTGCGACTCTTTATTTTATCTCAACACCTTTAATTAATTAAACCGCACAGCTCCCGGAAGTGCGGGCTGCAGCAGCTTGAACTGCTGTCAAGGTTGCGTGGGGCATGCCCCATCCGTGAATTGGGGTCTGCTTCGGGGACAAGTGTAGCAAACAGCATTTGTGTCGTCTTTAAGCAGCATTATTTAGTTCGCCTTGGCGCCAAGGTAAGACGACGCGACGCACAATCAGTCAGTGGCATGGCCCACATGCTCAACGTGCAACTGAATGCCCAGACCCCCGATGTGTGCCGCCTTTTGCTCCCAGCGCGTGCCACATTTATACCAATTTAAAAAGCGCGGCCTACTTCTGCGGCAGCCGCTTGATTATATATTTATTTGATTTTCAGCTCGCTGTTTTACGATGCGTCTCAGTCACTGGCTAAATCTTCTTGCCCCTATTGTCGGTCTGCTTATGGTTGCTTTATGTGCACTGTTTGTCTGCCCACAGCATTTACATAAAATCTAATCAAAAGACATGCACATTAACTGACGGTGGTCTCATCAAATTTTCAGCATGTCGTATGTGGCGTCGGCTGCACTTATCCCACAGTTACTTAGGTCCGCTTAGATCCACGTCAACTTTGCCTACCCTAAAAGCATATTTAATAATTCAGCAAATAGCCTGTCGCATCAACTTGGCAACTCTTTATGCTTTTTTATTTGATTTTGTTATTCTTCCTTTGTGTTCTTTTTACTTTTTCTTTTTTGTGTTTGGAAAACAAACAAAAACATGAGGTTAAGCAAAGAAAATATCTCAAAAATTTATCACAGAACGGCGAAGTGTAAATACTCTTTTCAATTTATTTGTGCGAGATTTATGAAGATTTATTTATTATATTTTCACATCAAAATAAATATTTGACGACTCACAAGAAAGGGCATTTTTTTATTACATCTTCAAGTAGAATATTCAAATATAAATTAAAATTTTGATAACAATCAAAGGGACTTTTGTGCCTTTTGTTAACGAATTTTGTTCTGGACCTCTTTCATACCCAAAATATTTCATTTTTTATGCCATATTTTGTATTGAGTTATTTATTTGCTTTTGCAGATTTAAATACATTAAATTTATGTCTTAGGCGCCCTTAAATAAAAGCAAAAAAAATTAAAATTCCTTTATATCACATTTATTTAACAGCTGAGATAAATTTTATTTCGCAGTAATAAATTTGATTTTACAATAATATGTCATCTGAGTTGTACAAATGTGCAGCACGCGTCTTTTTATTAACCTGCCACAAAAATAAAAATGAAAAAAAGAAAGAGTTATATTAAATGTACATCAAATTAATGCAGTTAAGCTCGCGTCTCTGTTGATGTCAGCAACTGCAACGGCAACGGCTGTGCTGTAATCAATTAAATATTGATATTTTTAATATTTAATCTTTTCAATTAAATTGCCAATGATTTACATGACAGCCGCAGTGCGCTTTTTATGGCCAAGAAGTTTTGCTTTCGCAGCGAAAACCAATGCCATTGGTAAACCGTAAATGATGTTGTTGTATAAATCAATTAAACTGGTAATTTAAATATAATTAAATATACAAATTAAGTTGCAAGTGTTGCTCGACTTTATTGTCTTCCTCGCCAGCTGTGCTTTAATGTATCTACCGATTGTGCTGACGAGCTGAACAGAGCAATTTGGCCGGCTATAAAAATTAAAATTTTAGTTGATTTTTAATTTCCCTTATGAATTAAAATGTAATTTTCTTGATAGACAATAATTTGAGCTGGGCTTCATGAATTGAAATAATTTTTATTTATATTGTTTGAGCTGTTTTAAGTTCCAGATCCAATTATATTATATTTTATATTAAGTATACGAATAGTTGCAGTAGTAAAAGTTGCTTTTCAACATTTCTATGCCTTTTACTGGAAGCTTTATTTTGAAACGTAGACAATACCCCTAATGCACTCATTCAAAGCCTAGCCAGGCATATCTTCATATTTTTCACAATTAAATTAACCTCATTAGGCACTGTTTTATTCGGCATGCACATTGCGCATACGCCCGGTTGGCTAGGTGCTGTTGAAATCCTATGCGATTTTGAGGCCACTCGACGGAATTCAGCAAAAGAATGCATATGCCGTGCCATGCCGTCGAATTCCCTAATTATATTTTCGTATTGTGCATACGCCCCGTTGCACCCATATACAAATAACAACTCGCATGCAATTTCTGGCGGCGCGCATATTGAGGAGCAATCAGCAATCACAAGCACTTGTAGAAATAACCACGTCGAAGGACAAAAAAAAAACAGCGCACAGAAAATCAATCATAATTATAAATAATGAACTGAGCGGGCATAAAATAGCGCTCCAATGGTTAAGTCGAAGAGCCGCGGAAATGGCCGGGCGATCGCATATTTCCATTTAAATTTTTATTTAATTGTTAACATTAATATGCACTATATATATATGTACACATTTTAAACGTTTGCGCGCTGTGCGAAAATGTTTTAATTTAATTGAAGGCGTGACATTGGTGGCAATCAAGCTACCAATCAATCAATCAGCGCGCGTGATGAGTGCCAAATAAAACGAATTATTTACAAGAAACGAAAGTATAAGCCGTGCCCAGACCCGGACCAGGAAGTGCGCCCATTGTGTGTTTTGCATATTAATGCCAGACGCCGCTTGCTCAACTTCAACTGGATCCAGCCCGATGCTCCGTACGTGCCGCAGCAACTGAGCCTGACAGCCTGTAGGTATCCGTTTCGCAGTCAACCGCATCACAGATACAAATTAGCGAGTGTAGCGAACTTGGCGCAAGCCGCAACGTCGCCTGTCGATTGCATGTGCACCGCCTGGGCCTGCCAGCCCCCTTGCACGACCCCAAGCCGCAGCCCCCACTCACCCACTGCTCACTCTCGCTCTGCTTTTTTTTCCGGCTGTGTGCGCGAATTCAAATTCGCCATTTTCATTCTATTCTGTGGGCTGTGGCTGCAGTTGATATGTCCTTAGCTTAAACACAAACGCTTTGCCATGGCTTTTGGGGGCTCGCACGCAGACCTGGGGGCTCGTAAGCTTCGTGTGCTTTTGGCTATTTGCCGAGGCTGCCTCATCAATTTGCACGAGACCAAAAGTAAGTACCCACACTGTCAACATTGACAAAAGTTTTAATTACAACAAGACAATCATTTAACATTATGCTCAACGGGGAGGGAGAGGGGGGCTTGTGGTTTGGTGAGCGGCAGTTGAACAAACAGCAAAAGTATTGCATACTTATGAGGGCCGGGTGTTCGGCGCTTATCAGCCAGAAAACTTCTTGATGGAGAAATGGAGCGTTCTGCATGTTAATTGAATCGAATAAACAGCCAAGTCAGCTAAATCATAATCTTTTTACTTTCTATGCAGCCCCACGAGTATTTGAATCTCTGTTCGATGCTGCGTGGTCAGTCTTTTGTTCCCACTGGAGATTATGATAATTTTCATATTATGCTAATTACGAAAAAGCCTTTTTCCTATACAAAACTCATTCATTTATTTACAACTATATGCGGTACCAAGGCTGCGAATCCTTTTCCCAATTAGTCGTGAACTTTTAACAGCTTTTCATTTGTTTTCTTTGCTGCCTTGGCTCAACGCACACAATTTGCATCGCTAAGATTTTAATTTTATGCTTTTTATGCGTTCCCAAGACAATGTTTACTAATTAATAACGGAAAACTACAGTCAAGACAGACTAAAAGCAACTGCGAGAATTTATCTCTTAATTTGGCTCTTTGTGCCTTAAACAAATTAGTTGATTAATTTTAAGAATAGCAAGCACTAACAAATGAGGAAACAAAGAAAAGCATTTGCGAAATAAAAAGAACAATAAGACAATTTTATTGCACTTTAGAAAAATAAAATTGAAATAAATGCTTTTAATTTAATAATTTATATAAAGAAAACCCAGTTCTCGTTAAAACTCAACATTAATTAAAAGCACAACAATTAAAAATCATTATTAATTGCGTGTGACATTATTATTTATTATTTTTGCAATATTTTAAAAACGCTATTAAATATTGAAAAAAACAGCAGAAAGTAAAAGATTTATTGCACTTTGTTAGAGCTTTTTAATAAATGATTTATTTAAACATTTATTTATTAGAGTAAAAATAAGTGAACGTAGTTATAGCTAAGGTGACAAGAAGATTTACATTTTCCAGAGCTTTGGTTTAGGTGCCTCACATTTAGCTCTAAAATAATTTTATACTTGGTATTTACTGTAGCTGCCGCATACTGTGGCACATAAGAAATGTTGGCCCATCAATCGCTGTTGCTGCTCGGTTGCTTCTGTTGCAGTTGCAACTGCTGTTGCTGTTGCATTTTGGCATATAAAATATGACCACAGCGACGGAGGACAGTCAAAGGCATTTGATCAGCCTCCGCCGTACAGTTAACAGTTTACGGCATATAGTATATATATATATTGAATATACATGTGCATTTTATATTGGTTAACGATTTTTGATTGCGCAAAGTAAGTGTACACAGGCCTACTTTAATTGCATACCTTTCAGAGAGCTTACACATACGCTTTCGCATTAAATTTATGGAATACAATTTGCATACATTATTTGGGCCGAGGCGCACTTTGAGAGTCAACATGTGCGCTTTATTTTAATTTGAAGCTTTGCCACAGTTCCCGTTCGCTTCGCTCCATTTTTCGATGGCAAGCACCCACTTTGAGGCAACGCGTGCACTTTAATTTGTCGGCCCGCACCCACACAACAACTAGACATGGATTGCGAATCGTGGCGGGAGGACACCGCTGGCAATTTCATTTTTGGGCGACATGCCCCTCTAGTTTTCGACCCGCAATCCCTCACTATTCACGGCTTTCAGCCTATTTGTGGTGCTTAAACGCACGTGGTGGCGATTTTCGAAACACCAAAAGTTCGCATATGTCGTTTGATAGAGTATTTGAAATGGCAATGCGGGACTTGTTTTTCATTTCTTTGTAAAGCCACGTGCGCAAAGATTTTAATTGCATTTTCAAAGGAAATGTCAGCTTTGAAATTGAGAAGCTTAAATACTCGGGAAAGGAAATGGAATTTAAATTTCTTCAGAACTCAATTGATATGGGGAGCGTATTCAAAGGACAGTCTATTCAAACGCAGTAAATTGCAAAATATAATGATTTATATATACAAAGTATAAAGAAAATGTTATAAATATGAAAATGAAAGAAAGAAGGCAACAACAAATTGTATATTAAGAGGGACCCAAAATGGGCATTACAAGACAATTATAATTTATAAAGAGCCTGAAAAAAATTAATCTTGCAATTATATGGCATTACACGACCTGTATTCATCTCTTAGTATCCTAGCTACTCAAGGTGGTTTTTTGAAATATGAAATAGCATATAAATAATATAATAGTTCGATATTGATAAGCAAAAAATAAAAGCAAAAAACAAGTCAAAAGTGAGACTGAGAAGGTGAACTGAACTAATGAATAGACAGAAAGCAAAATATAAATAATAAATTAAAAATACTAAGTTTAAGGATAAATAAATATTACATTACCCGAGAGAAATATTTGGAGCAATTTAAATCTGACAGAAAACTCAAAACACCGCAGAAACAACTCGCGTTGGTACCCGACCAGAGGGGACCGCAGGAAAAGAACAACAAATACGAAACCTTACATTTGCCATTATATGCACGGTGTGGGAACACTTTTAATAACCACAAACATCCATAAATAGCGCCACCTAACCACAAACACCACCAAAAGCGGTGGAAAGTGCTCAACAGCAGCTGAGCAAGCAATTTCCATGTATATCCATCAAATGAAAAGAAAACATACGCCAGAACGAGAGTTACGGCCAGAGTTCAAACCTCAGTAAATCTCGAGACTAGCTAATTTCCGCAATCAGAAAGTCACTTACGTACCAGGGCGTATAAACAATGGGCCAAACTACAGGCAACAGCAACAGCAACAACAACAATAACGAGTACAACAAGTACAGGGGAAACCGTGTAACGGCGGCATCATAAGCGCCATAGTTATAACTATCATTGCTCATGTGGCTGTGAAGGTTTCTGTCCGCCTGTTCTCCCGTTCCCTGTTCACGGCTCCCGTTGTTGGGCCATGTGTCATTTAAAAACAACACACACTCAAGTGCAAAGAGGATACAGCGCCATGTTCTTGCGAGGGGCGGCGGGGCTGGGGATTTATGTTTGCCCCTTTTTTGCACGATGACGCTGCCAACTTGCAGGACGAGTGACACCTAGACGTGGTGTACATAAGCACACATATATAAAATACAATAGGGTCAGGGGTTCAGTCGCTCAATGTCCCGGCCAGCATATTGTCTATCCACAAGCCAAACGCAGATACATGCACACACACACACACACACACACTTAAACGTCTATTACAGTGACACTAGCTGAAAGTGACACCAAATTGATTATTCCAGCAGAAAACTACGGGTATGAAGCGTGGCCAATTAATTCACCATTCAATTTAATTAGTTTGATAGCAAAAACTGATTATTCAGTAAAGTTAAGTGTGATCGGGTATTGATAAAATATATCAATGTGTTTACAGTTTTACAACACTGGTAATATTATGAAATGGGTTAGGATTAGACAGAATGTCTATGCATTTTATTAAAATATTTTAAAACAAGTGAGAACGTTGCAGTCGGAAGTAGCCGAAAACATACCTTAGCATCTGAACGGTTTCGAATACAAGAAATTTTTGTTGATGTGAATAATGAATAATTATAATTTTTGACAAAAAATTTGAGGACATACGATGATAAAAATGCCATCCAACACGAAAATCAGTTCGATTTTGACAATATTATGAGAGTTTGAAATATGGGAGCTATGGATCCGAGAGCTTTACATGTCAAAATGTTGTTAATTTTGGCATGATTTTTGACAAAAAATTTGACGACCTCAGAACCTTTTTTAATAATGTTTTTTATGTTAATTGTCACAGCCACAATAGATTAAAAATATAAATTTGCAATTTGAAATTTTAAAACCCAGAATAGTTTAGAAAACGAGTACGGTGGGAGTACATGACTTAAATATATTTAACTTATATTTTCTCCTAGTCGACTTCTGTTGTAAATAAGACAAGAAAGCTTTCTGGCCAACCAAAACTTAAAGTGACCTGAGCTCGTATCCAGCATAGTGTTGTTTGCCAATGGCTGATTTTTAATTGGGTTTTCGTGTCTGGTGCCCCAAGTGACTGTGACACAATAATAATTATTTGCCAGCTATTGAAAAACAATTTCCCTTTCGATTTCCCAGCATTTTTCTGTCTGCTTGCGCTCAAAAGTTTTGCCCGGAAATTGTAACAATTTATGATTTAATTTATGTTCATTTTTAATGCCACCGCCCCGTTGGCTTCGATCGCTTCGATGGCTGCCACTGCGTGTGGCCATTGTTGCATATAAATGCGCCGATTATCGCGGCACGTTACTTCAGCCACGCCCAGCCAGGCTTGGTTAAGTGCTGGGGCGTAAAAAGGATGCGCCAACGAATGCGCCAAAGATAAAGCGACAATCACAGCGTCTAGTTGCGGTAATCAGCTGTTAAGTGGCACAGAATGAAGCCAAAAGACATCCGATAAATTTCTGCCAACGATTGTTTGCCAAGCAACAGAAACAGTTGCTCCATAGCCTATTATATTATTTTTTATATATTTTTTTTATTTAAGTACACTCTGCGCGCATGTTCGACAAGAGGAATCTTCAAACCGGCTAAAAGCAGTCTTAAGCTCCAATTTGGGCTTGTGCATTATCCAAAATCTACATACCGTAATGTAATAGGCATATCAAAGCAAACACGTCTCGCAAATGTTCCCACACCCAATTTTAATATCTTTACGCTTTGGCAAATTTGCCAAAATTAAAATCAAACGCTCGCAAAACGTCACGAACATTTGGAGCTTTGCCACCGGGCCAGTGAATTTTCTTTTTCCATTTTTTTTTTCATTTCTTTTTTTTTCTGGAGGTAACGTTACCAATGACAGTGATAAACTTCTCTCCGAGCGCTCACTACTCACTTTGATTGCAGCCTCATGTGCGACTCATTTAAGCGGAGTCCTCGTCCGTATACGCCGGAACGCGACCGTACAGAATAAAGCATTCATCGCAGTTGGGCAAATTTTTTTATCGCACGTTTTCGTTTTTCTTCATTTTTTTCTTTTTTTTTCACTGTTCGGTAAAGTGACATTACCGTACGAAAAGTGAAAAGCATCATTTTTATGCGGCACACTTGAAAAGGTTTTTCACTCATGTTTTTATGAGTTCAAAAGACGAGGGAGTCGAAAACCAAAAATTGACGCACCCCCCACCCACTGCCCACCCACGCGAAATAACAGTGCTGTCTGTCAAAATGCAGCCATGCGTGCCCACCCTCACCCACCGAACAGCCTCCGTCCCCCCCACGCGAACCTGAAGCTGTCTGCGTCAGTTTCCCGACACTTTAAGCCCGTCGCGTGCCCAAGCAATTGCCAAATAGCGCGCATATTTTATGTCAACGGATGGGCAACGCCGTGAGTATGCAACGCAATACTTTTGCTCTAACTTAATTGCGTAAACAAACAGAACGGCGGAGCGGGCGGGAGTCGGCAATTTGGTGCCGTGCAAAATTCCACTTTATGCATAAATACACTTTCTAGATACATACAAATATAAATATACATATACCGTAGAAAAAAGTATCTAAATTAGGGCCGGGGCAAGGGCAGCCGAGCAGCGGGAGGCAAAAGCAAGTACTCGTTGTTGAAGTGCCAGGAAGTGCTTGTGTAATTGCTAGGCAAACAAATATTCAGGGACTATTTGAGAGCACTCGAGAAGCCTCCTCCTGGCCCTTCAATACATCCTACACGTTGCTTTGACGACATTTGTAATATTTTGGGCACAGATATGTCGCCTGCTCCATAGGTAATTAGCAAAAAGTGAAGGCTTGCGAAAAATCTTTTTCTCAAGAATTTCGCAATCGCTTTAAGCTGGCTAATTTACGTGTGCAGTCGGAGTAGCTACAAAAGAACTTTTTTAATTACAAACTTGAGATAAGTGAAATGCGACGAACTATGAAATGTGTCCAAGCTGTGCAATACCTTGATGGAAATTGAACATTTTTGTGCGAATGATGTTCTGAAATTCACACACTTCAAACTTTCACAAAAAGTTTTGTGAAAAAGAAACAGAGTTATGAGCTAATGACGATAGCAGCACATACTTGGATATTTGATTTGACTTTAAGGCTTTCAGCTGGCTGGGCGCATCTGAGTAAGAGAAAATGGGTCTTATCTAAAAATAACAGCTCAGCCGACGACCGCCAATTTGGAATTTGTAAAAACTTTGCCGTTCACCAGGCAAACTTTGTCTGCCTGTGAAATTTGCAGCAAAGGGCTTTGCTTGCCACTTCGACTAACCGGTTTGGTAAGCCTATAACACACTCTCTCTCACACACACACATACATACTGGCGAGAACAACTTGACGGCATTATGATAAAGTTGAGGCAATCAATTGCTTATATGTCTGCATATATATGTAAATATATATATATTTACCTATGCGGGACCAATTTCTCAGAGAACCGAACGACAGGTGGGACCACCTAATAAATCTCCTTCGTTTCAGCCCCGTCAATTAATCAAAAATGCCTTCAGCTTAACAAACAATAGACAAACTCCCATGATACACAATAAAACCATGGTTCCGGCTCTCAATCTTCAGCCATGCCCTGCTGCCCTGCCGCCCTGTTGCCCCACCTCATGACATTACACGATTAATAAAGAGTGCAAAAAAAAAAACGAAAACCTTTTACAAAATGGTATAATTAAGCTATCAAGCTGTTGACAGCCTGACGTTACAAAGCGGCCAATCCAACAGAGACAGCTGATAATGTTATATTTTATATATATTTTATATAGGTAGCTGCCGGGCAACATCAGCATGCAGCTTATGAGCTGTCAAGTGGCCAGAAATAATGTTGAAAATTTTTGAAATAGCTCTTAATGAAGAATTTATTGGGCGGCTGTTAAGCACAGCGAGTTAATGGATTGTTGAGTTGTTAAGATGGCTGCAAAATCGGTATATAAACGGCATATATACGAAACGCAAATAAATCAATTATTCAAGCACATCAATTATATATATTTTTTATTTGTATACATAGCCTTAAAGGCTGCAAATTAACCGGCTTTTAATTTGCTTTGTGTGTGTTTGATAAATGATTTGAATGCCTTGATTGATAGGCTGTCCTAATTGTTCCGTTCAGCAAAAAGGGATTTATCATCATCAGGCTGGAAAAGCACAAAATATTAAGATAAATACCTATCAACAAAAGCTGTGGGCTAAAGCATTCTAGATCAATGGCCCAGGCGGTGGCTTCTGCACTCGATCCAATCAGGCCGAAAGTTACTTTTCATAAATGCCAAATGCACACACGCACATACACATGCACATACACATTTGGATTACGTATACGCCATGTTGCACAGCTTGTGGCTTACACCCGAGTGCCGTTGATACCGAAGTTGTTTGGTATTTTTGCGTTAGCAAGTGCATAAATTAAATTTAACAGAACAATTTTTGGCTTAGAAAGTTGTTCTTGGTGCAACAACTACGTATACGTCACGTTGGCCAGGGAGCCGTGAATCTGGTTAGTCGAGAAGTTTTTGCTGCTGCCGTTTCTTGTTTAGTCGCATAATTCTCAAGCAAAAATAATGAAAAGAAACAGCAGCAAACAGTAAACTGCACACAGCAAATGCACTCGACAAGGCTGCTGCAAATATTTAACTCAACCTGCAGCTGCAGCCAGTTTCGGCCAGGCGTATTGTGCTCCAAATGGTATTCATGCTCACTGAATGGCACACAGCTGACGATTAGCTTTCGCAGACCGTCGCAATGTTTGCACAAAATGGACCCGAAAAACGCGCCCAGGCCCGAGCCAAGTTGTTGCCATCTTTCGAACGATAAAAGATTTATGCAAAGTGCAGCGGAAATTGAAATTTAAAGGCGGCGGCTGCGGCAATGCCTGTGGCAGGGGCAGGGGCAGGGCCAGGGCATTGGCAGCAAAATGCAGACAGCCTCCTTGGTTGCCAAGTTAAAGCCCAGCTGAGAGCACAACTCATTGACTCTCGAGGCTGGCCCGGCTGGCTGCCTTTAAGTGCCAAAGTTGTCCAACGCTTTTCAATTAAATTCAATTTATTAATTTCAATTATTTGCGCTTCAAGTGACCGCGTCCCTGGCCAGCATAGAAAAAAGGCAAGAAGGAAAGAAAAAAAAACCGAGGGAAGGAAAACTGTCAACTCAGCTCTCTGAAGCACTGAAGCAGAAGCCAGTGCCAACTGAGCTGTCCAGATGCTGCCCAGCAGTCGCCTCCTGTGGCCGTTAAGTGCTGTGGTGGCATTTGATTGATGTAGCAGAGTGGGGCGGCCGGTTTCTCGGGGAGAGGAAATACGCAACAAGCGGAACGCTCTGCTGAGTAAGCAAACGCGCTTAGCCCATTAAACAAAGAGCCCAAATTCTCAAAAAAAAATAAAAACAATAATCGTAATAATCGACATCTACATACTTTTATGTAATCGCAATCGAACACACACGGCTAATATGAAAACTGGCTTAGCTGTACCTCTAATGAGCCTCGTCTTTAGCTGTCTGCTTAGAAGGTGATCTATTTTAACTTTTCTATTTTATCACATTTCCATTTTATGTACAAACTTTTTTCGAATTTATCATATACATAATAGTAAAATATAATAAATAAGTATAAGTCATTTAATTGATGGTGAGTTGTATTCTTAAAATAGTTTCTTAAACATCTATAAACATATAGAAAAGAGAAGCAAAAAGAGTTAACAATCAATATATTTTAACTATTAATGTAATGTAATTAATTTAATTAATATAATGTTACTTTTAATATATTTCTGCGGAAAAGAGGAGGAGAGAAGAGAAGGTTGCCACATTTGCAAAATCATAAATCAAAGACTAGAAAACATATATATAAATTTGCCAACCGATAACTGATGTCCAGCACATATTCAAAGCCAATATACCCCATCTCGAGCAGCGTGCAAGCGGATGTGCTGTTGTGCCTGGCACAATTAAGGCCAGCGAACATTATCATTCTCATATGTCAAAATCAACAAAGCAGCTGTTGTTGGCCTTTTTGCTTGACTTCTGGTTAATGGCTTTTACAAGCGCATTTTGGTAGTCTACTTTGCAGCGTGCGAGGTCGCCGTATGCCCATTTTTATGGCTGACCATAAAATACTAGAAACCAGAACGAAAACAAAAAAAAAAAAGAAAACAAGAAACAAAAGCAAACGCATCAGATAAATAGGGCTCAAAAGACAAGAGCCATAACGCCTATTGACCGACACCCGTAAATCACATACATGATGTTAATAGTGTCGTAAAAAGTGCGACAAGTCACCTGGATAGATACACAAGCAATATTGTATATCCGGTAACTGGACAGGCCACACCTTTACATACATACATATAGATATATATAGATATAGGGTATTCCTTTATGTTGGCAGTGCCGTCCGTTGACTGACAGTGAGCACCATTGGGCCCAAGCTCTCGAGACGCACAGACCATAATAAATCGACCTTGTGGCTGTGGGGGCCTGTGTTGGCCTGTGCTGGCGAGACGTTGCTCGAATTAAAACATTTCACCTGTCCACCTGGCCACTCGCCTGATGTTGACAAATTAGAGGTTTTCGAGGTGCGGCGCCTCCTTGGTGTCCCGTCCAGCACAGTTCCCCGCCCTGGGGCATTTGCGGTGCGAAATTTTACAGCCAAGCAAACGCTCCAGCAGATTATCGGTTAAATAAATAGACAAATTGATTTTAATGGAATTGGATACACCGGGCCAAGTTGGGATCTGTGTGCACGCCGTGACCCAACCCTGTTGTGCAAACATAATTTCATGTAATTTTGTCTTGGCTTGTTTTCTTCTGCTTCTTCTTTTGTGCTTGATGGCCTAGTTGCCGTTGTGTGCGTGTGCGTGTGTGTGTGTGATTTAAAGCAAATATATTGTGGCCACCGCACACAAACTGCTTTGGCAACTTGATGGACATTTCTGGCTATGGCAAATGACATATGAAATAACAATCATTACGGTTGCGTTGGTCTACACAAAAGTTGCACACATAAGCTTGATAATCTGCCGAAGGCCATGTGGCAACACTAACAAATGCGATTTGTTGAATATTCAACTATTTATTGGGCACTGCTTCCTCATTGTTATATAACTGTTTAGGTTTTACATTTTTTTGATATGGGCTTGAATCTCAGAGTGTCAGCATGATTTAAAACTAATAATAAAATGTTTCCCTTTACTTTCGCATTAAATTTTCTGCATTTGACGTTCTATTAATTTGAACAATTTTTAATTTCATTGTGAAATGATATATGTCTCAACATCAATGCCTGGCAGCCAATAACTTTGGCAGCTCTCTTGTTCGACAACTATTTGCCATTTTGTGGCAGACGCCTGAAACAAGCTAAAAAGTTATTGCTTAAGAATTAGTTGTCCTCAGCTTGTTGAAAGACTGCTGGGCGGATGGTGGTGGGGGGAGGGGGATAACTTTTAATGACATGCTTTGTATGCGAGCGCGTGTTACATGTTGGCCGCATTATCAAACGAGCAAACGACAAGTTTTCGAGAGGGAACTGTGCATGGTCTTGCCGCTCTGTCGCCAAAAGCGGGGCAGTGTCCCAGCCCAGCTTCTTGCCGCATGGCTGATGTACTTGGCTGTGGCAACGTGTCCAAGTTTGTTTTTGTGCCATCTCCAGCTCGTGTCGTCCTTTGGCTAATACTTTTCGCCGCTTGGCACATGTTCGTCCCCGGCTGAGCAGCCCGCTGGCGCACATCCTCCTATACTCACATCCTCAGACATCCTCGCACAACTAATACGAATTTCACTTAATTGCACTCGAAAAACTATGCATGTGAATTGCACTCAACTCGACTGGCAAGTGCGGTTGGGCCGGGACTGGGGCTTCTGGGCGTGGGCTGTGGATTGGGATTGGGACTGGGACTGGGGTTGGGGCTGGATTTGGATTTGGTTTTGGTTGAGTTGCCCATCAGTTTTCGCTTTCAGTGATGCAGACAGTTTTTGACAGAACGTCGGACGCACACCAGCCACAAACGACATCTCGAGGGTCTGAGTGGCTTAGAAAAAGTTTTCGTTTCTGGCTCGGGTTCCCAGATTAAGCCAACGCCCACACAGGATCCGAGCGGGATCCGAGCGGTGCGGCCAGCTGCCTGTCGTCTGCTGTTGAAAGTTGCTCACGCATAAGCAGCACATGCAACCAGGACATCCATGCTGGGGCAGGGACTGGGACAGGGACAGACAACCTCCAGGCAGCCGCATGCTAATGAGTACAACTTTTTCACCTTCATAGTTGGGTTTTTGTTTTCTGATGCTTGTTGTCTAGTGTTGAACTTTCCATGCACTTGTTTGGAGCATTTCTATCCGGCGCAACAGCACTGGGGCAGAAACTGGGCGGATCCAACTTAAATGAAAACTTCTTGAATGGAACAATGCTGCATGCAGAAAGGAGTCAACGCCGTAACAACAACTATGTCTCGTAGGACGGTGTAATGATACCTTAATTGATTAAGTTACTTGAATAGTTTGCAAGTGCTTGAAAGAAGTGAGAAGTAAAATGTGAAACTGGGCAAAAGCGATCGAAGCGACAAAAACAAATTTTATTTAATCTCTGAACCAACAAGATTTTAGTATAATTGCAGTCAATTTAAATAAAACACATTATAAAAGTTGAATTGCTGAATTCCTCAGCATTTTTAGTTTAAGATACTTAAGTATCCGATTTAAAACTCTTACGGAGATAAAGAGAAAGGCACTTCAGGACTTACGCGTTCGTTCATTTAGAATTCAACACCTTCTAGACTTTATTCCCCATTAAAGTAGTGTCGTCAGCCAAAAGCTCTTAAAGAAATTATCCTTAAGCACAAATCCCTGGGCTGGCCTTGAGTAGCAGGACGAAACTGCAAAAGGCCTGTCATAAAATGTTGCACTACTTTGAGCTCCGAGAAGAAAAGGAGAGAAGAAAGCCTTTTAAACTCACCGTTGTGCTGGGCGCTGTTGCTGTTGTTGTTGTAGTAACCTATTTCCTTGTGCCTTGCACACATTCCATTAAGGCCGCTGCGGAGAAGGGGGGTCACACGCCTGTGCCTAGTGCAAGGGGCCCCGGGCTGAATGTTACTTGTCAACATCTGCAAATAAATAAGGAAAGGAGCTAAAGATAAATTGAAATTTATGAACCGGGCTAGGAAGTCAAATGCCAGCACAACTAACCGACAAAACATTTCAGCACTAAAACGCTACTAAGTAATTTATAAGGCACAAAAGTATTGCATTAACCGCACAAATGATGTAGCTACATAAATATAAGTTTATATTCCTGCCAGCCGGCAAACACTTGAAGTTCAATTTAAGCACCAAAACAGAAATAACAAAATATGAACTGCGAACTGCGGATGCACTAGCAGTGTTTAATTTTATTCGAAATCAACTGAAAAGGTTTCAAATATGAGATAAATATTTCGTTAGTGCAAGGTATTACGTTATATTAACAAATCGTCGTACCAAGACTAATAAATATATATAGCTACAGCCCGTCAACAAACCTAAAAAAATAAAATGTTTTTTTGTTTTTATTTTAATAAAATTTAAGTTGACATAAAAATAATAAAATATATGTTACTTATATATTATTACGATAATATTATTATTATATAAACAAGCTAACTAAACAAACAAATAACAAATAGAAAATGCAACAAGTTGAAAATTGGCTAACTATTTTAGCAACTTATGCCAATGTGGGACTGTGTACTTAAGAAACGGCTCAGACCTCGGAGCCCTCATGGAACAACAGTATTTAGTGTGTGCCCTTCTTAGGCCATAACAAACTTTACGACAAAGCCGTTGTACCCTCTTCAAGGGTAAAATGAAATTATATGAGCCAACCCACCTGTCGAAAACTACAAAACGTGCAACAATAAGAGTCAGGCGGGCAGCTTGTGTGTGTGTCGGAGTGGGTGTGTCCTGGCTTTTTGGGTGTGTGGGTGTGTGGGTGTGTGTATGCCCTGTTCCCAGCCAAACATTTGCCAAACCTTATTAAATTATAGAAGCAGTTGTAGTAGGAGCTTGGGGGTCGTGCTCAAACAACCTTTCCGGCTGTCTCAAAATGCTAAAGTGTAGCATATTTTAGCTAAATATTGCAACTACACCAAAGAGAGTTGCATTTGCCGCAGACGCAGACAGATACGCAGCAGTTCTATGGGCTCGAATGGTGCCCCAAGGCTGCTTCGGCAGCCTCATCCTGACTCTTAGCCAGAGCCCTAGTCTTGGTATCTGCGTGTGTTTGTCCTGTGCCACGTTCCATTTGCCAACAGCAGGTGATAAGTTCGGTTGCCGTTGCCGTGAGTTAAATTAATTCAAGGCATATAAATTATAGTTCATTGTTCTGTGCTCGGTTGTATCCTGTGTGTGTGTGTGTGTGCTCAGTATTCTCAGCGGCTGCAGTCGGCACCAGGGTTATATATTTTAAACGCAGCTATAAAGCAGCCCTGGCCAACTCAGCTGGCCTTGCCCACTTCCTTAGCCAACTACGTATATATATATAGTATATATACATAGAAAGGGAATGCTAAACGGCTTTGGCTTCATTTTCCTTGCTAGTTGCCTTATCCTTTTTCTTTGACTTTGGCTTTCGCTGTGCCATTTGCGTTGCCTTTTGGGTGTCGACATTTGCCTAACGCCTTTAATTTAATTTCATCGCGCATACGCCCCATTGTGCCGCCGCTGACGCTTCAAGTGCGCCCAGGAAATCAATTGGCCAAGCCGCTTTCGACTCCACTGTCAAGTGTCGAGCGCTGCCATCCATTTATTATGCATACATCAAAATTGGGCGCCATTCGAATTGTACCACAGGCAAGTCACAAGTCAATAAGCAGCTCGATTGTTGCCTACAATGCGCCTCAAATTAGGCGTAACTAATTTGCTTTGTGTGCGGCCCCCCCGATATTCACATGAATTTTGAGTTGCTTTGAGTTTCATTTCGAGCTTATTTCAATGCCACCAAAATTTGGCAACATTCAAGGCTCATTGATCTCAAGTGAAGCCAAATCAGGCTCGTTGACGAGCAAGTTAGGAGTGCGGCTTATGAAAATGGGAAAACTTGTAGGTGCTCATAAGCATAAGCGGGCTCGTCAAATATGTATAAGCATGGCAAAAGAGTTGCTCGCACAACTTTGGCAAAATTATATTGATGGCATTAGGAAGCCAAAGCAACGACAATGTTGCCGCTTTTGCACCAATACACACACACACCCACACACACACACGCACGCACACACAATTGAGGCCAAATTGTTTGCGAACGCTGCTCAAAGGATATCAAAGCACATGCGTCGTCATAATGAGTAATATAACTTGTCATAAGTTCTATTGTTAGAAAGGAAACAACGAAAGTGACTTAGAAAGCAAATTGTTTAAGGGGCGGGGTCTTTAGAAGTCAGTCAGTGTGTATTTATGAAACATTCAATACCCTGTATCTCTTCAAAGTAGAAGAGCTCACCTCAGACGACATAATATGATAAAAATAAATATTATTGATCAGCATCAGCAGCAAAGAGCGCAAAGAAATAAGCGATTAAATTCTTATCTATTCAATTTTATAGCTTATGCACAATCTGTAAGCAATCGAAAAGATTGCTAGACAACAACTAGATACCCTGTGAATGTGCATTCAAAAGAGCGATACAAATTTGTACTGAGCCCACTAAAGATTTGAGCGAGAAAAACAAACACTGTGCTTGTTATCGAGTAAAGCGCAAATCGTTGCCATGCCGAAAACTAATTTCATTTCAATATTCATAATACAATAACAAGAAGTCGAGCAGCCAAGTAGAACTCAATATACTAAACACGCCCACACACGAAAAAAAAGTGAGAGAAAGAAAAAAAACGAGCTGTCGATGACGTTCATCGTTGTTGGGGGAGACACGCACAGCAATTGTTGCCCGTTGTTGTTGTTGTTGTTTGGTGTTCTTCCGGCATGTAAATAAATACTGAAGACAAGCCAAAACGGCTATGATTTATTTTGTATTTGGCACGCACATTGTCAATATTTGTGGAATTTATCAAAAATTTGCTGCCGGCCAAAATCCGATGATTGCCGCCGAATCACTCGAGGCGAAGGCGTCATTTAATCCCCCCGTGCCCCGACAACCCCTAACTCAACATCAACAACAACAAGAACAACAACAGCGTAGCTCATAAAGTTGTCGGCACTACTTCACCCTGGCCCCATGCCGAAAACTTAAAGCTAAAAATCGAAGCAGTTATTTATGGATTCTTTTCATTCCTCTTCTTTTTTTCATTTTTTTTTTGACTGTCGGAAAAAAAACACAGAAAAAACAAAGACAGCCGGCCCATTTAAACAACTGGAAACACAGAAAGCATTACGCTAAATATACAGGCAGTTGTTTGGGCCCCACAGATGTACTAAATAAGCATCTACTCGCATCAGCAATGTCCCCCAGCCCCTGTCCTATCGACTAAAAAACCAGAAATACAGCAAGTGAAAATCACACGAAAATATTTTCGTACATATTTATGGCCTTTGGGATACGCGTGTGGACCAGTTCTATGAATGGACCGAGTATCACCTGCAGATTGTGGTGCTTTTTTAATGGATCAATTGAACTACCTGAAAGCAGCCACGGTCCACATTAACAGCTCACTAAAGGAAAACAGTCAAATGTGAATTTAAATATACATTTTTGTATTTACAAAACATTCGCAATCAGCAAATGGTTGTGGATATTACCTAAAGTGCATTTCTGCAGCAAATATTTAAAAACATGCATGACTTTAAATAAACGAGCTTGGTTAAAACTATGAGGGGTAAAAATGTTATGGAGGTAAAAATATTATTCATTTGAAGATTGTGCAACAACAGAAGAGATGCCAAACTCAAATTTTCTAAAGAAATAATAAATAATAATAAATAATAATAATAATAAATAAATATCATTTAAACCTATAGACAGTTGATAAGAAAACAGATGTATTATTTTTGCACATTTTTGTAGTTTAACAGCGTATGCCCAGGTCGACTATGTCCGGCTCCAACTTGCCCACGCTTCTCTGTGAATTGTGGAAAAACGAACTGTGGCATGGCCCTCTGTAGATTGTCTTAACAATCAGCTTGCCACACGGCAGGCGCGAATGAAAGCGAGCTAGTGTGGCAATTGTGCATCTGCTGCCTTGTACCGGAATCTAATCTATATCAAGCATGTATACATAATGCCTAATAAAAAAAATATATACTATAAAAAACAAACAAACGTTGCGCGTGCAAGTGCAGTTGACATGCAAAGGGTTCCAGGACAATAAACAGCAATTGGTGTTGCAATGATTGTGTAATATGCGTCCTATTTGCATTTGATGCATACAAATTGTTGTTTGCCCAGCGAGTATCTCGCAGATAATAAAACATTTCCAGTGATTTGTGAGTGTCGTCGCTCAACTTTATGCTGCTCGGTGTGTGTGTGTGTGTGCGTGTGCGTGATTCGGATATATGCTAATTTGCTCGGACAGCAGCACAGCTGTGCGAAATTTTGGTCAAAAATAAAAAAAAAAAAACCAGAACCAGAACCAAATCAACAACCCCACCTAGCAGCGATCCCAACCACAGCGCCACCTCTTGTGGCCCAAGTGCTAATGGTGAGTATCCGGGCTAGCTGCGCATTTCTCACGCGTCAAGTGGCTGCCAAATATGATTTATATGCGATGGCTAGCAAAGTAGAAAATATATGGCTGTAAAAATAGTATAGATAAATGCTGACGGGCCGTGCGGACCGGGGCGAGGTGGGGCAGGCACTCGCACCACCCGATACAGTTGCCAATGCAAATCGAATATGGAATTTGGGCAAAAATTTTTATCAAATTTGATGTGTTCAAGGAAACCCTCAAGCGAATATTTATATAAATAAATGTTTTATATGACAGCTATATGGCTATAGTTGTGACAATATCGTACCGCTGTAAAAGATTTCCCCGAATCCATTTGACATATTTCACATAGTTTTAGTTGGAACGATACAAAAGGGAGATAAGCCGAAAGCGAATTGCTTATTTGAGATTCGGCTTTAGCACTTAATCAATTGTCAGATAGCATTGACAGCGGCCAGCGCAATAACTAAAGCTAATCAGTTGTGACAGCTGTCAGATCGTAAGATATATTAGCTTTGAGCTTTCCACCCACCCACAAGGTCAGCGCTACAAATTAGATTGCTTGGCAAATATGGGATATATCCGAACAAACTCTTAAACCCAATCAAAGTTAACGCATTCGAACTTTGTAGAAATAATCTATATTTAAAATTTAAAATAAAGGTTCGCCCTACTTGTAATATACTTTTACAAAAACTCATTTTTCCAATGATCTTTGGCATTGAAGCTATATGCTAGAATCGTATTCAGATTTTCCTGACATATTGCTGAGTTTGCTTAAGATATCTTGAGAACTTATAAAGCAACTTCATATTTTATGCTAACTATAAATTCTCATCATTTTCACTATTTAAATAATTCTCAGAGATATCAGAAACTTCTCTCTTTAACACAGCACAACAGACAACACATTGCTCCAAATTACGTTTTATTTTTATTTCCTTGCTGTGGAAAGGGGCAGAAACAAGACAGCTCCACTGGGCCACCAAATTGCATGTAATAAATGCGAACAAGTAAATTTCGCCAAAGCCAAAGCAACGAACAACACATTCAGCACGTAACAAGACTTCTGTTCCAGCTTCAGTTGCAGCTCCTGCTCCTGCTGCTGCTCCAGCTCCTGCTCCCACTCCCAAACCCAGCAGCAGCTACAGCTTCATCTGGCCAGCTCGACTATCATTTGGGGAATTGTGGAGCTGACAAATACGCCGGGTGTTATAGACGCTGCCTGCCGTCTGCCTTCTGCCGTCTGTTGTTCGGTCCTCATATTGATGGGCAGCATCAATGACTGCAAGGACTTCAAGGGCAATGAATTCAATGCAAGATTTGCGCCTCTTGGCACGAACTGCATTTGATTCTGTTGCATTTATTATTGAAAAGAGCGTAAACAAACAAAAAAAAAAAACAAAAAAAGACCACATCAATCGTAAGATAACTTGAGGACAGCAACTTGAACGTTAATTTGGCTGCTTTTCATGCTAGATTTGCCACAATCAAAATAAACATATAATCGATTGCACACACAATCAAAGAGAGCTCCATAAACAGTTGGACTTTATTGTGATTTTATCGACGGGCGACGGCTGTTACGCAATTGCAATTCTGGGCCACGAATCGGGCGCCACACTGACCAACAACTTGGCAGTAAGCAATAGGACTGGCACTGAACTGAACTGGATTAGAGGCGAGCTGTGCTGCCATCTCAGTTTTTACGACCCGGACACTACACAAAGCAATGCCTTTTCAATCAAACTTTCAACACGTACACGGGCCAGACAGTTACTTAGCCCGATTCAGGTCATCAATTCCTCGAACTTTGGCCATAACAATGCTTAATATGCGTCCAGCAAAGTGAACGGAACATAAAAGGTCTCTTTGCTAATAATAAACCCATAAAGAATCTCAATAAGTCGGACGCCGAGGGCGCCGTTGCCTTGACCAAGGATAATTGCCTATTTTTTAGATGGCCACATAATTAGATTGCTGATTGAGCACTTTATAAGGTACTAAAGAATTCTGAGAAATATGTCTGGCTCAATAATATTTGTGGAATAAAACTTAAAAAGTCTGGCACGAGGCAAAGTTCAAAAATATGTCTTAGAAAGTGTTTTTAATAACCCGTTACCCAATCGGGCTTTATTAAAATGGAAATTCAAATTCAAATTTTCAAATAAACTTCAAGCGAGAAACATTTTCTCTTCATATTTAGCGTTAATTCTTCTTCTAAGTTGTTCACATAATTCAACTGAATTCAAGCTTGTTAAACGCGTCATAATTGATTCAGCTAAATTTCAAAATGTAATTAAGTTGAAATTCTCGGAAACGTGTTGCGCTAACATATTAAAAAGAAAAAATTTTCATTTGAATTTATCAAATTTAGTTTTAATTGCTTACCACAGATTTATTTGAGCTGAGTTGCACTGGCAGCAAAATGTAGCAAAATACTTCTATTTATTATTCAATTCGTAGTTCGTAGTTATAAAACGGCACAAAAACTTTACACGCAATCCCGCAAAGCAATTGAAAATTCGATGACCATTCACCAAACAATTGCGAGCAAACAGAACAAACAGGAAAAAAACCCACACAGTTGCATTGCAATTTAAAAAACTTTTCGCATATCGTACAAAAAAGACAGAAATCAGACGTACACAGACACACACGCACACACACACACACACACACCCTCTCTGATTTGTTGTTGCACACGCTGTTTGTTTGCGTGTGTGAAACAAAAGAGCCAAAGTGCCAAATGGCTGAGAGATGGAGATGGAGCTGATGGGGAATACTAACAGAGAGAGAAAAAAGAAGAAAAAAGAGAAAAAAGAAGAAAAAAGAGAAAAGCAAATCAATCAAATCAAATCAATCAATTCAAAACATGTAGAAACGACAAACAAACAAATACGCAGACACATGCACATCAGGAACTCGGTTCGAAGCTGTTTAGTTTTGCTAAAAGTTCAATTGCCAATAGAGAGAAAACGAAGGCAGAGAAATATAATTGTGCATGTTGACCCGTACGTATCGGGTATCTGGTATTAAGTTGTCGAATCGTGAGCTTGCCTTTTAGCAAATTGCGAACAATCCTTATGCCACTTGCGGAGCCATTAATTAGTTTCGGGCAAATTGATTTTGTTGCACCCACTGAGAGCGCGCCGAGTTCCGCAAGCAATCAACATAAACAATGGTATCGATGAAATTCATATGTAAACATCGACTGGGAATCTGCCGACAACTAATCAGACAAGTTTCTAGCTCGAGTTATTTAATTTTTCATTAATTAGACACGTGATCAAGTCAGAGGAAGCCGTCAAATTAGCAATGGCAAATTACAAATTACATATTACGCATACGCCACATTAGCCCTGGCAGCAGGTTCTTTTGTGCAGCTTGCCGCTTGCCGCAAGTTGCTGCCACCGCAGCATTTAACAGCATTACATAAAACACATCAACAATTCACACTTTATAGTTGGTTGAGCAGAAAAAAAAATCTCCATGTCGTTGGCAGCATATGCAATTACTTATGCATATACTACACACACACACGCACACCCACACACACGCACGCACACTCGGGCGACTCTCTGTGATGTGGCTTAGAAAATTTGCTTATGACGGCAGCTGACAACAACAGCAGAATAAATTGATAAGAAACGTGAAAATGATACACTGAACCAGGCAGCTGAGTTGAGTGCAATTCCTGCCCGAGAGATTGTTAATGAAGAGAGACGCAAAGAATAAAGCGAAAAGGCTTTCAGACAAGAGAACCCGTAAATAAAAATGCTAATATATTAAGCGAATGCATAAATAAGCGTTAAGGCAAAGCACAAAGTTGTGCAATCAAATTCAAGACCAAATTAATTCATCTGAAGTCTTTCGTATTTAATGTGTAGCTGACACCGAATGAATTCTGATCTCAGCACTGTCTTGTTTTTTCTCTCATATATTATGTATAATATTAAAAATATATATTCCAGAAAAGAAATTTAACTCAAAATATCCCTTTAAAAATCTACACACATTTACTCTGTTCCGAATTAAGTATTAGTATTGATCAGTTATATATGATCGCTAATTTTTAATATTTCTATGAGAATTAATAAGATGAGTGTAAAAAAACATACTGAATGATTGCAATTATACAAACTGTCCGCTTTAAAATATGCTCCATCAATAACTGTCTGCAACGCATTTACCAATTTTTGCAAAGGTTCTGGCCACAGATTCCATATTGGAAGCCTGCCAAGGACAGTTCTCGATTTTGAAGCCAAGCATTCTTGGCAAATGGGTTTCCCGGGCTCGGCAACACTGTTCGATATGTTCAGAGCAATGTAAAATGCATATTACAATCGCACAAAATGTGCATTCGAGTGCAGTTTTTGACTGACAGCTGAGGGCGTAGCACTGTGTGTGTGTGTGTGTGGTGTGTGCTGAGTGTAACACACACACACACATGTGCACGCCTCTTAGCTGGTAGTTAACATGCCTGACTTGCCTTACCAATGATTTCCATGTTTATCCATCTCTCGTAGTCGTCGTCAATATGGCAGGTGCGTACACCCCTGGCATGGGAGCTCATCTCCCCTTCCCTCACCCTCTCGCTCTCTTTCTCCTCTTTTACTCTTCTTCAACTGGCTGACGGGCTGCCTGTCAGTGCTGCGATTGTGCGCAAAATGCATCAATTTTTGAAAAGCACGGCCCGCATTATCGTCCAGCGCTTCTCCAGGGCTGCAAATGCAAATTGCTGACGCGCACAACTTGGCCAAAAGAACTGATTGACATCAGCTAAAAGGGCGAATGTGTCGGCAATTGGACGGCCATCGGTCCAAAATAGCGTGCCTCGCCTAGTTGCGCCACGATTGCAATTGGCATAGTTTAGAGCGCGTTAATTGAACTGAAAAACTAAAGCAAATACTTTTTTTTATCTGCGAAAGTATTCCATTTCAGAAAAGGATAGAATGCAATAGTCGAGGCAAGGGTTTATAGTTTTGTATATAAATAATGCTGAGCTTTTCGAAGGCAGTTCAGAGAGTTGAAAAAGGGAAATGAAAAGAAAAAAAACAACTAAGAATGCAGACGGACAAGTCTTAGCTCGTCGTTGTGTTCAAGAATATATATACACTATAGGGTCGCAGATGCCTCCTTCTGTCTGTTACACACATCATGTTCAAAACCATGATACCCTTCTTAGTTACTTTCAATGCGTGCAGGGTATACAAATCTTTTCAAGCAAAAACTCAACTTTTTCTATCGATCGTTCAAATGGAATCTATATGATATAGTGGTTAGTATGTACTGCCAGCAACAAATTCCATCAATTCTCAGGGCATATTGACTCGACTAGTGAAGACCTTTCATAGGGTCGAAGATGTCGCCTAATACTTTCCGCACGGGTTCAACATTTATCGGTTGCTTTCGAGCTCAGCAGAGGGCGTGCCTTACTTCAGTGGCACCTACTCCAATATTCCTTGTTGCTCCGTTGTTCAATGCCACCACATCGATGCGTTGTGTCATCGGGAAAAGTTGCAGTCGGGACAATTTTACACGTGGCTGTACAAGACACGCCCCAAGACACCGCTTCTGGTTGCAAGCCCGAGACGCGTTGACAAGCACCTGGACGAGAGGCAACACACACACACAACACACACACACACACACGCACCAGAGCAAACAAATTTGCAAATGTGTATGCGGTGTCTATCTCTATTTGGCTAAGTGCAGGTGTGTGTGTGTGTGTGTGTGTGTTTGTTGGTGTTGATGTATTGCTGCGCTTTATAATGCATTAAGCTCACAGCGAGGCACACAAAAGTGCAAACTGCAAACTGTGCAAGGAGATAACAAGTAAGAACGCCGCTGTCGGGTGTAACTGACTGCGCGATACTCATTCACAGTATGTTTTTATACTGAAAACAGTTTAAAACAGTCAATAACGGTCTTAATTATTAATTAAAATTCTTTAAAGGAGATGATCAGAAAACTGTCTGGTGACCCTAGCTCTAAAATTGTGGGAAATATGAATTTACTCGCTCCCAAGATTTATGGGTTTTACCCAATTGCCACGCCTCCTTTTTGTGCGATCTTTAGAGAAGGTCATCAGTAATCTGTCTGCTAAGTATCCAGCTTTCAAACTTAGAGAGTGACACGCCCGTTGCCAAGAACTCGATACACCTTATCGAGTATACACAAGTATATATTCCAAGTTTCCAAATTGCGGACGGACATTTTACAAGGCCAATATACTCTTTTTCAAGTTGCGCTAGCCTCAAAATTTAAATAAAAATTTGCTCTAAATATTGAAAAATATTGCAATTGAAATCGAAAAATGAAATTTCCATTCGCCGTTGCCATTTGCGAAAATTCGTAACGAAAGCCGCGCAATGAAAGTCTAAAAATTGCACGCAAATAAACGTGTCCGAAAGCCCCAGCGAAATGAAGGTAGTCGATTTGGCAACGTGAGCCTTGAATGAAATTCTGAATGGCTCAAACTGCACAGGGCCAGAAAATTGCGGACTGCGGATTGCAAACAGCGCGTGTGTGGATAAGGTTCAAGCATTTCGCATTTTCATTTCACTGGACTCGACTTTATTGAAACAGGTCGACTTCCATTTAGACGTGAAGCGTAGCCATCGGTTTTAATGCGAATACTGCGATAGCCCAAAATGGCGGAAAGCGGGCAATGGCGAAACCACGAAAGGAGACTAGAAGTAGGCTGAAACGGACCCAGCTGGCCCGGCAGCCACGAGTGCCGCCCGTTGTCAACTGTGGCCAGATTGGATTTGGTTGCGTTGCGGGCGTGAAACACAGACGGCGACCCATTCAATTTGCCGGAGACGAAACGGTGCGCAAATATAGGTCACTGTAGAGACTCGCTGAGTGTGCTCGCAGTGAACGCTTAATGGATCAGTGCACAAATAAAGTGGCTCGGTTTTGTAAATACATAAATAGGTCCGCATTAACAAGCACCGTACTTGGCTGCTATGAAAAGGGTCTTAAATATGGGCTGATAATGCGTTAGCCAAACGTCTCTCAGTTTTCATCATTATCAGCAGCCGAGTCTATATAGCTGTACAAAAATTAGTTTTTATTTTTATCATTAATTATTACTATTTCTTAGATGATTATTATTATTTAGTTTTATTTATTAAAATAAAATGTCTGTAAGGGCATTTAATTATCGACACCCTAATGTAAATTGTTTTATCTTGTTTTCCCTTGGGGAACATATTATATTTTTGCTTCTTGACAACACTGCCATATTTTTTATTAACTTAAAGAACTAAGTCACCTTATTATTCAGATATTATGTAGACATTTGAGGAATCTTAATTGGGGTTTTGAGACCGTTTATTGCGAATGCCAAGCCTCTGCGCTAATCCAGATCCAATAGCCTTAATTTAATGCACATCGTTAATTTTAATCTATCCCACAATACTTAACCTAACTAGCTCGAATCACGCGACGAAGAATTCCCTATCACAATGCCAAACACCTGCGCGTATTAAATATGCAGAAGTTCCTGTGTATCCTCGGTATACGGGCGTGCAATTGAGCCTTTATTTATAGGCCATTTTGGCTGCTAAATATAGGACATGAGATTAACAACAACAGTTGTTTTGCCATCAGTTTTGTACATAAGATCTAAATAAAACAAGAGCTCAGTTCGACAAGTGTCTGAACAATTTTCGCTAATTGGCACTGACCGTTTTTTCCTCTTACCTTTTTCTAGTGTTTGTTTTCGTTTCTGGTTGTCAGGTAACATGATTGATTCTAATGTTTGTTCGGCTGTCCATTTCGGTTTCTAGCATTTTGCTAATAAACATGCCACGCTTATGAATGGTCTATTTTTATTATTTGCATTAAAAACAACCAAATTCAGCGCCTCTGTTCAGGCTGAGTTCAATTGAGAATAATTGAGATTATTTTTTACCAGCTTTGTCGCTGGGCATAAATGTTGGCCCTATGTCAATGCTTTAATACTGCTGCCAATTTTAATACTTAAGCTAATTAATTAATATTAAAGACACAAACTAAAATATCATTATAGTTAATTTCACCAAGCTATGGGGGCAAAAGTGAAAAGGATAATAGAATAACAACAAACAGACCCTCCACTTTTAATAGAGGAAAAACTTGAAAACTCTTGCTAATGACAGCCAAGCCAAACACCCAGTCTAATATCTGTGGGATTGCGTGTTTATGTCTGTGTGCGTGCATTTGTGTGTGTATATTATCATGCCACATCGTGCACAGTAAGGTCGGCTCACAAAAACTTTTGCATATATGGGTCTAAAGAGCCAAACCAGAGGCAAAAGTGCAAAACATTTGCGAAAGAAAACTCTAGGCAACTAAAGCTTTTATACCCACATACTTCTGGGCATGTGTCTGTGTGTGTGTGTGTGGGTGCGTGTGCGTGTGCGTGTGTTTGACTGTTTTTGGGCGCTTTGCAATCATAATCGCGCTCTAAGCTCTGTAATCAGCTTATCGCCAAGCGTCCAATGCCAAGTGTTGAGTTCTGCATTTATTCAATTATGGTGGTTAATCAGCTTACCGATTCCGCACGGTCTCACTAATTTCTCATAGTCTGGCCACACTGTGCGGCAGACAGACTAGATCTGCAAAAATGTAACTGAAAAAACTTTCTGACTCTCTATAAAGCCAGCTAAAAACACGCCCCATAAAAAAACGAACTCGACTCATTTAAAGCTAAGTCCCGCAGACAGAAATCAAGGTGCATGAGCAGCAAAAAAAAAAACAAAAAAAACGCTGGGATTTCGGAGGGCATGAAATACGAGGCAAACAATTTTTGGCCTGAATGAAAATGTTTTTCCTAAAGTTTTCTTTTTTCTTTCGTTTTTTGCCGCGTGCGCGCAGTTTATGAGCCGGTTATTTTGATTAATGTTTTTTCTGCGAATGCTGCAGCAACGTGTGGCAAGAAGCAGTTGCAACTGCAACTGCGTCTGCCGCGAGGCTAGAGGCTAAGCGGATAAACGTGTCAAGCGCTGAAGGCGGCAAAAATACGGCGAAACAATTATGTGCGATTTATAGACTAGCACAAGATTAGCTGCTCGCCTGGAAAGGGCCCAGATTTTAAGCCAGAACGCCGAGCCAGCTAAATGTCCACGGCCAACTCAAATGGCTGGGAGCAGCTTTTTTGTGTGCTCTGTTAGCCAAGGGACAACAAGTGGAAATTAATACCGAAATTAATTCGATTAGATAGGGGTTGGACTTGCCTTGAGATATTTCAAAGATAGTACTAGAAAAATTCCAGCCATTTCTAGTCTCCTCCCATATAATTCAACCAGCTCAATGTTCATACTCTGAGTTACTTTTGTAGCTGTGTCGAGGAGAAATGTCAGTGGAGCTTTCTATACATTTTCATTTCGATTTTTGCCAACATTGAATTTAATCGAGGGGAGGCTGTCAAATCATCATATTTTATTAGAATTTTGTCGAGCGTATTGAGAGTAAAAACAGCTTGGTGTATTATTTTACAGCTGTCATTTCACTTGGCTGGCATTTTTAATTAGTTGGCTTCCTTTCATTTAACGGCTAATGCGAAAAATTGTCACCTAAATTGTTAATGGCACTCTGACAAGACCCTCTTCCGGCATGTCGACAAGACCATTTTATTTTTTATTTATTTATTTTATATATTTTTTTGTGTTTATTTTCCCCACTTGTTCAGAACTCGTTAAATGATTGAACCTTTTTCTCATTGAAGAGTTTTGGGCACTTTGTGCTGTACTTATTTTGCCTCTCTTCTGGTTACCCATGTTTACGGAGAACTTGTAAATAATTTGTATCTGACATGCATTTGATTGCCCTTCCTGACATTTGTAACGGGCTGTCATGGTGAACTTTTGCTTATGGAAATTCTTGGATTTCACATGCAAGAATTAAATGCGAAAACAATTATGAAGAAAAAGAAGATGCGGCAGTTTAGCGTACTAAAACTTTCCTTTGTTCATTTAGAAATCGTTTGTAATATTTTTAATAAAATAAATTAAATAGAAGATTGAAGACAGGAAATAACTAAAAAGAAATGACAGTATAACTATTAGTATAATATATATATATATTGACTTCAGTTTCTATATTTAGAAATGATGCTTGAGATTTATACGAATAAAAATCTTTATTAGTGTATATAATTGAATATCAATTAAAAAGAACTTAAAATTTCTTTAGCTCTTATAATAAATATTAAATGTAAAATAAAACTGCTGAAAAAATTGTATATTTACTTTAGTTTCTATATCTGATAGAGAAATATAAGCCCATTGAATTTGATCGATATTAATATAACAAAAATAAAGAAAGTAGGGTTAAACTTTATAAACAACTTCAGAAAATTTATTTTGAGATACTTACTCGTGATATGTTTTGCTCAAACAAGATCGATGATAATAATTGATTCCAAACAGACACTTATTTGCTCGATGTGTGATTGTAGTTAAATGTGATTATCGAAAGAGAAAAAGCGAAGCCAAAAATCAGCAACAAGAGGAAATCAGTTTTTCACAGACGATTTCATTTGCCCTGTAATTGCAGCACACATATCAAAAGGGAAAAGGCGAAAAGCGAAGAGGGAGACGGCAACGCAACAAGGAGCGCAGACAAGGCACATAAGGAGCGTGTGCAGCAGGACGAGGACAAGGACGAGCTGGCTGTGGTGCTGTGTTAGCAGGATGTTAAAATGCCATCGGCAGATCAAATCTTGTTCATAAATGTCACCACAACGGTGGCCGCGGCCGCGTTGACAGCTGCCGCAGCCGTCAACAGCACGCCCGAGGCATCCACGGCTGCCGCGAAGGCAGCGTCGCCGGCAGCGAGCGGCGAACGCAGCGCCGCCGCCGCCGTAGAGACAGCGGCGTCGACAACAACAGCCGCGCTGGCGGCCAACATATCGGGCTCCCTGGTGGACAGCCTGACAACGACGACGGCGGCAACGGCCGCCATTGTGGAGACAACGCACGAGTGCGGCGTCCTCGCGCCGGAGGAGCTGCACGGCAGCTTCCTGGGCCTCCAGTTGGCGGTGCCCGAATGGGAGGCGCTGCTAACGGCACTGGTCCTCTCCGTCATCATAGTGCTGACCATAATTGGCAACATTCTGGTCATACTGAGCGTGTTCACCTACAAGCCGCTGCGCATTGTCCAGAACTTCTTCATCGTTTCGCTGGCCGTCGCCGATCTGACGGTGGCGCTGCTGGTGCTCCCCTTCAACGTGGCCTACTCGATACTGGGCCGATGGGAGTTCGGCATACACCTGTGCAAGCTGTGGCTCACCTGCGACGTGCTCTGCTGCACCTCGTCGATACTGAATCTGTGCGCGATCGCGCTCGACCGCTACTGGGCCATCACGGATCCGATTAACTACGCCCAGAAGCGGACCGTCGGCCGTGTCCTGCTGCTCATTTCGGGCGTGTGGCTGCTGTCGCTGCTGATTAGCAGTCCGCCGCTGATTGGCTGGAACGATTGGCCGGATGAGTTCACCAGCGCGACGCCCTGTGAGCTGACCTCGCAGCGCGGCTATGTCATCTACTCGTCGCTGGGCTCCTTCTTCATACCGCTGATCATCATGACCATCGTCTACATCGAGATATTTGTGGCCACGCGCCGCCGGCTGCGCGAGCGCGCCAAGGCCAACAAGCTGAACACCATCGCGCTGAAGACCACGGAGCTGGAGGGCATCAACACCAGCAACAACGCGGCGCCCGGCGGCAGCTCCACCAGCTCCAAGGCGCGCGCCTTGGGCAGCCTCTGCGGCAGTTGGCTCTGCTGCGGTCGCGACCGCGCCAACTTTGCCACGCCCATGATACACAACGATCAAGAGAGCCTCAGCAGCGAGACCCACGCTCAGCCGGAGAGCAATGAGCCGCAGCAGCAACATGTCGTCGTCCTGGTCAAGAAGTCGCGCCGCGCCAAGATCAAGGACTCCATTAAGCACGGCAAGGCGCGCAGCGGCCGCCGCTCGCAGTCGTCCTCCTCGGCCTGCGAGCCGCACGGCGAGCAACAGTTGCTGCCACAGGGCAACAGCAACAATGCCGCCGGCAAGTCGGATCCGGAGATAAGCACGGAGAGCGGCAGCGATCCCAAAGGCTGCATTCAGGTGGGTTCTGACCGCAGCGCTGCAAGCAATTAAATATTTTTTACAAACTTCCAAATATATATTTAGATTTTTAGATTTAGGTTTAACTGCTTCTACAAATAATAATAATTATTATAGCGATAAATTCACATAAAAAAGCAGTTCTTCTTGGGTTTAAAAAACAAAAAACAGGAACGTTAGTTAAATATTTAAAAATAAAAAGATTCCTTTTTTTACAAGTCTCATCAAATTGGCTTCTAGTATACACATTTATATAATACCCTCTTAAAGTACATATTATTATTATTTTTACAAACTTCCAAATATATATTTACATATTTAGATTTAGGTTTAACTGCTACTACAAATAATAATAATAATTATAGCAATAAATTCATATAAAAAAGCAGTTCTGCTTGGGCTTAAAAAACAAAAAACCAGCAATTACAAACCTGAGACGTTAGTTAAATATTTAAAAATAAAAAGATTCCTTTTTTTACAAGTCTCATCAAATTGGCTTCTAGTATACACATTTATATAATACCCTCTTAAAGTACATACATTTTTATTTATAAATTATTTATTACACTCGCTCACGAAGTGAATAGAGTATATTGGGTTTGTGCCATGTCCGTCTTGCTGTCCATCCGTCCGTTTGAACACAATTATTTTGCGCTGCTACGCGGCTACGCCTTCTGGGGGCGTGGCAATTCGATAAAATCGATATATCTCGCTCAGTTTTAAATTTAGATACATACAAATTTTAAGATAAATTACTGACGACCTCCTCTAAAGATAGCACAACATTTTTTGGATATGCCTAAAAAATCCATTTATCTTGGGGCGGGTAAAGCTCAAAAAAGCAAATCTCCTAAAGTTTTATAACTGGAGTCAAATTTGCCCTTTTTTTGGCTGACCTCTAAATATCAAGCCGCGAAAACTTGTTATTTCTGCTGTTTTACATGTTTTGCCAATTCGCTTACATATTTTCTAACAATATAATATAAAAATATAATCAAATGAACGCTCTCAGGTTTGCGTTACCCAGGCCGAGGAGAAGACCTCGCTGAAGCTAACACCGCCACAGTCGTCGACGGCGGGCGCAGCGGCTGCCACAGCGCTGCAGAAGAAGCCGAGCGCCGTTAACCAGTTCATTGAGGAGAAGCAGAAGATCTCGCTGTCGAAGGAGCGGCGGGCGGCTCGCACGCTGGGCATCATCATGGGCGTCTTTGTCATCTGCTGGCTGCCCTTCTTTCTGATGTATGTGATTTTGCCGTTTTGCCAGAGCTGCTGTCCCACAAACAAGTTCAAGAACTTCATCACCTGGCTGGGCTATATCAATTCCGGCTTGAATCCGGTCATCTATACGATATTCAATTTGGATTATAGGCGTGCATTCAAAAGACTATTGGGCATTAAGTGATACGATGGCTCGGGAAGGGCGCAACAGCGGAGCAAAAAAGAGCGTCAGTCAAAGTTTGTGCCAAAAATTAATCTGATTGTGGAATTTGCGGAAACACCTGAGAAAAGTGCTGCTGGGCCGGCAAACAAGAATATATGGTTTCACTCATTTGTAAAAAGATCTCGAAGTTTCATTCAAGCGAATATTAAATAAATATACTTAAACTTTGAATCTAACAAAAGGAATAAGCAATTTCTATTAGCATATAATAAGCTTCGTGTTACAATAGTGAATTCTAATTTATGAAAACTAAAACTATACTTTTGTTTTAAGTGCTTCACTTCAATTAACTTGTCTGGCAACTTCAGAGTTCAAGTAGCCTCAATATTTTGTACTTTTTTCGGGTGTTTCAAAACGAGTGTTAGGTCCGCTCATAAAGAGCCATTTGCAAGGACATGCCTGGCCGTACTTAGATAAATGTAAACTGTTAAATATACTCATAAAAAGCGTACAACATAGAGGGCCTCGCCGACCACAAGGTCAGCTTTTATGTGCGCCGGCTCTTCTCTCTCAAAAAATAAAATGATATAAAAAAATTGAAAAAACACAGGATCAAAATTAAACCAGACAAAACAACATAAAAAAGAGAAAAGCATTAATGTAAAACCGTATTATACGTAAAAACAAAAACAAAAAAACAAAAACAAAAACACAAACAAATATAACTAAAATGGAAACCTAATTGAATTTAATTAAATGTTTAGGCACAAGAATGTTGCAAACTTTCATGTTTCACTCTTCAACGCATTAACCTAACATATATACAACATATATAAAATACAAACATATATATAAAATACAAATGAATATTATTAAAGGTTAGTTAAATGTGCGCGCTCAACAGTGAGAAACTTCCAACAACAGTTTTCGTAGGCATTACTTTAAATATTTGTATTAAAATTTAGGTAAATTAAATTATTACATATAATAGAACTTATATTGAGGTACGCTTACAGATATATGTTCCATTATTTAATTATACATGAATTTTTTTTATGACAGCATCAAATGTGTTGAGTGTGCAAAAGCACAGCTATAAGCTTAAATACCTAATATTAGTTGACAAAATCAAATAAGTAAAATATATGAAAAACAAAATGAATGTTTTTTGCATTATGCAATAGAGTTAAAAATAAATATAAACAACAATATATATATACATATATATATAAAAATCGATGTATAAAACCAAAAGAAAAAACTCAAACGTACGTACGGAAATTTTTGAATATTGATGGTGTACGATAATTTCACTAATTAAATTGTTTAATTAGCAAATGCAAAACGAAACAAAACAAATAAACAAAAAGACAGATTCGAATAAAAGTTATGAAAGATAATTAAAAACATTGCTTGCATTTATTTCAACTCTGAACTTCTCCATGTGCGACCCCATATCGATTAAAGACCCATCAATAAGCGTTACATGGCCTACAATTGAATAATCTATTTCTGGGTTGTTTTTGTGCGACCAAAAACTAATTAAATGGGTTAAGTGTTCATTACAAGCTGAATATCAGATATGTCTCGATTAACGCAGTCTGAATTTATAATTAGTGTCAGTGATGGGGTATTTTCTACTTCACATATAATTTACCTTTAAATTTTAAGGAAATAAAGTATTAATTAGAGATAGCAATAATTTGTTATTTTTGTGATAAATACTTAGTTATTTATTTCACTAAGTTTTAAAAACATGCGTAACGGATAACATTTGAGGGCAGCCAGTGTTGTACAACGACATGTACTAGCTTGGTATTTTTGTTGTCCTTTTTTAATACATGCAGTAAATAACATGTTTAACAGCTTACCGGTGCAGCAATTTGCATAACTGAAACTTGAGTTGCAATAAATTAGATACATTAAGGAAAAACAAGCCAAGCCATTCAATTTCAAATGCGCACTAGAACATTAATTAACAGAAGTTTAACAGCGAGGACGGCTAGTAAACTAACATTTTGCGCTTCTCTTCACTACGCTGTTGTAGGCTGCTTGCTATGACATAAATTGGAGCTCTTCACAGATGAGTGTTGTTAAGCAGTTAAATATTTGAAGTACAATTAACAGCTCTGTTAGAAATAAACTCGACAGACATAAGGAGCATATTCAAATGAAATAAGTTCAAGCTTAAAAATGAGATTTCAATTTGCTGGGCTCTAAAGGGAAACTGTGGCGCTTTGTTATTAAGAGTTGGTATTTTTGTGAAATATCCTAAATGGTATTTTTGGCATTTTTAACAGTGCATTTTGAGCGAGTTCCTCTGTTTATAAGAACTCGTATTAGTCATATCACTTTATATTTAGTTTAGATTTACGACAAATTAGAACAGTTGTTATTCATTTTATCGTGGTGCACTGACGAAAATAACAAAACTAAAATGCAGGTAAGTTTAAGGCACCTGCAATCGGACGATCACTTCAATTTGTAACATATTTGAAGATGTATATAAATACCTTTATACATGTGCATTCTTTTATGCCCATATTTGGTAAAAGGCAATTCCAAATATAACGCACGACTGCGTCGAGCATTTGCTGAATGAAAACTAAAGTGAATGGCGTTTGTTGCAGGACCCCAACGAAGATACCGAGTGGAATGACGTGCTGCGCGCGAAGGGCATCATCGGACCGAAGCAAAAGGAGGCCGAGATCACCGAGGATCAGATCCAGGCGATGATGAACGATGTCATCCAGCGGCGCACAGACCTGCCGGCCCAGGAGGGCCAGCGCGACAAGCAGATCGATGATATGTCGCTCGACGAGCTGGACGAACTGGAGGACTCCGAGGACGAGGCGGTGCTAGAACAGTATCGCCAACGGCGCATCGCCGAGATGCGCTCCATTGCCGAGAAGGCCCGCTTCGGCAGCGTGCGCGAAATATCCGGCCAGGAGTACGTCAACGAGGTGACCAAGGCCGGCGAGGGCATCTGGGTGGTGCTGCACCTGTACGCCAACGGCGTACCGCTCTGCGCCCTCATTCACCATCACATGCAGCGGCTGGCCGTGCGCTTCCCGCAGACGAAATTCGTGCGGTCGATAGCCACGACGTGCATACCCAACTTCCCGGAGAAGAACCTGCCCACCATTTTCATTTACCACGAGGGCGCGATGCGCAAACAGTTCATTGGGCCGCTGGAGCTGCGCGGCGAGAAGCTGACGGTCGAGGAGCTCGAGTTTATGCTGGGTCAGGCCGGTGCGGTGCCCAGCGATATCAAGGAGGATCCCCGGCCGCAAATCCGAGACAAAATGCTGGCCGACCTGGAAGACAAGAGCGCCGACTTCTACTAACTTCGAGTCTTCGGCCAGAATCGCCGCGTGTTCGTATTAAACCATTTCATGTTGCAGTACAATTTAAGAATCTTTAGCCGATGTGGGCTTTTGTTAACAAAATAAAAAAAAAACATAATTTTTGCTACCAGGATTCACTTGTGCACTTTGTTGCTGCCGGCCGACGCCTTGACCACGCCCTTCGGCTTACTGCGAAAGATGTTCGGATCGAGAATGTTGTACGGATGCTCGCAGGCGGGATTGATGGTGCGTCCGCGGCGCAGTTCGTGCTTCTCCAGCAGATGTGGCGCCAGCAGCAGGAACAGCTGCTCCGTCCACGACGGCAGGCCAAAGCTGGAGAAGCAGAGCTCCCAGTAGGGCAAGCCCAAATGCGCGATGGCCATGCGCAGATACTCGCTGAACGTCTCGGCCAGAAACTGCCAGCTGAGCGTGCTCAGCTCGAGCAGATAGAACCTCGGATTGTTCGAGCTGGTCGACTCGTACAGCATGCACACCTGAAACGTGAAGATCATGGCCATGGCAGTCGCCCAAAACGGTTGATGTCGTTACCTTGGCCACCTCGTTGATGTTGTTGATCTCGAATATTTTGGTCTTGGCCGTGATAATGGGCGTGGCATTCTCCCACTTGTCCTTGGCAGCGCCGCCCGCTGCCCCACCGCTCGTGGCCGCGGCACCGCTGGCCGTATTCTCGATATTCTCGCGCAGCAGCGTCACCTGGAGCAGGTGCGGGAAGTGCACGTAGCCGACGCGGCGCACATCGTTGGCTGGGCAGGTGGAGGGTGGAGGGTGGTGGGTCAGTGTTCGACACTGATCGAATTGATGCGCTACTTACGCGCATACTGATAGCTCCAGTTGAGCACGAAGCCGTCGCTGGACAGGTAAAACTTCTTCATGTCCTCCGGCAGGTAGACGCAGTGGCGCTGCTCCCAATTGACCACCTGGCAGGGATTCAGCGGCTGACGACGCTCCAGGCTAACATTGCACACCCGCGGCACACTCGCTGCGGTTGGGATCGATTGAACACGGCTCCACCAGGCCAGCTGAACAGATACTCACATAGGGTCTTGATGAGGCCCAACGTCAAATTTTCATAGAACGCATCTTCCGGTGAAAGTTTCTTGTTCATGTTGTATGTAGTCTAATCGTTGGGGGGATATTCCAAAAAACGAGACCTGCCAAACGTAGTTGATGAAGTAAACAACGCCTCCCTGGCACTGGTTGCGCTGGCAACCACGTTCTGGTCAAATGGGAAAATCAACTGGGAATTGTCGTGAGTAAATAATTCGGTTCACGGTCCAAAGTGTTGATTCGTTATTCAAAACTTTACATTACTTAAAACTTGTTTTCATATTGAATAATATTTGGTTTTCCCCTTTTTCTAGTTGTTTATTTAAAATAAGGCATCTAATTATAATTATAATTTGAAATGGGTTCGGTTCGGCTGCATTTTAGGCAACTGGTTCGTTTCAAGGTTCGGCTTATGATTTTTTAATATTTTAGTTCCGAATGCGAACCGGTTTGCAGTCTTGCAGAAAATTGAATACTAATTGCAGTGAATAAATAAATCGGTTCACGGTTCGAACGAATACTAAGCAAAAAGCCCAATGTTGATCAGATTATTTACAATTTTAAAAGAGAGTATTCTATTTACGATTTACATTTGCTAATTGTTTTTTATGCATTTTAAATTAAGCAGTCGAATATCATCTAATCACCTAAGGATTAAAACAAAGCATTTTAAATTAGCAAAAGGTTCGGTTCAGCTGCATTTTAAGCAACTGGTTCGTTTCAAGGTTCGATTTATGATTTATTACATTTCTTAACTCCTTGTGAAGTTTTGTATTTAATAAATGTATATTTAAAAAAATACTGTAAACGATTGCTATTTATTTATATATAATACAGTTGAGACAGTTTATATACACAAAACAAACAAAGGAGAGGAACTTGATGAGGGGTGTTTTAGAAATCCAAATGAACGAACTCGATGGGAAATATTTATATGACGAAAAATTTAAAGCATTCCATTGGTATTAGAGGAGGTGAAGAGGTCTTGGCAACAGGTGCTACTCTCATGTCTTTGGTTGACTAGCCGTATCGCACTCGGCCTCCTCCTCGTGTCAGGAAACCTCCCAAACGGTGGACTCCACCGAACGGCGGGGACGTGCGGCGACCTCCACATGGGCGTCCAGGCCGTCGCTCATCCGGCTGAAGCGGCGGGCCCAACTGCCGCGCGTGTTCAGCTGCCCGGTGGCGATCGATGTCCGTTGGCTGGCATCTCGGAAGAGGCTCATTATGTCCTGGCTGTCGCCCTGCGCCCGCTTGATTCCGTGCTGGTACTTGGCCTCCTTGGCTAGCAGCTGCTCGCGCTGCATTTGTGTCTTCACCTCGGACGGCACGTCGGGTATGATGAACTGCATGATGCCGGTTAGGACGAACACCACATGCTGCAAGGGAAGACTTACTTACTCCTAACTAGCATTAAATAAATCCACATATTTACCTCGAAGACCACGACGAAGGCCAGGCGTGCGGCAAACACATGCCAATAGTGGGGACTTAGTCCGTAGGGCTCATAGTCCTGAGGGCCATTGCTGCAAATAGAGTTCACAATCGTTGGATGCGCATAACAAGTAGTCACGTTGCAGTCGGGTGTCACCGATTGCGCAATACTCGTTCACAAAACTAAAAAAAATTGTTATTGTAATTTGTGCTCGATATGTAGATGAAGTCATCAGCAAACTATCTGCCAATCTCTATCTCTAAAATTGTGGGAGGTGAGGATTGTCGCGGCTATTTTCTGAGGGTATTCAATAATCTATCTGACAAATGATATGTGTCCAGTTTTAAAACTAAGGGAGACTTGTCGATTTTATAGAATTTCCACAGCATCCAGTAAGCGTAGTCAAAAAATCTTAATATTATATCAGACGCGGGTGTACACGAGCATATATACCAAGTTTCCGGTCTCTAGCTTCAAGAGCAGCAACAAAAATGGCGTTCATACGGACAGGCGGACATTGTAGAAACCCAATATACCATTGACCAACTGAAGATTTGCTCACCGATAGCCCCGGTATTGACAGGTGTCCGGATCGCGTTCGCTGACGGATGCGCCCCATTCCTCCTTGTAGTCGGATGTGTTGAATATGGACAGGGAGTGCTCGATATAGCCGGCCAGCGTGTTGGACTTGGAGTAGACGAACTTATAGACGACGCGCGGAATGAAATCGCTCGTGTAGGCGATCACAAAGGCATTGGACACGACGGCCGTGTAGGTGATAATGCGCAGAATGCCGTACCAGGCGCCAATATCCTCGACACGCTCCGCCAGGGGTCGCCTAGCCTGTGTGACCATCTTGTAGGCATCCAAGCGAATTTCGGCCACATTGTTGAGCAGTGCAAAAAGCGGAGCCAGCGGAAATGCGGCCACGAACAGTGTGACAAAGCCATATTGAAGAACTAATGTTGATAAATACAAACACAGGACTGATTAATACTGGAAAGTCTTCAATTGTCGTCGGTTTCTCACTCATTTCCAGGTACTCGTCGAAGAGGGCCAAGCGACCCGGATCCTGCATGTGATAGTCCTGCTCCCAAGCCATATGCAAATGCGACTCGTCCTTCGTGGCCTGCAATCGGGAAGATCGATATCAATATCAAACCCATATTTTTCCAAAATAACAATCAAAATTAAGATCGTTTTCGACTGTCTTAAGTTGTGAACGAGTATTGTGCCGTCGGTTACACCAGACTGCAACATTCTCCCCAGTTTATTTTTTCATTTTGAACATTAGCTACCTGTTTGTGCTTGCGCTGGCGCCACCAGTTCCAGAACTTGGGGAACAGATACTCCATAAAGTTGTTCCAGCACTGTTTGCCCACCATGATAATGGCCTAAAAGAGAAGAGTATGCTAAATGCTGTTGGCCTAATGGCTAACTTACCTACCAATTGTATGCAGAGCTCGGAGAGGCAGCCCGCCGGATCGCATATATCGTTTTTCAGCCGAAAGAACTCGCTGCGCCGCGCCTGATCGTCGCCGGGGTAGTCGAAGAAGCGGCCCTTGAAGAAGGCTATGTAGATGAGCGACGAGTAGAAGTTCATGAACTCAAAGAAGAATATTTTGAACGTATATGAGTCCTCGTATTCGGTGTGGGTGCGTGGGTTCTCCATATTTGTTAGCTTGATGGCCATACGGTGATAAATCTGCATCCGTGCAAGAGAGAGAGAGAAAGAAACAATTCAATTAAGGCTCAACAACTTGGGGACTTATACGTACGCGTGTGAGTATCATGATGACCACTAAATTGATCAGAGCCGCCGTCACTGTGGTGAAGAGCTTGGCGTGCTCCTTCACGAAGAAGCCGCCGCCGCCGTAGATAACCGAGACCAAAGATATGCGATAGATGATGGTGCCCAGCACGGCGGACAGCACAACTGAGATCTGTGTATCGAAAATAATATAATATAATGATCTAGTTGTCTGCGATTTAAATGGTTACCATGAAAAGCACCGCACTCCCGGTCACCACGAAGCGAATGGCCCGGCTCCACGTGGACATGTAGGGCTCCTTTTCCCGTGTCACGGGATTCATTCGAAATGTGGTTGCGTTCGTCTCAAACTCGGGTCGATTCTCCTCGTCCATTTCGACGTTGTGCAGGTCCCACTCCCAAACCAAGACCGATTGCTTGCGTTTCCACAGCTCCAAGAAGGTGGTAGCTAAAAGTGAAAGTTTCCATCAGACGAAATTTGACGGATGGCACTGTCCGTACAGACCCCAAAAGGACATGAATATGGCGAAGAACACCGTCGACGGATTGTCGAAGAGGTACGTCAGTCGGGAGAACAAGCACGACTCGGAGAGTCTTTGGTAGCTGCAGGCCTTATCGCAGAGCGGGCACAGGGTTATGTTGCCCGTGCCGAACTCGTTGCAGATCTCCTTGCTGGGCGTGTTGTCCTCCGATTCGAGTGTGGCCAGTCCGTATATGAAGCACAGCGTGCCCACGACGGCCGGATAGACAAGCATTTCCGTATAGAAGCCCAGCCAGCTGAAGTAGAGCGCGATCTTGTCCCCAAAATATTTGCGGACGAGGCACAGCGGCTGCTTCTTGTACCACTGCGATGGATGCGCCCAGGTCTGGTAGAGCACGCGCCGATCCAGCGACACCCCGCTCGAGTGCGGCCGATCGTAGCGACCCTCGTGCAGCGGAAAGCAGCCCAGGTAGGTGCCATCGTTGAGCAGCCGCCGTATCCCACTGCGATCGCTCTCGTCGTACGGCGTGCGTATGAGCACCTGCATCACCATCAGCGACCGCTGTGCACTCGTGTACGCCGTGGCGCGATCCTTGACGATGAACCTTTCAGGTCAACATTACAAATCAATTACAGGTGTGGTGGCATCCAGTCGGTAGTGCCCGACTAGGCGATGCCCTGAACCCTGTCTTTGAAACTGAAACTGATTTGGTGGCTCTAGCTCTTATAGTTGCTAAGATCTGTTATCGATCAGTTATCGACAATTTGAAATAAACTTGATCTGTGCATGGTATACACGTACTTAAAAAGTCCAAGTTCAGCTTTCTAGCTGTTTTTAGCTGGACGGACGGACGGACAGGCGGACATGGATCGACTCAACTATTAATGCTCACTATTAATATATATACTTTATGGGCTCGGCGATGCCTCCTTCTGCCCGCACAAAACCCTAACACCTTTTTTTTACCCATTCTCAAAGGGTTCAGGGAGTAATACATTAAGCTGTAAGTTTATTTTAATGAACGTACTGCTCCTCTGGGTTGCCATTGGCCGTGGCTGCTTTGAAAGTTGTCTCGCCCTCCAGCAGGCTGTGGTCGAGCTGTATCTTCTTGGTCAGGCGCTGCCAGACATCCTTCCAGTACTGCACGTTGCGCATGACGACGTTCTCCTCGCCCTGCACCGGCAGAGGTTATTTTGATGTTCAACCGCAACTGGATCGGTCCTCAACTTACCCAGGATGGCTTCACGGATATGGTTATGAAGCGTTTGATGGGCAGCTTAAGGTTCATGACCTCGGCGAGTCGCGTTTCCAGGCGCCAGGGCAGATGGATTTTGAGGAAAAATGTCTTCTCGTTGAACGACTGCGATTTGTCCTCGAGCTCCACATCGAGGCCCTCCTTCACCAGATTGTCGATGAAGCAGCGCCTGATGTCGCGCCGGCGTGCCTCCGCCTCCGTCATGACGCCCAGATCCTCCTCCTCCCAGGCCAGCACCATGTCCACCTTGCGCCGGCCGTCGCGGAACATCAGCGACTCCGGATCGAGGCCCTCTCGGTCCTGTTTGCTAATGCGCCGCTCCTCACTGCCATCGCCAGTGAGGCTGTTGCTCTTGCTGGCCTTCCGACTGCTCAGGTAGCTGCCGGTATTGCTGCTCTCCCCGGTGGAGGTCTTCCGTTCGACGGGTATCAATTGCCTGTAGCTGAACTGATCGGCCAGCACGTTCGAGTGCGACGACTCGACTATTTCGTACGCCGGCTTCACCGTCTCCGCCTCGGCCTGACTGGCCTTGCGCCCGCCCAGAGTCGGGCTGAGGTTCAGCCCCAGCGAGCGACGCATCGCAGTGCCGGGTATGTCCTCCTCGTGGCTGTCCACGACCCGGGGCCCGAAGGCCTGCGTGGGACTCGGCTCCGCCGATTCGGTCTCCAGGTGCGTGGGCAGCGGCACGCTGATGGAGTTGCCCTTCTGGTAGAGTGAGGCGTTCCCGCCCCGCATCATCGATGAGTTCAGCCACTTTTCCGTGTAGGCCGCCGAGCTGCCGCAGTTGGCGTTCGGCTCGGGAGCGGGCTTCGGCGTGACGGGCTTGACGCCCGCCTGGCGCTCCACGTCCAGGTAGCTGTAAATGGTATCGCCGGCGTGATTGGGCTCCATTTGTGCCGGTGACTGCAGGTCCAGCTCAATCAGCGGGCTCTCCTGTGGAAACCGTCAAGTGTGCAGTTCAGCTGGCAGGCGGCGATTAGTGCGTTGACTTACCGCGTAGCCAACCAGGCGGCCGGCGACGATGCCGCTGTCCTGGCTAAGTCGTCTTGGTCGCAGCTTGCTGGCCAGATTGCTGCGTATCATGCGCTCACTTTTGGCCGGGCTAGAGACAACCTGGCGCCGGGCCGCGCTCCGCGAGCTGTGCTGTGCGTTGCGCAGTGTGGGCACCGAGAGGAATCCTTGAAAAGAGAGACCAGTTAGGCAGAATTGGGCGCTGGGTGCGATGTCAACCCACTTGGAAACTGAAATACGGACTGCTCAATGGCTATCTCACTTTCGCGTGCGGTGCTGCCAATTAGATCCTCTCGTGAATTGGCCTCCGTTATGGGCGCGGTGCTCTCATCGTCGACGCTATCGATGCGTATTTGAAAAACATTCGATTTGCCTCGCCCACTTTCCGACAGCTCCCCATGCCGGCTCATCGTTTGCTAATGTTCTCTATCTGGGACCCGTTGGCGCTACGTCACGGACCTCTACAAAACGTAATTGTACAGCTTAGTAATGGCATAGCGGCAACTTTAGCTATTCTTTTTGGGACCACTTCGTTAGCAACTTGACCTACAATGCGAGCGCACGAGGTCGACGGCAAGTGTCAACATTCCCATCATTTAATATGCATCGCAAGTCGAACGTCGTCGGGCAACCATTAGCTCCCACGTTCGAGCTGGCATTCAATACAAAGGCAGCAAAGGAAAAAAAGAACCTTGCGATATGATCTCAGCGTCATCTATTGAAACGTTTTACACCAATTTGCAATACGTTTTCCCCTCCGCTTTTTTTAATTACCATAGATATAATTGTGAATTATATATAAGGCTAATATATATTATAGTAAGTCTTTGAAGGTCAATTCTGCAAATGGAAAACTATTTATTGCATATACCACAGAGTAGATACCCTGCAGACATTTAAAATATGTGCTTTATCATTTACTCTGAACTGTCCTTCAAAAAATAATAATAATAATAATACTAGTAATAACAATAATACTAGTCAATAATAATAATAATAATAATAATAATAATAATAATAATAATAATAATAATAATAATAATAATAATAGTAATAATAATAATAATAATAATAATAATAATAATAATAATAATAATAATTTTGTTCGATTGTCTCCATATTAGAAGTGATATATTAGTAGTTAAATGTTATTAGTCGAATATCTCAAAAACCCAAAACAGTTTTTCATACAAAAATAAATCTTTTGATTGATCCAATTCAGCTATATGAAATATTGATCGGATGTTGTTAGGAGCACAGTGACAATTATTAGGTTAACTAAAACTACACTTTCGATTGATTTCGGTGCTTGCCACATGCGCCACAAATGTGGCAAGCCTAATTAACAGTCATTGTATCAAATTAGAGAAGAAAATATCTGATAAGGAAGCAAAGATGGCTTATGTGACTTTACACTGACTACACAAATACCTATATAGATATGTAAACATGTGTGCATATAAAAACGTATCTGGCGTTATTTTGTGTGTTTAGCAATTGAGTAATTAGGCACTTGTCGTGCTTTTGCTGCGAGACAGTTTTGTTTTTCTATTTTGGTCATGGGTTCCAGCCGTTTTGGGCAAATACATGGGTATATCTGGGTCCCAAGGGGCCACTTAATTTTGACATTACAGTCCCCTGTATGTATTATCAAAGTAGTGTATATCGGAGTTAATGTAAGCTGATATGCATTTTAATTTGATAGGTGTTATAGCAACCTATAATCAAGGGAAAACTATCACCAAGTGGAAAAGAAGAGTTGTTTCAAGACAAAAGAAAATAGGGGTATCTCTGAATTTGAGCAAAATTAATTGTTTATAAATTGGATTAATGCCTTTGATATACGAGGCTCATTGACACAATGTGAATTAACATATACTATGGACATATTTGTAAATTGCATAAAAAGCGATAGATGTATTTATATATATGTGCATATAAGCACAAGCCATTAAATGGGTTCGCCTCACGCATATATGAGTGGGCACTACTCGTAGTACTCTAGGTCAAAGCCATAATGACCTTATACAGACATGTGGCATATATAAATGTATGACAATGCATATTAGAGACAGGTCCACTTGGGTCGATAAATGTTAAATAAATAAACTTGTTGCTTAACTGGGCTGCGACTTGTTGTTGATTGTCAATTGCTGACTGTTATTTGTTCTTAATTAACTGAAGTCAAAGGAAAGGACTTGAAAAAATCTCTCTCTCGCTCGCTCCCGAATTTGAATATAGCAAAGCTCAAATGTTGAGACTCGATTGACCTATGGGCGTCTGGGAAAGGACCTGGACCTTGGAGTGCGACCCCGGAGCGGGACGAAAGTAAATAGACGGTTACATAGATACATATCGTACCTGGCTGCGTACTACTCGTTTCACTGGCCTGATACGTCAGTAGTTGTTGGCTTGTCAGTTGTGCAAAGTCCCATGCCATCGAAGTAATCACAGCAATTGAAGGTTTATTGATTCGGCATTGTCACTTTTCAAGTTCTTTATTAATAATCGATTATTGATTTGAAGCGTTAACTATTCAAATGCCCATTCATGTACAAAAAACAAAACAAAAACAAAATGAAATCCCAATCAAATTTCAATTAATGCTGGCCAACAATTTACGTTTACGTATCCTTGCGACGTGATCCTTGTGCGGCGATTGTTTGCTCCGCACTTCGAATAGTTTGAAATTGTTTTTTTAAATTTGCTCGTATTGATTGAAATTGGTTGCAATCATTGTCTTTTCTATATATTGTTAACATGCACTCGCGCTCGCGTGTTCCATTCAAGTTATTAACACATTTCGTTCTGCATAATGGAGAGCACAGTGTCCGATTTCGACCGATTTGTTAAAGCACTCGCGCACGAATGACACAGGTCCTGGCGCCAGGCACAGGACTAAGCCGTCTCTTGCAACCACCGCCAGTCGTCGATTATCATTGCGGTTCATGTTCATGTGTTGCTCTCTCACCCACTCCCGAATCGGGCCAACAACGTGGCTATTTGGCCGTGTGTGGGTGGCTCCTGAATGGTTAATTGACGCAGCTGAATGGGAAATAGCAGCACACTTTTCGTTGGTATTTGACAATTCTGAACTTCGAATAATAACTGAGTGCGTTGTGTATTTATAGCACTAGTGCGGACAGTCTGCCGAGATGTCGTCTCTTAAATTTAATTTTTTTTTTGTGGCTCACAGTTAACTGCCATATTTTTCAAGGGGTTTCCAGTGCTAAATAATGACCTTACTATTAATTGCCGCAGCACAGTTGTAACGTAACTATAAAAATAGCTTCAAATGCCTTTTCAATTTTATTTTTTTTTCCTTTTTTTTGTGATTCTATTATTGTAGCGCAGTACATCTATTTTGAGCGACTGTATGTACCTGCGTCAAACAAGCGGCCAAGTGCGTCGTTTACCACCTTCGGGACAAGGTAATGCGTGATATGTGGCTTATATGTGTGTGGTCTTAAGTACAGTGACGAACACGCCGGCTATTAAAATTTACAGAGCCAGCAATAATAACTGAATGCTTAGTATTTATATTTACCGCCACGAAAGCACCCAAAATCGGGCAGGGGTCAATTATAATGAAATAATGATGTTACATAAAGTAACATTCGAACTAAGAAATGTGTTGACTGTGTGTACAAGTATATCATAAAATATGCATTCAAATTGAAATAAATAATACGTATTCCAAATATGTTGATAGAGGTTTTACATTTATAGGTTTTTTATCTATAATTCAATAAAAATGATTTAATAATTTTGAAATAGCACTTGCAGTGTATTAAATTTAGAATAGTTTGAAGAGTATATAACATTCGAACTAAGTATATCATGAAATATGCATTCAAATTGAAATAAATAATACGTATTCCAAATATGTTGATAGAGGTTTTACATTTATAGGTTTTTTATCTATAATTCAATAAAAATGATTTAATAATTTTGAAATAGCACTTGCAGTGTATTAAATTTAGAATAGTTTGAAGAGTATATAACATTCGAACTAAGTATATCATGAAATATGCATTCAAATTGAAATAAATAATACGTATTCCAAATATGTTGATAGAGGTTTTACATTTATAGGTTTTTTATCTATAATTCAATAAAAATGATTTAATAATTTTGAAATAGCACTTGCAGTGTATTAAATTTAGAATAGTTTGAAGACTATATAACATTCGAACTAAGAAATGTGTTGACTGTGTGTACAAGTATATCATAAAATATGCATTCAAATTGAAATAAATAATACGTATTCCAAATATGTTGATAGAGGTTTTACATTTATAGGTTTTTTATCTATAATTCAATAAAAATGATTTAATAATTTTGAAATAGCACTTGCAGTGTATTAAATTTAGAATAGTTTGAAGACTATATAACATTCGAACTAAGAAATGTGTTGACTGTGTGTACAAGTATATCATAAAATATGCATTCAAATTGAAATAAATAATACGTATTCCAAATATGTTGATAGAGGTTTTACATTTATAGGTTTTTTATCTATAATTCAATAAAAATGATTTAATAATTTTGAAATAGCACTTGCAGTGTATTAAATTTAGAATAGTTTGAAGACTATATAACATTCGAACTAAGAAATGTGTTGAATGTGTGTACAAGTATATCATAAAATATGCATTCAAATTGAAATAAATAATACGTATTCCAAATATGTTGATAGAGGTTTTACATTTATAGGTTTTTTATCTATAATTCAATAAAAATGATTTAATAATTTTGAAATAGCACTTGCAGTGTATTAAATTTAGAATAGTTTGAAGAGTATATATTCCTTTAACTTGAAGCCATACCCACAGATATGAAACTGTAAGTGAATTGAACGAAATTGAAATTTTTGTAGGTTGCCGAAATTCGTTCGGGCAGATTAAAATTTGTCTCAAATGTTTGGCAATGTTCATATATTAAATTGAATATTCTGCATAATAAAATTTGAAATTTAGGGGCTTAAATGTGCTTTCGCCACTAGATTGTTAGCTCGTTTGTTGTTTGATTCAAATTGAGCGAATCATTTAAATATCATTTCAGAAATGTATAAGGGAGAGTAGTAAATACATTGATAACTTTATTGAACCCAACACCATAAACATGCATTTCTGCAATTCTATATATATAGGAGACCCGTTTAGTATATTGGAGACTCATTCCTCGGACTTTGGCGGTTCGCTGGAGTTGCTGCCGCACTGCTGGAGGACGTCCGGCTCGCAGCTGTTGGAGGCCTTGCTGAAGAACTGGCCCGCCTCGCACTCGGCCTCGATCTTCTGGCCGTGCAGGCAGACGAAGTAGCCGCGGCAGCTGTTGGCGTCCCGGGCCAGCTGGCCGTGGCGGCCGCTGCAGACGCCGACGCGCTCGCCGTTCTCCATCAGGCAGGTGCCGTCGTTCTGGCGACAGATGCCCAGCAGGCTGTCGTAGCTCTCGCCGTTGCGGCAGCGCTGCGACACGGGCTCGGCGCCGTCGCAGCTGATGTAGCGCCGGCAGTCGCCCGGCTCGGCGATCGAGGCGCCCTCGCCGATCAGCGCCTCGCACAGGCTGCCAAAGTCGGTGGCCGCATCGCCGCAGCTGTCCGGCCACGCCGCTTCGGCGGCGTCCGCTTCGCTGGCCTCGTCCGACGGCGGCGGCGGCGGCGCCTCGTCGGCCGCCTGGCACTGCCGCAGCGTCGCATTGAAGTGGTAGCCCTCGTAGCAGCGCTCGCCGCGCAGCTTGCTGGCGACGCAGATGTAGAAGTTGTTGCAGTTGCCCAAATCCGGCAGCAGCTGGCCGTGCTTGCCGCCCTCGCAGAGCAGCGGGCTGGGCGGCGCCGCGTCGCTGCCGACGGCGCCGTCGGTGCGATTGGCGTCGCTCGCGTGCAGCCGGACGTACGGACAGGCGCCGTCGTCCGGCGTGCACAGCAGCTGCTCGGCGTCAAAGTAGGCGCCGGCGCCGCAGCGCTGCGCCAGCGCCACGCCCCCGCGCATATGAAGTACCCGGTGCAGTCCCGGTAGTCGGGCACGTAGCTGCCGTCCGGCAGCCGGTCGCAGCCGTAGACGGCGCCTCCACTGCCGCTCCACTCGAGCTGGCCACGCGGGCACGACTCCGTCTCCGTCTCTCCGACTCCGTCCGGCTCCGACTCCGGCTCGCAGCGGCCCAGCGCGCCGTCGAAGCGCGTCCCGGCCGCACACTGCACGGCGATCGGCAGGCCGCGCACGCACACGTAGTACAGGTTGCAGTAGAGCCCGTGCGGCAGCCGCGCCCCGTGCGCCACGCCCGTGCAGAGGCGGAGGCTGGCCGCGGACTCCGCCAGCGGCTGCGGCTGGCACTGGCCCAGGTCCAGGCGGCACTGCGCCAGCAGCTGGTCAAAGTACTGGCCCGCCGGGCAGTAGAGCAGCTGGCCGGCGCTCCCGGCGGAGCAGTTGTGGTAGGCGCGGCAGTTGGGCGCGTGGGCGGCCAGGCCGCCGTCGGTGCGGTTGGCGCAGGGCGAGGCCGGCTGGCGGCAGCTGCCGTCGTTGGGCCGGCAGTAGCCCAGGCGGGCGTCGAAGAAGCTGCCGGCGGCGCAGCGCTGCAGCAGCGCCGGCTGCTGCTGCAGGCACAGATGGAAGCGCGTGCAGTCGTCCGCGTGGGCAACGCTCTGGCCGTCCGGCTGGCCGGCGCAGCCGCTGCCGGCGAGCGCCCTCAGCTGCGCCTGGCAGCGCTCCAGCGACTGGCAGCGGCTCGGGCGGCGCGCGAAGCTCTGGCCGCGCAGGCAGCTGCCCAGGCGCCACTCCTCGGCGTCGCAGTAGTAGAAGAACTGCGTGCAGTTCAGCTCGGCCTCCGCGAGCTCCGACTGGGCCTCCGAAGGGGCCTGGGGCAGGGCGCGCAGCTCGCCCGGGCGGCAGGCGCGCCGCTGGCCGCTGCCCTGGCAGCTGCCGTCGCTGGCGACGCAGCCGAGCAGCGGCTCGAACTGCTCGAGCGGGCCGCACGAGCGCCCCGCCCACTGGCCGCGCACGCACAGCTCGTAGCCGCGACAGCTGGTGGCCAGGGCGCGCCTCTGGCCGGGCACGCAGCCGGTGGCGTTCGCCTGGGCGCGACACTCGCCGGCCTCGTCGGGCAGACAGTAGTTGGCCCGCGGGCTGAAGTACATGCCCAGCGGACACGGCTGTATCCACCAGGCGTTCTCCATGCACATGAGGAACCGGTCGCAGCCGCCGGCAAACGGACGCACCGCCAGCGGACGGCACTCGGCGCCGCTCGACTCGTTCCGGCTGCGCTGGAGCCAGGCGCAGAAGTCGTCGCCGTCGAAGTCCGGCATGGCCAGGCAGGTGCCCGGCTGCGGCGCGTAATAGTGGCGCTTGGGACAGCTGCGCAGGCGCCACCGGGCCGCCGCGCAGCGGAAGTACTGCTGGCAGCTGCCCTTGCCCGCCGGCGCGGCCACCGTCCACGCCTCGCTGGCCGCGTCGCAGCCGGGCAGGCCCAGCACGCGGGCGTAGCCGCAGACGGTGTCGTCGCGCGGCTCCAGGCACAGCCGCTGCTCCGGGTTGTAGTAGCGCTCCTCGGCGCAGGTGCGGCGCCGCCAGCTGCCCTCCACGCACACCTCGTACTGCGAACAGTTCGCGGGCACCGAGCGCTTCTCGTTCGCCTCGCAAACGAACTGCAAAAAACAAAAACATAAACGAGGGCAAAACACGACAAATTTTATGTTAAAAAAAAGAAAGGAATCTGCCCAAATTGCTAAATTAACAAGGTCTTGGTCAGTTTTTGTGATCGAACAGGGATTATTATTATAGCTTATTGATAAGCGAAAAGTTTGGGGACTAACAGCCGAATCACTTTCCCGCCCCAGCCCCTTTCTCTTGCCTCAGCTATCGCTTCGATAAGTAATAGTATGGTCAACACTCTGAAGTGGTAGAGCTAGGGCTAATAGACTAAGTGTTTGCCACTTGATAAGTCGAATTAGGGATATTATTATAATTGTAAAAGTCTTAAAATGTAGAAACTTTGGGCGCTTACAGCCAGAGTATTTTGCAGCCTAGCTCGCATATGGATATGGATTCTATACTTATTTTGATAAGTAAGAAATGAGAAAATTCAGGACATAATGAAAAGTCTTCTCGCCAAGTCTTCTCGACTAGCGCTAATAGAACAATTTAGCAGCTAAATAAAAGACCAAAATAAAAGTGCGTCTTGGGTAAATAAACATAGGTGTATATATATTTGGATAAGTATAAGATTGGAGCAAGCGGAATTTCTCATAATATAGTAACTCATAAATAACAATAGTATATAGGTGGGTAAGTAATTTAGGACATCGTCTAAGCTCTACATGGGTCCGGGCAAGTCATTGGCGGCGGGTCGCACGAGAGCTTAGGCAACTTTCTGGAAGAGTTTCTTAAGGAATGATATTGATCTTACTTTTTCCAGCGGCTCCACAGATCGCTTCCGAATGCCGTGCTCGTCGCCCTGGCTGAGGCACAGGCCCAGGCTGCGATCGAAGAGCATTCCGCTCTTGCACTTGTGATAGGTGACGACGGCATCGTTGCCGTCGCACGAGCAGAATCCCTCGCCCGAATCGGCCGCGGCGAACGGCTCGAATTGGGCGCGGGTCAGGCACTCGCGCGGATCGCAGGCGGCCACGGCGGCGGTCGCCTCGTCCACGCACACGCCCACCGTCTCATCGAAGACGTGTCCGGCGGTACAGTGATAATAAACGGGCCGAACGTCGCACGAACAGAAGCCCCGCGTCGTGTTTCGGGCCGGGAACGCATCGAACTTGGAACGCGTCCGGCACTGGGCCGGATCACAGGCGTCGATCACACAGACGCTCAGCAGATTGTCGTAGACGTGATATTCGCCGCAGCTCTGGAACGTGGCAACGCCCTCCGCGGTGCAGCTGCAGAAGCCGCTGTCCGTGTCCGTCGCCGCAAAGTTGGTGAACGTCGCGGCGCGGCTGGCGCAGCGGGCGGCATCGCAGGCCAGATCCTTGCTGCCGGCGCTAGCCGTTTCCAGGCAGATGCCCAGGGTGGCGTTGTACGCCTTGCCGGCGGGACAGGGCTCATAGACGGCGACACCCTCCGTGCACAGACAGAAGCCGGCCGTCGTATTTAGCGCCGCGAAATTCGAGTTGTCGGCCAGGCTGGCGCAGCCATTGGCGGTGCAGACGGAGCAGGGCGCCTGCCAAATAACAGACCAACAACAACAACATTAGGCCAAACAAAATTCAGTTAGAATTTAAACGAGAACCCACCTCGCGGATCACACAGATGCCCTCGCTGGCATTGTAGAACTTCCCGTTCGGGCAGTTGTCGTAGAAGGCCTCGCCGCCGCTGCAGTAGCAGAAGCTCGTGTCGTCCGCCTCGTTGGTCGAGGGGAACGTGTCGTAGTCGGCCAGGCAGGAGCACTTCTCCGAATCGCAGTAGGGACTGGTGGTGCCGCCCTGTCGATGTTAACCGAGTGGATAATTGCCCGCTTGATTCAATTTAGTTTGCAATTGCGCCACTTACCAATGGTTCCATGCAGATCTCGAGGGTCAGGTCGAACTCCTTGCCCTCGGGACAGGGACTGTAAGTGGGCAGACCGGCCTGGCAGTAGCAGAAGCCGTCGGTGCCATTGTTCGCCGCATAGGCCTGATTCTCGGCCAGCTTATCGCACTGCGTCGGATCACAGATTTCGGGACCCTACACAAAATTAATGCGACCTCAATCAGTGAAGACTTTAGGTGCGGCCAGCACACTTACCGCTGCCTCGAGGCAAATCAGCAGCTCGGTGTCGAACTCCTTGCCATCGGGACACAGGGTGTACTCGGCACAGAAGTCCCTGCAGTAGCAGAAACCGGCCGTGGTATTCGTGGCGAACACCAGATTCGAAATGCCGTCCGCACACGTGTCCGAATCGCACTCATTTGGCGTGCATCCGGCGTCCAGCTGCGAAAGCATTGAACAACAATTGAAATCGATTGAGATCGACATTTGGCAGGGCGCACTTACGCCGTACTCCAAGCAGATGCCCTCCGTTGCATTGTAGATCTTGCCAGCTGGGCAGTTATTGAAGGAAGCCACCTCATCCGTGCACAAACAGAAGCCAGTGTCCGTGGTCAGAGCCGGGAACGTGTCGTAGTTGGGCTTGCCAATGCAATAGTTGCGGCAGCATCGGGGCTATAATGGCAGGATGACCAAGTAATATTAATGTTATATTATATATTATATCTATATATATATTATATATATATGTATATTATATATACATATTGTAAAAGTATCGATTTTTGAATTTTGCGGCAGCGGAAGTAGGCGTGGCCGAAATTGAAATTGCATTTGAAAACAACCGTCTTTAGAGGAACTCATTCGAAATCTGTCCGACATCATTTTATATCAATTGCTGTAAGACTGAAGGAGTTATATCGATTTGCCACGCCCCCAATGGGAGTGTGCACAAAATGTTTGGCCGATTATTAGACAAGTTGATCATCAACTATAAAACTGGGGGACATCTATCGATTTAATCGGCAACCAAGACTTGCACGGCAATATATTCCGGGTTTCGTATCAAAGCAAGGCCTCAAATTGAAATTCCCGCTCTGCGTTCAACTTACATCTGGCTGTGGCGCGAGCACGCACCTAAGGATCGCCTCATCGAAGGTGTATCCGATGGGGCAGGAGACGGGCGTGGGCTCGCCGGCGCGGCACAGGCAGAAGCCGTTGGGATCGTCGTAGTTGAACGAGACCGAGTACTCCTCTTGGTTGACGCACGCCTGGGGATCGCAGGGCCCCGTCTGAAATGTAAAAGGTGAAGGGTCACGGCGCCCCAGTTGCCCTATGCGAATGGAGTCCTTACGAATGAGCACAAGGCGGTGGTTGCGTTGAATGTGTAGCCCGATGGGCAGTTGGTCAGGTAGGCGCCGTCGCTCTCGCAGAGGCAGAAGGTGCTGCCGTCGCCATCTAGCGCCGGATAGGCCAAGTTCAGCGTGGTCTTCTTGCACTGGGTCTGGTCGCAGGAGCTCTGCAATTGTCAAAGGAATTAAATGCGATTCATTGTCCGCGCAATGTCCCGGCACTTACGCTCGGCTGGGCCAGGCAGATCAAGAAGGTTGTGTCGAAGGCCGAGTTGGCGGGACAGGAACGGATCTCGGCCACATTGTTCTCGCAGAGGTAGAACCGCGAGGCGTCGTCGGCGACGGGGAAGGCGGCGCCGTCGTCGGCCGTCGCGCACAGATTGGCCGTGCAGGCCACCTTCGCGGAGCAGCTGCCGGCGCTCGCGTCGAAGCCCTCGCCGGCGGCGCAGTCGACGACCTGGGGCACGCCGTCGGTGCACTGGAAGTACTTGGAGCAGATCGGATGCGGCACGTTGCCGTTGCTGGCACAGCTGCACGGATTGATGCACTGGCCGATGACGTCGATGGCGCAGGCGGCGCCGTCGAACCACTCGCCGCTGGCGCAGCTGGCCTCCACGGCCAGGCCATTCGAGCAGGTGAGGTACGCGGTGCAGTTCGTCGGATCGGGCAGCAGATAGCCGTTGGGCTTGTCGCCGCACACCCAGCAGGTGGCCTCGGTGTCGGGCACGCAGGCGCCCTCGCAGCTGCTGAATATGTTGCCCTGGCCGCAGGTGCCCTCGACCAGCTGGCCGCCCTGGCAGATCACGTACATATCGCACTGGGTCTCGTGCGGCGCCATGCTGCCCTCGGTCATGTTGTTGGGACAGGCGCAGGTGTCGTCGTCGGCGGCGCGGCGACTGCGCTGCGGCGGCAGCAGCAGCCTGTTCTCGGGACACTGGCCGCTGTCGTCGCGGCGGCAGATGCCGACGCCGGCGTCGAAGTAGAAGCCGCCGCTGCAGGCCTCCTTCTTCCAGTTGCCGCTGATGCAGGCGAAGTAGCTCCAGCAGTTGTCCGCAGCGACGGCGGCGTCGATCTCCTTGCACGCGCCGCCGGCCAGCACCACGCCCCCGTCGGGCTGGCTGGGGTCCAGCGCGATGCTGCTGGTGTTGGTGCTGGGATCGGGGAAGCGCTGTCCAAGTTGGACTGCGGACACTCGTTGTCCGCATCGGGCACGCACGTCAGCAGCACGGCATCGAAGTAGGAGCCGCTGGCGCAGATCCTGGACGACCAGGAGCCATCCTCGCACGCATAGTACTGATTGCAGTTCGCCGCATCGTCCGCCAGCTGGCCGTCGACGCAGTCGTCGGCGGAGCTGTCCGTGCAGCAGTTGCTCGTGTCCGGCACGCAAACCCTGAGCGTCTCGTCAAAGTAGTTGCCGCGCTGGCAGTCGCCGAGCTCCAGTTGGCCGTTGAAGCACGTGAAGTACTGGCGACAGTTGGCCGGATTGACAACCAGATCGCCCTGCTTGGAGCCGTCGGGGCAGTCGCAGTCGGCGCCAGGCGGCGCCACCGTCGTCGTCGTCGTCGTGCAGTCCTCGCCGTCGGCACACGTGCCGGGTATGCAGTGCAGTCCGGCGATGTCGAAGTAGCTGCCCACCGGACAGTACTGCCGGGTGGCCGCCTGCTCGTAGCAGATGTAGAAGATGGTGCAGTTGCTCGCATCGGCCACGGCCGCACCATCCGGCTTGCCAATGCAGAAGTTCTCCCAGCAGTGGGCGTTGTCCTCGTCGATGACGCAGGCCTCGAGGTCCGTGTCGAAGTAGCTGCCGCTGGCGCAGGTCTGCAGCGTGGCCTGCTTCTCCTGGCAGACGATGTAGCTGAGGCAGGAGCTGCTGCTGGCCAGGTGGACGCTGTTGGCCTGGTCGATGCACTGGTTCTGCCAGCAGGCGGCGTCGGCGTCGACGACGCAGGCCGCGATCGAGATGTTGAAGTAGCTGCCCAGATCACAGTTTTGGGGATACGCCTGCTGCTCGTTGCAGATGTAGAACTCGCTGCAGTAGCCGGTCTTGGCCAGATAGGCGCCGTTCACCTCGCTGGAGCAGACATTCGTGACCTGCGCGAAAGGAGTTGCATATTGAGCCCAAGGGGAATACCGACGGATTCGGCGCAACTTACCGCCGAGAGGGGCGCGGCCAGGCTCAGTTTGCAGAGGCCACGTCCTGCAGTGGAGCACTTGCCGGTCTTGGGATTGTACTCCTTGCCGCTGGGACAGCTGAGCGCGCGGACCGTGTTCTTTGCGGAGCAGCGGTAATAGCTGGCGCAGTTGCTCGGATTTGGCCAGTGTGGCGACAGGCCACGCAGCTTGCGGTAGACGCACTCGGGATCGGCGGCGCCGACTAGGGTTGCCACTGCGGTCAGTGTAACCACAGCAAGCAGAGTAACTGTAAGTGATGAAGAAATATCGAACGTTCTCATTAGTCAAGTCGGCCATGGCCGGAGAGACCCCTCCTCCCCCTGTATCTAGGGGATGGGGGATGTCCTTTGCTGACCTTTCATTGCTGCGCTAATAACTAATATTCCACGGCTGTTGCTATGATGGTACTCCGCACAATTACCAAAATTTCGCAGCCTTTATATACACACAGGTAAGGCGATCTCGGTTGACATTGCTGTGCGCTTATCAGCAGCGGGCGATCAATGCTTATCAGCGTTGTAGTTCGTGTTCAACACACGCCCATCAAGTATTTTTAATTGAGTTCGAGACTTTGGCATCAATTCCGGGAAGACAACAGATCTATGCGAGCTGGCTCTTGTTAGCCACTCCCCACATGTCAAAGCGCAGCACCTAATTGCTCATGAATGGAAACACGGAATGCCAATACTACGGCTACCAAAATATGCAAACAACAACAAAAAGAAAGACTCTTTGATCTCAGATTTAGATAACTTTGCACTTGTGCACGGTTTATTCGGATTAGCCTAGGCACAGACTGTGTCGCAAGTGAGGACCTTTGAGTTCCAGTACAGATTCGATGGACACGTCTTGATGAAGCCCTGATTGCCATCGCAGTGGATGAACTTGTGGCAGTCGTACGGATGTGGCAGGTACTCCATGCCGGGATAGTTCCTGCACATGGTGTTGGGGTCGACGTAGGGCTCCGTTGTGGATGGTGTTGGCACTGTAGTTACCGTTGTCATTGATTGGGTTGATGTTAACGGGGCTGTTGTTGCTGGTGTGGGTGTTGTTGTTGATATTGGTAACCCTGTTGGATTTGGTGTCGTTGTTGATATTGGTGATCCTGTTGATATTGGTAGCCCTGTTGATGTTGATGACCCTGGTGATGGTGGTGTTCCTGTTGATGTTGGTGTCGTTGTTGATATTGGTAACCCTGTTGGATTTGGTGTCGTTCTTGATATTGGTGACTCTGTTGATATTGGTGACTCTGTTGATATTGGTGATCCTGTTGATGTTGGTGATCCTGTTGATGTTGGTGACCCTGTTGATGTTGGTGATCCTGTTGTTATTGGTACCCCTGTTGATGTTGGTGACCCTGTTGATGGTGATGTCGTTGTTGATGTTGACGCTTCCCCTGGTGTTGGCCTCGACTCCTCGGTGGTTATCCAAGCTGTTGTTGTCTGTGGCGACCCTGTTGGCAATCCGTTTGTCGTAGTGCCCGTGGGGTCCTCAGTGGGCAGGTTACTCGTTGGAGACGCTGTTGAAGTGCTCGTCGGCGCAGTTGATGCGCTGGTGGTCGGTGTCGATGTCGATGGGCTGGAGGTCGACTGCGTGGTGGACTGTGTTGTTGTTGCCACAGTGGGTGGACTGGGCTTGACACATGTGCCCGCATTGAGTGCTCTTATCAGCAGAAGCAACTGCAATGATATAAATATCCATGCGGCCACTAAAATAAGTAAAAATTTCCCTTGATGTAGTGCCGAGGCTGAGGTAAGTTAGGAAACTTAGCGTCTTACAAAACTCACATTTCATTCTGTTTTGCGATCAAGTATTTAGCAGTACTAAAGCAACTGCAGGCCTTTCTGTTTATATTTATATCATTGACAAATGCATCTATTGGCACCTTATCGATATCCAATTAGCATATAACATGCGAATAATTCACTTATCTTATCTCATTATGGACATAATTTGCATTTAGTTACACATTTCAATCAAATTGACATCGCTTTTCACTAGAATCGACTGAAGTGAGTCAACAACATGTCAAAATCCTTCAACACTTGTTGACAGTTCATTTACTACTATCTCAATATCTTTCTATGGTATAGTCGATATCTCAGTAATATTCCCCATTTTAAATAACGAAATAAAATTGTAATCATAATTTACATAACATTTATTTTTATCAATTCCAACAAAAGGCAGTCAACAATTCTGTCATTTTTATGCCTGCATTATTAATATGCATTTTTGGTACAATAAATGTAAAATTTGACATGAACATTGTACAATATTAGGATTTTAAGATGTTAATCTAAAAGCCATGTGCAAAGAGTTTAATCCTCATGAAAATCGGTCCACTTTTGACAAAATTAATTATAAAAGTATATAATGTTCACTGATATCTATATGTCAATGTATTGGTATTACGGTATTGGCTTGCAAACAATACATTGTTCATACATTTTTTTAACAGTGCCTAAATGTATGCAAAATAATTGAAAGTTAATTGGCAGCACTTTTTACATTTGAGAATAGTATTTTTTAAGCGTATTGTAGAAAGCATTTCAGCTTTTGTTTTAATTGCTATGAAATTAATTTTACAAAGTTTATTTTTATTTTCGCTTACATTATTATTTACGTCTGTTTTAAGTCTAACATTGTTTTTATTAAACTTCATTTTATAAATTTTGTTATGTAAATATAAAAATGTATATGTATAAATTTCAGATTCAGTTGATAGACCACTATTTCAGATTAAGCCAATTTTTATTGTTGGAGCAAAACACAAACTCTTCCAGACCTGGCCCTCATTCATCGGGATCTGTATTCCACTAGGGATATATTTCTACCAGTCGAGTTGAATTACAGTTAATGATTTATCTAAAACCCGATAATCCCATACATCTATCTATTCAACTACCACTAATAAGGTGCATTTAGTGGAAATCAGTTCATTATGCTTTCTGTCAGATAACGATAAAAGTCGACACAGCAGCCAAGTAGATAAGGTGCAACTAAAAACAACAACAACAAAAATATACAACAACCTTGGCCTTGACATCGGTGTGAAATAAGTCAGAAAAAAGCAAAACGCTAAGTCAAAAAATATTTATAAATTGTTTCTACTTTTATACCCTTACAGAGATTAATTTTGTATATAAAATGAATATAAATTTCGGAAGATGCCTCAAACCAAAGCTCTTTTATTTAATAAACTAGCTTCTTGGTCTTAATGTCTTTGCACTGTATCCAAGAATAAGTGATCAATAATACCTATAAATCATATGTTCGCAAGTGTATTTACTTTTCGCCACCTTCTTTTAACGCTTTATTATTATTAACCGAGTTTAAAAAGAATGCAATCAAAGGGATGGGAAGCACCAAATGCGAAGCAGTTATCAGTAAAAAAAACACAGCTCACACTTATAACACTTAAGATATGCCTTTAACATATTATGGCAGGGCAATTATGAATGTTACAGGCACAGCCAGCGTAATTAAAATGTGATTCCGCTTCTGATTTTTGGCTGAAATCGTATAAAAGTCTGCGGGGCTAATTCTGGAAAGGCAGACAAAATTATTCGTGGACGAAAGCAATATGAAAGCTTATAGTAAGTGTATTTGAGCTAAATATATATAAATAATATAAAATAATAAAAGTATTCCATTTGTAGTGCTAGCACTCGTGGGCTTGACGGTTGCCTTTGGAAGCAGAGCTCAGAGTCTGAAAGACGTAAGCGAGTTCATTGATCTCTTGAGCGATAAACATCTCGATTATTTATTTATTTATTATTATTTGCAGCAATGCAAGGGAGTTCAGTTCGATTTGCTTCCCTATCCAGATCAGACGGACAAGTTCATTGTGTGCGCCTACGGGGTGCCCGAAGTACGCAGCTGTGAGACCAGCTTCTGTTTCGATCCCCTCCTAAAGTCCTGCAGCGCGTCTGCCTGCAACCCGACAAGTCCAACCGACGTCCAAACGGCAGCCGCATTTTGCCGGACCTTGGATCCGTCGGTGCGAATACCGTCGTTGGACTGCGCCCACTTCTGGATCTGTCTGGGCGCAATCGAGCCCGTCTATGTGGCCTGCCCCCGGGCGAACACTTCTCGCGCTCCGAACAGGAGTGCGTTTCGCCGGCGCTGGCCAAGTGCACCACTCCGGAGAAGCTGTGCGTCCCCAGCACGAATACCTATGCCGCTGAGAGCTGCGGCGAGTTCTACGGATGCGCCAACAATCAGCTGGTGAAGCGCAGCTGTCCGTATGGTTACGCCTACAGCGTCCAGAGCGCGGCGTGCGTGAAGGACGTGGGCCACAGCTGTGCCACGGACGCCAAGCCGGACTGCCAGGACCCCGGCAATGCCAACGCCTACTTCGCGCACAGCGACTGCTCCAAGTTCTACGTTTGCATTCAGACCCAAGTCCACGAGGGCAAGTGCGCCGACGGCTACGGATTCGACAGCCGGAGCTCCAACTGCCGGCAGGGCATCTGTTGAACCAGATCTCCGGCTTGAATAGCAGCTCAATAAAACTTCAGCATTAAAAACTCAAACTTTCAATCATTTTTTGCTCGCTCTCGATGTAAATGGGGTTCGATTTTGGTTCGATTTTAACTATTTATCAATTTCTACCAAAAGATTACTGATGAGACTGCACAACAAATTTTTTGCTCTCGCCTACTTTGGGCGTGGCAAATCGATAAAAATCCATAAATTTTGGCGGCGAATTAAACGCAAAAATTCACATCTCCCACAATTTTCGAGCCAGAGTCGCCAAATTGGGGAGGTTGTTCTCTGAAGACCTCCTCTAAAAATGAAGCCAAACAATTTCGGCCACGCACAAGTTACAAAAGTTTGTTACAAATTTGCTTTAAGCTGTAATTGTATTCATGAACATTTCTTGAAAATAATGTTGATTGAAATTCCCGAGTTCACGTTACACGCATTTTTTATCGCAGGTGAGCAACTTGGAGTTCCAGTAGAGGAAGGGAGGACAAGCCATCACGAAGGGCTGATAATCGCACTGAATGAAACGAGTGCAGTCACCGGGATAGGGTATGAAAACGCCGGTCTGCGCAGCGCACAGCGCAGCCAGATCATTCTGACTGCCAGGCGGTTTGTTGACGGGTGCACTAATTGGACAGTCGTTGATCCTGTTGGTATCGCATCGCTGCAATTGGGCGTTCCAGTAGGCATTGGCTGGACAGTGCAGGACTCGCCTCTCGTAGAAGCGACTGCAGTCCCCGGGGTAGGGCATATGCGTTATGGCGCCAAATTCGCCGCTCAGAGCTGCTTGCGGTGCGGCAAAGCTATTCAAGACAGACAGCCCGATCAAAATCCAAATTTGAAATTGCACTATCAAAGGAAAAATAATTATAAAAAACTGCTTTTATATTTAAGATACTTTCAGTTAACTCACTTTTGACTCAGGCGAAAAATGCAAGCATCGCAAGGCTGTTGCACGTCTTTATATAGAGTGGCGACGAGCTCTTAACGGTGTCTGTGTCATCGACCGCACTTCACATGCCACTCGAAGTCAATAGCGATATCGAAAGAAAACATAGATGTATGGGATTATGTCTAGGCATGCACTTTATGCATATATCCATAACTTATATCGAACTGTTAAGTAGCTGGGAATTCACTTAATATGAATATAAATAAAGCAATCAAAACATATATTTGGTCAGCACTTGACTGGGGAATTCCTTCATATTTTAATCTTCGCCAATAATAATTCTAAGCTGGCGATAAAACTGATAAGACACCATATAAAAGGGCGCTGTAAAATTGTAAGAGCATTGAGTACCTTCTCTTGCTTCTGCTGATCCAATCGAAGGCAAGTGGCCATTAATCAAAACCAGGAAAGTCAGCTAAGCAATAATTGCCTCTACAGCGATGAAGTTTACGGTCCTCATTTGCCTGGTGGTGGCTGCCACTGCAGCTTCTAGCTATAGGGATGGTATTAATGGATCGGTAAGTCGAGGAGGTTGAAAGAGTGCCTGCATAACAGTATCTTACCCACACACACACAGCCCGTACTGAACGAACCGGCTGTCCGGCTCAGCAAGTGTCCGAGCTTTGACGATCCCAACCATGTCGTGATGCTGGCCTATCCCAACGACTGCCGCAAGTACTACAGCTGCTTGAATGGCCTCGGCTACGCGCATCAGTGTCCCGACAACTATTACTGGAGCCAGCTGACCTATCGCTGCGACTACAAGCAGTACTCCAGCTGCGACAACAAGGACCAACCAGAGGAGCCCCAGACCGTTAGCTACAGCGCCTTTCCGGGGGATTGCGGTCGCTACTACGAGACGCGTGTATTGCGCTGTCCGAGCAACTACCAATGGAACGCACGGTATCAGCGCTGCGACCTGCCCCAGATAGCGGGCTGTGAGGCATACCCCGTCACCTTGCCACCGAATTATCCACAGACCCCGTATGCGCCAACGGCTGCAACTCCGCCGCCTGTGCCCCAGCTAACAATGCAGCCGGAGTACAGCTCACCGCAGACCCGGAACACCTGTGCAAAAATGCCGCCCAAATGTCCTATCTGCCATATCCCGGAGACTGTCAAAAGTTCATCTCGTGCGGCCCGACGCCCACTGTGCTCACCTGTGCCGTTGGTTTGTTCTGGGACCGCAATGTCCAGAGTTGTGGCTCATCCTGCCAACCGTAGGCACCCCAACCAAAGCGACGACTTCAATTTCACCTCTGACAAGAATGGACAATAGTTTCTAAAGTAAATAGTTATTAAATCCTAATCAAAATCATGTCAAGCAGCATACAGCAGAGTAATAAATGTTTAACAAATCAGCTCAATTCCTGACCAATTGTTTCAATGGCAGCCAGTTTAGTATATATTTTAAACAATTCAAGTTTAATTATTTCTTGGCAGCTTAAATACATGCTGATTGCCTGCAATATAATATATTCATATAACGAATACTATGCCATCATAATCCCTTTCAGACATCTCTTCACATCTCTCAATATAAACAATTGCGAACGTTGCAGTCGGATAAAATAACAGAAATTACTTATTATTTGTTTTTTTTTTGTAATAATATCGGTTTCGATTTTTTGAGAATGTTATTCGAAAAGCATCTGCCAAACTTGGTGACTCTAGTAATCTGTCCCCAATAGCTTTTAATCTGATGGAGTTATACAGATTAAATCGAGTTGCCACGCCCGTCAAAAAGTCTTAATACTTTATCTGTGAACGACTATAAAAATCGTGGCTTCCTCAATGCTTTACACATTTCCTATCCAGATTAAAGAGTCTTGAGTACATTTTGTAATTTATGTCCTTCAGTTCTTCTTAAGAATATTTTTATTAATATTACTAAAATGGCTTTTCATAAAATTACAGCATAAAAAACTAAATGCCTCTGTGTCTAACTCAATATTCTCAAAGTTTTCCAGTGTTATATAACAACCAGAAAAGTTTTCAGCGCTTGCCACAGGGAGCGAGTTATGCTCTGCTGTGGCCCACAATTGGCGAGCTGGGCCTCCATGCAGCGCAGGTCTATCGGACTAAACTCCTCCTCATCTGGACAGGCGTAGCCCACCGCTATCGGCTCCCGGCACACTATATATTTTGTGCAATTTTGGGGATAGGGAACTAGGGAGCCGTCAAGTTTGCCGTTGCACAAGTCGTTGGGCGGCAGCTCAGTGGTTGAGGTCAAAGGTGCCGTCGTTGTGGCTGTGAACGAGCAGTTGGCGTACCAGGGGGCCATGCAGCGCCGCAATTGGGCACTAAACTCCTGACCCTCGACACAACTGTACACCACAGGATCGGGCCTCGAGCACCGAATGAACTTGGTACAGTCATTGGGATACGGCACTAGTTCGCTTTCCCCGGCGCCCGCGCAAGGATCAGGCGAAGCTGTTGTCGCTGGAGTGGCTACGGTCGTTAGTTCGGTGCTAGTCGTACTCAACACAGTTGTGGCCGTGGTAGTGGAATCGGCCCGACAGGCGTCCGGCGACACATTGGCGCCGCACTCGCCGCTGACGGGATCGTAGAAGTCGCCGCTTTGACACACGCCCATCATGTAGACATCGTCGCTGATGCACAGCAGGTACCATTGACAGTTCTCGGGGTACGGCCGTGTGCCGCCTGCGCCGTTCACGCAGCTGCCGGGAGCGGGCGTCGGCGGCGGTGGCAACTCTGCACTGCCCGCTGACTCGCAGCCGCTGCGCTCCCACTCCACACACTGCTGCAGTGCCTCGCTGAAGTAGTACCCGGGTGTGCAGTAGAACGCAATGGGCACTGGCTCGACGCACAACACATATTTACTGCAGTTATCCGGGTAACTCGCATAACGGCCGTCGAGCAGCCCCGAGCAGATCTCCCAGCCCGGCCGATCTGTGGTCGTGACTGGAGTAGTCGTCGCTGTCGGCGTTGTTCCCCCGTTGCTCTCCTGGCACGCCGTCGGCGACACCGTCTGGCCGCAATCGCCCGTGGCCGGATCGTACCACGCATTGAAGATGCAGTTGGCAATGGCCGCCTGCCCGTTGCCCAGGCACACTATGTACTGCGCACAGTTGGTGACCAGGGGATACGAGACGCCCAGTTCCTGGCCTGCACAGAGCTCGTCCGGGCTCAAAGTAGGGCTGGCTGTGGTGCTGGTGGCTTCCACTTCGCGACACGCCGTCGGCGGCACATTAGGTCCACAATTCCCCGTCTTGGGGTCGTACCAGGCATTTACGGGACATTTCGCCTTGACGGACTGATCATCACCCAGGCAGAGAATATACTGTTGGCAGTCCGCGACAAGCGGAAATGATGTGCCCAGTGCCTGGTCCTGGCATTCGTTGAGTCCTTCGCTCGTTGCTGTCGGCCGGTCCGTCGTTGTAGTGTCATAGCACCCAACCACGTCCGGATCGTCGCAGACGAGTAGGTTGGAATTGAAAACATAATGCTCGGGACATGTTTGGAGCACAGCTTGCTGATTGATGCACAGGATAAACTCATCGCAGTTACCAGGAGAGGGCAGCACACTGCCATCGGCCCTACCCGAGCACTCGTCCGATGCGCTACACTTGACCGCTTCGGGAGTATCGCATATCTGCAGTGCCTTGTTGAAGAGCTTGCCCGCAGAGCAGTACCTCAGCTCTGCGCCCGAATCGCTGCACGAAATATAGGCAGCACAGTTATCTGGGTATTCGTAGTACCCAGTCGGTAAGTGTTCACAATAGGCCGCATCGAGCGTGGGGCTAACTTTCGACTGCATGTTGACTTTGGGGCTTCCAGCGAAAATTGTTCGAGCAGCAGCTAGCAGCAGCAATAACTCCATGAGCCCTTTCCATTCGGTAGCTATGAGATAAGAACAGAATTTGCATATCAGAAATAATCAAGTAAGAGTACTCTATTCGACCCACTGGATCTGTGGAACTGCCTTATGTTCCAATGCATACAGGAAAACAAACCAATATATGTGAAATATTAAAATGCTTGATTGCATATCGATGTTCATCGATTGCACTAGTTATCAGTGTTATCGTTTACTTTCCCGATATTAGGAATACTTAAAGAAAAGTACCCAACTTCCTTCTATATATGTATATATACGCAAAAATACACCCAGATGTAAAATATTGGAAACATCGGCTAAGTATCGATATTTATCGGTTAACAGGCATTCCAAAGGCGAGGTCGAGTGACAGTTCGCACTGATATACCTATATGCACGAAACACGAAAATAAATATAATAGATGTGTGTACATATTGTAGATTGCCATTTATTTGGCACTTGCATCATTTATTTTACAATTTACATTCATATTTAGCTTTTCGTTTCAGTTATATTCCCTTGTTATCGTGTGAGCCTGCGCCTGCAATCCGTCGATCTATTTCTGAACACATCCCGTGTTCTCCGGCAGATCGCAGATGCCCTTCTGGCCATTGAAGTATCTGTCGCCGCAGCTGACCTTCAGCGCCTTTTGGTGGCGGCAGATGAAGTAGTCGTTACAGCGCTTCGGGGAGGCCAAGAGGAACCCGTCGGGCTTGCCAATGCATATGATTTGAATCTGGTCATCGCCAGCCGCCAATCCCTTCGTGAGCTGAGCCACCTCCTTGAGTGGGCGGAAGTTGGGTCGGGCGCGAACAGGCTGCTTGGCGGCGATGGCCTTGCTTGCCGAGCCCCCTGGGCACACTGTTGTTGTACTGCAGGTGGTTGTTGTTGTGGTTGTTGTACTGCATGTAGTGGTGGTTGTTGTTGTGGTTTTGGTTGTGGTTGTAGTCGTTGTTGTCGTGCTGCACGTTGTTGTGGTTGTCGTGGTGGTTTTGGTTGTTGTCGTGGTTGTTGTTGTAGTTGTTGGGCTACATGTAGTTGTAGTTGTCGTCGTGGTTGTGGTTGTAGTTGTGGTTGTTGTCGTACTGCATGTGGTTGTGGTTGTCGTAGTCGTTGTTGTTGTTGTTGTGGTTGTTGTTGTTGTTGTCGGGCTACATGTAGTTGTGGTTGTCGTCGTGGTTGTGGTTGTAGTTGTGGTAGTTGTTGTTGTGGTTGTTGTCGTACTGCATGTGGTTGTGGTTGTCGTAGTCGTTGTAGTTGTGGTTGTTGTTGTTGTTGTCGGGCTACATGTAGTTGTGGTAGTAGTCGTAGTTGTGGTTGTAGTTGTGGTAGTTGTAGTTGTGGTTGTTGTAGTTGTGGTTGTTGTCGTACTGCATGTGGTTGTGGTTGTCGTTGTAGTTGTGGTTGTTGTTGTGGTTGTTGTTGTTGTTGTCGGGCTACATGTAGTTGTGGTTGTTGTCGTCGTAGTCGTAGTTGTGGTTGTCGTGGTGGTTGTAGTTGTTGTTGTTGTTGTAGTCGTTGTTGTAGTTGTTGTCGTGGTGGTTGTAGTTGTTGTTGTTGTCGGACTACATGTAGTTGTGGTTGTTGTCGTCGTAGTCGTAGTCGTAGTTGTCGTTGTGGTTGTTGTTGTGGTTGTGGTTGTAGTTGTTGTTGTGGTTGTTGTGGTTGTTGTTGTAGTTGTCGGGCTACATGTAGTTGTAGTTGTCGTGGTCGTGGTTGTTGTCGTCGTAGTCGTAGTTGTGGTTGTGGTTGTTGTGGTTGTAGTTGTTGTTGTCGTCGTAGTCGTAGTTGTGGTTGTGGTTGTTGTTGTGGTTGTTGTTGTGGTTGTTGTAGTTGTTGTTGTAGTTGTCGGGCTGCATGTAGTTGTAGTTGTCGTGGTCGTGGTTGTTGTCGTCGTAGTTGTGGTTGTGGTTGTTGTAGTTGTTGTTGTCGTCGTAGTCGTACTTGTGGTTGTTGTTGTGGTTGTGGTTGTTGTTGTGGTTGTAGTCGTTGTTGTGGTTGTTGTTGTGGTTGTTGTAGTTGTTGTTGTAGTTGTCGGGCTACATGTAGTTGTAGTTGTCGTGGTCGTGGTTGTTGTCGTCGTAGTCGTAGGTGTGGTTGTGGTTGTTGTGGTGGTAGTTGTTGTTGTCGTCGTAGTCGTAGTTGTGGTTGTTGTTGTGGTTGTCGTCGTAGTCGTAGTTGTTGTTGTTGTTGTGGTTGTTGTGGTTGTTGTTGTAGTTGTCGGGCTACATGTAGTTGTAGTTGTCGTGGTCGTGGTTGTTGTCGTCGTAGTTGTGGTTGTGGTTGTGGTTGTTGTAGTTGTTGTTGTCGTCGTAGTCGTACTTGTGGTTGTTGTTGTGGTTGTTGTTGTGGTTGTGGTTGTTGTTGTGGTTGTAGTCGTTGTTGTGGTTGTTGTTGTGGTTGTTGTAGTTGTCGGGCTACATGTAGTTGTAGTTGTCGTGGTCGTGGTTGTTGTCGTCGTAGTTGTGGTTGTGGTTGTTGTGGTTGTGGTCGTAGTTGTTGTAGTTGTGGTCGTTGTGGTTGTTGTAGTTGTAGTTGTCGTGGTTGTTGTCGTCGTAGTCGTAGTTGTGGATGTTGTTGTGGTCGTAGTTGTTGTTGTAGTTGTGGTCGTTGTGGTTGTTGTAGTTGTTGTGGTTGTAGTCGTGGTTGTTGTTGTAGTTGTTGTTGTTGTGGTTGTTGTTGTAGTTGTTGGGCTACATGTAGTTGTAGTTGTCGTGGTTGTTGTCGTCGTAGTCGTAGTTGTTGTTGTGGTTGTAGTTGTGGTTGTGGTTGTAGTTGTTGTGGTTGTAGTCGTTGTTGTTGATGTTGTTGTTGTGGTTGTTGTTGTAGTTGTTGTTGTTGTGGTTGTTGTTGTAGTTGTTGGGCTACATGTAGTTGTAGTTGTCGTGGTTGTTGTCGTCGTAGTCGTAGTTGTGGTTGTTGTTGTGGTTGTAGTTGTCGTCGTAGTCGTAGTTGTGGTTGTAGTCGTAGTTGTGGTTGTTGTAGTTGTTGTTGTCGTCGTAGTCGTACTTGTGGTCGTTGTTGTGGTTGTGGTTGTTGTTGTGGTTGTAGTCGTTGTTGTGGTTGTTGTTGTGGTTGTTGTAGTTGTCGGGCTACATGTAGTTGTAGTTGTCGTGGTCGTAGTTGTAGTTGTTGTTGTTGTTGTTGTTGTTGTTGTTGTGGTTGGTGTTGTCGTGACATCGTTTTCGGTACATGGAGGAGTTGTTGTGGGGTTAACAACGTCGGTGCACGGCGGGCGAGTTGTAACACTGGGCGGAGTTGTTGTTTGGCAAGGACTTTCCGTGTCTCTTGCGTTAGCTGCTAGAGGTTGTTTGTCAGCGGTTTCAATGCAACCTGGATTGTAGGAAACGCATATCCTTGCGTTAGCGTTATAGAACTTGGGGCATGTGTACTCCCTTGATTCTCCGTTTTGACACTCGATGAATTTGGAACAGCTGCCTGGCACAAGAGCCCGCACACCATTGGCTTTTCCTTGACAGAATTGCTGGCCATATTGCCGGTTATCCAAGCTGGCACCGAGAATGCTGCTAACAGATACTGCTATAAGCAGTAAAGTTAAAGCTGCAAAATGGCAAAAGGGTTAGGTCAACGTTTCTGGTACTCTGCATTCCGGCCGTTTTACCATATAAGTTACGCATGGCTGCTGTTTGTGGTTGACGTTTTAAACTTCAATTTTAAAGCTTTCTGCAGGCTAGGCAGTACTGAAAGAAATGCTGGCGCCCAGTACTTTTATATACATGTTGCAACAATAACCAATATGCCAAAAATAGTATTTTTCGTATGGCCGCCTCATTAGCAAAGTAGGTTCCAGCCTCGATCCTTATCATATATTGATATCGAGATCTTTATCGCATTTTGTGCAACCACAGCAGGTCCATTTGTTTCTTTGGATTTTATATACCCTGTGCTTTAATATTAAAAGAGCTTCCGATCTTACACCAATATGAAGTGTTTTCGCTAAATAAAAATTATTCGCAAATAATAATCCAGAAAATTTGTTGCCCACAAGTTGATTTTGAGGACTCTCGGAGGTAATATTAATTGTTGGATATATATCGTTCTTGTTGCTGGGGTCTGTACGAGTGAAAGTATAAGGTATCTGCAAGTCGAGCGTCTCGACTTACTTGTTTTATTTATATCAAAGCATTTAATTATGATTATGAATGGCACGCATCTCAAGGCATTCGGCAATGTTTCGCAGGTGTTTTCATCACCACAATTATGGACTCAAAATAGAAATGCATTGGCCCATTAGATAGTTAAGGTTCTAATTGGCCACAATTTGTTTGATTAATTATATTTGAAGGCGCGAAAGACACGTGCAGATAAGCAATTTCACAATTGTTTTAGCACTTTATATCGTATACATATCCGATTTAATAATATATTATATACGTAATGTTGTTGTTTCCTAAAAAGTCTGACGATACCAGCGCTTGCGGTTTAATATATATTGATTTTTAAGGTTGGACGTAAAGAATGTAAACGCTAGTTTATAAATAATATATTTGTTTTTACCACTTTTTTATGTTCTATTATTATGAATTACGGAGTTACAATAACGACGATATAAATAGTAAGATGAATAACGCCGATCAACGAAATTGATTTGCTTGATTTCCGTATAATTAAGAAAAACAACAATTTTATATTGTCTCTGGTTATTAAAATAGTTTACCTTTCATTTTATTATTTATTTGCGTTCACTGCTATAATTTTTCTTGTCTCTTTTACAATAAGTTTAATAATTCTCATATGTTGGCATCCAACAATTTATATATATTTTATTTGAAATAAAAGAATACGTTTCTTTTTTTGAGTGATTCTATTTTAAAATTGTTTTTTATATTGTTTAATAGTCGACAGCTAATTGTACACTAAAGTGAATAATGACAATTGAAAAGATATTTTGGCAATAAATTTACGGTGGGTAAACTTAGGAAACTGACAGATAGCCGTTAATCATATCAGTATTCCTGCCACTTTATTGATAATAAATACGCACGGATAAGATTTTCGCGGAATTCCATTCGAATTCGTATTATTAATCAATAGCTAGATTTTGGTCAAGGAAAAGACTGAATTGAGGCATATATTTGTTTATTATAATTTTATCTGGCTTTACGTCGAGTCTACAAAGACAAATAAGTTTTTAATTAGCTGCGGCATGTAGAAGTTAACCTTGAAATTTATAAATAAAGTCCTGAGTAAGCACTTGGAGCTATGCCTGCTTTTTCAGCCAATTAGCCTTTCCGGCAAACTGTTCGATTTATATACTCACGAAGTCGATGTAAAAGAAAAGAAAAGGTGTCTTACTTGTTTTTTGAAGGGCATCCACCGAAGGAGTCGAAAACATTAAATTTGTAAATTCAACTAACAAATATTATTCGATTTTCTAGCACCCCATATAGGCGCTCATAAACTCATTGCATATTTATGCCCGTTAATGGGTTTTTGAATGCAAGTTAAATTGTATACTTTTAGGTGTTCCCAAAATACTTCCAGAGTCGCGCCTTGTGATATACAATTTTTTTTTGTGTGCAGCTAATCGAAAAGCATCAAATAGAGATCATTGAACTGTTTGATCAAAGGTAAACCGACAAAATTGAGCTTCTAAAACAACTATATAAACTAGAAAAGATATATTTATGCATATACGGCGAATACGAATATACATCTGTAACACTTTGTACAAAGGTTGGGGAACTTCCATATCTTGATGGTACTTGTAGCACAGGCAGATGCTATCAGTTCACTGTAAAAATGATTGGCATGAAAGTTTGTCACATGCAAGTTGCCGAAAATATTATCGCTCCGCACAATTTACATATTGGCACTACATTCATTCATTCATTTGGCCCAACGATTCAGTCTATAAAATACATGTAGGTATGGCGCGAAGATACAGTTTGTATCTGAAATTGGTGGTAACCGGAGAGATGAAGTATCTTGTAGCACTCTGGATAATTCTGATTCTAAATCAGACAGCTGTCGGCCAGTTCAAGGTTAAATATGACGCAATCGTGCTTTACGGACACATTTATATTCATATATATATTCGTATATTTCAAAGGATGGTTTTATGTTCAAAACAACCATCTGTGAGGGCAAAAACGGCGGCCTCTTGCCCATCTTCGGAAGATGTCAGGGATACTATATCTGCAATGAGGGCAAAGCCGTAGTTGGCTCCTGCGATAAGGGCAGTCTCTTCAATCCCCTGACCCTGCATTGCGACGATGCGGACAATGTCATCTGTCCGTACGAGAATTCTGAGGGCGATGAGGACGCCGACATGGATACTTCCGATAGCGATCAATTGGACTCCGACAGCGATGAGATCGAAGAACCTGCAACAACAACAACAGCAAAAGCAACAACAACAACAACAACAACTCGACCCATTGTTATTAAAAAGCCGCCAAAGCCAACGCACAACCCGAATAAGGACTACTTCAATGCCCTATGCTTGGGCAAGAAAAACGGAGTCACCCTGCCCAAAGCGGGCTCCTGCACGGAGTACTATATGTGCAAATCGAAAATGCCCCACCTGCGCAGCTGCCCCGGCCGCCAGCACTTTAGCCCGACCCGGAAAATGTGCATGAGAGCATCGGATGCCAAGTGCCAGGTGCAGGACCTGGAGCCGGAGGAGCCCAAGGCCATGCCCGCCGTAACCGCTGGCTTTTGCACCGACGAACTGCAAGATGCCCTTGTGCCCCATCGCAGCGACTGTGGCAAGTTCTTGCTGTGCAGCAACATGATGTTCCTAGTGATGGACTGTCCCTCGGGCCTGCACTTTAATGCCAATGCGAAACGGTGCGACTATCCGAAAATCGCGGAGTGCGAGGCACCCGCGAAGCCGACCAAGGAAAAGAAGAAGAAACTGTCAAATAAGAGAAAGCCCAAAGCAAACTCTCTGTAAATATGCAATTATACGTGCAAAGCAATTTGAATAGCTGCGGCTTCTTAGTCCCGTTTTGTTTTTATAGCGTTATTCAGCGCACAGTTTTATTTTATTTGATGCTAGCATTATAATGTATTAACAAGAGGCTATGATCCTTATCGATTTTAAACTAAACTCCCTATGTTTTGAATATTGTGTCCAAGTCGAAAACATATTAAGACCATGTCTATAATATGCCTGTCAAATTAGTGCACTCGGAGGCAGCTAACCAATTTGTTGTGCAATCTTTAGAGGAGGCTATCGCCGAAAATTTTATGTATATATCTATTAAAAATATATTGATTAAATTGATTCGCCACGCCCCGAGTGGGCGTAGCCAAAAAATATTTATGCGATCTCTAGTGGAGGTCATCAGTTATCTATGTGCAAAGTTTGATGAACTTAGCTTTAAAACTGAGAGAGATATATGTATTAAATCGAATTGCCACGCCCCCAGGGTTATTTGTATACCCTAAACCAGCGATCTCAGAAACTACAAAAGCTATAGACATAAACTTTTCAACTGCAGATTCTTCCAAGCCGAGCGCAGAACAAGTTTATAATTTTTTTCGATAATTTGCCCCGTTTTATTAATATCGATAAATATCGATTATTAGGCTAGGTATTCTCACCACATCTCGGAGACTCTAAGAGATGTAGCCACCAAATTTAGTTTATTATTTTCTCGTAATGCAGACGAAGATCAGCAACATTTGCACGATTTTGGATCCTCCTGTAACTCGCCATAAAAATCAGAGAAAAAGCAGTTCCAATACAACAGACTTGCTATTTGATTTGAAATTCTTGATAAATCGATTAAAGAGCATAAAAGAGCTAAAGCCACCAATTTTGGTATGTTCTCGTAAAGCACACATAAGGCAAGAATATTTGACTTGTCCCAAAGTTGGAAAAAATTTAACAGATAGTGCCTTGCACCAACGACAATATAAATATTTACATATAATAATTAATATAAAATATAAATATTAATATTTAATATAAAATATATATAAATAACAATATAATTAATATATAATATAAATATTTATATTGTTTTTGCTTGCACTTTGGTTTATACATACGTATAAGTTCGGAAAATTTCATAAAGATCAGATTTTCATCTTGTAAGTTATTTAAGAATTAATTTTCCATATTGAGGGAAGAAGAAGCTTTTCTCTTTCTCTTCAAACGACGGGTGTGTAGACTATTGTCGAGGAGACTGAAAAGATGGTTGGGGTGGATCTCAAGTCTGTCCTGGTGTGTTCTGCTGAATCCTTTTATTTCATCCCTACGGATGACAATTTTTTTAACAAATCAGGGAGCTTTGGCGAATCTGCAAAGAGTTTTGTTCTTGTAGAATTTCAATATTGAAAGTGGATGCTGTACCCCACAGCTGCATTCCGTACGTCCAGATGGCTTTGAGGATGGCCTTAAATACGAGCAATTTGTTGCGTGGGCTGAGTTGTGACCGGAATCCGAGGAGCCAGTTCATTTGCCGAAGTTTTAAGTTGAGCTGAACCAAACGGCATAGAGCACAACCCCTGGAATGCAACCAGATACCAAAAAAGACCAACCAGAAGGCGTCCACCCATTCAAAATGCAAGTGGATCCCGGTGGAGTGGATCCCAGCTGGAGACGACATTCTCGCCATTCAACAAATGCAGCCGCAACTCTGGACTTCCTAGATTCACCCGGCCAAATGGACCTGCCAATCCGGCCGTTACTTCTAGAATACGGCCAAAGCGAGGTGACCTGCCTGAAGACATCTAAGAGTCCTAGCTATGACGGTGGCGATGCAACGACAATCAAGGCCTTATAATAATAATAATAAGAAAATTAGGCTTTGCCAGTTTCTCACAATGGAAGTGCGCGGAGATCATAATGATACCCAAGCCTGGCAAAAATCTTCGAGCGTATAATCCTAGCAAGAGTGCTGCCCCTGCTGGAAGCTGGCAACCGGATACCAGACCACCAATTTGGATTCAGGAGGCAGCACGGAACCCCCGAGCAGTGCCACCGGATTGTGCAAACTGCGCGCAAATCTTTCCATGAAAGCAAATGCTGCTCAGCAGTCTGTCTGGATGTCAAACAGGCCTTCGACCGTGTATGGCAGCCAGGACTGCTACACAAACTGAAGCTCCTGCTGCCTGCTCCACACTACCTAGTCCCGAAATCATACCTTCATAAGAGATGCTTTTATGTTATGTTATGTTATTAATGCTGGAGTCCCCGCGTGCTGGGCCCTGTCCTGTACACACTCGACATACGATCCTACCTGCAGCTGTAACCATCAAGTACCTGGGCTTAACCTTAGACAGGACCTTCAACTGGTCTGCTCATATCAAAGCCAAGAAGAAGAAGTGCATAGGAATATATATGTTTATATGTGAGTGAATGTAATATAAGGTGAAAGGAGGACCGAATCTATGCGACCACAGCTCTGTTAGCTTTTTCCGGATAGGAACAGTTATCATAAAAGCTGGACTTCCTGTATAGACAACTTTATGCCCTTTGAGTAACGCCTTAAAGAGTATATTGATTTGAAACTTGGAAAAAGTGAAGCAAAGAAAAGAAGTACACGAATGCAGCTTTAAATAGGTTTATTTGCGAATTAAGCAATCGATAGATTGGGACGATTAGGGCCAGTCGCAGGACAGGATCTGCTCGTTGAAAACAAGGCCGGAGACGCAGGACATGTTCACCTCACACTCGCACTGGCAAACGATGTAGGCGCCCGAGTTGGCGCTGGTGGCAGCGGCGAACATGGCGCCGTCGCGTTGTCCGACACAGCGGCCACCGCTCGCGCAGTAGGTGCCCGAGGGGCCGGCAGTGGGGCCGCTGGGCGGTGGGCTGCCGTCGTCGCACTGGACGACATCGGGATAGTCGCACTGCTGGGTGGCATTGTTGAACTGCAGATTGTTGGGGCACCTCTGCTGGATGGCGTAGCCGTAAAGACAGTGAATGAACGCCGAGCAGTTGTTGGCAACGGGGCCAATCCAGTTGTTGGGCACGTCGCAGCACACGCCTTCGCAGACCTTGGGAACGCAGACGCCCTCAGTGTCGATGACGCAGGCCTTCAGCGTGGTATCGAAGTAGGTCTGGCTGGCGCACTTCCTCGCCACCAGCGTGTTGTCCAAGCACACCAAGTATCCAGCACAATCGGCGGGATTTGCCTGAAGTTCGCCGTCCGTGCATGTTGTTGTTGGCTTACACTGGCCATTATCCGTCTCGCACTTGCCGCTGTTGGCGTTCCAGTAATTGCCGCTGGAACAAGATGCAGAGACATAAGCACCGTTCTGGCAGATCTGGTACTTGGTGCAGTCGGAGGAATCCGCCTGGGTCTGTCCCTCTGTGCATGTGCAGGGAATGCATTCGCCATTATCCGTTTCGCACTTGCCGCTGTTGGCGTTCCAGTAATTGCCGCTGGAACAAGATGCAGAGACATAGGCTCCATTCTGGCAGATCTGGTACTTGGTGCAGTCGGAGGAATCCGCCTGGGTCTGTCCCTCCGTGCATGTTACTGGAATACATTGGCCATTGTCCTTCTCGCACTTGCCGCTGTTGGCGTTCCAGTAATTGCCGCTGGCACACGACTGTAGAACGAATTGATTAGAGGCAGTGCAGCAGACGTAGTACTTGGTGCAGTCGCTTTCGTCGGCCTTGGTTTCTCCACTCTGGCAGCAATCGTCGGCCACGACTCCTAGGATGAACGCCACTCCAACGAGAAGGAGGTAGGCTGGAAGAGGACTTGCAGTTTAGAGGGATGCATAGTTTAGTCAAATGCGCTGGATATTTTACCATTGTTTAGTTTTCGATTGTGAGTCATGTTTGCGCTCCACTTGTTAAACGACTTTTTCCTTGGTAGAAGGTCTGTCTACTGAAGTTTGGAGGCTTGGTATCGCCTTTTATATTTTCTAGCAATTAAAATAATTAAATGTTTCTGCTCTTAGTCGGATGCTTGTGCCGATGATAAAGAGAATTCATTAATGATCATATCGGGCATATGCAGTAGTTGAACACGACAATGTTTTTTCTGTTATCGATATGTTTAAATGTGCAAAAGAAAGTTGTACTTGCTCTATCAGAAACTGCCTACATAATATGTATTTTAGGAAATATAAATCTTTTATTGCGATACTGCATTGAGCTAGAGGTATCTATATAGAGCTATATTAGGATACTAAACTTACACTCTGCTGGGCCAGGTATTAAAAATATCCAGGATTGTCCAAGATCTAGAAAGGTGAGTTGGTAACTGAAAAATGTGGGTCAGGGTTCGAATCCCGGTCTTTCCATTTCTGTCTATAACATTTATGTAATAATAATAATAGAACAAAATAATAATAACAATAACAATAATAATAATTTGGTAAAAATATTACAGGAGGAATATTCTTTCAAACATGCACAAGTTAATCAAACTGATTACAGTTAATAGACAAATAATTTAGAAAAGAAAGTCTAAACTAATTAGCACTATATCTGGTAAAACCTATTCGCGAATATGCTCGTCATCTGTTTTTTTTAAATTTTCAGTGCTTTAGCACATTTTGATTGTTACTGAGCACAAGATTGTAGTCTATATATTATTTATCCTTAATGACTTTGCCCAATTGAAGTTAGTATTTATTTGTATGCAGAAAATCAAATCTAGACTGATTAGTACTATGGTAGCGACGTCATATAGTGGTTGAATCTAAAGGTTTACACATTATAAATATATATATATATTCGCGTCATCTATTTCTTTCAAATGTTTAGTGCTAATAACAGATTTTGATTGCTACGCCCATTTGTTAAAATCAATAATTGTAAAAGTCACTGAGAAACAGATTTTTGTCTACATATATCATTTATCCTTAATAACTTTGCCCAATCGACCCATCCTTTATTTATTGTCATTTACCAAGTAAAACCCGCATTATTATTAGTTAATCTCTATACATAGTTTCGATCTTTTCGATTGAGAATGCAAATACAAATTTTTCACAAAATTAACTATTTTGTATGTATTTCTATACAACAAATAAGATCTACACTAATTAGCACTATGGGAACTAGTTGCTTTTAAATTATAAATATATATTCGCATTTACTCTCCTTATTCGTTTCTTCTCTATTTTTAGTTCTAAATTCACATTATTGCTGTCACAAATTTGACAACAAGATTTCACTCCATTTATCATTTATCCTCAAAGACTTCTGCCCAATTGACCCTTCTTTTAAATTGATTTGCCATTTTTTTTTTTTCTAATCTCAATAGATAGTTTTGATCAATTCGATTGAGAATGGAAACACAATTTTTTGCACAAAAAAAGTTAGTATTTATTTTGCCAACAATGATATGATATTTGTGATAAACAATTGTTATTGCTGCGAGTGGCAATAACCTTGGATGTCGACTACACACGCCTCGATTGCGGTATCAAAGTAAGCGCCCTTGCTACATTTCTGGCCAACAAATTGGCCCATAACGCACAGGTAGTAGGCAGCACAATCTTGCGGATCGACTTGTAGCTCGTTTTCGGTACACGCACCCGCACCGGAACCGCACTGGCCGTTATCGTGTTGGCATGTTTCGATCTTTGAATTCCAGTAGTTTCCGTTTCCGCAGGTCTTTCGCACAAACCTTCCACTGCAGCAGACAAAGTAACTCAGGCAATCGTTGGGATCGTCCTGGGTTTCGCCGTCTTTGCAGCAGCCCAGTGCCTGCGACTGGGTGGAATGCCAAAATAATACGCATATGAGGAGCACTGTATAATAAATGATATTTTAAATCCTTATACGCTTTCAGTTCCGGTTTTGTGTCTGTACCGTATTGACGTGTTTGTAGCCGTGCGAGATACATTTTTAGCTGTAATTTCCTTGGGTCGCGGCACTTTACTAAACAGCTGGCCGTTGCCGTCACCTTTTATATTATTCGCCAATCAAAATAATGAAATTTTCGTCTGATAATGGACCCTGATAATGCATTACATGATTTTATCTTACATGTAACACGAGTCGCCTGGGAAATTGTAAACGTTTAGCTATTCATTACAAAGATAGTTTAATTAAAAGCAGCACCATGTAAAGTACACCGCTTTTCATTTAAATATAATCGGTTTGCCAAAATACCAGTAATATTATTTATTGGCATCTAATCCTGTGGAGCTGTATCAAAAAGAAATATCAAATGTACTGTAGTACAGTAAAAGTAAACTGAGGTTGATGGCTTATAATGATATCATATATGTGGTTGAAGAAACAATATGATATTCCACTTTATTAAATTCATTATTTAATACAACTTTATCTCATATTAATGCACTCTTATAATATTTTATATTAATTTCTTTATTATTATTCACATATGTGGTTTAAGAAACATTTTGATATTCCAGTTTTTTAAATTCATTATTTAATACAACTTTCTCTCATATTTATACACTCTTATAATATTTTATATTAATTTCTTTATTTCTTTTCTTTTTTTTACAAGAGACAAAGATCGATAAAATGTTTATAGCTATTTTACCCTTTCTATCACTATTTCTAAACTTACTAACTCTTCTGATTTATTTTTAATTATGTGATGTGATCACTCAGTATTAGGTTTATTTTATAAAAGTACCTGCTAAATAAAATGTTATTGATATGCCCAGTGAACACAATCTTTAATCATAATTCGTCTATATATAAGAGCTGATACGTTTACCTAATATCTCTAATGTCTTAAAATGTCTTATCGTGGACGCACTTAAGTTTTTCAATCATTGGGATTTGATTTCCAAGAAGCCAAATTCTCTATTTGCGTATGCTTACAAGGCTCTAGCTCCTAAAGCTTTGGAAATAGGCAAAAAAAAACGGTTAAAAGAACTGATAATTATCGATATTAAGAAAACGGGCTGGGCTATCTATCATTTGAATAATAAATATTAAAAAGAACATAACATGTGTGTTCATGGCCTGTTGGCCGCCTATTCCACACATAAAATTTTACATTTACAAATTTACATATGTACATATGTATGTGTGTTTCTATGTATGTGTGCATATGCAGAAAGTCTGGGTCGCCAGTTGCGAGCCAACAAAATGATTTGGCCTCAGTTTAGACCGTTCTCTAAATGCCTGGGTACAGGTGCAGCTGCAATTTCACCTGCATTTAATTTGGATGGTCTGCTAGCAAAAGCAGCCCCTTAAAGTTGCCATGAAAGCAATTGTAAAAACCAATTCTATCTCTCTCTCTCGGTCTGTCTCTGTTTCTGTGTCGTACGCTGTCTCTGTCTCCCTCGCGCTCGTTGTCTGTCCGCAGCGCTTTCTCTTTCTCCCGCTCTCTGTCTCGCTCTCATTCATGGAATTGTAAATGGCCAAACCAACTTTCAACTAAATGCAAGAGTAAATTTTGGCGCAAACCGTTAAAATGTAGAGCATATTTTTTCTAAGTGTACACTCGAATTTGGCCAGCAATAAAGTAGCTTAATCTATGTACATATCGATATATATATATATATAAAGCGGTTTGTGCTGATTTGAAAGATACATTGAGGTCGTAAATAAAGTGAATTCGATTCGATTCGTCAAACGAAACAAAGGAAAACAGAAATGTTCGATATATATTTGCTGGATCAGAGCGAGCAGGCGACTTGGTCGGGATAGTTGCAGGTGGCCAGCTGCTGGTCCCAGTAGAGGCCCGTCGGGCACTCCATGGGCACCTCGCACTCGCACTGGCAGACCGCGTAGGCGCTGCAGCTGGTCAGGGATGGGAAGCGGGTGCCCTCGCGCTGGCCCAGGCAGCGGCCGTTGCTCTCGCAGGAGACGCCCGAGGGTCCGGCATTTGGGCCCGATGGCGGCGAATGCGGCCACGGGCAGTCGACGTTCTGCGGATAATCGCAGAGCTCCGCATTGGCGTCGTACAGCAGATTGTTGGGGCACGTCTGCTCGACGGCGCAGTTGAAGTTGCACTTGTAAAACTGATTGCAGACGCCCTCAATTGGAAAGAGCGCGCCCTCGGGCTGGCCCTGGCAGACGGTGCTGGTCGTGTTGCATTTGATCTCCGGCACGTAGCCGGCTGGCCAGTCGCACTGATCGACGGTGGCATTGTAGACGAGTCCATCCGGGCAGATGACGCTGCTGGTGCCGCCAACGGTGCCCGGCTCCGACCAGGCCCAGTCGCAGACCTGGGCGCTCTCGTTGAACTTGGTGTTGGCATCGCAGGGCATCGCCACCGGACACTGGCACTGGCAGACGAAATACCCGTTGCTCGCCGGATTGGCGAACATCCGGCCGTCCCGCTGGCCGGCGCAGACGCCCTGATCGCTGCAGCTGGTGCCCGAGGGTCCCGCGTGCTCGCCGTCAACATCGTGCGTATCCGCCGAGGAGCAGTCGACGTCCCAGGCGTAGTTGCACTCGTTGCGCCGCGGATCGAAGTACAGGCCGCTGGGACAGGTGATCTCCGTGCTGCAGCCGTGCGTGCACTGGATGAATCTCGTGCAGACTCCGCTCACCGGCAGCATGGCGCCGTCCGGCTGATCGACGCAGTCCGTCAGCCCGTTGCTGCAGTAGGCGGGCACATCGCCGCCGTTGCCGCCGCCGCCGGCCGGATCGTCCGTGGAGCTGCCGCCCTCCTCTGTCGCATCCGTGTTGAAGGTGCTCTCGCCCGTGGTGCTCTCGACGGGCAGCGTCGCCGTGACGCCGTTATCCGTGCTGCTCTCCCCGCCGCCGCTGGGCTCCGTCGTGCCCGGCTCTGGGTCGCAGGGCGTGCTCGGCGCAGCCTCGTCCGGACACTCCTCGGCACAGCACGTGCACACGCAGTCGTCGTCATCAGCCGCCTTGCCGAACAGGTACAGGCCCGTGCACTCGGCCCGCCACTGGAAATCGCATTCGCCCAGCTGGGCGTTGAAGTGCAGGCCACGTGGACAGCGACGAATCTCGGCGACCTCGCGCTCCACGCACACCACAAACCGGGCGCACTCCAAGGGCAGCGGCAGCCGCGTGCCGTCCGCCTCATCGGCGCACAGATCCGACCATTGGCCGGCCGTGCGCTGAGCAGCCAATACCAGCAGGAAGCCAGTGAGCGCTGCCAAAGGACGCCCCGATTGGTTAATTCATGACAAAGAGAAAAGAAAATCGATCGCCGTGCTCACCAATGCCTGCTCCAAGTTTGCTCATTTTCGCCAATGTCGTGGGGGAAATTCTTGCAGGGCCAGAGCTTCGAACACGACTAATTCCCGTTGGAGGCCGCTCGGAGGCATTTATGGAAATGGCAGCGGTTGTTCAGTCACATATAGTCTATCAAATCAGTAGTCAATCTTTTGATAATACCAATAACCGTATTTATCTCTTGATTAATTCTCTCCAGCTGTTATCACAGCCGCTACCCGTTGCTGGCATCGCGTGTGTAATTACGCACTTGTTTCTGGATTCGGAAACTCTTATCGCTACCAATGTCACCCGAAAGTTTTCGACTTCGAGCCGCGATATATGTGCATATAGGCATATATGTATACAAAAAATATGAGAAATGCCGACAGTCGAAACATTTACAGTAGTTAATTTATGTTCTTCCTATGGTGATAAGGCATCTCTCAGATCGCATTACCGATATCGGGGCACTTAACGGTTCATTCAGGCGCCTACGTGGAAGCAATTAAAATTATCAACTAATTCGCTCTTCTGTTCGAAGAATTATTATAGCCTCAGCAAGGGTATATAAACCAATATCTGGCCAATGATAATAGTAACAATTAAGTGATTTCAATCGCAGACAAGCAGTTACGAATTTTATTCAAATATAATTAAACAATCGGATAGAGAAGCTCTCTCGCTCTCACTTGCATATAAGATATAAGATATAATATAAGATTATGAGTATTGTTTATAATTCTCTTAGGATTTTAACTTTTAATTGTTTGTATTTATTTTCATTGCATTTCTTTGTTTTTATACATTTTACTTAGGTTGACACTCGACCTGACAACCTATTAAATAAATAAAATAAAAAACAAAAATAAAATAAGAAACTTTTTGCCTTCCATCAATCAATTGATGACTGATTGATATGACATGAGATTATTGATTGATTATAGCCAAAAATTGACCAAAAGTATGCAATAAATATATATTTGGCTTAAAATACCACGTAAATCGCTTGAAAAAATTTAATTTATTGATTATAAGGCATACTTTAACTGACAATTAATTTATTTGCCAACGTCATTTTATTTATTTTACTTTATTAGTTTTTTTGATTTGTTTGCTCGGCACCTCAGAGTTGCTAAGGTAGGAGGAATGATCCGTCATTAATCCAATCCATCCAAGTCAAATAGGAGACCTGCCCCTCCTGGAAGAAATTGAGCTGATAAAGAAGAAGAAAGCCGTGTTACGCTCCGGACCTTCCTACACGGATTCTGAAATTGAAAAACTATGTAAAATATAAGTAAATATTAAAGCAATATTGCCATCATTTTTTTAACTTTAGAGAAAATCTTAATATTTTTTCTTCACATATCCACAGTATTCTATCTAATAAAATCTAATAACAAATACAATAAAAATATATTTTAAAAAAGTTAGTTTTCTCAACAAAAGTATTGCTTTTTGTTTTATTTCAAGAAAATAAAAATGAATGTTTGTGATTCTAGATTAGAAAATTGCCAAAAGAACAAGAGACAAATACAAGAGTTTCCTGCCAGTAAATACCCTGTTCAGTTTATTTGTCGAACATTATACAAATATTATATACAAACTTATGTATATCAATAAAATTTAAATTATGAAAAAACAAGAAAATATATATATGAATATACGTGTGTATGATTTAATTGATACCCTTCCAAAATATGCTTACAATCTTTTCAGACTCTCTACAAAGCACAGGGCAAAAAATTGTATATAACATATAGAATCTGATACGATTGAGTAACCTAAACAACAGTTTGCCAGTAAGCGATATATCCACAATTAAGACACAAAACGAATGCAAAGACAGGGCAGACATATAAAAAAAAGAAAACGTCAGGCAACATAGTACATAGTATATACTACAAAGGTGGAGACAGTGGCGTAGGCAAGCGGGAAGGGGGATTTTGGGGAGTAAGCGCCCCTGCAATCTAAATATATATATATATATATTGTCAAAACAAAGGTCTATGTAATGCAAATGAATTTTGCGAGCATCCCCAAAAGAGAATCCTGGCCACGCCACTGGATGATATGGCATGTACTGTTATATTGAAATAGTGTGTGCACCTTGATGCACAGTGACTGCGGTGACAGGCTTCCTGCTTTGGGTCGAGTTAGATGGGATCCGCTTGAAATTGAAACCACGACAATTCTAATTATTTGATAGAAACACACGCCGAGGTACGCTTGAATTAAATTACCAAAGTAAAAATCACGCTTAAACGAAGAAAGACAAGCGAAGAGCAGCAAATTGCGAATGCAATGCCAAAGCTTTCAGAGCCCAGGCCCTAGACGCATCATGATGAGATTGATCCATCTCTGGCAAAGTTGGGCTTATGGGTGTACATTACATGGTAAGTGCCAGTATGTTTGTCCCACACACACACACACACACAAACACACACACACAGACTGGGTCGGAAATACGAGTTGATCGACACCCGGCCTATTGTAAAAATCATCTCAGGTGTAACAGGTTTCTCAGATTTAAGCGCTGGTCGCGCCTGTGCCCCACACAGTCGTCGGTGGCACGTTCGCTCGCCTCGTTAGCAGCCGCGGTCGCGTTTATTGCCTGGATGTGACAAGAAGTGCCTCGGTGCACCACCCCCAGTTCAAATTGAAGAACTGAGATCGATTGGTGCATAGATAACGCCCCAAATGTAATTCATTTCAATTCTAGCACCATTCGAAATCAGTGCTTTTTATTGGAACCGATCAGCGGCGCATCAGGACAAATGTTAACCCAGTGCCTAAAAAAGAAAACAATCATATTCATATTCAAACAAACAATTCTGTGACAAAGTGTGATCATCTTTTCTTTTCATTTTTTTTTTTCGTTTCTCATTCCATAATTCATAAGCACAAAGTTAAATGTATGTACATAGATTTTTATTGGTATTGGCTTTAGGTGACGACCGCGATCGCATTGGAAGCCTTTAAAGTGCAACGAAGGTTTCTCATTGTCGCTGTCGTTAACCGACTTAAACACAAGCACATAATATGAATCACATTTTTTGAAATACCCATAGGTGCGCACATACATTTCCGATTTCTCCTCGTGACTAAATATAAAAATAATGCCAAATATATAGAAGAGAAAAATACCCAACGTTTGGGCGACATTTTTTGTTGACAGTGTTTTTTTTTGTTGTTGTTGTTGTTGTCGCTTGTGATCAGTTCCAGAAGGAGCTATAAATCAAATGTGTGGTGTTCATAAATATGACACTTGCCAGCTTAAACGTTAGAGGCAACGAAATAAATTAGTCAACAGCTGAAATATTTCACTTCAATAGGTCAAGAAATATGAATTTCAAATTATAAATTAAAAGTTTATACAAATTATTTACATTACATGCAATATACATCGTTCGAAAAGTGAAAAGAGTATATTGGTTTTGTGCGGTTAAGATCGGTATTGAAGCCAGAGACTTGAAACTTGCAATATATACTCGAGTATACCCACGTTACATTTGATTTATATATATCTCTCAGTTTAAAAACTAGATACCTTCTCTTAAAAAATCCCCAAGTCAACAACGCTAGATAAATTAAATTTCACAGACAGATTTCTAAACAGATTACAAAAATCGATATTTTTACAAAATAAAACTAATATTTAAAAACGTTTTCGACTGCATTTATAGTGTGCACGAGTATTGCGCGGTCGGTGACAGCCGACTGCAAAGTTCCGACCTATTTTTTGCTTTTGCGCCCTTCGCATTTCATTCCAATATAAAATGCTGTTATAATGACATACAAAAGGTCTCCAACTCGTTTACGTTTCGTGGACTAACAACGTCATCCCTTATCAGATTTTAAAACACATGTACTTACTTAGTAATTGATATATTTACACCTGTTCTTAGAGGCGGCACCAATTTGAAAATAATTACGGCGCTCTTATCACAAATGTGCACGACATAAATCTTGGTTAGCCAACAATAAATTAAGGCAAAGAATTAATCATACAATTTCACCAGGCGAACTGATGTTATTTTTAAGGCCCGGGAGTGCCAGAATTCCCAGAAAAATTGCTACAGTTCTCGGGACTTTCAGGCTTTTGCCAAAATAACAAACAAAATTGCACTCGACGAGAGCGTCCGACTAGGAGATACCCTGAATACCGCTGCGAGCTGTCATTACATACACTTCAACCCCTTACACACACACACACACACAAACGGCCCCTACTATGTTAACTAAAGTCGTGAAAAGCTTCTAAACTTAACGTATGATCTCTATGAAATTTGTCGCACTTAATAAGAGCATTTAAATCTATGTGGAAACCAAAGCGAAATGCATTTCTCTCACATATGTGGGGCGAGTGGGGTGCGGTATCCAAAACCGAAATATTCCTGATCTGCGTCTATTTTACGAGAACATAATAAACTCGATTTGATGACTCTAGCTATTTTAGTCTTTGAGATATGCTAAGAAAATGTAGTCTTCAAATCGATATTTATCGATATTAAAGAAAGTGGGTAAGATATCAGAGGAGCGAGTGGGGGGCAGTATCCAAAAACCGAAATATATTTCTGATCTGCGTCTATTTTACGAGAACATAATAAACTCGATTAGATGGTTTTAGCTATTATAGTCTGTGAGATATGCTAAGAAAATGTAGTCAAAAAATCGATATTTATCGATATTAAAAAGAAAAAATTAGAAATTTGTGCTGCGCATGGCTTGGGCGAATCTAAAGTCGAAAAGCTGATGTCTCTAGCTCTTGCAGTTGCCGAGATCGCTGCGATAGAACAGAGGAAGAGAGAAACCGGTGGTCAGGGGGTCAGGGGGACTTGGCTGAATCGACTCAGCTCAGAGATGCCCCATTGCAGCTGTTACATACGCCTGCAGAAAAGCCTGCTACCCATTTTCAATGGGTTCAGGGTATGGTAAAGCCAAAAATAACCTGCTAGTTTTGCAAAATCGACCAACATGGCGGCAATCAGCATCAGGTGGAGGCAATAACGCCATGTGTCGCTTGTCGGGCAGGTGGATGCCGCTCGGCGCGCCTGATAGCGATGCAATGTGACATGCCGAATCTTATCTGGAGCGTAATTGCTTTCTTAATATATAGCCCCGCACATTATAGAAATCTGCGTCTAAGGCAGCGCTATCTGTGTGAGTGTGTGTGTGTGTGTGCGTCGGGTATATAAGGCTAAATTGGCGGGGTCTGGCATTTAGTCGGTTCGGCTTATTCAACGGTAAAAAAACACGATGTTGCAAGGTGCGCAAGGATATTATGGGGCACGTTGCGAGCCAGCCTAATTGTCTGTTTGTGCATTCGCAGGTGGAGCTGCTTGTGCGCTTGGCCTGCTGCTGGGCTTGGCCGTCCTGGTGCGGCCCAGCAGCCAGACGGAGTACGTCAGCGGCGGCCAGGACATCTGTCGCCTGTTCGCCGACGGGACGAAGGTGCGCAAGCCGGGCTATTGCGATCGCTGGATCGTCTGCGAGATGGGCGTCAGCACGGAGGGTGGCACGTGCAGCGGCACTACGCCGTACTTCAGTCTGTCGAAGGGCAGCTGCCAGAAGACGCTGGAAACGTCCGATACGTATTGCAGTGCGCCGTGCACGACGAAGACGAACGGATACGTGGGCGATACGTTCAACTGCGCCAACTGGTATTACTGCGAGAAGAGCAAGCTGCTGAGCAGCGGCGTCTGCGCCAACGGCATGTGGTTCGATACGGCGAAGCAGGTGTGCGCGTATCCGAAGGATGTCGCCTGCGAGGCCACCTTCGAGCTGTGCCAGGTGGTGCCGCAGGGCGTCATCGCCAAGGATGAGCTCAACTGCGGCACGTACATTACGTGCAAGTCCGGCAAGAACACGACGACCGCCTGCGATGATGGGCTCTACTTCGATGTGGCGACGACGACGTGCATCAAGAAGGCGTTGGTCACGTGTGATAAGTATCCGTATCCGGTGGATGTCTGCGGCACCAAGAAGCTGGCGAAGCGTGGCAAGTTCGTTGCCGATGGCGCCACCTGTCGCGGCTATTTCTATTGTCGCGATCTCGGCTCCGGCGTGCCGGATCCGGAGCCGCAGTGGCATCAGTGCCCCGTCGAGACCTTCTTCAACGAGGACCTCGAACTCTGCCAGGACAGGAACGCACGCAAGTGCTCCGAGGATCGGTGCGACGGTCGCGATTCCGGCTTTGAGCTCGCCCAGATTGAGGGCTGCCAGCATTACATCGAGTGCGAGAATGGTGCGGAGAAAACGCCCTTCTTATGTGGCGCCGACACATATTTCGATGTTGAGACCCAGACGTGCACGGCGGAGAAGAAGAATTACGGCATCTGCAGCGCGGATGAGGACAAATATGATCCCAATAATTGGAATTAACGAATAAATTGCTGAATATATTCACATTTCATTTGAGCACATTAGGCGTTAAGTATATTTTTACTTGTTTTTATCTATTTATTTGTGTATAACGAAAATTCGAATTTAAATCGTTTTTCGCTGTGGCGCAATATTTAAAAAATAACCGTTTCTTTTCTTTGTCAAAAAGTTAAAAATCCCTTGCAGTTCATAATGGTGCTGAGAAAAGATTAAAGCAGCACGCAACCTGTACACGCAAGCAGTGCACTAACTATGCTGCACTGCTTGCGACTGTACACCGTGAGCTGCTTTCTTTTTATACAACTTGGCGCGTGAATTTAATTTAGTTTATTAGGGATATTTAACTTTTTACAGTATTCGCCATTATTGAAATACAGATATGAAATTTGCAATTTATACTCATACATATCTGCGTCAGACAATGTATTACGATTTTTTTGGCTACGCCCACTGGGGGCGTGGCAATTCGATAACCTCCTCTAAAGATAGCAACAAAATTCTTTGGATACGCCCACTAGCGGAGTCCATATCTTAAGCGCGGGTAGTTTATATGGTAAGCTTATCGTTCTTGTCAAGACCAGGTCAACCCATAACCAACCAAATATTATTTTCCACTTCATTTTAAGTTAGAAAAGTTTTGGGCATATGTTACAAATCAGCTCAGTAAAATTTCAAAAGTGGCTTTAAAATTATATTAAATTTGTTGTATTCTATTTTTATGCCCTGACCCCATTGAAAATGGCAGAAGGAGGCATATCCGACCCCTTGAAATATATATATTCTTGATCAGTATCAATAGCCGAGTCTATTAAGCCATGTCTATCCGATTTTATGAACGCAACGATCTCGGCAAAAACGAAACTAGATAAGTAAACTTTTCGACTAGAGACACTCCTAAGCCATGCGCTGCAAAAGTTTTATTTTCTTCGATATCTTGTTCATTAATATCGATAAAAATCAATTTAAATACTAGGTTTTCCGAGCATTTCTCGCAGACTTTAAGAGCTAGAGACACCAAATTTAGTTTATGTTTTCGTAAACCAGGCGCAGATCAGGAATATTTCGCAGACTTAAAATATGTTTTTAATACCTTCCCCCACTCGCCCCAAATATCAAAGAAACTCAATTCATGTACTGCAGGCTTTGGTTTATATTTAGTATTTGAATGCCCTTGTTAAGTGCTAAAAATTTCATAAAGATCATACTTTTAGTTTAAAAGTTAACATAGTGGAGGCCAAGCGCCGCTGCTGAGTAAAGTGCACAGCAGAATTTGTGTGAGCCTCACTTGTATCCCTATCACTGCATTCACTTAGTTCAATTTACGACTCTTTAACGGCTCAGTTTTTTGTGCCAATTAGTAATCTGTACAGTTTATGGGTCTGGGGCTGCAAATGAGAGTAGATTTCATCATAAAACAAACACTAACTATTGTTTTACACTGACCCATTGCGTATTGGGCACTTAGTACACCTCACCTCACCCCGCCAATTCCCGCTTCTCCCCTTTCCCATACCTCTAGCCATCCGAATCCGTCTGGATGCCATGGCAACCAAATGTTGGCTGGGGCTCTGCGCTGTCAGACAGAAGATGCTCCAACTCCGTTGCACTGAGGGGTGGTTGAGCTCCCGGAAAAGAGAATATTGAGAGAGCATTGCACGGAACTCCATTTTGCAGAGCTGCAGTCTGCAACCTGCAAAATTTCGCTTTTTTCGATGTAGAGACTTTCGCTGTAGTTTTCATTTTAGACTTCGATGTGACATGAAAAGCAAACCAGAGACAAACGCAAAAAAAGGACTTCACGTGGGAGTGTGTTAGTAAGGCTAATTGCCTTTGATGCTGCATCTGCCCGAACAAATTCGTTAAATGAATGCATTTTTTTGTTTTTTTTTTTTGCCATTCTATACGCCATAAATATTTAAATAAAACAAAACCAATAACATCTCAATTAATTTCCATTGCATGGCCCAATAATGAAAAGAATTTTATACGACAGGATATTTTTTTGCTATCGCATATCAAAGTTGATTTAATACATACATTTTTTAAACCACATATTTTTCGTACTCTGATTTTTTTCTGTCAGTGACGTCGACGGGATTTTTTTGGCGCTGGCTTTCAAAATAAATATTTTGTTTAATATAAGGCTTTACAAACTACCAAATATATATTTAGCTGGGGGTCTAGCCCACCAGCCTTCGATGCTGATTTCCGTTTGTAAGTGATTTTTTTTTAATATTAAGGAATGCCAAAAATCTATGTAAATTAGAAATTTGGTTATAAGTGTTTGACTTTTATTTATAAGTTTTTTTCGGTAAAAGTATTTTTATTCTTTTTTTATATTGGAGACATATGCCTGATCTCTTTGATCTCATAACTCGTTTATAAAAATTTGTGATATGGCTAAATCAAGTATTTGTAAGCACATGACTTGGTTAATTCTGAAGAACTTTTGGCAACGGACAGTTGTTAATGTTGTTCTTGTTGTTGTTGGGGCACTCAGACAACACCCTGCGTGTTGAGCACTTTTTAGGGGTTGTCCCAGCCGCTTGTGTTCCTTACGAGCTATTATTATTGTTCGTTTTCCAACTGTGTTGGTTACGGAAAAGGACATGTGTTAGTTCCCGTCTCACCTTGTTTTTAATTTCTATGGAAAGCTGCCGCATTTCCATTTCTGGTAATATCAACTATACATATTTGCACACTGCTCTTCGGCTTTGCGTTTAGAAAGTTCCACCCTCTTTTATTTTACTTCTTTTTTTTTCTTTATTGTTTTTTTTTAAGTGGATCCAAGCTCTGCTCCCTTATTGGTTTCACTGCCACTGGCGTCACGTTTGCCCCACGCCGCACTCTCCACGCGGTCGTCTGCCATTTTGGCTTTTCCTGCAGGAAGCTTGCATATTTTACGTGCTCCACGTTGTTGTTGGTGGTGTTGTTGTTGTTGTTCTCGTTGCTGTTGTTGCTTTGTCTGTACGGGCATCTGTCTATGCAGTGTGCACTGTGTGCTGTGTGCTGTGTGCTGGTGCCCCAACTCTTCACTTTTATCGATTGAAATGTGTCTCAGGCTGTGAAATACAGGTCATTGATCTGCTCGTGCCTTTTTCGCACTACGAAATGCTTCTCGTTTTGTCTGGACTTAGCCAAATACCCTGCACCGAACAGCGGCTTAGAGTCGAATGCACTTCATTGGCAGCCACGAACAACTCAAACTGTTTTCCCAGATCGATATAAAATATTTCAGATTTTTAGATTTACATATTATTTATTGGTTGTCAATATTATGTCAATAGTTTAGTTTATTTAATTCTATTCTAATTTTTTAAAATTTCGATGAGCATTATAAAAATGGTATATAAAAGATGCAACCGATTTGGAATTTTTAATCAAATAAATACAGTCTTCGAGCTGTTACCAAACTGATGAGCTGCGTTTTAGATTTATTCCTTGTTGGATTATTCAGAAAACAATTTCGTTTTTAAATAAATAAATAAAATATATGCCAATATTATATATTTTAATTAATGTTGCACTTGCAGTTAGATTGTATTTTTTCTTTTTTCCAATTGCTGTGAATATTATGAAATTATATAAATAATATGGTAAGTTTTTGTGCTGTTATCAAACTGATGAGAAGAGTTGTTTTTATTTGTTCGATGAGTTAGAAAATTAAAATATTTTTAAGGTCTATGAAAATAAAAGAATATATTTCATTTCAAATTTGAGTGAACTAGGAATTTTACTAGATATACGCTCGGCCACACACAAAAGATGATATATTGTCTGCTGTCTCAACGATTCAACCACCATTTTCGAACATGAGCCAGGCCAAAAGCGTCTGCCCCAGTCGCCATTGCAGTCGCAGTTGGTTCGCTTCCTTGTCGCACGGTTTCCGTGTCGGGCGAGCAGACGCTGGGACGGACGGGGCCGGGGAACTTTGTGCCGGAGAGTGGCGGCGATAACGAAATCGTTTTTAGCTTTGGGGTAGTGGAGCAGCCGGCGAGTGGGGCGCGTTTTATGTCATGTTGTGCACAAACTGTACCGAAAGTGCGCATAGAAATTCGCCAAGGCAACACGGAGCAGGGGGGCAGGGGGCCGAGCGACCGACCACTAGACCAAGCCAGGCCCAGCCCGGCCCAACCCGGCCCAGCCCGGCCCAGACAGTGGTAGAAAGAGAAACCAACTGCGACTTATGGCCCAGGATATGTTTGCCAAAGTTGTAGCTGTCAGCGTTTATTTCGAGGGTTGCACTCCGGCCGGAAAATGGGAATTAAAAAAAAAACACACACAAACAAAAAACAAGCTGAAAAATGAACACAAAAAAAAAAAAGAAAAACGCAACGCGAAGACGTCTGCCAGCCAGTGCGGTTCAATGACCAAACGCCGCCGATGATATCGCTGCCTGTGAATGGTCCGCACCTACCCAAATCGCCGCAGCCGCAGCTCTAAACTGACTAAGGAAAATTCTCGTGGCCGTGGCCAATGCGCAAACGAGTTGCAAGGTCGATGAACGCTGTTACAGTTGCAGTTGCTGTTGTTGCTGTTGCTCTTGCAGTTGCCGCCGAAGAATCTGCAACGAAAGCGCAGTTAACATCTAGCGCTTCTAGCCAAACACGTTTTGGGCTTTGCCAGGCCACGCACAATATGTGGCTAAGTTTTGAATTTTCTGACACGCCGACGCGGCCATCAATCAACACACAAATCTAATAATTATATACAACAAAACTAAATTTATCGCTGGTTCAGTTGACGGTTCGAACCAGTTCAAATTTGGTTCGTGAACCGGATTTTGAGCAGTGCACCCTTTTCAAGCTTGATTCGTTACATTCATTTAAAATAGGTAGAGTAATTTTATACTCATTCACGATGTGAATAGAGTATATCGATACTCGATACTCGTGTATACCCGCGTTAGACAAAGTGTTAAGATTTTTGTGCCACGCCCACTGGGAAGCTGGCAAATCGATAATATGACGATCGCAAATCGATAAAAGGTGAATATTTCCCACAATATTGAAGCTAGAGTCACCAAATTTGGTATGTAGGTTGCTGGTTAGCCCCCTTGATCTTGATATCCTTGATATCCCGGCCACACCCACCCGCCCCCAGCGCCCCCGCCCTGAAAAATGGGAAAAGGCTATAACTCCCACAGTTTTTGAGTTAGAGGCTCCATATTTGGAATATATACTACTGGAAACCTTCCCCAAACATCGCTGTAAAAATGTTCCAGTCACGCTACGTTCATGGTAGAGGACAAACGATGGAAACAATGCTATAAAACATAAAAATCCGTTTAGTTTTGACAAAGTTATGGGCGTTTGAAATATGGGAGCTATGGATCCGAGAGCTTTACATGTCAAAATGTTTTTCAATTTTGGCACCATATTTGACAAAAAATTTGAACCCCTCAGAATCGGTTTTAATGTTGTTTTTTATACTAATTGTGACAACCGCAATCGATTAAAAATAGAAATTTGCATTTCTAAATTTTGAAAAAAAATTTCGAAAATTAGTAAGGGGGAGTACATGATATTTTTCAAAAAATCCAAAAAAATGTATTTTCGATAATGAATATATTTAAAATACATAATCAATCTAGAGGACAAATCATGAAAAAATGCCATCAAACATGAAAATCGGTTCAGTTTTGACAAAGTTATGAGGGTTTGAAATATGAGAGCTATGGTTCCGAAATCCTTACATGTCAAAATTTTAGTCAATTTTGGCATCATTTTTGACAAAAAATTTGACCCCCTCAGAATCGGTTTTAATGTTGTTTTTTATACTAATTGAGGCAACCGCAATGGATTAAAAATAGAAATTTAAATTTCTAAATTTTAAAAAAAAATTTTTTCCAAAATGAGTAAGGGGGAGTACATGATATTTTTCAAAAATCCAAAAAAATTTATTTTTGATAATGAATATATATAAAATTCATAATCAATCTAGATGACAAATCATGAAAAAAATGCTATCAAACATGAAAATCGGTTCAGTTTTGACAAAGTTATGAGGGTTTGAAATATGGGAGCTATGGTTCCGAAATCCTTACATGTCAAAATTTTAGTCAATTTTGGCATCATTTTTGACAAAAAATTTGACCCCCTCAGAATCGGTTTTAATGTTGTTTTTTATACTAATTGAGGCAACCGCAATGGATTAAAAATAGAAATTTAAATTTCTAAATTTCGAAAAAAAAATTTTTTCGAAAATGAGTAAGGGGGGAGTACATGATATTTTTCAAAAAATCCAAAAAATTTATTTTTGATAATGAATATATATAAAATTCATAATCAATCTAGATGACAAATCATGAAAAAAATGCTATCAAACATGAAAATCGGTTCAGTTTTGACAAAGTTATGTGCCTTTGAAATATGGGACTTATGGATCCGTGAGCTTTACATGTCAACACTTTTGTAAATTTTGGCATTATTTTTGGCAAAAAAATTTACCCCCTCAGAATCGATTTTAAATCATTTTTTATACTAATCGTGACAACAATAGATTACAAATATAAATTTGCATTTCAAAATTTTGAAAATGAGTAAGGGGAAGTAAATTAATATGAAAATGTAATTTTGTAAAAACAGCTACTTTCTGTTTTACAATTAAGAGCTAGTGAATTTAAGTTTTTTTAATTGGTTAAATTGAAATGTAAATGCATTATTTAGAAAACAGCTGCTTTTTCTTAGAATGCCTTCATCCGTTATTTGAATCAGTTCTTTGCTCTTATGTTTGGTTCGTTAACCTGATTTTATTTAAAATAAAAATATTAGGAGATATAAATCTGGCGAGTTTATTTTCGCTACGGCTTATGATAAACATATACGAAATTCGGTGTTTTTAATGGAGTCAGGGTTTGGGACTTCTCGCCTAGGTTGCGTCATGCCGAATGTGGCAGCATGCGGTGCATTCAAAACATCGCGACAGTTGCAGCAGCAGCCGAGGTGCCCCAAAGAGCGCATGCGCCGTCGTTAGCGCTCCCTAGCATAGACATAGGATAATGGCCTCTGGAGTCGCTCGCTTATATTATAATCGTTGGCAACGTTGGCTGCAATCGAGGCATATCACAAAAGAGCCGACGTTGTCGTCGTCGGAACTCCTCGGTCCCACTCCCGCTTGGAGGCACCGCAGGCATTGACACCGACTGGGCCCCTGGCTGTGCCGCTGCCTGCGTCGCTGCCTGCGTCGCTGCCAGCGCCTCTGTTTGCGGCAGTGGCAATGGCAATGGCCATGACACTCTATATGCTTCTGGTGTATTCGTTTTAAGCTGCACACACACACACACACACACACCTTACCTGACCCAACTATTTGGAATTGCATGCTCAGATTGGCAACACTCGAAGCTCGACTTAAAGTTACCCTGCAATATAATTCAATTGTTTTTAGTTTATTTTCTGTTTTTTCGTTTTCTTTTCCGCGTCGGAACAAGTGTTACAATTTAGTTGGTCACAAAAGCGATTTGAAATATTTTTTGCATTAAAGATACAATTTGGTCTATTCCAAATTCGGAGTGTGAACACCGGCGGAATGGAACTTGCATATACATAAAGTATAATTTAAATTAGAACATTTTTTTTTTGGCTCATATACATATATATGTATATATATGAGCGTCACTATGTAAATTTTCTTGCTTAAAATAACTGATTGAAATCGAGTAAAGAAATCGGAGCATCAAACTGCCACTGTGAACTGGCCATAGATGGACAGGATGAAGATTCCGCAACATTACCATCTTGCGGTGGTTCACCGTTTGGACCCTTCTCGAACTCCGCGACTTGAAAACCGTCGGCAGCGATGTCCGTTTGGCTAGGATTATTTTGCTTGGCCCGAACGTCGGAGCACAGCACAATACAATTTTTGATGCCAGCCAATTTAGACTTTCGGACCGCAGCGGCTTTCAAAAGAGAGCGTAATAACGGCTTGGGTAAAATTGATGTACGTCTAGAAATAGCTGGATTGGCCAACTTGCCGATCTGACGGCTAGAAGTAGCACCCTTCGCTGACTGGGTGAGCTTAGTCTTAGAAATGGCCTTTGCAGAGCTGCTTACTTTCGAGTTAGACGCTGCAGTCTGCGCTGACTGGGCTGATTTCGTCCCAGAAGTTGGGGTCTTTGCAGACTTGGTTTCTTTGGTCTTCGACTTGCGGACATTTCCGTTGGAAATTGAACTCTTTGTGCTGCGTCGAGCGCATAGGCGCTTTGTAATGGTCTTCCGGGCAGTACGCTTGGTCACCTGTTATTAGAGATTTTGAGTGATTTTGACTGGGTCGGATAGAGGTCGCTTACCCTGGTCGGTCGGGCGCGCCAGGGAATGGCGCTGTCGCCGGTAGTGAACTCGAGGTCTTGGCGCAGGGCATAGTCGGAGTTGCCCGTGCGCACCACGATGCCCAAATGGGTCAGGCTGCAGAGCGACTTCAGCACGTAGTGGTCGAGATTGGGCACCTTCCTGGAGCGACGCATCTGCAGCTCCACCTGACGGATGATGGTGTTCGCCGGCAAGAAGGCAGTGACGACGTTTGCGGACCGCAGCTCGGAGAACGCCTTCATCACGTTCCGGTTCACCTTTTTTGGTACGTTAAAATTATCCATTCAATTATTTTTGTTTTACTCCCGCGAATATATTAAGGGCCGAACAATGTTTTATTGCAGATATGAAGAAAGACTTTTGTTGTTTACTTCTCAGCTGTGTGTTGTAGAATGTCGATTTATGTGTGATCCGAAAGTTTGTCGAGCTCGGCCAACGGCAAAGCCTACTGAGATGGAAGAAAGTGTTTTTTTTTTTTGGTTTTTATTTGCTTAATTTATTTTATGTTACATGCTTATTTATTTAGCATTGTTATACCCTTTTACCTGACTTTATGCTAATAATTAACACCAGTTATATATGTGAATATTAAAACAGGTATTTTTTAAATTAATATATTTATTGGATGTTATGATGTTATTAATATATATTAAATTAACTAGTTAAGTTGGTCACCACAATATTTATATTTGGGCAACTGATCAATCTGGGTTGATCTCCCAGGCATGTTTTGTTGTAATTCATTTTAGATACATTTTTTTATTTTTAATGTAAGAGAATGTACTTTTGGCGCTTTCAGTGCCAAATATAATTATAAATAAAAAACCAAAAAATAATTTAATAACAACATTTAAACGACATGTAATAAAATCAGTTGACAACCTTATTGAGTTTTACTGCAGCGATAATAAAAGCATATATTAGCTAATTTGGTATACATATGAATAAAATTCCCGAGAGTCGTAATGCTCTCTTGATAGATGCTCATCTCAAATGAATGAGCCCGCAGACAGTTTCACTAAATGATGAAAAGTGCATCACAATTAAAATGAAAATCAACGAAAAGCGAAAACTTTTTACATATAAGTATGCAGGGATACACAGGGAGACACACACACACACACACAGACACACACACACATGCACAAGACTAGAACAATAGCAGACTAACCTATTGTAAAGTGGGGAATACATACACATACACATTTATGCACATTTAACATGCATACAAATTTACTGTTGTGTTGGCAACAATTTCCAAAATGGCGTCTCAGCGTGACTATATCCCAACACCCCCCACCCCCTCCATCCATGGGCATGCCATGCAACCAAATACATGTTTACACTGCCGGAGTATCTGAGGTTTTTGTCTGCTGCACAACTGCAGAGCAGAAACAAAATAAAAAAAAATAAAAAAATTAAAAAAAAAACGGAGCCAGAACCACGGCCAGAGCCACGGCCAGTGGCATTGTGAGTGCAGAGCGGAGCAGGTCAATGATACCAAAAGTTAACCCACACCAGCAGCGTCTGCGTCGCACTTGAGCAATTTTCACAACAACAAAGCGAACAACAAAATATATATACATATATATATATATATATATACTTTATGTAAAAACAATAACAAAAACGAAGAACAACAAGCAGAACAGGCCGCACCCTTTGGGCAAAGCCACCCACACCCACACCCACAGCCCACTCAGCGCCGCAGCCAACTCCAGAGTCAGCGCCAGTGTCAAGTTTACGCCACACACTCGCACACACACACACACACACAATCGCACACACACGCAGCCAGACCTGGTCATGAACTCCATTCTCCATTTTCAATGGCAGCCATAGGAGTCCCCGCAAAACCCTAGCACAAAAGCTCTTTTATCTTTCGCATGTTTAATTTTGTGCAGTGCAGAGAGGGGTAGACAGAGAGAGAGAGAGAGACAGAGAAAGAAATGAAGTGAGGAGGAGAGAAAGAGACGGGGTAAGAGCGGCAGAAATAGAGAGAGAGAGAGCAAGTAAAAAGCGAATGCGGCACCTAACCAGCTAGTATTTATGCCGCCACCCACACCAACTATCTCCCACCCCTACCCCCGCCCTCGCCCGCCCACTCCCACCCACTACTCTTATGCCTCAGCTCTTAATGCTTCAACTGCACGGGCAACTGCGACGCCTTATGCATCATTTATTGCCCCCCCCACCCCCCCCCCGCAACCCAAAGTATCTTTTTATCTTTTTCCTGTGCAGCAGCAGCAACAACAACAACGAGAACATGCCACGCCACAACTTGAACAACGCGGTGAAGGTCATTGCTACCAAAATTGTGTCTCCCTTTTGTCCTACTCTACTCTCGACTCAATTCGACTCGCATTCTCATTCGCAGCGCTGCAGACCAGAGCAGAACACACACACACACACACACACACAAGCGTCCGCGTGTATGTGTGCGCATTTCTGCATTTAATCGTTAGCAATATATATATATATATATATATATATATATATCAGCACATCCGCATGCAATGCGAGGTTTGCCGTCGATTGGCGTTGCCAGACTCTTTGCTTGCTCGTGCACTGCCAGCGGGTAGTCTGATTTTGTGACGAGATATGTAACGTATGTACGCCTCGATCAGTATCAATCAGGCAGATCAGATCTCTATATCAGATATCTAGCATAGAAATAATGGGTCAAAACTGTGTTTTTTTTGTATGAAAACCTTTCTAATTATTCAAGATATCCCGAATAAACTTGGCAATTGTAAGTTCTGCTATACTACCAACCAAGTTTGCTCAACATCGCACCTCTATATCATATAGCTGCCATAGGAACGATCGCTAAAAAAAAAAAAAAATTTGTTTTTGTATGAAAAACTTTATTGTTTTTCAAGATAACCTGACGAAACTTAACAATTACAATAGTTATGTTCAAGTCAACAAAATTGTTTTAATATCGCTCCACTATATCATATAGCTGCCATCGGAACAATCGCTTAAAAAAATTGTTTTTGTATGAGATATCTTTTTTTTATTTTTTAAGATATCCCGATAAAACTTGGCAATTGTTAGTTCTGCTATACTGCTGATATATTAACAAAATCTAATCAACATCGAACCACTATATCATATAGCTGCCATAGGAACAAGTTTTCAAGGGATAACTACGTTTTTGTATGAACAACTTTTTTGTTTTTCAAGATAACCTGACGAAACTTAACAATTGCAGCAGTCCATGTGCAAGTCAACAAAATCTTTTTCACATCAGACTACTATATAATATAGCTGCCATAAGAACAATCGCTTTAAAAAGGAGTTTTTGTATGAACAACTTGTTATTCAAGATATTCTAACCATAAATTGTTTGTTATTCAAGATATACTAAACAATATCTGCTGAACATCGAACCATCGAAACACTCTGTCAAAATTGGCCCAAAATAAAACATGTCGAAGCGTACAACAAATCGAGAATAGCTAGCCAAAAGCTCAACGAAATTGAAATGGGAATAAATTGCAAAAGTGGCAACACTGGGCCGCGTATTGGTATTACAACATCTAGCAGAGAGTCCGACTGCGAGCAGCAAAAAAGAAAAACAAAATGAAAAAGGGAAAAAAACAAAACTCGTTCGCTCTGTGCGACCCGTTCCGCTCCCGTGCCAAAAGCAAACTGTGTCTGTGTCACTCAACCCACTAAACTTGCACACAATGCGACGGTGGCGACGCTGGCGACGATGGCGACGCTGGCGACGGTGGCGAGGACGACGGCGAAGTCGAACTGTGCTCGGCGCATTCGTGTTGCGGGCTGCGTCGCTGGCTTCGCGTGCCCCTTGCCGTTGGCCCGTTCAGTTGCATGCAACATATTCTGCGCGACTCTGCAGCTACTTCACGTTACGTTCCCCGCCAGCCCGGCCCTGGCCCGTTCGGTCTCCTCGTGCTTTTGTCCCTGCAACGTGGGTTGTTGTTGTTGTTGACTCTATGCGCTCTCTGCAGCGTTGTTGTTGCTGTTGTTGTTTGGTGCTGGGTTCAATGTCTGGTGGTTGACCTACCCGTACCAGATTTTCCGCAGGACGTGCTTGCTTCACTTCGCCCTCGCTGCTGCATTTTGCGCATTTGCCGTTGACTCATTTTGATGGCAACTTGCTGCAACAGCCGCCCACACCCGCCCACAGCCAAACACACACCACCCCCCCCCCCCTCCGCCCTCCGCCCTCTTGGCCACCGTCTGTGTGACAAGTGAAAACTAAAAACGGAAAAAAGGAAAAACAAATGCTGACGTCTGTGTCGCCTCCAAAGTAAAAGTTGTGCAACTAAGTTAGTTAGAGTTTCTTTCTAGACATTTTTTTTCGCGAAAATGACACAACATTGTTGCTGTTGTCGTTGTTGGCGCAGCTCAGACAATTGCTCATAAACATTGGCGCATAATGGCTGATTGGCTCATCTGCTCGGATGCACCAAGAGCCCGTCCCTTGACCGTGGGCATGGCTGCCCCGAAGACGGCTAACATATTCAGCATGTATTGCATTCTATTGCCGCTTATGGTGCAAGTTATCCAACTGGTTTTCCACTTGTAATTTCACTCGCTTGGCCAGTTTTCCGCAAAGCGGCCCCACCTGGTGTACGGAAAGCCAGCAAACCGCACTGGAAACTATTAGAAGATTCAAGGCTAAGGCTGCATGTCTAAGGCTAAGGTCATTGCCATGCGGCCGCGCTGCTAATATACCCTGTAATATGCAATTCAAATGCGCAACACATTTATTCACCTGGCAACTGGCTTGGACAATTTCTTTTTTATTTTTTCTTTCATTTAATTAATACTTCAAATTACGCAGTATTGCTTGAATATAAAATTCATATTTGTAAAAACTTTTTACTTTTCATATTTTTCTTTTTAATAGCTACAGGTTTTTCTCCAAAATGTCTAAATATGTGTGTTCCCATTTCCATATTTACAGTACAATTTTACATTTTTCCAAATATATTTCCATTAAAAATGTTCTTTATATAATACATTTCACAAGTTTAATTTGAAGCAAATTTTACAGGGTATTTAAGCAACGCGCCTGCTTCACTATCACTATATATTAACTTGTTCTATCAAAGCATTTTCGCATTTGAATGCAGCTTGGAAAACTAGTTTTTCACCATAAAAGCTGGAAGACAAAAGCCAGTTATTATTATTTTCTTTACAGGCAAAAGGCGGCTGGCCAAGAACTTGTTCTTGGCTTAGAGAAAGTTCTGTGTGTGTATGTCGTAATACTCAGCTCTTAAGCGATTACATGGGAGAAAGTACTCCGCTAATGGGAAGAGAGAGGGAGAGAGAGGACAAAAAAAGTACTGGAATCGGTGCAATTGTCATGTGTAATGCCAATTGGAACTAGGTAAGGTGAGTCACAGTTTTCGCAATTGCAACCCTCGTCGGGTTACGCTAGATGGCTATTTCCTGGCTGTTGTAACCGTTGTTGTTGCCGCTGTTGTTGCCGTTGTTGTTTACCCAGGGCCAACAACAGCCAGCGAGCGGCACGAATGACAAATTATCCCGCAGACCTGACATATGCATATCGTGCAGCTTGTGTTGTGCTTCTGACACAAAGCGGCCAAAGTCCCAGGTGCTACGACCCAAAGTTTCCGGGACTTTGACAAGCATAGCAGCTGAGTTGAAACTACGCAAATCGGTGGGTAAGAACTTCTAATTTTAACAATGATTTCAAATAAGCTTCTGTAAGCGTAATAAAAAAAAAACTTTCTTGATTTAAATTGGTTACTATAAAGGATTTAAAAAATATGTTATTTTATGTGAAATATTTTTAATCGTATTTTTATTTTTATCAATTCTAAATATTTGAATTATGGCAATGTTTGCTCATTCTCGAACGGAAGCAGAAACATGGTCCTAGAGACTTACATTAATATATGTATATCATATATATTTAGTTAACATTGATCCAGCTCTCATGTTTCTCTATATAAAAAAAATAAAAATCTTTTGGTGTACAAAAATTAAGTATGTGCAATAATCCTAAGAAGTTTTAGTAATCTTGCAAATAAGCATATTAAATATTTCAATAATTGTAAGGTTTGATAATTAGAGTGCCTTATTATATAGAAATAAATACAATATTATAATACAAGAGTGCAAGAAATTTGATCTCATAAACCAGATTTAAACTAATAAAATAATATAATTAACTGATAATGTATGAAGTAATTAAATCAATCATAATTTCTTTTTTTCTCTAAGTAAAGTCTCGATTTTATGTACATGCAAACACTGCCCTATCCTGAAAGCTATATAGTAAGTAATACAAACATAACAGAAAATTTTTAATAATTTAAATTATTGTTTAGTTTGATAATTATCAAGAAATAATTACAATATATTATTAGATGCTTCCCGTATAGCAGAATAATTTTATCAGCTCTCTTATCTCTTTATTAAAAAAGAAAATTAAATCGATTTTCAAGCTTTTCAGCGGCTAATCTAAATTAATCTGCACAATAAGAAATGAATGTTGCAATGGCAGAAGGGAAAACTAACATGGCACAGAGTTGCCAAAGTCTTTCAAATTAATCGCTAAGGTCACCGTTCGCTGTTTGAATTCAACTTCTGCACATTTCGGTGTCACACTGTACTTCTGGCCTTCGCACGCGTGCACACTGTAGCTGCGCTTTATAACCCCTTAATGGCAACAATAAGCGACGCGACGCCAGCAAACTGTGCAAATTTATATAGATTACAGTTATTTAGCCAGAGCGCGACGCATGTGCAACCCCAATGGCAGCCCTCCTTTCAACGCGTCCCCCCGCCCCCCTGCCCCCCTCCACCCTCTCAAACTGTGCAAACAGAGCTAACAAATAGGGGAAAAAATGGTCGAAGCTGCCAAAACTCTAACCCCCAATTGCCAACTAATATGACGAACTCAAACTTTCGCTAATTTTAATGCATCATGGGGCATGCAACTGCCTGCTGACAATCTGATGTCTGATGGATTTTGTGAGATAACAAACGAGACGAGACGAGACATATGGTGACGCAATGTGCAGCGTGAAGGTCAATAAACCGTAAATCGTGACACAGACAAACGAATTTTGGGCTGCTCTTGATGCTCAGATTTCGAAGGGTATACCCATTGATTATAAAGGTTTTTTTTTGCACATATTGAATACGTTTGTTATTAGCGGAAATAAAACTGATCTCATATATGTTCCGAATTTCGAAAAAAAAAGAATTTAAACGGCATTCTGAAATGTTGTCCACACTTTTTAAAACGGTTCAAATATATTTAACCCTGGCACGTAATCGTATGTGGAATCCGTATAAAAAAATTCTGAGCAAGAACAATGTTCAAAATTAAATTATTTTTGTTGTTTAGTTAATTTACAATGTCAATTAAAAAATAAAAACCTGAGGATGGTCAAGGGTTAAAATGCGGCTTCTGAAGTTGGCATCAACAGAACTGAAAATATGCGAAAAACTTCAACATTTTCTTTCGATTTGGCAAATCGAGAAAAAAAAACCAAACCAGACAATTACCATAATCTTTTCTATAGCCAAATTATGTTGAACTGGGCATTAGTATAATTGTATACCAGTCTGGCAATACTTAACTTCCACAAGTTGGAACAGACGGATTATCCTTTTATTTATTTATGTTATTTTTTCTCTTTTTTTTGTAATTTGTATGAAAGCAAATCTGACAGAACATAGTACTCATGACTAATGTGCACAGAGCGCAAAGCGGTGACGAACTTTGAACTTGTGTTTAACCTGCCCCCAATTGGCATCAGGTGCAATGGACACACGTTGTCGTCGGTGGCGCCTCCTAAGCCACAAAAAGATTACTCATCCAGGCCCAAAGCGAATGATTCACAACGTGCGCACCTTTATGCCGTTATACAAATAGAGCGTGGGCCGGGCGGGCAAAACATGTCCTGTCGAATGCTGGCTCCCAACGGCTCCCAAATGAGTCACTGACCGGGCGGTGCTCCGCTATTTTGTTATATTTTTTTGGTGGGGGGAGGGGAGGGGAGGGGCCGTTTGTGTGCATAAATAAAACAAAGTGGCGTCGCCTTGTTTCATTGAACTGCTGCGGCGACTGACTTATAGCATACATTTTTGGGCTGAGGCGAATTAGCCCCAAAAATCGGTTCACTGCACGCACATTGACCTAATAATTGGCCACAATTCGGTACGCTTTGGGGCATTCCTCGAGTGCCGCTGTCTGCCTCTTATGATAACGGCCCACCAGGGAGCTTCGGCTATTTGCCGCGAAAGAAATAAAACGGGGCGACAGCTGTAAGTGCCACATATGCAGCGGAAAATTAAGAAAATATTCCGCGCACAGAGCGGAATCAAGTGAGAATGCTCCAGTCGGGAGCGCCCGGTTATCCGATACCCTGAGCCCAGCTGCGAGGTGTCGTACAAACATTTCAAGCCCCTTGTATTCATCCATAAAATACTGTATATACACAGATGATTACAAACGCACGCCACAGTTTACTCAGCAACTGTGCTTGGCCCCACAATGAAAACAAAATTCGTTAATAACTTTTAATCTAAGTTTATGCTCTTATCGGCATTTTTAGTGCTCTTAGTCGCCGAGATATGCTAAAAAACCAATCGACTTTGAAAAAATGATATACTCGTACTGCGCAGGGTATAGCAGAATCTATAGTCGAAAAGTTTGGGCTTGGTCTTGTAATTTCTTACAGACGGACAGTACTAAATCGCCTCAGCTCGTCGTCCTGATCAGGAATATATATTTTTAATGGGATCGGAGATGCTTCCTTTTGCCTGTTACATAAATGTGCACAAAACCAGTTTACCCTTTTTACCCATTTTCAATGGGTGCAAGGTATAAAAACAATTTGGCTAGAAAAAAAATACTCTTTTAGAAAAACAAAGCTCAACGCGCCTATTTTATTCTCTATTTTCCTAAATAAGAGTTTATTTGAGTCTCTTTGCTATATTCCTCTCTCTTCCTTACTCTTGCGTATTTATTCGCTATCTCGCTCTCCCTATCTCTATCTCTCTTTCTCTCTATCTATCTATCTTTCTCTCTCATACTTTCATTCTTTAATTAGATCGAATTACCTGAGTTTTGTTGTCTTAAATATCGCCTTTCTACGCGATTTTCACAAATTGAAATGACGTTACTAATATTTAACAAGTCCTGTTTGATCAGTTATATTAACAGAAGCTATATACGAATGGTGAAATAACAAATAAATTCAATTGAAATTGTGCAAACAGTTAGTGTGACCAACAATAAAATGTTGACAAAAGAAACGTCAAATGCCAAGGAGAAATTGTTAAATAATTGTCAATGCGAAATGGTTAAAGGACAGAGGGGTTCGTTGATGGCCAGGCCGCAGCTAGACAATGGCAGCGACAACCCTGAAATTAATCCCGTCTGCCCAGCAGCCAGACCGCAGCCCAGTCCTTCCACACCCACGCCCACTCAATGTCATTTGCAGCAGGCACCAGCTGCAGAAACCGGCACCCGGTTCAGACCTTGGCAATGAGAGCGGCCGCTGGTGCGGGAGCGGGCGAGGAGCTGGCCAGGTCCCTACTTGGAGGCCGGCATCGGTGCGGCGTCTGTGCTGTGTGCAACGATTGCTGTGCATGCGGAAATGCGCATGCCTGCGTGTCCTTGCCCTTGGTAGCGAGTCCTTTCCACAGTTGTAGTGTAGTGCCCCTGAAAGCTGTTAACCTTCGTGCAGCGCAACCGAAGGACTGTGCAATGTGCAACGTACGGCGAGGAACATGCGCGTTGCATGTGCAGCTCTCCAGCAGAGAGCGCGAGAGAGCGAGAGAGAGAGAGCGAGCGGGAGGGGCGAAGGGGCGAGAGCGCAAGAGAGCGTTGCATATATCGGGCTGCTGTTCGCTGCGAGTTGTGCCACCAAACCTAACCTACAAACGCTTGGGGTGTCGTCTGGCTGCCCCTGCCCCAGCCGGGCCGCATTTCACGGCTCTGCCATTGCCATTGACCATGATATTGCGCCAATGTCAGTCAGTGGAGGTAAAAGTCGGATAACCTTACGATGCACCAGCCTCGCCTCCGCCTCCGCCCTTGGAGGCTGCGCGGCAACGCATCTTGAAGGCCCATTTTAAAGACAAACGCAATCTGCATGGCGAACTTTGGAAAAACAACAAAGCAATTAATGTTCTGGCCAATGGGTTTTCGGGGGTTGCGTCTTAATGGAAACGTTCGCCGGCAGCTTAAAGGAAACCGCCGAAAAGTCTTTGCTTTCAGTACATTGCTCGAGGGTTGCAACTCCAGACAGACAATCCGTGGCGTTGTCAAGGCCCCACCCACTTTACAGTTTTGCAATTATATGTATATTTGTAATTTCTATGCTACGACAAGTCCAGGAATTCTATGCCAAACTTTGCAACCCCCACAAAAAAAGCACACATAAGAGGGCAGCGGTAAAAACAACGGTTCCAGACGCAACCGAACCCAACTACGAATGCTAACACAAATGTGGACCAACTGTAGGATACCCTAGAGCGAAATACAACTTATATCTCTTCATTATTCTTCCTTTAATTTAGCAGAAATGCTTTTAATTAATATATATTGACCAACTATCATATACCCTAGACTGCAATTCAACTTTTATCTCCGCATATTTCTTGCTTTCATTTAATATATTTTAAAATAATTATTGTTTTATATATTGACCGACTACCATATACCCTTGACTGAAAGACGACTTATATAGTTTTATAATTCTTTCCTTATTATTACAATTTATATTATTTCTATTTATTATTATTATTATCTTCTTATCATTTCTATTATAATATTCTCACCTTACAGTTTACTTTAAATATTCACCAACTGCCACATACAGACCAAAATTCTGATAAAAAGTTTCTTAATGAGAAATATTATAATTATAATTATTATTATTACCTTATTATAAATGATTTTATAGTTATTACCTTAAATTTTATTTTAAACATTGATACCACAGACCAATAATCTGATTAAAACTTTCCTTTCTATATCATTTACATCTTCACAATGAATGCTAATATCTATAAAATTATATTTGGGTCAACTGCCAACTACCCTGGAATAAAATTCAGAGCTCAGTTTATTTATTTCCTCACCTTTCTTACTTCACGTACCCGAAATATTTATTACGCAATTTAGCATAATATAGTTTCATAATTATACTTAAAAGTTAAAATGTTTAGCATACCCCTTTTGTTTCTTAGCCTTAGGATATAATAACAGCGCAAATCTGCAGCCCAACACTTCCGTCCTCGTTGCCGTCGTCATAGTCGGTCCCTTGTTCATTGCACCCCCAACGTATTGTACATTGACTTCTCTGGGCTACGCTTTGTTTTCTGCATTCGCCGAAGGCAACGGCAACGACAACGGCGACGGCGACGGCGACGCCAGCGTCGCAACAATGCGCTCACTTTTGCTCTCACGATTATGCTCACGCTCTCGTTCTCGTTGTCGTTCTGGGCGCTGGTCTCTCTTTCTCTCTCTCTCTCTCTCTCTCTGTCGCTTGGTGAGCGACATTCCCATACCACGACCTACCTTACCCACACCCACAGTGCGCTTTCAGCTTTCTGCTTTGGGCTTTGGCCATTCTTCCGTGCACAACTCCCGCCCAGCCAGTGCGAGCAGAGGGCAGAGGCTGTTGCTGTTGATGATGGCGATGGTGTCTGCTGACGCCGCCGCCGTTGCCGTTGCCGTTGCCGTCGCAGTCGACGCTGCTGCACAAATTCGCAGTTCGTTTTCATATTGAAAGTAGAATTTTTCACTTTTGCAAATTTCTGTCTCGTTTCAGTCGCGTTAACGACGTCATGTCGCACGTTTGTTCTGCATTTGGCACTCTGCTCGTTCAACAGCGACCAGTTCCCAGTACTCCCAGCCAAATCTCAGCTTGAGATGCGCTCCAAAAATTTTTTTATTGTGTTGCCAACTCTCTAGTCTGACGGCATATAAATGTGACAAAGATTAACTTTCGATTACAATTAATTGCCTATCGGTCGTCAATGTGCTTAACGCGCGCGTGTGTGATCACACTGATCATCGTTTAAAAGTATGTGTGTGTGCAGCCGTTGGAGAACAATTGGAATACTATACAAAGCGTGGATTGATTATAACTAAGTAAAATATATGAACAGAATATCACATCAAAAACTATATATATTTTTGAGACTATAAAAAATGAACCTAAAACTGTGCTATGCCCCGTTACTATAGGCTTAAAGATAATGAAGAAGTGATTTCTAGTCAACTCTTTTGTTTTTTTTTTCTTTTTTAAGTAGCCCTGATCGCTGACCTTTTACTCTCGAGATCAGTTAAGTAATCAAAATCGCAGACATTCAGTTTCTGCTCCCCGTTAAGGACACTGAATAGCTCTTCTCGTTTCGATTGTCTGCCCAAAATGTCTGACTCATTCCAGGCCAGCCCACAAATGGCGCCCACTTTGCACAACTTCAGAACTCCAGACACTGCAACCCTCATTAAGCCCCCCGCCCTCCCCAACCATCGATGTCTGGCCCGAGCGGGGCGGGCTGCAACTCCAATTACCCACACGGCCCACACAGCCATCGCATCTCTGTTCCGTCTGTGCGCGTTAACAGTGCGCTGCTCGCTCAACTGTAGCGCCGCTGTAGACGCGCTGTTAAGTGCGCCAGTGACACACACAGCGACAGCGGCAGCTGCTGTTAACCTTGCCTTGGTATTGGTGAACTTGACTAAACACGCGCCAGCTGCTCTCTCTCTCTCTCTTGAACTCTTCGCTTTGTGACTGCGTTCGCTCTCACGCTCGCGCTCTCGTTCTCCCCATTTTGCGATTTATTTCAAGTTCTTTTTCATGTGATGTGGATGTGGAGCGGCATTTTCAGCAATGAGCATTCAGTGTTAAGGTCAATACATTTGTTGTGTTTGTGTTAGGTGCACACATGCATGCGTCTGTGTGTGCGTATGCGTGTGCGTGTGCATGTGCAACGAGACTGCAGCTATGAGGTTGCATTTTGTTTGCTGATTACTTTGCTATTGAGCTTTGTCACTGGCGCTTGTTTATGTGTGCACACTTTGTCATTTATTTATTGCTCATTTGTCGTTACGGTTTTCTGTGTGTTTGGGGTCAAATTGTTGACTGTGACGACCTGACGTTTACGGAAGCTTTTCGTGTGTTGCCCTTGCGTTGTATTTCGCATGATTTATGAATTGACTCATGGAGTGTGCAACACATTCGAAACGTGCCTCGTAAGGTGTCAGCAATGACAATTGCGAAAGTGCATGACCAGGCATCGTGCTCAACTCTAATAAGAAAGTACGTTCACAAAAATCTGATCCACTGAAGCTTTCAACTCTAACTGAGTGCTCCAATTTCGCTCAATTCAACTTCCCTGTAAGGCTCAAATGTATACAAAACGAACCTACCTCAATGCGTGTAACTCTGTCTGTTTTTAGAGGCTTCTTACGCATATTACTCATACGCACTGTTGTTTATGTGTGTTGCGTCGTTGGGCGGAAGTTGCCCCCCCAATCAAACATCGCTTCAAATAAACAGCCACCCAAAAAAAAAAGAAACTACCCCCTTTTTCACTTTTTTGAAAGCAACCCCCAGCTAGCTGGCGCAACTCCGTCAAAAATATTGTGGACCCTACTCATTCCATAATTTGTTAACCCCAAGCGAAACTTGGTTTGTGCGTGTTTGTCGTTCGCCTGCTCATTCGCGTTTATTTTTGTTTATTTATGTTTTGCTTTTTGTATTCTTTACAGCTTTGCTTCCTCGTTTGCCAGCCCAAGCACACGCTCTCACGAACATTGCTCTCGCCCGCTCTCTCTCTCTCTCTCTCTCTTACTCTTTCTCTCGTTCTCTGTCTCCCTCTCTCGCTGTTTGCAGTCGGCTATCGTTGCTTCCTCGCTCTCGCGGACGTGCCCACTTTGCAGCCGCACACAACGACAACGAACGGTTTTCACTTTCATTGTGCAGCTTATTCGCCCACTCACACAGACGCTCGTTCGCTCACACACACAAGCACATACGCACACACGCACACAGAGCTGCTCTCAGCAGGTTTTGTGTTCTGTGTTCTGCTCTGTTCTTTTCTCGCCTGCAAACTTTTGCGATTTTCAGTTTCAGTCAGAGAAAGTACGGCGCACGCAGCGGTCGCGAATCCAAAGTACGCGTCCATTGATCAATTTTTTTTTTTTAAGAAACCACCAAAAGTCGCTAATTAAATTTATAATTAATTAAACGCTGCAAAAAATGTGCAACAACTGCTGGTCCCAGCGAAGATCGCCGAACCAAAATGCATAATTATAATAATTAATAACAACATATGTATGTGTTTGTTCATGCAAGAAGTAGCTATAATCAAGCAAGAGTGCAAAAGTGTTTTTTTTTTTTAAGTTGTTAACATTGAATCGGGTCTGTGTCCGTGTCCGTGTCCGCGTCGCGCTGTGTCCTTGTCCTTGTGCAGCGCCCATCGGTCGCAGGCAACACAGCCGAACAGCTGTTGGATTGCCAGTTGAAGTCCTCGTGCTCGTCCTCGTCCACGTCCACGTCGCTGTTGCTTCTTCACCTTGCTCTTGAACGCTGCCTGGGCCCTCAATGTCAGTGTCAGGCCCATTGCCAGCGCCAGTGTCAGTGTCATCGTTGTCATCATATTGAGTTTTCGCAAACATTTCGGGAAAATCGCCACTTTTCATATTTTGAAAATTTTCTCGCACAGCCCCGCCCCGGCCCCGGCTCCGGGTCTGGCTCTGGCTCCGGCTCCGGCCCTCGACCGCCAGCCCAAACCCCCTGGCCCCAAGCCTCACAGCCGTGCCCAGCTGTTGCTGCAAAACTTAAACACAATTGGGAAATGAAAATAATTTAATATGCCGCACGAAACAGCTGCGGAGTTTCTGTAAAAGTATCTGACAAATAGCAATGTGTTTTAATAAGCTATTCCTATTAAATAAAAGCGTGCATTATTCGCCAGGTACAAAGGTCAAATGTCAAAAATAAGTGCTAAACACAGAGGCAAAAAACAAAGGATACACAAGGATTCACTTCACGAGATCCGCACTAAAATATTGAAAACAAAATTTAAAAGTGACATAATCATCGTAGGGGCCCCAAGTGCCTCCTCAAAGAGCCAGCGCTAAGTGTACGAAAAACCGGAAATCTACTATGAAACATTCGGGTTCGACCTTCAAAAAAGATCAACCCTTACAGACCGCTTTGAAGTTGAAAAGAAAAGATCACACAACTACACGTACATACTATATTTTTTTAAAGGTGTTTACCAGTACAATTCTACAAGAAACGTTTTGACAACAACAATATTAATAAATTTAAATGCTCAGGTGAAACAAATACTAAAAAACAAAATTAAATAATACTAATAATAATGATGATTAGCAAGCAACTATCGCGTTGTGTTTCATGTGCAAAATATTAATATATACCTGTACAACGTACATACATACATATATTTTTGGAGATAAAGCAAACATATATTAAACACATATTAATCTTAAAAGCAAAGTTTATACATCAAGTGAATGAATCTAACTTAAATGTTATCAAGTGCGCTGACAAATTGTCATAATTAAAACACAATTTTCGACGTTATCAAACAAACGGCTATACTCGTATTATACAACACTCTAATTAAAACACACATATGTATATCCAATTAATTAATAAAAGTTTATATGGAAAACTCTACAAGTATTCATCATCAAATATCATAAGATAAACTTATAAAATAAACAATGCATTAATTAATTGTATATTTTTGCATATTATTCAACGATTTTAAACAATCAACTCATCAATCAAGCAAACAAACAATCAGGTCTTTAAATTATTTATAAAAGTAAGTGTTGCTCTTTATTGAATTACAAAACTTGAGATACGAATAAAAATGTTCTACAATCATTCTCTTTTCGCATTGATTTTTCTATCTTTAATAATATGTAATAAAATTAATCAATAGAAATTTTTATTTATAATTTTATTCCATCTATTCAAAAAGAAAAATTCGATTTTACAAGAAAAAAGAATTTCGTTGAGCTTTTTCAAGGGCTGCAATATTATAATGTAGAATATTTATCAGGGCTGCAAACCTACTAAAATTTTCCAATGTTTTGGTTAACGGTATTTTGCCATTAGGTGCGGTTCATGAACCTGATTTTCTATATTAATTAAATGCTTGATTCGTCACTTTCTCTTTAATTTAAAAGAAAAGTTTTGTATTTGTTATTTAAGAAATATATATATGAAAAACCAAACCATTTTAAAAAGTTATGTTTTTTTCGGCTTTTAATAATATTTGGTTCGGTTTAGCCTTGATATTTATAAATATGTATGACAACATACTCATATGTACTACTTTTTCTTCTTCTTCCTCTCCTTTGTTCAGATACTTAAAATACCTACAACATACTCATATTCAACAACAACAACAAGAAGAAAAGCGCTGCTGTGGAGACGGAAAGAAAACCAGGAACAAGTATTATTAGTAATTAACATTGAGCTCTCCCCGACATTCTCAATCACAACAAGGCCTCATGATATTTAGATCCGTATATAGCACTGGGCAGGTTTAAGGACAACGCTAGCAAAGTAAGAACACAATTCTAGGGTATCCTAGAAACAAAAAACCCACTACGAATATATATTGTAAATGAAAACAACTTTGCAACTTGAAGGCTGAAACCATTTTGATAATCCAAAACGCAGAAAAACAAAAACGTAAACACAAACAACTAGTGGATATATATATGCAACAAGTGTAAAGAAGAAGAGACTGATTTTTACAAGAAGAAGAAGAAGCAGCTGAGGAGAAAGATATTACTTAGAGGCAGAACAGAGGCAAAAGCAAGTGATTCAGGATCAAATCCAATAAGCGAACCTTTCCAAAAATAAGAGAAAAACAAATACAAAAAAAGATTAACATACAACCACACACATACTTCACACGCGCTTACATATAAATTGAAATACACACACACACGTATATACATATATATATATAAATATATATATTTTTGGTGCGACATTTTTTTGTACGAATTTGCAACATGCTGAAGAAACTGAAGTGCATGGAGGCGGCTGCTGCTGCCGCCGCCGCCGCTGCCGCAGCGGCAGCGTCCACGCCGACGACGAAGCTCATCAAAACGGAGCCCATAGATTTTGAGATGCTGCACCTGGAGGAGCAGGAGCGCCGCCAGGCGGAGCCCAGCAGCAGCAGCAGCAGTGGCAACATTGCAGTTGGTGCCACAGCGACAACAACAACTGCAGCTGCAGCTGCCTCGCCGCCACAGCGCTACACGCACGTACAGGTGCAGACGGTGCCGCCGCGCCAGCCCACCGGCCTGACCACGCCCGGCGGCACACAGAAGGTGATCCTGACGCCGCGCGTCGAGTACGTGCAACAGCGTGCGGCCAGCTCGAACAGCGGCCTCGCCGGCATCAAGCACATTTACGCGCAGACTGCGGACAACGCCGCCGCCGCCGCCGCCGGCGCCGCGCCGCAGATCATCATCACGCGCTCGCTGCCGGCGGCGCATCTGTCGCGCCGCCACTCCGCCAGCCCCTCCGCCAGCCACTATCAGCAGCAGCAACAGCAGCAGCAGCAGCGTCTGTCCAGCTCGCTCGCACACTCGCCGCCGCCGCTGCACCACCAGCAGGAGCAGCAGCAGCAGCAGCAGGAGCAACTGCAGCAGAGATCCTCTGGGCAGCAGCACGTGCGCGTCATACGCGACGGCCGCCTCTATGAGGAGTCGCTGTCGGGCAGCGTCTGCTCCTCGGGCGGGCGTCGACATTCGGTGTCGCCGCCGCCGCTGCATCATCATTCGCGTTCCGCGCCCGTCTCGCCCGTGGTGCCCCGGCGCGCCTATGCGGAGCAGGCGGCACATGTGCAATACCAGCAGCAGCAGCAGCAGCAGCGCGATACGCCGCCGCTGGCGCCGCCGCCAACACCGCCGCCACCGCCGCCGCTGCCGCCGCCCGCCCAGCAGCATCATCAGCAACAGTTTATTGCCGGGGCGCCGCCAACAGCTGCCGCTCGCAAGTTTGTGGTCAGCACGAGCACGCGTCACGTCAACGTCATTGCTGCCAACCACTTTCAGCAGCAGCAGCAGCAGCAGCAACACCATGTCATCACCAATGTCAGCTCAAGCAGCGCCGCAACCGCCTCAGCCTCGTCATCCTGCCCAGCAACGTCGTCGTCCTCGTCCTCGCATATCTTTCGCACGCCCATCGTCTCCAGCAGCAGCAGCAGCGGCAGCAATGGCTGTCAGCAACAGTTGCCGACGCACCATCTAAACAACAACAGCAACAACAACAACAACAACAACATTGGCAGCAACGCGGCCATGCGCCCGCCGCCACCTCCGCCGCCGCCCAAGGTCAAACATGCCTCCAGCATGGGCAACGGCAGCAACAACAACAACAGCAGCAACAACAACAGCAACAACAACAGCAACAACAACAACAGCAGCAGCAACGGCGAAGAGCCGTCCAGCTCGATTCCTGATCTAGGTAAGTGCTCGCATAACCCCAACTCAGTTCCCCAACGCCCCCAAAGCTGAAAGCAGCATATATGGCACACATTATATATACATATGTGTATATATAGACATAGGTACTGTTACCCGTTGACCCTGGACGCGGCTTGTCACACAACTGCAGCACACGCAATAATATGGTCGATAACTCGACTGGTTCTAAAATACTGCACTACAAAGTTAAATAAATAATTATAGAAATCCATATATACTATCACCAACTTATTATTTATTACACTTGAAATATGCCCAAAAGCAAACATAAAAGTAGAATCCCAAGGTCAATCTTCAGCAAAAAAATTTTATTCAAAAAATCCTTTATACAGTTCGTTAAATATGTTTATATTTATAAATTTTCGTAAATTACTATAATTGTATAAAACTTAAAAATTATTGCTTAATTTGTTACATTTTTAAATTTTTTAAAACTGTTGTAATTCCATAAAATGTATAAATTTAAATTTTACAATATTTCGATTCTGGTATAAAATTCATAAATTTATATACAATTTCTGGAAATTTCCGACCCAAGATTTTCTAATGCCATAATGTACGAATTCTTCAATTAAACATTTTTACTAAGAATTAATTTCAAATTGTTTTTAGCCTAAATATAGAATTTTCGAAAACTATGCAATTGTATTAGTACCCAAAAGTAAAGATACATTTTTAAGAGCTTTCCAAAACTTCTCATTTAGTCCAAAAACCGAACAACTAATACCAAATAAAACACAGAAAAATTAACTTTGAATAAAGTTAAAAACTATTAACAACAATCATGTATTATATACATCCCTAAGCTACCCACAAATTTTCGAGCTAATACCTATTGCTCAATAGTAAGGTAATGGGTTACTTAGACCATGGATTCAAGAATGCGATGTTTTTCATATTTCATTTAATAAGTTTTCATAATATTATTTTAATAGATTTTTAAAAATATTTTAAAAGTTTGCTTTTTTTTAAATGGTTTGCAATTTCTAGAAACTGAAATTGGGCGTAATGTGCTATATATACACATAAACTTAACTGACCAAAAAAGTTTTGTTTAACAAACCTCTTGTTAAATTTCATAACTATGTAATTAAGCATTGGCATCAGTTTGACAGCCTGCTATACATTTGACAAGTACGTAGAATAAAAATGTTAAAGCAAGAAAAACGATCTCTACTTAACTAAACTCATTTAGCCATGAATGTATCCTTTAAATTTCAACAGTAATTAGTTGTTATCATATAGGCAGTTGGCGTTAGAATAAATCATAAAAATCATATATACATAAATGATATATATTTATTAAAAGGAAAAAAAACAATACAGTAAAAAAGTATTCATACGTTATTTGCTCACTTAAAAAATAAATATTTGTTTTAGAGTAATTTTCTTTTAGGGCAATTATTTATATTTGCAAACTTAAGTTTTTAGCTTTTATCGTATAGCAATTTATCTTTGTATCAATCTAAATATATTGTCAACTAAAATGACTTTGACAGCTTGTATTTACATACTTGAAATTGTTGGCCTGCCCTAAACAGTGTAGCACAGTGTAAAGCTATAATTGTCTATTATGTAGCAATTCAAAATCGTTCGACAACCAAGTGAATCGCCGGCTTATGGAGCTGCTGAACAGTTACTTAGTCCAGTTAAGTCGCTTTCACATGAATATGTATACATACATTCATACATACATATATAAAGCGGGCAATATCAACTTACAAGCATGCTGTTCGATATAGCAAATAACGGCTGTTTTTACAGCTATAAAAGGTCAAATCAAAGTACTATGCACAAATGATTAGTGAACAATCTAAAATCTAACAAACTATATATTTATATATACGTATGTATGTACACACATATATGCACAAGTATCTGTGACATGTCATGTTTCATGTCTGAAGTTCAATGCGAATGTTTGTCACTTAGATGGAAATAAACGGAAGTGCTCAGCACTTGTTTATATTTGGCATTTGAACCAGATTCTGTTAGCCCCGGAACAAACAAATATATGTTTATATATAGTACACATGACACCATCCATCAGGGTTTTAAATGAGCGTCAAATTAGCGCTTAAAACGCATTACATCACGCTGAGATTTTTGTTTAAATACCTATATACTAAAAATAAAATATGTGTATATATATATATACATATATATAAATAAAAAATACAACAATTTAATTTATAATGTATTTAGAACGTTGGCTGAACTACGCCTCGAATTTTATTTCAATTTAATTATCAATTTAAATTGAAATTGTTCTCAGGGTGGACCCTCCCCCGAATCCACCGACGGTCCATACTCTCTTCGTCCAGCTCGATTTTCGTTCCAATTTTTCCTTCTTTTTTCAACTTTGTGTGTTTTTGTCAAGGCTGCCAGTTTTTTTGTTTGTGTGTTAATTTTGTATATACGATAATTCTTTTGCGTGTCTGTTTTTTTTATTTTTTTATTTTTGTGTGTTGTTGTTTTGACTGAGGCTTTTTACCTTGAACTTCAACTGAAATAAACTTGGCGCGCTCAGCTTTTAATTCTCAATTCTCCAGCACCCATAAAAAGGCCAGAGTACTCGACTAGGAAATACCCTTTGCCGTAGTTAAGAATGTGCCATATTGTCAATTCTCTCTTAAAAAATAATATTATCTCTTTATGTTTCTGTATGTCCGCTGTAGAAACAAAATATAAATTTCTTTAAAATATTATATAAAATATAAGTATATGTTATATATGTATATAAATCAATGATAATTGATTTTTGTTATCGCTTCAAATACCAAATGCAGAATTGGTTTATTCAAAACACACTTATGAAATCTGCGCTTTATAGACCCATTTAAAAAGCTATAAAAAATGTTGCTTATTCACGAAATGTGCTGTGATTTCTCCTAGTTATTTTGCACTCATAACTAAATAAAATTAAATACGCATAACAATAAAATACACTCATACATATAAGCGTTGTATATATAATATATATATATATATATATATATATAGACACATATATATATATATATTATAAATGCTGACTCTGCACTGCATGCTAAAAATGACGTTCACATAGATCGTATAAACATATATTGTATGTAAAAAGAATGTTTGCTTTGCTTCTCTTGTGATTTGTTTAATATGTTTTTGTTTGTTTCAAAAAGCAAACGAAAAATTTGCATTGTTAATTCAACGGGGAATATCCGTTCTGTCTGCGCTCTCTGAATGCATGAACTGGGAATCAGGAAAAACCTTTCTAAATTCAAAAAAAAAACAAAAAAAGAAGAAACAAATATATAAATAAATAAAATTCTGACTAAAATGTAGACGAGTGTTGCGAATTTATAGACATCAAATTGAACTGTTTTAAATATTTTCTATGAATTTATGAATTAATTCGCAGCTGTGATTAATTCCGCGTGTTTATGCTTTGTTTCATTTTGGACGTGCTGGCAACAGTTCCAGCTACCCTTGAAACCTGTTCCCCAATTAGAAGCGCCAAAAGACCCAGTTAAAAGTGACAGTAGACGACGTTTGGAGTGGAGTGGGCCCCGTCATCGGCATTCTAATGATTTCATTTTGTTCGGTTTCGCCATTGGCAAATGTCTCGAATATATATGCTCAGTTATACAATACGCATATATGGCCAGTCGAGAAACTGATTTTTATTTATTTATTTTATTTTATTTCGTTCTTACTTTTTTTTTGTTATTTTTTTTTTTATTTCATTATACTGTCGCTTGGCTAATAAATAAACAAGTCTGGCGTTGTTCGTTGCCGCTTATTAAAAGTTAAGTAAATAAAAGTCAAGGCCAACCGGGGTGCTGGCTGCTGGGGATTGCAGAGCGTGCCAAGATAGATTTATCTGGCTTTTAAATGGGTCGCTGGTGTGAAAGTGTTTGCCAATATGTGTTCGGTATCGTTTACCTGCCTGCCAGGCTGCTGGCGATAGCCAAGACCCCTCAATTCAATCGAAGCGTAGCAAATTTTCAATGTCAATGTCACGCACACAATTTCAAATCAAAATGGCTCTGCCGGGCGGGTGATAGATCTCAAACACTCGCCTATCAGCTGTCCCTCTCTCTCACACTCGCTCTCTCGTTTTCGGTGTACGCATGTCTATATACATAATTCTGTTGAATGTATCTGCATATATATACATATATAAATGTATATATACAAGTATATGTGGTTATCAAAAGCATTTTGATTTCACTATTGTTATTCGGACGAATGCCAACAAATGTCGGCACAGTCGCATTCGAAGAAATAACTTAATACCGTCAATCATAACAAAAAATATGAATGAATTAATGACATCGATATGGCAACCTACTCGACCGTTTTTTATGTTTAATGTAATAGTAATTGTTGTAAACTGAATTACTTAACGCTGCGCTAACAATAAATATTTATCATTTTTGACAGAGCAATATTGAGCTTCATGAAAAAGAAAATGAAAATCGTATGATTTGTTGTATTTGCTTATTCGCTACTTGGAAAAAGGTCTAAAATAAAATATTTTAAATATTAATCTTGGACAGGTGAAGGTGTGGGATAAAGATAACTTGAAGGGAAAATACGCTACTTGCAAAAAAGGGTTAATATAAAATATTTTTAATATTAATATTCGACAGTTAAAGGTGTGGGATAAAGATAAACTGAAGGGTCAGATAATCTAAAGTCTTGCCTTCTTTTAGTATGGAACTGCACACAAACAAGATTTGAACAGCAAAAAGCAATAATATTGCCAAAAATGGAGCCTTGATTTTAGTCGTAGCAAAGAAACAGGATCTGAATAGTGTATTTCGAATTTATTTTTTAAAAAATAAATAAAATAAAATAAAAACTGAAAATGCCCTCATCTTTATACAGGTGTTCGGTTATTGCTCATTGCTCATGCCCATTCTGCGTCTCGTATTCTAGGCATGGCACAGTGGCAGCAAATAAACAATTTATAAATAAAATGTGCACTCGGAAATCAGTTGCTTATAGTACTCGATTCCTATTTATTTATATAAAGAGAGCGTACTGCGTTCTAATCAACTTTCAATTGAGTCATTAGCAACAATTTGACTTATTTTCCGGCTTATACTATGCTCAAGTGTACGACAGGCCTATTGAATAATACTCGAGCGATTGTATAACAGTGTCCCCTATATGTGTTATTCTATACAACTGTATTTATATAAATAATAAACAAACGCGTAATTTGCTAAAAACATTTGCATTTACCAAATAGTAGCAGTAGAAGTAATTGATTATGACCTATTAGAATTATTACGAAACTAACTTGGTAATCACAATGCCCAGAGGCCTTGGGGTTATGCAAACGAAATGTGCACCTAGTATTTGTAATATATAATATAGTATATTCTACAATTGTACAATTAATCGTATCGCGAGTGGCCATAGATCTGATGACAGTTGTCATTAAATTCACTTCATTTGAACAAATATCATTTCACTTTTTTCCTTTTCGTATTTAAGTAAGATACCTTAACTGTTTAAGGCAAATTACAGAAAACAATGTTACTTCAGGCGTTAAAAGCAGCAATTAATGTTACTTAACTGGCTAAAAGCTACTTGGCCTTATTGTTGAAAAAACAGTTAGCCAAATGCTAAAAGGTGCGAGTATCTAGCGGATAAACAGGCCAGATACAAAAACCTGTTCAGGAGTGCAAAAAAAAAAAAAAAAATACAAAAAAAACAATTATATAATGTGCAATATATAAATATGCGATTTACAAGTGGGAGCGCAATACAAAACACAGCAACAACAAAGGCAGTAATAAAAGAACAACAAAAACAAAAACAAAACGAAGCACAAGGTCATCTGACGTCTGACGCGGCATTAGAAGCGGAAGAGAAATAGCAACAAATAATAATACGAGTAATAATAAAAGCAAAAGGCGGCAACAACAAAAAAATGTGACACACTGAAAGCACACAGAGCCGCGAGAGCGAGAAAGTGGGAGCATGAGATACAAATGTATCTGTGGCTATTAAAGACAAGTGTGCGACAGAGAGGGGGCGAGCACATTAGACGACAAGTGCAGGCCGCAACGTAACGTAACGTAAATATCTAGCACACTTCCTGCAAGGTCGCTGCGTGGGCTGGGGATGGCGGTGGGCGGTGGGTGGTGGATGGTGTCGACGGGTGCACAGGCTGAGCGCTATGACAAACTGTGACAATTAGCGAAAATCGAATTTGATTACAATTACAGTTACATAATACAGTTACAACGTGACGTGTTGAACTTGAGATAGCAGCTGCCTCCCCCAGCCGCAACCCAGCGCAATATATCGTTTTTCCGCGCTCTCACTCTCTCGCTCTCTTTGTTGATAACCGTTAGATGCGACTCACTTTTTTTTTTGTAAGTTTGCAACCAGTTGCATTTATGTACGTTTGCAATTACCGAGGTTGAGTAACGGGCCTTGCGACTAGGCCACCCAAGCGTTGATTACGTGGCGAGGTCTTCTGTAATCCCAGGCGCTTTATAATTTCATTTGATTTTATGATTTGAATAACGGCAATTATATAACAGCCTTAATACAACAAATTAAACCAGCATAAAGTTCTGCCTTCTAAAACTCGCCCGCGTAGCGAAAAGAGTATATTGGGTTTGTGCAATGTCCGTCTTGCTATCCGTACGAATCCAATTTTTTACGCCGCTATTGAAGCTATAGACTTGAAATTTGGAATATATACTCGTGTATAATCGCGTCAAATAATGTGAAAAGGTTTTTTGGCCACACCCATTGTCGGCCTGGCAATTCGATAAAAATCTATCTCCTTTAGTTTTAAAGCTAGATTATTGCAGAATACTAATCACTTTCTCTAAGGATTGCACAAAATGTTTGGATACGCCCAAATCAATAGAATCCATCCATATCTTGGGGCGGGTAAACCGCGTAATTCCATATCGCCCACAATTTTAGAGCTCTTTCGTTCTTATTTGCTTTTTTCGTGCATCGTCTTAAGGTCGCTTCTGAGTCATTGGGTAAAAGTTTAAAATTTCGCGTCACCTCTCCGTAAATTGAGTCATCCGAGTACGGTTAATAGCCCCCAAATGGTCACGCAGCGTGTTCTGTGTAAGCCGCATTGTGAACCTGAGCAGAGACAGTCGCTTGGGGCTTACAGATAACAGAGAAGGTCAAAGTATGGTAATCCGCTAATATGCATGTGCTCAGGAACTATTTAAAATACTTGAGTATGCATATTCTGTTACACTCGGCAGATGTTCTCATTCTCCCCTCGATTTCCATTACATATTGCATTAAATACGATAGAGAACATTTTTGACAAGCAATATTGACAGAATGTCAGAGCATATTGGCGGTTGAGGTTTCTAATTTACTCTAAAAATATTCATAGATGTACATGTATATATTTATATATACGATGTATATATGTAGGCAGGCGCTCGCTAATTGCAAATTGATTGATGTGGCTTGCGGTAATGTTAGGTGTGTATATTTTGCTGGCGGTTTTTACCTAGAATTTTGAATGTCTTACATAAAGCAAGTATATACAAATATAAGTATATACATACATATTTTAAAACCTTTAATTGTTGAGTCAGTTATTATTTTAATAGACATTTTGCAGCAATTTAATATATTGATAAATACATTTAATTTAATATTTCACTTTAATACCCTTACATTTAAAAAAAACTGTCGTGCAGTATTTAACTACAAATTTACACAGATAAAAATTAAATATGAAGCAAAAAGTAGGCTCTTGACTATTTTTGACTAACTCATCTCATGATTAGCCATTGTGGGTGGACTGGCTTTATCAAACCTAGTAAAGTATATATAACATAGATTATGTTTTCCTAGTTGAAATTAGTCGGGAGTATCTCATATAGCTCTCTTAGAAGAGACTGGCCCAAAATTTTTTTTTAAATATTCTTAGCAAATTCACTTTGCTCCTAGCATATCAGCAAAATCACACAGATAACTATCCTAGCTTATTTTCTTATGCTTTATACAGTTTAAGTGTAATTATTGGACAAACTTGTCTACGCAAAAAGCAATAATAATTGAGATGATAATTTTATTATGTTTACATTCATCTTTATAAATAATCACGTGAAGGTGATTATCAGATTACTATATCAAGCATTAGCTGCCATAAACTCGATGCAATATATGTATATATGTATATATATATTCCCTTTTGTGACTGACTGAACTCTTATGCATTATCATTGATTATACCCGCCACCCGAGCACATTTAGGTCATGAACCGGAAACGTCTTAATTACACAGAGAATAAGTGAGGCTCGAAAGTCAAATTGCATGCTAAAAACGCAGCACAGACTGGGCCAGAGACGGAGAGATAGAAAGAGAGAGAGCGAGATGGAGAGATGGAGCCGGAGACAAAGACAGAGATGGAGAATGCATACATAAAGCTGGAATCGAGTCAAATAATTAAACCGGCCAGCAGAGCAGAACAAGCGAGCAGAAAGGGCGAATTTGTTTTATATTCCATATAAGAGAGCAAAAAGAAAACGAAATCAAAGCGCAGAGAATGGGCAGACAAAGGTCTGAAATCGAAAATGAAAAAAAAACAAAATAAAATAAAGGCAAAAGCGAAATAAAAAATAAAAAAAAAACAAATTGAAGTGAAATCTGTGCAGACGATGACGAAGACGACGATGAACTGTGGAGCGAAGACCTTGAACTTTGGAAAAACAGCATGCAGAGCAGTCCAGCAAAAGGCGGCGCACGAGGAGGAGCCGAAGGGGGCGGCGCTGTAGATAACATGCACAAGCTGTGAGCATAAAATCTGACTGAAGAAGCGCTAAATCAAGCCAAAGACACACAATGTAGGGCAGGCACGAGGCAGGCAGAAGAGAGGATGTCTGCTTATTAGCTGGATCAGCACCGCAGAACTGGTTAGCCCAGAGAGAGAGAGAGAGCGAGGGAGAGGGAGCGGGAGAGGGAGAGAGTGGGCTGCTAGTGCCATTGACCCACAAGTAAAAGTCGTTGGCTCCTTGCAGGCACTCAAGACTGGAACTGGGGATCGTCGGGCAGGACTAGGGCGTTGGGCTGCGCCGGGCCCGGCATGGATGCCAGCAAGACCTTGATATTGTCAACGACTTGGCTGCTGCAGTTTAAAAATACAAAATCAGCAAGTAGCCAGGAACAGGTACTGGAACACGGACAAGGGAGAGGAGGGATAGGGGGTGGGGGGTGTGGGGGGAGTACAAGACAGGGGCGCTATTTATACCGCGCTATTTTTGTTTAGCTCCACGAGGATTTTTTTCGCGCCTAAAACCCCACTCGGACGCCATCGCTGAACGGGTGGGCTGGATGCGCTTGCGCCCTTGACTTGGGTCAATAACTTGGCCAGCGCTGAGCCATATGCATTTGTTATATGTTTAGTCTGGCCAAGAGGGGGGGGGGGGGGGCACAACACAGTTGGCTGTTTGGCACATTAACCTGCATGTGAAGCTTGCGACCTCCCTTCGATTAAGCCACGGGCTGCCTGTTCAGTTATTTATGCGCTGGCATTGGTAAAATGTCAAGTGCTGTGGCCCTGACCTGACCTCCAATTCACACTGGCCAACAAAGCAACAACAAAAAAAGGCCACCCCACAACGGGGCGTGGCGCGGCGTGGGGGGGGATGGGGACTCTGCCCTAGCTAGTCGGAAGTCTGTAAGAAAATTTCATTGCCAACACATTCACGTTCAATGTCAGGTTCATGCACGTCAACTGAAATGCAAATGGTGCCTGGATGCGAAAGGCTGCGGGGAGCACGGATCCAAATCAACGGACTGGGGCGATAAAATATGTGCTTTATTTTAAGGTCGAAGGCACTATAAAGTGCTCGTCCAGTATTGAATTGGTATTAGCAGGTTTGTTGGCCAAAACAGTCTAGTTTAAGTTTAGTTGCAGGATTCGATGTGCTTTAAACATTGAATTGCGAAATGTTTTCTTCAATTTTATTAAACTGTTTTGGAATCTTTCGCTTAGATTGAAATTCAAATTCGAAACGCAAATAGTTGGATTTATAGTTTTATTAATAATTTCTTTACTCTAATATTACCAAAAAAAAAAATAAAAATGTAACAAAAATTATTTTGCCAGTTTGTGGGCTAAAACATACTAAAACTTTAGTTGCAGGATTCGCTGTGCTTTAAGAACTTTAAATATAGTTGGTCAATTGCAAAATTTTATTTTAAAATTTTATTGCACTGTTTTGGAATTTTTCGCTTTCATTAAAATTATTATATCCCGAGTTAGCCTTATTTCTAATATTTTCTATACTTTAAATAACAATAGTTAATAATAATGAGTAAATATATAAATATTAAAAAAATAAAATTGCTATCTGCAAGATTATTTTTTTCTAAGTTAAAACTAAATTATGATCAGTTGTTAGTTAACAACTTTAGCTTGACAGTTGCAATTAAAGGCAGCCCAGACGCCGAGGGTTAGGTTTTGTGGCCAGCTGAGTTCTTAGAAGGTTTTCCATTTTTCGCAACACAATGAAATTACTTAGCAGCCAAGACCACAAAGGGGAAGCGGGAGGGAGAGAGAAGGCGCACTTTGGGTGGTCTGATGATGTGTGTGCGTGAGTGTTTGCAGAAGACCTTCTGAAATTGACAAGTTCTTGTTGAGGGCCATGGATGCGGATGCGGTAACAGCAGCTGAATTGACATTGAAATGTGCATGCGTTAACAGCGACAACAACAATAATTCCTACTAGATTGTATAATCAAGTGCGTCTCAGGCTAGAAGCGAGGACAATGACTGTACGGAGTGCTTACTAAGCCAGAGGCCACCAACGCCTGCGGCCCTGCGTCAACAATGTCGCAAAAAATTGCCATTTAGTTGGTAAGAGCAGAGCCAACGTCAGCTGACTACGTCAACCGGGGCGTATGCATAATATACATATATGTTTAAACGTGTACTTATATAATGAGCGTCAATACTTTGCAATCGATTTCGATTTTTGCCTTTTTTTGTTTTTTTTGTTTTTTTTTGTTTAGTTTTCTATTTGCCCCAACTAACCCAATTTGAAGCGACGCTTTTCACTTTCATTTTGTTTTACGTTGCCCACGTTTTAGGCTATTTTTATACTAGTTCGCATAGTGAAAAGAGTATATTGCGTTTGTGCAATGTCCGTCTTGCTCTCCGTTTGAACGGATGTTTTTTCGCCACTGTTTTTTGGAATATAGACTCGTGTATATCCGTGTCAGATAAAATGCTAACATTTGTTGGCAGCGCCCACTGGGGGCGTGGCAAATCGATAAAATGGGGAAACCGCAAAAAAACAGATCTGCCACAATTTAAAAGCTTTAGTCGACAAATTTGGCAGATAGTTTTATGTTGATTACAAAAATTTATCTTTTCCAAATTAACAAAAATAATTACGAGCTTTTTTGTGTGTATGTTTTTTTTTGTGAACGAGCATTGGGCAGTCGGTTACGCCCGTCGGCAAAGTTCTTACTTGTTTTCAGTAGCGACAAAGCCTGCCTGCCCCACGGGGTCAGCCATAGGCATCATCGCTGGGCTTCTGATGAAATTTAGTTGGGCCATTGGTACACAATTATAATTGGTTGGCCAACAGTGTTCCCACTTGGCCCACTTCCGCGCATTGGGCATACTTGGCAGGCTGCCCACTGTGCTGCCAGCTGACGTAGCTGTAGACGCCCCCCACCAGCCCCCCCTCATCTGTGTTCGCATTGGCCGTATTGACCTCACCCACATTACTTTTTGCACAGTTGTGCGCGACATTGAAAATGTATTTTTAAATATATATAGTTGTGAGCAGGAGTGATCGGGCGGCGGAAGCTCCGTAAATCGGAAATTTATTGCTTGGCCACGAACGCCTCAAATGTTTCCGCATTAAGATACATTCATAGACTTAAGCTGCTGGTATTGCACAGGTGCAAATATATATAGGAATTAATACCCTGCAAGCATTACAAATCTGTTGCTATGGGACATTATAAAGCTGTGCAAGCGCGTAAAAAGTGGTATTTTCGAAAATTAGTAAGGTTTTTTTGTTACTTTTATCAAAAATTTTTATTTTGAATAAAGTCTATATTTTAAATACAGAATCGATCTAGAGGGCAAACCTTGCCTAAAATGCCATCAAACACGAAAATCGGTTTAGTTTTGACAAAGTTATGAACGTTTGAAATATGCGAGCTATGGATCCGAGAACTTTACATGTCAAAACTTTGTCAATTTTTGCATGATTTTTGACAAAAAATTTGACCCCCTCAGAATCGGTTTTAATGTTGTTTTTTATACTAATTATGACAACCACAATCGATTAAAAATAGAAATTTGCATTTCTAAATTTTGAAAAAAAAAATTTTCGAAAATGAGTAAGGGGGAGTACATGATATTTTTCAAAAAATCCAAAAAAATTTATTTTCGATAATGAATATATTGGAAATGCAGAATCAATCTAGAGGATACACCTTTGTCAAAATGCCCTCAAACATGATAATCGGTTTAGTTTTCACAGAGTTATAGGTTGTTGAAATATGGAACCGAGAAGTTTACATGAAAACGTTTTTAAAACTAAGGGAGCATATATAAATTTTGGTGATTTGCCACGCCGCCAGTCAGTTATCTGATCTATCTATCTATCTCTCTTGTTTCAAAATGAGACTTTCAATTTAAAGGATTAACTTCAAAACGTATCCTTATATAAGAAAAATGCCAAATCTCCGCCAACAAACAATTGTTTCAACAGCAGCTATATACACATGATCAAGGGATAAGTGTGCTATATGTTCATATCCCATGTTTCATGTGTTACATATATCGTGATGAAATTATAATACCCTCACCTAGGGCATTATAAAAACAGTTTATAGGCGAATGCTTTGGGCATGGGTCTTGTGTAAGCCAAATGGAAATGGCACCTAGGCATGTTTGTGTGTGTGTGTGTGTATCTACGTAATGTGTGTCACTCGCTGTTCGCCAAACAAACACATACAGGGCGAACTACCCAAAGAGTGCGAGGGAGACAGAGAGTGAGCGAAAAGTAAAATGAAAATAAATTGTGATGGTCAAGGTCGTTGGCGTGCGCTTTGCGCAATAGAAAATACAACAGCAACAACAATAACAACAGCTACAAAAATAGCAACAACAACTGTAAAATGTGCAAAACTTAATAGATAGATAAACCCAAGACGGAAAACTGTGGCACCTGACGTACCCTCAAAGCAGACAAGAAAAACACATTAAGCAGACAAATACGTTGAGTTAGTTTCGGTTTTCTGGTCTGTCGCTTTTGACCCAGTTCTGGCAGGAAGAAACCCGTCCAAATACTAACTACATGTAATTGAACTCTAAATTGAAGGCAGCGAGTGAAATTCTCGCTGAAACCCACTCAACGTCAATTAACTTGCAGTTACGTTTAGCTTGTGCCACACAGTGTTGCACGTTGCAGCAACAAAAGAAAAATAAAAATAACCTCGTCCGCACAGGACACGCGTGCAGCGGCTTGGCGAAGGTTAACAACGATCAAGGGCAGCTCAATGCCACATAGTGGGATCCTTGGCTGTGAGAAACATACAAATATATATATAGAGATATATGAGCCTGCTTTGACTGTCAAGGTCCCTGTTGTCCTTGTGCAGAGCTTTGCCTGCAAACAGCTGTCCGCCTGTTACCAGCTGGCGTTTGCTTTGTTGTTGCAACTGTTGCGCTCTTTGCCGCGCCTGCAACAACTTGTGGCTGGACTTTGCGGCCGCTCTCTGCATCGCTCGCTCTGCCGCTCTCACTCTCCCTCTCTCTCCCTCCCTCACTCTCTCTCTCTCTCTCTCTCTCTCTCTCTGTCTATCTATTTGTCAACTGCACTGACTTTCCAATTGTTGTGGCTGTAGCTTTTCCAGCACCTTTACAAATGCAGGTGCATTTGCAAAGCTTTCGGTTCAAGCTTTGTCGCTTAGTTTGTGATGCAACCCAGCTGTGCACTCATTGGAGCTTTCAGCTGCAGCTTTATTCTAACAATATTTGAATGCATTTTGCACTTAAAGGGTTTGAAATGCAACAGTGAACGCGATTGTTGTGAGCTTTTCGAGTGAATGGCAAAAGCTCTGAAAACTTTTGTAGCTTTGCATAAGAAATATGCACTTTATATTATCTTATGTTAACTCAAATGAACAAATACAATTTTCAAATAAATCGCTCTTAAAATAAAAAAAAACAGTGTAAAATATTTGCCTAACCTAAAACTTTGCAAAAAATTTTGGAAATTCTATTTGAATAATTCATATTTCAATTTTGTTTTAGGGCAATTCATTCGAATATTGAGTATTTTTTTTTATAATTTGTGAATATAATATTTAACTAGAATAATCTGAAATCTAAGCATCAATATTTATCAGTTTTTTCCAATTGATAGTGTTGGCCAAATTTTAGATACCAAAAAAACTAAAACACCAAATCGCTTTTGATCTATAAATAAGTGTAAATGATAAACAAACAAGATAAGCTTTTATTATTTAATATAGCGGTTAGCGCTTAAAGTGATTATCAATGTTTTTCACCAAATTTCTCTATAGTTTTTCTATTTTCCGTATCCTGGCTGTCATTAAATGTTGACCAACAGATATAAAGTCTAAGCAGCTTAGACAAAGCCGAAATTAAATTGCCGTTGGTTGGGGCTAGGGGTTTAGTGGTGGGTTTAATGGTTGTTCGCCCACGCAGTTAGCTTCGCACACACACACACCCCCACACACACACACACGTATATATGTATATATATAACTCTCACACGCATTAGCACTTTGTCAAGTTTTTTTTCTTTTGCTCTCTTCTTTCATTTTGCTTTCCTTTGCATACCCTGTAGCTGAAGTGCAAAGAAACTAAGTTATTTATGTGTTTTTGGTTTTCAGTTGCGGGCCTTAATATGTTGGGGATAGGGTATCTCATAGTCGGGAACAAGAAGCATTTTGACTCGTTTGACTTTGTGGCGTGTGTCGAATTTCGCTCGTTTTTGGCTTTTTGTTGTTATTGTTGCTATTGGCTTATATTTTGATTGCTTGGCCTTGACTTTCAGTAACCTCTCGGTTAATTCTAGTGTTATTAATGGAAGGCGCTCAGAATTCGGGGAATTTGCTCTTTCGCTCTCTTCGCTCGTCGGCATCTCTTGCGCCGTCTTTTATTGTGTAATTGAATTTGTCAGTCATATTGATAAGAGGCATATTTTTTCTTTTATTCTCTTTTACATTCAACCTATTTATGGGTGCTTTCAAGAGCAATCAGCGCCGAGTTTTAAGCCCCTTAATTATGATAAATGAATGTAACCAAAACGATACAAAACCTACCTCAAAACTTGAACACATTTAATGCTGACACTTTGCATATTTCGCATAAAACTTGCCACGCGCTTGGTCTGCCACAAGTTGAAACTCTCACGCACCAAGCAACCGTGGAGCATTTTTTTGCGCCGCAGAACTCAAATTCATGGTCAATGTGTCAAACCCCCTCAACCCCAAAAGGGGAGTCTCTCTCTACAGCAGGAGCCGGCCAGCTAAACAGCCACCCCACCCAGGCCCAAGCTCAATGCACGCACTGTTGTGCTAGGCCTAAGCGAGTGCGTATCTCTCTCTCTCTCTCTCTCACACACACACGCACACTTTCATTCCGTTTCATTCGCGCTCTTTGGTTTCCCGTGCGGGGCGGCCCGGCTGTTTTTCCGAGCTAAAAATAACGAAACCCGCAACCGAACCAAGTCTCCAATTCCAAGCGTGCCTACCCAATTTTTTCTTGCGTTGGTTATGTTGCCCTTTGCGTGCTCTCTCTCGCTCTCTCTCTCTCTTTTCGCTCCTGTATGCCCCTTCTCGTGTGCTCCTTTGCGCTCTGTTGCTGAGCATTTTGTTCACACTTTGTTTTAATGTTTACTTAATTCAACTTTTCCATACAAATGTTGGGTTATGTTTCTTGAACTTGGCCTGGAGAAGCAATAACTGAAAGTCTTTTAGCTAAAACACATTAAGGCAAATTGGTTATACAGTTTGTAAGTAAGAATTATGTGGAATACCTAGAATCTGCGCTGTTTCTATATAAACTAGTCTCTCAGTTTTAAAGCAATCCAAATGAAACTTTACATTAATTTGTATCTTTGCTGTAGGAATATATATTTGTAAAAGTTGGCAGCATTATACCACTATATCATATATATAGCGCTTAAGAAACAACGTTCTTGAATTACAACTTTTTCTTTTTTATTTATTTAATCATCCTCTTTTATTATGCGATTTAATACATATAAATTAACGAAAAGAAGCTCAGTTCTTTTCAAAGCACTTTCTGCTTGGCTAGGAATTTGAGATAGACAATATTTTAAAAGCAATGTGATTAATGTCACAAAAAAAACAAACAGAAAAAACATTTAATTTAAAAGCATTTTAAAATAATTTATAATTTATCTGTTCATAAACAGAACTGAGAATTCAAGAAAACTGTCTGATTGGCGAATGGGTATTATTTATGAGTATTAAATATTCATACCAAAGCATTCTAGATTATGAGTGAACACTGTAACAAAAATAAATAATGTATTAATGCCTAAGCCTTCTTGTTTCCGAGCGAACACTAAAACAACAATTTCACCAATCAAAACTTGCATATTTGAGTCAGAGCTGTTATCTTATGTTAATGTACATTATATACATTATATCATATATGTGTGTGTGTGTGTGTTTATGTGTACATACGAGTCTATTAATGCCACCACGAACCGCGTAAAGAACGCTCCTTATATATGGATTTTTATTAACCTTTCTACACATATTGGTATTTACAAATGGTTTGTTTATGCCTCGCTCATTGTGAATAATGCGTATTAGCAAACAAAACACATACAAGCACATTCGATTCATGGCGAATTCATAATAATAAATGCCCCAAAAACTGAGGCAGAGAGAGAGAGAGAGAGAATTAAAGAGGGAGGGGCAGGGGTCGTAAGGTTATGGACGACTGTTTCAATGTTTCCTTCGAAGCTTTTCCGCATAATTTTGCTGTTTCGCCCAACAATAAAGAGCCAACTGTCGCACAATGTGCACGCGCCTCAATAGCAACAACACCAACAACACCAACAGCACCAACAACATCAACAACAATATATAAAACTGCTGATTAAATATACACCTAATGCCATGGGCTGTCTTATGTACAACACTCCAAATATATATGGGCCTAACAGACCCGAAAAAAAAAATAAAAAAGCAGCCGACCCGAGGCTCAACGAACAGAGCCGAGCAGGCGCTCGTCGGACCTCAAATAAATAGGTGAACGACCGTCGATAATGCGCGACCTTCAAAATAATCTGGGCCAAGTGGAATATCATCATTGTTGTTGTTGTTGTTGTTGTTGTTGTTGCTGCTGCTGCTTCTGTTTCTGTGTGTGTATAACTTTTTTTATGTGCCTGCTTCTCTCTGTTCATCCTATGAGGCATTCTCACTGACTCACAACGCACAAACTCTCACTCGAGGCTTGCTCTCTCTTTTTCTCTCTCTCTGTCCATCTCTCTCCTTTATATTGGACCTGAAATATCCAAGTGAGGCCCGCCATGCGGTTCCTTTGTGGGGCAAGCAATTTGTAGTTGTCATCTATAATATTTCTGTATTCACTCATTTCTCAATTTATTTTTTATCATTTATTATTCATTCTTATGCAAATGGAAGATTTTTATACACACAAATCTCTTTTATAAATCCCATCTATATAGTTGTACTTACCAAAATATGTGAGACACTGCATTATATATTATTATTATTATATATTAGATTAAGATGCTGGACTTTTGATATATCAAATTAATTTGTGTATAACTAAATATGTTTTTATGGAGACTGAATTTCGTATTACGCGATTTTATATACGCAGATTTCCAGGAACGAATTAATCAATGCAACTTATTATGAAATATATATTATATACACAGCGTGAAAAAAAGAATTGTGATACTTAATACAATATATATAATATATATAAGCTAAATATTTCAAATAAACAAATAATAAACTGATTATAAGAATTCACATTTTAAGGATACAATCACATGAATCATTTACGTCATTTTCACTATTATTAAGTCATTTATAATACATACAGTCAGCCGCAAGTTAGTGAGATCTATTTAAATGCCGTTAAAATGTACAGCAAAAGCTTTCACTAATCGCTCAAAGCCCAGCTCTGAGCTTTTAGGCTGCTCTGTGTGCTTGTTTTGTGAATGTCGTTTACATTGGCCTTAGACAATGTCGTTGCACTCGATTCAGGACAATGACAGAGGCGGCACAGTGGCACACTGAGATGCGCACACACACACGCACACACACACACACACACCTACATGTTATATGGGGCGCAAGCACATGGCTGGAATTTGAATTTTATTGCCGTTTTTAATTACAGAGCCACACTTCTCTTATGAGCTCCTAATGCTGGCTGCCATTAATGTGCTTCTGTGCTATTTGCATGGCTGCAGAGGCGGCGGCAGCCAGCCCAGCACAGCCCCATAGTTTTTGTCCTTGCCCGATTTTCCGAGTTCAATAGACGCCGGAAGGTTACGAATGGCGCTTGGCTACGTCAAAGGCAAAAGCTGGCGCAGATTGTTTGGATTAATGCAAATTATTTTTGGCTTTTGAAAGCGAAGTACAAATAAGTCAAACTTGAAATATCCTAAACCAAAATTGTATATACGCTTTAAGCTGCCTCTGCTTATTGTATACCAAAGTTTAATTTAGCGGCCAGGTTTTTTCGCTTAACGACGAACATTTTGCTTGTTACTTTTCTTTATTTTTTAAACTTGAGTATGTAACAAAAATTGTAGTTTTATTAATTTTTGTATGTAAAGGATTTTTTTGTTTTGACTTTCGACATTTCGTATTACGGCCAAAATTTTGGCTATGTTGTATTTATACCAAACAATAAATGCTTGTTATCCTGTATAAAAAATAAATAATTATATTAAAGCCACAGGCACTAAGATCTAACTTTTAAATAATACAAGCTGACTATGTAGTGCGCTAAACTTTTATTCGAGCCGCATGTTAGTTGACTGACAAATTTATTTTATATCATTTAAATGAAGCACTTACATTAACATTTCAATTTATTTTACCTTATTGAAAATTAATGCCAGATTTAAAGACTACAAAATTGCTGTGGGTGCCCTACTTACATACCTTTATCCCCTTACATTGTTTCCTTCAACCCCTGCACTGTCTAATGGCTAATAACATCAAGAGCGCTTTGTATTGAGTGCATTTGCGTTTAACGCCAATGCAGCTGCCGTTTAGCACGCTTAATGGACCAGCGAAACGAACAATCGAACAAACCAAACAACCCAACAAACACCGCCCACAAAGCGGCCCATAGTAACCAGCGACGAGCTGAATGCAACTCGCTGCAACAACAAAGTAAACGCGACGAATGGGGACTGGGAACTGTGGGGGCCTGACCCTGAACTCGGGCGACGACACAGAAACTGAAACTGAAAACTGAAACTGCTGCCGCTGCAGCAGGCGCTGGCAATTTGTATAGAACTTAGTGCGAATGGGTGGGTATGTGAAAAAGAAGGAGATGGAGACGGAGGAGGAGAAATAGGAGGACAGTTAGTAGGGCAGGCGGTTGGTTAGTGGACGGCAGTTGGGTCTGGGTCTGTCTGTGCAAGAGTTGCAGGAAGATAAAAAGTTCAAATGCGTTCGCTGACATTTTTGCTGCAGCTCTCAATGCCGCGCTGTTATTCTCCTCAAGACTGAGCTGGGCGCTTGAATATGTAGCTCAAGGATTACTTTGGGCCCACACATAAACACAACTGACACAAATACAGATACAGATGCAAAGATTAGCTCTTGGCTCGCCCTCTTCAGATTTTTCACGTCCCTGCTAGTCGTGCCCCAGCAATAGTTCGTTGTTCGTCATGCAGCCTTGAATAATTCTTCTGCCATTGGCATTTTCACAGTTCATTTAACTGTTGTGCCAACAGCGACAGGATTAAGAGTTAGCCGGACATAAGCCCATTCTTTAAATAGCTTGGTTGATTTAAGCCAGTGCAGAGTAGAATATATTTTCATTACTCGATTCTATGTATAAAATTGCCAAAAGTTTATTTGCGCTTACAATACAAAGTTTACTGTCCTCATAGCACAGTTCAGCTTTCAAAACTACGCGCCAAAGTTGAAAAAAGCTTATTTACAGCACATACGCAAAGCGCCCTCTACTTACTCTGTTAAAATAGTGCCATTTTGAGTATAACAGTCCGTCTCTGTACATGACAACAGTCATTTCTTTGTAAACATGCCCATTTGAGTTTAACATATCAAATGATCAAAGAGCGGTAAACAGCTGTTCTGATATCGCTCTGTAACAAATCATTTACTTGGTGGCTAAATTTGATTAAATTTTGCATGTCATAGTCCATTTTTATTGTAAACTAGACAACATTTTTCATTTAAAGAAATTCTCTGTTCATTTTGCATTGAACAATATTAAAAAAATATTTTTTTATATTTAACATAACCAAAAATGAAAATAAAGAACACTTCTCTAAGGAACAAATTGGTGCGCGATGTTAATAACATTGCAGCAAGTGTTAAAGCTTTTGGGTGCCGACAGCTGTGAGCAGCGATTAGTGTTGGGTAAAACATTCGTTGCCAGTGTGTTTGTGTTGTTGTTCCGGTGCTTGGCGCTCAAAAACTTTTCGGCATTTTTTTTGCGAACTATCCTATGAAAATTCAATGCAATATCAATTCTTAATGCTTAACAACCAAGTGTCATAAATCAAAAGACTCGACGGAGAGAGAATTAGAGAATAATAGCCTTTAATGCATAAATCATTTGAAGAGGGAAAGTGAAAACAAAAATGTTGAAACTAATTGTTGCATTTACCAGATGAAAATGCATAAAGACTTATCCAAAAATAAAACACGTAAAAAATTGTTGTTACCAAGCGAGAGTGCTAGTATTTTTTTGCAATTTTGTGATATATCTACACACAAACGAAAAACATAAAAAAATAAAGAAACAAAGAATCAAATAAATCTAATAAATTATAAATATTGTACTAACTGAAATCATTAGCCAATATAACGGGTATCTAGAGACTACAAACTTACATGTGTACATACATAGTTAGCTAGCGTATTCAATTTTATATGAAAGCCTAAAACTTAAAACTTAAATCAAAGGTGCCATAAGAAATTGCTTATAGTCGCCGCGTGAAAATTTAAATAAAATTAACGTGATATAGTACTTTGCTTATTAGTAATATATTAAACTCTTAAATCAATCACAAATACACAAACATTCAAAAACCATTAAAAAATAAGTAATCAGGCGCTTCGAAAAAGTGTTATCTATAGAACTCCCAACTTCCACGACTATCAGATAAAAAGAAAAAAAAAAAACTCATCTAAAAATGACTGTGGGAAGTCGCGAGGATTTGTTTGCTCAAGCCAAGCATATCGACGATACGGAACGTTTGATTGGACGAGTCTTAGCTGGTGAGTGGGATATATGGATATGTGAAGTGGGAAGTAGAAATAAAGGCATAATTTGCAACAGTTTGCCTAACTATTTTCTTCCCTGTTGATCATTAGCTAAATAGAAATATACTTGCGCTTTCTGTGGCGTATTTTGTGCACTTCCTCTGCGGGTCGTTGAACTCATTAACCCAAATTTTCATCGTGCAAATCAACAAGCCGCAAAATGTTGTATAGAGAATTGAATCGCGTCATAGCGATAGCGAACAAATTTCTTGTTCCTCTTTCAATACCCTGCAGCGAATGGGTATGTAAGTTATGTGAAAGACAACAAAACACGGTCTCATGGGCCGCGCTGACGTATGCTTAATATTTTAGAGAGTATTGCAATCGCAAACATTAATCATACGCCGCATATTCTAATTAATATGTATTTATATAAGCTAAGTAAATACATATAAAAAAGAAAAAAGAAAAGAAACGAAAATGCGTAACAATTAACTGAGTGGGAGCCGAAACTGCGAAATGAGCGACAAGTTGGCAAATCTAAACCCCACAGCCGAACAAACGGGCGAAGCCAACGCACGAAAGTAAAAGCAACAACTACAACACTAACAACAACAACAACAGCAACGAGAACAACAACGATATCAACGTTGTTATTGTAAAATCTAGGCCATGGACTCGCGCGGTCGTTGAACTTGGCGAACGTCGTTGACTGCTGCCAGATAGAAATAGAAAAGTGGGCGGTGAGGCGGGTGTGCAGAGGGCGGGGAGGGTGAGGCGTGTGTGAGCGAAAAATTTCGCTTTCAATTGATAGTCAGCGAAATGCTGAGAGGAACTTAGAATTGACAAGATGTACATACTATTGCTCTGCTCAGATATTGCTCATACGCCCCCGCTGCCGGTGGCGGTGGTGATGGCGGTGCAGTGGTGCCCGACTGGTTATGCTTAAATATGCTCATGCATTGTGCCACACACGTGTAGACAGCGCTAACCAAAACGCCAGCAGCATCAAGTATTTAGGGCATTTGTTGACATTTGTGGCATTTATATATCTACTTTACTTTTTTGTTCGCCAATTTTTTGCCAGTTTCGTTTTTTTTTATTTGTTTGCCATTTAGATTTGTGGCCATTCGTTTTTTTGTGCGCTGTGACAAATGTCGAAGTGGTTCTTTGCATGTATTAGATAATGGCCGGGGCCTATGTTGTGTGTTATATGGCTAACTTCAATTGGGCTAAGCAGCCCAAAGAAGTTTTTAAGGTTGGTTTACCTCTACATATTTCAAAGAACCTCATCATAGCCGAAAAATTTGGACCCCCCTTTGACCAAGTTAAACAAAATGTACTTGGCCAGCTTTGATGAAATGTTTTCGCCCAGGTCTTAGAATTAGACATAATATATGATAAGATAAGCCAGCGACGCCATTGTAAAACTTTAGATCACTTGACGCCCACTTGAAGCAGTCAAAAACGAAAATAGCTGCCTCAATAGAAATGAAAATCCATGCTTGGCTTTTCCAATGTTTTTCTTTCACTCTTACTTTGCATAGTTTGATTCACCTTCAACTTATACACAGTTTTTCCTGTGCCAATCCATGCCTCTACCTCAACCTTTCTCTCTCTCTCTCTCATCGGTCTCTCTCTCTCTATTTGACGCTCCCACTATCTAAAGCTCTCTCGTTTTGGGGTTCTATGCGCCGTGGCTTTGGCCTTGGAATCGCTTTGCCTCTGCCTCGTTCATTGACCTGAGGCTCGTTCTGTGTTTTTTCGCCTGCGAATTGCGCTCATATCTGGGCTTGTGTGTGTGTGTGTGTGTGTGCTTGTGTTTTTTTGTGTGATTGTGTTCATTTCTATTATCACCACAGTCGATGTACGGGGCGATATGAATCCCCCATGCCGCCCGTCTCATGACCTAATAAAATTTGCCTGCTGTTAGCATTAGTGCTGTGGCATGGGGCGGAGAGGGGTGGCCCGGGCGACGGGAGAGCGCTATCAATTGTGGCAGCAGTAATAGATTTTCATATACCTACAGGGCGTATACGCAACTGTAGATGTGTGTGCGTGCACATTATGTGTACAAACAACTAATTGCTTTTATTCGTTGCTTTGAATTGGAGTTAATAAATCGACGACAAATAAATGCAGACACATTATGTATACACAGCGTGCGCCACAGGCAGAGGGCATACGTGTGCATATTACGCATACGCCGCGTGTGCCCCAGACAGCATACTCTGAGTGCACTTAAATGCAACATCAACTGGGGCCAATGCACGACCTTGAATTGATATTGCAACAACTAACTAAGTTTTTAAATTCCGTTTTACCAGTTAGCTATTTTCGCTAGATCCCAGTTAATATAATTCTATCAAAGTTTAGCCAAAGATAAGACTACAATTGTTTATCAGCCAAATTTTTTCATATAAAGTTAAAATAAATGTAACAGGAAATATCACCTCTTATCGATATGAATGCTTAAAAATGCTTATCTATGCTCTTACTTACAGTCTTTTCATAAATTTCCAATTGATACTGATTAAAAAAAACTATATTTGTTCGCAATTGAAAACACTTTCATGTGCATTTAAGCTCAACTAATTGATTCTATCCATTTTTGATTTACTTTCAGGTGAGTTATTCGAGTCGCTTTTACCACAGCCATTTTGCATCTCATCCAAGCGTAAGTAAGACAATTTGAATTGACAGAAACGCGCACAAGCTCAACTCAGACGAGAGACGAATGTCATTAGAGGTTTTTCACCTGTGGTCAACCTTGCAAGCGTTGCGCGAAACTGAGTCAAATAACTCATAAAAATAAATGTCTACTCGTTAATGCACTCGACTATTTGTTTGCACCCCTCCCACAGCTCGCGTCTCCCATGTCCCATGGCCCATGTCCATGTCAATGGGTAATGCTGCTGCGGCCTACACGATTTGCATTTTGCAATTGAAATCAAGAAATCAAGTGAAGTGAGAGAAGAGAACGCAACATTCGCTTTTGTTCGTTCATTCGTTCGTTCATTCGTTCGTTAGTTCGTTCGTTCGTTTGTTCTATGCAATAAATAAATTCAACATAATTTTTCTTAATGTCATTTTTTGCGTTGTCGTCGTCTACTGAGCAAACGGCATAACTAAACCGAGAGTTGAATGCACGGGCAGCATTGTAAAGCAATAACCTCGATCTAAATTTACACACAGATACGCAACTGCACACACACACACACACACACACAACATTCACGGCAGCTGCAGCAGCAAAGTTTTATAGTTTTTGTGTCCGTGTCTGTGTTTGTGGCTGTGTTGAACTTGCACTTAATTTGTATTCTCGACAGTCACACACACACACACACACACAGCACCGAAACGGACCCATAGAGAGTGACACTCGGCATTTGAGTAAGCTTTTGCGAGCTTTTGCCTGGCACGTTTTTGTGTACTCGTATGGCGAACGGAAATAACAACGGACCTGACAAATGCTCGCGACAGGCAGCCATTGCAGATCTCATTTATTATATCCCCAAAGACCATAAAACAATTCCTTTTCAATGAACAAAACCGTGGAGATTATTTGATTTTATTTCCATCTGTTCTTGAATTAAAATTTCTTTTATTTGAGTTTGCATTCACTCGAAATTTGATTTATCTAATATCTTAATTATTGAAAACAACTATCAAATAACTATTCCTTTTTAATGAACTTGAAATTGTGCAGATTATTTTATTTAATTTTAGTCTTTTTTGTTTACACTTTATTGTATTTTAAATTTTGTTCATTCCAAATTTGATTTTTGGAGATATTTTGATTTTATTTCAATCAATTTTTTATTTTAAATTTTAAAAGCTCAAAATTTGTCTTATTTAACATTTAATTTGTTGAAAATTTCGATTATTTTAAATTTATTCAATTCCTTATTTCATTTATTTAAAATCAACAGGGCTTTAATTTTGCAATTCAAAAGTTATTCCGCATACAAAATATATATTTTTAATATATTTATGTAGCTAGGTCAACTAATCACAGTTTATTTCATTTTATGCATCTCATTGAAGATCAATAAATTTAAACAAAATTTAATCACAAATATAACAATTTGCAATGAGAAACAAAATTAGTCAACATTAAAACTACTTGAACTTAAACATTTACCTTCGAATATATAAATTAAGTAACCGAATTAAATTTCAAGTACCAAATGGATACACAATTTTCTCGAAGTTCTACCCTAGAGATAAACTAGCAAACTCAATTATTAATTATGCTACATTTTAGCCCAAGAGAGTCTGCCAACAATGCCATTTTCCTGCACCCAGGCAAATCCGAATGCATTTGTTCTGTTCGAGCACATTGCGCGCACAACTTTGTTAAATAGAATCAAATTTTTAGAGGTTATTGCGAAGCGGGTCAATTCAGTTCATTCGCCCGCCTTCGCTGAGCGCCATATTGTAAACTGCACGTGACCTCGTTGCATGCACCACAGGCCCGTTTGTAGTTGTTGTCGGCGCCGTCAAATGTATTTGCTTTATGTGTTTGTTGCCACTGGTATATGAATATTTATGTCTCTCTCGTCCCCTCTCTCTCTCTCTCTTTCTCTCTCTCGCTCTGTGTGTGTGTGTGTGTGCTTTTTATGCACATTCTGCTAGTCGGAGAGCAAATTGAAGTCGACAAACGTTCATGAACTCAATTCGGGTTTTCCTTCAAACGTGCAATGTGTGCAATGACGTCAAAGTGCAACTGTAAATTTTATACGCTTACAGCGCCTGCCGAGCTTTCAACTATTTAGTAAGCTTATAGCAAAAAGCTTTCCTCTCTGCCACATTTTGCTAATAGGTAAAAACAATGTATGTGGGGAAAAAAACTTTAATTCACAATTTCTCAAATGAAGTACATAAAATAATTAAAAATATTTTATACATTATAATCGAAGAATTTGCTCTAAAAACTAGCTGTAGCTGAAAATAGAAAATCAGACAGCATTTTTAAAGCTACAAATTTAAACACTTCGTTGCATACTTTTCGGCTCGATTGAAAAAGCATTTTTTATCATGGTGGCGCCACATAAAAACTTACCCGCAACTCAATGTTGCGACCCCTGTGGGCAAAAAATTCAACTAAATTGCAATCGTATAAAACAATAATTATTAAAATAACACAAGTTTTAGCTAGCATAACAGTATGCAGTGAAACTAAGTTTTAAATTTCATAATTTAATGAAGATTATAAATAAGTATATTAATGTGTAAACCAATCTGACTCGTAGCAAACTGTTAGCGCCATCTAGCGCCAGCTGTTCGCAATTAGGTGCCCACTAAAAGCATTTGTTTCGCATTTTGGCCGCTAACATTGTCGCCATTCAGCCTATGTAAGGTAAAGCTTTTTCGTTAAGCTTTTGTTTGGCGCCAAGCTAATTTTTAAATATGCTTAAACTTTTGGCTTTTACAAATAATTTTATTTTTGTTTGTATACATTTTTTTATACTTTATATTTGATTTAAAATCTGGCTTTTTATAGACTATAACTAAATGAGGTCTATAAGTATGAAACATTTTTTATTATTATAATATAATAGTATAGATGTTATAGTCTAACAATTATATTTATATTTATTTTGGAATATCCTTATTTTTTGAATACACATATAAATATTTGTGTAAATGTGTATTTTATTATTATTATTATTATTATTCTCTTTTCATTCCTTGGTATAAGTTTTATAAATATTTTCAATTGTAAATTTTTAACTATATCAGGCCATGAGGTAAGCAGCAATATGTAGTGTTAACTTTATTTATGGGTGCAAACACACATTCGTTACTGGCTTTTACACATGTAATATATACACATGTGCCAATAGATGTGTGCATGTATATTATATTGTCTTGGAGAAGTAACAACTTTGTAGTACCCAAATGTGCTGCATAAATAGATAACACTCAGACAATTCCAAAGCTATTGCGCATTACACTCAGATCGGGCCCTTCGCCCTGCCGACTCTTTATGGCTGCCACCCTCACCAAAGCCCATCTACAATTTAAATTGCCCTTAGATTTTGATAAACAAAAAAAAAAATAATAATTAAAGCGCCCGAACAAGTTTATGCGCATTACAAATTTAGTTAGCCCTTCTCAATGCGCTCTCGCTCGCTCTCTCTTTCACTCTCTCTCTCTCCCTCTTTCTCTGTCTGTCTTCCTGCGTGCTGTTCTTTCGCTTGGTAGCTTTTCTCCTCTGACTGCTTTCAAGGTTGTTCGGACATTGACATTTTCATTATTTTTTTGGGCAAAAACTGAAAAAAAAAAGTTTGCTTTTTGCTGGGTTCTTTTTCTCTTTTTTATTTGGTGCGTATGTGTGCGTTTCTCCATCTTCGCTCTTTGATTTTGTATGGTATGGTATTTTTTTTTGTTTTTTTTATTGTGTTCTGTTTCCTTTATAATGCCCGCATAAAATTAAACTAAAAGATGTTAAGCGACAGGGCGCTGAAAAGTTGTTTTATTGCCCCGCCTCGTTTTGGCTGGCCTTTCATTTCTCTTTCTTTAGCTGCCCCCGTTGGCTTGAAGACTCCCAAAATGGCGTCGAACGTGCCGCGTGCCACGTAAGCGCCTACCCCAAAAACTAAATCTAGGCAAATCGAGCAATTAACATTTCCAACACGTACCCCAAACCAACGGGCAGCCCTTGGCTTTGAACGCTTTGAAGAGCTTTTGCCATTGCCGGTAGATTCTTCCCTGCCGAAGTTCAAGTTCACTTAACGCATTTGAAATTCCAACTCTGTTGTGCATATCATATTGAAATGCGGCTTCTTGCCGTTTTCCTTTTGCACCGCCTTGAGGCAGTTGTAATTGACAATTGCGTATGCCCGGCACGGCGTATGCTAGTGGAGATATGCCCCAAAACGAGAGCTTAGGCCGTGTTCGTATCATCTAACTATTCCGCTTGGCAACTGAGCCGTGACATGGCCAAAAGTTACTTGAACTCGCCTAATAATCGCCAGCTGAGCAATTGCCTTGTGACTGGCAAAAAGTATTAATGGCGAATGGCAAAGGGCGACTACAAAATACCCTATCAAAATTTTAAGTTGTAGTTTGAATTGCTTCAAAAATATATGGAAAGATACAAAATATAATAATAATCAAGTTTCGATTTATAATCTTTAAGCTTAAAGGAAACTTTAGTATTCTTAACTTAACCCTTTCCCCAACTAAATACAGGGCATTCAAGCGCAAATATATCAACAAAATAAAGTACAATGTTCTCAGACGCTTGTTTAATAGGCTTTTGGCTTTAGAACTTCAACTTCAACCCAGGCCGCCAATGACATCACCAACATTAACCGAGCCTACAACAATTTAATTGTTAATAGCATTAATCATGAGCCTGTTAAAACCAGCAACTGGCATTATTAGCATAATTGCAACTATTAAACAATCACTTTTTGACGAGCATGTACATTATAGAGTATTAGGCTGCTGAGGTACCCGCGCGCAGATTACCCATATATTATATAGGAGTTACTTTTTTTATTAATTCGATTGATTCTATTTATTAAAATAGTTATTACCTAAGAACTATTTGTATTTTATTTTATTATACTTCTAAGCTAAAACAAATTAAAAATGTTGAATTCTATTTTCATCGGTACTATAATTTTAAAAAAAGTTTGCCTCATTCATTATATTGTATAGGAGCTGTTTATTAAGTTACTTATTTATTATTTTAATTAATTCTGTTTATAAAAATTTGTATACAAATTATAAATATTTTTTGTGTTTTTAAGCAACAGATTATACATAAACTATATTTGAGCAGTTTATTAGGTTAGGTTCTTATTATTTCTATTAATATTGTTTCCTGACATTTTTCTAAAATTAATAAATATTTGTTGTGCTTTTAGGCAGCAAACAGCCACAAAGATATAAATGAAAAGGCCCCAAAACGCATTTCAGTTCAAAATCTCCATGCCCATTAACCCATTTTTATGGACCAAAACAAGAGCTGGTCAAAAGCAGGCCACGGCCACGGCACATGAGTTACATAAAAGTCTAGCAGTCGGCCAAGTAGACAGAGCGAACGAGCGAAAGAAAGCAGGAAAGCGGCACAAAAGAAAGCACTGCACAAAAGAAAGTAGCCGAGAGGCAGCCAAACCGAAGAGCGCAGCGACTTTTGATTTCAGAACCAACGGAGGGCCGCGAGAATAAAGGGAAAAGATATGTTTTTGTTGTTGTTTTTTTTTATTTTTTTTTTTTTGTATTATTTAATTTACAATTTGGGTTTTTAATGGAATGTGGCTATTCTTAGAGTTTTAGGTTGTGGCAGTTAATCCTTTTTTACAATAATTGAAAGCTGCTAGGCAACTTTCAGTTTTTCAACTTTTTTGTGGTGCGTAATCTTAAGATAATGGGTTCTTTTGCAACATTCTAATAACCATAGGTCTCGCATCACGTCCAATTAACATGGCTGACCTTCGGTGCGTGCTTTGAACCATGCCTCAAAGTTTTGGCCATTGTTTTGATTAAATTTTGATGGCTAACAAAACTGATTGTGTTTTTTTTTTTTGGGTGTTTGAACAAGTTCTACAACAGTTTCGCTTAGAATGGCCAACACATTTTTGTTGTTGATTAATGAAAGCCAAATAGTGAACCGGTTATCCCAAACATAAGATCATCAAAATATAAACAGCAACAGGCCTCAGCTCAGACACGACAAATGTAGTTCTGGATAAAAGAAAAACCCCCCCATTGCACGCATTCGAGTTTATAAATGATGTTAAACATTTCACACCCGCACTGAAAACAACAAAAAGAAAAACAACAAAAAAAAAACAAATAACAAATACAATCATAGGCTAATCCAAGCAATGCTCACCCTTTCCCAACACTCATTAGAATTTATTTTTGTATAGTATATTTAATTTTTGTTTTTATTGCTTTTGCGTTCTACCGAGCGACCGAGAGACCAATAGACACAAAGCCGCTCAGCTCATTTCGAATTCGTTCTAGTTTCATTAAAATGTATCCACAGAGAGCGAGAGCGAGAGCGGGAGAGAGAGAGAGAGAGAGAGAGAGAGGGTGCGTTCGTTTCTATTGCCCATGGGCCTTTATCTCGCATTTGTATCTCCATCTGTATCTGTATCTGTATACATACATATTTACCCGGCCGCCTCGGATCGCTGCGTGTGCGTCGCGTCGACGTCGCGGCCTCTGTTCCCATTGTGCGTGTGCGTAGCAAGTTTACTGACCTTGAACTTCGAAATAATTTTTGTTGTTGCTGTGTGTACCCGAAAATGCGAGCAGCGAGCCGCACATAAATTTTAAATAGAGAAACACCAACACATAAATGTACATACATATATATGTGTGTATTTATACATATATGTATATATATATAAAGTAAACACACACATTTTTATGTGTATACCCTGTATAATAAAGTTATGCAAATGTATGTAAGAGCCAGCAGCAGGCATCTGCAGCCCTAAGAATAATATATATATTTATGATCTGTATAAACTGACACATGAAGTGATCCAAACAAAGCTCAGAAAGACTCTTACAACATATTTGACATGTAGATTAGGTTTTTCAAGGCTTCTGCTTTCCCCGTATTGATAAGCCCCCATATTCCATACTTTATCTGGCAGTATTCGAAGCAAATCACTTTTAAATGGCCTCTGAAAATACATTAGAATACTCCAATAATATCTAATTACCAAAGAATAATAAACGCTGACGTTGTTCTATTAACTAAATATTCCAACAACTGAAAAAATTACAGTCATTTACTATAAACGAATGCACACGAATGAAATTTAATATAATTGTTTATTACATAAATTTTAACAATAAAACTGCTATACGAATGAAATTTAATTTAATTTTCTTTAAAATACTTATACGAATTATATTGACTATAATTTGTTATGACATTAATGTAAAATAAAATTCCTATATAATTCACACACAAAAATATGATATTTATATGACTACTGTCTACTGCCTGCAGGGTATCAGCTAGTCGCAGGCACCTGAATAGTGTATTCTCTTTTGTTATACTTACACATGTGCACACGTATATGAGTTTACTTTGGGTTCTACCCCCTGACCACGATCAGCGCTTGTTATGTCAGCTTGT